>JAUDYJ010000002.1:198808738-200168738 GCA_030761175.1 Masticophis lateralis
ATGGTTGACACAAATATGTTAACTTGATGTTCACATGCTACCCAAAAGAATCTGGATAAGGCATTATCACTCGTGAGCAATATTGTTGTTTGGATTAGTTATTTTAGTCTCAGGGTTAAAGACACTGAAATGTTAATTGAGTTTTGAACTGTGCCTAGATGAACCCTTTATTTCTAGGTCTAGAGATGGCTTGGGTCCATAGGCCGCCAGAAAAGATAATAAGTGGAGAATCCTTTGATGTCATCTATTCTGTCTTTGCTTCTGATTACTTCTACCATTATGCTGTGGAAAACGGGATCTTCTCCCACAGGTTAGCATTTACAGATAAAGTTGAAGTAATTTATGCTTCTGCTTCAGGAAATATATAAGGTAGTGGAAGATGTTGCATAATGTTACCATTTTAATGAATAGTTGAGGCAATATAATAATGATGTGTCTTCATTAGACAGAATTTTCCAAATATTTGTTTAGAATTGAAACAATCCTTACAAACAAACAATACCAATTATTTTCTCAATTATGGACAGATTTCCTCCAAACAACTGTAAATTTCGTCTTCTGATGTAATGTTTGGCTTTGATCAGCATTTGTCTCTAGGTTAGGGCTCTACATATTTTGAAAATTATTTAGAAGTTCTTCAGAGCTCCTATAAGCAAAAGCTGCATCTACTATTCCTTAAAGTAGTCTGATTTTTTTTTCAGACAAAGATACATCTTTCTTTTTATCCTCACAAAGAAGCCATAATAAAATTGGATTGTATTAATGAATAGTCGGGCAGACATTGTGTTGCATGTGATGTAAAGGATTTCCAAATAATATTTAAAAAGTGTGTAGCATGTATAGGAGAGGGGTGTCAAACTGGATTTCTTTGAGGGCCAGATCAGCACTGTAGTTGTCCTCCCTGGGCCGGCCAGTGGCGGGTGGTGGAGATGGGACAGACAGCGGATGGGATGGACGCCTCCTGCAGCACTCTGCTGGCCAAAATGGGGCACAAGGAGCCTGCACTCATTCCCCTGCACCCCATTTTCGGCCTGGACAGCCCCCTGCAGCACTCTGCTGGCCAAAACAAGGTGCGGGGGGCATGCAGTGCCCCAGACCAATTTTTGCTAGCAGAGGCGCTGTGGGTCAGTCCTTAGCTATTTCCAGGCTGGCTGCGTGGGCCAGATCTAATAGGCCTTGAGTTTGACACCCCTGGTATAGGCTGACTAGAATAAAGAATTGAGAATGGAAGTGATGCTTCAGGAAATCAGTATGTGGTCATAGAGATATAGATAGGCCTGAGGTGAAACCTCCTGACAAATTTAATTATCACAAACCATTTATTTAGCAACAGTCTTTCATCTACAGATAATTTTTGCTTACCAATGATAATGGGGACCAGAAACTCCATCGCAAAGCGATGCAGTCACAAGGCACAACATCATGTGATTATATTAAGATATGATGGCAGTTCCAGCCGTCCTAGTTGCAATCGTGAGGCAATTCCCACACGTCTACAGTGTCCCCTGGTTACCTGATCACCATTTACAAACACCTACTGGCTTTTCCATTGTCTTTGCTTGTCAGAAGCTGGCAGGGAAGGCTAGAAATGGTGATCATCTGAATCATGCAACCATGAAGATACTGGATGGCTGCAAGTATTACTCATTTATTGCTATCGTAATTCTGAGCACTGAATGAGTGGATGTTTAACAAGAGCTACCTGTACTTCTCAAACATTGAAATATATATCCCAATACAAAAAAAATGCAGAAGTATAGAAATGTATAATTTGAGAAATAAACATACTTAGTTGTGCACATTTTGCATGAAAATAATTTTAGGGAAAATAAAACATAATGTGAATTGTAAAAATTTGAAAAAAATGTAAATACACTTTTAAATACAGGATTATGTTTGAATGTTCATGGGTTTTTTAAAAAAAATTGCAGATTTTTACATATATATATAATTTTTTTAAAAAAATAGTCCAACTTCAGGGAGCACACAAATATTTTCAAACAATTTGTTTTTATATTCGTCCTTTGTTGTACTAATACGGAGTTGTGTGTGTGCTGCTTAAAACAAGTTAATGGAATGGCATGATAAATTTCAATGTAATCTTTGCCCGTGTAATAATGTTATTTTTGAAGTGATGCAAAGGCTGCTAAGAAGTTTTGTGAGGAACAGGAATGTCCTCCCAACTGGAAAGATGCTAACGGAGAAAACTGTTGTGTCCATCATGCAAACATTCATTCCTGTCCGTTGGCTTTCATGGTTAGTATTTCATGACAATTTTATTTAATGTATTTGTGTTGCATAGTTGGATAAACTTTTTTTTCCTGATCTCAAATGCAGTAGCCGTTTGGAAAAGGTTAATAAAAGCAAGAAACAGGACTGAATCAAGAAGATATTTTTTCCACCTGAGGTGTAGAACAACATAGTCCTTCCTCATTCCACATTCATTGGGCCCATTACTACTGCTGATTAAATTTTAAACAACACTGTTGAACAAGAGAGGATTACCCTTTGTATAGATCAGAGGTGTCAAACTCAAGGCCAGCAGGCCAGATCTGGCCCACTAGATGCTGGTTACAGTGAAGGACCGGTACATGGTTGCTCTGCCAGTGAAAACGGAGCTCAGGAGAGCCACCCATGGCCTTCCTGAGCTCCCTTTTCATTGGCAGAGGATTGCAGGAGGCCATCACAGCCAAAAACAGAGTTCACAAGGACCTCCCGTGGCCCTCCCAAGCTCTGTTTTTGCTGGAAGAGGGTTGCAGGAGACTGTCACAGCTGAAAACAGGGCTTGTGAACCTGTTTTCACTGGTAGAGCGCTTGGGCCACCACAGGTGCCACTGACATGAGTGACATCAAGCTGGCCATGCCCACCCCAGTCCCCCAAGGTCAAACACAACCCTGATGCAGCCCTCAATGAAATTGAGTTTGACACTCCTGGTTTAAGCGAACCCATGACCTTAACATCTGCAGAGCAAGGTGGCGAAGGTTGTTGAGAGTGTGGTTGCGTGGCAGCTCCCTCGGTACCTGGATGAAGCTGTCTATTTAGACCCGCTCCAGTCCGGCTTCAGGTCTGGATACAGCACCGAAACGGCATTGGTCGCGTTGGTGGATGATCTCTGGAGGGCCCGGGGTAGGGGGTACTCCTCTATCCTGGTGCTGTTAGACCTCTCAGCGGCTTTTGATACCATCGACCATGGTATCATGTTGCGCCGGTTGGAGGGACTGGGGGTGGGGGGCACCGTTTTACGGTGGTTCTCCTCCTACCTCTCCGACCGGTCGCAATCAGTGTTGACAGGGGGGCAGCGGTCGACCCCGAGGCGCCTAGTGTGTGGGGTGCCGCAAGGGTCGGTCCTCTCGCCCCTCCTGTTCAACATTTATGTGAAGCCGCTGGGTGAGATCATCCGTGGTTTTGGGGTGGAGTTCCATCAGTACGCTGACGATACTCAGCTGTACATCTCCACCCCAGACCACCCCAACGATGCCGTGGAAGTGATGTCCCAGTGCCTTGAAGCCGTGCGGGTCTGGATGGGGAGAAACAGGCTTCGTCTCAACCCCTCCAAGACCGAGTGGCTGTGGCTGCCGGCGTCCCGATATAGCCAGCTGACACCATCGCTGGTCATTGGGGGCGAATCATTGGCCCCCACGGAAAGGGTGCGCAACTTGGGCGTCCTCCTGGACCCACGGCTGTCCTTGGAGGATCATACGACAGCTGTGGCCAGGGGGGCTTTCTATCAGGTTCGCCTGATACGCCAGTTGCGGCCCTTTCTAGATCGGGACTCCCTGCGCACAGTCACTCAGGCACTCGTCACCTCTCGCCTGGATTACTGCAATGCTCTCTACATGGGGCTCCCCTTGGGGTGCACCCGGAGGCTCCAACTGGTACAGAATGCGGCCGCGCGGGGAATTATGGGAGCATCGGGGCGCTCCCACCTCTCCTGCGCGAGCTGCATTGAGTTACACCTCTCCTGCGCGAGCTGCATTGGTTGCCGGTGGAGTTCCGGGTGCGTTTCAAGGTGTTGGTAATGACCTTTAAAGCGCTCCATGGCTTAGGACCAGGGTACTTACGGGACCGCCTTCTGCCGCCAATTGCCTCCCACCGGCCGGTTCGCTCCCACAGAGTGGGCCTCCTCAGGGTGCCGTCAGCCAGACAATGCCGGCTGGCGACCCCCAGGGGGAGAGCCTTCTCTGTGGCAGCCCCCACCCTCTGGAACGATCTTCCTCCAGAATTGAGAATTATCTCCGACCTCCGGACGTTTCGTCGGGCCCTGAAGACGCATCTTTTTCAACTTGCCGGTTTAGCCTGATCCCTGCCGCAATTTTTAGAATTTTTAAAATTTTAAAATTTTTAATGTTTGTAGCGTTGCCGCATTTTAATATTTATTTGGTTTTAATTCTCAGCCTAACGTATATGTGTTTTAATTTTTAACTTTTATGTATTGAATTTTTATTTCGGCTGTTCACCGCCCTGAGTCCGTAAGGAGAAGGGCGGTATACAAATCTAATAAATAAATAAATAAATAAATATGTAGCCCTCAGTGCCTGCCACATGAGGGAATCATCCCACTATATCTAATAGTAGGACCAGGTGCCCTGGCCAAATGTGATGGGCAAGTGCTATTGAATAATCATTCTTTGCAGGCCTCCCTTTTGCTTATTGAGCCATTTTCCTGTCAAAAATAAAAGAAGAATACTGCTGGAAAGTGTTAAATCAAATTAAACACAAATAAATAAGAAGATACTGTAGAAGTGCCAGTTTTGAATAGTTACAGTCAAGGAGGGGACAATCAGTTCCTCTATTTATGAAGACATATATGTATATAGGAAGTGATTATATAACAGTCATAATATCTGATTGCTTACAGTGATTGACTACCAGATTGTGCTAGTGATAGCAAAGTCTGACCTTCCTAAGGTAGACCTTATTGTTACAACACTACTTTAAAGAATAACTCCAGATTTATTTTTGAACACATTGATTTAGGACTAAGTTAAGACTCTGTAGCAAATGGGACAATGAACCTTCTCCTGATACACAAACTTGAATATCTTTTACCAATACATAATAATAGGGAATGAGAGCTTTGGAGATACAGCCTCTTATTATCTATGACTGAGGCAATCCATAAGTAGAGAAATAGTAAATCAACTCTTGACAAGTAGCACTTCTAAACAGCACTTTTCCTCCACTAAATATTGCTTTGGGGTCGCAGAAGTCCAAATATCTTCTCAACCAGTGATATTAACAGCTGGACTGGAAAACAGTATTTTTTTAATCTATGACATATACCTATTTTAGAAATGACAATGCTGTTATGGGAATCATAGTGCTGGCATCCATTGTTCATTTACAATTTTGAGATGCTTTTAAAAATGCAGAGTTTCTCCCCTGTTTCTTCCTTTTAAAAAAAAGAGGTTTCTGATTTTATTGTGTGGTAATAAGACTTGTGAGCTGATCCAAAGGAAGTATGTGAGTTTAGCCATTAGGTTATTAAAGTTGCATTCAAGGTCAGATTTTCTATATTTTATATTATCTTGCTCAGATGGAATGAAGTATGAAGGCTAAAAAGACCATGCCTTTGTTATATAAAATGCATTTATATTTCAAGAACTTGGCTTAGTTAAGTAGGAGCTATTTATACTTGGTATTTTTTTAAAATCATAGCTTGCAGGAGGTATCCACATTTTTGATATATCCAGATATCCAGGCAAACCCCTGAAATTAGCAAGGAGAAATTAGACATGTTTAGAATTAATACCTTAAAACCTACGTCCTGCACAAGGATTACAACTTAGTGAACATTAATTATTTTTCCTGGGAAATGAGAAGCTTTGAAAAATACTGATTCAAAACAGCATTATCAAATTAAAGAAAGTCTATAGAGCAGCTGTCAGAATGAGCTGAACATCAAAGGAAAAGCATGAAGGAATTCTCTGTGTAGGAAGTCTATAAGCAAAATCTCCTTATGCTACAGTCTCCTAAAAAGTCATTGAACAGGCAGCTCCATTAAAATGAGTGGGGAAAATAACCTCTGATTAGGCAGTCATGTATAGATGAGCATTACTGGTGAGGGTGACTGAACCAAAGGAATATTTCAACAATTATGCTGCTCTTTGTAATGTGCCTCATCAAATAACATTCTATTGGCTGTGTAAGGATGACTGTCAGTTTGCAGCGATAAGGAAAGTGAAGTTCAGACTGATATCTGGAGGATTGTTAAAAGAGAGCAGATCTTTCTTCTTTCACAAAATAAGGACACCTTAATCCATTATTTTACACGTGGCATTTCCACACATCCATCATTTTCCTCTCCCAAACCCACAAAACCATATTACAGAAATAGCAATGGTGACAATATTCACATGTGTCTCCATGTGAGTATTTACACTGCTGCTGTTTCTTTAATATCCAGGAGTAGGGCATAACAAAGGTGGCTCAGTAGCTAAGATGCTGAGCTTGTCGGTCAAAAGGTCGGTCAAAAGGTCGGCAGTTCAGGGGTCCGAATCCCTAGTGCTGCGTAACGGGGTGAGCTCGCATTACTTGTCCCAGTTTCTGCCAACCTAGCAGTTCAAAAGCACGTAAAAAATCCAAGTAGAAAAATAAGGACCACTTTGGTGGGAAGGTAACAATGTTCCGTGCGCCTTTGGCGTTTAGTGTTGCCGGCCACATGACCATGGAGACGGGGACAGCGCTGGCTCTTCGGCTTTGAAACGGAGATGAGCACCACCCTCTAGAGTCGGGAACAACTAGCACATATGTGCGAGGGGAACCTTTACCTTTACCTTTTTAGGGCATAACAACTGGCATCCAGCTAGCATCCCCTCTCCCCATTGTACTTACCGTTTACTTCTCTCACTCAGATTCATAGAAAATGGCGGGAGTAATTCAGTTTTTAAAAGCATATCTGTTATACCCTGGATTTATACCCTGAATTTTATTTTTTGTTTTATATTTTTGATGCGATCCTAAGACAAATCAATCAATAAAGTATCAATAAGCATAATGAAATGGTGCTGAAATGTTATTGTAATGAAGCCAAACCAAGAAGCCCAGATGAGATTCTATTAATTGGAAAAAAATCAGCCCTCTCTTCATCGTTATGTTTAAGTCAGGAATGAACTGGCTGAACAGCAGAATTGTGGAACTGTGGCCAAAGAGACTTAATACTTATAGAGGGCCTCAGATTTTACAGATTTCAGCCTGTCTTTTCATTCCTTGGGTATGATACTTATCCTGATTTTTCTAGCTTCTTCTCTTCTTAATACGGCTGATAAATTTTTCATAAGGAAGAACATGTATAATAATCATACAGAAAGCTAGATTGGCCCGTTGTGGGAAAAGTATTGATTTGCATGTAGGCAAAGTAGATTCAACTTCTTGCTTAGCTGGGAAGCTTAGCAGACAACTTTGGTCAAAGCACAAGCACAATAAATGACTTCCGAACAGAACAGAGCAGAGCAGAGCGAACAGAACAGAACAGAACAGAACAGAACAGAACAGAACAGAACAACAGAGTTGGAAGAGACCTTGGACATCTTCTAGTACACCACCACCACCCGGCACTCAAGTAGGAAACTCTATACCATTCCAGACAAGTGGCTGTCCAGCCTCTTCTTAAAAGCCTCCAGTGATGGAGTGCCCACAACTTAACCCTCACTGGTTAATTGTTCTCACTGTTAGGAAATTTCAGTCCACTGAAAGAATATATATAGGAGGTTATGACATTGGATACATTACTCCTATCTTCTAGCATTGACCCTTATTTTGATCATGTCTTCACTGCAGATCACCACAGGAACATTTCCCTGTTGTTAGCATATTGGCTGGCATAGGAAATGTACACTTGCGTTTCCCCTTGATTAGCCAGATATCATTCAATGTGAAGGAATCTTCTAGAAGTACATTACTTATTTCAGTGAATAGAAAATGGAACACCTATGAATGTTCCTTACATCTTGAGTCTTCTAAAGATTCAGCTTGTAAATTCATCCCATGTATCTTACATAGCAGAAATACCAGTAAGAGTTAAAGAACACTCAAGTGCAGAATTACTTGTACACTGCATTAAATCATTTTAATTGGAATACTGCTTTGTGTCTAATGGCTCAGAAGAATGGATGTTACAAACTGTGCAAGCCATCTCAAGTTTGTATTCTGTTCTACTGCCACTCCTCATTTTCTCCCTCTGTGATGTTTTGACAATGATTTACCAGAGGGCTTTAGATGCTACAAAAACAGTATATATCTCCCCCCCCCCGAATTAATTGGAGGTCATTCATTTGTCTAAAAATAATTCATAGTTTAAATTCATTCTTATTCATGGAGTCTTAAATTTAATATCTCTACTTTTTTGCTA
The DNA here is from genome assembly GCA_030761175.1 of Masticophis lateralis. NCBI lineage: Eukaryota > Metazoa > Chordata > Lepidosauria > Squamata > Colubridae > Masticophis > Masticophis lateralis. Next base: position 198,817,090 of record JAUDYJ010000002.1, read on the forward strand.
TCTGTTTGTTACACTAATTTAGCCTCTAAGTTCCGATGCCCGCTGTTCTTTCTTACCAATTCTTCTGCAATGACCTAAAACTGTACAGATTAATGAAATTAATGATGTTGAATGTAAGAGTTACACCAGTAATATTCTGGTATACAAAGAAAAATGCAGAATAAATGGTTACTGTAATTGTGTAACTCATTTTATGTTCCTGGGAAGTTAGCCAAAGTTTCACAAAAGGCTGAGTTATATATTCACATTTTTTTATTGTGACATACAATATAGAACACTTGTCTGTTGTTGGGTTCTCCATAGAAAACCTTTAAGGTAGGTTAATTCTAATCTATTTGGCAAAAGGCAAACGGTGGCATATGTGGACCATGGATCCCGGATGATGGTCAAATATTTACACATACTGTGTCTACCGCAGGGAAAATGACACAGATAAACTGGACTGCTAAGGTAAGAGAAGATTTGATCTTCACTATAGAGATAGTCCTCAATTTATGACCACAGTTGAGCCCAAAATTTATGTTGCTAAGTGAGACATTTAAGTGAGTTTTGCCCCATTTTATGACTTTTTTGCCAGAGTGGTTAAATGATTCACTGCAGTTGTTAAATTAGTAACATGATTGTTAAGTGAATCAGGCTTGCCCATTGACTTTGCTTGTCAGAGGGTCACAAAAGGTGATCGCGTGACCCCAGGACACTGCCACCGTCATAAATATGAGTCGGTTGCCAAGCACCTGTATTTTGATCCCATGACTATGGGGATGCTGCAGGACCGGAAGGGTGAAAAATGGTCATAAGTCACTTTTTTCATGGCCGTTGTAACTTCAGTCACTAAATGAACTGTTGTAAGTTGAAGACTACCTGTACTCTCAATTTCCCAGCTGTTCGTAAAAGGTTTTTTCATCCATTTTGTACAAACATGAGCTTCTTTCCTTAATCTCATTCATTCACATGGATAACACTCTGCTTCTCTTTGGGCCCGACTTGCATTTGGCATCTGTTCATCCATGTCTTCAAAACAAGAACAACAACAACAAAAAATACCTGACAAGATTCCTATGAATCAATGTTTGAATAATAAAGCAATATAGCTCTAAATTACAGATGCTGGGAGAAACAGGGAAAAGATATTATGAGGCCTGCTTGCGACATTCCAGAGCAGCTAGAGCAAAGGTGGGGAAGATGGCTCCTTTATGACTTGTGGACTTCAACTCCCAGAATTCCTGAATTAACAAAATAACAGAGTTGTAAGGGACCTTGGAGGTCTTCCAGTCCAACCCCCTGCTCAGACAGGAAACCCTATACCACAGGTGTCAAATTTGTGGCGTCACGTTGCCGTCACATATCGTTTCTCAATATTTTTCCCATTTGTGGCGCTGTGGTGGGCGTGGCCTGCATGTGACTCATCCAGCCCATAGACCGCAGTTTAACACCCCTGCCCTATACCATTTCAGACAAATGGTTTTCCAATCTCTTCTTAAAAACTTCTGGTTTTAGAGCATTCACAACTTCTGGAGGCAAGTTGTTCCACTGATTAATTGTTCAACCTATCAGGAATTTTCTCCTTAGTTCTAGGTTGCTTCTCTCCTTGATTAGTTTCCATCCATTGTTTCTTGTCCAATTCTGGGAGTTGAAGTCCACAAGTCATAAAAGGGCCATTGCTCCCCAGCCCTGATCTAGAGGAAGCACAGCATTCTAGATTAGATTGGTCTTTCTGATGCAAAAGTATAACTGTTTATATTTTTTCTTCGTTTTGTAGGTAGTCCTGGTACATGTGGGTGTGACGTCTCTCATTGCCCATGTCAGAGTGGGGAAAATGCAGGCTGCTTTAGAGGCCCAAACAATAGTGCTCCCTGCAGTAGGTATGCACCAAATTTAGCCAAAGTTGCTACAGACATCTAAGTATCTACAGAATTGGGCTAAGGCTAGTTCTGCTTCTTATGGAAGGAGGGAGCTTGCATCATGGCCTCATGACACACCTTTCATTCTTTTGGTGTCATTATGATACAATTGGACAGTTACATATGGAAACAAGCATGCTTAAATTGCCAGAAAGTCTTGAATGTTCATTAGAGTGAGAGGGGAGGAGGAGAGAGGGATATATGATCCTTTGCGACTTCCAGACAGACAGCTATGGATACCTCTTTTATCTGAAGGGAAGTACTTAGCTGAGAGACTACAATTAAAGAGACACTGAATTTCCCTTTCTAAGGCCTTCCCTTTCTAACATTTATAATCCTACTCTTAAAAAAAAAGCCATAGTAAGCCACACAGTCTTCCTTTTGTTTCTTTTTGTGAAATGCAAGCGAAGACTAGAAGAAGAACAAAATGATAGTTGCTTTTTGTACTACGGTAGTTCAGTTTTTCTCAACCTTGCCTGCCCAGATCCATTAGATTACATCTCCACATCACAACTACAGGGTTCCAAGCTGGATGAAATTGATATATAGTCTAATATGTTTAGAAAGTCAGAATTGAAGAAGAGGTTTCAAACGCTTAAAGACTTCTCATGTTACTGGATAATTTTTTAAAAAATTGTAACAATGTAGAGTATGGACAGTAATCTGAAACTGTGCTGTTCAAATCTTACTTCTCCTGCACATTTCACTGGATAACCTGAGGAAAAAATTTTTGCCTTTTGAGTCTCACTTACACCTAGCTGGCCAGTTATCAAGTTCACGCTAACATCTGCTGACCCAATCTTGCCCTACATTTGATGGCATTGGATGCTTTTTGGAACACCTTTCTTTTAAATTACATAATTACCATTAAGGCTTATTGTGCTTCTCTTTCTTCCATTATTGATGTTGATGTTGATTCTTTCTCTTTGTGCTCAGTCTGTGGCGATGACATTTGCGAAGATGATGAGAGCTGTTCCATTTGCCCAGCTGATTGTGGGGAATGTCCCTTGACAACTGAAATCAAGATAGCCATTGCTCTACCAATATGTTTAGTCTGCACTGGTTCCATTTTGACAATCTTGGTAGGTATCAAGTAAGATGTTATCACTCATGTTCTTCATTCACCTTCCCATTTTCCTCATTCTTCTCTAGTTTCTAGTTTTTAACCCTCTTTAATGTTATAAACTAAGATGTTTGTTCTATTTCTTTGCTGGCCTCATGGATGTACCTGGGTGAAATGTAACTGTGACGGCCTTATACTCAGAGATATATTTTTGGAACCGATAGTTACAGAGTTCCTCCCTAGAGAACCTGACAGATGGGTACATTCCTTTGCCATTTTGTTCACTATAAATTGTCTTTCCGCTGCGGATGGGTAGGCAGAGACTCAGCATAACGAATGATTACACGTGCGTTACATTATGGGGTTCCAAAAAAAAAAGCTGAAATCTCTTGTCTTTTCAGCTTTTTAAGGAAACATTGCGAGATGGAAAGGAATTAAAGCTGAATTCATACAACCATTTAAAACCAATGTGATGAATATGTTAAAAGACACCTCAGGTTCTTTGCTCTGGAGCGATGATCAGCCTTGTCAAATTGGGTCAAGATTATAATTGCAACCAGAGTAAATGTACCCCGTGTTTTTAGATAATAAAATAGGGATTCAGCTCTTCACCACTCCATGTAGTTTCTTCTGTCATTTCCTCTTTCATTATCTCATGCTCTTTCCTATAGACTTTCCATCAGTAGTGGGTTTCAATTTCGGCCACTACCGGTTTGCTCGTGGGCGCACGCGTAATACTTCTGCGCATGCGCAGAGATGTCAGGGTGGGTAGGTGGAGCCTCCCGCTGCCGTCACTACCAGTTCGCCCGATCTGGGGCAAACTGGTAGCAATCCACCACTGCTTTTCATATCTTTATATTGTATTGTCTATTCTCTCTTCTTCCACTCCACTGAAATTCTAACAAAATGTAATGTTGATGGCCACAACAGCTTCCCTCCCTCCCTCCCTCCCTCCCTCCGTGTGTGTCAGTGTGTGTGTGTGTGTATCTGTGTGTGTCTAAGCAAAAGAATATAGTCATATATATACCTTCTTAAAAAAGATGGGATGGAAAACTACTTTCCACTCAATTTTCTGAGTACATTGCTACTTAGGCTGATGCATATAGCAGATGATAGTTTAAAATGTAGTGTGAAAACTGCATTATATATTATAGCAGTCATGATATTTCCTGTGTTAAAACTGTCTCCATGGATAACATGAAGAGGTCTTTCTGTTTTTTTACTTCCATTCATAATCATATTTATCTAAATAAGTCCCTGCAGTTTTCTTGGTAAGGTTTTTTTTAGAAGTGGTTTACCATAACCTCTTTCCTGGGAATGACAGAAACTAGCACAAGGCCATCACTTAAGCTTTGTACCTAAGGCAGGACTAGAATTCACCGTCTCCCAGTTTCTAGCCTGATGTTTTAATCACTACACTAAACTAGCTCTCAAAGAAGTCTTAGTTAATATTTAATACTTTCTTTTGCATAAATAGCCAACGATGCAGGGGTGAATTTCAGCAGGTACTAACAGGTTCTGGAGAACCGGTAGCAGAAATTTTGAGTAGTTCAGAAAACCGGCAAATACCAGCTCTGGCTGGCCCCAGAATGGGGTGGGAATGGAGATTTTGCTATATCCTTCCCCCAGGAGTGCAGAGGGAATGGAGATTTTGCAGTATCCTTCCCCTGCCAAGCCCATCAGAACCGGTAGGGAAACATTTTGAATTTAATGGTTTTAGTTCTATTTTTCTCATATGGTAAACTGCCTTAAGTATCTTGAGAAATTGGTGGTCTATAAATAAGTATATAAATAAATTGCCTGATATGATAAGTAATAGATGCAATTACTACAAGATTCAGATTAATCATTGCTAATTCTATATAATAGGATTCTTTTTTTGCTTCCTGCCCTAACTGTAACTCTTCAAGGAGTTACAGTATGTTATTAGGCATGAGCTTTGGTTAAAAAGAGTGGCAGTGTGGAAGTGTTTGTACAAATACCATTTTTTAAATTGTTCAAAATTGCTTACTTTTGACAATGTATGAGGTATCCTCTCCCTTGCTGCAATATTGCTGGACTCAAAGGAGCAATTCCTAGGAATTAATTTGTTCTGCTCTTTCCTTTAGTGGTTTCAGTACCAAAAACAAAAAATGTTTTGGGATGAAAGCTGGATTATAGATTACAGCTGTATCAAGCAAGGTATGTAAGTGTTTTGCTTCATGAATCAAGAAACTCACAAATTGGGAATGGACCAGTTTGGTAATTATCCAAGGAAACATTTTACTAAAGTCCCTGTTATTTATCCTAAAGAGGAGGGAGAAAATGTTTTATCAGTCTATTGCAAAACCTTCAACCATTGTTTCAAAATGTTGGAAACATGAATGCTCCTGGGTATGCATGTGAGCATTTTTAAGAGCAGAGAACCCGGCCAGAGCAATAATTAATGAAGCAGGTTTCATAACTATAACAAGAAAGAGAATGTTTTATCAGAAATACATTATAGAGATAGGAAGTGTTTAGCACTAGCTAACTACTCAGATGGAATGAAGTGACCTGAAATTTGTAATTTCTTAGAAAAAGTGCAGGGAGAGCTATAGACAAGAAGAAACATAGAATAATCTTTAACTCTTTATCTACACCCTGATGCCCCTTTAGAGTTATTAGGTTATTATTATTAAGAAAAACCAAATGCATAGGTATAGTATAGGTCAGTGTTGGCGAATCTTTTTGGCACTGAGTGCTGAAACGGGAGTGTGGGAGTGCATGCGGGAAAGCGGTGGAAACTGGAAGAGCAGTTGAGTAGATGAGCTTCCGGTTTCTGGTATGCGCATGTGTGCTGATCACCTGGACTTCCGGTTTCTGGTACACATGCACGCACAAAGACCAGCTGACTGGCACTCATGTGTGCACCAGAGCACGCATGTGCACCAGGGAGTTGCTGTTCCGGTTTCTGGTACTCCTGCAGATGCAAAGACCAGCTGGCCGGAACCCGAAAGAGCAACAGGAAACAGCTGGCATGCCCGTAGAGAAGGCTCTGCATGCCACTTCAGGCATGCGTGCCATAGATTCGCCATCACGGGTATAGGTGATAGCTGGCTCAATAGTAGTAACTGTGAGAGGGATCTTGGATCCAAATGTGGGTAAGCTACCATCATGACTCCATAAGGTGACAGAGAAGACACATCAGTTTTAAGCACTGTATATCTTTTTTCCATATGACTGTCTCATCAAAGAGCTCCTATTATTATAATATACTAGCACCACTTGGAGTATTAAATTTGCTTTATTTTCTGTCTTATTAGTTCAGTGTGGATTTATCGGTTTATGATGAAGCGAGTATTTGTTTGAATGCGGGCCCTGTACAAAGCACAGTTGGCTAATAAATGCATTCTTTCTAATGCTAGCAAGATCAATAAATATTAATGTTGCAATTAGCCTGGATTTAATAAATATTCCAAACTGAAAAGCATAAATTAGGCATGCAAAAGAATGGTAAGCAAAATAGATTATGGCTTCATTCAGTACGAAAAATAAATATAAATGTGCAACTATAAGAGAAATAACCAAGAAGAGAGCTATATACTAAAAAGAGGAGTAGGTATCAAAGATTTGTTGAAAACCTACCCCAAAGTTCCATTTCAAAAATTGTCTCAGCTCTTTCCTATGGACGGCCCTTTCATTAATGCATTGCAGTCTACTTCAAGTACATGTAGTCCTTGATTTATGACCACAATTGGGACCAGAATTTCTGTTGCTAAGAAAGGCAGTTGTTAAATAAGTCATGCCCAATTTTGCAACTTTTTTTGCCACTATTGTTAAAGCAAATCACTGCAGTTGTTAAGTGAATTGCGTGATTCTTAAATGAATATGGCTTCCCCCATTGACTTTGCTTGTTGAAAGCTGGCTGGGAAAGTTGTAAATGATGATCTTATGATCCCAGGACACCATCATAAATACAAGGTGATTTGCCGTGAGACAAAATTTTGCTCCCATGACTGTGGGGCTGCTGTAAATGGTCCTAAGTGTGAGGACCAGTTTTAAGTCACTTTCTTCAGTGCTCTTGTAACTTCAAATGGTCACTAAATGAATGGCTGTCAGTCAAGGACAACCTGTAGAATACCTGGCAGATTACCAATACAACAAACTTGTGTATGTGCAGGGATATGGATAGCACATTATAGTAATCTGTGAGTATTCATGCCAATGGGTCTTTAAACTACTGAATTTCTTTTTCTCCCTCCTTAGACCGTTTTCCTAGAACTGCCATGGGGAGTGCCTTGAGTATTCCACGTGCACCCAGCATCTCCAACATCAGCTGTCTCACGGGGTTGAGCTCCTCTACAGCACCTGCCAATGCTTCCAAGGTGAAGTACTTCTCGCCCTCTGGAATCTAGTAAGAATTTTTCGATCATTCATGCAATCCTTGGAGCTTTCATTAGTCAAAATGCTATGTTCCCTCAAAGAAGATCTTTTTCGTTTGTTTACACCTGAAAGCATGTTCATCAGTTCTTTTTCTTGGGTGCTACTCAGTGGTGGGTTGCTACTGGTTTGCTCCAGATTGGATGAACCGGTAGCGGTGGCAGCGGGAGGCTCCACCCATCCGCCCGGACGCTTCTGCACAAAAGCATTGTGTATATGCGCATGCACGCATGCGCGAGTGAACTGGTAGCAAACTAAATTGAAACCCACTACTGGTGCTACTCTTAACACATATGTATAAAGACACACACACAATAAGCATGATAAGATCATTTGTTGTCTGTTGCCCTCTTTCCCACATTTCTCTGTACCGAAATTGATGAGCAATGCTTTTGAACACTGGTTATATTTCCTCAGCCTTGGGGATTTAGATTTTGAAGGCACATGGAAGACTGCAGAAGAGGAGGGGAGAAAATCTTATTGTGTAAATCTAGCCTAATATTATATTCATCTTGAGTATCCCACAAGTCATAGTTGAGATATGAAGAGATTTAATGTAGAATAGCCCCATGGGTGAAACTAACTGCATAACCAATAGTTAGCTATTACTTTTAAACCTAGCTTGTGTCATAGAATGAAGAAGAAAATCAAAGTGATTTCAAAGTACTTGGACTTTATGATTGTTGGCAATTAAGACAAGCATCTCTGTATTTTTTCAGTGATGGCCGAACAGTTGCCATCAAAAAAATAATGAAAAAGACATTTACCCTTACCAAGACCATACGTAAAGAAGTCAAGCAAGTAAGGTAAGTTATACACATATATTCTCTCTATATACAGTATGTCTAGATGCATGTCTACTAATGAAGTAATAAGCATCCTATGTGACTTTACATTAATTTTCCTCTTGTTTGAAATGTATTGCATATTTCATTTATTAAACAACTGATCATACCTGGTATTTTTCTACATCAGCTGGAATTCAAAAAGGACACAGAGAAATCTTTCTTTTTTCTAAAACAAATTCCCTCTTCCCTCAAATATTAGCATTATAAATTGGCTCATGTAAGGTTTTGCATGTAAAAAAGAGGACTAGAAATGTGATTTCTTTAAAAAATAAAGTAGATTCTGGAATTCTAAAAAAAAAATCACAAGAACTTTCCATCATGGAAGAATGAATGGTAAAGGTGAAGGGGGTGGCAGAGACGGTAAAATTGACTGTTTTAATTCAACAGAAGACTTTATCTACTGTATTTTTCAGAGTGTATATCTGAGTGTATATCATAAGATGCTCCGGACTATAAGACACACCTACCTTTTTTGGTGAAGAAAACAAGAAAAAGAAATCTGCCTCTGCCTCCCAGCAATTTTGCCTCATTGCAATAAACAGCAAACAGCCTGCTTTACTTTCATTTTCGTTTTCAGCATAGCTTGTTTAGCACAAGAAAAAAAAATCTGCTCCCAGCAATTTACCTCCTTGCAGCAAGCAGCAGAGGCCCACACAGCAATAGACAATGGCATTCCCTGCAGCCTGAAACAGTTGAGAGTCAGGAGGCCGATGCAACCAACAATCAACTTGTACTAATTAGGCTGTGTTGAAGCTGAAATGGGCTGTTTCTTCTTGCTGCTTGCTACAAGTAGATAAATTGCTGGGAGGCAGAGGCCAAAGGGTGGGGGCCAGTGGGTGGGTGGGGCTACATTCAGTGTATAAGATGCACCCAAATTTTCATTCCATTTTAGGGGGAAAAGGTGCGTCTTATACTCCGAAAAATGTGGTGTTTTGTTTTCATTTGGAGACCATTTCTGGATTTTGTACTTGAATTTGGGAAAAAAATGGAACTAATTTTAGGTTTTCATTAGAATGACTTTGAATGGCTTGAAACATTTGGAAATATAAAGCAAAAGGCTGAAGTTGTAATTGTTTTTATATTCTATTGTAGTGAAGAAAATCATACTTCTTTAACTTTCTCAATTTTTGTTTCTATTTGTATTTTATCTTATAATAGCTTTATCTTTGTAAGCTGCCTGGAGTGAGTTGGGCAGCCGTATACATTTTCTTAAATAAATAAATAAACTTTAATAAAAAAACAAAAAAAATTCCTAAGAACTAAATATTTATGTGGGCGATAAAGGATTCCCTATCAGGAATGAAGGCAGTGAAATAAAATAAGATTGGGTTTTCTTACCCTAAACTCACTGGACCTTCACTTCTCATCAGATTCCCTCATTCTGTGGCTTACATGATCTGATGCCTCTTCTAATCAAATAGATTTTATCAGCTTTCTCCAGCCAAGCAGCCACCAGATGTACTGGGTATTATGCCTATGTGTGTTTCCAAAATGATTAAGAAAACGTTCCACAAGCACAACATCTCTGCTATTCATTAAAGCAGCAGATTCCCTATGAAATCTCGGGAGAAAAAAAGAGATTGAACCCCTTTAAGGGACAGATGTTTTTAACTTAATATAACTTTTCAGGCAGTGCCACATTTTCTTCCAGATTTCTTTGGAAGCCTTAAAAAAGAAAAGCTGCTTATGCAGAGAGGTGCTGAGCTTTCATGAGGTCTGAGACCTAAAGCATCTTCAAAACACGAACTTACCTTCTACTTACCTTTACTACCGGTTCGTAATGGGGCCGTGCGGGCGCGCGCTCGCTTGATCCCAACTCCCAATATATTTCTATTGTAGTTAAAATGCTTTTCTCAGAAGCAACATAACACAATTCAGATATTTTCTAACTGATAATTCTGATAAGTATGCTGAGTTTTGATTTTTTTCCCCCCCTCTACAGACAATTAGATCATCCAAACATTTGCAAATTTATTGGAGGCTGCATTGAGGTACCAAATATTGCCATAATAACAGAATATTGCCCTAAAGGAAGCTTGAATGATGTGCTGCTTAATGAAAACATTCCTTTAAACTGGGGCTTCAGGTGAGAGAATCAACATAGCAGATAGAATACTGTATTTTTATTAGACTGAAACTTCATTAGATAAATAAAATAACAGCACAGTGCAAACTTAGTGTTACCTTTAGGAATAAATAATAGATTGAGCATAAATAAGAGCCTGAGTAGCGTAGGGGGGCTAATGCCTCCTACTAAAGGCAGCAATTAAGATCCAGCTGCCTGCAATTTCTGCGAGTTCAATCCTAGCCAGGCTCAAGGTTGACTCAGCCTTCCATCCTTTCTAAGGTGGGTAAATTGAGGACCCAGTTTGTGGGGGCAATAAGCTCACTTTGTATAGATATATAGAAGTATGAAGGCTATTGCTTAACGCATTGTAAGCCGCCCTGAGTCTCCGGAGAAGGGCGGCATATAAATCAATTTTTTTAAAAAAAATGTAATCAAATACTGATGTGATCTTTGTGATGGTAAGATTGCAACTGGGCTTTAGAATATTCTATTCTGCATATTACTTATTACTACTAACTACATTACTTAGAAACCTAAAATCATGAGTATTACATATTGGTTTGGTCTGTTATGTGGGAACACATTGTTAATTTGTTAATCCATTATAGCTAAACCAGAAGCTTACTCTTATCTTGCTCAGAAGGAAAGTCTGGAGTGTGACTGACAAAGATCAAGCTTTTCATGCAGATAGGATTGTGCTCTGAGTTTGAAACAGTGGTGGGTTGCCCCGGTTCGGACCGGTTCACATGAACCGGTAGTAAAACCGGCGGGAGGCTCTGTCCACCGACCCAGACATCATCAGGAAGCTTCTGCGCATGTGCAGAAGAGTGTGCGAGTGCACGAGCGAAGCTTCTGGGCATGCGTGTCGGGCAGCCCCATTGCAAACCGGTAGTAAAGGTAAGTAGAACCCACCCTTGGTTTGAAGACACAGTAGCTTATCCAAGCAGGGTGGGTGGGTGGGTGAGGGAAAAATGAATTTATATCTTCCAATTGTATTGAAAAATATTAGGACTTAAACATGTAATGAAAATTAATTCTAATGATTCCCTGACAGAACTTATTATGCATGATCATAGATTATGGATGAAAAGTTTTCTTACTTTTTTATATTTGCATATATCTATTAAGTAAGAAGGGATGCGGTGGCTCAGTGGCTAAGATGCTGAGCTTGTCGATTGAAAGGTTGGCAGTTCAGCGGTTCGAATCCCTAGTGCCGCGTAACAGGGTGAGCTCCCATTACTTGTCCTAGCTTCTGCCAACCTAGCAGTTTGAAAGCACATAAAAAATGCAAGTAGAAAAATAGGGACCACCTTTGGTGGGAAGGTAACAGAGTTCCGTGCACCTTTGGTGTTTAGTCATGCTGTCCACATGACCACGGAGACGTCTTCAGACAGCACTGGCTCTTCGGCTTTGAAACGGAGATAAGCATTGCCCCCTAGAGTCAGGAACGACTAGCAGATACGTGCTAGGGGAACCTGTACCTTTACCTTATTAAGTAACACTCTAGACCCATGATGGCGAACCTATGGCACGGGTGCCACAGGTGGCACATGGAGCCATATCTGTGGGCATGTGAGTGTTGCCATAGCTCAGTTCCAGGAGCGCATGTGCGTGCCGGCCAGCTGATTTTTGGGCCTTCCGGAAGTCAGAAAACAGGCTGTTTCCGGCCTCAGGAGAGCCTCCAGGGGGTGCAGAAGGCTTTTTTTTGCCCTCCCCAGGCTCCTAGAAAGCCTCTGGAGCCTGGGAAGGGTGAAAAAACGGGCCTTCTGGTCCCACTGGAAGTTTGGAAATGGGCCGTTTCCGGCCTCTGGAGGGCCTCCAGGGGGTTGAGGAAGGCCGTTTTTGCCCTCCCCAAGAAAGCCTCTGGAGCATGGGGACAGCGAAATATGGGCCTACCAGGCCCACTGTGCCAAAAGGGGGAGCAAGTGGGGTGGGGCACATTGAATTATGGGTGTGGGCACACGCACGCATGACCCCCCCGCCACTCCACCCATTTTTGGCACACAATGGCAAAAAGGTTAGCCATCACTGCTCTAGACACTGAATTATATAAGCCTTGTTCTAAGGAGGACAGTAGCCAGTGAGTTTAAGATGCCTCTTAACTTAAACCTACTTTAATTAGTTAACTGTGTGCTGTATAAGAAATGCTAAAAAATGTGAGGGAAAAAACTACCTCCGATCATTTCTAATTTCATCATCCACACCCAAGAAGAATATCAGTCTTTGTCATTTCTTGTCTTCAGCTCTTGAATAAAGTAACAAGGACAAATTTTCTAATCTTTTATTACAATGAACGTGAAATGCAGTCCAGCTCAAAAAGAATTGTTTTGTAGAAAACCTTTTCTGTCATATCCTCAAATAGCTGCTTTTCTCGAGTTACATTGCATTGTTTGGGGGCAGGTGCTTGAATCTGAGGATATCAAAATGATGAGAAATATAAACCTATATAACATGGTTACGAATTTAGGTTGTGACTTGTAGATTCTGAATAAAATACAGCTTTTTTAAAAAAAATGCATTGATACATCCTAATTAATAGATATTTCAATATCATTTTGAAGCACTCACATCATGACCTGTTAGAAAACACTAATACCCAAGATTCTAAGTAGCCATTTCAGAAGATAAGTGTCTCATTATTAACTCTCAGTCATGTCTAGTACAGTCTTATTTAATCTGGTTTTCTGCTACATTCATTGGACTGCAAATTACTTCCACATGAAAATCAGGTTAGGAAAGGTTGCTCTTATAAAAATAACTTCTTGTTCTGACCTCATACCCAGTTTCCTTTGACTGTTTCTTTAGGACTATATAATCTAGAAACCCGACATTTCTAAAATAAGGTTGCACAATGGCTAAGATTTTACTCAGAATCCAAACTCTCTATCTTAGATATTTATAAAACAATTTTACCTCTTTATATATCTTTGATTTTGTAGGGCGACCAAATCTGGGCTGTAAAAAGATACAGAAAACTATCTTAGCTAATAGATATCAGACTTCATACCTAGCTTGTATTATGCTAATATAAATAATACCATGCATTGGCATTTTCCAGAAATATTATACAGCACTGAACACTGATTTCATACTAGTCATTTTATTCATCAACCCCATATCCTCTTATCTATGGGAATGTTCAGTTTAGTGTAGTGGTTAAGGTACCAGACTAAAAAAGTGGGAGACCACGAGCTCAAATCTTGCCTTAGCCATGAAAGCTAGTTGGGTGACTCTTAGTCACTCTCAGCCCAACTCACCTCATAGGGTTGTTGTGGTGAAGAAAGTAAGAGGAGGAATGTTTGTTGGATATACTCACTGCCTTGAATTATTTGTAAAAATAATAAAGGTGGAACACAAACAAACAAAACTCAGTGGGCAGAAGGTTATCATTAATCAAAAGTCTTTAGAATTACAATACATGCACATTCCAGAAACTCATTCCTTTTCATGCAATCACAGTATTGGCTTTTTTAGTTACCTTAATAAAGTATGGAGATAATTATTCCCCACTCAAAAATTACTTAACTTTTTATATACAAAATGATTAAATTTAGCTAAGGTTATTATATTTAAGAAAATGCAATAGTCTGCAAGTTTATCGCCATATAGATTAACATTTATGTCAGTCTGGAATAAAATCCACAGTCCAAGAAAAGGGAGGATTCAAACTTAGCATAAATGGTTTTGGATATGGAGACACATTTTCTTCCTGGCATCCTTCTCCTCTCATTATAATGTCTTTCAAGTTACTTTTTTATGCTGGAATAATTGGGTGTGACATATGAGTGGTTAGAATGCAGTATTGCAAGCTAAATCTGCTCACAGCCAAAAGATATATCCTGATGGGCTCAAGGTTGACTTGATCTTCCATCCTTTTGAGCTTGGTAAAATGAGGGCCCAGATTCTTGGGGGCAATATAGTGATTCTGTAAATTGCTATCATTAGAAAGAGAAGATTCATTTGGGTATGTGTGCGTGAGAAATGAACAATATGAATGAATGTTTCTCTTATGGCTCATTATTGTTAGTGTAGGAGAGGATATTGTAGGGTGTAAGTCAAATATCATTGAACACTTTTAAACACTGTTTATTCTATTGAGTTCTTTCAAAATCTTATCATCTCCTTCTCCTCTACCTCCTCTCCTTCTCCTTCTCCGTCTCCATCTCCGTCTCCGTCTCCTTCTCCTTCAATGTATATTAATGCTAACCATTGTTCCATCCTCTGTTTAGACTTTCTTTTGCCACTGATATTGCCCAAGGAATGGCATATCTTCACCATCATCGAATTTATCATGGACAGCTGAAATCAAGGAACTGTGTTATCGATGATCGCTGGGTCTGTAAGATTTCAGGTAAGAAGAGAAGATGAAAAGGACCTTCAGTTAAGTATTAGGAGACTATATTAGATATTACAGGACAAACAATTTTACATCAAATGACTGTCTTAGGGTTACCAGAGAGGAATTTTGATGACTAGGGAGACTCAGATTCAAGTCTTCGGTTATCATGGAGTCTACTTGGTAATTGTGGGGTTAATATTGTTTGAAAAAAGGATTTTTAAGTAATTTTACTTAAAATTACAATTGCTGCAATAAAAACTAATACAAACTAAAAAATACAATGAAAAATGAAGGTGCAGGAAAGGAAAAAAATTGAAAGAAAAATAGAAAAGAAAGTAAGAATATAGTAAAGTAAGAAAAAATATTTTACAACTGACTGTTGCAACAGGTATAAACCATTTTAGTAATGTATCATCTTCTCTCCAAATACAACAAATGAGTTCTTTGAGGAGCAACTCTCTGGAGTGCTAGTGGGTGTTCTCAAGTCCTCTCCTCGTTCAGAGAGGAATTACGAAGAGCTGATCTACTCCTTGGCTCTCCATAATTCTGCGGTTTTTGGGAAAAACAATAGCAATAGCACTTAGACTTATATACTGCTTCATAGTGCTTTACAGCCCTCTCTAAGCAGTTTACAGAGTCAGCATATTGCCCCCAATAATCTATGTCCTTGTTTTACCCACCTCGGAAGGATGGAAGGCTGAGTCAACTTTGAGCCTGGTGAGATTTGAACTGCTGAACTGTAGCTAGCAGTCAGCTAAAGTAGCCTGCAGTACTGCACTCGAACCACTGCGTCACCTCGGTTCTTGAATCATCTTCAGCTCACTGTTTCTTCCCTGGAAGTCTGAGAAAGATTTTTCAAAAGAAGACAGATTTGCCTATCAATATACATTCAGGCAATCAGCTCTGTGTTGCTGGAATTCAGCTGAAAGCACAGAGAGATCCGTCTGCAGCTTTGATAGGCTGCAGTTCTGGCCCCATTTTTGTTTGAAGTGCATCCTTTCTTCCAGGCACGATAACATTATCAATCAGATTTGGCTCTATGCTTCTATGAACAAATGAGACCAGTTCCAAGTGAGTTCATATGTTGATGTTTATCAGATATTTTTCAACACCTTCTCCCCCCCCCCAAAAAAAACAGCTCTCAAATTAATTCTGAAGTTAGCTACAGTAAAACTTTGCATGCTAAATACTGATCCTGGATGTAAAACAACATGAACAGTCTCTTGTCTGGAGGATTTTTTTTTTCCCGTATCCAAAATCAGCTGAGAAATTTGCAAAGAAATTCATTTGTATTCTAAAATTGGAAATGCCTTTGTACTGATTTGCATGTTTAGATGGTTGTAGATTAAAATAGATTGCAAAACCTTGAGGAAAAGATAATCTCTTTGTTCCTTTTCTTTGTGGCAGACTATGGTTTACAATCCTACAGAAAAGAGGATTCAGCGATGAATTCCAGTATTGCTCATCAAGTCTATTTGGCTCCTGAAGCTCACTCCATGCCAAACTTTGAACCAACCCCTGCTGCAGATGTATATAGGTGAGGACAATAAATTCACTTATGGTTACCTTCCTGTATCTATAAATTTGGATTGCTTTATTCTTTTTATTGAGTGAACATACACAATTTTACATTTCTGTGGTGGCTACTTGTTTTGTAGATAGGTAAGAAGTTCAAAGGGGATGCGGTGGCTTAGTGGCTAAGACGCTGAGCTTGTCAATCAAAAGGCTGGCTGTTCAGCAGTTCGAATCCCTAGTGCCATGTAAAGGGGTGAGCTCCCGTTACTTGTTCCAGCTTCTGCCAACCTAGCAATTCGAAAGCATGTAAAAAATGCAAATAGAATAATAGGGACCACCTTTGGTGGGAACAGCATTCCGTGCGCCTTTGGTGTTTAATTATGCCAGTCACATGACCATGGAGACTTCTTCAGACAGCGCTGGCTCTTCTGGCTTTGAAACAGAGATGAGCACCACCCCTTAGAGTCGGGAACGACTAGCACATATGTACAAGGGGAACCTTTATCTTTTAAGAAGTTCAAAATATCATCTTTAGCTTTTTTTCTCGCTTTTCAATGTATAATATACTGAATATACCATATGTGATGTTTTAGGAAACTAAAGCCCCTTCAGTTGCAATCAATGTATGAAATATGCAAAAGGAATGTGCTCATTTCGTTGCTGTGCTGCTATTTGTATTGCCTTCCACAAATATAGGATTACTTCTGCAGAGCTCTGGCAGTCTGATTGTCAATATTTTTAGAATGTTTTAGTGTGGGGGAATAATCACAAAATTACCTTTACCATTTCATTTGCTGACCAATCAGTAAGCCATTCTCAAACATTCTGAGCTCCATCTAAGCTCTTAGTCACCTCACCCATTTGCTAAATGTTTGAAGATGCTGGTGCATTTCTTAAGACCCCATATTCTGCAAATAAGGTTCCACTTTATCTAAGCCTTGCCTGATCCCATTTCATCACCGAAAAGATGAATCAGCAGGGCAGCTGTGGAGGTATCTTTGCCAGAGGGAATAATCCTGCTTTCAATGAAGGAAATGATTGTGAGATTATTCCCTCTACGGAGCACAAGTTAAACCAGTTGAATGCATCCCTTCTCTGTATCCACAAATCCTTTAAACCTCAACTGCTTAACCAGGTATGTTGTACGCAAATGTTTAGGCACACTTGGTCAAACTGTGTTTCAGTGAATCTCCAAAAGAAGCTGATACAGCCTCTACTTGCTGCAAGGTAAATCTGTTAGAAAATTTGGATGTGCCAGTTATGTGTTTTTAATTGATTCAGTGAATATGGAATTTTTTTTAAAAAAAAAAATAGTAAGCATAGATTCAGCTTCTGGAATAGAGGGAATGAAGCGCTTATTGTAATAGGCTACACTTTTAATACTATAAAGCATTGGTTCTCAACTTCAGCAGCTTCAAGACCTCAGCAATTTTAACGCCTGTGCAACTTTAACACCTTAAAGCAGGGGTGAATTTCAGCAGGTTCTGACAGATTCTGGAGAATCGGTAGCGGAATTTTTGAGTGGTTAGGAGAACCGGCAAATACCACCTCTGGCTGGCCCCAGAGTGGGGTGGGAATGAAGATTTTGCAAAATCCTTCCCCTGGAGTGGGGTAGCAATGGAGATTTTGCAGTATCCTTCCCTGGAGTGGGATGGGAATGGAGATTTTGCAGTATGCTTCACCTGCCACACCCACCAAGCCGCACCATGCCCACCAAGCCACGCCCACAGAGCCAGTAGTAAAAAAAATTGAATTTCACTACTGCCTTAAAGCTGCTGGGATTGAGAAACACCGGTACAGATGAGGATACACTTCTAGACAGGTGGTTTAGTTTTAAATACCTGCAACACTGAGTGGAACACATACTATTTTCAAATATCAAGAGTGCAATACTATAGTCTAGGGATACTTTTTCCCAGTTACATGACATCAATAATTTCTTATAATGGCAGATGCTATGAACAGTTTAGAGAAGATAAGAAAACGTATTTGTGTTTTTGGATGATGTCCCTTCCGTACTCTGTATCTTTATTTTTTATTTATTTATCAAATTTATACAAAACTAATGTCACTGGGTGGCTTACAAGTTAAAACAATAGCTAAAAATCATAATTATTAACTAAATCAACCAAAGCTATAAAATAAGCTAAAGTAAAAAGTAGATGAAGGAATGTTAACAATAATGTTAACAGTAATGGAGCCAGTTTATTAACTCACCCATCACCTGATCTTGAGGATGTTGGGAAACTCAGAAGAAAATGAAACCAACCTCATTTCAGTGGGGAGAAAATCCCATAATGTGGGTGCCACTGCAGAGAAGGCCCAACATGAAGGGCCCACTAAATGTAGCTCCCTAGATAATGAAACCTGAGCATACCCGCTCTGCTGCATCTGGTGGGATGAGCAGGTAAAACCGGGGTGAGGCAGTCCCTCAAATTACCCGGTTTCATGCCACGAAGAACTTTAGAGGTCAACACCAGGACATTGAAATTGAACATGAAAATAAACTGCAGCTTGAGAAGCAGAGATATAAAGCACATTCTGCAAGAGACTCACATAACTGCTTGCAGCCCAGTGGTGGTTGCTTCTGGTTCGCCTCATTTCAGGCGAACCAGTAGTGGCGGCGGGAGGTTCCGCTCACCTGCCCAAACATCATCAAAAGTGCTCTGTGCATGTGCAGAAGTGCTGCATGCTCACAAAGCAAGTGCGTGCACTCGCACACTACTGATAGCGAACCGGTAGCGCCGGGATTTGAATCCCACTACTGTTGCAGCCCCATGAAGAACTCATTGCAACCAACCAGGTGATGATCAGGACTTGAATGACTGTGAATAGGTCTCCTTGATCCAAAAATGGGTACACAATATGAAATTGCAGCAAAGATCCTTTAGTCACAACTGCCACCTCATCAAAAAGGAGTCATGAATCCACGAGAACCCCCACCTTATACCCAGGGTCTGTTTGGGGCAATGCAATCCCATTCAGTAGCAAAGATATTATAGTCCTAAAATCAGAAGGCCTCAAAACCCAAAGCCATTAAGTCTTGCCTATTGTTTGCCATCCAGATCTTCACAATGTTCAGATTTAGGAAAAGATGTCCACAGCATTGCTTAATTCTCCAGAGGAAGAGATGTACAATTGGGTGTTATCAGCATACTGACCTCATCCCATGATGATGTATGAGCTTCTCCAGTGATCTCATGTAGATGTTAAATGGAAGAGGGGAGAATATCGATCCCTGCAGGACCCCACAGAGTAGGAATGGGTGTGGAATCTCTTCTCCCCAATCACCACTGATTGGAATCAACCTCGAAGAAAAGAGGAAAGCTAGCACAACACAGTGGCCCCCATCTCCAATCCTCTGAGTCAATTTAGAAAGACACCATGGTTGGCGATATCAAAAGCCACTGGGAGATCAAGTAAAGCAAGGATAGATACACAGCCACTATCCCACCAATACCAGACTTCATTCAAAAGACAGCCACTGCCATTTCCATTCCATATCCAAGTCTGCTGCTTATCTGAAAAGAATACAGTTTGTATGAGTCTCTAGCACGGGTGGGCTTCAAAAATTTCAGCAATGGGTTCTCTGCCCGGTTGCTTGGTGGGCGTGGCCATGGTGGATGTGGCCTAGTCAGCCTCCTGCACTATGGGGGGTGGGGATGTGCTCTGGGTTCACCTTCCCCCGGCTCCAGAGGTTTTCCTTGTGCCTCTGGGTGGGCGAAAACTGCCTCCCCCGGGCTCCAGAAGCTTTCCAGAGCTTCCGGGCAGCCCGTTTTTCCCCCTCTTCGAGCCTCCACACGGGCCCTGCACTTACCTTGCATCCAAAATGGGCCACGTGGAGACTCCTGGAAGGGGCAGGGTGAAGTGGGCGTGACCAGCCAGGGGTGGGATTTGGAGTTTCTCCGAACTGGCCATAATGTTAGCTACAGGTTCTCTTGAACCCAGGCCTGGGTGAACTCATAGCAGCCCACCCTTGGTCTCTGGCATGTTTTAAATACTCATTTAGACATCTGGATGTGATTATTAATTTACTGAAGCCTACATTGTTTGGTAGTAGTTTTTTAGTAGTGCACAAAACTTAAATACATTTAGATATATCTATAAAGAAAAATTATGCAGAGAACTTGAATTCTCCTGCTAACAGGAGATGCTACATACTCGTGGCCTATTTCTAATCAATTCTCTGTAAATCTGCACATCGTCTTACATTGATCCTATGAAATAATATCAGTGTATTTAGTTACATGCCATACAAATTTGCAATATGTTTATAATTACTAAGAGTAATTAATAGGCTGAAATAATTATGTGAGGGAATATGACTAAATATTTAAAGGAGACAAAGCAGCAATCCATTGTGATGAAAAGGCTTCATTAATGAGATCTATTGTAGAGACAAGGTGACTGTATTCAGCTCATCTTATTTATATGGTACTGTCTCTCTGAAAACAAGGAAACTCAAATTTTATTGTTTTCAGAGGACTTGGTTGTGATTAGTCTGAGCTAGATTAGAGTCTGTTTGATTTCTTTCAATTTTTTAATAACTTCTGCTTTTCTTATAATGTTTTGGCTTCAATCCTACAGCTACGCTATCATTCTTTTAGAAATAGCAACAAGAAGTGATCCATCACAGGTAAGAAATGCCATAAAATATGGTTCTTCATTAAAGTTAATCTTGGTGGTACTAGTGTCCTTGAAAATACTGCTGGTCTATGGGGTAAATGTGTATGTCCACTGGATTTCTGATACCTGCTTTCTCTTTAGCTGTGGCAGTTCAGTATAAGCTGAGGACATAATTCATTCCACATGAACACAACCCACCACTCTGCATGAAACTAATGGACTGCATTTAAAGAAAAAGTGGATTCCAAGAAAGCTAACTAAGCCTTTTTATACAACTCAGGAAGTAAACATAAACCAAAGAAATTAGAGCAAAATCCTTTATTATTTAAGAAGATTTCTATTTATGCAATAGCACTAGCAAGAGCACTTAGACATATATACCACTTTACAGCCCTCTCTAAGTGATTTACAGAGTCAGCATATTGCCCCCAACAATCTGGATCCTCATTTTACCAACCTCAGAAGGATGGAAGGTTGAGTCAACCTTGAGCCGGTGAGAATCAAACTGTCGAACTGCAGTTAGCAGTCAGCAGAAGTAGCCTGCAGTACTGCATTCTAACCACTGTGTCACCACGATTCATTAATGCCCCTAGAATTCCCCTTCAAAATTACATAATTTGAAATTTGATCTGGGATCGCCAGTGATGGGCAAGAACCTTCCTTTAGAATTTTTACATACATTGGCTGAAATGTGCAATAATAGTTCAAATGTGCAAAGTCTACCTCTTAAAAGGGCTGTATCATTTCCAGGCTAGAGTTGAAATAACAACTATAACAAACCCAGTTTGTGAGTCCATACATCTACCTTCCTATAAACCTTGACAAGCAGGGCCATAAAGCTAAATTCACTGATAGCCGAATGATAGCCGAAGTTTCCAAAAAGAGTGGCCTGATGTACATAACATCTAGTAGCAATAGCACCTAGATTTAAATACCACAGTGTAGACTTATGTACCACAATGTGCTTTACAGCAGTTTAAGCGGTTTGCAGAGTCAGCCTATTGCCCCCAATAATCTGGGTCCTCATTTTACTGACCTTGGAAGGATGGAAGGCTGAGTCAACCTTGAGCTGGTCAGGATTGAGGGAATCAACTCTTGGCAATGTGAGCAGAGTTAGCCTGCAGTACTGCATTCTAACTATTATGCCACCACAGTTCTTAACACAGACTGCAATAGTTTATGTTCCAAATCTCTCTATTTCTTTATGTGTATATGTGTGAAAAATCACCAGCACTGTCTGTGTTTTGCAGAAGGATGATACACATTCAGAAAAATATTCCTTGTGCCTCCCTTTGGCAGAACTAATATCTGAAAAATCTGAAAATGCTTGTCCATGTGCCACAGAATATATAGAGGTAAATTTAAAACATTTGGAATCTTTTCTGTCTTCCTTATGAGTTAATTACTATATCTTTGTAAATTATATCCCTAAAAATCACCGTGTGGGCCTGCTATTTATTCCTTAGTACGTGAGTATTATTATTTCATGATATTGATACTCCTCCATACTTAACAGTATCTGCAAGTCAAGTTGCTGTTAAGCACAAAATGAAGCACATAGTTTGATCTATAAAAGCTGGCAAGTTTAATGGTTCCAGTGCATATTCCCTTTTGAAGAAATGAAATGTTTTAGTTTTATTAAAAACACAAACCAACAAATGTTGCCCTTACAATTTCTCATTTAAATGCCATGGAACAGTGAATGGCATTAATTTTTTTTAAAAATTGTATTATTGTCACAAACTGATATTTCAGCTTGTCTCACAGAAACAGAAGGCAGCAAATGATGCAGTTAATTTGCAGTCCTTGGAGGTTTAAGACTTCTGTTGGGTATAATCTGTCAGTCCTGCAATCATATTTAATAATTATGGACCTTTGGCTTTTCCATTTAAAAGATAGCTGTCAGCGAATCAAAAATATGTCTGTAGGATGGATCTATTAAAAAAAAAAAGAAATCAAATGTTTGCTCATCATTGAAGAATCACTGTGCCATGTTTTAATTTCATTCTTTTTTCTTGTTTAATTACCCTAGAAGCAACTGCTCTGATATTTCAGCCATACAGTAATGTATCTACAGAATGTATTTTTTCCAAAAGAATTAAGAGCATCTCCTAGAATGTATGCATATGCATATGTGTGTTTGTGGACACACACACACATACAAACAAAGAGATATACACTATATAGATCAAAGAAATAGCATGGAAGAGTTAAATATTTTGTTTCCGGAATCACTTCTCCAATTTTCAAAGCATTCAATAACATTCAATTTTCAAAGCATTAGTTTTCAAAGCATTCAATTTTCAAAGCATTCAATTTAAAGATACATTCAATATATATCCTTAAAATACACATTAAGTATTTTTAAAAAAAACACTAGCAGAAGTTCCTTGTCACCTCATTCATTTCATTCAGAATAGCTAGCAAAAACAGTAGACAAAAGTCTATTTTCATTCAGATTAGAAGATGCTATTTGAAAAGCCAAATGAATTAAAAAAAATAGGCATTTGTATATGGTTATTTCTTGCCCCAAAATCATTTACTAATGTAACCATAGGCTAATTCCTGATTAGATTATGCTGGAGCAAGTAACCCAAATTCTCTGACTATTTTCAATACATACTATAACATTAGCAATAGCATACAATCTGGTTTATTTCTGATTTGTCTCATTTTCAAAACTGAAGTTTAAAATAAATCAGGTGAATTCTGTGATATATAAAAAGGAACAGGAAACAAGACCAATCGTAGGCATTCCCATCAAAGTGAGTGTTTGTCAAAATAATTGCAGTATTTGAATTTATCTGTTCAATTTTTATGGCTGGTTATCTCAGCACTTGACTCTGGGCGGAGAATTATGATGCCATGATGCGAATCCCATTCTTTTACATTTGAATTTCCCCTGCCTGATGCCAGTATGCAGTTCAGGGTTGTTGTACCATCATGCATATTTTATAATTAGCTCACCAATCACGGACACCCTTGTGATTTGTGTATATAAGAGGATTGTGCAGTGACTTAAATGTGTTTCCAAAAAGTATGCTTTGGAGTACTTGAAACTGTGAATGCAGCACCTATCAATGACCCATTGCATAGCTGCAGTACTTACTTTAATAAGACACAAATAGCTGCTGTATTCATTCCCCTGTATTCTGAAGTATTTCTTAGGAATTAAAGCCAGACTAACACCAGGTGCTGAAAAATGGACCATTTTTCTTCTATAAAAGTCCTCAACATGTATTAAATAACTTACTAAATGTACATGCAAACAAATGTTAAAACTCATTATCCATCCTCTCTATGGTTATAAAATCCAAGAGATAGATGACATCATCATCATCATCACAGTCCTTTGAATGAAATGAGACATAAAAGGAAATACATTTAAGGTGTCTGTATTTACTGAACAACAATTTTGATGCAACCAATCAAAATGGATTGTCCAGGGAAGAGGTTAAAGCCAACCACCACTATTGGGCTTCACATATCCTCCTAGCATTGGCCAATCGTAGCGTCAAATCCAGAGTTCGTAATAGATTTTGAGGAGAGGAATCATTGAGTCTGTTAGGAGAAAGGTTAAATCCCCCCTCCCCCCTCCGTAATCTAATCACAATCCTGATTTGTCCAAATTTTATTTAAGTGGGAGGGAAAATCACCTTCATGAGCTAAATGGAAGTTCCTATTTATTTTCAGATGTCTAGTTTGTCTGAAAAGATCTAAAGCTGGACTCTTGGTTTTAGCTATGAAGACTCTCCTATCTGAGTGGGTATTTGATTTAAGTAGATGGGGTTTAGATATTTTAGTTATTGTTATTCAGATTTATGAGGGTTGGCTTTTCTTTATAGTTTGTTTTATAACTTGATTGTTAGCAACTCAGAGTTGATTGATTGAGCTGCATAACATTTTTCTAAAAGAAAGAGAGAGAGAGAGAGAAATTCATCTTTATGTATAAGCAGGTAAAGAAGCCAGGAAGTGTTTAAAACAGGAAAGTATGCCTGAATTGCACTTAGATTATATCTGAAGTTGAATTAAACTGGGATTTGTCAACATTCTTAATTGGATGACATCTGATGAATGATTGAAAGAAAAGATCAAGAGGCAAGTATCTTGAACTGGAATGACTGAATTACTTTACTACATTCTTTCATTATTTTTTTTTGACAGCTCATCAGAAAATGTAGAAAAGGCAATCCATCACAAAGACTTACTTTTGAGCAAGTCAAGAAATTGTTATGTAAAATGAACCCAAACAAAGTTAGTCCAGTTGACATGATGATGACTTTGGTAAGAATCATGGTTATTACTCTAATTAGATTAGATTTTCTTTCTTCTAAGTCTCTAACCCTTCAATACATTTGAATGTCATTGCAATGTTCTATAGTGACCTTTCCTAATGTGGTCCTTTCCAGATGTGTTATTGCTATCATATTCAGCTAAACATTGCTAATATTGAGATAACCAATATCATGTACTGAAAAGGCAATAACAAGAAGCATGTGCTCAACTTTTACCAACATATTGATATTTTCCAATATGTGGCCACTTTAATATTTCTCTCATACTAGCTGGACTCTGTATCTGGAAGTAAGTCTAATTGAGATCTGTCATTCCTATTTATTCCATTTTCTTAATTCTGTTACTCTCTTTCCTTTATTGCCATCTCTTCAGATTACTTGATGGAGATATGCAAGAACCATTACATAGGCAAAATAGACTGGAGCATTTTTTTAAGTCCAAAACTACAGGATAACTTTTTGAAGCAGCTGAGGTAGACACCTCCCTAATGCACTGAACTATAAGGAATAGGAGGAGGAGACACAGCATAAGCAGACTTGGAAAATTCTGTTTTTATAGCCATTGCCAATAAAATTAACCTTCCTGTAGGCTTAATTTCCTAATCTGGTTTTCCCACTATGGCTGATATGTAGTGAGGGATATGCAGTTATCATGCATACTGAACATATAAATAAAAATCTACTCTGATGAATATCATTTAGGATCATTTGAGCAATATTTGATTTCCCCATTAAAAGGTAGTGTGCAATTTGTTTGTCCTGGACTCGGTCCTGCTTAAGGAGCAGGTGGTGGCTGTGGCCAGGACGGCCTTTGCTTTCAACTGGGGTTCCAATTGCATTTTTCCTAAACTAAATGTCCTTGAGTCTATCATTCATGCCTTAGTTATCTCATTACTTCAGCACATTCTATAAGAAACTACTCTTAAATACGACTGAGAAACTTCAGCTTGTCCAGCCCATGGAGGCAGAGAGAGTGACAGGCACACTTCAGTAGGCTTATGTGACATAGTCATTCCCTCTTTCCCTTCTTGACTTAGAGCAAGAGTCTCCAAACTTGGCAACTTTAAGACTTGTGGACCAGGGGTGGGTTCTACTTACGTTTACTACCGGTTCGCAACGGGGCCGCATGCGCAGAAGCATTTTGGTGACATCGGGGTCAGTGGGCGGAGCCTCCCGCCAGTTTTACTACCAGTTCTATAGAACCGGTGCGAACCGGGGGCAACCCATCACTGTTGTGGACTTCAACTCCTGTAATTCTCTAGTATGGCTAGCTGAGGAATTCTGGGAGTTGAAGTTCACAAGTCCTAAAGTTGCCAAGTTGGAGACCCCTGACCTAGTAAGTCAAGTCTAAGATGCTTTTTTCAAATTACACTTTTACTTTGGAATGAAATTTCTTTTATCTAACTCTTGGTTGTGGCTCTTCCTCTTCCTCCTCAAGGTTATTCTTACAATCCATTACAATCTAGAGTTAGATTGTTTTGATAAATTGCTAAATTTAACAAAATAATAATAGCCACAGCTA
The DNA here is from genome assembly GCA_030761175.1 of Masticophis lateralis. Classification (NCBI taxonomy): domain Eukaryota; kingdom Metazoa; phylum Chordata; class Lepidosauria; order Squamata; family Colubridae; genus Masticophis; species Masticophis lateralis. Next base: position 198,843,668 of record JAUDYJ010000002.1, read on the forward strand.
TACAGTAATAGCCACAATCTATAAATCAGTAGGTATTTTTTTTGATAAAGAATGATACTACCTTCTGTTTACATTATGCTGAGTGTTTAAGTATCCATCTTATGCTGTTGATATTCTTGATGGATCCCATTGCTCAGTCATTGCCTTCTATTATCCATCTTTCATAATTTCTAGAAAATAAGCTTTTATTTTCAGACACATTTGTAAATAAATAAAAAAGCCTGATTCCCTAGATGCTGTTGTCCAAGAAAAGGACGGCATACTTGGCTCTCTTGCAGGACTGTATCACATTTGTGGAGAAAGGATAGAGTTTGGGAAGCTCCTCCTAAGAATGAGCTACAAGAGAAAAAAAAGACTAGGGCTATCAGATCTAAACTGCAAAAAAATCTGGTGACCTCTAGATGACGCCAACGAGAGTTTTCTGAGCTTCTTTTCAGCTCCCTAGTGGTCATCCAAAACTTTGCAGCTCAGAACTACTAGCAGTCAACAAGACATTTTATTTGTTCAAAGCAGCTGCCCAATGCTAAAAAATGATAGTGGCTAAAGTGAGGAGGAAGTTGTTCATTTTCTCCTTCTTCTCCACAATGTTTCCAATACTATAGCATTTATTAAGGGCTCTATGATAACATAAAAAGGCAACCTGAAACGTAACTTCATAACACACTCACTTTCTAGTGCTGGATGCCAAGGCCTAAGTATTCTTTGAAGCATTATTTCTTGACTGCCTGTATAAGTGGGCCCCCTTTAAGCATTTTAATCATTGCCATGTGGCATTGAAATGATTTCAGACGCACACCTCTGTTTTGTTGCAGAAGATGCGTGGGCAAAGCTGTGCAAAATTTTCTCAGGAGTCTGTTGGCAATGTAAGGCAAATCCAGTGAATAGATCACTGATTATTTCTCACTGAATATGCTCCGCAGTTGCTTGAGTTGAATGCATTTTTATTTTGGCTAGATGGAGAAATACAGCAAGCACCTGGAAGTGTTAGTAGCGGAAAGAACACAGGATTTAACATATGAAAAACAGAAGACAGACCGTTTGCTGTATAGTAAGTGATCAGCATCAACAGGAATACAATTTATTTCGAGAAATAGTGACTAATGTATATGCTGTTAAAACAGATTTTAGATTTCCTCACTGATTCAAGTATTCTGACTTCCCCTTTTTACAATTTCATAAGATTGGGTGAGTTAGTAAAAGTAGGGGAAAGACATGGAAAAGAAACAAATGAAAGCTGACATTTGTTGAAAGTAGACAAATAAGGACGGGCAAATGTATTATTAAGCTTCCATTGGAAACATTCTTAAATTTGTTTGTTCTTTGAGCATCCTCATTCAGATTTGTCAACATTATATATCAGGGAGAGTTTATTTTCACTTAGTTTTTGCTACTTGCATTGCTTAAAAGGTGTACAATTAACTCGGTTAAATTGGTAAACTGGAATAAGTTGTGAGTTCAGCCTGTAGTGAAAACATCAAAGAAAACTCTAATGCTTCAATATATTGTTTTCAAAGTGTCCCAGAGATCCCAGTATATAAACCAATCATTATTGCTCACTAATGATTAATGTTCAATAAACCTTAGTATAATGATTGGTTCATAGCTGGAAAAACGTTTCAGGAGAAATATTTGTAATAACCATCTAATGGTTCCTCCATTATCTATGAAAAGAAATATATTCTCACCAGTTCACAAAAAGAAGCCAAAAGTAAGAAAGTCTCTGCCCTAAGCACCGGTGTTCTCAACTGAAAATGTTCAGTTGCTGAAATTTTTGTAACTCTTCCCCCTTTCATGTCAATAAGTAAATCTTGCAAAGAAAACTCTGCATGGAAAGAATTACTTTGAATTGAGTCAGCTGCCAAAAGCCCAACACCCAGCAAACATGAACGGAAAGCAAACATAGGACAAAGAAGCAAAGGGAGGAAATTCGTTGATGCGAAATGTATAGATTTAGCTGTTGATTATCTATTTATGTTTTTTTTTAAAAAAAATCTTAAAGTATGCTATAGCTACTTAGAAATAAAGAGAAATACTATACATAAGTAAATTTTTAATCCAGGAAACAGATAGCAAAAATAAAACGGAGTATGCACATTTTAGGATGTTTTATTTGCTGAAATGAGATAGTTGCATATTTCAAATAGGTATAGACTTCCCACCATGAACTTATTTCTATGTTTCAATTGCCATTTTATGATAGCAATAGTAATTGCATTAATTATATAAAACAGGTATGTTGCCAAAGCAGGTTGCAGATGATTTAAGGCAGGGAAAACCATCACAGGCCCAAAGTTATGTAAATTCCACCATATTTTTCAGGTAAGTAAGAATTGCTTTTAAATTGCTACCTAATTGGAGTGTGTGCATAATTTCGTTATAGGCATACATTTACATCTTTTCATAATTGGCATTATAGTTAACAGCACTGCATTCTATGTTGAACTTTAGAAAAGCTATTATACAAGAACACAATACCTATTTATCTGTTTTTAAAAAACCCTACAAATCGGAACACACATATTATTTGTCCTTATGAGTAAAATATTCTTCTACCATCTTGAGTATCCTTAATGATCTATATTCAAAGAAGCAGTCGTTGTGTGCATGTTATTTATCTATGCTATGATCCGCATATTCATTCCACATTGGACTTTGAAAGAAAAAATAGAGTAAGATCCTTGGGGGGGGGGGTGTAATGCAGTATGTGCATATATAGGATATGTTGGTTTGAATATCCCGTTGGCTCCCACAAGGCATCTTCAAACCAGGAGTGAAATCCAGCAGGTTCTGACAGGTTTTGGAGAACCGGTAGGAAATTTTGAGTAGTTCGGAGAACCGGCAAATACCACCACTGGCTGGCCCCAAAGTGGGGTGGGAATGGAGATTTTGCAATATCCTTCCACCAGGAGTGGGGAGGGAATGGAGATTTTGCAGGATCTTTCTCCTGCCACATCCATCAAGCCACGCTCACCAAGCGACGCCCACAGAACCGGTAGTAAAAATATTTGGATTTCACCACTGCTTCAAACCCTCCAAACTCCGGGGGAGAGCAGACTATCTGGCACCAGTCTCTTTACTCCAAAGAAATCCTTCATGCCTGGTGTATGCACATTTTTTTCCAGGCCACAGAACCTCTTAGTTTAAAAAAAAAAAAACAATCCCAGAACCCCTCATCAAGAGGCAAAACTCTAGTGAGAAAATGGATCACATTCACATTCACATCTCCATCTCCCTCTCCTCTCCCTGTCCTCCCCTCCCCTCTCTTATTGAGTACTATCAAGTTATCATGGAATCCTAGAAACCTTATTGTTGGGAATCCAAAGAGTTAAACCACCCTACTTTTCTTGATTGTGTTTCCTGTCTGGAAAAATGCTCATTAGCTGTTTATTAAAAGTAGTTTGATGGGAATGATTAGTAACAAGCTGAATAGAACGAATGAGGGTGGATATGGGTATTCTCTAGCAACTCTTCTCTTTGCTATTTTAATTGTATGATCCTAAAGCTATTGATGTTGGAAAGAGATAGTGCCATGTTAGCAGAAAGAAAGTTGTTCTAATTATTATAGAGAAATAATCTGCACAGTATTTTATGTTAATGGTTATTTGATCTTCCCTCCTTTTCTTCTTGAGAGAAACCTCTGTTTTTAAAACTGGACAGACTTGTACATCCCTGTGTTCAGCAAGCAAGTCCATTAAAATTCTGCAGATTAATGTCTGCTGATTTATGCTTACATCTGCTTGTCTGCAGATGGACATGATTTATACCTAACTGGGAAAACAACTCTGAGAGATTTATATGTTCAACAGATGTAAACCTAGTATATAGATAAGAGGTTATTTAATCTTCTTGTAAATTAAATTTAAATGATTCAGCATAGCCTCCCCTTCAACCCCACCCCCTTTGGCTTTTTTGTCCTAAAAAAAAAAAGAACTTTCACAACATCCTTTGATATTAGGGGACCTACAGGAATCTCAGCAGCTATATTACAGGATTAGGGCAGTATAGTTTAAACCTACTTGTGCTATGCAAAATATGGCTTTAAAATCACATGCATCTTCTTGTTTTAATGTCAATTCTCAACTGCTAATTTAAAAATGCTAATTAAATTGATATGGATGGAATTAACTCAAGCAACACTTGAACAACGGAACCATAACTCAAAACTAATGATCCTCTCAGTATAAGTGCTTAGAGTAGGCAGAACTAGTGCAATACTATACTTGGGAAATCAAAAGTAAAGCCAAAACAAAGTCTGATAGGCTAAGAATGGATTTCAGGAATTCACTTTGCTTATATAACAGAACTCAGTTTAATTAGACTAACCAGAAATAAAATTAGATAATGACACCGGCTTGCCCCTATAAGTTTTAGAATTCTACATATACTCATTAAGAGTAGAAGCACATTACATGTACCGAGTACAAATGAATATTCACACAGTGCACATAATTGGTGCTGATGAAATCTGAACACATGTGTCCGTGGGTAGCGACAAAGCAGTTGGAATGGCAGAAATGCTAAAAGCCTCAACTGACTAGACTGTTACTTACTGGGGAATGAAATTGTCAACCAATTAAAATTTCATTTAATTTATCTGCCTTTCATCAACTAATTAAGTCTTTATATTGTATATTAGCATATCTCTGTAGAAATGTCATTTTCCAGACTAAGAGTCTATAAGACTAAGTGAATTTATAAAATAACAAAAATGATTGTTTTTTTCAATAGAAGAGCAGTATTTTATTCTATTTACGTTACATGTTGCAATCCAGAAAATCCCAAAAATGTAATTTATGTTACATGCCCTTCTTCAAACTACAGTCCAAAGTAATAATGTTAGAAGTTATTAAGAAAGAGTTTGAGGCTGCTGAGAATAGAAAGCACAACCCAGAAATAATGTTTCTTATTTTCTGCTACAAAAGTGCTTTAAAACAACAACAGTCTCCAAAAGTCTACACTGAGTACATACATTGGATATAACATTTCTTAAATTGAATTCCATAATCCTTGATACTTTCTCTTCCTGTAAATGCCCTGACATTATTAATACCTACTAAAGGCCTAACAGTAGTGGGTTCCACATACATTTGCTACTGGTTTGGAACTGTGTGCAGACCGTCTGTGATGATGTCCAAGTGGGTGGGCGGAACCTCCCGCTGCCGCTACTACTGGTTTGCCTGAACCGGGATGAACAGGTAGAAACCTGCCACTGGCCTAACAGTTGAGATATGCTGGTCATGTTTTTCTTTACAATTTAGTTTGCCGTTTATTTGACTGAAAAATGGCAACCAATTATTACAGGGTATTTGGAGATGAGAGGCAGTTTGATATAGTGGTTGAGGAGGTTAGAAACTGGGAGACTGCAATTTCTAGTCCTAGCTTAGTCGTGAAGCTACGTGGGGACCTTGCACTAACCTCTCAGCCCTATGAAGAGGAGAAGAGAAGAGAAGAGAAGAGAAGAGAAGAGAAGAGAAGAGAAGAGAAGAGAAGAGAAGAAGCTGAAAGGGACCTTGGAGGTCTTCTAGTCCAGCCCCCTGTTCGAGCAGGAAAAGCGATACCATTTTAGATAAGTGACTGTCTCTAGACTCTTCTTAAAAACATCCAGTGATGGAATGCCCACAATTTCTGGAGGCAAGCTGTTCCACTGGTTAATTGTCCTTACTGTTAAGAAGTTTCTCCTTAATTCCAGGTTACTTCTCTGATCAGTTTCCAACCCTTATTTCTTGCCCTGCCCTCTGGTGCTTTGGAGACTAATTTGACCCCCTCTTCTTTGTGACAGCTCCTCAAATACTGGAATACCGTTATCATGTCACACCTAATTCTTCCTTTCTTTAGACTAGCCAGACCCAAATCCTGCAGCCATTCTTAATATGTTTTAGTCTCCGGGGCTAACTTGAAGGCGCCCAGAGAAAAGTGGTGATTAATGGTGGTAGAGGAGGAAACAGTGTTGCACGATCAGAATTTGCAATGTGTCATGAAAATCTCATGTCAATTTCAAAACATTCTGAAATCCTAATGGGACACACCATGATTTACTTGCTTCTTTCTTCTTTCCAGTGACATTGTTGGCTTCACACAACTCTCCAGCACCAGTACACCTTACCAGGTCGTGGACTTTTTAAACAAACTCTACACCACTTTTGATGAAATCATAGATAATTATGATGTCTACAAAGTTGAAACTATAGGAGATGCCTGTGAGTGGGGAGTGGGGAGGGAATGGAGATTTTACAATATACTTTCCCTGGAGTGGGGTGGGAATGGAGATTTTACAGTATCCTTCCCTGCCATGCCCACCAAGCCACGCCCACAAAACCAGTAGTAAAAAATTTAGAATCTGGTACAATGGTAAGGTGAATAAATTGTGGTTTTCAGTTGTTCTCGCAGCCATGTGGTGGTTACATTTTCCAATAGAACATTCTCAGGATGGGTTGTTCCTGTAGAAAATTCAGGGATTTCTTCAGATTATTTTGCATCTAGGCTTAACTAAAAGCCAGAGGATTTTAGGATTACGACAGCTGTCATATGGATGATTTACAAATGAATGGGTCAATCAACGCTAGGCATGGGAGAATAGATTAAAGAGTGACATGCAGAATAACAGAAATCACTAGGAGCAGGACATTGGTGTATGTCATGCAGCTAATGTCTTTATGATATGATGAATTGCAATACTCATTTATGTTATGAATTAACATAAATCCTAGCAATTTAACTGAATCAACTTGAAACATAACTATGGAGTTAGGCATAGTTATATTTCAAATTGACTCAGTGAAATTGCTGGGATTATGCTAATAAAGACTAACTTAATTACCATTATTGTAAACTAGATCCAACTAATGAATGCAAAGTAAGTACTTTTAATGTTTACAATGCATTTCACAAACGTTGCCATCATTCGGGTTTGGATAATGAAAATACACATCAAAACTGGCTTTGCCTTTAGGTTTATAAAGCCCTTTTGTCTGTTTTTAGATATTTCAGAATTATTTGGGTCATAAAACAGCTTGATATCTGTATTTTAATAAATCATTTTAATGTAATGAGAGATTGGCAGATTTGAGATGTAACTATTTAAAATATTAATACAGCGCAAGATGAGATAGATACATCTAGCCATGCCAGTGCTTTGGTTAAAGAACCTTTGTGTTTGGCTAACTCTATAGGAGGCAAAAACCTCTTAACAATGGCTGCTCTAATTCAGTAATCTGAAGATTTTGATTTCCTGGTGTGTGAGGTGTTTTGTGTATAAGCATGTGCAAATCTGGTACGTTTGTCTGAAGGTTTTATAGGCAGTATTTTAGGATTATTTTTCAAACTTTAAATACTTATAAATCTGTCCATTTCCATTCATGATTTCCCAACATAATGAATGTTTGATCATGCCAAAAATTGTTATTTTTTATATCTATGAATTAATATAAATTCCCTAGGAACTCTTTCTCTTAAATGCAAAGCTCTTCTCAAGCAAATAATTACTTCTTTTTGTATAAAACTTTCAGAAATAGTTTTTATAAATAAATGACTTACTTTAGCTATTGATTTTTGATAGAGACTATGAGAATGCCATTTAGTGCCGCCTGATGCTACGGACTGTTGTACACATTGTATTTCATTTATATGTATGTGTGAAATTGCAACTGTGATATGAATGTTAATTATAATTTACCCCTTTTATGTACTTATTGTCATTTTCAGATATGGTAGTATCGGGAGTGCCAAGAGAGAATGGCATTCATCATGCCAGTGAAATTGCTAGCATGGCTCTGGAGCTTGTTTTGGTGTGCAAAACATTTAGGATTCCACACAAGCCTGAGACCCAGCTTAAAATTCGAGCAGGAATCCACTCAGGTATCATTGGCCTACAAGAAGAAAGCCTCAGAAATGAAAGTAGCTTAATTTTACCAGAATTGGGTCACTAATAAAGGAAAAGGAAGTCCTGAGTATTACTTGGCTCCAGTTTCCAAGATACAGCTTCAGGTCAAAATTCCATCAAAATAATTCAAAAATTACAAGAGGAATGTGCGATTAGGCTCCATAACGTTTCTGCAAAATGTGATATAGCAATGAGAATGGTGCCACACCAATCACCATAAATTTATCTTTTTATTGATACCAATAACCTAAGTTTCCATTCATTTATTAGTTTTTCATGTAACATTTTCATGCTTTTTGCATGAAAAACTGACAAGCTCTAACATCAGATTAAACAACAAGGTTCCATCATTATTCGGTATCTAAACGGCGCTTTTTGGCTTTTCTCTTGTAAACTTCAGTAGGATCATCCCTGGGGAGAGTCCAGCAGTAATAGGCAAGCATCGATGAACTCCATTTCCCTCTCCATGCTGATGGAATCTTTCCCCATGCTCATCACTCACTGTGCCCCAGTTCAAAGGGAAATAGTCTAAATGCGAGTGTAAGAAGTGCATTTTTAGTGACATGTCTGAACCAAGTGCTTTATAGGACCTAAGCAAATTTCCACATGTTTTTCATAGTCATCTGCCTTGCTGTTCTCAAAGTGAAGATAGATTTATACACTTCCACATGGTACCATTTTCATTGTTCTACTGTACTTTGTCGAGAAGTTATGAGGCATCATGATCATTAGACACCTCCCTCTCTTGTAGGCAAATATACTCGCCTGTGTATACATCTTTATTATGAATTATCTTGAAAACCTTAGCCAACCAGCACCTTTATCACCTGTTTTCTAATTCATCTAATCAAAATATATAAAATTAACACATTTTATCATGGAGGTCGATAATTTCCCAAAATTTGTAGACCAGTGTATTAGGCTGTTCACCTCCGTGACTAATGCTGGTAATGAATGTTGGATTGGTGAAATAGGGGTACTGGAAGCACTAGACATGTCACTTATCTAGTGACAAAATGGCAGCAGATTGATTGGTTTCATTCATTCATAATAGGGAAGAAGTGGTAATGCAAACTATTAGTATAATCCTTGGAATTGGCACAAAGTCATTAGTAGGAAGTAAATGATCATCACGTTTCACGTTCTTAAATATTTTAGTCTAGCATTTGAACTGGTCATTGAATTGCTCTCACTTGACTCGCATTGATGAATAGTTTCAGTAACTCTGGTGCTTAGTAAATTTAGACTACTTGTAACCAACCAATTTATATGACTACAAGCAACTTCTGAGACTGCATTCTGAATTATTGCACTAATGAGGCACCATCTATCTTTTCTGTATCAGCTAAGCATCTGCTTTCTTCTTAGAATGATGGTCATTGCTTTTTATCCTGTTTCTCTCTTTGCCATCTTGCTCCCTGTTCTTTAGTTCTCTTTGATGCAATTACTCCTCATATAGGTAGCCTATATGCCTAGTTTTTCCATTGTAAACTGTAATGGAGGCGCAAGAGCTAAAGGAATCTTTCTACTTGTCTTCTTTAGGTCCAGTTGTGGCAGGAATTGTTGGAACCAAAATGCCACGGTACTGTCTATTTGGGGACACAGTCAACACAGCCTCCAGGATGGAATCTACCAGTGAAGGTGAAGTGCAAGTACAATCAAGCAGTGAGCTATGAGTTGGTGTCACTTCAGATTTGTTTCCTGACTTAGCAAAGTGGGTATTTTTTAGGTCTTTTTGGCTAAGAAATTGTGCGTGGCAAGGCACAGAGGACGAGGTATTCCTGTATGGTGCCTGCCTCCTTGAACATTATCCCTCAGAGTTTAGGTTGGCCCTGATCCTGCTGGTCTTCAGTATGGCCTTAGAGACTTTGGCCCTGGTTCTGGTTTTGTGTGTTTTCTCCTGGCTATGTGGATAATGGTTAATGATCTTGGCTGCTGTGTTTTTCATTTTAAAATTTTATTATTGTCTACTTCCCTGAATTACAGCTGAGATGGGTGGCTATATAACTTGATCTTTATTCATTGCACAGTCAGCCAGATGTTCAGACTGGATTTGGCATTTTTGTCCGCCTATTGAAGGCATTCCCAAGGACATGGAATAGGCAGATGTGGATGTTTGATGGTGTTAGAAGCATCATTGCAGGATGTAAATTGTTCCTTTTGCAATTGAGTGATGGTGAATTTATCAATGCCTATAGTATTCAAGTGGTGCGCCAGTTGTTTTGGGACTGCATCCAAGGAAAAGTTAGTACCAATACAAATACCTATTTGTATTGCAATACAAATAGGAATTTGTATTGCAAGTTTTGCATTCTATTTCTATTTGCAAGTCTTTGAATTTTATATTTTGTCCAGTTCTTCCTCTTCTTTTTGTCTGAGTCCAGGTCCTGCCATGTCCACTATCCAGACTTTTTTGTCTTTCTTATCTACAATTGTTAAATCTGGATTGTTACTGTATGTGGCAGGTGTCTATCAGTTTGAATTCTAAAATCCCAGAGCAGTTTAGCTTCTTCATTTTCTATGATTTTCTCTATTTTATGGTCCCACCAGTACTTACCTGCAGTCAAATGGTGTTTCTTGCAAATCTTCCAATTCACCATTGTTGCTGGTTTGCCGTGCTGTTCTTTGCAGTCTGTGTGATCTTGTGGTTAAATTATTATTATTATTTGATTAATTCAGATATAGAGTTATATAGAGAGATATAGATTTGTTTGAAAAATTGTTGTACCTTTCTGTAATAAAGTACAGGGAGTCTTCAATTTATAACCATGTTTGGCACAATTTCGGCTGTACATTATTGTGGTTGTAAGTCAATGCACCCTTGTGATTGGACCTGATGTTTTGACTGTTTTATGGTAATCATTACGTGAATCCTATGGTCAACAAACTGAATCATGCAGTCCAGAGGTGGGTTGCAGCAGGTTCTGACCAGTTCTGGAAACCGGTAGCGGAAATTTTAAGTAGTTTGGAGAACCGGTAATAAAAATTCTGACTGGCCCTGCCCCCATCTATTCTCTGCCTCCCAAGTACCAGCTGATCAGGAGGAAATGGGGATTTTGCAGTAACCTTCCCCTGGATTGGGGAGGGAATGGAGATTTTACAGTATCCTTCCCCTGCCATGCCCACCAAGCTACACCCACCAAGCCATGCCACTCCTACCAGGCCACACCCACAGAACCGGTGGTAAAAATTTTTTGAAAACTACCACTGATGCAATCATTAAGTGAATCACATAGTCATAAGACTGAATCACATGGTTGTTTGCAAGAAATGGGCAAAAAATAAAATGCTGGAAACCAGCAAAATATGTCATAAATCACAGTCACATGACTGCAGGATGCTGCAGCTGGTCATAAATGCAAGCTGGATCCTAACTCCCACAAATGAAATCATGTAACTGGGAGGCCCAGTGCAACATTTTACAATGGCTGGAAGTGCCTTATGCTTTATGAGCCGTAAAGCAGCTTTCCTGAGGCTGCCATAACTTGAAAACCACTAGTAATAAGTCAAGGGCTACCTGCAAATCTTTGTCATCCTAAACTGTCATAACAAAACTACAAATATGGCTAAGAAAGCCATAGAAAACAGTTGTAAATCCTTGTCTTAGATCAGAGGTGGGGAACTGTAACCCTTTTATGACTTATGGACTTCAACTCCCAGAATTCCTGAGCCACAAGTCATAAAAGGGCAATAGTTCCCCATCATTGACTTAGATTAACAAATTTAGAGCAATAAATTCTCTCTTTACTGGGAGGCAGTATACTCAGTAAAAAAATGTCAAACACTGGGCATTATCTTCTAGGTTAATTTTTCCTAATATATTGTCCTCTGAAGAATTCTTGAAGTTGAGGAATGCATTTAAAAACAATAGAGTTGGGGAAAGCTCTGCTACAGAATCACAGAGCTGGAAGAAGTCCTCAAATCTGTGAAAGTTGACTGTCCAGATTTTGCTTGAAGATAAACAAATGAAACAGAGATTATTACCTCCCTTTGTATCTACTTCTGCTGTCAAATTCTTATTAGTTTTTCCTACCATTTCACTGAAATCTTTTTCCTATCTATTACTGTGTCTGGGACTCTGGAACAATAAAAAACAAATCTTACTCTTCCGTGTGATATTCTTTCAAATATTGGGAAATGCCAACATTGTATGATTTTGTTTCTAAACTTTCTTGTTCTCTTGCCTTGTATCTGGTTCTTTTTCTATGCATCTTTTTTTAAATACAGTGTCCTAAATTAGACATAGTACTCAGGAGTTCTGATCAAGAGTTCTGATCAAGTGATCTGAGTTCTTTCCATGATTTGGAAATCATAGTTTTATTAATGAACTGTAGAACATCATTTATCTTATTTAAATCCAGTTCACACTACTAAATCATATTCAGTTTCTGATCACCTGCTATTCTAAGATCTTTTCTGACATATTATTAGTAAACTAATTTCCTCCATTCTATACTTGTACTTTTGATGTCTTTTTCTTGAGCAAGAAACTCTCTACTAAATTTCATTTTATTATTTTCAAGTTACATGTTTAATCTAACAAGATCATTTTGAATTTTGTTTCTGTCCCTAGAAAATTGACTTTTTCATGTAATTTGTGTTGCCTGCAAATTTAAATAAATGTTCCCTTTTCTCCTTTTCATCCAAGTGATTAATAAAAATGTAGAATACAGTGTTGTGGCCAGAACCAAATAACACATGCCCAGTTTGCTTCCTTTGATTTCATTTCAACCACTGATGAATATTTTTAATTTTGCTTTTTAAGTTGGTTGTAGATCTACAATATAGACATGCCATCCAATTGAGTGAAATCCAGCAGGTTCTGACAGGTTCTGGAAAACCAGTAGTGGAAATGTTGAGCAGTTTGGAGAACCGGTAGCAGAAATTTTGAGTAGTTTGGAGAACCGGCAAATGCCACCTCTGGCTGGCCCCAGATTGGGATGGGAATGGAGATTTTGCAATATCCTTCCCCCAGGAGTGGGGATTTTACAGTATCCTTCCCCTGGAGTGGGGTGGGAATGGAGATTTTGCGGTATCTTTCCCCTGCCACACCCACCAAGCCACGCCCACAGAACCGGTAGTAAAAAAATTTGGATTTCATCACTGCATCCAACAATAGTAACTAGTTGCTAATCAGAAAATTATGTGGTATTTTACCAATTGCTTTCCTAGATATATTATGTCACAGAGTTTTCCTGTAGATGCCCTTTCAAATGAACGGGTTACCATTCTCTTCTTCGGTTAGACCATGAAATTAAAGTTATTAGTACTTTTACTAAGCTTCTTCATCTTATTTAGCAACCCCATGCCTTGAAATAAAGGATATTAAGCTTTTCCCATTTCTTAATTTTTATAAAAAGGGTTAACTGCCTTTGTTGATGGTCACATGTGTATTCCAAGATGCTTTCAAGGTAAACTGAAGGATAGGATAATAGTAGAAACATGAGCTGTTTTAAGAATCAGGATACCTATTGTTCGTTATCTTTGAAAATGGATTTTTCAACTATGAAAACAATGGCAACACTGCTTCTCATTTTCCCTTTAGCTCTCAAAATACAGTGCAGTTCAAGCACATACCAGCTGCTGCAACAGATTGGAGAGTATGTATTGGTGTGCCGGGGGAATTTGCAAATCAAGGTAAATATGTTCAAGCTTTCCCCAAATGGGAAAAGAATGGTCATTCTTTAGCAGATTTTGTTTTAACCCTCCTATCCGTATTTGAAATATGAGTTGCATTTATGATTGAATCGCTCCTTAGGCCAATTTGCATTTAATGTCTACCCCCAGGGACCCTGGGAATTGCAGTTTGGTCAAAGTATTGAGACATATTATCACCCTAGAGCCTAATTTGTGCTGAGGTTCTCCAGAAGCTATTTTTAACCTCAAGCTATAATCCTGGAAGAAGTAGTTATAAAATACGGTTGAAGAAAATAGAGAAATGTTTTCTCTCTCACCAAAGTAGGAGAGCTTCAACCAATCAACTTTCATTACAGCTATCAAAAGTGCCAAAGACAAAGGTATCCCTCTCACCCACCCAATTTATTTCAATGCAGCAATTTTTTAAAAAAATGCTCAGCCTGCAGATTCTTGATTAAGAAGACCCCCCTCCCCTCAACTTCTTCCTTGGCCTTGCCTTGCCTTGCCTTGAAGGCACGCCCACTTGAGGTTGCTTCTTTCCTGCTGTATGTTTGTATGTGATTTCAAGTCAGTTTTGACTCCTAGTGAGTGCCTGCACTAGCCTCTGCAGTTTCCTTGGCAAGGTTTTTCAAAGTGGTTTGCCATTGCCTGCTTCCTAGGGCTGAGAGAAAGTGCCTGGCTCAAAAGTTGGCTTCATGCCCAAGGTAGAACTACTAGATCCATGATGGCGAACCTATGGCACATGTGCCACAGGTGGCATGCAGAGCCATATCTGTGGGCACGTGAGTGTTACCTAGCTCATCTCCAGCACGCATGTGTGCGCCAGCCAGCTAATTTCTGGTCCCACCAGAAGATGGGAAAGAGGCCATTTCCCGCCTCCAGAGGGGGTGGGGAAGGCCATTTTCGCCTCCCCAGGCTCCAAGAAAGCCTCTGGAGCCTGGGGAGGGAGAAAAACAGGCTATCACATGCCAAAAGCGGGGGGAAGATCGGGGGGACACACACACATGCGTAGGGGGTGGGGCACATGGAATTATGAATGTGTGCATGCACGTGCACGCCCCTCACACTTTTAGGATGCGATGGCAAAAAGGTTAGCCATCACTGTACTAGATCTCTCCCTATTTCTTATCTAATGCCTTAAATTACTATATAGAATTACTCTATGCCCTTTTCTTTTTACTTCCAGCTTTCAACAGCCCTATCATAGGAACTAGAAAGAAATAGCTGGAAGGCAGATACCAGGCAGACTCTTTTAATTTCCTGAGTATATTGACTGGGTTTAAATGGTGGCTTTTTTTCCCCCCTCCCTCTTCAATTCCTTGAGTTTGTTTCCCTCAGTATATTCATTGCCTAGAATCTTGCTTATTCCTGCCTGTCTGGTTAATATCTCCTTTTGTTCCAATTTTCTCCCTAACAAAAGGCATTGCCTTTTGTCAGGGAGTAGGGCGTTTATTAAGAATGATAGATCAGAGATATATCAGAGGTGCTGCATTCATTAACTGGATCTAGTGAAGCACTAAAGAATATGTGCCATGCAAAACCTGCATATGGGTTGTTGGTTTCCTTGCAAGTTGAACAGATTTGAACAATTTTCTGTGATGACCCAGGCAAGGCACAAGGGCAACACAGTCAGCTGATAGTTCAAAACCCCCCTTTATTGCTCAAAATGATCCCCAAATGCTCCCCATGTTTCTGGCAAGTCCCAGAGCAAAATGATGACATACATACATACACACCTCCGGCAGCCTCTGGCTACAAGCAGTCCAGCACAATGCTGTGAGCACAACGGCTGCAAATAAGAAATCCAGCAGGGCAAGGGAATAAGTCAATTAGTCCAGGAAGCAAAGGAACAAAGCAAGAAGTCCAGGAAACATCCAACATTGGTAACGGAACACAACACTATGAATTCCCAACAAATGCCCTTCCCCACAGCGTCTCCTTAAGTCTCATTTCCCAGGTGTGCCTTGTGGAGAGGGGCGGGGCACTCTCCTCCCGAGTAGTCGGGTCAGCTTGCCTACAAGCCATCCCAATCCTGAAAGGCCTGGCCTGACTCGGCCTGCTCCTCCCCACATTCTTCCAATGAAGCCGCTCCCTTGATCTCCATTTCCAGCTCCGGCTCATCTTCCTCTGCAGATTCAGGCTCCGATGGGGGCATGACACTTGCATGTGGTGGTACAAGACCAACACAGTACTGATGAATCTGCACAGTTGCATTCTAAAATAAAACTCGGTTATTATAAACAGCAAATATTCACTACTTGCTGGTGACCAGTGATTTGATTGACAAATCGGAGCATCTTCAGTAAATCAATCAGTTACTTAGTTAATAACTGACAACAACAAGACAGCCAAGGTTGTTTAGTCCTGTGTATTGACTTAACATTCCTGGACATGTTCTGAAACTAGTTTTCTAATTTGGATAAAAAGAAATTCGCTATTCTAAGAGAGCGTGCATCAGTATTTCATGAAAGGGACAACAAATCTTATCTATCTTATCTTCTTGTTAATCACAAACTGGGGAGGGAGGGAGGAATTTACATTGGACATGGACAAAAAGGCTGGTTCATATTTTTTTAATATCCTACCTTTATTATTTTTATAAATAATATACAACTCAAGACAGCAAACACACACAATACTACATCCTCCTCCTATTTTCCACAACAGCCCTGTGCGGTGAATTGGCTGAGAGAGAGGGAGTGACTAGTCCAAAGCCACCCAGATGGCTTATTAAGCTAAGAGAGAATCGGCAGAATTTTCAAAATGTGTTCCCCTCCCCCCTTATTTCAGAAGCACATCTAAGCCACTTCTCAAAATTATTTCAATCCTTAGTCCTTAAAGGGGGAGAATAGGAAATAATGTTTCATTTCAAATTAACTTAAGACTCAACTGAATTTTAGGTTCGCAGAAAATAAAATTACTTCATACCCTCCTTGTAACCTTTACTTGCAGCTCTGTTAATTAAAATGCATGTTTGAGTTGATTAATGTCCATAGTAATGCTTGCCGCCTGTAACTCTACTCAAACTTAATTTTAAAAATCAGTAGGCTAGTCTGCTTCTCTGTTGTCATAATGTGCAAAGCAAATGTTCTCAGAAACAAAGTATGGCTACTACTGAAATGATCCATTAATATGTTTTTAATTTTAGGGAAAAGGCGATATGGTAACATATTGGCTGGAAGGGAAAAAGTTTGGAATAATTCAGAAGAAGGGATTAAGCCCATCTGCAACCTCTGAAGCTATTAACCAGAGTGGTTTTGGTATCATTCCTGGTGTTGTATAGAATGGTCCAATTTCAAACCCATTTCAAAAGAATGTTATCGAACGGATGATCTCTCTAACTTTTTAGAAAATTATAAGCAGGAAGAATCTGAGTTATCTCAAGATTCTTGTTTTTTTAAACAAACCATACAACCAATACAATTCTCAGCTCATGGATTAACCATGTAGTCTCTGTGAAGATTCAAGTGCTATATCAAGCTATGGTTTATTTTTTAAAAACAGTTTTTAACAGTTTGATACACATGCGCAGGAGCATCTGGGAGGGTGGGCGGAGCCTCCTGCCACTGCCGCTACCAGTTCACTCGATCCAGGGCAAACCGGTAGCAACTCATCCCTGATCTTATTCCAATTCACATTCATCCCCAAAATTGCTGTGATTATTACTGAAATATAGCTGTTAAGTAGCTCTCACTGCTGTCTATGATTGACTATCATAGGAAGATATCCCATAGAGCTATCAGGAATCATACAATCGTGAAAGTCAAGAGTAGATTTCTGTCAACATCCAGCTTGAGTAAATAAATGTCCAGGATCATTTCATTTTTGAAAAGCTTACTGTTTATTGAATATATTGCATGGTAATGGCAAGATAAAACTAACCCTGACATTCTCAGGCATCAGTTCACAGTATTAAACAATGATTTTCCCAGCCAAACCCCAGGCTTTCGCATAGACCATGTAAATAAGTTCTCTTAGTTATGGGAACCATTTGCCTTCTTCTTTACACCTGTTAAGATGGCCTTGAAAAGTTTCCAGACTTTCACAAGGTTCAGTGGAACTGTAGAAGTTTCATTTCTCCAACTAATCCATTTATAATCAACACTTTCCCCCTTACCCTAATGACAAGTTGAAACAAAAAGGCACATAGCTGCCAATGTTTCACTTAACAAGTTTCATTCTTTCCCCTCGTTATGTCCCTTATACACCATCTCTGTTAACAGATACCCAGAGGACATGATTGTTTGGGAGAACATATTCCATAGTTTATATGTAGAAACTCACAGTGGTTTGTACTGGATAAAGTTAATTTCTTTTAGACTTTTAGACTCTCCTTCCTTAGAACACAATTACTGGGCAAGGTTAAAGAGGACACAAGAATTTGGAATTAACAAGCTTGCTTAGTTTCCCATTTCTATTCAGTTGGGAACTCGTGTTCCCTAAAATGTGAAAAAAATAGGAGACAATGAAATAAATGGTGGTTTGTGTAAGATGTGCTGTCCAAAGCAGTTTTATCAAGATTTTTTTTTTCTAGGCACGGTATCAAAACTCATACATGATGGTATAATTCTTTACCTCTATTATATTCAGAACTTTTTTTTTTTGGAGGCTGAAAGGGTTCCAAGTTGGCAACAAACACCGAGTAAAGGCACAAATGCAAGGTCTGAATGCAAAGCAAACACTTTAGAAAACAAATGGGAGAGTCGTGATGCTGTCTATACTGTTATGTTCCTTTTTTGTATGGGGATAAGCATTGTGTGTTGGCATTGTTTAATTCATTTTTGGGATGCTGGATTCCTACTGAATTGCTACTGGAGGATGCAATGTTTTTTTCACTAAGGACCTCAAAATCACTCTGGCTTTTCTTGGAATTTGGGATGTTAGCCAAGCAGTCTGATTCCTGAAGCAAAAGCTTGGCTTCTTCCTGCAAGCATTCCTTTGTTCCTAAATAATTACTGCCATAAGTAAGTGACACTCACGTTACAGAACCGTGTAACATCAGTGAATGCATATACATTCAAAGATGCTCAAGTCCCCTAGTGATTAAGAGAAATCCTTCTGGATCAGACCAGAGATTGATGTTACTTTGACTGGTTGAGAAAATATGAATTATGCTTAAAGAGATGTTATGAAAAATGCCCTCTGAAAAAATTCTCATTTATTAGAGCACCCAATAATTATTACTATTTATTTATTTATTTATTTATTTTTAGCGTATATGCCGCCCACTCTCCGACAAGGATTCAGGGCGGCTCATAGCAATAAAACAAATCAATATTAAATGTTAAAACCATTAAAACACCCCTTAAAAACCCCTTCAGTCCAATCTGGCCTGGTGAAATAACCATGTCTTAAGGTCACGGTGGAAAGAGCGCAGGTCAGGGGCCACCCAGAGCTCCAGGGGGAGTTGATTCCATAAAGTAGGTGCACCCACAGAGAATACCTGTTCTTTCCCTTCTTTTTCTCTTTATGTTGATTTGTGTTGAGTTGAAGAACTTGATACTCTTGAATTTAATGGAGAAAAATATTGCAATCTTATACAGTAACTAAATATTTTTGTATTAGATTAGTTAGGCCAAAGTTATTTGCCTATTTGTTATAATTAGAAAAAATATTGAGCTTTACCCACAAGACTCCAAATTGTAAGTCAGTAATATTTCAGTAATTGTTTCATTATCTGCAGTACTTTCGAAAGATTCATTTTGTCTGTAATTTCTCTTTGCAGGACGTTTTTGCTTCTTGTAACTTTTTTTAAAAATATACTTTATTAAGTTTCTTCTTCTTGTAACTTCTATTCTTTCAAATTTCTTTTCAATGTATAGCCAATATATGAAATTGCTTTCTGTTTTGCTTTCCTTTGTGATCTGCATTAATTGGATGTCAGATGTTGGAGAAAAAGGGTTGCTTTCAGATGTTAGAGATAAAAAAATTGTTCTTTATTGTAATAGCAATCATAACTCTTTTTATTTAAGAATACATTAACATTTCACATTTTCAATACTTTTCTTTCTGTTGCTTTCTATCTTTCTACTGATTTCCATAAGCATAGGACTATACTCTCATGATAGGATTTAAAACTATGCTTCTACTTCTTGATACCTCTGTTGAATTTTTTTGTCGTTGTCTTTTTCTTTCCTGTTTTCAGAGTTTATAAGCTACTTTGTATTACATGTATTTGGATGTATTTGGATCGTTCTTACTATAAATTTCTCCAGTATCATTAATATATATTTTAAAATTTAGAATGGAATACATGAATGTTAAAATTATGAGTTGTACACTAAATTGTTTAAAAGAGGAAATGTTTAATTAATATTTTTGATATTTTCATCAATGCATTTTAAAAATTCACCATTTCATTCCTAAAATGTTATCAGAATTTTAAAATGAAATACTCATTTCCAGTATCCAGGCAGTTTTATAACCCTTCAGTTTATCTTTTGTAGTCTCTTTAAATTTAAATTTAATCTGTAATTAAACTTCAAGGCTCATATTTAAATGAAACATTTTGTGATTTCACTGGTTTTCAGCAACAGGTCCTGCACTTATATTAAATTTTTCAATTAGGCTATTAAGGGCACTCTAAATAATTTCCCTCCCAAATTAACTATCTTACTAAAATTATGCATGCTAACCAGCAAACTCACAGAGTTAAGTTAGCATGCATAAATCTACTCTGAACATTCAAAGTGTTTTATTTAAATAAACGTGTACTGTAATTTTTAAAACAATAGATCAATACAATTATTCCTATAGTGCAAATAGAAAGGCTGAGCCTCCCAAAGAACACATTGCTTTCTGTGATTTCTTAAAAGCATATTATTACTTTCATAATAAATTTCCCTTTTTCCAGCTATTTGCCCAAGGAGGTACATTATGGGCACCAAACAAGGTTCTGTTGAAGAATAAATAGTTTGGGAGAGTAGGTGTTTTTGGGTTAAAGTGTTATTTATTGTTTATTAAAAATTTTAAATTGCTTAATAGCCAAACTCTTGGATGACTTACATACTAATAAAACATACTAAAAGATGCAATTTTAATAAAAACATATACCAAAAAAAAAAATTCAAATAAAATGCAAGTTAGGCAGCAGCAAGGCAATCATATGAAGCTAAAACAATACAAATTAAAGTACAATTAAAGTGCAGTAAAAAGACCGGGGGAAATAGACAGATTTTCATCTGGTGTCAAAATGATCTTCAAGTGGATGTTAGCTGAGTCTCTCCATGGAGAAAATTCCACAAATGGGGTGCCATTGCAACCTCCCCACTCCTTTGTTGAGACCCACGTCAAATACTTTGCTGTGGTGGGAACTTAGAAGAGGGCCTTATTAGATCTTAAAATACCTTAAAATCTCATTGGGTATTTACAGGACAATGTGCTCCTTCAGCTAATATGGTGATAAACCATTCAAGGCTTTAAAGAAAACAGGGCTTGACTTTTAATGTCCAGGACGTGCCACAGAGAATTGGCAGTGGGGGATAATTTAGTTCTAGGGAATGCACTTTTCCCATATGCAGTTAATCAATCTGAATTCCACCTTTTACCATTGTATCTCATCTTGATTAAACCTGAAATTTTGTCCAACTTTCCTTGTGGCATGCCCTAATGTTAATGGAATCTGGTTACCTTTGAATTTTGGAATATTTGGAGAATCTAAAGGAATCTAAGGAATCTGAGAGCGCATGTTGCCCTCAGCCAGGAATGCACAACTTTTTTTAGCCCAAAAGCCACATGAGACTTTGTGCATTTTCAAAGACATACACCAGAAGTGGGTGTAACTAATTGCTGTTCCCTGGGGAGGAAGAACAGGAATTTGAAAGGGTAAAGCTGTTGCACTGAACATTTGCTATCAACTTGAACCTATAAGAGACCAACTTTGGTCTTGCTCTATTTGGAGAACTTTGGGGCCCGAAAAAAAAATGCTGGATATGGTCCTGGGTTAAATCTTGCTCCCTTCTCTTTATAATCAGTTTTTTGCAGCCCTGTGCTTTGATGATGATGTAGGCTTACTCACTTTTTACCTGGTATTTCTAGCTGTTCCCTGAAAATGTGCAAGGGACCAATAGAATGATTTGTTCCCATTCTACCTTCTTATTCCAGTTAACAATTTTACATAACAAGTAAGAAATATCACATGCATATTAACAACAGGCAGTGTAGTATTGTGGTTAAGATGCTGGCCTGTCTTTGGAAAGTGCATCCTCAGCCACAAAAGTTCATTAGGTGATTTTGGGCCACCCAGTCTGTCAGCCCTACCTACCTCACAAGGATGTTAATAGTAGGGAAAAGTGGGAAGAGAAAGCATTATGTGCTTGCCTTTCTTCTCTGAGTAAAGGCAGGATAGAAATCTAAAAATTCATAACAGAAAACACAATATTCTGCTTTGAAATAAATGTTGCTTAATCATGTTTCCCACAAAGTGCTTGCAGGTATTTTTCGCTTATCTGTTAAGATGGACCACGTGCACAAGGGTTAAAAGGTCAAATGCTCTCAACAAAACCGAAGGATGATTGTGCATGATTACCTCTTGCTTTCCACTGAGATGGATCACAGGAAGCTTAACAAATCTATCAGAAATAAAATACATGTGACTAAGATACGAGGCTTTTAAAGCTGGGAAACCTTTTAGAAGACATTTCTGGTTTAGGCAAACTTAAAAAGCTAAAACCAAGTGCAAATTGTTCTAAATTTATTAAATATGTTGTTCCTCTCATTTCATACCTGTAAGGTATCCTGCATGGATTAAATATGTAACATATATACGAAATGATGTTGCATGTACATTTAGAGTACCGAAATATGTATATGAGGTTTGCTGATTCTGCAGTTTCTGAGCGGCTTATTTTGTTCTATGCTGAATCATAAGAATTCACGGTTATGGAGTTACATGGTGTTTGTAGCATGACCAATAAAACTTCTAACCTTGTATCAAAAAATAGGGGAGCAGAAAAAGCTAGGAGGATAACCCATCAAAATTTAAGCCCTTTTGAATGCCACAAATTTCAACTGGAGAGATTTAGCAACATATTCAAAATTCCCCACAAAACTAATGGAACGCAAATGGCTTGATTTTGTCAGATTGCATTGCTGATTACATAACATTTTTAACTTAACTGTACATTCAGAATAGTCACAGTAGGATACACAAGTATGCCTCAAGTCAAAATCTAGTGCAAGTTCAAAACTAGAACTCTTAGCTTCCATCATTATTTCCATTTCATTGGAGACCTTATGCAGAAGAAGGGAGATTGCATGACATACAATACTGAGCATACTAGAGAGAGAGAAAAAGGAAGTTGGAAACTACAGTAATGGCATATTAATAAAGTTTGAAAACTCAGACATTAATGTAATTTCACTCATTTCTCTTCATGGATATGGTCTTCAGGCTTTGATTTCTGCACACAACACTCTTTGAAGTATGCTGAATTTACTTAACATGGTAAAAATTGGGGCAGAGGGGGGGCGGGGAGGACACAACTTCAAGGATCTTAACAAAGCTCCCTTGATATTAGTTTGCAAATAACTACACCCAAAGATTGGTTTTCCAAAGGCAACTAGATTTTGTTTTACCTTGAAGACGTTTCGCTTGTCATCCAAGAAGTGTCTTCAGTTCTTCAGTGAGAACTGAAGAAGCTTCCTGGATGAGAAGAGAAACGTCTTCATGGAAAAACAAAGCCCAGTTGCCTTTTGAAAAAGCACCTTTGGGACAACCATGGCCTAGATGACTGAGAATCTCCCTAGACATGAATAACAGCACCCAGTCCATTTCCAAACTTTGAATTTTGCCAGGAATTAACCCCGTTTCTTTAGCCCTGTATAAGAAAATAGCTGAAGCCTCGCTCCTCAGAACTCACCATACCAGACATTGATTCTCCTTGAACAAGCCATTATTACTTGCATTGGAACAAAAAGGAAAAGTATTTCAGGCACCAAAGGTTCGCATTATCAGTCCCCTACCAGGTTTTAAAGTTAACAGCTGAGCTAGGAGGCTAGCCCCATGCAGTGCAATACCAGCTAATATATGATTATAATATTATCATTATGTTATTATTACCGTTATGGTTATTTGGGGGGGGAAAAAGAGTCGGAAGGGTGGATCATCAGTGTCTCCGTTTGAAAGAACGAGAGGCCAAGTCGAAAGAGGAAAGTCCGAGCGCTGGCAAAGACGGGACGGGTCGTTCAAACGATCGCCTGGGGATCCGAAGTGAGGTCTTCGGTGGGGTTTATATAACAACAGTACCTGTCGTAAGGGCTGCTCTCCGTGTAGGAGCAAACGATGATGCTGTCGCTGGAGACGACGTTCAAATCGTCCTCCGCCGGCCAGGGGGAGGCGGCGGCGCCCCCCTCGAGGCCAGGGGACTCCCCCCGCGGCTGGTCTAAGGCACTGTAAGGAGAGGCCTCGGCCACAAAAATGTTCCCGCCGGGCATCTCCGGATAGCACTTCTCCAAGTACCTCAACACTTCCTCCTGAGCCACTTTGGGGTCCAAACCCACGCAATCCCGCGCGGCGGGGGTGGCGAGTGAATCTTTCCCCCCGCAAGCCACCTCAGCGTCGCGGGCTTTCAGGGCCAGCTCGTCGCAGCTGCTTTTGCCGGACTCCAGGTCCGAAGGGGTCCTCAGCAACTCCAGGACCTCCTTGTCCTGGGGTTTCTTGCGGCAGCAGCCGCACGGGGGGCAATAGCTGACGTTGGGCCATTTGCTGCAGCCGTCGGTTTTCCTCGTCAGGGCGATAGCGGCGATGCCGGGTAAGCAGATGGCCGGTCCGATGGCCAGAAGTGGGATGTCCCCCAAAGTCTCGCCTTTGATCCCGGAAACCGTGAACATGAAGCCAAACACCAAGAAGACGCTGACCAAAGCCACCACCAGTCCAGTCCGTGGGTTGATGTCGTCGGGTCGCATGGCTTACGAGCGCTCTAGGTCATTGGATCCCGTCGCTCCACCAAAAAACGCGGGGAGCGGAAGCAAGCTCCGTTTCCTCGGAGCAGCCTTGGGGAGGCGGAAGGGGGCAAGGCGCGGCGGCTCCACGACGGGCTCCAAAGTCGTTTGCAACGTTTACCGGACGCCTCGCCTCATCTCACCTCTCCTTCTTTCTCCTCCCAGCGGGCTTTTCAACGGAGCGCGCCTTCGCGTGGCCCCAGGACTGGCCGCGTCTCCTGCCAGGCTTCCCCCTTTTCCCCGATGCTTTTGCTGCCGCCGCCGATGCTTTTAGCGCGGTTGCTGCCGCTCAGAAAAGCTACCTTTTTTTGCCTCGGCAGCCTGAAGGCACGTGAAATCCCGAGGGCTTCTTGGCTCTTCCCGTTTGGATGCCCGGGCCAGAGATCAGCGATGCATTAAAAGCAATTGCAAAGACTTTTACCCTAACAAGGTTTCCAATATGCCCAACACGCGAGCGAGCTAAAGAGGGAGCGAGGGAATTAGATAACACACGGTTGCGATGCGTAGCTCAAAAGATTGCAAATGGGATGGCCTCGTGCGGTGAGAGGGGAGACGCGGCAGCACGTGAAAGCGGCGATCCTCAGCTAGTCCGCGCGTGGAACCCAATGAATTTAATGGGAGTTCTCAAAAAAGCGAAGAAACCTCATGCTTGTAGTTCTGAGTTGCATTCTGCCCCATCAAGAGGAAGAAAACAAAATGGATCTCCCGCCTCGCTCACCCCACCCCCCATCCAACCACATTCTTGGCTAAGAAAAAGAAGACAAAATCGCGTAAAAAAATGACCACTTGGGTGTTCGGCTTCTGGACCAAACAATTGCAAGGAGGCAAGCCGTGAGAAGGCAAAGCCAGACGTGGGTCTTCCGGGGCAACAGTCCGCCTTTTCAAGCCACCTACGCAAACCCATCCACGTGTAGATAGAGAGCGTTTCGGCGTGCTCAAGGTAGGCTCGAGCGCGATTCGCGACCCGCGCGCTTTTCCCAGGGCGAAGAGCGCGCGATGCCCCGCAGTAACAACCGGCGCTTGAAGTCCTACTACGACCTCTCAGCTCGGCCCTCCCGCTTCGTTCGCTCTTCCAAGGAGCCCGCGGTGCGCGGAAGAAATGGCGGGAAGTTTTTTGGCGACTAGCAGCCGTCGCCTAGAATTTGGGGCGCCAAACAAGGTGTCGGTTTGAATAAGAGGGACGCAGTAAAAGCGCCTAGTAGTAAACGGTAAATAATAACTCTGCTTCGTTCCTCCCTACGGAGAGCAGCAGTTCTATTTGGGAAGCACATGAAGAGCTTGTAGCGCTAATACGACAGAAGAGAGCTGGACGGTGGCCATTAGTCTGGTTTCAAAAAAAATCTAGGAAGAGAGCGGACGAATTAAAAGAAAGTGGTGGCACATCACATCTTAGTATAGTAACATTTACTATTCGTGCAGGTGAAAGACTCTGTTGTTAACCCATGCGGTATGACAGTTTCCCAATTTACGTCTGATGGGATGTCTGGGGGGGTGATACTTGGCACCACGTCTTTTACACAATGTGTGACAGACTTAGGGACGGACTTTTTAGTAAATATGAGGATGACATGAAGAGATGTGTTTACAACAGAACATAGTTTATGAGCCCCACAAATGGACCGTTTTGCGTTTGGCACTCTCCTTGTAAAAATATTTGTAGATAAAGTCCTTTTTTAGATCTCGTGTGTGTGTGTGTGTGTGTGTGTGTGTGTGTGTGTGTGAGTGAGAGAGAGAGAGAGAGAGAGAGAGAGAGGAGCCTGGAGACACGAATCTGAATGTAATGGCATTGAGAGGAAAATGAAAGTGTTTGGATACAGAATTAACTAATCAGAAGAAAGCATTTTATCCTTGGAACTACCGTATTTTCTGGCGTATAAGATGACTGGGCGTATAAAATGACCCCCAACTTTTCCTGTAAAAATATAGGGTTTGGGCTATACTTGCTGTATAAGACGACCCCTCTTCCAACGCACACCAAATAAAAATTAAAAAACATCAACTGGCTCACCCACAATGTAAAAGCAGCTGTGCTAGACCCAAAATGGCCCCTGCAATAAGCAGGAACCTCACACAGCCACAAAAAGCCACAAAAAACAACTTTTACATTGTGGGTTTACACACACAAAATTCCACATACAGCTTTGTGAGATTTTGTGTGTTTGTGTAGTTAGAGTGAAACACTATAGAAACACACTAAATCTCAGAAAGTTGCACAAATTTTATTTTTATTTATTTATTTATTTATTTTTATTTATTTATTTATTTTTATTTTTATTATTTTTATTTTTATATGAAAGCTAAATTTAAAACTTCCTAGCCTAAAACTTAGACCTAGCCTTTAAATGGCTAGGTCTAAAAAAGAACAACTAAAAAAACCCCCAATTAACTATTTTTTTTAAAGCTCTCAAAGGGGGAAAAAAACTTACCCAATAGAACAGGGGTCTCCAACCTTGGCAACTTTAAGACTTGTAGACTTCAACTCCCAGAATTCCTCAGCCAGCTTTGCTTTGCTGGCTGAGTAATTCTGGGAGTTGAAGTCCAAAACTCCCTGCCTGCTTGATTGCAGGCAGGGAGATTTAGTTGCTTGCTGATGCAATGGATTGCAGGCAAGGCAAGGCAAGCGTTGCGGCTAGCAGCTAAGGTAAGCAAGCTGGAGGTGGGGGGGATTTTTGCTACGTACCAATTAGCAGGCAAAAATTAGCAGCTGGGATGGCCAGTGTTGTGTAAAAGGAAAGTTTTTCCCTTTTACACAGCGCTTGGCCATCCAAGCTCTGGCGATCCCAGCTGAGTTGCCTGCTAATCTCAGCTGGGATGGCCAGCGTTGTGTAAAAGGAAAGTTTTTCCCTTTTACAGGGGGCTTGCGTGTAACTCAGCTAATTAGCGGCAACTCAGCAGGCAATTCAGCTTGGCTCCTTAGAGCCATTTAAGGCTCGTCAAAGCCTTTCGGGCTGGTCTGCCTGGTTACAGGAGAACGACACCCGGCGTATAAGACGACCCCCAACTTTTGAGAAGATTTTTGTGTGTTAGAAAGTCGTCTTATACGCCGGAAAATACGGTAATATCTCAGTTTGGAGACTAAATAGAAATGAACTTTTCCTTTTTATCAACATTTTATCTTTTTTGTAGCTGTCTGATATTGTTTTCCAATACATCATTGTTTGATATTATAAGCCTTAATGGAATTATTAGCTTAATTAGTAAGATCATTCATCTTAGATCAAGTCTCTTTTATCACAGCGCTCTCTATTCTACCTCATAATGGTTCTGCAAGAGCCAAAGTTGACATCCGTCACATGCTATTTTATACGTTTCAAAAAAAAAGTTTCATTTGGCTGTGGAATTCAAAGAATTGAATTTGGAATCTATTCTATGCAAACATGTATTTTAAGACTAAATTCCTGTTTATTCTTAAATATATCACACCAGAAAGTTCAGTTCTGATTAAATGTATGTAATAGTGAAAGGTTCATTTTTTATAGTTAATTGGTTGGTTTGTAGGTTTGAGTATGGAGATGTCTCTAGTAGGCTTCTTTTAGAGACATTGTTTCAAAATTCATGGAGTTCATTAATGGAATAAGTGGATACTTCATGAGAGATAATCTAAACTAATGGTAGATAAGGTACTTGAAAAAGATTATTTAAAAAAGATTATTCTTCAAGCTGAACTCTATTCTTGTTGGCTTCATGGACCCATCAGTGGTCTTTTCTTGATTTGTTATTGCCTTGCTTCCTCAATTTTCCACTTTAAACTGGAGTACTCATGGACTACATGAAAATATTAACTAGCCTCAGCCCTGCTTATCTTTCAAGCAAATACAAGGTTGATCAACTCTACTGAGCTATGGGGTATGTGAAAGAGCAAATACTGTCATCTAGTTGCAGATTAAGACATATGTTATTTGCTTTCTTCAAATTTCTTTCTTCCTCATTCCTATGTAGGTTTACTATTTTTTGTGTGTGAAAGAGAAAGGGAAACCAGTTGTGAGAGTTTTAATATTGCACCCATGTCATGTGGGGGAATTCACTGGTGAAAGCAATTATGTTTGGAAGAGTTAGCGGTAAAAGAAAACGAGACCACAAAAGAACACAGTGGCTGGACACCATCAAAGCTGATACCAGCTACAGCATAGAACAACTCAAAAGAAGTAGTGCAAGATCAGAAAATGTGGAGAATCTTGGCCCATAGAATTGCCAAGAGTTGGACATGACTGAATAGATAATACCATCATCATGTTGCATATTATATACCTATCTTTTGTAGATGTGGATGTACATAAACATATTTCAGTGTTGTGTATTGAACCATGTCTAAAACAGGATCACTTCTTAGGTTCTGAGGTTTTAAGTGATGAGGTGATGCTGCCAAGAAGACAGATGGAAAGAGTGAATTATTTGCGTCAAGCATTTTATGCCAGTTTGCTTCAGAACACTCCCCCAAACCAGGTGTTTGCTAGTATAATCAAATGTCAGCTACTAGAGGTTTATCATTTTTTTCACAGAGAAAGATAAATACATGTGAAGATCTTGTTTTCAGTAGAACTCACCTCAGCAATCTAATGTTTGATACAGATTTGAATGCTTCTTTGTGCCATTGTTTCTTTAGCTTCTGGTTCAATAATATAATATGAAAGAAAGCCTGAGGGGGAACTGTTCTCTAGAGAAATCTTTATTGCTTGTGATCAATCATGCAAATTGCAATGAAGTTAAAGAAATCTGGGAATTGATATTGGACTCTAAATGTGAATAAATTAGGACGTAAATGAAAGGATCATTTGGTTGCAATCAATGAATGGGGAGAACAAATATACCTGTTTTTTTTCCCCCACTGCCACATTTCACTTGAAATTTTCAGGCTTTTTATCCTCCTCCCTCTTCTCCCTCCCAAACGTTTTCCCCAAGACTAATCACTGCCAAATTAAGATCCAGATAACTAAAGGAATAATTCTTATTGTTTGACTTTAGGTGAAATATTCCTCATTTCAGAATGCCATATTTCTGAAGAATGTAACTGGAATTCCTTATCTCAAAATCCAACAGTACCATTGAAGACTAATGTTTCCAGAGGTTTCCTTTTTATTTGACCTGAAATTAGGAAAGTAGTCCTCAACTTACTATCATTTATTTGGCATGGGTTTGAAGTTATGGGGGCATAGAAAAAGTGACTTACAACCATCTGTCACTTAAACAATTGCAGCATTTCTGTGCTTCATATGATCAAAATTCGGGTGCTTGACAGCCAGAATGTATTTATGACAGCTGCAGTGTCCCAGGATCACCTGATTGCCATTCCCAGCCAGCTTCTGATAAGCATATTCAATGGGGGAAGTGGAATTCGCTTAATGACCATATGATTCACTTAACAACTGCAGTGATTCACTTAGCAACCATGGCAAAAATTAGAATAAAATTGGGTACAACTCAACAATTGCCTTGCTGTGCAATGGAAATTCTTGTCCCAATTGTGGTTGTAAGTTGACTACTTGTATTTGATATAATGAATATGTGTGAAGGGTTGTAATAATGAATAATGTGTGAAGGGTTGCAAACCATGAATGGATTGGCCACTTTTTACAGAGGCACGACTGAGAGCGTTTTAACAAACTGCATCACTATTTGGTTTGGTGGCAGCAGTGCCTCAAATAGAAAGTCCATATAGAGAGTGGTAAGGACAGCCGAGAAGATTATAGGAAGCTCGCTTCCCATCATTGAGGATACTGATTATAAGTGCTTTGTGCTTAGAGTTCAAAGCATTGTTAGAGACACACATCCATACACACTTTACGGTCTGTTTCTTTGGCTCCCCTATAGGAGGAGGTTTCGAAGTATCTCTAGCAGGACTACCATATTCTGTAACTGCTTTGTTCCTTATGCCATCCATTTGGTAAACTTGCAAGATTCGTTTTTCTTGCCATGTACATGTATACATCCAAACTAGGTTGTGTTGTTTGTGTCATATAATATACGTGCGTATATGCATAATTTTATTTATTTATTTGTCATCTTTATCTAGTATATATTAGATGTGGAGACCCTTTGGGAGCTGTATGCAATGAAATTTCATTTTAATGTATGCTGATTAGTGTACATTCAAAGTGACAATAAAGTTATTCTAAGTCCAAGGCCTTTTTTTGTTGAGGTTCCTACCATCTAGAATCGTGATGGTGAACCTATGGCACGTGTGCCACAGCTGGCACGCAGAGCCCACTCTGTGGGCACATGAGCCGTTGGCCACTCAGTTCCATTGTGCATGCGCACATGCGCCTCCCACTGGCCAGCTGCTTTTCGGGATGCGCAAAGGCAGAAGATGCACAAGCATGCGTGGGGGGTCATGAGTGGGGCGGGGTTGTGCTTGCAGGGGCGGGGGGCGTGTTCTGGAAGTTCAGAAATAGGCCTTTTTTCTGCCTCTGGAGGCTGGGGGAGGCCATTTTCACCCTCCCAGAGGCTCGACAAAAGCCTCTAGAGCCTGCGGAAGGTGAAAAACAGGCCTACCGGAAGTCCGAAAACCGACCTATTTTTGGGCTCCAGAACTCGGGAGAAGTCTTCTGAAGGCTCAAGTAAAGTCTCTAGAGTCTGGGGAGGGCTAAAATGCCCCCTCCTGCTGTGGTGCAGGTTGCTAAAATTTTTGAATCCCACCCCTCACCTGCATGGGCAGGGAGTTGGGGGCTGCATGGGAGTCGCGTGCACATATGCAGAGGGCAGGGGGGTTGTTAGTGCATGTGCAGGGGGGCATGCATTGCATTATGGGTGCTGTTGCGCACGCTGTTGCGCACACATGTTTTTAACACCCAAAGAGAAAAAGGTTAGCCATCACTGATCTAGAATATCATCCCACCAGAAATTATATCATCCCTCTCTATTGGGCTCCCATAAGGCTTGGCTCTGGGGTCAAGCTTGGGCCCCTGGGTAGATGGTAAAGCACATCTATTGGTTATTTCTTGAGTGGCTGATGATTGCTTGCATAATTTTTCCTGGATGCATGATATGTTTTTTTCTATATTTTGCATTATTTTTAGTATTGTTAGCTACCAAAAGTCATGTACTTGAGATATAAACATCTAAGAAATGATGGGAAAAGAATAGAATACAGAATAACAGAGTTGAGAGGACTTTGAAGGTCTTCCAGTCCAATTCCCTGCTCAGGCAGGAGACCCTTTACCATTTGAGACAAATGACTATCCAATCTCTCCTTAAAATCCTCCCATGTTGGAGGAGAAAAGAAAGAAGAAAAAAAAGAAAATGTGCAAGCTAGCTACTAATGGGAAAAAGGCATTGTGACTGGCCCCTTAAAAGTATCTGACATGTTTTTGACAGATGTGGAGCCTAGAGTTCATTGGCCTGGTTGATGTACAGCTCAAATTAAAACCTCCACAAGGACTAGTGTTTCAGTGTGTTTGCAGGAGCTATTAATTCTAACAGCTTCCACAGTCACTTTGCCAATTTTGTTTCATCCATCTTGCAGCATCGCTTCCAATGTGCTTGCTTTTTCACTCACTGGGATGCCCAGTGGTAAACAATGTATGTGCAGGGAGTCTTAACTATTATATCAATAATTCATTCCAAAAAATTCATTTTTAAAAAATTTGCATCTAATTCTAAATTATCTGGGATCCATCAGAAGCAAAAGCCACAAGAGACATCATAGCAGGTATGCTAAGAGATCTCATTACATTGTTACCCCATTGATTTTTTTATCTTTTGGAGCAAAATTATATGCTTTTCTTCTCTCTAATCATAACCATAGAGGAAAACATGTTCTTATATACAGGTAGTCTCTACTTAACAACTATTTGTTTAGTGACTGAAAAAGAGTGACTTATGGCCATTTTTCACACTTATGACCATTGCAGCATCCCCCTGGTCACATGTTCAAATTCAGATGCTTGGCAACTGATCTTATTTATGACGGTTGCAGTGTCCCATGGTCATGTATTTTTGCAACTTTCTGTCGAGCAAAGTCAATGAGGAAGCCAGATTCACTTAATAACTGGGTTACTAACTTAGCAACTGCAGTGATTCATTTAACAACTCTGGTAAGAAAGGTTGCAAAATCGGGCAAAATTCATTTAACTGTCCTGTTTAGCAACAGAAATTTTGGGCTCAAATATTGTCATAATTTGAGGACTACTGGTAAATAAAAATAATAAGGGGAACTCTCAGATTTGTTTGTTTCATGAGACATATTTTATCCGTGCCAACATTTTGCTTGTTGGGAAGCAGTAGATTACAGAGGGTTAACATTTTTATATCAGATGATTTTTATAAAATAAGTAATCTGCAGGTTAGCTTCAAGTGCTTGTTCAAGTGTTATTCCATAACAACATGGTTTGTGGTGAACTTCCATTGGTTTGCAGTCCTGTTTTCTGTAATGGGCATCAATCCACAAATGTTGTGAGTATTGTGGCGTACATTTTTGTTGGGATATGACTAATATAAACTATATAATTCACATAATTTGTACAATGTGACATATCAGAAATTGAATTATTTTTTGTTTCCAGGTTACTAACAGAACTGTGCAAAAGAAGGGATCATATTTACAGTATGTATGAATGTACTTCCCTTAAAGTTACTGCAGCTGGAGCAATAAAAATTTCATTCTAAGGAAAAATAAATTCTTAATGTTCCTCTATTCATTTTTTCAGTACATGTGATGTATATTTATCTGATGGGGAGCGGGGAAATAATCTTGGTACCCTGAAGGAAACATCTTGTGCACAAGATGCTGCTCCTTGCATCTGTGATGGTGAAATAACAGCACGTTGGCACTTTCAGAACCAAGCATTCCCCCCAATATTTTTAATTGTGGTTACATGCTACTACAGCAACTAGAAAGGGGGAGAGAAATTGTTTAAAAGAGCTGTACATGGAGAACAATAGGCTGAAATTTTACAAAATGGAGGGAGGGGCCTTATGCCAGGGCCATGTGTTTATGCTAATGGGTACAAGGCGTACCCACAAGCTATGCAAAATTTCACTCCTGCCAAAGGAAAGATGGCTTTTCCTGCCATTCTGAATTTGATGCAGCTGAGCTGCCAAATATAAAAACATTGAAGTCTGCAGAAATGTGGAGTTACCTATGGTGCAGGGCAAAGTTCATGTGTGGAAATATTGACTACATGCTGTGCTGAATTTCTTGAACAATATAATGATACTCTCCAATTAGAGATCATGCTGTAGCTTGTTTGTATTTTAAGGATAAAGATTGCGAGATGCTTCAAGTTTAATAGGGGTGGCCTGTTTCTGAATAAATATTTTTTGTTTCAAAACACATAAAAACACATTTGCATCATTTCACCATTATTCAGAAGGCTTCAGAAGTATTATTATTATTATTATTATTATTATTATTATTATTATTATTTGCTATTTTTTTAAAAAAATACAATAGAATCTGTATATATACTGTACAAATATGTGGGTTTTATGAAATTATTTTAATAATTAATTACAATTTAATTGAGATTTTAGATAAATTGTAGTTAGTTTTGCTTTTAGTTGTTTTTAGTACTGTTCATTAGCAAAAAACTAAATTACTGATTTAATGAAAATCAAAAGATATCTCTGGTAGTCATGTAGGTTGGAGAAATCAGTTTTCTAAAACTAAGCCATATTGGACAATATATATTTGGACTGTTTTTTGAGGAATTATGGATATTTCCCGCCCAATCAGCTGGCATTCATATCTCACTACTAATACTAATGGGATAAATTGGCAGAAAATCCAACAAACATGGGGATACATTACTTTTACATGGGATTGTAATTAAAAAAGTAATGGTACATTAGATTATTTATATTACAGATTATATTTTAAAATTTTTGTTCCTTTGACTCAGTGTGGCTTCTGGGGATTTCTTGGACAAGTCTGCAGTTTTCTTGGCATGATTTTGGAAGTGGTTTGCCATTGCCTTCTTCCTAGGGCTGAGAGAGAGGGAGAGGCCCAAGGTCACTCAACTGGCTTTGTGCTTAAGATGGGACTAAAACTCACAGCTTCTAGTCTGATGCCTAATGTCCACTCTCCCACATAAACCAGACACAACAGGACTAATTCTACTTTATTGTAAGGCTACATTAGCAGAATGTTCCAAGTCTGAAGGGACAAACTTTCCATTTCCACTTTTAATGACTTAATCCATTAGGGTGGGTCTTTCTAAAATGTCTTTTTCTGACTAGTAAGTGACTGCAGGCTCTTGCCCTTCTTCTCCTAAGGTTTCCTAGGCAGCCTCTTCCATCTCTTTCTGTAATGTCATTCATACATTCCATTACACTTAACCTGTATACCAAACTGGCTCTTATATTGCAGAATAGCAAGGAATATTCTCTTAAATATTAGAAAAGTCTAAATGGAAACGTAAGTTATTATGAAGGATCCAATTAACTTTCGATAATGCTGGAAAAAACCAACACTCATGCCCGCACTCACTCCCATGGAGCTGGGAAATCTTATGGGAAGTTCTGGTCCATGGCAGGAACTTTATTTGAATACAAAATACAGATTAAAAATCCATCTCATTCATAGGCAGCCACTGAAGAAGATCATTGATAAATTCCATATATGTTTTCTAAACTCAATTTGGAAGGCTAATGCCCTCAAACAGAGGAGAGAGGAGCATCTTCTGATAATCCTTTAAAATAAATAAAACAGCCTACAAAATTAAACACATAGTCTTTCTATATGAAAAGGAGTCCTAATTCCACCTTCTTTGACTCTAAATCTAAGAAACAAAGAATAGTAAAATTAAATCTGAGCGTCTAAAGGGTTTTGGATGATGACGATGATTGATGATAGCAGAATAAATTGTTTTTGAAGTGGGAATGGATGCTTGCATTTGCAAAAGTATATGTGTTTATTTGATATGCAGGTCAACAATTAAAAAAAATTGCTGTACTAGCAATAGTTGCTCATATGAGCCTAGATAGCTTTCTGGATCAGTGCTTCCATCATTGCCCTTTAGGCAATAATTTGAATAGTACATTTCAGCACAAAGAAAGAAACTCATTTTTAAAATATGCTTTCGATGGTGACAAATAATAACAAAATAATCGAGGCAATTTATCTTGAAAAGATCAAGTGTTCCGGGCTCTTCAATATTTTAATTTATTTTGTAGCATGGAACAAGAAAGGATTTATTTGCTAGCACAGATTGGTTAAAAATTAAACCTAAATTCCTTTTTAGGTTTAATTTTTAAGTTTAAATACATTTTTCATCAGGTTATTAATATTTTATTAATAAAATAAGTATTATTAGACTGTTTATATGTTATGGTTTTCTTATCTTTTCAGTTATTTTATTTTGTACTTGAATATAAAATGCACCCATATCCTAATGATCCAGGCTACAAGGATATGTTATTTGAGCAGAGAGAATGTGGATTATGTATTGTGTTTTAAAATATCAGTGATACAGAAAGGCAAAAACAAGATTTCAGCAGCTTTAAGTTAAAGAAAATTTTGGACTGTGTGCCACTGTGTGAAACCAGTGATAAACATTTGCGTGTGTGTGTAAATGATAAGAAAAGCAGTTTGAAATACAGTATGGGTCAGCAGTTTAGAATTATGCATTTCTCTTTTAAAAGCAGAAAGAAAAACAAGGATTGAATCAAATGATGCCAGCTGAGCTAAGCTTCTACAAATTGTTGTTGATGGATGGCAGTATAAAGCTTTTTACAACTAAATCACTAATTCTTGGCTGTTCAGAAAAGTGGCTCCACAGGAGATGGTGTTAGTAGCAACAACAATTATAGGATTCCACCTTAAAGAATGTTCCATTAGTTATTTGGAAGCATGCTTCTCGAAAACAGTGGAATTCATTTTTGAGTGTTCATGCCTGTACATGTATGTTGAAGACTAATCAACTTTAATAAGTCAGACATCTCATATGAAACAATGTGTGTTTGAGGGAGTTGCTTACAGAATTATATTTATTATGTAAAAGTACACGTGCACGTGAATTTTTGTTTTTGTTTTAAATTTACTGGAAATTAAACATGGTGGGGTTGAAAGTACATGCTATCAAGAAGATGTATGTTTTATATGAGAAAAAAAATCCTGCAATAGTCGTGTTTGACTTTTCATTGTTACCTGGAGCATTTTTGTACCGTGTGCCACTTGGACAGCAAGATAAGCCTCTGGAATCTCAGTTTACCTATTACATCTTTTCTGAGGTGCAAGGGAGGGATTAAACTCTTGGTTATATGGCATAAATACAATTAAATACAGAAAAAAGCTGTAAAACTTTCCAAAATATACATAAGTTAAATGTGGAGGAGAAAAATGGCAAGTAAATTCAAAGTGTTTCATCAAATATTTCTTGCATGTTTATAACTGTAACAACATTTTTCTCCCACTTGTTTTAGGGAGAAAAACATTAGCCCCATATTTTAGACATATTTTCTGTATCTAAATTTAATATAAATTTCTGTTGTGAATATTAATTTCCATTACTGAAATAACAAGAGAAGAGAAATGGAGCATATTATGAGAAATTATACTATACACACCATTAGAATACATTATTGAATAATTGAATCAGACTGTTGGAAGGGGCTCTCTAGACTAGCAGTTCTCAAACATTTTGGTCTCGAGACCTTTTTACATTCCTAAAAATGATTGAGGGCCTCACAGAACTTCGGTTTATGGAATTATATCTATTAATATTTACTGTATTACAGAGCTCTTCAAATTTGGTAACTTTAAGACTTGTGGACTTCAACTCCCAGAATCCCTCAGTGAGCATGGCTGGCTAAGGAATTCTGAGAGTTTAAATCCACAAGTCTTAAAGTTGCCAAGTTTAGAGACCCCTGTTGTATTAGAAATTAAAATTGAGAAATTTTAAAACATTTATTTATTTGACTTTGCAGATCCCCTGAAAGAGGGACCCCCCAGGGGTCCCTAGACCACAGTTTGACAACTACTGATCTAGGCTATCTTGTATAGTCCCCCGTTCATTTCATGAATCCAGGCTAAAGCATCTCCCCAAATAGGCTATGCAACCTTTTCTGACTAATTTAACAAGTAACATTACTTTTCTGCCTAGTTGGTTTATTATTATTATTAATCATATTTTTATGCTGCCTACTCTCTGAGGACTCTGGGCGGCTTACAACAATCGACAGTATGCTAAATAGCATATTGCCCCCAACAATCTAGGTCCTCATTTTACCCACCTCGGAAGGATGGGCTGAGTCAACCTTGAGCTGGTGAGATTTGATCTGCTGATTTGCTGAACTAGCAGTCAGCTGAAGTAGCTGCAGTACAGCACTCTAACCATTGCGCCACCTCGGCTCTTCGCTATCAGAATATTTTCCTCCCTGACAACCAACTGGAATCTGCCTTCCTGTAGTTTAAATAGAACTTACTTAGAATTTAGAATAACTTTATTTTCACTTTAAATGTTCACTAATTGGCATACATACATCGCCAAAGAGGCGGTCGCGCACAAAGTGTGCACACAAAAAGAACCAGTAGTAAAGCCGGTTAGAACCCATCCCGATGTATACATGTACATGGTGAGAAAAACAAATCTTGCAAGTTTGCAGACAAATGGCATAGGAATAAGGGTCTCTATCAATGCTTTGAGCTCTAAGCACATAGCGCTTATACGCAGTATCCTGAATAATGGGAAGCAAGCTTCCTATAATCTTCTCGGCTGTCCTTACCAGTGTCTGTATGGACTTTTTATCTGAGGCACTGCTACCACCAACCAAATAGTTGGTTGCAGTTTGTTAAAACACTCTTAATTGTACCTCTGTAAAAAGTGGCCAGGACAGAAGGAGAAAGATGTGTTCTCATCCGACGCAGGAAATGCAGACGCTGGTTTGCACGCTTCACTGAGGATGACATGTGGAGAGACCAGTTCAGATTGTTAGTTATCTGCACCCCCAGATACTTAATACTGTTGACCACTTCTACAACTTTATCCTTGATGCTGAGTGGAGTATGACCATGCCCACTCTTTCTAAAACCTACAATGATCTCCTTTCTTTAATTAACATTTAGAACCAGGTTATTTTTATTGCACCAATCCACCAGAGCCTTCACCTCTTCCCTATAAACATCTTCATTGTTGTCCCAGATAAGACCCACCATTACCATGTTATCCACATACTTCACAATATGATTGGTAGTAAATTTGGTACAGCAGTCATGGGTCATCAAGGTGAACAGTAGCGGACTCAAGACAGTCCTGTGGGGAACTGGTACTCAAGGAGATGGAGTTGGAAACTTTTCTTCCAACTTGCACAAACTGGGGCCTATCAATTAGGAAATCAGATATCCAATTACATAAAGGAATATTAAAACCTAATAGGCCCAGTTTGTTCACCAAATGCTGAGGAATGATTGTATTAAACACTGAACTAAAATCAACAAACAGCATTCACACATGAGTATTCTCTTCCATGTGCGCTATCAAATCTATCTTTTGTTCGGCACTCTGGGTTACAATCTAGGATAGTATTTATCCATTCCCATTCCCAGTTATTTGCAAATTTGATAAGCATAGCCTTTACCTCCTTGTCTAAATTATTCTGTAAATTTGAGGCTGAATCTTGATGTATCTAACACCATATTTGACTCTAGTTCAGTGAGAAACAACTGGTGGAAACTCTTAGATATTGTTAAATTCTGATATATATGTACTTAATTATAATGCTATTCAGTCCACCTTTAATTACTTTGCTGATTAAATATTAAATCAATTAAGCTCCCCTGTGGAAAACGTAAGATAAAATTAGACAAAACTTGTGTTTGGGAAATTCAAATGGTTTGCTTTATGACATGACATCTTTTGAGCTACAAGTGTTTGTTAGTTCAACTAACCCAGAGTTTCCTGATCCATCTTTTCCCCATTTTGAATATAGGGACAACCATTACTCTTTTTCAGGATCTGGTATTTCATCTTCTTTCCAACTTTTGTAAAGATAATACATTAAAATTATTCCAGACCATGAACAAGTGCTTTAGAACCCAATTATGCAATTCATCTAGCCCTATAGATTTAAAGTAATTCAAAGTAAATAGTTTTTCCCCTGCAAAGTTTTATCAATCTCAAGTTTCAATTTTGTCTTTTCAAATCTTATTCTTTACTGTTGCCTGATGGAACATGTGTTGGAGAAGACTGGATCCAAATTGGATTTAAGTAGCCTATTTTTTATTTCTTAACTGGCATCAATTTTCTGCCTTCACTGAACAGCTGATACACAGAATCTTTTCTTTTTATTTTGAGCCCCATTGACATTTTTATCCTTGCAAATCTCAACTTATTCTGAGCTTAAATGCTCTTGTCTTTCTATTGTTCTCCACAAGCACTGTATGCTCTCTTTAGTCCATTTTTTGGTAACTATTAGTTGGTAGCCAAAAAAATATAGAAATGTTAACTCTTTGGTCTAGTAGTCAATGTTTCTTTTGATTTTTGCAGCCCAACACAAGACAGAAAGGAAAAGAGGGAAAAGGAGGGAGAGAGAGAGAAAGTTAAAAAACTTAAGGACTGATAAAGATGTTTTGTTATGGCATTCATAAGCTTCATCGGGAGAACTTTTAACTGATTGAAAACAAAAACCCTTAATGAAGGATTAAATAAACGATCTTTTAAATTAAATAATTTAAATAAAGATCTTATGAGATGCAGCTCACCTGAGGTCACAGATTTTCATAGATAACTCACACAGTGACCACAGAAACAAAAATTCTCCAGTTAATAGAATCTGCACAGTTTAGAAATCCCCCCCCCCCCTCAACTTTCCAAGTTAAAAGAGACTGCCTAAACTCCCTAGGTATTTAAGTTTCCTAGGTAGATCTTCAAAGGGCACGGTAATAACATTGTATGTTTTTTTGCAGGAACATTTGTCTCCATATCAAGGGA
This sequence comes from Masticophis lateralis, assembly GCA_030761175.1. Classification (NCBI taxonomy): domain Eukaryota; kingdom Metazoa; phylum Chordata; class Lepidosauria; order Squamata; family Colubridae; genus Masticophis; species Masticophis lateralis. Next base: position 198,883,988 of record JAUDYJ010000002.1, read on the forward strand.
TAATTATCAGTAAATTCAATAAACTTGCAAAATTCTGCCATATCTCTAATCTGCGCTTCTGGCAGATAATACACATCACAATCTGCAAGGCCCAGTTGACACACATTTATTTGGATTGCTTATAATAGTGAGACATCATCTACTATGATTCTTTTAGTCCTTTTGCAAGGCATAGCTGCGTCCCCCTTGTCTTTTCTATTTTCTGTTCTACACCATTTCTTTTTCTTCCCATGAGGTTTTAGAATTGTTTCTTCTCCGCAAATGGCCTGAAAGCATTTTCTGACCTTCAGAAGTGCAGAATATTTTATAAGTCTCTTGCTTCCACTTATCACTCTTTTCCATTGGGCTTGTTCCATTGTTTGCCTTCATTATGGAGAGTTGCTTTCTCTGTCAGCTCTGTATCTTTCTTGGATCTGTTAAAACTGTCATTCAGTTTGATAAGATGTGAGCACTCCCATCCTGTGGCTTTCACCTCCAGTACTGCTGAAGTTTGCATGAGTTGCAAAATACGTCAGACTGCTTAGGCAGAAATGACAAACTAGCCTTAAACACAGTGCATCACGACTGCTGAGTTCTGTCCATTTATTTTTATTTCTGTTTCTTAAGGGGCCACCAGTACAGGGTTTTTATTTATTTTTTAGTTCCTTTCTCAGACTCCTGACACAGCCCAACGTACACTGATTACCTTGATAAAATGCTGTTGGGAACTTCCTCTGCTACTCATACTCCACTGCCTCTGTTCATTTTCTCAATGGTCATACGTGCTAGCATTTGGCTACTTTCTATTGCTCCTATAATGCATTTACTTTAGCAGATTATAGAGGCTGATCAGTAACTCCAGTACAGGTAATCCTCAATTTACAACCATTGATTTAGTGACCATTCAAAGTTACAACGGTGCTGGGAAAAGTGACCTATGACTGTTTTGAACACTTATGACCTCTGCATTATCCCACTGATCAAAATTCGGACGCTTGTCAACTGGAATGTATTTATGGTGGTTGCACTATCCTGAGGTCATGTGATCACCTTTTGCAACCCCCTGACAAGTGTAGTCCCTGGGGAAGCCAGATTCACTTAATGACCATGTTACTAATTTAACAATGGAGTGATTCTCCTTTAGAAAGGTTCTAAAGCGGGATAAAACTCACTTAACAACTGTCTTGATTAGCAGTGGAAATTTTGGGTTTGATTGTGGTCATAAGATCAAAGTCTGTACTTCTGATCAGTTGTTCTGGAGATGATAATTTTATTCTGTGCTTCAGCAGAATATACAACTTCTCTGGTTGTGCTTCTATTTTTCTTGTCTGATTTTCCTCTTAAATTCCATTAGCAAGAATCTATTGTGCTCTCTTTGTTCACTAACTCACATCCTGGATCAGCTGTCCCCACATCCTTCAGTGTGTTTATTCATCATAAAGCAGCTCCCCAACTACACCCAATGAACAGCTTTCAAGACACGTCTATTGCGTTATTAAAAATGAAGAGTATGCTATATAGAGCAAAAAAAATATGGAAGAGTGCAGAGAAATACATTTCCACCTTCAGAAAATTCCCTCTGCATCAGTTTTTATGCATTCCATATATGCAAAGCATGCATGTTGCAGAGAATTCTGGATGTATTGCAATACAATAACTTCTCAGTTTGATAGTATGGACAAATTGCTTGCAGTTACAAACTATCAAGTGTGTTATTTTTTTAATGTCATAAACATATATGTTAACTTCATGCCCATCTTTAAGCATATAAATCCTAAGTGAGCAGGTTGCTTATTATCAACCAGTAACTACCAAGACATCTCTCTTTGTTGAATCAGTTTGGCTAACGGGGGATTCCTATTACAGATAACATAAGAGCAAGGGAAAAGACTACTTTTCTTCTAATTTTTCTTCTACAATATTTAAGAACAGTTTAAAAGATAGCTTTAATCATAGATGGCTGGTACAAAGTTCAGTAACAAAAATTAGCAAAATTTGCATTGTGATGCAGACTTGACTCTTTTGTACTTGTATCGCGGTGTCAGATCCAGTTACAAAGATTACACTGCTTGCATCACAACATACATTTCATTGATTAGTCAGTGTGCCCCACTACTATCTAGGTACCTATGGCCTAAATCAGGTCTGTCAAAGTGGCGGCCTACTGGCCAGATGTATCACATGCAGGCCATGCCCACCCCAGCTCCTCAAAAGGCAAAAAACATCGTAATATGTCATGTGACGCGATCGACTTTGACATCCCTGGCCTACATGGATTAATTCTTCCGTTGTTATAGAAGGCTCTGTCAGAGCTGAAGTCCCTTAAATAGTACTCATTTTTAACAATTGGCAGTTGGCTCAATGTACTTACGAAACTGTTTCATAATCACCAGTATTAAATTCTGAAGTGAGATTCTCATATCTATCAAAATAGAAGAAATGCAAAACTGCCTGAAAATGTCAAGACAGAAAAGCAAATAATCTTTTAGAAATAATGTTTCCTTAAGAATGAAACCAAAAGCATTGAACTAGAAGACTAGGAAGCGTTTGAGGAGTTCAGGTCTTTTTTTCTGACTTCTCAAAACAATTCTAAATTATTGAAATGTGTTTAAAAATTAATTGTAGGGATTTAGACATTTTGAAAATTATTTGGAAGAAGTACTTCTGACCATAAAATTACCCTTGCATTTTTTTCCCCACACAAGCCTGAAAAAGCACCAGCACTAGCACCGTTTTTTTCAAGCTTGTGCAGAAACTAAAAATAAAAACTGGGTTACTGTATTGACTAACAGATCTGCTGTGCTCATATAATATCCCTGAAGCACTTCTTCAGAATCATTACCAAATGTGCACAAATGACTTAACCAAACAATTTAAAATCCCAAAATTGTCTTTTTATTTACCCTTGTATATGCCAGTTCCCTCTAGAAACAAATCCATAATGGGTATCAAAGTTGCCCACCTATGGCTCCACTATATTGGGAGTTCTATTTCAGTCTCGAAATAATGCCCAATTATTTTCACTTAACAAATGACTGCTCAAGTGTGAATAGGAGTGAACAGTGATGAATATTAGTGGCAGACTCTAGTGGCAGACAGTGATGAATATTAGTGGCAGACTTGTTGACTTCAACTCCCAGAATTCCCCTGCCAGCCTTTCATAGAAGCACTGTGCCAAAACTTCATACCTGCTAGACTTCCCAGCCCCATCCACAAAGTTGTGTGCTATAGCTGCCAAAAAAGGGCCAACATAGTCCTAGGCTGCCTTAACAGGGATAGAATCAAGATCACGTGAAGTATTAATACCATTTTATAATGCTTTGGTACAACCACACTTGGACTACTGTATCCAATTTGGATCTTTTTTACATGATGTAAAAAAGGAATTGAGACTGTAGAAAGAGGCTAGAGAAGAGTAACAAAGATGATTAGGGGACTGGAGACTAAAACATACAAAGAACAGTTGCTGGAATTAGGTGTGCCTAGTTTAATAAAAAGAAGGACTAGGAGTGACATGATAGCAGTCTCCAATAGCTGAGGGATTGCCACAAAGAAGAGGGAATCGACTTTTTCTCCAAAGCAGGACAAGAAGCAATGGATGGAAAGTAATCAAGGAGAGAAGCAACCTAGAACTAAGGAGAAATTTCCTAACAGAACAATTAATCAGTGGAACTACTTGCCGCCAGAAGTTGTGGATGCTCCAACACTGGAAGGTTTTAAGAAGAGATTGGACAACGATTTATCTGAAATGGTATAGGTTTTCCTGCCTGAGCAGGGGGTTGGACTAGAAGACCTCCAAGGTCCCTTCCAACTCTGTTATTTTGGTATTTAATGAACTGTATAAACACAGCCAGGACTGAAGTGGTCACCTGGTAATTTCCATTTGAGAAATGGAATGAAATCATCATTTATCTATTGAAATTGACCACTTATTCAAAATATGTTTGCAAATACATAATTTTTTGTGTTTACACATAAAAGTATTTAATTTTTTCTTTTGATAGTCTTAAAGCTAGTGCAGTAAAAAATAAAGTGGAAGCTTGTGTTATTCTTATAGTGATGAAACAGTAGAGCTTTAGAAAAACAAATACTGGAACTTTAGAAATAATTTTTAAAAAGTAGAGTGAGGTACTTATTAATATAACCTATTCAAAAATGGTGGCCATATTCTAACAAAAATATACAGCTTAGGAGTCTGAGGGGAAAAGTGCTTTTACTGGATCAGAGCAGATATCATGACGATGGCTCACTAAGCAATTTGAGATGATCAGCACAGGAAATACATTTTGAATGACGCAGAAAGGCACTCAGTTAATCTTTTTATTGTGTTATGCTGTTGCTTCCAGAGAGATGCATATACTGTATGTAACATTTTCTGCTACAATAACAAAATATTTTGGGTCGTCTTGGGCATTACCCGTATTTTTCAGACTATAAGACACACCTGACTATAAGACACACCTAAATTTAGAAGAGGAAAACAACAAAAAGGTTTTTGGCCTCCGCATGCCCCATTTTCGGGCCTTTTTTCAGGCCTTTTTTCAACGCTTTTCCAGGCTTTCTTGGGCCCATTTTTGAGGCTTTTTCAGTCCATTTTATCCGAAAAAATGGGCCCCAGAAAGCCTTGAAAACGGGCTGAAAAAAGGCCCGAAAACAGGGTGCGCAGAGGCCAAAAAATGGCCAGCAGGTGGGCGGGGCTTCAGCAATATTTGGTCTATAAGAGACATAGACATTTTCATTTCCTTTTGGGAGACAAAAAAGTGCATTTTATAGTCCGAAAAATACAGTAGATAGTTTAACTAGATAGCAAGGCAAGATGCTAATGTCATATTTGCAACATAGAGTACCAGATAGCTACTTGATAATAGCAATGAGTTAACTTTTTTCTCTGCTGGCATCTTGTGATCATCCAGATGTTTGCAGTCCAGATACCATAATGCTAGTTACTCCCTTGTTCATTTTAGCATTAGGAGAACAAAACATAAAATGGAGATTAGTTGAGTTTCTCAGTTGTTAACTTTGAGGCATCTATAGGCATATGTAACTGTTTTGCAAAGTAAGAACTCTGTATCCAGTTCATTAGATTTGCCATATGTGGAGTGCAAATATCCAGAAGATCCCAAAATAATCCAGAGGATCACAAGATAACAGAAAACTACACTGGAATTTTGCAGCGCAGATATGATAGCTAGGTGACTTTTTCTTGGGGGGGGGTGGAATCATTTGAAAGAAAACTAGCCCATGTGTACTTTGTTAGGATAAGCTATAGTAAATAAATAAGTTTATTGTTGTAACCATTTAGACCTAGGAATATAGATTTATATAACATAAAATACAGTGATTTAGTTTGTGATTGAATGTGTTCTTCAAAAATGCTGATAATTCTCTTTCACAAAATTAGTTTTGACAAGGATTAATTCAGGTATGTTCTACAGAGCAACACTGAAGTGCTGGTACTCAATACAAGAACTGGCGAAAAACCTATGCTGACTTAAAGAAGTGCTGACTGTACTTCAGACCACTATTATGCCTTGATGAGGAAACAGAGTAAAACTTCTGTCCATATTGAAGGTCCAGAAAAAGAGAAGTTCTGATGGATTAATCTGAGTGAGATGCTTTGACCAGTTCAAAGGCACCTGAGATGCTTTCTTACATTATGCAATTTATGGCTTCTGGCCTAGTGTCATAACCAGAGTAAACTGGCAAAATTTCATGTTTCCATGGCAAAATTAAAGCTTCCAGAATATTTTAAAGTGGACATTTCGAGGATATTTGAAAATAGACTAAAGAAGTGGAATTGCTAATAATGCCCACCAATGGAATAATGTCCTTAAAAAAATATTAGAACAGTATCTACAGATCTGGAATTAAAGTTGATTCATCAAAAATGTATTCAGTCTACATTGGACTGTCTAAAAATGAATTTGAAGAGATGGATGTCAGATTTTCTGTGTAAGAGATGTAACAAATTTGATATATGATCATGTGATCACTTGAAAACTATTTGGAACAGGATTAATATATTTAAACAGATTTATGGGACATATGTGTTAAAGATGTTGACGTGATCTTGAACTATCTATCAAAACTTTGGAATCTGAGTATCCGGAATTATGGTTGTATTGAGCTTAAGCAGAGAGTAATATAAAAAAATCATATTGAAGAAATGGAAAAGTGATATTATTCCAAATGTAAAGGAATGGTTGTGAGAAATGTGGAGTCTGTCTGTTTTGGAAAAGGCAATATTTTCTGTTAATCAAGTGAGGCAATAATATATATTGTTATGGCAGAGATTTTGTGATATTTTAGAGTAATATTTTATATTGATTATAGTATATATATTTTTATTACTAAAGCAATGACTATCAATAGATATAATTCTTTTTTTCCTTGTCCTTTCAATCTTAGGTTAGCAATCTGGAAGGAGTCTGCTTCTTCATATCTTTACCTCATGCATTCTTCACCAAACAGAATGAAGTGCAATAAGCAATGGAATAAAGGCATCCTTTTTCAAAATAAAACTGTTTTCATTGATGGAAAGTTCAGCACAAAATGCTTTTGAGTTGACTTCTCTCACACCAGATGACTCCCCTATCTAAAACTACCGTAAAGGTAGTCTTCAACTTATGATTATAATTGAGCCCAAATTTTCTGTTGATAAGCAAGACAGTTTTTAAGTCAGTTTTGCCTCATATTATGATTTTTCTTGCCACAGTTGTTAAATGAATCACAGCGGTTGTTCAGTTAGTAACATGTTTGTTAAGTGACTCTGGTTTCCCCATTGACTTTGCTCTTCAGAAGGTATGAAAAGGTGATCAGATGACTCGAGGACTCCCTGTATTGGGGAGTGCAAAACTCTGGATAACAACTAGACCAGTGGTGGGTTGCCCCCGATTCTGACTGGTTCTGTAGAACCGGTAGTAAAACTGGAAGGAGGCTCCGCCCAACAACCCTGACATCATCAGAATGCTTCTGTGCATGCGCAGAAGAGTGCGTGCGTGAGCAAAGCAAGCACACACACGTAGCCCCATTGCAAACCGGTAGTAAAGGTAAGTAAAACCCACCCCTGAATTAGACACTTGGTGTACAGAATCTGCAATCATCAGCTGCCATCTAGTGAATTTGCAATCTGATTAGGGAGTCCTATGAGATCTGGTGACAGTGACTTTAGCGGAAGAAATGCCCCATTTCCTGTGAATTATCACAGGAAGATGATTTGCTCAATAAGTTCCTAAGGCTATTTATTGAGGAAAGGTGTTTTAAAAATGACTAGCCTGAGGAAACTACTGTATATTTTTCTGGCATGAATATGGAGATGATTATAGTCCCAAGAGTGAGATATATGTTAAAAGATTTCTGATGCAGACTCTTTAAAAGTCTATTCAGTGGGGAGCTTTTAATGAATTCTTAGCATCTGTGTAACTACTTAGAACCAAATGGCAACCGAATTGAGCTCAGCTCATATAATTGCCTAGATTTTAAAATGAATATCGTTTTTACTTATCCCTTTGTGTATGGCTACTGTATTTCTCTGAACAAAAATATGTGACCAATGAAAAAAAATATGTCAGTAACAAGTGACCATAGTAACCCCACTGCAAAGAGGATTATTCTAATTTTCAGACATTCAAGAATGGGGCAGTTTTTCTAACAAAGACCCAACAGTATTTACACCCTTTTCAAATTACTTCTAAGATTATAATGGGAGTTCCAGTCACTGATTAAAAATTTATCACTAGTGAAACAATTAACTGGGATATTTCTAAAATATTGAGAAATTATCTAGAAAGAGTACAGACTCCCCTAATCATCTTTGTTGCTCCAAAACTGGAGGTTTTTAAGAAGAGATTGGACAACCAATCTATCCAATGGCATAGGGTCTCCTATTTGAGCAGGGGGTTGGACTAGAAGACCTCCAGAGTGCTTTCCAACTCAGTTATTCTGCTATTAACTATATCTATCTATGTGTCACTCTGTTATCTAAGTCCTCCTTCCCCTAGAATCTATATTGTTCCAACCTCCCATGTTCTGAGGCTGGCACCATCACTTCCATTCAGGTGTACAATTGTTGAAGGTAAATGTGGTAGTTATGCTATAATATATTGGAGAGAGAATGAAAAGAGAAGCTTTCAATGCATCATATTCTTAAGGTAAATAAAGAGCTATTAGTATTTTTTTAACCTTTTATATGCTACTTTTCTAGGGCAGTGTCTTACAACATTTTAGCACTTTTTCCTACCACTGATCAAAAATTAGAGACTTACGATAAGTCAGCCATTTGTGTTAGCCCACAACTTGTCTTAGGGGTCCATGGCCATGGTCTGTGACCACAAAAGTTATTTAAAGGGGGTCCATGTTGAAGAAAAGGTTGAGAATCCCTGTGTTAGCCTACTGTTTCTCATCTATAAAATGCTTCTTGTGCTGAAGGCCACAAAGGTGTTTTCGGGCACAATCTGGATTTTTATGTATTCCATATTTTCAATATGGCATATATTACCTAATGATTTTTAAAATCCACTTTTACCTTCACTTTGATGTACCACAGATACTCGGGTCATGTCTTTTAATGGTCAGCAGCACCTATTCTTCCATCCAAATCAATCAGCAAATTGCAAAATACAATTTCAAATTTGGTAAACCAAATATTCCTTTACCTTTGTATCCAGTAGCACCTTCTATTTAACTTGTAGGTTCCCCCCCCCCACCGTAACTCAGATTTAGATATATATATATATCATTTTGCCATTGTTTAAATGATACATCCATTCTCAAAACAGATATTGCTGAAACAAAAACATCCTTCCAGGCAAGGACATTCATTTTTATCACAGAAATTCTCCACATCAATGGCAGTCTTAGTTTCTCTCACCTTAATGTCTTAACATATCTTTTTAATCTTCATTTCATGTCTTAACATAGTTATTTTGAACTAACATACAATGCATATTTATCCTAGTGATACCCACATACTTTACTTCCTTCTCTATTTTAAAGCCCACTTTATTCATTTTCTATTTTCATTAACATCTTTGCCTTCAGTTTGTTGATTTTTAAAACCTGCTAATGTTCCAAATTCTTTTACTATTCCCATTAATGTTTCAATTCACCAAGTGGAATTCTCTCATCCTGCTGCTCAGAAAATCCCTTTAGCTGCAAATTAATTACATCTGAAAGTGTTTAAGAAAGTGAGCCTTGTACAAAGCTTGTGTCCATATAGGTTGAATTACAGATATGAGCTTGGTTGAAATATCTCTATCCCCATATTCCCAACAGCTCAACTCATGAATCAACTGCAAAAAGTTGCAGTTCCTGCATTCTACTCATAAAGAGCAGCTGTCTGGAGTGCCAGTGGGTGATCTCATGATCACCCCTTTATCTGGAAAGGTGGTGTTGGACAGAATTTGCCATGTGCCTGCTGATCTCCACCACTGTGCTGTCTCTACTCCTTCAAGGTCATCTAGTTCACCATAGATCTTCACCTGAAAGCCTAATTTCCATCCATTCTGATATGTTTGCAAATTGTTACAAAGAAACACATTTTATTTCTATGATAGTTATTATCAGTCAGTAAAGTAATACCAAGGAGCAGAAATGGTTTTGCATTTCCCATTTAATTTGAAAAATGTCTTTTCTACCAGAAGTTCAGAAGAAACTGCATGAAAGTGTGTGAGTATAAGGCACATCAATGTATGTCTTCTGTACGGTCTGTAGAAAACTGGTATTAAACTTCCATAAAGATCACAAAAGATCAAAACAATTGCTCTAAGCAATATACCAAAAGCAAAACAGCTGCTGTAATAATTTCTGGGTTTTACTACTCTATTGGGAAAGATTATAGCAGCTGTTTTGTATTGGGGTTTTTTTCCCCATTGTATTTTCACCAAATACTGTAGAAAGAATCTTTTCTGGGACCTCATATTTCTTTAAACATTGTGTTTACTTCATTTTGATGCAGCATGATGGTTAAAATATAACCACCCTTAACCATTTTCAAAATAAACTTGGCTTAATAGAGTGTGTGAGGTTTTTATGGTGCAACAGATCTGATTGAATTGATGCGAATATATTGACTTTTTTTTATCTTTCAAGGAACACTAGTTGATCTGATTTACTAAAGAAGAACTGCATTCACATGCATAGCCAGACATATGTTATTGAAAAGGTAAAATAAAAAGCATTCTGAGATTTCATATAAAATTACACTTAGAAACACTAATTTGGTTATGTTAAAAATGAAGTTGTGATTGCAAATAAATAAACTGATTGTCATTGGACATGAATTTTTATAACCATCTGTCTCTAACTACTGAGTGTTTTTGAGTCAGGAGAGGAAACTGATTTTCCAGGTGTGGCTAGAACATAGAATAATAGAATTGGAAGGAAGCTCAGGGGTCTTCTAGTCCAACCCCCTCTTCAAGCAGGAGACCCTATACCTGTGATGGCGAACCTATGGCACGCGTGTCACTGTTGGCATGCAGAGACTACGGGCATGCGAGCCATTGCCCAACTCACATCCACTGCGCATGCGCGTGCACCTCCCAGCGGCCATCTGATTTTCAGGATGAGCAGGAGCAGGGAGCATGCGGGAGACACATGCACATGTGTAGGGGGAACGTGCACAAATGGGCGGGCACGGGAGGCAGCACAGGGGAGTAGTGTGCGTGTTTCGGAAGTGTGGAAATGGGTCCATTTCCAGCCTCCGGAGCCCGGGGGAGGCCATTTTACCCTCCCAGAGATTTGACAAAAGCCTCCGGAACCTGGGGAGGATGAAAAATGGGCCTCCCGGAAGTTCCAGAAGTGCGGAAGAGGGCCCATTTTCGGCTTCCCGAGAGCCTCCAGAGCCCGGGGGAGGCCATTTTTGCCCTTCTGGAGGCTCAAGAAAAGCCTCTGGAGCCTGGGGAGGGTGAAAACACCCACCCTCCGCTATGGTGCAGGTTGCTAAAATGTTTGAATCCCACCCCTCGCACACATGTGGGGGGGGCAGGGGTTGTATGCGCATGCGTGGGGGGTGTACATGCATATACAGGGTATTATGTATTATGGGTGTCAGCACACACATGTGCTTTTGGTACCCAAAGAGAAAAAGGTTAGCCATCACTGCCCTATATCATTTCAGAAAAATGGTTGTCCAGTCTCCAGTGATAGAGCATCCACAACTTCTGAAGGCAAGCTATTGCATTGGTTGATTGTTCTCACCACTAGGCAATTTCTTCTTAGTTCTAGGTTGCTTCTCTCCTTTCAGTACAAATAAGAAATAGAAACTCTTAAGAGGGAATCTGGAACTGGAAGTTGCTAAATAATCTTAGAATGCAGTTTGTTTGGTTGCATACATGTAGCTGGTTAATTGTGTTGCCCTCTGTAAAAGCATCTGTTTGCATCCACTATATTCTGTTTCCAGGTTGGTAACTGAAAATAAAAGCAATGAAGAGCTTTGTGTTACCTTACAAATGATAATATAGCATATCTTTTTGTGGATTTAAGATCCAGTTCTTCATATAAATGGAGCATAATATTTCTGCCCATTAAGAAAACTTGCAGGCAAACATTCTTATAAGAAAACATCAACTTATTCCTACCTCCACACATTATGTCTATTGACTGACAAACATTTTTTTTAATTTCATGAAATTAATATTTTGTTAATATTTAATACAATTAAATAACATATTAGTCAGATTGTAGGGTTTGCCCTGATTAGTATTTGCCTGGGAACCATTTGAGAGTTGTAGTCTAGCTGTGGAAGTTAAAAATAAAAATCTTAGAACAAGGCAATAGCAAACCACTTTTATCAAGAAGCCTATATGGAATTGTCCATAAACTTACCAGAAATCATTTTTTTTTAATGTCAAGCTTGCCTATTCTACATTTAACTTTGTCCGGCCCCATCTGCAGGCCAGCCTTCCTATGGGTCCCTCTTACATTTTTTTTAGCATGGTATTTCTGACTGCAAGCTTCAGCAATAAATCACTTAGACAATTGATAGAGTAAATGTATCTTGAGATTCTGACATATCAAGGTTTCATAGTGATGGAAAGACTGGTCTTCCGAGAATCTCTGAGGCGAACAATTTGTCTTGTGGTACACTAGGCCTGGAAAATGAAGTAGCTAGAGCTAAACCAAAAATTCTCTAGATTGGCAGTAGGAATAATTAATTAGCCTCCTACCGCCAGAGGCACTTAGCGTCCTAGTTGATGACAGTCTAATTAAGAATTTCCCTACTGTGTAAATTTTAGATAATCATTTGCTTTGGAACAAATTAACAATGGCTATTCTAACAGTTTGTTTCATAGGGGATTAATTAGAAGAATTAGTGGCACAAACTGAGAAAGGAGCCTGAATAGTCATTTCAGATTTGTGAGTCATTAAAAAACAAATGGTATTGTTTGAGAGTGTACTCTATGGTGGGAAGGAGGATATCAAGGGAGAATGCTTGCTTCCATCCAAGACTCATATGGTGCCATTGATAGTGGATAAAGCAGCTGAACAATAAGAATTTGGATTTCTGCTGGAGGTGACTTTGAGAATTGAAAATGTATGGAAGTTCCATGATGGCTGGACATTAATGTGCTTGTGATTTCTCACACCCTTGGTGTAAGGCCAGTCATTAGATTAAAGAGGTACTGCAGATTTTGTCATTCTGTATTAAATAAGCTTTATGTAATTAGGCAAGAAACATTTAACACAAGTGCTTCTGAAATGCACATAAGGATATCTTTTGTTACAAATATTTAATTTCATATTTGTGCAACTTCTCAAAATGAAAAGATATGAACAGTATCCAAATAAACTGACATACCAGTTACTGAAGATGTAGCTCTGTCAAAATAGAAAAGGTTTCAGCAGTATAGGGTAGCTTCTCTTAGCTTGTCTCTCTTCTCCTCCTCCTAGAGGAATATAAGGCGCTGGCCATCTTGAACTTGATCTCTGATACATTTTTAGTACATTTTGCTAATACCCTTCTTTCAGACTAAATAAATCAGAGGAATTCAGATAGAAACATTGACACCATCCCCTCCTATATCCCTATTGTCATTTCGGTGTACAGCCCAACATGTTTGGCACATGTAGTTTAATTCCCCCCTCCTCCCCCCAAGTTTTCTTGGCAAGATTTAAGAAATGATTTGCGTTGCCTGCTTCCTAGGTCTGAGATAGAGCGGGGAAGTGGCCTAATATCATCTACTTTGCTTTGTGCCTAAGGCAGGGCTAGAATTCACGTTCTCCCAGTCTTCTAGCCTGATCCCTTAACCCAGAGGTTCCTGGGTTATTATGCATATACACTATAATTTTGAAACTTCTAAACCCAAGTTTTCGCACCTCCTGTAATATTGTCTCGCACTTCCCCACCCCCCCGGCTGGGAACCCTTGCCTTAACCACTACTGCAAACTGCCTGTAAACACTCTCGAATTGGCCTTTTTAGTCACATTAGATGCTGTTTTAGGACCTGTTTCCAGAGCACGATATAGCCTCTTGAGACTGAAGGATGCCACTGAAACTGGCTGTCTGAATTTCTGTAATGGGATTTTTTTTTCCTACAGAAGTTGGCTTCCCATATGATTGAATATCACTGGCAGTGGGGACATGTGGCAATGATAGAACTAATGGCTCTACTTTCTCCTTCTCACAACCATGTATGTGTGGGAGAAAGACAGCTTCTGTTTCTAACAATTTATATTAAAGGTGTTTTAAATTCTACCAGTGGGTTACAGTTTTTTGAGTGTGTGGAGAGTTAAACTATGTGCCTATTACTAACTTAAGTATTCAGAACTCTCTCTTTTTTTGCAAAAAAGTTTTATTTTTTAGACAAAAACAACATTAAAACATCACCGTTCCAAACAACTACGGACAGTTTTTCGATCGGTTAGAATAATTTCATGCTCTCAAAAATTTTCAAAATCTCATTATATGACAAATGTTCTTTCCTCTAACAAAAACCAAGTATTTAAACATTTTATCCAAATTTCATTTCATATATAATATTTCATCACCATGCTTTATTATCTATCCATTGATAAAGTAGCTCCCATATCAAATAATATTGTTTATCTTCCTGTTCTCTTATTTCAAATGTCAGTCTACTCATTTCAGCAAAATCCAACATTTTCTTAATAATTTCTTCATCAGTAATTCTCTCCTTTCCAATTTTTTGCAAATACAATTCTAGCCATTGTTAAAATATTCACAATTAAATATTGCAATTCTTTATTAAATGTCTCTGGTAAGATCCCTAATAAAAATATCTCTGGTTTAAGGTCAATATGTCTCTTTGTCATTTTTTCCAACCACGTGTGTATCTTAGTCCAAAATCTCCTTGCTTCTAGGCATGTCCACCACATATGGTAATAAGATCCTGGGGTCTGATGACACTTCCAACACTTCTCCGATTTGTTCTTGAACATTCTGGCTATCCTCGTCGGGGGTAAATGCCACCTGTAAAACATCTTATACAAATTCTCCTTATACGCTGTAGACATTGTCATTTTGTAATTATGTGACCACAATTTTTGCTATTTCTCTAAATCAGTACCATAACCAAAATTTTCCCCCGTGCTATCATTGATTCTTTAACTTGTTCTTCTTCCAATTTTACCTCTAGTAAATATCCATATAACTTTAATTATATGGTCGTCAGAACCCATTAATATCTTATCTAACATAGTCAAAACATTATAAAAACCTTCTTGTTTGAGATCTCGATATCTAGAAAATATTTGCATGTATGAAAACCAATCCACCTTACATCCCTGGTCTTCTAAGTCTTGTTTTAATTTAAATTCACCCTTTTCATCCAATAATTCACTATATCTAACAATTTGTTCCTCTTTAAATATCACTGGATATGAAAAAGCTTCAATTCTAGATACCGAGACTGGAATCTTCAAATAATGATATTTTTTAATCCTCTCCCAATTCAAAAACAAAGCTTCACGTATCTGATGTCTTCTAAAATTCCTTTATACCATAAAAAGGCGTGCCACCCCATCAACAAATCATGTCCCTCCAAATTCAATAATCTAGTGTTTTTCAATTTTACCCATTCTTTAATCCACATTAAACTAGCTGCTTGATAATATAGTTCAAAATGGTAGGCCAAAACCACCCCTCATTTTAGCATCTTGTAACAGCTTAAGTTTTATTCTTGCCTTCTTTCCCTGCCAAATGTATTTCAGCACCATTTTATTCAAATCTACAAAGAATTCCTTACCCAGCTTTATTGGAATTGTCTGAAAAAGATACAAAATTCCAGGTAAAATATTCATCTTAATAGTTGCAATCCTACCAATCAAAGATAACTGCAAATTTCCCCATTCCACCAAGTCTTGTCCTATCTGTTGCTTAAGCTTATAATTATTTTCTTTTAAGTGAACTACACCTCATTGTCAATTGTATCCCCAAATATTTTACCTTATTTGTGACCTGCATCTTTGAAATCTCCATCAATTCTTCTTTTTGTTTTTTTAACATATTTTAGTCATTATCTTCGTCTTTTCTTTATTAATTTTCAGACCAGCAACTTCCCCAAACTCTCCAATTTTCTCTATCAGTTTATTTATTGATGCTAGTGGTTCTTCACTAATAAAGACCAGATCACCAGCAAAAGCTTGTAATTTATATTCTTCTTTTTGGATTTTCATTCTTTTTATCTCTTTTTCTTCTCTAATACTTCTATTTTAAGCTTCCAGGGTCAATATAAACAACAATGGGGATAATGGGCATCCTTGTCGAGTACCTTTTTCTATCTCAATAGAGTCAGTCAATTCTCCATTAATCATTACCTTCGCTGTCTGTTTGGAATGTATGGCTTCAATTGCCTGGATAAATTTCCTGCCAAAGCCCATCTCTTCCATTTGTAACATCATAAATCGCCAGTTCACATTGTCAAATGCTTTTTGTGCATCTAAAAATATCAAAGTTATTTGCTTTTCAGGATGTACTTCATAATATTCTAAAGTATCCAGAATTATTCTTATATTGTCTCTGATTTGTCTTTTTGGAAGGAATCCATTTTGATCTGAGTGTATAAAATTATTCAAATATCTCTTAAGTCTTTCTGCCAATATTGAGGCAAAAAATTTATACTCCAAATTTAGCAAGGATATAGGCCTGTAATTTTTGATTTGTTGTGGGTCTTTTTCTTCTTTGTGGATCAATGTAATATAAGCCTCAGTCCATGATTGGGGTATTGTCTTTTTTGTCATTGCTTCATTCATAACATCCAGTAACGGAAGGCTTAAAGGTTCTTGTAACCTCCTATAATATTCAACAGGCAGACTATCTGGCCCTGGTGCCTTTCCATTTTTCTGTTTCTGAATTGCTTCTGTTAATTCCATCATCACTGGTCTACCCATTTATTTTTGCAGGCACCGGTCTACTTATTTGTTTTTGGAGGCATTGGTCTACCACCAAACTGCCTTTTACCACTGATCAGCTGTAGGGCAGCCCTTTGAAGCCCTGCGGCAAGAGTTTAAACAATTTTTCCTTATAGCCCATCAGCTGGGACTCAGGAGGCAGCAATAAATTGGGGGTGGGGCCAAATAAAAGGTAAGAATAACGCAGGGGAGTGGGAGGGCAGTGGGGGGCAGAACCAGTTCAGTGATGTTATATCATCGCTACCGTCTCGGCGGAACCGGGAGGAACCCACCACTGGTTTGGGGGCTTGGCTGGATAGATCGATGGATTATAAATTAAGTCAGATAGTAAGTAATGAATAGTTTGGTCTAGTAATTAAGGCATCAGGCTAGAAAGTAAGAGACCATGAGTTCTGATCCTACCTTAGGCAGGAAACCTGGCTGGTGACCTTGGGCCAGTGACTCCTCAGCCCAACACAACTCTCAGGGTTGTTGCTGTGGGGAAAATAGGAGAAGGAAGCTGTGCTGTATATGTTTGTTGCCTTATTTATAAAAAAATAAAGGTGGTATACAAGTAAGTTAAGTAAGTAAGTAAGTAAATAAACAAACATCTACATGTATTTTGTGTAGAGAGAAAGCTTTCAGTGAAGAAATGTTTGATCTCAGCTATATCATAGCAAGTCTATGTCTATACCCTAAATCGTGTGTCCAATTTTTTGGCTTGCCTGAGCAACTTTGAATGAAGGGGAATTATCTTGAACTGCATATAAAATATAGTTAATCTGTATGAATCACATAATGATGTCCAAAGTTTATGATCTTGTGCAGGGGTGGGTTCTAAAATTTTTTATTACCGGTTCTGTGGCATGGCTTATTTTGTGGGCATAGCTTGATGGTCATGCGACAATTATTTAGGATTTAGCAGAGGTACTGGTCTACCAGGCTTTTAACTGCTTGCAGAACTGTTCCAATCTACCCATTTATTTTTCAGGCACTGATCTACTCATGTATTTTTGCAGGCACTGGTCTACCCTTTTATTTATGTCATATCGTCACTGCTACTGGCTCGGCGGAACCGGGAGGAACCCACCACTGATCTTGTGGGGCTTGACATGTTGAGGTCCTAGTGCAGCCCATGGGCTGCGTGTTAGGCACACCTGTCCTAAATGATTACTACAGAAAAGACTACTTCTAAGCATATAATATACTCTCCTTTCTGAATGTATGTATCATTCTGAATCAAAGTGCTTAATTCAGTATTCATCTTCTTCAAAGGTAGCTAAACTCTAACCTTCCAATAGTTGGATGCAATTCCTATGAGTCACTATTAACATGACCAAAAATCAGGGTTAATAGAAGGTAGATTTATTATCTACCTGTAGATTTGTAGATTTATTATCTGTTTTTGATTGTCAGCAACTCTTATTTCTTTAGCCTTGTTTAGAAATGCCAGAGACTGAACCTGGAACCTCCACACATACAAAACATATGTTCTGTCATTGAGTTGCTTGTTCAGAATGAATACTTGATGAACAAGGTGTGTGATAGCAGCTTCCAATAGGGGGGCTCACTCATGGTCCATTGTGTTGTATCACAAGCATTACTAACAATTTTGTGCCAAATTAAAGCTTGTTGGAACATTAGTGTCCAGGAACTGCTCCAGTATTCCAGAATAGAATAGAATAGAATAGAATAGAATAGAATAGAATAGAATAGAATAGAAACAAGAACCAGAACCAGAACCAGAACCAGAACCAGAACCAACCAGAACCGAACAGAATTTTATATTGCCCAAGTGTGATTGGACACACAAGGAATTTGTCTTTGGTGAATACGCTCTCAGTGTACATAAAAAGAAAAGATACATTCGTCAAGAATCATAAGGTACAACACTTAATGATAGTCATAGGGTACAAATAAGCAATCAGGAAACAATATCAATATAAATTATAAGGATACAAGCAACAAAGTTACAGTCATGCAGTCATAAGGAAATGGGTGATGGGAATGATGAGAAGTAATGCAGCCTTAGTTAATAGTTTGACAGTGTTGAGGGAATTATTTGTTAAGCAGAGCGATGGCGTTTGGGAAAAAAATGTTCTTGTGTCAGGTTGTTCTTGTGTGCAGTGCTCTATAGTGTCGTTTTGAGGGTAGGAGTTGAAACAATTTATGTCCAGGATGTGAGGGGTCTGTAAATATTTTCACAGCCCTCTTTTTGACTCATGCAGTATACCGGTTCTCAATGGAAGGCAGGTTGGTAGTAATTATTTTTTCTGCAGTTCTAATTGTCATCAGAAGTCTGTGTCTGTCTTATTGGGTTGCTGTTCTGCCCCAGCTTCGGATTCCCAGAGAATGTGACACACACCAAGCTTCGCAAATACTATTTAATTCCAAACAAACCTCTTTCAACAATGCAGGCTTCCCATGTAAAGGGTCCTTATCAAAGTTATTAAGAACCAAGTCCTACAAAGGTTGGCAATCAGCCCAGAAAACCAGATATGAGAAGTCGCTCGCTCTCCAAGATGCTCTGTAGTAATGAGACGTTGTTTCTAGCAAGAAAGCACTAGCTAAGGGAGTGGCCAATTATCCTCAAGCCCTACTCTTGAGTAGACCTCCTCCTCCTGAGTAGCCACGCCTGCCTTTTGGCAGCCCTGCGTGCCCGAGCATTGAGGAGAGGCTCCTCCACTTCGCTCTCTTCACTGGAAGGAGCCTCTGGAGGTTCTGAAGGCCCTGGCTGAGTCTCTGCCTCTGGCATCACATCCTCTTCGGCCTCCTCACTGTCCGATGCGAGCACCAGCTGCGCAGGCTGCTGGCGCAACTCCACACCAGCCTCCTCGTCGGGATCAGCCACGATCCGCGCAGGCCTCTGGAGGCCACAACAGTTGCAGAATTGAACCAGGCAGTTATAGAGGTGCAGATGACACTCAGAAGATGCCATGCTTAGAGCTTCTGCTGTCCCCAAATTTTACTGAGGAGATCTAAAACCCAAACACATCCCATGTTTGAACAGCTTGATGTTTTTCATTGCCATTACTTTAAAAGGCCAGTATAAGTGATTAGTATGCAAAGCCTAACATATTTTCCTTTGGAGTCACTGAATTGCCTATTTGGAAATAGCAGAGTCCTTTCAAGAGTTATGTGTTGTCATGTTTTAACTCCTGAGGTATCTGTCACCTCTCCGTCAATTACACTTTGCTTATCTTTGGTCTTTTAACATTATCTTCATGATGATTAAACATCCTGAAATTGCTCTGCTGGAATGAAAGGGACTTAACCTCCCAGGAGAAGAAGAAAATACTTTGTGATTTGGATTAGGGCTTAAAATATGGAGATTTGGAAGGGATGCTGAACATCTAACCCAGATCTTTGTGCTGACAGATTTCCCAGGATTATAATATTAGACAGGTTTTTTGTCATCTTTTAATAAGTATTCTGGGATTCCGTCATCGTCTCAGTGATCGGTCTCAGTGATCTTGTCATCTTCGAGACAATGATGAATCCACATACAGGCGGGAGGTTGAACAACTAGCCTTGTGGTGCGATCAGAACAATCTTGGAACTGAACACTGTAGAAACTGTAGAAATGGTGGTGGGTCCTTGGTGCTCTCTGAGCTTGCTTGTTTTCTTGCAGACATTTCTTTTAAACTTGGAAGATGCTCCAATAGGATGCAGTTGGAGGGCAGATGAGCCAGAGAGAGGATCCTGAAGCCAGAATTTGCTGTGATGGGTATATTGTGGTTTCTTCGCTCTTTGATGGAAGGCTGAAAGGGGTCAGGAGCAAAATCAGAGGGGAAAGCCGATCACCTTATAAAGAATGCCACATTCACAAATTAGGTTACTGTTCAGCAGTAACTCAGACGCAGCAACGCTAAGATAAAGATTAACAGTGAGGTCTGCAAATGCTATACCAACATCGTTGTTTCTGTGCCAACTTGAGGATAGGTAGCTAGTGAGGAAATTACCTGATTCAGTAGTGGGGAAAAGACGCACAGTCCCTTGCTTGGAAGTTTGCCTGCCCAGTTTCCTAAGTGATGCCTAAAAGCACTTTTGCTTGCATGCACAGCAAGATGTAAACACACACATTTTAGCCTCCTTCCCTATTTGCCTCTCAAATCTAAATGCATCAGCTTTCGCTGCCAATCTCCACTTATTTTATCTGGCCTCTCGCCCAAGGATCCTTTCAGGAATGTGCAATTGGCAATGCACACATTGTCAAGAAAAAGAAGGAGAAAAATTCATAAAAAGTGCTTGAACAAAAAAAAATTGAAATAAATACACATAAAAAAACATGGTTTGGATAGGTTCACTTTCCTTTTAGGTGTGGCATTGCAAAGATGTGATGTGCCATAATTCTAACAGGAAGTTAAATAAGCCTAAGCCTAATAAGACAGTAAATTTGCAAGAACTTTCAAAATCAGTGGGAGCACTGAAAGACATCTGCTAGCATTCAAAGGAGGCAGTTACATGAAAAGGGAAAAAAATAAATAAATTCAGATGAGGGAAATCTGCATTTTAAAAAATCCTCAGTGAGTAATTTCTGAATATTAAGGAGATGAACATTGGGGAAATATTTTATTAATGTCTAATAGCTTTAAAATGGATGCAGATTTTGTTACATATCTTCACAAAAATTATTAAAATAACAAGTGGTTAAAAAAATAATGTGTGACTCACTATATAGGGCTGATTAAAGTGATAACTCCAATCTTAGAGTTTATATTCTCAGCTCACAAATCTGGAAGGGAAGGGAATGGGATATTATCCATTGTGAGTTGTACCAATTGTGACACAAAGCTAGGGATGGAGCAGGGTGAAGTTGCACATTTGAATGCTTCTACATATAGATCTTGATGGGTGAGAATCACTAATTTGTCTCACTAATCTGAGAAATATAGCCAGAAGGTCTTCCTGCTGACCTGTTTTAGAGAAGTGCTTAGATACAGAGATAACAACAAAATGTTTAATATCACTCCTGCATATATAAAGCTATATGCAGGACACTGATATTCTTTTAGCTCTGGCCTGAAGATTTCCTACTGATACTTACAAGAATGAGAACAGCTTAATTTTGGCTGAATCCTGGCCAAGGTCACAGTCAAGTTTTCTACCACACAGGTGCTGTGGATGCATTTGCTCCTGCTTTCTGAGAGAACAATCAATCATTCTTTTGGTCCAAGATGAAAAAAGAAAAGAAAGGATTTCGGTTGATGAAAGAATAAGATTACAAAGGTATAAATTCCAGCTCTGGTAATTACATTTTGCTCCTGAAATCCTTCCACAGAAGGCTCAATTACGCCAAGGTTTTCTTTTCTGGGCCTGAAATTGTATTCTAGCATTGAAGTGTATTGCTTAATGGTAACTCTTTTGGCCTGCCACATAGGTATAATTTAAGGTCCTTGAGTGATCCAGGCATGTCTTTCCTTGGACAAGACTCACTTCAGAAGCTTCTCAAGGAAAGTGTAATTTCTCAGGTGTCAAGTCAGTACTTTAAACCTTACAGTTGCATGGTTTTGAGAGTTGTTACTAGAATGATGCACACCAGAATAGCCTGTGCTTAGATCAGTGTATCCTAATCTTGGCAACTTTAAGATATGTAAACTTAAACTCCTATAATTCCCCATCTTGGGAATTGAAATCCACACATTTTAAAAGTTGCCAAGATTGAGAAACACCGGTTAGATAATGTTTCTAACAAAACCAAAGTTGAATTATTATTATTATTTATTTAAGATAAAGTTGTTCTGTTTTGTATCTCCTGCCCCTAAAGATAACTAACATAGCTGATTATATTCCATTAAAAAAAGTTGCTAATAAATGTCATTCTATATGTACACACACACACACACACACACAAAATCCATTCCCCACTATCCTGTCAGAGCTGAAGAAGCTTCTTGGACGAGAAGCAAAACATCTTCAAAGAAAAAGCAAGAAAGTCCAGTTGCCTCTTGAAAAAGCACTTTTGGGACAACCTGGATGACTGAGAATTTCTACAGACTTTTAGCTATACAATTTGGGATGAACACCCTTTGAATGAATTGTGTGTGAGTAGGAATGAATTTCCAGAAGAAAAAAATTGCAAGACTACAGGAACCAGGAACACTACTCAGGTGACCCTGAGGACACAGATAAACCTCCAAGTGCTTCAACGACCCTTTAAAAGGAGGCAAATGACCAGCTGACTGCGAGGAATATAAATCCTTCCATTCCCCACTATCCTTATTAAGTAGTTAAATGATGAAGTCAGATGGGCAAGGCGTAAGTTCAGAACTGGAACTTAGAAAATTTAATTCCAGAGGTGGAAATCAAGAGGCCTTCAACCATATCTCCACTCATATTTAACTGTGGCACAGTTATTCTTCGATAATAATAATTCTCCCTCTTGCCTCCAGCTAGTGGTGAAATCCAATTTTTTTTTTACTACCAGTTCTTGGCTTGGTGGGCGTGGCAGAGGAAGGAAACTGCAAAATCTCCATTCCCACCCCACTCTGGGGCCGGTCAGAGGTGTAATTTGCCAGTTCTCTGAACTCAAAATTTCCGCTGCTCCAGAACCTGTCAGAACCTGCTGGATTTCACTCCCACCTCCAGCCCATGCATGAGACAATTTTCAGTCATCTTTAGCGGTACCATTGTTAAAATAGTATGTTTCTTCCTTGTTTTGAGACAATCCAAGAGCAGCATCAAGATATGTCTGTCCATTTTTATCTTGACTTCATTTTTATATGGGCATACATGCACAATACTTCTTCCCCTTCTACTTTCCCCACAACAACAATCCTGTGAGGTTGGTTGGGCTGAGAGAGCGTGACTGGGCCAAAGACACCCAGTTGGCTTTCATGCCTGAGGTGGGACTATAACTCTTTCTAGACGGTAGGCATGATGGTGCGCTTATGCACACCCCCTTACAGACCTCTTAGGAATGAGGCGAGGTCCATGGTAGTCAGTTTAAGATTGAAGCTATGGGGGTTTGAGGAAGGAGTCAGGTAGAGCATTCCAGGCATTGCCCACTCTATTGCTGAAATCATATTTTCTGCAATCAAGTTTGGAGCGGTTTACATTGAGTTTGTATCTATTGTTTGCCTGTGTATTATTGTGGTTGAAGCTGAAATAGTCGTTGACTTATATATTATATATATAAAATTATATGACAGGTAGGACGTTGTAGCAGACAATTTTGTGAACTGTGCTTAGGTCCAATTGTAGGTGGCATAGTTCAAGGTTTTCCAAGTCCACAATTTCAAGCCTGGTGCCATAAGATATTCTGTTGTGAGCAGAGGAGTGGAATACTCTTATTACCTTATTATTTTGGATGGTGACTCCATACTTTTCACCATGTCCTTAAGACCCTAGTATTCCAACAGGCTGGGTTGGCGACATAGGTAAATTTTAATTGGGTATTTTAATTTTGGGGTTTTTTACAAAATTAGGGCCAAACTATTTAATTCATTTTAATCTTTTTTAAATTCATGGTATATGGTGTTTTTATTCTGGCTGAACACCGCCCTGAGTCCTGCGGGAGAAAGGCGGTATAAAAATTTAATTAATTAATTAATTAATAATTAATAAAGGCAATAGTGATAGAATAGGTTCACTAATGAGGAAATATGTTTCATGCTGGCTCGTGGATGTGTATATTACTGTACTTTAACTCAGTTATGGCAAGAGGCCCTTAGATTGCTGGAACTCTTCCTTGACCAAGGAAATAGCCATGACTGAATTTTCACTGCAATTCTGTCATAGTGCAATGATTCCCTACGGGGGCTTTGTTTTTAATACCCGGTTTTTAATAGCTGAGGTTTTGCTCTTTGCATTTTTAACCAATTGAGTGTGTGTGTGTGTGTGTGTGTGTGTGTGTGTATGTGTGATTTTAATCATAATCATATACCATACAGTGTGCAAGTTGTGGAATTCAGCTTTTCTTGGAACAGAAATTTGGGCTATTTTAGTTCTG
Source organism: Masticophis lateralis (assembly GCA_030761175.1). Lineage (NCBI taxonomy): Eukaryota > Metazoa > Chordata > Lepidosauria > Squamata > Colubridae > Masticophis > Masticophis lateralis. The sequence goes on from JAUDYJ010000002.1 coordinate 198,908,265, forward strand.
AAGATTGAGGGCTTTCTTTCCTCCTTTTTTTCCTTTACTGCCTACTTAATGGTTGGGGCTTAGTCAGAAGCCCACTATCAACATATTTTGATTGTTACATAGCTAAAGCCGTGATAATTTTGCATTTTCTCTCCATATCCTCTCTCTTTATCTCCCACTCACTCATTACTTTCTTTTCATTAAGTAATCCGGCTTTGATAACCTTCCAAGTAACATTTTAGTGATAGTCTGACAACTGTGTCAATGAGCACAGATGCAGCAGGAGGTAATAAAGAGAAACTGACAGTTTGCTGCTTTAATGTGGAAGAGATGCAATAGTGCCCAATCCATTTATGGAATGCTACAATAGAGCTGTTTTAAAACATACCAAATCACTTACTGTAGCTTCTGGCTTTCTATTCTATTTTCATTCATATGTATGTTTGTATGTATGTATGTATGTATGTATGTCAGGAGTGAAATCCAGCAGGTTCTGACAGGTTCTGGAGAACCGGTAGCGGAAATTTTGAGCAGTTCGGAGAACCGGCAAATACCACCTCTGGCTGGCCCCAGAGTGGGGTGGGAATGGAGATTTTGCAATATCCTTTCCCCAGGAAAAGGGGGGGGGGCAATGGGGATTTTGCAGTATCCTTCCCCTGGAGTGGGGTGGGAATGGAAGTTTTTCAGTATCCTTCCTCTGCCACTCCCACCAAGCCACGCCCACAGAACTGGTAGTAAAAAAATTTGAATTTCACCACTGATATATGTATGTATGGTGACCTGACTGCCACATTTGTGTGTGTGTAATATATATGAATATGTATATGTTGTTGTTAGTTGTGAATTCCTATCCGACCCATCGCGTCCCCATCGACAACTTTCCTCCAGGCCTTCCTGTCCTCTATCATCCCCTTGAGACCATTTAATCTCACGTGGACTGCTTCAGGGATTCCATCCAGCCACCTCATTCTCTGCTGTCCCCTTCTTCTTTTGCCCTCAATCTTTCCCAGCATTAGGCTCTTCTCCAGTGAGTCCTTCCTTCTCATTAAGTGGCCAAAGTCTTTCAGTTTCATCTTCAGGATTGGCCTTCTAAACAGCAGTCAGGGTTGATCTCCTCTAGGACTGACCAGTTTGATCGCCTTGCAGTCCTTTTATAAAACAGTTTTGCAAATGAAGACAGCCACACCTTCTCTTGCTTCTTTTACTCCTTTTACATCCATCTTTCCTGTGGAATGAAATAAAAGTCATAACATTTCTGCGTGTAAATTTGGAGTGGTGACTGGAGAAAAGAGGCATAATCCAGCAAAGTCTGCTTAACAATGGCAAAGCCAGGGAAATGCAGGTAAGGAAAAGCGATGGCAAAAATGGAGTCTCCTGCCTTTCCCTTTCTCGTTCTTTCTAGTTAGGAACATGGAAATCATCCTTGGTTGACCTGCAAATCACATGTTATAAAAAAACTGTCTGTTAATTTCTGCTTAAAGGAAAAGAAGCTAGTAAACATTAGCTGGCGTTCCTGTCTACATAACAATGTTCCGACTACCTATAGTTTCTGTCTCCCTCCCTCACTCCCTCCCCTGTGTGTGTGTTTGTGTGTTTACATTAAAAGAATGGGCATTTTCCTGTAGTTTTTTAAGAAATGAGAAAGTCAAGAGAAATCGGGGAGAATCAAGACAGCTTAGTAGCTGAATCAATATTGAACTCTATACATTGGCATGTAATTGCTTTTGAGACTGCTCGGCTTCACACCCTCAACTCTCTTGTAACCTACTTTCTTTGTAGCACAGAGCAAACGAGAGCAAAATATCTTTTCACATGGGAAAAGTGAGTGTTCCTTCTAAGGCTTGCTCTTTCCCCAGTATGCTATGTAACACCCAAGCAAAGGTGTTATTCTAGCAAGAGCCAATCTTATCTGTGTACCTTCCTTGGGTCGTCTATCCTTAATACAGGCTTGAGAGTAGCAGAGTAGAGATTTTATTCTCCACCTGCACCTCTTCCCCATTCTTTTTATAGACTTGTTAGCCATGGAATGCAGTTATGTAAGCACAGGCCGGACAAAAGAAGAAAGTGTCTTGAAGTATTCAGTTCTAGCCTAGAGCCCTTTTTTATAGACCAAGAAGAGCTGTATTGCTAACCTTATTCCATTTGCTCCCACATCACTCCCAATTAGAATTTTTAGCATATATTATGCCACATGCAAATGATGGCCTTCTTGGTCAACAATGATAAAGGAAGACTCCCAGAGTGTTTTAGATTGGGTAGATACTGGAGAGAGAGAGAGAGAGAGAGAGAGAGAGAGAGAGAGGTGAAATTGAGCCGGTTCTATCTGGCTCGGGCGAACCGGTAGCGCTGGTGGCGGGAGGCTCCGCCTACTCGCCCAGATGTTATCACATCCCGTTTTTTTACCCTCTGCGCATGCACAGAAGGTCCTTCTCATGTGCAGAGGTGTTGCGCCCGCGCGCACGCTCCCATTTGTGAACCGGTAGCAAAGAGAAGTAAATTTCACACACACACACACGGACAGACAGACAGACAGATCTTTGTTTTTTTTTAATGGTCACCAAAGGGCCAGAGGATGTAGCAGTGAACAAGTAACTTCACTGAAGAAAGATCAGCTGAAATTGTAGTCCTTCTATGTTTGTGAGGTATGGCAATTTTAAAGGCAAAATGTGTGCCTGTAATAGAGGACTCTCTTTCCTATTGCATTTCAGAGGCATGAAACAGAAAGACTGCCTTATCCCTACCCCCCCCCCCCCCGAAGAAAGTGGGGTATGCATGCAGTTTACATATGCAGGTTCAACCATCTCCTTTACCAAAAATACAGTTGTAATATGCATTTTAAAAGAAAATACGTACATTTAAAGGAAGAACAAAAATCCATATGACTATACATTCAAGCTCAAACATTGATACCTTGATGGTTTTATTTATTGGCTATGCTATACTTAACCAGGTTCATGAAATAATCCATTGCAAATGAACTGCGAAGAAGCGCAATAGGCTCAGTTTTTACAATGTGTGCATCTATTTTTTAAAAAGAAGTATTCATAACTAAAATAGTCTCCAGGCCGAGCAAGTTGCAAGAATGCAGCTCCTTGTTCTTTAACTGACCACATGAGGCGTATATCCTATGAACTTGGTCATTGAACTGTAACAGCAATCGTAGCAACTTGGAATAATCAGGGAGCAAAGTCTGCTTATATAGAGAGAGGAAAGCAGTGAAACAACGCAACATCATCCAGGAATGATGTAAAGATTTGTTCAGAAGATTCATGTTGAGATTTCAGGGGCTGGTCTGTAAAGTACAAAGGACAAAATTTCTAAGAGCTTCTTTTTCTTCCTGCAAGAAACATTAGCTTTTTTCCTTAGCATCAACATATTTGCCCTATTCCACTGGTGTAGTTCTCATTATTTTTAATTAATGCAGCAAGCGCAGGAGCCTGAGACAACACATTACAAGCTACTAATTCTCCTGAAATGTTCTGATGATTGTCTAATCCGGTACAAACATGGATGCAAAGCTTGCTGAGGCCAACGTCCTCCTCAAGGGGAGCCTTTCTAAATTCAGCTAGGTACACAGAAGCGAAGAAGAGTTTTTAAAAACATCTTCAGGTTTTCAGGAGTTTTAAAATTGAACCCAAGCTATCATATTGCGCCTACAGCTTCTTGTTTATTAGGTTTTATTTATTTATGTATCAAATATATATTCTGGCTTTCCTTCAGGAACTCAAGGTAATATATATTGCATTCTCTCCGTCAATTTTTCTCCAAACAACAATACTGTGAGGTAAATTAGTTTGAAGGGCAATGTCTAATTTAATGGCTTTCAGTGAGCTTCCGGGCTGAAAATGGATTTGACCTCGTATTTCCCAGGTCTTAGGCTATCACCTTAACCATTACATCATCCTGTTCTCTATTAGTTATTTTAAACTTCCAATAGATTTTGTCAAGCAGGGAATTAAACAGTCAGTCTGATAAGAAAAACTGTTCCTTTTGTATGTGATCTCTCTCTCTCTCTCTCTCTCTCTCTCTCTCTCTCTCTCTCTCTTTCTAACATAAACACACACACACACACACACTAAGAGCCCGTGGACGCTAATAATTTTTCCAATTCTAGGAATCTTGAGTTATCTCACTGGGTATTAATACAATCTGTGAAAGTAAGAGGAGTGCTCGAGGGTTGCAAAACTTCTGACAACACTAGATGACAGCAAAAAGTTAGACTTTGAGCACCAAGATGCAAAAACCAAATATAGGAAAGGGGGAAAAAAATAAAAAAGGGGGATGAGTGAAAAAAGTTATAGAAATGAAGTTTATATTGCAAATTCCTAAAACGGGGATAGAGAGGTAGAGGGAGGGAGGGAGGGAGGGAGAGAGAGATGGTGAGACACACAGGTGCCTACAAACAAAATTTAGTTTTATAATGTTATTTATTCATTAGCTGTATATACCATTGATTCTGTTTAGGAGTTCAAAGCAATATATATATATATACTGCTCCACTCTCCTGTTTTTCCCCCACAGTGCATTTATGTTTAACACTACATATTCAGAAATGTCATACAGCAGCAAAAACTACAAATGAAAACAGAATGGATGTATTTTTTTTTTTAAATAGATCTTTAAAAAGAGTGTCACCCTCCTTAATGGACTGGTATATACATGACACCAATCAGTCTAGTATATACATAGACACTAAAACAGACTACATTCATAAAAGCTTCCCATCTTGACCTTAACACTGTTCTTACTCATTATATTATAGAAATAATATCTTTAAGGCCAGTTTGGTGCAGTGTTTAAGACACCAGGCTAGAAACTGGGAGACTGAGTTCTAGTCCTTCCGTGGGCATGAAGCCAGCTGAGTGATTTTCAGCCTTGGGCTTGGTACTCATATAGGTACTCAGATACTTCCATTTTGAAAAACAACTACCATATAAAAAATCTGCAACAGGGCTCACTCTTATATGTATCTGTATAAGCCCGTCTTCTGGAAATTTCTGGCTGATACGGGAATGATTTTGTCGAAGCACAACAAGGTAACACAACTGGTCACTGCATTATAATTTTGCTTTGTGGCCAACTGACTGGTCTAATGATATTTAATGCAGCATTTCCCTTGCATAATGGAAAATGATTGGTTTGACCCAAATTCTTCCAGTGAATCATACAGGGACACGGTGGGCTGCCTCTGAGGTCAATAGATATTTAAAGGTAGATTGCCCAACTATTGAATCATTTACTTCTAGCAACATATTAGTAGCTGTTTCATAGAGTACAGCTTTGAGTTAGCAAATAGTTTTGACAATTGCTATACAAAGAAAAGGTAGACTAAAAATAGTTTGGGTCATAGGCACAGATATCAACCCATGCAATTTCATTATTTTGTCCTACTTATAGTGAAATAATGACAGTTTCTGTTCTTATATAAAAATTTAATTTTGGAAATCTAGCATTGAGAAGATTACATTTGTATCCTTATTGTTCCCTCTGTTACATTCTTCCAATTCCTTCTCAGTCATTCATATCACTCATAGTACCTTTTTATTCCACTTTAATTATACATGAATATGTGCAATTGAAAGACTGTATATTTTTTTCCCTGTTGACCCCTGACCTCATTTTCATTTCTCTTACTTTTCTCTTCTTGTACCTATTTTTAGATTATAGACTTCTTAAGGCCAGGAATGAGGGAGAGAAATAGTGATCATATACATATTCAATTTCCTTACAATGTCATTCTAGCGGTAAGTAATTGGCAATCATTGCATTACTATAATGATGCCACACTATTGCTATGGCAACACCTCTCTGACATTTGCTTGCTCCCCTAACTAATAGCCTGCAGTGGTAATGCTGGGAGATCATGTTCATTGATTGTGTATAATCCTTGTGCTTGTTACTTTGGCTGACTACAACATCTGTCCCAATAATTCTGTCTCTGAGAAGTTCATCAACTCCCAAGTCCTGGTGATTTGGGCAGTGATTGCAATGAGTCATTATGCTATTTTAGGGCAAAATGAATGGAAAACAAGAGTTAGGAGTCCTATTTTTCTTTCCAGAAGCATATCTAGAAGATCAGTGGTGGGCTTCTACCAGTTCGCTCTGGTTCAGGCAAACAGGTAGTGGCGGCGGCGGGAGGCTGCGCCCACCCGCCTGCCAGTCATCACGGACACTGCGCATGTGCAGAAGGTTCTGTGCATGCGCAGAAGCACCGCGAGTGAGCACTCACAGTTCCGAACCGGTAGCGAAGCTAAGTGGAACCCACTACTGTAGAAGATGCACCTTTTACTAAGTAGAATTACAGTGGCTGGAATGGGACTTCCTGCCCAAAGGAAATCAATGCCTTGAATTAATAGAGCCAAATACTAGGCTGGTTGAACAAGTGGAGCCTTTTGTGGAATAGAAGGTTTAGAACAATTAATCAGTGCAACCACTTGCCCCCAGAAGTTGTTGGTGCTCCCAACCTGGAGCTTTTTAAGAAGAGCTTGGACTGAAATGGTGTAGGATTTCCTGCTTGACCAGGGGGCTGGACTAGAAGACCTCCAGGGTCCCTTCCAACTCTGCTATTCCGTTAGAGAATCCCAGTATTAGAAAAGGGCCAGGCAACCAAATCTGGATTAAGAGGCTAATCCTTCTCTTAAACGACTCCCCCCCCCCCGCCGTCCGCCTCTTGCTTCTGCAACAGAGAAGCAGCATAGCTTTTCAGCAGGTGCAGAAGGATGTAGCTAGCAATTGCTGCTGCCTTGTCCTATTTTGGTGAAAAGACATCCATTGTCTACTGTATACCATGGAAAGGATAATGACAATGGTAGACCAGCAACCAAAAAAAGCTATTTGTAGCAAATGCTTGTAAAGTACTGTGAAAGTTCCTGTCTTTTATGATCATTTGCTTTGCAGTTTAACTCTACCTCCTTTGTACCCGACTCTAATAAAGCCTCTTACTGAGACTTTGAATGGGTGATCATATGTTCAATTTAGTCACAGCAAGTAGCAGTATAAAAGACAAGGTTGCTGGATCACAGGAGAGCTAAGCAAGCTTTGGAAAGTAGAAAGTTCCAGTTAGGGTTTAGATAGGAGACCACCAGGAAATCTACAGCTGTAGATTGAAATGAGAAATAAAAACAATGGAACGGAACACAAACCATTTCTGCAAGGCAACTATCACCTTCAAGAGAACTATCGCCATAAAACACATTGACTTCAGTTAGGGATGGTTTTATTTTGATACTGCGTCAAGGCTGTAATGCTTTGTCCATGAAACTCTTTAATGTGCCAGACATACTGGATGGAACAGTTGAAGGCTGATAATGATAAAAGTACCCAGCAAGTATCTGAAATCAGCTTGCAGTTTTAAATTGTCTGGTTTTAGTTTTACAGTCTTTGAGTGATTTCCCTTCCAATAGAAGGCCCAGATTCAATCCATTCTTCTATTAAGCTCGCTCCTGGGGGAATTACATGTGTCAACTCGAAGTACTCGGCAATCTGGCAGTGTTCCCAAGCAGAGTCGTTTTATATTTTTGCTATTGCTTGGTTAATATCAAAATCTTCCAAATGAATGTCTTTGGTTGTCAATCATGTATAGTGACAGAATGTACGCATCTCTCCCGCCTTCAATACATTATTTCCTCAGAAACCTTGTTCCTACTAAGGATTTATTGTAGGAGTCACAGAAAATATACAATTAGACTATGATGATGATGATAATAATAATAATAACAACAACAACAACAAGAACAGAAACAGTTGGGAGGAACCTTGGAGGTCATCTAGTCCAACCCCCTGCTCACGCAGGAAACCTATACTAGGGATTCAAACCACCAAACTGCCAGCCTTTCTGATCAGCAAGCTCAGTGTCTTAGCTACTGAGCCACCTAGCCAGGCTAAAAAACTCTTTATTATTTTTACATTTATTTATTTATTTTTATATTTATTTATCCTTACATTTATTTATCTTTATATTTATTTATGAAACTCTTTATTAGCACAAATTCGGGTATGGTAGGGGAACTGATAACTGATTTAAGTTGGAGTTCTCTGACTAGATTTGTAAAGTAGAAAGCATTCAGTGTTAGTTTTTGTATGCCACTGAATATAAAAAAAAAACATGCAGGATGTTTTTGCAAATAGTGTGTTTGCAAATGCTCAATGCCTGAGGATGCCTCCAGACAAATATGTGATCTATTGTCATTGAATAAAGGTGGAGTACAGTGTGCGTGTGCATGCACAACCACATATACATATTCACGCACACATATGCACACATTTAAATGCCTACATGCTTAAAAAAATCCTTGGCTATCTTTAGTTTAAACTCCCTTCCCAACAATCTTATAGAAGTTTTTACCTCTTTCATGAAGTATAAAAGTGTAAAGGCCAGCTTGATCTCATGGGGTACACTGTGCCAAAGTGAAAGGGCTGTCACTAAGAATGCCAACCTAATCTCTCTAGGGATGGGCATCTTCATCTACTTTTAGACAGACCAAGTAAGATGGACAGCTTTTACCTGAAGAAGAAAACCCAACGTTTAAGAGTTTTTAACACAAACCTAGAGAGCTGTATGTTATAGCCTCTTCAAGATTGCAGCTATTCCATTGCTTTTAGAGGAATCGCAGATATATCTTAATTTTCTATAAAGGTGCAGTGCGACTATATGTAATTACAATGGATAAATAAACATTATTTCTTTTCCTCCCTGATCAACCTATTTTACTGCCTCACTCTAAGGCTACATGCTCTTGTCTCCTTCAAACTGACCTCAACTCCTAGGGAATGTTGGCATATGCATACATCTCCACTGATTTTAATAACCCTACTCCTCACCTAGGCAGGAGCAAGATGGAAGAATCTTTATTCTTAATGTCTTTAAATATTTAATATTTTTCTTCAATACTTTACTTGACTTCATACATTAAATATAAAATAGGAGCTCTCCTGTCATCTGTCATCAGAAAGCAATACAATGTAATTCTGCTCTGTTTCCCAGAATGTATTTTGTTTTAGTTTAAGTATATTCTATGCTAAACAGTTTCTTCAAGGTCTCTGATAGCCAGAAACCAGCGGCCATTGAGAGAACAAATGACTTTGATGAGTTGTAGATTCTAACCAGATCTTCTCATTAGAATGTCTCATTATTCTTTTCTTACATTAAATTGATTTTTATCTGCATTAAGATCACTTAGCGGGCAGCATGAAATACTTGAATTTAAAGATGATTAGGAAATGACATATTTCTCTCTCAGTTTTCATAATTTGGTCAATTTTCATTTGAGAGTTGAATTGGCTTCATTTGTCTGTTGCCTGTTAGGAGTGACTCTAGGGTAAAGTTTTTGAAATAGTGTTTCACAATAACTTGAATAAATCTCATGAACTATAAAAGCAAAACACAAAATTCACTTGAATGGAGCCAGTATTCAGAATTGTAGGATAGATAGATGATCAGGTAGGTAGGTAGGTAGGTAGATAGGTAGGGGGGGGTGAGATCTGTATTCTGATAATATTTGAAAAACCTGCTCTGGAGGATGGCAATGAGAGGCGGTTTATGTGATGATAAGTTGAACGGAAAGCCACTTTTTCTCTAGAGGTTGGAGAAAGCTTCCAAGCTTAGTGAATTCACTAACGAAAACCATACCTGCAATTTGTAGTTAGTGGGTAGCATAATACCCAAAATAGTACCTACAAGATACAGGTTGCGATGCCAAAAGTAATATTTTCAAAATGTGTATGGTATCACCCAAGTAATTTGAATATCAGGGGTGAAATGCTCCCAGTTCAGACCGGATCGCACAATCCGGTAGCGATGGAGGCGGGTGGTTCGGAGAACCGGTAGCAAAAATCCCTGCCCCTGCCCCATTGCCCAGCTGAGCCGCACAATCATCAGAGGTTTTTTTTTAATTTTTAAAAGCATTTTTTCTACAACCTCTTTGGCCAAAAAAATGCTTTTAAAAGTTAAAAAAAAGCCTCTGATGATCACGCAGCTCAGCTGGTATCATCAGAGGCTTTTAAAAGTATTTTTTCTACAACCTCTTCGGCCAAAGAGTTATAGAAAAAATGTTTTTTTTAACAAAAAAAAAAGCTTCTGCCAATCAGGCAAGTCAGCTGGGATTGTCAGAGGCTTTAAAAGCATTTTTTTTACAACCTCTTCAGCTGAAGAGGTTGTAGAAAAAAATGGTTTTAAAAGTTTAAAAAAAAAAGTTGGACACACCCACTCAGTCTTATTACCCCCACCACCACCAAGCCATGCCCACAGAACCGGTAGTAACAAATTTTACATTTCACCACTGTTGAATATCCAGCATACACATTTTAATTGTATGCTTTCCATTAACAGGGACATAGTGGCTCAGTGGTGCTAAGACTTAGATCGTTAAATGTCTACAGCTCAGCAGTTTGAGACCCAAGTGCCACAACACGGAGTGAGCTCTGGTTACCTGTCCCAGCTCCTGTCAACCCAGCAGTTCAAAAGCATGTACATGCAAGTAGATGAATAGGTACCACATATAAGCATACAGGAAGGTAACAGAATTCCATGTTTGACCTGAAGCTCTGTGCTACAGCAGGATATGCTGGCCACATCATCGCAGAAATGTCTCCAGACACTTCTGGCTCTTTGGCTTAAGAAACGGAGAATAGCATCTCCCCCAAAGTTGGTCACGACTAGCTGGGTAAAACCCGGAGGGACATCTTTATTCTCTTCCATCAGCTTATTTCTGCTAGTTAAAGGCTATACACTGATTAGCTTCAACTCTCTTGAGTACCAGTGTGATAGTAATTTGACATAATCCAGGAAAAGCATTACATTTGCTGGGCCTGGTGGCTCAGCAGACTAAAAGCACTGTGATTTACACCAGCTATCTGCAATTACTGTAAGTTCGAATCTCACCAGGCTCAGAGTTGACTCAGCCTTCCATCCTTTCTAAGATAGGTAAAATGAGGACCCAGTTTGTGGGGGCAATAAGCTGACTTTGTATAAAATATACAAAAGTATGAAGGCTATTGCTTAACACATTGTAAGCCGCCCTCCGGAAAAGGGCGGCATATAAATCAAATTTTAAAAAAACATATAGACGTTGCTGTATTAAAAGTCATTTTGATGTAGTTGTGTCTAATAGACTTCCAAATACTTCTCAAGCTGAACATAAGGACTCCAAACTGGCCAGTTTCTGTGCTGATCTCAACGGAAAGAGTGCTAAATTTGAATCCTGACATACTTGGACACCCCCCGTGGATAACCAGTTTGCACGAAATAGATTCCAGTTAAATAAAAACTCAAAACAGATATGAAATAACCTCTATATCTGAAAAATGTCTGGGGGAATGTAATGCTTAATTAGCAAAGGCAATGAAATATAATTCTGCTTTTGCAATCTCTTTGAACATTAGGGCTACCCTGTAATGACCGGGTGAGCGGAGGAGGAGGAATGAAGGATGAGAAATTCATTATTCATTATCTACTTTGCTAATGAATCCTGTTTAAAGACAAGGATGCAGTAGCTCATCACAATTTGGCTGGATTCCCAAATGGTTCAGGATATTCTCCCTTAGGAACAGATTTGAACATTAAGTTTCAAATAATACGGTTGATGTGGTTTGACCAATTTATATATTGCTACTGGAGTTTCTTTGGAAGTGAATTACGAAATACCAGAATGTTTTTTAAAATGCCCACATTTGCTAGAAAGCTTCTTTAACTTCTAATCGTTTCACATTAGATATTCTCCAGAGATATTGGATTGCAATATCTGTCACTCTGAACCACCCCAGTAAATTTGAAAGACAATATCCAGTTTCTAATAATCACAGTTTATTTAGGACTAATCTGACATAAAAGCCATTTCATAAATTCCATATAAAAATGGCCAAATATGAAATTATGTGTAAAAATTAATTTTTATCCATTGCAAAATGTGAGAATAGATACATTTCTTGTATAAAGCTGCATCAAAGAAAATGTATAGTATGAAACACACACAACTCTGTGTGTGTTGTCAATTCAAATGCACTGAACAGCAATGATTTTACGAACATATTACTGCATTTTACATAATTATTTTAACATTTATATAAATTTATAAATAGGAAAAACTTGAAGTTATTTATTTATTTATTTATTTATTTATCACATTTATATACTGCCCTACTCCCTGAGGGACTCAGGGCGGTGAACAGCCAGGATAAAAAACAGTACAAACATTAAAACCCATTAAAATTATTAAATATTTTGACTGAAACAATTTAAAACACCCAATTACAAAACAGATTGACAATTTAAAAATTTAAAAGGGAGAGTTAGGCCAGGCCAGCCTGCTGAAATAAAAATGTTTTGAGAGCACGTTGAAACATGTGCAGGTCCGGGATCCTCCGTATCTCCGGGGAGAGCTCGTTCCAGATGGAAGGTGCTCCTACAGAGAAGGCTCTCCTGCTGGGGGCTGCCAGCCAACACTGTTTGGCCGACGGCACCCTGAGAAGCCCCTCACTATGGGAGCGTACTGGTCGTTTAGTGTCTGCAACCTGTGTTTGATCTGCCAAATAATAAAATGCTTTTTCAAATAAAGAAAAGATTATTTTTTATTCTGATTGTTGTTAATTGATAAACAATAGTGTTCATCAAGCCTTTGAATATCTTTGTGTGTATGATTATAAAAGTGCATGGCATTCATTTCTCTGATCCTTCTCATAGAGTACAGCCATTGATTCACATAGATTACAGCCACTGATTTACAGTACATTGATTTATATATTTATAAATACCAACACATTATGCAAAAGATCAAAGAGACATACCAAGAAACAACCCTACAGATTAGACAATGGAGAGGAGTAAATTGCTACAGATGGTTGTTGAGTAGAAGCACCACAGCATGATGGATTTATTGGCCTCCCTCCCTGGGAACAGATGCAGAAAACAACTTTTCAAATCTCAGCTCTGTTGGGTTTACCTGGCTATATTTGCCTAGGAGTCCAAGTTCTACCTCACTGCATCGCTTGTCTCTGTCACTTCCTTACTGGATTCCTAGTCTCAACTGTGCCAAGCCTGTGACTACCTTTACTGTTGGCATCTTAAAATACTGCTAAAAATGACTCTTTTAAGAGTTCTGCCTGAACGTGTGTGTGTGTGTGTGTGTGTGTGTGTGTGTGTGTGTTTGTGTATTCACGGGTACAGGTATGCAAGTCTTGGCGTATTCGGGTCTTTTCCCATGTAAGATTGAGAATATCTTGGCGACATTTCGACGCGGTCCCACTCGGCTTTGCTCGCACAAGCACGAAGCCGAAGACACCAGCCTGAAGATGACGAGTGGGAGCAGCTTGCTGTCTTGTTGGCTGGTTTATATAATTCTATATAAAAATTAGCAAAATGCCTATGATTCTAAACATTATTACAGTCTTTTGAGTGCAAGCACTCAACCCAACATTCATTGCTCAGAAATGAAGCTCTAGTTGTTTATATACTTTCTTTCCTACCACAGATAGCTACTGTAGATCCTTTGAAGAATACATTCATTAGGGCATGAGAACATAATCTCGTCAATATGACACATAATTTAAATCCAAACATAATGAATATCTCATCAATGCAACATCCAGAATATTTGTTAAAAAGGAGGAGATGCCTCAAGGGGCTCATAAGGATATGGATGATGTTTCACAATATCTGGACCTTACGATTTAGCTTTTAAAAGATCAAACCCAATTGAGAATTTTGAATTAGAAACTTGCGGTCAGTCACCATAGATTATACAGAATCAATGCAATACATCATAGACTGCCATAAATGACTATCTCACTTCCAAAGATACTTTAATGGTTCCCTTCTGCACCAGAAATAAGTTTCAGAGCCCTCCCTTCAAAGTAACATAGATCATTAAAGAATTGCGGTCATAATTTAATGCATAGGTATAATTCATCTTCTGTATTTGCTATTGTCTCTTATTGTCTCTTTGTTTGTTTCCTAAATCTGGCATCAAAAATCATATTACCTCTCACTATGAAGATTTTGATGGTAAGAATGGTTACATTTATATTCATAACTAATTACAGCTTTTTCCATCAGAGTTCGTATTTACAAGACAATCAGTACATTAAAAAGTAAAATGATATGTTTTAATAGATTAAGAATACTTTTTTAAAGTTAAATTGTCTGGGATAAGTTGGGTCTAGTGTTTTTTCCTTTAACTTTTAAAACTCAAATATTGTTACTTTGTGTTTCAAAACACTTTTCAAGAAGATATACTGTAGTTGTTGTTTTCAGTAGTACTTCTAATGGTTTGTTTACTTTAAATATTTCTAAAGGTCTCTGTACCTTTAAGATGATAAAGGGGCTATTGCTGCCTGCATTTTAGGTAATAGCGAGTAGCTGGTTAATACACACAGACACAAACACAAAAGAGACCTACAATTAAGTTAAACCACAAAGAAATCTGAATAGGCAAAAATGGGTTCATTTTTGTAAACCAAATTATTTTTTGCTGGGAATATTCTTATTCACAGAGGAGCTGTATTATTGATAACACTACATCTCTTTGCTATTTACATTTTAATAGTAGATGGTTTAATTGCAAACTCCCCGAACAAAGTTGCTGTTAGTTTTAGCAGCCATTGCAATTTCTCTAAAAGAATACACTAGATAAAGGAAACAAAAATTGTCAAGGATAAATTTTGTTTGGATTGGATTTGAGACAAACAACATAAATCTTTTAATGGCTTTTCACAAATATTAAAAATAGAGATATGTAGCAATCTGAGGTTGTTTTCTTTTGGTGTCGTGTTGGCACTGGAACTTCTGAATGAATGTAAAGCTAAGATAGCATTTCAGATCATAATTTATCACATAATTGATGAAATTATTTCCTTTGGAGACTAGGAATTAGTATGAAGTGGAGAACGTATGTTAAGTTTGCTTTGTTAATTTTGTTTTGAACCACTGGGCTGAAATCCACAGGAGATTTGCTTGGTTACTTCTATATATACAGTACAATCCAGAAGAAATCACGTGGAGATATAACCAGCCAGATGTAAAAGCACAATCCAGTTCATCCTCCTGAGCTTTTTTTTTAATTGTAGAATTTCTTTGTATCTTCCAAGAAATATCTACCTACAAAGATTGATACCATAAAGAAAGGGATTCAAGTAGTTGCCTCAGCGTATGTTGCTGCTACTGAAAATCAATGGATTCCTACATCACAATAGGAACAGATAATTGAGCTGAACGTGTGTGTGTGTGTGTGTGTGTGTGTGTGTGTGTGTGTGTGTGTGTTTTCTTTCCTTTCGTAGGCTTTAGCCAGGTTCTTCCTATGTAAACCAAGATTTTTATGCAGCCCTAGTTCAGTGAAATCACAATCCACTAGTTTCTAGGCTTTTTTTCCCCAGCAGCCACGAAAGGGAAACTAAGGAGACTAAGATAGATCTATTTCGGATTTATAAATCCTCATCAGTTAGCCACGCCCTCATCCCATGTATTCTCCCTGTAAAGGTACAGTATTTATTTTCTTTTCTTTCCTTTCATTATTTGTTTTCTTTACAGGGAGGATACATGGGATGAGGGTGTGGCTAACTGATGAGGACTTTTAAGTCCGAAATACATCTATCTTAGTCTCCTTAGTCTCCCAATGCGCAGCAGAGTGTTTGCTGGCTGCCAGAAGGAAAAAAAAAGCCTAGAAATTAGTGGATTGTGATTTCACAGAACTAGGGCTGCATAAAAATCTTGGTTTATGTAGGAAGAACCTGGCTAAAGAGAAATACATAAAGCCTACGAAAAGGAAAGAAAACAAATACTGTACTTTTGCAGGGAGGATACATGGGATGAGGGTGTGGCTAACTGATGAGGACTTATAAGTCTGAAATAGATCTGTCTTAGTCTCCTTAGTCTCCCAATGGGCAGCAGAATGTTTGCTGGCTGCCAATTCTGTAATCAATTCTGGGCAGCAATTTAAGAAGAATTCAGAGAATCAGAACAGGTTCAAAAGTAGACAGAGATAGTGATCTAAACACAAATGAAAAAAAAAATTAAAGGATCTCAGTATGATTAATCTTGGGGAAAAAAGAACCAGGGTAGGAAGAAGTTTGAGTTTTATTCTTTCTTACTCCAAAGTGCAAGACATGAAATAGTGGATTGTACTTACAAGAAGACAGTTCCATTTGAAAGGGTTATTGCTGAGGTTTTTTTTAAATTCCTAACAGAGCGCTTGAGCAGTGGAGCCAATTACTCAGACAGGTACCTACCAATTTTTTTTTTATGCACTGTTAACCAATTTGGGCAAGAGAGGAAACTCAAGAGGCTCCTTGGTGGCCAGAAGGGGAGATTTGTGGCATGGAGTGAGTACAACTGCAAGGATGTAAAAAACAATTGTGTTTATATGGAAGGGTTCTGTAACTCCAGAATAGGTATTTATTTTCCTATAATAGTACTATCAATCTTTTCTCAATAAACAATAAAGAACTAGAAAAGTCTACAACAGCTAAAGACATACAAGCTTCTGATTTGGAGAGTTATGTAGAACAATTAATTGTAAAGAGTAAGGAAGATGTCTTTGATGGAGTTATGCTATGTCAACATAAGTCGACAAAGTGTTGAGAAAGTGATAAGAGGCAACACTACAAAGGACAAATGATATTTGAAATTGGTTCAGATAGACACCTCCCAAATTCATTGATCTATACGTTGGAGGCAAAGGAATCAGACCAGCAAGTTTCTTTTATTATAGCCAATCCCAATAAAAGTAGTTTTAGCTTTCCTGTAGAGTGGATTTCTTGGTCTGGCCTACTAAGTGAGGACTGGCACTAATAAAGCAATTACAAAAGGATTCCAGAACTGCTGTGTAGTAAACACAGACCTTATTTATAAATTCAAAATTCAAACGCTTGCACCAGTAGTGGTATTCACTTACCTTAGTTACCGGTTTGCAAATGTGATCATGTGCGCCAACTCTGAGCCTTCTGCGCTTGGCGCAGAGCGTCCATGATGACATCCAGGTGGGTGGGTGGAGCCTCCCACCACCGCCACTTCTGGTTTGCCCGAATTGGGTAGAACCAGTAGAACCCCACCACTGGCTTGTACCTTTCCTCCTGTCTGTGCAATGAAACAGACTTTTCTCTTTGGAGCTGGAGATTTATATCCTCTCTTTACACTGTTTTGACTACTAAGTCAAATGGTAAAAGATACAGGAGTATCTTTCTTATCTGGCATACAGTTTGTTAAGTGGGTCTCTATGTTTAAGAGAGGGGAAACTCTCTCTCTCTCTCTTGGGATTCTCCCCTTCAAGATGCAATTTTAGATAGAAAGTAGGCCTTTTAAAAAAATCCTCAGTTATTTCTTAATCTACTTTTACGTCCAGTATAATTAATCTTAGGATTTATTGATAGCTGAAATAAGCTGATATCTCCATCCAAGACGACCATAATAGGAGCATATTTTTGAACAGGGTGTTCTCCTGTTTAGTATTTTTTTTTGTAGCATTCTGATTATGTTCAAGATAACATTTTGTTACAAGAATGAATCCAAATCTCCACCTGTTTCTAGTTATGTCAATGCATTGGCCTGATTTCAGGCAATGCATTGCTGGTACCCTTGCAGAATAAGAGGCATTTGGGAAGATTTCTATGTAGAGTAACTAGTGACACAGCAGCGCTATTTCTTAAAACCTCGTTTCTGTCAAAAAAAATGAGAATTATAACAGTATTCCATTTTCCTTCTCTCAAGAGCAAAAAAGGAAGGTCAGGATGAAGCTATATTCTGCTCAGTCTCTGAGCAATTCTCTCATTAGATATATCAAAGATAATCCATTTTCAATCTTACTCCACAGTATAAAATATTTACCATATGGAAAATCATGGGCAGTCCAAAACAGTTGGGTATTTGAAGAGGATTATCTTATATTGCTCCATTTTATAATACAATGAAATATAAAGAACTAAATCTACCCTTGTCTGTTTAAAAGGGACTCTTTCATTTTCTTGGAATAAGTCCAACTTTGCTAATGAGGCATCATATGTATAGTGTTGGACTCTAACAGAGGTGGGTTTCAGCAGGTTCTGACCAGTTCTGGAGTGGTAGCAGAAATTTTGAGTAGTTCGGAGAACCGGTAAATACCACCTCTGACTGGCCCCACCCCCATCTATTCTCTGCCTCCCAAGTCCCAGCTGATTGGGAGGAAATGGGGATTTTGCAGTAACCTTCCCCTGGAGTGGGGAATGGAGATTTTACAGTATGCTTCCCTTGCCATGCCCACCAAGCCATGTCACACCCACCAAGCCATACCCACAGAACAGGTAGTAAAAAATTTTGAAACCCACTACTGCACTCTAATCTGTGTAATTCCAGCTGGGGATAATGGGAATTTAGATAAAGACAAAGTGGATATATCATTTGATCTTCAAGATACATTTATGTCTCTGAGAAAGGTTCTGATTAAACTTCCCCTTGTCTACAAATAGTTACTGGAACTAACAAAAAGATTGCTGTTTTTGGTTTTGACAATTTATTCATTTTTAATCATTCAAGAATTGTTTGAGACCTAAATAGAGGTGCCACAATGCCTCTCTAAAGGACTTTAAACATAGAATATATGTTTAGAACAGCCTCTCACCGACCAGTCCGCTCCCATAGAGAGGGTCTCCTTAGGGTGCCGTTGGTCAAACAGTGTCGACTGGCGGCCCCCAGGAGGAGAGCCTTCTCTGTGGGGGCACCTACCATCTGGAACGAGCTCCCCCCTGAGATAAGGAGCTTACATGACCTGGGTACTTTTCGCCGTGCCTTGAAAACATTTTTATTTGAACAAGCTGGGCTGGCTTAACCTCCTTTATTTTGGGCTTTTAAATTTTTATAATTATAATTGGATTTTTAAACTGTTGAGCCAAATTATTTAATTTGTTTTAATGATTTTTTAACTTTTGTATTTATTGTATCTTATTCTGGCTGTTCACCGCCCTGAGTCCCGTCTGGGAGTAGGGCGGTATACAAATTTAATAAATAAAATAAATAAATAAATAAAATAGAATGACATATGCAGGTTCAATTTTGTTCAGCCTATAGGAAAAAATGCATCACCAGTCCATTAGGTTTCTACAGCCTCTGCTGATAGACCAACATACAGAATCTATCAACAATATGAATTGCTCCAATATATAATTGCTTTGATAAGTACATTGATTGTCATTTTATTGAAGGCTAAAAATAATATTCACGTAAATAAAAGGAACAGTGGTTTTTTTTTTTGCTTTCCTGACTTATGGGAATAAACTTACTATAATCAGGTTCAGCAGGCAATTAATTTTGACAAATCAGCATCCTCTCAGAGAATAGTTTATGCCTTAATCTGGAATCACTTTATATAAATTCTCTTCTTATGAAAACTCAATGGTTTACTTTTACACCTATCAAAGTAACTGTATGTCACCTACAAATTCATTAACAAGCTTGAGCTAGCAAAGCCAAATTGATAACTACCCCCCCTCCCCCTTAAATGTCCACCTCTGCTAATTTTAATACTGTATGGCACAAAGCAGGGTAATGTTTTGTCAGAGTACTGCAGTGGAAAATACTGTTATGATTTATTAAAGGCAGCAGAACCCAAAATAGGATAGACAATACAGAAAACATTCAGTTTGTGCCTGTTCAGCTCAAAAGTTTTTTGATGGTTCTTAATTGCTTAGAAGGCAAACCAAAATCTGTATATCATTAAAGATAATAATGCACAGTTGTAAAATGTGCTGGAATAGTTCTTGGAGAAACCCAGTGCCTTGAAAAAAGGCAGATAAAACCAGATGCAGTTTTGATTTAATACCGAGCCAGAGGTTCCTTATTTAATCTCAACTTTCTTATTTCTATTTCGTAAACAGCTACATGTGACTTAGCAATACTCCATATTAACATTGTATTCCAGATGGAATGTTGATAAATATTTTAAACCACTGTGGAATCAGTGGGTGATTGTCTGCTTGTACTCCCAGCTAAGTCTGGTTTTCTTTGGGATCTCAGAAATAATTTTTGGTCCACTAAATATAGTCCCTCTGATAGACAATATAGTTTGTGTATTTTGAAGGGAGGGAGAGAGGCAATGCTATAGCTACAGGCTTTCTCTGTTTCCCCATCTGGCCTGGCTAAATGCTTATAATACTGTTCCTACATGTGTAACTATGTCAAGGAACAAATCAGGAAACACAACACAACACAACCGCTATTGCAACCTCAACTTACGAACACAATTGAGCCCCAAATTTTTGTTGCTAAGTGAAACAGTTGTTAAGTGAGTTTTGCCTCTCAGTGCAGGTTCATTGACTGTTCCTATTGAATGTTTTAAAGTAGCTGGATTGGACCCCAATAAATAACATTTCGATTCAGGGGAACATTACAAATTCATTTAGTGACTGTTTGAAGTTACACTACTACTGAAAAAAAGTGACTTATGACCATTTTACACATTTATCACCGCTGCAGCATCCCCATGGTCATGTGATCAAAATTCAGACGCTTGGCAACTGACTCATATTTATGACGGTCACAGTGTCCCGGGGTCATGTGATCTCCTTTTGTGACCTTCTGACAAGCAAAGTCAATGGGGAAGCCAGATTCACTTAACAACTGGGTTACTAACTTAACAACTTCAGTGATTCACTTAACTGTGGCAAGAAAGGTCGGAAAATGGGGCAAAACTCACTTAACGACTGTCACACTTAGCAACAGAAATTTGGGGCTCAATTGTGTTTGTAAATTGAGGACTACCTGTATTCATATTAAAACTGGGCCGCAAAAACCTGAACAGTCACTAACTATCTGTGAAAAGTTAGAGTTTCTGTTTCTCTTTGCTGCTATCTAATACTTCTCTGGGCTTTGGCAGCCCAGATACAATAGACCTATAGGATACATGCCTTTGAATCAGGGGTGAAATCCAGCAGGTTCTGGAGAACCAGTAGTGGAAATTTTGAGTAGTTTGGAGAACCGGCAAATGCCACCTCTGGCTGGCCCCAGAGTGGGATGGGAATGGAGATTTTGCAATATCCTTCCCCTGGAGTGAGGTGGGAATGGAGATTTTGCAGTATCCTTCCTCTGCCACGCCTACCAAGTCATACCATACCACACCCACCAAGCCACGCCCACAGAACCAGTAGTAAAAAAAATTGAATTTCACTACTGCTTTGAATCTATATTTATCAGATCCCTTCCTTCTGTTTCCTGGGTTTTGCTCTTCGTATGAACATAATCTACCAAACAAATTACCCTGTGGTGTATTTGTCCACCTTTAAGAGCAATCACCCCAATTTTCCTACTCAGTTATAATGAATACCATGTCTAGGGAATTCATTTGCTTGAAAAGAGAGAGGAGAGAGAAACAGCAGTTGCCAAAATTATTCATTTATATTTCCATTACTCTTTTTTTTTTTTTTTTGGCAAGCACACAATGTTTTCTATGTGATAGAAAGAACTGTTACTGTTTTTGTCCTGGCTTCTTCATTTCACTGCTGGGCATTTACTTCCCTTTTTGTTATTTTTAAAATTAAAATGGCAATTATATAAAATGTTACGAAAGCATATGTCCCAATCAAGGCGAGTTAATTAAACAATGTATCTTACACTTAAATGAAAAATTACTTCTAGACCAACAAATAAAAGATGTGTCCTTTTAGCTCATATGTTATACCTAATAATCGCAAGACTATAGATCCAGGTTGGCGAAGCTTTGGCACGCGTGCTGGAAGTGACACACAGAGCCATCTCTCTGGGCATGCGAGCTGTTGCCCGTTGCTCTTTGGGGTTCCGGGGCACTGGCCATCTGGTCTTCACATGCTTGGGAATGCCGGAAACTGGAAGAGCAGCCGCCCGGAGCGCTTCCGGTTTTTGGCACTTGGATGCGCACTGGCAAGCTGTTTTTTGCGCACACATGCATGCCAGAAACCAGAAGACCAGGTCAGGGGTGGGTTCTACTTACCTTTACTACCGGTTTGCAACAGGGCCCCCCTTGCACAGAAGCTTCTGCACATGCGCAGAAGCGTTCTGATGACGTCGGGGTCAGTGGGCAGAGCCTCTTGCCGGTTTTACTACCAGTTCTATAGAACCGGTGCGAATCGGGGGCAACCTATCACTAGACCAGGTGGCTGGTGCACATGTGTGTGTCAGAAACCAGAAGATCATCTCAGCATCCACCAGGTGCATGCATGTGCACCTGGTGGATGCTCTTCCGGTTTCATGAACGCACACGCTCCCGTTTCGGCACTCGGTGCAGAAAGGGGTCGCCAACACTGCTATAGATATTTAATTCAGTCTGTTTAAGAAGTTCCAGGCCTGCTTTACTCAAAATTTAAGCTGCCTTTATTTTACTTACATTGCCTGATTGTAGATCTTGATATAAACAATACTAATTATATGTTCTCAGAGCAGTTTTAACTTCTGAAGAATGAGACGTTGGTTTGTAAATATCAATAAACCATAACAATCCTGGTTAGCTAGGTAGGTGTGAACTCAGTTTCTCCTGGCTCGGTACTTGCAAGCTGTGGGAAATGGGAAGCGAGATGGTGTAGTTATGATCCATAAGAACAATATAGCAGGGTACATGGGAGAGAACCTGTTCTTACTGAACGTATGTCCTTTGATCATGGGATCAGAGATACAAGGGGGATTCTCTTAGTGTATTGTGCCCTATTGGTTCATGAAATCTCTGAAAGAACTGGTCTCAGACTCGATTTTGAAGACCCCTATGCTGAGGGAGCTCAGGGATTTTCTAATCGAGTTTTGGGCTGGTATGCTTAGAAGAGAGTTTAGAAGCCCATAATGGTTATAAAAACCATGGCCTTATCTCAGCTGATTTATGATGCAGATCATCCGCCCGCTCTACTTGGTATTTTATTCTGACTGGGGAGATGTTCTTTGAATATGGATGGCTTGGGTTTTCTCACTACCATAGTGAGTCCACTATTTGGTTAAGGCTGTATTAATGGGCTAAGTAGGATGATCTGCCCTATGAGGTAACTAGATCCAGCTGGATTCCGAGAAATCTTAGAAAAAACAGCTAACCTGCTCCTGCTTATCCTGCCACAGTCTTGACGGCCCCGTGAGTGCTGAATCCACTTTACATATTAACAATAGATCAGGCAATTAAATATTTCAACAATAGATCAGGCAATATTATTAATACTTCCATTCCAGAAAATGTTAGAAGCAAAGTTGCCTAAATGCATAAACAAGCGTGCTTCACTATTCATTATTGCATTCACAGAATAAATTTTAGATATCTGAAGTGGGACTGATAAGACACTTTCTAATTTTTACCTATTTAATTATTATATGTTGTTGGAATGGAAAATGAAAGCTTTTTCTTCTGTCAACAAATTTCTAGTTGGCATCATTTAAAATTCTACATTTCTTCAATATTTTCAAAACTGTCTTTATTTGAATAAGTCGTTTAGGGTCCAGACAATTGATATCCCCTTTGTGACTGCAAAAAGGAATTTGCAAAACATACCACAGTGGTAAAATGAGGTATTGACAGAACTTAGCACCTTAAGATGCTGTACAGTATATAAATGATCTTCCATTCTGTTCTGTTTTTACAGATGGTCATCCCCCAATCTCTGTATGAAGAGATGCTTCCATGGGAATGAAGTTGTACATGCTTCCTGCTTCGGCATGATGCAAACTGGAAAACAATGGATCCATTGCTCCAGTGCTATCAAATGCATAAGTTAGCTCCATTTAACTAATACTGATCGGTTGTAAAATTTTGCATGCATTTTTTTTTAAAAAAAAGCTTACTAGAACAAAAAAGCAGGACAAAAGAATGTTGTGTGCTATATTCATGGAACAATTCAACAGGGACTTCCACTTTCTTCAGGCAAGCAGTAGTAATTCAGCTGTCATTCCCCAAACCACATGGGTTCCTGTTATGCTTAATCAAGCAAAGGTGGACTTCGGTACACTTTCAGTATGAGGGTGCATTTACACAAGCTTCACTGACATTCACGAGAATTCAGTGTTAATGTTTGTAGCAATCTCCTTCCACAATTCCTTAAAAACATAGGGATGGGGTGGGGGAGCAAAATAGCAAGGCCTGTTGAACTCTCAGAAGGAGCCAGTCATCTGACATAATATAAGGAATAAGATTAATGAGCTGGATTAAATAGCTTCAAAGAAATACAGCTCAGCTAGCCAGTCTTTTTTTTTTAAAAAAAAAAACAATGAATGCAAATTTATTTTTAGAACCAATTATAATGAGAATACTGGTATTCACATCTTTCTGATATGAATTTTTTTTTCATTGGTTAAACAGCTTCGCCGACAGATTAACTCTTCTGAGAAATTTGGGTTTTTGTAGAAATGCGGGCAGTGTATACATATGTATAGAAGGCTCTCAGATGCGAGGTTTTAGATCTGATTAGACTTCTAGGCCGCGCTCTTAATCCCTCCCTGTCCCTCAGATGGAGTTGTACATGCAGCAGGTCTTTGAGAAACCTCCTTTGCCAAAGAAGATGACAAGAAAAATGAAGACATTGTCAGCTGTAGAACTATTGGAAGTTGAACTGCTGTGTTTCTTTGCAAAATGGCTTGATCCTCTGGCCCAACATTTTATTTATTTGTATCCCGCCTTTATTATTTTTTACAAATACCTCAGGATGAAAAACATATCCAACACATCTTCCTGATCTCATTTTCCCCACAACAACAACCCTGTGAGGCGAGTTGGGTTGAGAGAGAGTGACTGGACCGAGGTCTGCCAGCTGACTTTCATGGCTAAAACTTTCATGAGCTAGAACTCAAGTGTCTCCTGCTTTAACTGCTAGATCAGACTGGTTTTATTTATTCCATAGGTGCTTTTTCAAGGGTCAACCGGACTTCCTGGTTTTTCTCAAAGCTGAAGAAGTTTCTTGGATGAGAAGCGAAACGTCTTCAAAGAAAAACCAAAAAGTCCAGTTGCCTTTTGAAAAAGCACCTTTGGGACAACCGTGATCTGGATAACTGAGAATCTCCGTAGACATTTGTTTTCATTTGATTGTCAATCAGTTGTGCTGCGCAATTGTTGGAACCTTTTTTTTTAAAGCATTTTTTTACTACTGGTTCCAATGAATATGTAGTAAAAAAAAATGCTTTAAAAAAGTGAAAAAAAGAGGTTCCTACGATCACAGCTGTGCCGCGCAATTGTTGGAATGTTTTTTTGGGTTTTTTTACTTATTTAAAGCATTTTTTTTTACTACCTATTCACCCGAACCATTTTCTAGTTCACCTACTACCCGGGGCAAGAATCCTGAGACCATCCCATATAAATGTCTGTACAATCTTCCAGAAGTTATACTCAGGGCCTTCCTCATTTTAACCATGAGCCAAAAATATTCTCCCTTATTCTTACTTCAAATTACTTTCTGTACATCACTGAACAAATCTCAGTTCTCTCACAACTATCAGCATACACCAGGGGTGTCAAACTCGCGTCATCATGGCAGTGTCACAGGACTTTTTCCCCCTTCACTAAACTGAGTGTGGGTGTGGCCAGCATGTGACACATTCAGGCTGCGGGCCTCAAGTTTGACAGCCCTGGCTTATACAATAGACATAGTTTGAAGACTAGTTTCAAATAACTGATATAGTTGCCAAGAATGGTAGTGCTGTTCCTAATAATAGAAAAAGAGCTAGACATAGATAACATTAGATTAAATGGAAATTCTGTCAGTGAAATTGGATTTTTGGAAGCAAGCCTTGTTTTACATGAAGGTCATATATTTGGAAACCAGGTAACCTAACAATATCTCAGAACAGGCTTCTAATAATGTATGGGAGTAACATCATTGTTGAAACTAAGAGTGGTTTCCTCCATAGGAAAATAATAAAAGTAATTGAAAGGTTTTCTCTTTAGAATTGGTTGTTGAAGATAACCCTGGTGTTTGCGTTAGACTTTTATTCAGATATTAAAACTACCTTGATCTGCTTCTATTGTCAGAAACACTATGGGACTTAACTGGAGAATGCTATACACCCTTTCCATATATATCTGGATTGCTGGATTTTTTTAAAAAAAATATTTATACATTTTTCTTTAACATATATAAGTATTTAATAGAGTGTATTGTCAGGGTCATTTTACATATACATAGTAATAGTAATAATAATATTCTTTTTTTTTTTTTTGCAAAAAGTTTTTTTTTTATTTTTTCCAACACACAAATTACATATTTTCGGAACAGAGCCCTGATCCGGTCATCAATTTATGCAGTTTTTTTCTTCCATCTTTAACAAAATAATAATAATATTCTTTACTTGTATATAATAGTATTCTTCCAACTTCTAGTTTCTACCTTTATTATCTAACCATTGATAAAATAAATCCCAAGTTAGATAATATTCTGTGTCTTCTTTATCTTTTATCTTTAGGGCTAATCTATCCATTTCCGCACAGTCTTATATTTTTTTATTATATTTTCATCTGAAGGAGTTTCCTCATTTTTCCAGTGTTGTGCAAATACAATTCTCGCTGCTGTCGAAACGTGTAAATATACATTCCCTTTATTATATTTTTCTGGCAAAATACCTTTTCTGGCTTTAAATCTATATGTTGCTTTATCATTTTTGTCCAAAAAATTTTTGCCTTTGGGCAAGTCCACCACATATGATAGTACAAGGTATCTGGTTGCATTTCCAACATTTGGTGGGCACCTTTTTAAACATCTTTTCTAGCTTTGCTGGTGGCAAATGCCACCTATAAAACGTTTTATACAGCTTTTCCTTGTATCTAAATTTCCTTGTCAATTTATAGTTTCTATCCCAAAGTTTATCTAGTTCTATGGCATATCCAAAAAATTTTGCCCAACTTTTTGAATTTGGAAATTTTTGAAAGGAGGCTAAATACAGGTATGTATTCAGTTTACAACCACAATTGAGCCCAAAATTTATGTTGCTTAGTGAGAAATTTGTTAAGTGAGTTTTGCCCCATTTTACGACTTTTCTTGCCATATGTTAAGTGAGTCACTGCAGTTGTTAAGCTAGTAACATGGTTGTTAAGTGACTCTGGTTTCCCCATTGGCTTAGCTTGTCAGAAGGTCGCAAAAGGGGATCACATGACTCCGGGAAACTGCAACCGTCATATATATGAGTCAGTTGTCAAGCATTTGAATGTAAATCACAAGACCATGGGCATGCTGCAACGGCCGTAAGTGTGAAAAATGGTCATGTCACTATTTTCAGTGCCGTTGTAACTTGGAACAGTCACTAAACGAACTGTTGTAAATCGAAGACCACCTGTACTCATAATCCCTTCCCTCTCCATCCCTTCCTCCCTCCCTCCCTCCCTCCCTCCCTCTCTCTCTCTCTCTCTCTCTCTCTCTCTCTCTCTCTCTCTCTCTCTCAAAGTTGTAAAACTGGATATATCCTGCCATCTTGTGATGAACATGGAGAATATCCTGTGAGGACCCAATATTTATATAATTATTACTGTCCAAATAATTATCTTCAAAAGCAATAAGCATTCAGTGCTAATCTACCTTTTTACATCAGAAACTTTATTTGTATTCACCCAGGATTCCTTTTCAACTGTCTCTTTAATTCTGCCTTCCTTTAATTGAGAACTTTGCATTTCAGTTCAACAGCTTCAGCACTTATTCTCTTGGATAATTATTCTACCTATTTCTTCCACTATTCCAATACACTGAATTCCTTGCTCCACGAAATTTACAGATCTGTATAGTGTGTAACAGACATGTACAAAGACAGCCAAACAAGGTTTCAGATTCCAACAGATTCCTTTATTGATGATAATTCCCATTTTTCCATTGTTACGAGGAATCCCATACAAGTGTTACAGTTTTATTCACGATTCACAATGTTTTTTGCCAGTTTCTGGCATTTGTTGTTGGTTTCGGCCAAATAAGTCCAATCAAATGAATGGGTTTATTTAATGACCATCACTTTCAGAAATTACAAATTGAATTACAAATCCATGCACCAACAATCCTTCCCTCTAAAATCTGGCCTGGTTTAGCTAACAACGACAGGAAGAGGAGAAAACAGAAACACAAAACTTGAAATGTCAGGTTGCTCAGCTCTTAACAGGGTGAGGATGGTTTATTTATGCAGATGAAATTCATAATCAATGGAAAAACACAAGAGATTTTTGAAACGCTTCCATCCTTCACCCATCTAATTAGTTTCATTTTGTAAAAAAAATGAAAATGGAAGCCATCAAAGCATCTTTCTAGAGAACAAAGAATGAAAGGAATAAGGAATAATTGGGTGTGAATGATTAATAAACATGAACTTACAGCCTTGATAATTACTTTCTAAAGACAGACCATATACTTCCCACAATTTCTTTAGCAGTTTTATCTTAAAATTTATACATTATTCAGAACGTATAAATGCTGCGCCTACCCACAGTATACATTTTATAACTAATCGTTAATTTTACATGTTTAAGTTCATATTCATGATTCTATACAGAAGTGCAATTTTTAACATTGACAATCCATTGCTTGCTGTAATTTGGGCTGCTGAGATATGTGTCAGTTCTGGCTACGATGCTAACATGGGGAAAAAATAATATTAAAAAACTCCGATATTCAAGAGTCATTCCAAGGCATTTATTTCTTTCCCCATGCATTAAAGTGTTAAATTTAATAATATCACCTTTTTTTTTTCAAAGTTCATGGGCAAATGTCACCTCTGAATTTTGTCACAAGTTGCCCTTCTCTATGTTAAATGAATTGTTTTCTGAGATGAAATTTGCAGTAGTTATTAATTTAAACTATCTGGCCCTTCGTTAATTCGCCCAAGGTTAAGGAAGAACATGTACTATATTCTATAGAAATCGTGCTACAGCATTTTATAGCATGTGCTTGTTATATATGAGTGCAATCTTAATTCTAGTAAAATATTTATTTAAGAGCAAGTATTTCATTATCTCTGCTCTCATTATACTTTCTAATGACTCTTTATTAAGATACAGATTTCATTGCATTTAAAGTGCAGTACCCATATTGCTTATTAGAACAATATTTTTTTTCAAAGCCCATCATCCAAAGGCTGGTGCACCCCTGACTGCATCTTGATTCAAGCCCAATATTTGCACTTAGCACCAAGACCAACATGCATCATAAAAAATATCCTACTTCTTCATCATTTCTATGTTCAGCGGCCTATTTTTCAGGAAAAACCTACTTCTGTTGCTATTGTTCAACATCTAGGACCATAGTACTATTGCCATTTATTACAAATCGCTAAAAGATTTTTCATTGAGTCCTGCTTAGCATGACATTTAACCTGAAAAGTGAAGAATAGGCATTACCCCACAAAGACAGTTCTAGCACTATACAATGTCACTGAACTACTGCTGTGGCTATATGAAATCAGCTTTTATTAGTGATATATTGCCACAGGAATGGCTGGATGATGTCCTAAGGACTTATAACTCACTAGTGCACAAGTAGCGAAGAATTTTTCTGTGTCCATGTGCTTCTGACTAATATTGTTAGGTTTGAGCCTGAGAGAAGACAAGTCACACACCTGGTCAGTTTGGCTTTCTGATAAAATATGTAAAATCGTGCCTTCATAATTTATTTTTTTTTAAATCCACATGAGCAAATGAAAATGTCTTCAGCAGGCACTCATAAGATTAGCCTCCCAGGAAATGTTTTCCCCAGGAATCATTCAGTAAAGAAGAGAGAGCCAGTTTGGTGTAGTAGCTAAGGTGCTGGAGACCAGGAGACCGTGAGTTCTGGTATGACTGGGTGACCTTGGGCCAGTCACTCTCTCTCAGCCCAACCCACCTCACAGGGTTATGGGAAAAATAGGATTATTAGATATGCTTGCTGCCTTGAGTTACTTATAAAGTAATAAAGGTTGGAATTATTTTTTAAAAATCAAATAAATATAGTTCAGCTGTCAGAAAATCCAGAGATGGTCCTCTGATGAAGATATGGAGGCATGGTTACCATCAGAGGTATATTCAGCCAGTTCTGGAGAACCGGTAGCAGAAATTTTGAGTAGTTCGGAGAACTGGTAAATACCACCTCTGACTGGCCCCGCCCTCATCTATTCACTGCCTCCCGAGTCCCAGCTGATCATCTGAGTCGTCTTTTGTTGCGCTGCACACGGAGCTGGAAAACAGGTTAGTGGGGTGGGGAGGGAATGGAGATTTTACAGTATCCTTCCCCTGGAGTGGGGTAGAAATGGAGATTTTGCAGTATCCTTCCCCTGCCACATACACCATGCCCACCAAGCCACGCCTACAGAACCAGTAGTAAAAAAATTTGAATCCCACCACAGGTTACTATATATAAAGATCCTTATGATATTCATTGCTCTTGGAGGCTTTGATGAGATTTAAAGGTGGAACAGCATATTTTAAATAGATGTGGGAAATGGACTAGGGCCAGTATGAAATGGACTAGGGCCAGTATCAGTAATCCCTTGATCATTATTGGAATCTGCTTTTTCCCCCCCATATCCTCTTATCCATCACATGGGAGCTCATGTTTGAGTTAAGATGTTTGAATACAATACTGCGTACATGTGTACGTTTGCTTATGAATATGTCTGGGTGAGGAGGTGGTTGAACCAGCTGTGCTTATATGTTGCAGCTGTAATACTGGAATTATCCAAACAGAAGCAATTCTTTTAAACAGATCACCCCATTTCCTTGATTAGCATGAATGAGGAAGTTGTCTTGAATCTCTGAAGTATATGCTATAATGCAATGTTTCGGCCTTTAAGAGGCTCCAAGACTCGAGCAAGAAAGGCACAACTTCCTGTCTAATGAATGACACACTCATATGTACAATCTTACAGGGGTTTTGTTATTGCAAGATCAAGGCTGGCTAAATAACACAGCAAAAAAGGGTAAGAGAGCAAAAATGCCCTATATTTCTTGCCTTGGGAAGCTATGATTCTCTGCTGCTTTATCTGTGGGGATGTGCTTTTCTATATCTATATATAGGGGTGGGCTGCTGGGGGTTCGCAGGGGTTCAGCAGAACCTCTAGCTAAGATTCTGTACAGTTTGGAGAACCCCCAAATCCCACTCCTGGCTGGCCCCGCCCACCCTGCCCCTCCCCTCCCAGGAGTCCCTATGCAGCCCGTTTTGGATGCAGGTAAGTGCAGGGCATGCGCAGAGGCTCAGGAAGGGCAAAAAATGGGCCTGCTGGAAGTTCAAGACCTCCGGAGCCTGGGGAGGCCGTTTTTGCCCTTCTGGAAGCTTGTGGAAAGCCTCTGGAGCCCGGGGAGGGCAAAAATGCCGCCCCCCGCCATGATGCAGGAGGCTGACTAGGCCACACCCACCATGGCCACACTCACCCAGCAACTGGCCAGAGAACCTCTTGCTAAAAAATTTTAAGCCCACCCCTATCTATATACTCTTGTGGCTCTTTGTAACTTTCAATTGGAAGGTATAAGACAAGAATTATCGAATGAGAGTAGCTCAAATGAGCTAATTTACAGAAATCCAGGACCCATGACTCACTTAGGAATGTAGTTTGGGAAAGTTGTCACTTTGGTGCCGCCACCACGCCTTCCGACTATACTTCCCAGAAACCCATAGGTTCTATGGCAAAAAGGAGGATGGGAGGACTGTATCTTCACCTTTTCCCCCACCTCCCTCTCTCTCCCCTGCATCCAATCAGCTGGTGGATCCGCAAATGGCAGTTGGCTGCCTTGGAACCAAGGTTGACAACTGAAATAACAGATGAAGGAAGCTGGTGAAATAAGGACAAGTGAAAGACTCAGAGGTTCTGGGGAGTGCCAGAGATTGATGGGTGAGCCCTTTCTCTTTGAAGAAAGGGGGCCCTTGTGGACATGCTGGGGTACAGTTTTCCTCATGGTCTGCAGCTCCCTTTGTCCCCTTCCACAAGCAGGCAATTTCATTGGTCAGCTAAAGAGGATTGATTTCTGAACTCTCTGCCAGATTCCCACAAACAGTGATGAAATCCAATTTTTTTTACTACCACTTCTGTGGGCATGGCTTGATGGGCGTGGCAGGGGAAGGATATTGCAAAATCCCCATTCCACCCCACTCGGGGGCAAGCCAGAGGTGGTATTTGTCGGTTCTCCGGACTACTCAAAATTCCCGTTATTGGTTCTCCATAATCTGTCAGAACCTGCTGAATTTCACCCCTGCCCACAAGCAACATCAATGGGGAATCAAGCAGGAAGTTGGAAGTCACTCCTGCTCCCAATCCTTTTTTTGCCCACTCATGATCATTCAGTTTCTCCGTTTAAGTAAGGAAATAGGTATCTCCGAAAGGATCATCCACAAGGGATCATGAGCTGTTTAATATGAAATAAGACTGACCTCTAGTGAAAATATCCAGCACTTCAACTCATTTGTTTTCCTTCTTCACCTGGCAATAACTTTTATTTTAAAAAAAAAAAGTTCCTTTCCTCCCAATGAAGGAAAAAGGCATTCACGGAGACCAGTTTTTATGGATCAATTTCTATTTCAGATGGTGCACAAAGCATGATCATCTGTTAATATGAAAAAAAAGGTAGCAACTGTTGGATCTTTTCACAACACATACTTTTTTTGGCAATTTTTTTAGAAAGGGATCAGTTAGAAACAAAGGAAGCTGCTTTTGATCCCTAATATGTTTAGCAAAACGTTATCTCCACTGCAGGGCCAAGAACTGAATCTGGGATCATTTTTTTATTGATTGATTGATTGATTGATCTAATTAATTAATTAATATTGTCACCTATTTGCCGATGGAGACTCAAGGTGGCTTTCAGAATATAAAACCACATTTAAAGCAATAAAACTAATAAAAAGAATCAAATAAATATAGTATAATATAATAAAATCACCCCCCCCACACACACCCCGGGGACAGCAGATCACACAAGCCAGGTCTTCAGCGCCTTCAAGAATAGTATTAGAGTGGGGGCCATTCTAATCTCTGGGGGAATGATGTTCCAGAGAGAGGGAGCCACCACGGAGAAGGCCCTTCTTCTGGGTCCCACCAGGTGTATCTCCCTCAGGGATGGGACCAGCAACATTCCCTGCCTCCCTGCTCTGATGGGTCAGGTAGATGTGACCGGCAAGAGACGGTCCCTCAGATATTCCTGCTTTTGCAATGGAGACAAAGTATGCACCCTTCCTTTCTGACCCTTCCCTAAAAAACTTGATTGAAGGACTCGTGTTTCTGCGATAGAAACATGAGTTGCAGCTTCTATTTGGCTAACACCAAAAATGCCACTATGAATATGCAGAAGTACGTGACCATACATTTGCTACAAACAGGAACAAAATTCCCTGCTGGTAATATCATATGCCATATTGTGATGTCATGAGATGATCATATTTATCTCACTATAGGCCTCCTATTGTGACGTCACACACTGGAGGTCAGCTGGTTAATCTTCACACATCACAGAAGTGCATTGGAAAGACAGAATGGAGGCTATTTTGATGCATGTGGAAAGCAGGGTACTTTTTTGTGCATGTAACCTTTTGGTATTGAGATTTTGAGAGCACAATAAGTTAGAAGAAGAAACCAACAAAATTCTTTCAAAACACATCCAATTATCACATTGTCCTTTCAGTCATGGATGGGAAACGCTCCATGCGAAGATGTCCAGCTCAAGCAACGCCAGCTTTTCAAGATAACTCTGCTGAGCAAGGTAGCAATCCCAGGGTGACAAGAGGATCGGGCAAGACACAGTCAAACAAGTAAGAAGGATGCATGCATTTAGTTAGTGTAAAATAACAAATATATCTGTGAAAAATAATCTAAGAGATTTCTTCAAATTAATGTTCTTCTTTTGAGGCCTCAATTCCCAGAATTTGCAGCCAGCACACTCAACCATTCCCTCAATTTTCTAGTCAGCTGCAATTGTACAGTATAGCTTCCTACAGATTGAGGAGACATTATGAATGGCTACATCAGTGATGGCTAACCTTTTTGCCGTCACGTGCCGAAAGCAGGGGGAGTGTGTGGGAGGGTCATGCATGCGTGTGCCCACACCCATAATTCAATTCCTCCCTGTGACCCACTCCCTCCGCTTTTGGCACACGACAGCAAAAATGTTACCAGTGAGCCTGGTAGGCTCATTTTTCACCCTCCCCAGGCTCCAGAGGCTTTCTTGGAGCCTGGGGAAGGCGAAAATGGCTTTCCCCACCGCCACAGAGGCTGGAAACAGCCCGTTTCCTGACTTCCGGTGGGCCTGGAAGGCCCAAAAACTAGCTGGCTGGAGCACGCATGCATGCTGGAGCTGAGCTAGGGCAATGCTTGTGTGCCCACAGACACGGCTCTGCATGGCACCTGTGCCATAGGTTCGCCATCACGGGGCTACATGATTGCACATACACCACTGCAATTCACCAATTGCTTGTAAATGATTCTCTAATTGCATCAATGGGTTTCCAAATGTGTTCCCTTAAATCCTGAGTTTTTTTCATATCCAGAAATCAGTTGTCGAGGAGGACAATAAGAAAAGATAAGCTGCCCAAAGGCCTGAGTGCCAGTAACCAAGGGTTGATATGTGTTTTTCTTTTTTGTCATTTTAACTCACATCTTTTTTTAGATGTTTTTGTTTAGCTTGGTTTTGTTTTTGTTAATTTTTTTCCCTTTGGATGTTGTGTTTTAATTTTTTGAATAAAATAAAAAATATTGCAAAAAAAAAGGTATAATCTAAATGTACACGTCTCCCTTAATAGTCCAAGTACTGTACTCACATGAACACAAATGAACAATGAAAACAATACAATGAAACTTCAGGAAAGATGGATTTATTGTAACAATGGGGTTAAAAAGTTTTTCACACCTCCCTTGGACTCTGTATGCACCTCCCTAAGGCAAGTACACCATGTTTGTGAAATGTTAGGCTAGAACTAACATTTAGGAATAGCAAATAATATTTTAATAAGCTTTGTTGCCACAATGCATGAAACTAAGGACACTGAGGATGATCATGCTTAGGACAATGTATTTCAGGCAGCCTCCACATTACAACTATAAAGCATGAAAAAAATCTTTATTTAGGAGCTGTGGTGGCGCAGTGGTTAGAACACAGTATGGCAGGCTAACTCACTGCTCACTGTCGGAAGTTCGATCCTGACCGGCTCAAGGTTAACTCAGTTTTCCATCCTTCCAATTTGGTAAAATGAGGACCCAGATGGTTGGGGGCAATATGCTGACTCTGTAAACTGCTTAGAGAGGATTGTAAAACACTATGAAGCAGTATATAAGTCTAAGTGTTATTGCTCAATGCTAAAGGGTTGGAATTTTTCACGGTTATTACAAATGGTGCCCCAACATAACGTAAATTTGTAGAGCATTGGAGATCATTTGTAACTCTTCTTCTTTCAGCTGGTACCTGCTTAATTCTTCAGGAGGTTGTCCCAGAACATCTACTACCTCACCT
Organism: Masticophis lateralis; assembly: GCA_030761175.1. Lineage (NCBI taxonomy): Eukaryota > Metazoa > Chordata > Lepidosauria > Squamata > Colubridae > Masticophis > Masticophis lateralis. The sequence continues at coordinate 198,943,559 of JAUDYJ010000002.1, forward strand.
AACCAGGTGTCTTCACTTTACGATCAAGGAGAAGAAAATGGGCGTAAGTCTAAGAAACATTTAGGCGTTGGATACCCACTAATGATTAGAGGCCAGAGATAAAAATATGTCCCAGAAAAAAATATGTCAGGATTGAATCTTTTTGCTAGTTTAGATCTATGCAGTGCATACAAATCCAGTAAAGCTCTTAAGTATTGGCCTCACAATGCATAATTTTGCAGTTCCCCTCATATGTTCTCTCTAGCAATTGATCTATTCAAAAGGGCTAAAAAATAAGAATAGGAAAGAAAAAAAAACTACTGTACAGATTGTATTGATGCAGATGGAAGTCAGAGCAGCTGCTGCCAATTCAAGCTGTATACAGAAATTATTGATATAGGATGATCCCCGAAAATAAGACATCCCCTGATAATAAACCCAATCAGGCTTTTGAGCACATGCGCTAAAATAAACCTCCCCCCCAAATAAGCCCTCCCTCAAAATATTTAAACACAGAGCTGGAAATCAGGTAAGATGGCAAGAGGAGCCCAATCTTGCTCCACGCGCCCCAAAATAATAAGACCTCCCCGAAAATAAAGCCAAGTGCTTATTTCAGGGTTCAAAAAAATATAATACAGAGTCTTATTTCTGGGGAAACACGGTGGTGATGACTGGATAATGAGATGGGTTTTCTTCGGCAGGTTTTACCAGAGAAGTCATTGCCGGTGAGAGTTGCTGTAGCCGCTTCTCATCTGATTCCACAGCTTCATCTGAAAGGAGTACACTGAGTATGTATCTAGCAGTTCCACTTTCCTACAGCTTTCCTAAAAATATGGTGCATTTGATAGCTAAAGTTATCCAAGCAGCCTTCAACCAGGGATGGAAGTTAATCCTCCAAGACCACTTCCAACTTTAGAATATCATGATGGTCACATATTGTTTTGTCTTTGAGAGGTGGAATTATATTTAAGTAGATTGACGAATGTAAATCTTCTGGAATTTTTTCTTATCCACTTGACACAATTGTCCTCAAAGTGCTTTTTTTGACACAGTGGTGGATGGTAGCAAGATGTTTCACCTGGTGGTGCTCATTCTTTTCTGGAATATCAGTTCTGTAGTATAAAATCTTACATGTTCATCCAAACCTATAGTAAGCTCTAAACGTAGGAGGGACAGACTTGAGAATAACCTCATCATCTTTCTCATCTACTGTATATCTTCCTATATGTAGAAAGGGACAGCGACAAAAATTCCACGTCTAAGGCTGCCCACTGAATATAATAATTTTCTGACCTAGTGTGAAAGTTTTAAACTATATTGCTAAGATGACATTTTTTTAAAGAGTAGGATTACATTGCAGGAATTCCACCAACAGTTTTGGTGGACATGATGATGCATTTAAAATTAAAGCCCCCCTTTTTTATACAGTGCAGAAAAAGTTAATCTTAAAAAGTCTAACTGTAATAAACATTTAACTCTAAAAGTTTCTCTGATTTTAGTAAGATTTAAGAAGGCCTAATCTCCTCTGGATTGAACCTAAGGTCAGTAGTAGTGATTGGCTATATTCATATAATCTATTATGTTTCAGATTAAGCCACTTCATTGTATAATTTTGCATATCAGTAATTTGGAGATCCTTATTTGTTAAAATGGGATGCAGATCTAGCTCTCTAACATTTTATTTTGGGTTTTAATGTTGCCTAAATCCCACCACTTGCTAAAATACAGTTTGATCCTATATCTCATGCTGTGACTTGATGAATCATGTCTGGCAGCAGCATACATGGTGCATACAGGAAATAGTACTAATTGGTGTATTTGCTAAGAGTTTGAATTGTGAATTTACCAATTTTATTTATTTATTTTTTGCTAGGAAGGTATTAACTTATCTTCATACTTATAGTCCTCAGCAGATCAGATGGCCAAACAAGTATATTCCCAGTTACTTTATAAACCTTCAGAAACTAATCCTTAAATGTTTTGTGAATTATTCTGTTTCCCAGAAACCATATGCTGCATTCCCAGCCTTATTGTATATTCTATTATCTGCTTTCTTCGAAAACTTTTACAATCCTGCTACTGTGCAAGGTAAGTGGCAGTGCAAAAATGTTCAAAAGTTCCTTTCAAAAGAATTCATAATCAAACAGCTAATTTTGCATCTGATAGTCTTCTCCATTACAGAAGATCTCCCTTGGGTGGGGTAGAGGTTGAAAATATCATGCATCTTTTGACATGCAAGACTTTAAATAGTCCAAAGAGGTGTTACTCTAATACCTGTCTTATTTTAATTGTCTTAATACATTTTATGTATTTTAAATATTTTTTAAAAAATACGTTGTTTATAAATTAATGTTATATATTAAAATAATTTATTATAATTTTATGAAATATTCCATGATTTAATTATATTTTAATGGGGTGTTTTATGCACAAGTTAATTACCTTTATTTTCTCCCTTCCTTGACTCTAAAAGTATCAGATTCTGCATGGTCCCATTTGCAGTTCCCCTCTCACTCTCTTCTAATTGCCTCCCTCTAAATTCAAGTCTACTTCTCTCAGATTCTCCAAACCTCATATCTTCTCCAGCCAACTTACTCAGCAACTTCTTTGGTGGTGGAAGTTGCCAAGCTTGTTCTACTGAGCTGGGAATGGGACAACCCGCCACAGCCAAGTCGCTGCAACCAAACTCGCCACAGCCAACTCACCACAGGACAACTCGCCATGGGACAATTTAACAATTCAATTATATTATTTAAAATAAATTTTAAAAATAGTTTAATTTTTGTCATTCACCTTTTATTCTGTCCTTCCTTTTCCATTCTTTCTTCAATGATTCTACTCCATCAGTTCTTTGATATTAGTTTAACTCTTGCCCCGCAGCAAGTTGTCGTGTGGCCATGTCGAAATGTCATAGACCCAGCTGAAATATCCACTGACCTCTTGAATCCTATGCATGGACTCAAGCTGCCTCTCTCCTCCATTACTTGCAGGAAGAAAGACAAGACTTGTGTTATGTCTTCCTGTACTGATTATTCACAACTAGTCTTTCTGCTGATCCTTCTGCTGGTTTCCAACAACTCTTCTTTTTCTTTTCCTCTCTCTTCTGCTTTTCTGTGTCTCAAGCAATGTAATAACCTGAGCATTGCCTAGAATTTGATACTTGACCTGTTTTACATGCAGGCAATTTCCAAATCCATCTCTACATGTCCAGTCTGGGAAAGACCCCTCTTTGAAAGCTAGAAATGCTGCTAACAACTTAAACAGCACTGAATAGGTTGAACTCAATAGATGCAACTTCCTAGATGTTTGTGGTTCCCTTTCTCATGCAACAGCTAGTATAACCATAATGTATGATGTGATATCATTGGCACTGGGGCTTAAGGAAATATCCTGTTTGATGACATCACACCATGCATTGTTTTATGGCAGATATCAAGCAAGGAAGAGAGGAGAGAGAAAAAGACATGAAGTAGCAGCAACCCTTAGAATGAGGTCTTAATAGACCTCTCTGGTTTTGAAGGAACCAGCAATGCCCTTGGGTGACCTTCACTATTATCAAAATTCCTATTCTTATCCTTAGCAATTTCGAAGAATTGTTCCGTCCATTGACTTTGCCTTAATGATCCTACCTTCCTTCTCAGAAACCAAAACCCTATGGCAAATTGTGTGAGATGCTTGACGTTCCTCATCATAGGTCTCTCAGTCATTTATGGTAAGTACTCATTGTTCCACTTGAGATTTGAAAAACATTGGAATAGCGGCAGGTTCTCATGGATCGAACATAAAAGGTGCTCATATTGAGAATCTGAGTGTTAGAAGTCCCAACGTGCCAGAATTTATCCAGAAAAGTTCATGTTCTAACCCAAGTCATGTGGGCAAGGCACAGGTTAAGGAAGGTCTATTTATTGCTCATTATCTCAGTGACAAACAACCCTCCAAAGCTTTTCCCTCACTCTGGGTTTACAAACTAAGTCCCAGACAACCCATGAGGAAAGAGGGAGATAATAATACTAACAAGTCCAGAGTTCTAGCAACCAAAACATAGTCCAAGAGTCTGAAGTAAAAGAGCTGAGACCAAGTCCAAAGTTCAAGGAACAGGATCCAGCGAAGCTGGGAAGAAGCACATCAAAACGAGCAAGTATTCCCAACAAACACATCTTCCCAAGCATCTGGTTAAACTATCCTTCCTCAGCTTTCCTTGTGAGGAAGGGTGGGACTGCTTCCTCACAAGCAACCTCACTGACCTTCTCTGCGCCCCTCTCCACTCTTTGCTCTGCTCTGCTCTGCTCTGTCTGCACATCAGTGGGGGAGGGAGCTGTTCCTTGTCAGGGGTGGTCTGGAACCTGTCATCTCTGTTGGCCCTCTGCAGCTGCTCTGCTCCTGCAGGAGGATCCCTGTCCAGTTGGCTGCCCCCTCCCACTGCCAGACGGCACTGAGACTGCCTCGTCCTCAGCCCCTGGACTTTCCAATCATTCAGAGAGGGCTGTGTCCTCCCTGTTGGACAGTCCCAACTCCAATTCCTCCTTCTCCAAACCAGGATCCAACAAAGTCATGGCCCTCCATGATTCTTGCAGGATGAATACATATGGAAGCCCCTGCAAGGGCACATTATTGTACAGCCTATGACCACTCACTTTTTTCTCAGCAGATACAGATTTTTCTCCCATTACTGAAAAAGGTTCTATAAGAGCAAATTTGGGTAGATGGTTGAAGTAAATGAAGGGAATTTGAATGGCAAGTTTTGGTAGGAAAAAGCGAGTTTTTAAATGCTCCTTCAAGAAGTGGGAGATGGCTATGTGTGGTGATACTTTTCTTATATACACTTCTATATTACTCTGTGCTTATAAAATTAGTTTTCCAAGCTTTTCTATTCTTTCAAAATGAAGGAGAGAAAGTGTCCAGTGTTCAGTAAAGTTGCCAAATCTCAGTGCAGGTAGGATTAGCTTATTTCTTGAAGAGTTTTGAGAAAAGAGGATAACATTTTAGAGATTTCTTTTCTAATACTCTATGCAACTTTAGCAATTTCTTGCACACTAAGCTTCAAGATAAAAGGCATTTGTAGAGTTAATTGTAGAAACTCTTACCATTTTTGCTTATTTCTTACAGGTACTGTTTACTGCGTTTGTCAATACCTGCGATTATCAGATGGCCTATCATCAAAGGTAAATACCATTCCACATAATGGACAGAAAGGAAAGTCATCAAAATGGTTTGGGGCCAGATTGGGCAACTTATGGAGAATTTGGGAAGCATGCAATGAGCTTCAAGACAAAATGGCTGCTACCCACAAACAGCCTTTCCTCAGTAGTTATTCTCAATGGAAACAAGGCCTTGCTGGATAATAAGAGGCCATCATAGTAAAGGTGTTGTTCACATTTGCTTTCTTGGGTTTTGAGGCTACCAGAAATGTTGTATCTGGAAAACAGCAAGTGAATTTGTGTATAGTCTGCCATCATGGAAGTAACAATTAAAACCTGGATTTCCTTTTTTAAAAAATAAAAAATGGCTCAAGTAGCAAACCTGGCCCCTCTACATTTGTGTTATCAGGTAGTCCTTGTTTAGTAACTGCAATTGGCAAACTACATTGCAGACTATCTGTAATAAGTATGATAAAATTGTAATTTACTATATAATTCTGGCTGGATAGATATGGAATTGAACTTAAGTCAGGAAGTATATTTTTTTTCTAATTAATTAACTGTAATTGATTAACTGTAATTGATTAATTACAGTTAATTGTGGTTGGGGGTCCACATGTTATAAATTGTTGATATTAAAGTTGAATCATATCTGTTGTTTTTCTTCCAACAGGAACTTACAAAAGAGTATGAAACTGAGCTGAATGAACTCTGGTAAGGCTATTCCACATCCTCCAAAATATCTTAAAGAAAAATACTTTCCTCATTAATTAAATTCATAAACTGTTTAATCTATCACAGCTCTGGGCAATTTACAAAATACAATAGTAAAAACAAGAATGTCCATAAGCTTTTTAAAAAAGTCTGGAGACCATCATCCAATAAACCACAACACTGCAAAGAGGTCTCTTCTCCTTCAAACCTATGGAAGAAAAGTCATAGTTTAACGGCTTGTATAGCATGGGAGCTGCACAAACCTCAGGGAATGCAGTTTATTGAATGCAGCATCACCCCAGCCAAGCTTAGGCCTATAGGAACCATCTAAGACAGGGCTGCCCAACCTTGGCAACTTTCAGACCTGTGGACTTCAACTCCCAGAATTCCCCAGCCAGCCATGCCTTGGTCTAGGTCCAGGAGTTTAGGCCTCAATCCTCATGACCTGATGTACATTAGGGTTAAAAACAATAGGTTGTCCAATCCCATCCTTGACCTACACCAATCCCTTTGGAGGCAAGCTTGAAAACTCATTGGAAGACTTCTCTGGATAAGTATGTATTTGCTTTTGGTTAGAGATTACCTTGCAACATTCTTTTGCACCTCAGTAGAATATATTTAAGCGGCAATTCCATGGAAATAAGTTCCACTAATTTCAATAAGATTAATTCCTGAGTATGTTTATCTAAACATATGTTTAGGATATTGGGGTCAGGCATGCTTCATATATCTTTTCCTTAATCTAGCATCCTTCAAATTCAGGAAAAATGCTTTAATGTCCAGGCTTATGTACCCACAATAATTGGCTGATGCATTGCAGGCCCAGGAATGGTCTGGCAAACAGTTACAATTACAGGCAGTCCTCAATTTACGACCACAATTGAGCCCAAATTATTAGAGATGTCATATTGGCACAGCTGGGAAAACCCGAATTTGAAAGTTCCCGGGTTTTCCCCACCCAAAAGAAAATCCCTTCCCCTGCACCCACATGTCCATCACATGGTCCAATCAATCCACTGTCCCAACTGTAGATGCCTCCCAGTCATGCCTCTCCAGGTGCAGGCTGAATGTCCTTGACTCTCAGGGAAATAATGTTGTTATGGCTAAATAACTCTACCAACTCCATGCAAACCCCCTCCTATTTTCCCACAGCACTACGTGTGGGAGCCCTGAAGACGGGGTGAAATGCTCCCAGTTTGGACTGGATCGCCCGATCCGGTAGCGATGGAGGCGGGTGGTTCAGAGAACCAGTAGCAAAAATCCCTGCCCCCCTCCCCGCCCCCCATTGCCCAGCTGAGTCGCACAATCGTCAGAGGCTTTTTTTTACTTTTAAAAGCATTTTTTCTACAACCTCTTCGGCTAAAGAGGCTGTTAAAAAAAAGCTTTTAAAGCCTCTGATGATCCCAGCTGAGCCGTGCGATCATCAAGGGCTTTTTTTTTTTGCTGATGCTGATTCTGCTGATCAGGCAAATCAGCTGGGATCGTCAGAGGCTTTAAAAGCTTTTTTTTAACAGCCTCTTTAGCCGAAGAGGTTATAGAAAAAATACTTTTAAAAGTAAAAAAAAAAAAAAAGTTGGCCATGCCCACTCAGTCATATTACCACCACCACCACCACTAAGCCCCGCCCACAGAACCGGTAGTAACAAATTTTACATTTCAGCATTGCCTGAAGAGCCAAAGAAAAAGATGGCCTCCAGGGCTGACACTTTGCTTGTCAAAAGGTTGCAAAAAGGTGATCACATAACACTGGGGCACTGCGACCATCATAAATATGAATCAGTTGCCAAGCATCTGAATTTTCATCACGTGACCATGGGGCTGCCACAACAGTTGTAAGTGTGAAAAGTGGTCATAACTCACTTTTTTCAGTTCCATCGAACTATTACTAAATGAACTGTTGTAAGTCAAGGACTACCTGTATTACATTAGCCTACTGCAAAGATCCGGGCAACACTAGATGGAGGCAACAATAGAATGGCTTGTATCCTTTTGCTGCCATTTAACAGTTTTTCAGAGTTTTGCAGCCCGTATATAATCCTGATGCCTGTTTTTTTCCTCTTTATTCCAAGGAAATCACAGCATCTGCTTGAAGAACAATTCCACGAAATTCAGGGCCTTAAAAAAGAGATGGATGACATGCATTCTGAGATCGGCAGCATCAGGAAAGGCATCCTACAGTCCACAAAGCAAATCCTTGAGGAAAGTGACTTTCCAGGAGAGAAGAAAGTAGGAAGCTGAAACTAATCTCAGAAATTATCTGGTTTCCTATCTTATCATTTTTCTTTTCTCATCTATTGCTATCATCGAATGTCATCGGTTTTTTTTCTTTTATGAAACTAAGTCTGTTAGGCTTGTTCTCACACCCAGCCTCAAGGCTACCAAATATGCTTAAAAATACAGTAGGGAAGACTTTGAATCACAGTGAGGGTCCCTTTCCTGCTCCAAAGGGTGTGTTATAATTTCATACTGGGCACTAGTATTCCATACTGCATCCAGTTTTGGTCACCACAATATAAACAAGATTTTGAGAAAGAGTGCATAGAAGAGCAGCAAGGATGATTAGGGGACTGGAGGCTAAAACATGCAGAGAATGCAGTTACAAAGATTGGGTATATCTGGTCTAATGAAAAGAAGGACTAGGGACGACATGATAGCAGTGTTCCAGGATTTGAGGAGCTGCCACAAAGACGACGGGATAAACCTATTCTCCAAAGCAACACAAGGCAAGAGAAGAAATAATGGATGGAAACTAATCAAGGGAAGAAGCAACCTGGAACTAAGGAGAAATTTCCTAATGGTGACAACAATCAACCAGTGGAATGGCTTGCCTTCAGAAGTTTTGCGACCCCATCGCTGGAGGCTTTTAAGAAGAGACTAGACAGCCATTTAACTGAAGTGGTATAGGGTTGTGATGGCAAACCTAGGTTTACCATCAGGGCCCTACAGCCCTCTCTGTGGGCACGCAAGCCATCACCCAGCTCAGCTCCACCGCCCATGCATGCATGCCTCCCGCCAGCCGGCTGATTTTCTGATCTCTGGCGGGGGGCGAACGTATATGGGAGATGTGTGTACCTGCGCGGGGCCACCCGTGGCCCATTTTTGGTTCCAGGAGGCTTCAGGGAGGCCTACTAGGCCCAAAATGGGCCGCGGGGGATCGTGTGCCCATGCGGGGCAGGGCGGGGGAGTGAGGAGGATCGCATGCATGGGGGGCGGGGGGAGCATGGGGGGTTGCACATGCATGTGCGGGGGAGTGCAGGGGGTTTGCGTGTGAATGCATGTGGGGGCAGGGCACGTGGCTGGGCATTGCATTATGGGTGTGGGCACGCAAGCACATGACCCCCCCACACCCCATGCTTTTGGCAGGTGATGGCAAAAAGGTTAGCCATCACTAGTATAGAGTCACCTGCTCTCGAGCAGGAGGTTGGACTAGAGGACCCCCAAGGTCCCTTCCATCTCTGTTATTCTATGAAAGGACTAAATAGGCTTGCATAGTGTACAGTTAGCTCTTTTATATGCTTAAGTGTCTTTAACAAGGACATAGTATGCTCTATATGATGGGTGTTATCTTGTCTGCTTGGCTAAGGATGTGCCAGGTGTACAGTAACATGAGGCAAATAGTAGGACTACTGGATTTGGGCTGGAAAAGTTTGGACAACCCTGAACAGAGGTTTCCCACTACTCATGATAGTGATACTTATAATAAAGATGTTCTAATATGTTTTATTTTATTTATTTATTTATTTATTTATTTATTAATCGAATTTCTATACCGCCCTTCTCCTTCCGGACTCAGGGCGGTGAACAGCCAATTTAAAACCAATAACAATACAGTGAGTTAAAATGTACTAAAAGTCCATATAAATTTAGGCTGAAAATATATCGAATAAAACATTTAAAACTCTAAAAATTTAAATAATTTAAAATAATTTAAAATTTAAAATATTTAAAAATAGGAGGGATCAGGCAAGTCTGGCAAGTTGGAAGAAATGAGTCTTCAACGCCCGACGAAAGGTCCGGAGGTCAGCAATAGTTCTCAGATCTGGAGGGAGATCGTTCCAGAGGGTGGGGGCTACCACAGAGAATGCTCTCCCCCTGGGGGTCGCCAGCCGGCACTGTCTGGCTGACGGCACCCTGAGGAGGCCCTCTCTGTGGGAGCGAACCGGCCGGTGGGAGGCAATAGGTGGCAGAAGGCGGTCCCGTAAGTTTTAAGTCTTTATGGTGAAGACAAAGCAATTAGTGTTTTGGAGAGTTGGGTGGTATAGAAATTTAATAATAAATAAATAAAATAGTAAAATTATGGGATTACTCTTTATCAAAAGTTCAAAGGGAATTTGTAGATTTTGTAGACTGAGTCATTTCCTAGAGAAAGCAGGAAGGATATTTGAAGTAGAGCTCTCAGTCGTGTCAAATGGCTAGCTTGTTTCATAATCATAATCTTTTCACGTACTTAAATAACATATGAAGACATCTGAATACTATCTAAAAGAATTGTGGTATACACTGTTTTAACCACAAGCAGCCATTCCTCCTTAGCTAAAATTTGATATAAAAGAAATATTATTAGATACCAGTTAACATTCCTTGATGAGCTTTTCATTTGGGCACATTTCTTTCCTGTCTTTACTCAGCAAACTTAAGGAATAAACCATTTCCTGAATTGGCAAATTGTAATCATAATCATAAGTTTATTTGTGAAGCATATATAAGATAACAGGTAAAAGTATAAACATAATTTGAATACATGAAAAGAGTAAGTAAAAAAGAATATTAGGACAGGCTTTTTTGACATGATGCTTCATTGTCCATATTCGTGCATCTGTTGCTAGCAGTTGGAACCAAGTCTATGGTGCTATTTATAACTTATGGTATCTAACACATGTAACTGATATTTGTATAAATCATTTCCCTGATGCATTTTTCTTCTCCTTTACAGGAAATGCTCGATATACTCAATTTGGCTTTTAAGAAGATTTTTGAAGACGATATACAGATGGCTGACTGGGCTCAAAAGTCAATAGGTAATGCCCTGACAAGATGGGGTGGCTTTGGGTTTGCAACTCATGGCCAGTGCCTTTGCATAAACTGCAAGTTGTGCACCAATTACACCCAGTTCTGGATCTTGAGAACCTGGTTGCCCTTGAGAAGTATCTGGAAGCTTCAGTTGATTTAAAATTCAATGGTCCACATAGTTTTGCACAAAAGAAGATTTGTGCATGTATCACCTCTTTTGAGGGAACTTATCAATTTGCTTCTGGGTGCAACTCATGGTGCTAGGTGCATTTAAATCCCTACAAAGACAAAGCCTCTCCTCAGTTACATCTTCCTGGCCCACCAGAGTGGGAAGGCAAAGTATGTTATGGGTTCCATGTATTAGGGTGGTACATCTTGTGGGACCAAGGAGAAGGGCTCCCTCTATAGTAGCTCCCTCCCTTTTGGAACATCATTCCCCCAGAAATAAGATTGGCCTCCACCTTGTTACTTTTTTTGGAAGGCTTGGTTTTGTCAGCAGGCCTGAGGACCCCTGGTTGATATGGAGCCAACTGAGTTGCTGATGTGAGTTTGTGGTAACTGCCACTGGAGAGAGAGGGTTAATGAGGTTTTTACACTGTGATATTTTCATGTTGTAAGTTGTCTGTAATGACTGTGTAAGAGTTGGGCAGCCATATGAATATATTTAATAAATAAACATAAATATTGAAGGAAATGTGCACAAATTGAGCAAACTGGTATGAGAATCAAATAGAAGTGAACTGAAGCTTGGAAAAAAATATGAAAATGACTTGAAATCGTATTTGACAGATTTTCTCTTTCTATACTAAACCTCTACAAAAGATGAATTACTATTGGATAATTATATATAAATGAATGTAAGTTCTGATGAAAATTTTCTTTATATTTTACTCTGTACTTATTCTAGCCTTTATAAAAGTATCATCTATCTACATGGAGATGATCTATGTAGGAACTGATATTGGGAAATTACATGTGAATGAATGTAATTTCTGATATGAAATCTCTTTGTATTTTACTCTCTACTAATTCTAGACTTTTTAAAAAAATTCTGCCACTTAGCTTCATGAGAAAGTACATCTATGTGCTCACTAGGAATGGAAAACAACTTGAGGTTACATAATTATCTGTCTGTCTATCTAGGAGCCACGATCGATAAAGACAGGACATCTACGACTTATGATTTTTTGCACCAGGAATACTGTTGGTTTCCATTTATCTCCTCAGCCAACCCCCCTGAAACTATTTTAGAGGTGCAGTATTTCTATCATTGCTATTAATTAATTCAGTAAAATAGTATAATTTCTCAGCTAGAAAAATAGTACTGTCCTCTGAGTCCTGTTTCTATCTCATAACTACATACCAGGGATGGGTTCTACTTACCTTTACCACCGATTTGCAACGGGATCGTGCCTACACTATAGCCCTTGGATTTCCTAAAGATTTTGTATTCCAGATCGAAATGTTGATAAAATCTGACTTCATTTAATTTTAAGGAACGCTCAGTGCAGCTGGCTATGTTCATTATGCACACATTTGTGTATAGCTGTGAAAACTTTTTCTGCAGTTCTTCAGGGCATATTTTGTTCTGACTTGAAAATATAACTGTTACATTTCATTGCATTACACTAAGGCTGAATTCACAAATTACAATAATATGATTTCGGTCAGTTTAGAGCAGGGTGAAGGATGCACAAAACTCAAAAACAGAATATTCCAGAGAAGAGCAAAATGCCCTTTTTCCTCTAAATGTTGTTTCTGAATGTATATCTGGAATAGTTTGTGAAGTTTTTTGTTGCTGTCTTTAAAAGTATTTTAAATGATGGCAAGAGCTGTGATGAGATGACAGAGGTGGCTAGAATGCAGGATTGCAGGCTAACTCTGCTCACAACCAGAAGTTCAATCCCGACCAGTTTAAGGTTGATTCAGCTTTCCATCTTTCCGAAGTAGGTAAAATGAGGACCCAGATTGCTGGGGGCTGCTGATGTTGTACACAGCTCAGAGAGTGCTGTAAAGCACTGTGGAATAGTATATAAATCTAACTACTATTGCTATTGCTATACTGTAGACCAGTGATGGCTAACCTTTTCCAGACTGAGTGCCCAAAGTGCATGTCCAACCCCCAAAATACAATGCGCGCATGGGCCCTGCATGCTCCTCCACGTGCATGCACGTGGGCCACCTGTATGTGCCCGCCCCCGTGCATGCACGTGCTCCCTCTGCACTCACCCTGCTCCCCCACACATGCACATGCAGCTGCCCCACACATACCCTACCCCCGCATGTGCACGGCAGAAACCCAAAGACCAGCTGGGCGGTGGGAGGTACACATGCATGCGGAGCAGAACTGAACTGGGGAGACGGCTCACATGCCATCAGAGAGGCCTCTGCATGCCACCTCTGGCATGCGTGCCATAGGTTCTCTATCACGGGTTAGACTGTTTCTTCTTATTTATGCCTTCTGGACATTGGGAAGCATAAGGAGAATTCTTTCCCGTTTCTATAGAATTCTTTATTATCGGGCTTCAGAATGGAAGAAAATGGTCCCTTGTATATTTAGTTGTTGAAGCATTGACTGCTGGTGATAAATGCTTGGAAGCATGCCATCTTTAGTAACAATCTGCCAATCTTCCAGGAATATTCCTGTAATGGGCTTAATCCCATCCATCCTCTTTCTCTGTTCTTTTTCACCTTCTACTTACCTTTCTTTATTGTTTATTGTAATCCTTTTTCCCAGTTCATCATCCATTCCCTTCATTTCTAGGGGATGCAAATAAAAATGTTGGAGATCCTGGACTTTTCTTGCCCATTCTCTTCACTAATCTCCTCAGTGAGATAGAGAGGCAGAGAATGAGAAAAAGAGAATGCCTCATTCAACAGGGAGAAATGGGGCAAGAATGACATTTTCCAGATTGCAATAGATTGGAAAATTTACACTTGTTGGGATATTATTCTGGTTTAAATACAAAACGCTGTTTACCACTAATAGTTAACTTTGCTGGTGTATCTGACTTCTTAATAAGTCAGAGAAAACACAGCTTAGAGGTCAGAAGCAATTTTGTCACATATTCACAATAAAGTTCACCATACTCCTAGAGTTGTTATTGTACTCACACATGAAATCAATCTGCAGCAGGGGTAAAATCCAGCAGGTTCTGACAGGTTCTGGAGAAGTGGTAGCGGAAATTTTGAGTAGTTTGGAGAACCGGCAAATACCACCTCTGGCTGGCCCCAGAATGGGGAGGGAATGGAGATTTTGCAGCATCCTTCCCCTGCCACGCCCACCAAGCCATACCATGTTCACCAAGCCACACCCGCAGAACCAGTAGTAAAAAAAAATTGAATTCCACCACTGATCTGCAGGACCTGAAATCTGTTGAACATCTGTTGAACATTTTCTTTATGTGAATTGTCTCCTGTTTGTAGCCGGATGTTAACCCTGGAAACTGCTGGGCATTCTCAGGATCTGAAGGCCAAGCAGTAATTAAACTGCCTGAAAAAGTCCAACTCACAGCCATTACAGTTCAGCACATCTCTAAAGCAATAGCTTTTTCGGAAGGAATCACAAGCGCTTTAAAAGATTTCTTGGTTTATGTGAGTACAACGCTGTTTTAACTTATATCTTTCCTCTAAGGTGCATTAAAAGAACTCTGATTTAGGAAGCACTATGGCTACTAAGCCCTTGATATTGAGCTGATACGGAGCCATTCTGGTATAGAGGTTAAGGTGAAGGATTAGAAATCAGGGCTCCGAGTTCTAATCCTCGCTTTAGTATAAAAGCCGGTGGAGTAACTTTGGGCCTGTCATTCTCTCGCAGACCAATTCATCTCTCAAGGTTCTTGGGAAAAACGGGAGGTGGGAACATACCTTAAATTGTAGCGAATAAAAGTAGGATACAAATCTAATAAAAATATTAATTAACACATTAATTTTGGATATGCACGCTATTGTTCCCTTTGACAAGCTCTTTGTGAAGGGATTAGCATATGATACACTGCAAACGTCTCTAGTGTTTGGACTGGCAACCTATCAGTAGAGGCTGGATAAACTAGTAATATTTGCAGTAATGGGCTAAATGCAGGGGTGGGCTTCAAAAATTTTAGCAAGGGGTTCTCTGCCCAGTTGCTGGGTGGGCGTGGCCATGGTGGCCATGGCCTAGTCAGCCTCCTGCACCATGGTGGTGGGGGGGTGTTTTTGCCCTCCCCAGCTCTGGAAGCTTTCCTCGAGCCTCCGGGAGGGCGAAAACGGCTTCCCCAAGCTCTGAAGGCCCTCTGGAAGCCAGAAAGAGGCCACTTCCGGCCTTCCCAAACTTCCGGTAGGCCCGTTTTTCGTCCTCCCCAAGCCTCTGTGCGCACCCTACACTTACATGCATCCAAAACAGGCAGCATGGGGACTCCTGGGAGGGGAGGGGTGGGCCAGCCAGGAGTGGGATTTGGGGGTTCTCCAAACCGCAGAATCTTAACTAGAGGTTCTCCCGAACCCCTGCAAACCCCCAGCAGCTCACCCCTGGCTAAATGGCGATTCCAACTGTAGGATTCTAAGACAAGCAATAGTGTCTCTCCAACTCTACCAGCTTCCACCCTAAGTAGTCCATTTCTCTTATCCAGTGGTATAGCCTCACCTTCCCTGGTGTCTTTAATTCAGAAAACGACTAGCAGTTTCTTTACTGCTTCTCATATAAATTCATTTAAAGATTGTTCCTTTGCCAACTCCATTGGATACTTCCATAAGGTAACTATCATGGACGTTTTCTGCCTTCATTACAACCTCTGTACAGGATAGTGATTTGGAATACAACATGTGGAAGGAGGATGAAATGGACAAAACTTTTGCCTGCTACTTCCTGAGAATATCAATTATCCAGATCAGTACGCCAGAATTGCTGAAAATCAGCAACATGGCTTTCTGGCATGAGCCCTAACATAGGTATCTTAACATCATGTTAAAAACTAAGTCTTGAAAGCCCCTAGTAATAGTCAGCGAAAAGTGTACTTATCACGCCACTTTCCATAGCTCTCTGCCCATTTCATATAAAATAATTCCCCTCACCATTAAAAGATTGCCTGCCTGTCAAAACTCAAGACTTCCTTGTTTTGTTTCTGCATTGACCTGACTTCGTTGACCAAGAACTGTTTCTAGGTTGTCCTTCAGGGCCTCTGCAGCATTCAACTCTTCTTTTGAATCTTCTACGCTGATTCCCTCCCTTTAATTTTAGGGGCTAAATGATGAAACAAAAGAGGAGATCCTGCTGGGAACATTCATGTATGATACTGAGAAAGAATTAATTCAGACATTCCAACTGAAGGTAAACTAGAAATGAGAGAAGTGGGGTAGAGGTAGAACTAAAAATGAGAGCAGTAGGATAGAGGTAAAACCAAAGAGGCCATGTTCTGCTCCATCTCCTAAAAATTAGACAACTTTTAATTCAGTATTGACCATTCAAAGTTACAATGGCACTGAAAAAAGTGACATGACAATTTTTCATAATTATGACCAGTGGTGGAATTCAAATTTTTTTTACTTCTGGTTCTCTGGGCAGGGCATGGTGTGGCTTGGTGGGTGTGGCAGGAGAAGGATATTGCAGAATCCTCATTCCCTCCCCACTCCTGGGGGAAGGATATTGAAAAATCTCCATTCCCACCCCACTCTGGGGCCAGCCAGAAGTGGTATTTGTCGGTTCTCCAAACTACTCAAAATTTCCTCTACTGGTTCTCCAGAACCTGTCAGAACCTGCTGAATTTCATCCCTGCTTATGACCATTGCAGCAGCCCCATGGTCATGTGATTTATATTTGCACGCTTGACACCTGACTCACATTTATGACAGTTGCAGTGTCCCGGGGTCATGTAATCAACTTTTGTGATCTTCTGACAAGCAAAGTCAATTGTAGTGACTCACTTAATTGCTGCAAGAAAAGTCATAAAATGGAGCAAAACTCACTTAACAAATTTCTCACTCAGCAACATAACTTTTGGGCTCAATTGCTGTCATAAGTTGAGGACTATCTGTACTGATGTGGGCTAATGGGACACAGTTAAAAAAAACCCACCAACCTTCTTTCTGATGGGTAACAATCCCAAAGCAGTTATATTAGCATTTGGGAAACAGGTTTGCAGATATACAGTATAGGCTTTGCACTCTTCTATTAAACTGATAGAGCCATTCAAGATGATGACTTCATCTCTATTGCTTTTTATTATGTTTGTTCTTTTCCCTCATCTACGTTTCAGAATGAACAAGAGAAGACATTCCAGCATGTAAAAATCAAAGTGCAGAGCAACTGGGGAAATCCAGAGTACACCTGCATTTATCGAGTCAGGGTGCATGGAAGGATGGCCAATATAAATCTTTTAGGCAAGAAAGTGGATGAAATCTCCTAAGAGAAATAAAGAAAAACAGGAATATGAACTTTTATATTGAGCAAGTGTAAAGAGCACCTAGAACTTGCTCTAGCTTTTCCTAGGGGAGAATGGGGAAGAAAATACGAGGACATACTAATGATGTTGAGTTATTTGACTAACAGATTTCAGTTTGATTTCAGTTGAAAATTCAGTTAGATTAACACAAAGGCATGGAGTTGTTAAACTAATCTGAGTTGCATGAATACTTTTGATTCTGTCCACTCTCTCAAAAAGATGAGATGACTGGAGATGATCTCCCAATAAATATTTCAGTCCAGGTTATAGCATAGAGGCAAATGTACTGTGTAAGAAAAAGACAGAGCGAGAACATAAAATCTCTTGTTGGAATATGACCATGAAATATATTCTGAGAGTTATCAGCCGGAGCTAAATTTTAGAATGTTTCTCCTCTTTCTGATGGGCTTGATAGAATGAAGAATACTTTCATGACAGATGTTTAGCTGATCAGTGGTGTCTTCCAAATGGACATAACTAGCAACACAGTTCTATGTGTATCATTTGCAAGTAAAGTCCTAATGAACTAACCATATGCTGCTTATGATCTGCCTGTAAAGGAGGAGAGATGGTGATTTCTTCTCTCAGCAGTTCACTGTTTCTCTATGTTCTGTGGAAATAAATGGAAGGATCTCATCACAGAAGAAGAGATGTAATTTCATCCTAGACCAATCATTGTTTTCTCAGAGTGTGACATTCCTTGTCATATAGCCAGATGACAGCCAAATCTGGCTCTAGGCTCTTGCCCTGGCATGCACAGACCTCAATGAAGCAAACCGAGAGGGAGAGGAACATCAACATATACCCTGTTTCCCCCAAAATAAGACATCCCCTGATAATAAGCCCAATTGGACTTTTGAGCACATGGCAATAAGGCCAAGCGCTTATTTCAGGGTTCAAAAAAATATAAGGCACGGTCTTATTTTCGGGGAAACATGGTACTATAGTATGAAAAAAAGCATAGTGAGTTAAAATAGCTTGTACATCACCAAACAGCCTGGCTCTGTTGAGAGGTACAACCAGTGGTGAAATTCAATTTTTTTTACTACTGGTTCTGTGGGCGTGGCTTGGTGGGCATGGTATGGCTTGATGGGCATGGCAGGGGAAGAATACTGCAAAATCCCCATTCCCACCCCACTCTGGGACCAGCCAGAGGTGGTATTTGCCAGTTCTCTGAACTACTCAAAATTTCCACTACCAGTTCTCCAAACTACTCAAAATTTCCGCTACCGGTTCTCCAGAACCTGTCAGAACCTGCTGGATTTTACCGCTGGGTACAATCACTAGTATTAATGAGTGCATAAACTCCACCTTGATCTGCCAGTAAAAAATCTGAATAACAATTTGAGACAATGAGGAGACTTCAGTTTGTAGTCTTCTAATGGCATCAAGCGATGCTGACATATTGAGAAAGGCAAATTCTAATTCAGCAATCCTCAACCCTAGCAGAAACCAAGGAACACAGAATGAAAGATCCAAAACCAGTTATGCTTTGGGGTTTGACTGGTTTTTAGTTCAGCACAAACCTTAAAGGTCCAAATACAATGAGTCATATTTCCAACAAAAATTGCCTTATGGGAAGGCAATTATGGGAAGGCTTGTCTTATGGGAAGGCTTGCAATACATGCAGTATCACCTGTATCAAGAAAAGGTATAAATATCCATATACTTACTGTATATCTTCATGAGTTACTCTAGTGACTAAAAACAATATGTATCAAGAAAAGCAATATCATGAAGAGCTTTCAACTAAGGAACAACCTCCATAGATTGTGTACACATTGAGCAAACTTTCAGGAAGGTTAAATGTACAGCAAGGTTGGAGGATATATCATTAAGATTTTTTTAAAAAAATATCATTAAGAAAAGTATCCTTTCCACTTAGTTGGTGAACCTGGTGTAGTGTTGGCTATCTTGTTTAACATGTTTCAAGCCATGCAATCCCTCTCTTCTATGGAGCAAAAAATCCTTTTAGGAGGAAAATTGATTTGAAAAGATAAATATAAGGCCAATTATTCCAACAAGTTAGAACCCTCACAGTCTACCATGTCCAATCTTCTGCAAGTATTCCCTGGAAGGCAGGGGTGAAATGCTCCCAGTTCGGACCGGTTCACCTGATCCGATAGCGATGGCGGGTGGTTCGGAGAACCGGTAGCAAAAATCCCTGCGTTCCCGCCCTCCACCATGCCCAGCTGAGCCGCATGATCATCAGAGGCTTTTTTTTTTACTTTTAAAAGCATTTTTTCTACAACCTCTTCCGACGAAAAAATGCTTTTAAATGTAAAAAAAAAAAAAAAGCCACTGATGATCACGCGGCTCAGCTGGGATCGTCAGAAGCTTTTCAAAGCATTTTTTTCTGCAACCTCTTGCCAAAGAGGTGGTTTAAAAATGCTTTGAAAAGTCTCTGACAATCCCAGCTGAGTTGCCTGATCATCAAGCTTTCCAAAGCATTTTTTTAAAAAGCCTCTCTGACGATCCCAGCTGAGTTGCCTGATCGGCAGAGGCTTTTCAAAACATTAGAAAAAATGCTTTGAAAAGTTAAAAAAAAAAACCTGGCCACGTCCACCCAGTTACATTACCCCACCCCCCCCCAAGCCATGCCCGCAGAACCGGTAGTAACAAATTTTACATTTCACCCCTGCTGGAAGGTCACGTGATGGGAGTACTAAGGTCTTGTTTGCCTATATGTGCATTGTAGATACATGGTACATCAACAATAAATACACACAACAGATGGAAGCCTGCAAGTAATTTACATGCATACAGATAAACACCCAAATTTTCACCATCCCACTGATCCATTAAACTACTATAGCATCAGGTCTAGTATGAATTCAATTATTATATGGTTGTGCGATGCCAATCGGGTAGCTAAAGTCAGATTGTTCTTTTCAGCATCTGTAGTGATCAGGAAGAGGTGCAGTGAAAAAAAAAAGACATTGCGGTTACTAAAGGCTAACCAAGTTCATTGTCATATTGTTCGAAAAAATGTCCATCTGGGTTCAGTTCCAAGTGGAGAAAAAGACACTGGATTCATGGAAATTGCTTGGAAAGAAGGTTTATTGATGAACAGGATCACATGGCTTGATATCCTGAGCAGAAAAGGAAAGAGATGCTGAGTCTCTGGGTTTTATACTCTCTCTGGCTTTGAATTTGAGCTTGTGTTCTGATTGGTTGTCAGACTCCCATGGGGCCATAAGGGGTAACTTTGTAGGTTGTCGTTTGAGTCCCAGGCTTGGTTGACTCTTGCTGGGTGATGATGTAATGAAAGGGCTTTGGGCAGTTCCTACTATGGCTCTGCCTGAAGGAGGTAGATCTTTGTTATGTAGAATAGACTGGCCCAGGCCTTAATGGCCCATTGACAAAGGTGGGGGGCTGAGTTTCTGCCACCCTTTTAGGGGAAATATTCTGCCCTTTTAATATTTCCTAAAATATCTCATTTTCCTAGGAAAGGGGTGGGTGCTAACTTCCTACAGTATAATGTTCAATAGTTTGGAGAGTTCTTTCTGAAGTGGCTGCAATTTCTCTTGACAGCTTCCTATTGAAATCTACTGAATCAAAAGACAATCAGTAGCCATTATTGCATGAAGCTAGAGTTCTACTTCTCACCAAACATCGACACACAATAGTGCCATGTTGATGTCATTATGCATTTTCTCAGTCTCTGTAGTTCGCTCAGTTGTGCTCACCAAGAGGAAGGCAGGTTCTGGTTTCCACCTATGGGGCATAAGCAAAAGTTTCTATCGCATAGACTAGGGGAGGTGAGTGGCTTCTCTACCTTGAATGGCCTGTGGTCAGACAGGAGGCAGATTAGAACACAAAATATAAACTGAACACAAAATACAAAATACAATCAGAACACAAAATACAAAATACAAGGACCTTGGAGTACCCATCTCAAATGACCTAGGTGCTAGAGCTCACTGTAACAGCATTGCCAAAAAAGCATTAAGAGTTGTTAACCTAATCTTGCATAGCTTCTTCTCTGGTAATATTGAACTGCAAACTAGGGCATACAAAACTTTTGCCAGACCAATTCTTGAGTACAGCTCATCTATCTGGAACCCGCACTGCATATCGGACATTAATACAAGCAAGCGAGTCCAGAGATATTTCACGAGAAGAGTCCTCCAGTCCTCTGCTCGCAACAGAATACCTTATGCCACCAGATTTGAAATTTTGGGCTTAGACAATTTAGAACTTTGCCATCTTCTGTCCAACCTAAGCGTAGTACATAAAATTATTTGCTATAATGTCCTACCTGTCAATGAATACTTCAGCTTCAACCAAACCAATCCACGAGCACACAATAGATACAAACCTATGGTAAACCGCTCCACTGAATGCGACTTCAGTAATAGAGTTGTCAATGCCTGGAATGCACTACCTGACTGGTTTCTTCCCCAAATCCCTAAATCTTTAACCTTAGATTATCTACTGTTGACCTCACCCCATTCCTAAGAGGTCTTTAAGGGGCATGCATAAGCGCACCAGTGTGCCCTGTCCTAATGTTCCCCTTTATTCGTATCCATTTCATGTATTCACAATCAAGTTTATACTTCTGTTATCTAATACATGCTTGATGAAAAAAATAAATAAATAAGCAAGCAAGCTGTTAGAGAAAATTAGATTACCAGAACCGGAAGAATTTGTCTGCCTTAATTCCACATATCTTTTTCCTTTAGGGAAAATAAATCAGAAAAGGTTAGCATTGTGGTGATGTGTGCCATATTCATGTGGCAGGAATTGCCCCAGATGGCTGATTTCCATACTGTGATAAGATAAAAGTGAAGCCAATAGTCCTAAGGCAAGACTTAAACTCCAGTTCATTCCTACCATATTTACTCCAGCTGCCCATGAATTTTAATATCTTCCCATGCTTAATAACTCCCTAGAATGAGATCTTGCAGAGCTCAGAGATACATGAGTAAATATTCCTTGAGTGAATGGATTAGTTCCAGAACCAAAAGTTTGGGGGGGGGGGGAATTGTTTTCTTTTTTTTACTTAGATAGATCATACCATTCCATGGAGCCTCTATCAAATATTGTCAAACTTTGTTTTTCTACTATCCTTTCACCCTTATCAGTTGTCATGTTAAGGGAGAAAGATGTAAACATATTGTCATGATACTTTTAGGAAAACACAGGTAAACCCTTATGATTATAGTCTCTCTCCTTCAGATCCCTTCAAATTTGCATTTTTTTTCTTTGTTCCCTGGGGGACAATGACACATTTTGGATTGATTTCCAGGGGTTTTTTTTAAGGGGGGGAGGAATGCAAGAAGCCAATAATAATCAACATGATTGGAGCATCCCATCATCTGCCAACGTATTCGCATTGTCTTAAACCCAAGCCGATGGGGCAATTTAATTAATTTGCTGATGAAAGAAATCCTCATTTTCTTCCCAAGTGCTTTTCACTTCTTGCTGGCTTCTATAAAATTATTAGAGACATCAAGAGAACTAGAAGCTCTCCCACCATCCATCCATATCCATTATGCCTTTCATTTTAAGTTCCCAATTTAGACATGCTTGCACTTCTAGCCTGCTAAACTGCCTGAGGGAACAATTTTAGCTCCCTTTTACACTTTCATGGGCACAAAGGAAACTAATGAAATATCTGCAAGAAAAAAAACCAACCCCAAGGACCCCTCAGAGGTGACTAGAGATGCTGTGGATGGGACAGCTCAGGCATCCTGAATATTATAATTAATATAACAATAAACGCAGCACATAAGTATGTATGTTGTGCCTATATTATATACAATTACTTTATTAGGAATCACTCTTTTGCATACAGAAAAGGCATTCAAGCTAAGTGGGGGGGAGCGGTTGGAAAAAAGTGGGGGAAATCCTTTCCCGCTCGGTTTAAAATACAAAACGAAGAGATTTCAAGACGCTTTAGAGTCGCTCTGTCTTCTCCAAGGGTCTCCAACCTTGGCAACTTTAGGACTTGTGGACTTCAATTCCCAATTGGGAGTTGAAGTCCACAAGTCTTAAAGTTGCCAAGGTTGGAGACCTGGTCTACTCCAACCCTGGTAATCATGAGGGGAAAAATAATGAAAAACTAATGAACAAATTAAAAAATCTATGGACAAGCTAAAACAAACGGAAGCAGATACCCGCTCGTATAGCGTTTGATATCGCTTGTCTTTATTCCTATCTCTATGGCTCGGCACGCGACTCGGAAGTGACGTCCACCCACCCCTCCCTCCCTCCCAGGACTGTCCTCTCTCTCAGGAAGGTCGCGCAGGCGCAGAGAGGCGCGGGGCAGAAGCAGTGTCCGAAATCAAGGATGGCTAAAATGTCGCGGGGTTCGGGCTTGCAACCCAGAGACCTCCCCGAGGAGGTGATCGGCTACACACCAGAGGAGAAGCTCCGGCTCCAGCAGCTGCGAGAGCTCCGACGCCGCTGGCTCAAAGACCAGGAGCTGAGCCCTCGGGAACCCGTCCTTCCCCCGCGGAAGCTCGGCTGGGTGGAAGGTTTCTGGCAGCGCTTCCTTCAGCCCGAGAGATTGTGGAAGAGACAGGTGAAGCCCAGAGGGAGAGGGGGCTAGCCTGGGTGGTGCCTTCTGGGCACGGGGGCTGAGGACGATGAGGGTTGTAGTACAGCATCTGGCCCGGGCACCAGTTTCAGGGAAGGTGCTCTACTAAAGCAAAGCAAGGTTTTGATCTTTTAAGATTGCATCCCTACATTTTATTAGGATTAAAGGTAGAAACTCCCTGGTCCTCTGGATGTGAGATCCGACAAGTGCTACTACACTGAGAGGTATGCACCAAGACAAATTCCTTGTGTGTCCAATCACACTTGGCCAATCAAGAATTCTGTTCTGTTCTGTTCTGTTCTGTTCTGTTCTGTTCTGTTCTGTTCTGTTCTATTCTATTCTATTCTATTCTATTCTATTCTATTCTATTCTATTCCTATTCCTATTCCTATTCCTATTCCTATTCCTATTCCTATTCCTATTCCTATTCCTATTCCTATTCTATTCTCCTAATCGTGTTTCCCCCACAATAAGACATCCCCTGATAATAAGGCCAATCGGGCTTTTGAGCTCATGGCAATAAGGGCAAGTGCTTATTTCAGGGTTCAAAAAAATGTAAGACAGGGTCTTATTTTTGGGGAAACACGGTATTCCTATTCCTATTCTATTCTTAGCAAACCCATGTTATGGTTTGTGTGGTTTTAATAGCCACGTACATAACCTCTTCTTGACATCTTGCTTAAAGATGCTTCTCTAGTAACTACTGGTGTCTTTTTACAGTAGAGGACAGATATTGAATCTGTAGGTCATTTGGTCATGCCACTCTCCCAGGAAAGCTTAACATTTTCGAGTTTTAAAAAGTGTGTTAAGGTAAATATAATGATATATATGGTAAGGCTCCCCATAATAAAACATGTAAATGTCCCTAGCAAATCAGATCTTCCTGGGTTTTGTTTACTGAGCTTTATTGACTGGGTTGGATTTATATACTGCCCCTATTTCAGATTGAGTCTGAGTGGGTCATGATGTAAACAAGATAAAATAAAAATATAGTAGAAAATAGAAAAAAAATAAGAGATTGAAGAAACGAGAATCACAGCCATTCGCTGCAAACAGCCTTTCGCTGTAGTCCTTTGACTTATGACCACAATGGAGCCCACAATTTTGGTTGTTAAGTGAGACACTTGTTAGAGAGTTTTGCCCCATTTTACGACTTTTCTTGCCACAGTTGTTAAGTGAATCACTGGAGCTGATAAATTATTAACCCAGTTGTGAATCTGGCTTCCCCATTGACTTTGCTTGTCAGAAGGCCACAAAAGGTGATCACAGGATCTTAGGTTGCAGCAAAGGTCATAAATATGAACCAGTTGCCAAGCACCTGAATTTTGATCACATGATCATGGAGATGGCTGCAAAGAATGTAATTGTGAAAAATGGTCATAAGTTACTTTATTCAGTACTATTGTAACTTTGAATGATCACTAAATGAACTATTGTAAGTTGAGGACTACCTGTATAGTCTCCAGGGACAAAGGTGATTAATCTTATTCAGCGTCCCACTATGGCCAAAATAACTACAGAACATCTTTAATACATACATATGTTTGAAATAACTCCATTGAAACCCAGGAATATTTTCTAACATAGTGTTTTTCAGCCTTCTCTTTTTGGAAATATCTGAAAAACTAAATTATAACGGATGCAATTAAAAGGCACAGCATTCTACAAAGGAAGTGAGGCCTGGGTGATGTTTTTCTGTAATATATCTGGGATATTTGGTGAACAAAACAGGCTATTTTTATGAAGGAATTGAGCAATATGTGAAAGTATAGCATCAAACGTAATTTTTAAATTTCAACAAATCCAATGAAATTGTATTGTAATCAAGCGTAAAAGAACTAATTTTTAAAATTATTTTTAGGTATTCAATGTCTACAATGCTGGAAAATTTACTATAATTAACCTTATTATTCCTCTGTGGATTGCCCATTATATTATCAAGTATCATGTCCAGGTATGTATATATGAGGGGTATATCTTTTTGCCGATTTAATTCCAATAACATATTTTATTTCCGATATTAGAAAGCCTGGATGACTGAGAATCTCCATAGACATTTGGTAGTACGGTCCTGAATTGTGGAGTTGAAAGTGACCTAAAAGGTCACTAAATTGAATTCTCTGCATGCTGCAACATTCATTGCCTCATCCCTGATATAGGACTATCCAGCTTTTCTTTGGAAACTTCCAGGGAAGAGAAGATTGATAGTTCTTCCTGTCAGTATGTTTTTCTTTATCTCTTTGAAGTTTCATCCCATTCTAGTCTTACTAGAAACAAGTGAAAATTAGTCAGAACCCTTTATAGTGTGAAGCCCTTCAAATATTTGAGCTAGCTATCACATCTCCTTTTAAACCTCTCTTCTGCTAACCCAGGGGTTTGCAACCTTAAACACTCAAAGAGCCATTTGGACCCGTTTCCCACAGATAAGAAAACACCGGGAGCCACAAAACCCTTCCCGTGCCTGACTATTTCTTGAGCCGCCACAAAACTAGCATATGTAGTTGAATTAAACATTCTGTTTTCTTCTGAAACTTTTCTTGGATTTATCCATGGTTAGCCTACCAGGTGTTGAAAAGCTCAATAAATCATGTGTCGGTGGGTGTCGCACATTGGCGGTTGTGACACATATTTTGAGTGACAGGGAGCTGCAGCAGAGGGTGAAAGAGCCACATGCGGCTCCAGAGCCGCAGGTTGCTGACTCCTGTGCTAACCATATCTAGCCCTTTTAATCATTCCTTGGCTTGTAGGACTTGATTTCCAATCTTTTCACCATGTTGCTAGCCCTTCTCTGGACTAGCTCCAGTTTATCAATATCTTTTAAACTGAGTTGTGGAGGACTGAATGTGATACTCCAGATGAGGCCTAAGGCTGAGTAGAGCCATCCAATATCTGTTTTTCTTGAGGCTCTTCGAGATATCACTGGCTTTTTTTTTCTTTTTGCAGCTGCATTACATTGCTGGGACAGTGATCCTCTAGTACAGTCAAGTTCTCCTTATATGTGCTGCTCTTGAACAAGATTTTCCCCATCCCGTATATGTTTCTCTTATTTGTCTCACTTAGTGGCATTACATTTCTCCCTATTACATTTCTTTGTTTGTTTCCACCCACTGTTTTTTTCGCCCTCCTCTCCTCC
Source organism: Masticophis lateralis (assembly GCA_030761175.1). Taxonomy (NCBI): domain Eukaryota; kingdom Metazoa; phylum Chordata; class Lepidosauria; order Squamata; family Colubridae; genus Masticophis; species Masticophis lateralis. Next base: position 198,970,493 of record JAUDYJ010000002.1, read on the forward strand.
CAAATGGTAGCCATTTTAGCTAATGTATCCTGCCTTGATATCTGCTACAAATTATCCATTATTCACTCAATAATCATGAGCAATTTGGGTCACAGGTCAGAAAACTTCCCTGAACCATGTTGATTCCACCATCATTTTCCATGGTTGCAATGAAGATATTTTGTTCAAATGCAGCATATCAATGGTCCCCCCCACCCCCAATGTAGTGTTTTTCATTAATACCTGGTGGTTCTGCTTTCGCCTCATGTGTCAACGTGGCATTGTTCAAACAGCCTGCTATATCATCCATAGGGCTTTTGACAAAACAGAGACAAGCAGAGGGGACTGGGGGTGAGAAATCTGCTTTCAACGACTACAGCAGTGGTTTCTTCCAGTGCACAGCACTCTTATTCAGAACATTTCTTACAGTGGATTTATGAACATTGGCATCAGAAAAAGCAAGAATGGCCTGCAGTTCTCTGGAGTTGTTTGGGGACCTAACAAGAGTATTGTACGTCTTGCTGTTGGGCTGAATATATGTTGGATCACTATTCCTGGGAAGAATAACCATGTGTCCTTCAGGAAACTGGAAGATTACCGTGTTTACCCGAAAATAAGACCCTGTCTTATATTTTTTTGAACCCTGAAATAAGCACTTGGCCTTATTGACACGCGCTCAAAAGCCCAGTTGGGCTTATTATCAGGGGTTATCAGTCTTATTTTGGGGGAAACAGGGTAGAGCTGTTTTTTCTTGAGATAGGCTAATACATGGGTGTCAAACTTACGATGTCACATTGCCATCACATGACATTTCACAACGTTTTTCCCATTTGAGGAATGGATGGGTGTGCATAATGCATCCAACACGCAGGCCACCAGTTTGACACTTATGTCATAGAGGAGCCTGCTCAAGTCTCTTCTAAATACTTCTAATTCCCAGGACATAAGGAATTTTTCAGGTCCCTTCTATAATAGTTCTTGCCCATTTTCTTCAAGGTCATCTTCCCAACTAACTGCATAGAGTTATTGCTTTTTCCTCATCATGCAGTATTCGACTGACCATAGATTGATGGAGGCCAAATTCTTTCACAATGGCTTTATAGTTCTTTCCAGTTCATGAGCATTAGCAATCATACATACGTAGACAGGCAGACGGGGTGAATTTTGGCTCAAGGTATTGCATAACAATACATTGTTTTATATTTGGTTTGAATTAAATTTGTAAGCGGAACTAAGGTTCTACAAATGGAATTACCTGTTGGATTTAGCCCTAACTCTGCAGTAAAATTCAAAGTTTTAAATGAAAATAAAACTAATGAAGCACTTAGCATCAATGACGTACAGATGTTTCTGCAGTGACCTGGGTCTTTCTTTGAAACTGAAATAGATCTTAGCAAATAGATGTTGCAAACATCTATTTGCCTGTATGCAAGACCTTCAGTTAACTTCCATCTCTTTTTGACCAGTACCCCTATTCCCCATTCTAATACTGCCATTGGACTGTACTGGTAATATACCATATTTTTTGGAGTATAAGACACACTTTTTCCCCCCTAAAAGAGGCTGAAAATTTGGATGCGTCTTATATTCCAAATGTAGCCCCACCCACCCTTTGGCCCCCACCCTTTGGCCTCTGCACATCCTCTTCCTTTCTGCAGAGATTGCCACCGACAATGGTTTGTGTTTTTGGGCTTCGCACATTGCATTTGAGAGCCCTTCAAGGCTGCGGGGATCGCCAAAGCACATTGCTGCCGGTCACCGCCCGAAAACACAATGCGTTTGGAGGCTGAAAACATGATGTGCGGTGCCCAAAATATCTACCTGGAACAGCTGCTGCCTTATTTTATCCCTTCTATGCTTTGCCTGCTTTAGTCACTGGAACTCTCTCCGACAATCAGCTGTGCTTTTGAAGCTGTTTTTCAGCCCCAACAAGGCGCTTGTGAGTAAGCAATCTTCCATGCTTCACCTGCTTTTCTTATTGCTGCTCCCTCTGACGATCAGCTGTGCTTTAGAAGCTTTATTTCAGCCGCAACTAGCGCACGCTCAAAACCAGTGAACGAATGTGATGAAGCTGACCAGGCTAAGGATGCTAGCCAGGTGAATACCTGGTAGGCAGAATTTTTTTTTTTCCTATTTTCCTCCCCAAAAACTAAGCTTCATCTTATACTCCAGTGCGTGTTATAAGCCAAAAAATACAGTATTTAGTAAGCACCTGTGTAACTTGGGAAATAAAAAATAAAAAAGCCTAATAAAAAACAAGTTCCTCCTATTCGTGAAAGTGTCTATATTCTGATTTTAATTGGTTGCAGAGAATTTTGCTGAGAATACATTGAGGTCAAATGTACTGATTCCATAGTATAAGGAATTGGAAAGATGCTAAGATGGGAAAAGTCTATATGATAAATTCCAAAGAATGTCCAACTTATTACTTACTGTATTTTTCGGTATATAAGACACACTTTTTCCCTCCCAAAAAGGGTGGAAATGTCTGTGCATCTTATATAGCAAATATTGCCGAAGCCCTGCCACCCTGCCGGCCCCCAACCTTTGGTGTCTGCCTCCCAGCAATTTACCTCCTTGCAGCAAACAACCTGGTCAGCTTCAGCACAGCCTGATTTAGCACAAGCAGCTGACTGGCGGTTGGATCGGCCTCCTGGAATACCACCTATCAACTGTTCCAGGCTGCAGGGATCACCTCTGCCCGTTGCCACAGTCGCCACCCATCGCTGCTGCTGCCTATTGTCACCTCAGCATGCCCCATTTTTGGCCTCTGCGTGCCCCATTTTTGACCTCTGCACGTCCTGTTTTTGGCCCCTTCCAGGCAGTGGGGATAGGCAGTGGCAGCAATCCCCACTGTCTGGAACGGGCCAAAAATGGGATCATGGAGGCAGAAAATGGGGTGCATAGAGGCAGAAAATGGGGTGTGTGGAGGCCAAAAACGGGGCGCATGGAGGCAGAAATAGGCGGCAGTAGGAATGGGCGGTGGTGATCCCCAGAGCTTGGAACAGCTGATCAGCGGTATTTGGGGAGGCCCCAACCGCCAATCAGCTGCTTGTGCTAAATCAGGCTGTGCTGAAGCTGACCAGGCTGTTTGCTGTTCACTGCAAGGAGGTAAATTACTGGGAGGCAGAGGCAGATTTTTTTCCCCGTTTTCCTCCCGAAAAGCTAGGTGTGTCTTATACTTCAGAGCATCTTATAGTCTGAAAAATATGGTACTTCATAATCATTCTACTTTTTTCATTTTCAGGTTACTCCCCATGGTATTGTTGAAAAAAAGCATATAATATATCCAGTAAGTTGTCTTCTAATATTCCATGTAATATCTATTTGTGTAAAAAAACCCCAAGCCCACCTAAGTTTATAAATTAAAGAAAATATAGGCTTATTGTATTTCATTTAATTTTTGCCTTTAAATCATTTTTTACTAAGGTGACTTGCAGTTTTCTTGATAAGGCTCTTCAGAAGTGATTTGGCCTTTCTTCCTAAGGCTTCCTAAATACCTCTCTCTGAGGTACTAGCCCAAAGTCACCCAGTTGCTTTGTGCTAAGACAGGACTAAAATTTGCTAAGTATCTTTAATTCCTTCCTCAGTCAGGAACATCTACTAAATTAGAAAGGGACCACAAAAATATTCTTTGAAAATAATGGATATGTTGCTTCATTGCTTAGATGGCTTTAGAATGTTCTCTGTAGTAGCCATTTCTTTAATTCTGAATACTGAACTCCAGTTACAAATATAGGTTTGAAGTAGACATTTACTCTTATGACCTGTAAAAAGATTTATTTTTATGGCAATACAAAGTTATTGTGGCTAACACTGTTTGTCCTTCACCATGGATGTCAAACTTGATCAGGTCACGTGACGTATCGTGACGTTTTTTGCCTTTGCAAAACGGGTGGGCATGGCCTGCACTTGATGCATCCGGCCCATGGGCCACCATTTTGACACCCCTGTCCTACACCAATTTGTTATATAATGAGGATTTCTAAGTTAAGAAAAATGTCTTGCATAAATCATGCATAAATAGTACCAAATCTTCTGCAAAACAAAAATGTGGAGGTACTTAGTATATGTTTTCCTTAAAATAGTTTCATATTCTGATTTCTTTTTTTTTTATTATTATCAGGGAGACAGGATGGAGGAAAAAGGAATTCCTCCACCATCACATGGAACTGCAGCAGAAATACCATTTTGTGAGGACTGAGAGACTTTTAAAACCTGTAAAATGAAAACACTTACTTTACTGTTTCCTATGTAAATGAATATATAATTCAAAATGGACAATAAGAAATGTAATGATTTATGGCTAATGTGTGTATATGTGAGAGGCAGTGCTGGGATGGTCTCTAAGGGTAGTCACTAATCATGTATAGATACTGAATCCAACAACAAAGTATTTTGGTTATTGGTAGGCCTTAGAAAACACACAACATAGAAACAACATTAAAAGATAAATAACATGAAATAAAAGATGTACATAGCAGCCAAAGAAGATAAACTTTCTTCATTCAGGTAAACCACTTTGAACCCTGAAGCTATTGACATCAAAGTTTCAGTGAGGAGACCATTGTAAATATATCCAGAACAAATAAACAGGAGGGTTAGTGCTTACTGCTTTACTAAGCTTGGAGAAAATTTAATTTAATTAAGTCTAGTAAGGGCCTGTTGACTCTTGATGGCTGTTAAGCAGATTTGACAATGAAAGTGCATCAGCTGAAAAATGATTGGGATAAAAAGCAATTAAGGTCTAGGTATTGTATCAAAGAGGAAACCACTTCTACAAGAGAAAGTCAATACTCTAAAGAAATCTTTACCAAAGCACCAAGCCATTTGCAGACAGGCAATTACAAGCTGAGATTCAACCAGATAAGAAAAAAATGGTCAAGAAACCCAAGCATCAAGATAATTTATGAAGGGAAAGTTACTGATAACAACAAGGCGTGTCAAAAAGACACAAAAAAAGAATTAAGTTGGATAAAATTTTACCAAGTCCTCTCATCTATTGTTGTGATTACAATTGACAATAATAATGATGGAGAGAATGGCACCACAGAAACTAAACCTTTCAACTAGTTGCCAACTAACCGATGATCTTTGTTTTTACATCTGGCACAAATGAGTTGGTTGATAACTCAAAACTCAGTTTGAATGTCCTTATTCTTGTGATTCCACTTTCCCCAGCACAACAGTCTCTATTCTTGTTTTACTATTGTTTATAACTATTGTTAAGCTTCCCCCTCCTCCGCAAGTCATATGCCAGTGGGCAAATATATAAATTTAAATTCTAGATTAAAAATAAAAATCTATTAAATTCATTGGAAGGCCTACTTTCCACATCAGCTCAGGAATATAAATATTTTTTCAGAAAAGTGCATTTTGTAATCTGGCCTTTTTGTGTTTATGTCTACTGCTGCCTTTTCTTCTTTTTTTTTTCCGCCTGCTGTGATGTTTCCTTTTCAAGTCATGATGGTCTCTGTCAGAATGCTGCATATTTTTCCAATCATCGGCTGAAACTCCAGAGTCTGAGGACAGCTGAACAAGGTCAAGAATTATCCCAGCTAATGGCTTGACACAGCCAACAATAACACAGTTGTCCAAAGAATTGCAGCTATCATCATTCACCTCTACATTTGCACAGGACGGTGGCACCAAAGCATAATGGGAATTAGAGTTCAAAGGTTTATTGCTACTGTAATGTGTAGAGGGGGTGTGTGAATTGGCAAGTCCACATTCCCTGCACTCAAAAGGGATAAAAACGATGTTTCCAATCTTTTACCCATACAAATCAATTTATCAGTCAGTACGGATACCAAAAGAGAAAGAAGGGCTCTTTAATGCACCATCTTAACACGTATTTTATTCATGAATAAAAACTCGATCAAAACTAATTCAATGCAGAAGTTCCTGCTGTTCTCTTCCCTTTTTCCTTCCCATTCATTCATTCATTCATTCAATCAATCAATCAATCAATTTATATGCCATCTGACTCCCAACAAATTTAGGCAGTTTACAAAATGTTAAAAACACACCTAAAAGGAAGAAACAACATAAAAGACAAGGGAAACAAAAAAATGGTAGCTAACCAGATGGGGAACAGAGAAAAGACGAGGGCTTCAATCATACTTGCCAAATGCAAAGACAAGATTCTTCTCTCTGATGTCCCAAAGGTGCTTTTTCAAGAGGCAACTGGATTTTCTGGTTTTTCTTTGAAGATGTTTTGCCTCTCATCCAAGAAGCTTCCTCAGCTTCTTGCTCAGCACCCCATGACCTGGATGACTGAGAATCTCCATAGATGTTTCTCTCTGATGAAACTTGGAAATTGAGTGTTTGTGCTGCTTTGTATTCCTTGTTTCCCAACGGGAGTTTTTGTCCTTGGATGCTTTGGGAGGGGATGGGGGGGGGGTGGAATCCAATAGGGCAATGGGCAGGGTTTATTTGGATGAGGCTCAACCCCTCCACCCCAATTTATCTCAGGTTATTAGGGTTCTGCCTTGGGAGGCAGTGTCATGCTTAAGACCTATGCGGGAGCCCTCCAAAAGCCATGGAAAAAATGTTATTTTTCAAAATGTGATCAATAAATAATATAAAAATTTTGACTTTGGTGAAGGGGTAGCTAAAAGCTGAACCCTATTTTCTGGAATACCAAAGATTTCAACCGACTTCCACCTCTGCAATGTGTTTGGATAGGATAGTAACCAGGGACGATTCTACACACCTATTCAAAAGTAAATTGCAGAGGATCTAGCTACCTTAAAAACCTTGATGTTCTTGGCAAGATGCAGAAGGGCAGCGATTCAATCGGGAAGATGGAATCAAAACAAGGAAGAGTGACATATTTTTGCTGGAGACTGAGGGGAGACATTTGTCCCTGCAGTGATTATCACCAAGTGTTGTATCTTACGATTTATGATGAATGTATTTTTTACAATGACTATGATCGTGATTTATCACTTATTGCTTGTATGCACATTGAGACCTTATGCACCAAAGACAAATTCCTTGTCTATCCAGTCATGCTTGGCCAATAAAGAATTCTATTCTATTCTATTCTATTCTATTCTATTCTATTCTATTCTATTCTATTCTATTCTATTCTATTCTATTCTATTCTATTCTATTCTATTCCTTATTCTAAATTCCTTATTCCTATTCTATATCCTATCCTATCCTTATTACTATTCTATATTCTATTCTATATTCTATTCTGTTCTATTCCTATATCCTATCGTATCCCTATCCTAATCTTCCTATCCTATCCTATTTTCTACCTCAACTCCGTCTAAAATCAGGGGATACCTAGGAATCCCCCTTCCCGAAGGTGAGGAGGAAAGAGACGGAGGCTTTGGCTCCCTTAACAAAAATGGCTCCCCCCCCCCACTTCCATTTCCTGCCGCTCCGCGAGCGTCACTTCCCGGGGGGGGGGCTTCCTGAGCTGAAGGGAGGGCGGGGCGCGAGCCGGAGCAGTTGGGCATGCCAACGGTAAACCGCCGAGCTCTGGAATGGCTCTACGGGCTGGTAAGGCGGTGCTGCTTTCTTTGCCTCCTACCCCCAAATTTCTTTTGTTGTTTGAGGGAGAGGGACGCGGCCTCTCCCCTACAAAGAAATCCCGGGAGGCCGATTTACGAGCTCAGTCCCGCTGCTCAAAAGCAAGGAGTGGTGCGGGATCTGCCCCATAAATTGGGGGGTGGGGGGGGAGATACTCTCTGTCTCGGAGGAAGGAGCCTGGGACCCCACCCCCCTCCCCCAGGTTTGCCGTTCAGTTGAAAACAATTCCCCTCAGGCTGGCTGAAGCTAAGCTTTTGTCTCCAACCTCGAATTTAGGAGCTTCTCTTTTAGCCTCTAAGTCAGGGGTCTCCAACGTTGGCCGCTTTAAGACTTGTGGACTTCAACTCCCAGGATTCCTCAGCCAGCTTTGCTGGCTGAGGAATCCTGGGAATTGAAGTCCACAAGTCTTAAAGCGGCCAAGGTTGGAGACCCCTGCTCTAACACTTTTTAAAAGGATTCACCCAATGCGGGAGACCTCCGTGTGGTTTGCTGTTGCCTCAAGTGTCAGGCTTTACTATTGGCGTTCATAGCAGTCCTTGAATACACTTGCAACTTTTAAGAAACATACTAACCTAGTTGGAAAACAGCAATGTAACCCGTAAGTTTCCCACTTGGGGAATGTTACATAGAATCCGTTTTTTCTATTATTCAAGTCTCGGTGCCTTTTCTTGTTTGACCCCTTGCTTTCTGATGTATTGCATTACACAACTGTGTGCTTCATTGATTTCTGTACCCTATAAATGGCCTTTGACACCACTCCCACCACCCTTAAAAAATGCTTTTTGCTTTCCTTGAATTACTTGGTGATCTGTATTTTCTGGTGGACAAAGAAGCCTCTCTCTCTCTCTAAATTAGAGACTCTAATACTGGCATTTCACATCCCCTTTTCAATTTCAATAGCTGAACGTTTACAGGGGAGCTGTATCAAGAGTTTACAGATGCGTCAAACTACAAATCCGAAAATGAGATTGTACAGAAGAGATCACTAACCCACTTTAGACCATGGCTTCTTGCCTTTCTCCCTTTCTCTTCAACTTTAAATCAAAGACTAGGCTTCAGTTAAGTTTAAACAAATACAGGCTTTGATTTAGTCCTTTATAATAATGTTGTTTCTGCAAGCCATTTGCATGCCTGGCAACTGCCTGGAGAAGTTACTGTGGTTTACATGGCAACGTTTTCACAAATAGCTGGCTGGTTTCTCCTTGCTAGGGCTCAGAGAATTACTGGCCCAAGATCACCCAGTTGGCTTCCTGCTTGAAACAACACTAGCACTGTCTTTCTTTAGGGTGGGCACATTTTATGTCTATGTTTATCGGTAAATCTCTGGAGGATTTGAAATTTAATCCACCCATTTTTCTGAATCCTTGCTGTCCAACAGTTGGGACTCAATCATTAAAAAGCCTGTCCATCCTTTCAAACCGAACTATAAAAAATATAAATTCCTGAGACAAACAAATTAAAGTTGAAAAGACTTGTGAGCTTTGTTCTAATCTTACCCCAAACATCTGAAATAGGCATGTACTTTTTGGCTTTTTTGTTAAACCATGTTTACCTATTATTTAAGCCCTTGATGTGATTACCTTTTGGCTTTTTTTCCCTGCCTTTGATTCTTGACAACTGTCTGGAGTGCCTGCTCTTTTTCTGGCAATATTTTACAGGTACTTTGCCATGGCTTCCTTCATGGGGGCTGAGAAAAAAGTGAGTGGCCTAAAATCACCCAGCTGCGCTCCATTCTTAAGGCAGGACTAGAACTCCTAGTCTCCTGATTTCTAGATTGGTGCCTTAACCACTAGACCAAACTGGCTCCATTTCTGGCTTTCTCGGATTTAAATTAGACCATTATGTACTGTAAACTATGTTTTATAATTTAGCAAATTAAATGCAAAAAGCAAACTATGATACATTCAAGAGAAGTGGTTAACATAAAACTTATTTTTGCACAGTAATCACTGTGGTTTTGGGCTGAAGGTATTGGACTAGGATGGGGAAAGTCAAGTTCTGATTCACTCTTGGCAATGGAATTTCACTATATATCTTAAGGCCAGCCATACTCTCTCAACCAAACAGGGATAAAATAAAGACCTTCATGGAAACTTGAACTCCTGTAGAAAAGGCAGAATGAGCATTTAATAAATCATAGCACTACAGTACATAAGCATGGGTCTTAGTAAGATATCCATCTCATATGACTCACTTCAACCCCTGGATTCTTGTAGGTAAGCTAAAGATTTGATTTTGGTGATGGGGATAAAACTAATATAAAGAGAGGCTTGACATATCAAATGTAAATTCATATTAAGGATATTTTGTTCTTTTCTTTCACAGATTCTTCTTGCTTTTGTATGGCTTTCATGGGGCTATGTCATTTATGCAACACGAATAGCAGCCAAATGGCAATTGAAGGAGATGTATCCTATACAAGCCAAGAATATTTGAGACATCTCTGGAGTAGAATACCACAGAAATACAAAGACATTCTATAACTCCACAAATAATAACCTGCAAAAACATGAATTCTCAACTGGAGTGGCTGAGTTACAGGAGTCTAATTGAAGCTTCAGAAATACAGATAAAGATAACAAAAAAGCTGTGAACATCTGATACTCAGTACTATTAACATATAACTGAGAAAATATCTTTGAATATAGTTTTTTTTTTAAAAAAGAATTTTACATTTTTTCCACTTTACTGCTTATTTCAATATCTAGAAGGATTACTGATAGCCCAAAGAGTCATTATTATGGAAAAATAACTAGATACTTTGTGCAAGAAAGTTTGGTTTGGTTTTCAAGTTAAAAGTTACACTCTTATACAATGGTTTTAATGGTACAGAAATAAATGCCCGGATATCTCTGGAAGGATTGGCAAAATATATATATAATATCCAGTGAGAATTTGAAGTTAAACAGATGTTCAACTTATTTGATGCTGTTCTGAAGAAAAATCCTCATCATGGATTTTGGTATGTTTCATTAAAAAATCCAGTCTACAGTGTATTGTTGAAAGCCAAAATTATCTAATTAGGGACATTTTTAAAGGAATATTTAATGTTATTTAATAATAATTTATGCAAACTAAAGTGCAACTTTAGTCTATTTTTTTGCTTCACTTTATTATATCAATTAAAAGAATTGTTTTCCGAGTGCATCAATTGAGTGTTTGATAGCCAATCTTTAACATTTTGAATTTACTTGTCTAATTTCATCTGCAGCTTCTATAAAATCCAAGGTCAACTACTAAATCAGGAGTACTAATAGGTTCAATGGAAGTGTCAATAATCTGCAAAACACCAAAAAGTTGTTCCCAAACTACCGACCAATTAATCTGTAAGTATAATCAGTTAGTTGTACGTAAAATACCTGCATGGCAAGGCAACAATTTGACTTTTGGCCAGGGGATTCCGTTTTACCTTCAGCCTTTACTGGGCAGGAAAACTCCAAACTAATCTAGGTTTATAACCAGCATCAATTGATCCTTAATCCACATTTGACCTGATTTTAAAAAATATGGGCATAAATTATGACCTACGCATCTACTTCTCTTCATGTCAAAATGATGTGAACACATATGTTGGGGTTCACTGCAGTAGCCAAGGGCACCTGCTTAAAAGAAATCCAAATTTTAGGGACTAGGCAAGGATGCATCCATCCTGGCTCCGTTATTGTTCAATTTCTATATTAATACACTTGGTGCTTATTTATACTATCTTTCACAAATTTTGACTGTTTTATGCAGATGATGGATAATTCTAAAACTCCTGTCCTCATTTGGCAATCACAATTGGGACAGATAACTTAATTGTTAAATAAGGGGGGGGGGGTTGCTAATTCAAATGGTGATTGTGCTTAAATTCTTACTTTGGCTTTCCTTTGTTTTACAGACCTGTGAATGTTGTAAATGAGATGGTTGGCACTTTTTCATTGCTGTCATAACTGAACGGTTGCTGCACAAGGCAGATGACAAACAAGAACTACCTGTAGATTTAGGAAGTGTTATATGCTCTTGCTACCTCCTGTGACAATCTCTTGTTGCAGATTAATGATAATGACAATACCAAAATGATACTATTTACTAACAAGCACAAAAGGGTACATTATCATGTGATCAGAGTTTACTACAGGTAACCTGACCCAGAAGTATATCAGACAATGATTATTTGATAAGGAAACTGATGCTAGTCTCATTCTACTGATGTGTTCTTAGAAAACCAGATATTTAGTCATAAGGTTGTCGGAGACCTTAATTTGATTTTAATGCCTCTAGCATTAAAAGAAATTCATGACTTAGTAAGAATAGTCATATGAAGTTTTTAGTTGGGGGACCTACATAGTACAACACTAATCTAGTAAGGGCCAACCATGCCCTTGTGGTATCAATTCTTTTATCTGGATAAATGGTAATGTATAACATCTTAACTCAAATGAGAAATATTAGCCTATTGATTATTTTGCATACATTACTTTTAACAAACCAGTTCTAGGTTTAGCTTTTAAACTGAAATAAGCATATAACAAAACCTAAACCAAATCTGATCAGGGCAATTTTTTTTTAATCTTTGGGGAATGTTATATCATGATATGGGATTGATCTTCACTGTTATCATTTAATGAATAGACTATATAAATAGAGAACAAAGCCCATACCTTTTTAAAACTGAAGACATTATCTAATCAAATAATGAAACAAGCAAACAACCAAACTCAGAAAACACCAAGGACTCCAAAGTCACATTTTAATTAATTTATTTTATTAAATGAGTTATTCCTTATGCCTTACAACAAAATTAGAAACAATAGTAAACAATAACTATTAAAACATTAAAAACTAAGGCCTTTTCATCCAGCTATATAACGTAAACAATTAGCACAAAGACACCTAAATATTGGTTAACGTAGAAAGCAAAAAATTGTAACTAAGAGGAAAAATAAAGACTTTAGTAATACTTAACTTTAGTCCTTGAGGTATGACCCTATTGGAACCTATCCATTAAGGTCGTAAGTCAAAAATGTTGTAAAATGAATCAGACTCAATTTTACAACATTTTAATTTATTAAAATTAATTTCATAAAACAAGTTATTCTTTATGCATTATAACAAAGATCAAAACAATAGTAAACAAGTAACTATTATAAAAACTTTCTTCCTAACTTCCTCTTTTACCACTTCAGGAGTCAAGAGATACAAAGTTCTGGTTCTTGGTTTTCTAGTTGCTTCAACCATTGTTAATTAAAAATTAAAAATCAAGGCCTTTTCATATAAAGCTATATAACCTAAACAAGATGTGTAAAGACGTCTAAATATTGATTAAACTACAAAGCAAAAACTTGTAACAAAGAGGAAAAATAAGGTTTCTAAGAATATTTAACAAAGAATACATAGTAATTTAAGGCGCTTCTCTTACTTTAGTCTCTTCTTTTTCACTCTCCTTGGATCTTCTTTTCCCACTGAGGAGAGACATTCATTATTTTTATGGTTAGCAGCACCATCTCTGGAACCTGCAGAAGATGGTGATGCAGATCTACTAGCATCCGTGGCACTAAAGGTGCACAATTGGATAAGCTGCTCTTTCTTCTAGTGCTATTCCCAAGTTATGACTGGGTCTTCTCCATTTGCCTCGATCCAGTGCATCTTCAGGGGCGACACCCATGTATTTCATATCCTCTTTGATGCGATCCACCCCCTTTTCTTGGGCCTACCACAGAGTTACCAGCCATCAAGATCCAGATGCATGGCTGTCCTCGTCATTGAGTCTTTACCTCGTAAGGGTTTGACATACTCAACAACACAGTTGTCAAAAGAATCACAGCTGTCACCATTCACTTCGACATTTGCTGGTTGTGATATCTGCAACCCAGTTATGTTTCCAGAAGGGTCTTCCTCAGCGCTTCCAGGTGTCTCAGTTGATGGAGAAGCATTAATTTGCTCTTTAATTGGCATAAGATAGGCCCGGTGTTTCATCATCCCAGGGTGCCTGGCCCGTGTCACTTCTGAAAGCATTACGTTCAGGTACTTGGGTTTCAGTTTCATCAGGAGATAGGGTAACAATAGAAGACTCAGTTGCTTCCTTTTTCTCTGCTGGGGCTGGACAATCATAATTTGTATGCTCATCATATGCATCTATAGTAAAAGGACATCTAGCCAAGCTGATAAACTCATTCTTACTTTGGAATAAATTGTAATTGATTAGCACATGCTTGGCTTTCTAGATCAAACTAGATTAAATTATGCATTATTATACGTTATACAATATTAATGGGAGAGCCATGAATACCCAACAGGATTGTAAGCTCGCTTTTAAACCATGGAAGCAGCCTCTGAAGGCAGGCAGGATTCCTACAGAAAATGACATCTCTATAACCCCCCACTACTGGCACTCCCATCTATGGATCCAACAGAGGATGGTGATGCAGAGCTATGATTCAGATGTGTTTCTTTTTATCACACCTTGTATTAGGGATCGTTCCTTCATAAACAATTTCAACACTTGGGCTTCTTGACTTTTTTCTTCTTTTCTTGTTGAGTCTCAGCTTCTGTCTGCAATGTTAGCTTCCTTTCCACAGATGGCCTGGGGCTTTGGTAAAGATTTCTTCAGAGGCTTTAGGCTTTCTCTTGTAGACCAAGTTTCCTCGCTACCTTTCTGGTATAACACTCAGATTAAGATGGCTTTTTAATCCAATATTTTAGTTGATGCACTCTTTCAGTGTCATCAAATTTTGCTAATAGCCATCAAGAGTCAACAGAACAACCTTACTAGACTTAAATTAGAATTAAATTAAATTTTCTCCAAGCTTACTAATAACAGTAACAATTAATCCTATTATTCTGGATATTTAAAAATAATTAGTCCCTTTTAATAATTTAAACAATATAGCCAAAAGATGAACAGGTAGATGCAAGCATTTCGTATTGACTCATCAGTACCTATATTACAATAACAAGGTTTAAATCAGCCTCATAGTTCTGGATATATTTATGATGGTCTCCTCACTGAAGCTTTAGTGTGATTAGCCTCAGGATTCAAAGTGGTTTACCTAAATGAAGAATCTTTAACTTCTTTGGCTATGTATTCCATTTTGTTTTATCTTTTAATGTTTCTAAGTTGTATGTTTTCTAACACCTATCAATAACCAAAATAAAGTACTTTGTTGTTGGATTCAGTATCTATACCTGATTAGTGACTGCATTAGAGACCATCCCAGCTAGCAATGCCTTCCCGATAACCCCACATTAACCCAAAATCGTTAAGTCTCTTATTGTCCATTTTGAATCATATCCCATTTGTTGAAGGCACTTTTGAATTGAAAAGATTAGCTACTGACTTCACCGTTGCCCCGAAGACACCCAGTTGAGCATTCCTTTCATGTCCCCAGCAGAAGCTGGAGTGAAGGATGGAAGCTCACCCCATCCCACAGCAGTGCTTGGGTCTCAAATGAAGGTTTGCTAACCTCCAGTCCAAGCCACTGTGCTGAATTATATGTTCATTTATATAGGAAACAAGTTTTTAGTCTCCAGGTCCTAGAGTCTCTCAATCCTCACAGATTAGTATTTCTCCTTCAGTAGCTTGTGGTGGTAGTGTTGCTTCTTTTTCCTCCAGCCTGTCTTCCTGATAAATGAAAAAGTTACGATATGCAAATATTTTAAAGAAAACATATACTAAGCACCTCCATGGCTTTTTTTCCAGAGGAAGATGTGGTATTATTTATACATAAATTATACAAGATAGATTTTTCTTAATTTAGAAATCCTTGTTACATAACAAATTGGTGTAGGGCAAACAGTGTTAGTCACAATACTTTTGTATTGCCATAAAAAAAAAAATTACAGATAATAAGAGTAAATGTCTACTTCAAATTTGCATTTGTGATGAGTTAAATATTCAGAATTCAGAAATGAGTATTACAGAAAACATTCTAAAGCTGTGATGGTGAACCTATGGCATGCCCACCAGAAGTGGCACATGGAGCCATGTTGCCTGGCACACGCTGCATTGCCTGTTCCTCTCCTGGGTTTCTGGCGCATATGCGCACGCGATGATCAGCTGGCCTTCGTGCAGCAGTGCCGAAAACTGGAAGAGCTGGTCTACCATTTTCCAGAATGAGCATGTGTGTCGGCCAGCTCATCATTGCGTGCGCATGCACACCAGAAACCAGAACCACCTGGCCAGCCAATAGGAGGAACTCATTTTTTATTAGGCTTATGGAAAATACCTGTATCAGTTTCTTATTTGTGCCTATCAGCACGAGTGAATAACACTGATTCTTAACAGTGAAAGAACAACACATTTCCCAAGTTACACAGGTGCTTACTATATCTATTAGTGGTAGTCAAATGACAGTATTAGAATGGGGAAGAGTAGTACTGGTCAAAAAGAAATGGAAGTTAACTGAAGGTCCTGCCGACAGCCAAACAGATGTTTGCAAAGTTGAAGCTCATCACACTAAGGTTCTACTTCAGTTTTCAAAGAAAGACCCAGGTCACTGGAGAAACATCTGTACATGGTTGATGTTAAGTGCTTTGTTGGTTTTATTTTAATTTAAAACTTTGAATTTTGCTGCGGAGCTGGGGCCAAATCAAACAAGTAATTATATTTTTGGAACTTTACTTCTATTAACAAATTTAATTCAAACCATATATAAAATAAAATGTATTGTTATACAACACTTTTAAGCAAAATTCACTCTTGGTTTTTTGGTAGTGATTTGTTCTCTGAGCTTACCATTTAGCTCCCGAACGTTTTATTACCAAACTAGATAACATCTTCAGTGGGACTTCGGGTGAAGTGTCTTGTTCTGCTTCTCTCTTGTTTATATAGGTCTTGTGTGGTCAGTAGGTCATGTGATTGGCTTGATGCGAAATTCAGCTGGTGAGGGGATGGTTGGTTCCATTGTTGATTGTGAATGGTCCTGTTCCTTATAGGTGGTTCTAAATGTGTTTGTTGATGGATGGATTTGTAGAGTACTAGACTTGAATGAATTCCTGTATATGGTGAGTTTTAGCATGGCTAATGATTCTGGCTTTGTCCCACTTGAAATGGGACTCTGTTTATTGTTGATGTGGCTCGAGATCAGGGACTTCTGGGCATGCCTGTTGACTGTCAGCTAGTGTTCATGAATTCTGTTTTTTAATTGTCATCCTGTTTGTCTGACATAGAAAAAGAATTTTTTAAAGTAGTTACAAAAGCAATTATAGCACTCAGGTCATCAAGCCCGCACCAACAATCCTCCACAAAGCAGTAATGAGAAACAACCATACCGGCTGCAAAATTCCTGGATCTTGATTGGCCATGTGATCAAGAGAAAAAAAAACCCAACTGACTCACATGGGTCTCTGAAAATTCTTTTTTGCCATTTTTTTACAGATATGTTTCTTATTGATAAAACAAGTTATTGTTTATGCCTTATGGCAAAGTTAGAAACAATAGTAAACCAATAACTATTATTATTAAACATTACAAACTACTGTTTACCCAAAAAACATTACAAACTGTTTTTCCCCAATTATCAAATATTAGTTTCCCCTAACCAAAAAATAAGCCCTAGCCTGATTTTTGCATAAACATAAGCCGTACCCCCAAAATAAGCCCCAGTTACAATGCATTAAGCAATAGCCTTCATACTTTTGTATATACCTGCTTAGTAGGACTCCCCCCACCCAAACAGTGTTCTTTTTTATATGAAGTCAGCTTATTGCCCCCACAATCCGGATCCTCATTTTACCTACCTCGAAAGGATGGAAGGCTGAGTCAACCTTGAGCCTGGTGAGATTCGCACTTGCAGTAATTGCAGGCAGCTGGTGCAGTTGGTGCAATTTAACAGCACTTTAGTCTGCTGCGCCACCAAGGTTCTTTTGGTGTTTCTCCAAAAATAAGCCCTAATGAGTCTTTTGGAGCAAAAAAAATATATTTAAAATCGGGTCTTATTTTGGGGGAAACACAGTATAAAAACCAAGGCCTTTTCTTAACAGAAGATGATGGAGAAGAATTGATAGGATTTTTATGAGACTTCATTCTTTTTTGTTTTTTGTCATACCTTCTTGTATCAGTGACTTTCCAAACTTCATAAATATTTTCAATACTTGGGCTTGTTTTTTTCTTTTTTCCTTCTTGAGTCTCCACTGGAGATTGCCCGTTTGCATTGCTAGCAGCTTTTCCACAAATGGCCTAATGCTTTGGTAAGGGTGTCTTTAGAGCATTACTTTCTCTTGTAGAAGAGATTTCTTTGTTACTTCTGTGGGTCCTTTCCTAGTAATTACATTTTATATTTCCTTTTCCCATATATCTTTGCAGAATGTCCTCTATCAGGACGCCTGGAAGTTCCTGATCTACTGTTAGATCAACTTCTTGATCTGCCTGGCAAACTGGCTTCTGGATCAGTTTCTTAATCTACATCTTTCATAAGGCTGACTTTCCATATCAGCCCTGGAATATTGATTAATTTATTCATTCAGAAGGTTGCTGCTGTAATCTGGGCTTGTAAACTGCCTGCAATACTGTGCTCCAGCCTGAACAGTAAATTTCTCTTTTTAAAAAATAAAATATTCAAGGATATTTTCCCAATTTTTCTGAATTATATGTTATTAGTGTGAAGTATCACAGTAAATCTGTATTTCTGAAGCTCCAATGTTGCTGCAGCTTAGCCACTCTAGTTTGCAGATTATTATTTATGGTGTTACAGAATGTGCTTATATTTCTCTGGTATTCCACTCTCGAGATGTCTCAAATATTCTCTGTTTGTGTGGGATACATCTCTTTCAAGTGCCATTTGGCTGCTATTCGTGTTGCATAAATGACATAGCCCCACGAAAGCAATACAGTAGCAAGAAGAATCTGTGAAAGAAAAGAACAAAATATCCTTAATATGAATTTACATTTGATATGTCAAGCCTCTCTTTATACTTGTTTTATCCCCACCACCAAAATCAAATCTGCAGCTTACATACAAGAACCCAGAGGCTGAAGAGAGTCATATGAGATAGATGTCTTACTAAGATCATGCTTAGTGCTACTATTTATTAAACATTCATTCTGCCTTTTCCACAGGAGTTCAAGTTTCCATGAAGGTGTTTATTTTATACCTGTTTGGTTGAGAGTATGGCTGGCCTTAAGATATATAGTGAAATTCCATTGCGGAGAATGAATCAGAACTTGACACTCCCCATCCTACTCCAATACCTTCACCCCAAAATACAGTGATTACTGTGCAAAAATAAGTTTAATGTTAACCACTTCTCTAAATGAATTGATGTAAGTGGAGGGTTTCCTGAAGTTGCTGAAGTTCAGTACCAAGTACCAAAAAAAAAAAAAAAAGCCTTGGCTAACAAGAGAAAAATGTGTTTTCTGAAGGTTAAAAAAAAAGAGGCCTAGACTGCCAGGTGAAAACTGCTAATATTACCTTTAAAAATGCTAATAAAAATAACGCTATTAAAATTTGAGGGGTCTCTTGCATTGAGGTGGGTGGAGACTGGCTTTCAAGGGAATGAATGGCAAACGTGAGAGGAATCCCAGGCCCGTTCCTCCGTGACAGTTAATAACGAGGCAGAGCCGCCCCCACCCCAAGCCCCCCCAACGTATGGGGACGATCCCTCACGGCTCCTTGCTTTTGAACAGCGGGATTGAGCCCGTAAATTGGCCTCCAGGAATTTCTTTGTAGGGAGAGGCCGCGTCCCGCTTCCTCAAACAACAGAAGAAATGACCGGGAGCGGGGGAGGGAGAGGGAGGGGGAAGGGAAGGAGGCAAAGCACCGCTTTACCAGAGAGTAGAGCCATTCCAGAGTTCGGCAGTTTACCGTCGCCATTCCCAGCTTCTCCCATTCGCGGTCTTCCCTCGCCTCGCTCAGGAAGTGATGTACGCTGAGCGGCAGCAGGAAAGGGAAGGCGAGAGAGCCATTTTTATTAAGGGAGCCAAACCACTCTCCTCCTCCCCCCCCCCCCCCCGCCGCCTCCGGGAAGGGAGATTCTCAGGTATCTCCTGAAATTTGATGGCCTCTTCGATTCTTCCGAACTGCAGGGACAGATGTCCGCCGTCGGTCTACGGCATAAAATATGCCGCTCTTCCTTGTTTTGATTCCGTCCGTCCCCCACACCCCCCGATTTTAATCCTTCCCTTTCCCCTTCCTTGCCAAGAACATCAAGGATTTAAACTAGCCGGATCCTCTGCAATTTACTTTCGAATAGGTGTGTAGAATCGCCCCTGGCTACCATCCTATATCCAAACTCATTGCAGAGGTGGAAATCTGTGGAAATGTTTGATAATCTGAGATTAATCGGGGGGGGGGGGGAAGGAGCAGCCTCTTCCAAATAAATCTTGGTAATTGCCAGTGCGGGTCTCTCTCTCCCCCACCCTCCCGTCCACACCATCCCCTCTACGGACAAAAAACTCCCTTAGAGAAATAGAAACCAACAATTTTCAAGTTTTACCTTGCCTATGCATTTGGCAAGTATGATTGAAGCCCTCTTCTTTTGTTTTTTGTCCCCCCCCCCCCCGCTCGGGTTAGTTATCGTTCCCATCTTTGCTTCTTTTCTGTTTGTTTTCATTTGTATTGTTTTCTTGTTTGGATGTGTTTTTAAGATTTTGTAAACCGCCCAAAGTTGCTAGGAATCGGATAACATAACATAATACTAAATAAATAGAAAGGGAAGAGGACAGCTTCTGTATTGAGTTCCAATTTCGACCGAGTTTTTCTTCATGAATAAGTACGAGTGAAGTGCAGTCACGAGCCTGGCTTTTTTTTTTTTTTTGGTATCCTTTCTGACTGATAAATTGATAATTATGGGTAAAAAAAAAAGATTGGGAACGTGGCTTTTCCCTTCTTTTGAGGGCGAGGAACGTGGACCTGCCGACTCCCCTTTACACATTACAACAGCAATAAACTTTTGAACTATTAACTCCCGAGATTCTTTGAGGCCGCGCAGTTCTGATCGCTGAGGCTTAACGGGAGTTGAAGTCATGGAGCCCTACAAGCTTTTAGCCCCGCCAAGGATGCATGGAGTTAACCGTTTTCGTTTTAACTAGCAAAGGAAAGAAACCGCGGCATCTTTGGCCTGCTGTTGAAACAAAAATGTAAATAAAAAAAGGGAAGCTCAACCATGCCGAGGGTTTTTTTTATTTTATTTTTAAATTAGTCCCCTCCCCCTTCTCCCCTTCTAACCCGGAAAGTGACTCCTCCCCCTGCCTGCCACTTGGCTTGTGCATCCGGTTTGGAAAGGACGGGGAAGCAACTCGAAGCCGCAGCAGCCGCAGCGGCTGCAGCAGCCTTCTCATCAGCTGTCTTTCGGTTGTGTCGCCGTCCATGTGTGACCCCCGAGAGCGACGGAGCCGAGCCGCCGGCGCCAATGGCCGTCGCCGCTGGCACCAACGGTCCAAACCGGTAAGTGGCTTCTTTTGGGAGGAGGGCGGCCGGCAAAACTCTGGATCTTCCGGACACTTTTCCCCGTTAGTTTTCCTGAGGAGTGGGGGGAGACCCGAGCGAGGTCGTCCGTTTCTGCTCCTGGCTGAGGGTCTTCATGCCCCGAGACTCGTTTTAACGGTCTCAGCCAACAGAACGTTCGATTCTTTTCTCAGCCCCCACCCCCACCCCCCGTTTCCCTAGGTAATGGCAAATCGAACTCGGGGTCCGTTTGTGGCCGCTGATTGGCTCCCGGGATGCTTAAATAGCAGCTCCGCTTATCCCGATCTTTAGTTCTTCGTCCTGGCGAGGAAGCGGCGGTTTGGATAATCTCGGAGGCACCGTTGCTTTGTGGATTGCCAGGCTTCGGTTCTTATAGGCATCTCATAGTGAAGGGAGATGCAAATGACTTCTTCTGACTTAGAAACATTGTTGCCTTAAAGATTGCCCAGCCTTTTGGGTCTTATACACATCTCATAGTGAAAGGACACAAAAGTGGTGGTTCTTCTGATTTAGAGGCACCATCTCCTTGAAGATTGCCTAGCCTTTGGCTCTTATACACAGGAGACGCAAGTGACTGTTCTTCTGACTTAGAGGCACCGTTGCCTTGAAGATTGCCCAGCCATTGGCTCTTATAGGCATCTCATAGTGAAAGGACACACAAGTGGCTCTTCTTCTGACTTAGAGGCATTGTTGCCTTGAAGATTGCCCAGCCTTTGGCTCTTAAAGGCATCTCATAGTGATGGGAGATGCAAATCAATCTTCTGACTCTGAGGATTCGGGAAACTTCGTTAGTGTTTTACACCATATCTGCTTTTTGAGAGTTTTAATGCAAACAGCCATATCCTTTCTCAGATTTCTCATTACTGATGAAAATAGAATAGATTAGAATGGAATTCTTTATTGGGCAAGTGTGGACACACTTGTGGAGACACAAGAAATTTGTGTCCAGTGCATAAGCTCACAATATAAACAGCAACTAATAGGTCATAGGTTGTATATCATAGTTGCAATCATTAATCATGAGTTAGAAACAACAACTCATAAATGGTTATTAAACTTGTATGCTATTCATAGCTCAAAGAGTTTGGGCAACTCACATGGCTCACACAAATTTCAGTAAAGTTAGTAAAATGTAAAAAGTAAAGATAAAACAATCCAGGCACAGGGTAGCAAGATTATCCAAGGTTAACAAAAGGTGGTTGTGCCTCTTCTAAACAACAACAGTGTGGGGCCATCCGATCTATGAGTGGAGAATATATCTCGGAATGAGGAATGAAATAATTTAGCCTTGCAGGAAAGAAATTTAATCTGATAAATTGGTGATATGTTTACATTGTAGTTTTCAATACAAACACATAACTCATGTCAAGCTTACATTGATTATTGTATTTCTTTTCCATTTTCAGGGCTTGATACCACTGGCAGATTTTTTCCCAAAGGATAATTCACTCCTATCCGGCATCAACAGGTTGCATCAGACAATGCCAGAGGAAATATCTCCAGATTCTAAGTGCCCGATCTGCTTGGACATGTTTGAAAATGTGGCCTACTTGGATCGTTGCTGGCACAGATTCTGCTTCCGGTGTGTGTTGGAGTGGTCCAAAAACAAAGCAGAATGCCCACTCTGTAAACAGCCCTTTCATTCCATCGTGCACAGCATGAGATCTGCAGATGACTACAAGGTGCATTCTGTGAGGCCTTCAGAAATGGAATCTTTTGCTAATCCTAATGGGAGGCGATTCCGTTACCGAACTACGTTAACAGGAGAACATCCTGCAAGTGTTAATTCCCAGAGGTCTTCCTCTTCTCGAAGGACAATGTCTTCCCCAAATTGTGGGATCTTGTTTGAAGGGTTATCAACTCAGACAACAAGGCAGAGAGATGCAGAAATGCATCAGATGATCAGACGGCTTGCATCAAGGCGACAAGCTAGTTTGGAAGGTAGATTTATGCGGCACATTCAAGAGCAAGAGATGATTAGCTTTCGAAAAGCTCTGTATCGTTCTGGCACACGTGTGAGAAGCATTGAAGATGGAGGGCGTTATAGGGACATATCGGCTGAATTTTTCCGCAGGAATCCTGCCTGCCTTCATAGGCTGGTACCATGGCTAAAACGTGAACTTACGGTCCTCTTTGGAATTCATGGATCACTCATTAATATAGTTCAGCGTGTAATAATGAGTAATTTGAATAAGTTTGACCTGGAAAGCCAGGCATTTGCCAATGAACTACAGCCTTTCTTACTGCAAAGCACAGAGCATTTCTTACACGAATTTATAAATTTTGCCAGATGTCCATTTAATATTGAAGCGTACGATGAACATGCGAATTACGATTGTCCGGCTCCATCAAGAGAAGAAGGAAGTGCATCGGAATCTTCAGTTATTACAATATCACCCGATGAGACAGAAACCCAGGCACCCGATTGCAATGCTTTCAGAACTGATATAGGCCAGGCACCCTGGGATGACGAAACACCCGGCCCCTCCTATTCTAACACAGAACAAGTGCATATTTCTCCATCAACTGCATTAAACACTTCAGAAAGCTCGGATGAAGAGCCTGCTGGAAATAGAACAGGGTTGCAGATATCACAAGCAAATATAGAGGTGAATGGTGACAGTTGTGATTCATCGGACAACTGTGTAATTGTGGACTATGTCAAACCATTAGCTGAGAGAACCCCCGAGCTTGTTCAGCTGTCCTCAGACTCTGAAGTTTCAGCTGATGATGGGAAAAAGGAAGATACAGATAAAGTGCAGCCTACCCAATTTTGCAACTTTAATCTGACAGATATTAGTAGATCTGCTTCGCCATCATCTGCTGGATCCAGAGATGGTATTGCTAATAAGATTAATGAATATCTCTCCAATGAAAAAAGAAAATCGAAGAGCGAAAAAGATGAGACTAAATTCAGAGGAGCATCTTCATTGCAAAGCTTTTCTTCAAAGGAAGCCTGTTATGGATACAATTCATCAAAAAGAAGGAAACCTGAATCGCATGTGCAGCATTCTGACAGAGAGCATCACAGTTCGAAAAGGAAGAGGAAGCATCGCAGTAGGGAAAAACGAAAAAAGAAAAGAGACGGCAGTAGACATAAGCACAAAAAGAATAAAAGGAGATCAGCCCGAGAAAAGAGTACGTCCCGATCTCTTTCTCCAAGTAGTGAAAGCACTGACCTGAGAGATTTAAGCTGGTCACGATCTCAAAGCAGAGACTATAGTGGAACTTCCAGGATTAAAGACATGGATTATTATTTGAGAGACGATTATCCAAAAAGCAAAAAATATGCTTTATACAATCCAAATGCAGTCAGAAGTTATGAAAGACATAGATCGAGAAACCGGTCAAGAAGTCGATTTAGCAGCCGATCAAGAAGTCGATCTAGCAGCAGATCAAGAAGCCGATCTAGCAGCAGGTCAAGAACTTCCAGGCATCCTGATAGAGGACGTTCTGAAAAGCCGGGTGGGAAAAGGAAATATAAAACACGTCACTTGGAGAGCAGCCAGAGAGGTAGCGAGGAAACCTCTTCTGTAAGAGAAAGCAGTGCTCTAAAGAAATCCTTACTGAAGGATCAAACTATTTGTGCAAAAGCCACCAGCATTGTAGACAGTCAACCTAGAACAGAGACTCAGCACAAAAAGAAGAAGAAGCGGTCAAGAAGCCCAAGTGTGGAAATTGTCTATGAAGGTGTGTGTACATCAAAATATGACAAAAAGAAACCAAAAAGAATTAAGTCCACCAATCTTACCAATTCATCTGCATTATCTTCTGTTGTGATTACAATTGACAGTGATAGTGATAGAGAGAATGGCATTACAGAATCTAAAATTTTCAACCAGTTGCCAACTAAGAGATCCTCTTTGTTTTTACGCCTGGCACAAATGATAAATGGCAATTCACATTGCCAGCTACATTCACCAGAGCAAGATGTGTAATTTTTTAAAACTTTTTTTTTTAAAGTAGATTTTTTCCTCTTAGATAGGTTAAGCCTTAGATGTAGAGGTAGACATAGGTTTTTTTTTGTTTTTAACGTTTTTAATAATTACTTGTTTGCTATTGTTTTTAACTTAAAGAAAAAATAACTTGTTTTATGAAATAAATTTTATTAAATAAATAAATAGATAAAATAAAATGTGACCTTGGAGTCCTTTATGCTTTTTGAGTTTGGTTTTTGGCTTGTTTCATTACCTGACTAGGTACATTTTCAATGCTAGAGAAGTATGGGCTTCACTTTCTATTCATTGAAAGTGGCAATGTAGATCAATCCGGTAGTATGATAAAAATATTCCCAAAATATTTTTTTAAAAAAACTTGCCTTAATCAGATTTGGTACAGTTTTTGTTATATGCTTATTTTAGTTTAAAAGCTAAACCCATGACTGATCTGTTAAAAGTAATGTATTAGCAAATAATTATCAAGAGGCTAATATTTCTCATTTGGGTTAAGATGTGATACATTACCATTTATCCAGATAAAAGTATTGACATCAGAAGGACATGGTAGGCCTTTATTGGATTAGTGTTGCTCTATGTAAATCCCCCAATTAAAAACTTTGTAAGACTTCCTCCTAAATTATAACAAGTAGATTAAATTGGGATTCATTTTTTTAATGCCAGAGGCCTCTTGAAGGGAAAAAGTATGCCCATGTATGTTATTTTTGTTCCTTAGCTTATATGACAGTCTTCAAAGGCTTTAATGATGATTTAATCATTTAAAACAGTTAATCCCTTTTAATAATTTAAACAATACAGTCAAAAGACAAACAGGTAGATGCAAGCATTTTGTATTGACTCATCAGTATCTATACTGCAATAACACGGTTGAAAATCAGCCTCAAATATAAGATCTAGCAAGAGCATTAATTAAGCCTATAACGCATGCAAAAAAGCAACCAATGACAAGGCACAGGAGGAGCAGATTGACATAAAGCTGCTACATACATAAGGGAAGCTTTAAACAGTTAATAGCAACAGCCTCAGCAAAATGCAGGAAACGAGAATTCCTGTGGCCTAGTATAACTTTAAACACAAAGTTTGGATCCACCTGGTGCCTTTGCAGTGGCCGAAGAAGGCATTTTATGGCCAGGGTGGATAAAAATAGATGGTTTTTTAATTTATTTTTTTTTAAATAGGATTTTTAAATTTTAAACTGGATTTTTTTTTATTTTTATCAAATTTATTTTAATAAAATGCTTTTGGAGTAAAAAGCTTATCTAAATATGGTTTTCTATTTAAGATACATTAATAATTTAATTTATTCAGCATGAAATGGAGCTTAGTTATTATTTTTTATTTAGACTTCTATACTGCTTCATAATGCTTTACAGCCCTCTCTAAGCAGTTTATGAAGTTAGCATATTGCATATTAGCATATTGCCCCCAACAATCTGGGTCCTAATTTTCCCCCCTCGGAAGGATGAGTCAACCTTGAGCCGGTGAGATTTGATCTGCTGAACTAATAATCAGCTGAAGTAGCTGCAGTACTGCACTCTAACCACTGTGCCACCTCGGCTCTATTTTGTTATGTAGCATGAGGCTGTATATTCTGCAATATTGGGACAGAGAGTGAGTCAACAGAAGGTCAGAGAAGGAGCTGCTGCGGGACAGAGATGACTGTTGCTCTTTAAAAATTATGATTTAAAATTGATTTGATTTAAATCAAGCCTTTTTACCAGTGATTTAAATCATGTTTTAAATCATGATTTAAATCGACTTGATTTAAATCAAATCCACCCTGTTTATAGCCATGATTTGCTGCTGCTGTTGGATTACTCAAGAGTGTCTGGATGTCATGCCTGGAAACCATATTACCTGTGTGCCTTGAGGATCCAAGCCTGCCACAATCACACCATGGGAAATTGGGAGGGGGGATTGCATGAGTGAAGTAGAGATAGCCATAACAAACCCCTCTAAGAGAAGTTCAAGACCATGGTATCTGGCAGCTGTGCAAAGAAGAAATAGGAGAATGTCTTCTGTTCGAGAAAGAACTGATTGGAGCTGTGTGGACATATGAGAGATGTGGGCAAAGTCTTGAACTTTCTTGTAGGTGAGGAAAACCCGAAGCTCTCAGGTTTTCCCAGATGTGCCAATATGACATCCCTAATAAAAGTTAGCTTTGAGGAACTTCAAGCCTTGGAGTTCGATTTCGTTGGGGGCATTACTTGGAACCCTGACATTAACCCAAATCTGAACCCTGACACTGGACCCATTTCGGAAGATGCTCCTTTATTCTGAAAGACAAACACCTATCAGTTCTGCTGATGTAATTGTCTCCGCAATTACAAATAAATTGGTAAATACAATGAGTTTTGACACAGATAGGTTGTGCTTTCTTAATTAGGGCAGTGGTAGCCTCTGGGTTTGATGCAGTGGTGGGATTTAAATAATTTAATAACTTGGGCATGGCTTGGTAGTCATGTGATTGGGTGGGTGTGGCTTCGTGGTCATTGACTGGGTGGGCATGACCAACTCAACATGACTCACATTAAGGGATGCCTTCCCCTCCCTTCCCAGTCACTCCTTGTCACGCCTGGCCTCAATATATCTATAGTTCTGTAAAAATATTGTTCACCTTTTTTGGATTACTTTTTTTTTTGCTACAAAAGTATAATTTTTACTGATGTCTATTCTGTTAATATAACCAAATAAGCCATTATACACTTGAAGCACTGTGAAATACAGTCTGATCAGAAACAAGAAATTTGACAAGCCTAGTGTACAATGCTTGATAGTAGCATTATAAAAAGACTTCCATGAAATGTTTAAACACTCAGAATTTTTAAATCTGGCAATCTTATGTCAAAAATGGCTAAAATGGTATGAATACCTTTGAAACATTGAATTCTGTGACATGGATTTCAAGAACTACAAGAAGACAAAACTACATTAGTTGTTCAGTGAAGTCTCATTCTAACATTAGCAAAAAGTTTCTCATAGACTCTCAAGCAAATATAAAAACTTGCTGGATTTGTGATTATTCCCCCCTATATTGGAAGCTGTTCTGCTAATGGAAGCAGCTATCTATTAACATAGGTACCTTCTAAAAATTTAGTAAGTACCAGTATATATATATTTGGAAAGAGTAATAGCTGTATTTTAAAGTTATTGTAGTAGCTTTTTACTGTGGTAATAAGACCACTTTAGATTCTTTATATAGCTGTAGAGATTTTGCTCCCTTAGGAATTTTGTTGCCTTTTTTTCCAGCTTCCTTTATGTTGTTCTAAATAGGCAAATTATTAAGAAAAATCAGTTCAGAAGTAGAGCTTTATAGGATGGTGAGAGAGGAACTACCATGTTTCCCTGAAAATATGACAGGGTCTTATTTTATTTTCACCCCTCCCCCCAAATAAGGGCTTGGCATTATTGGGGGGTCTTATTATTGTGGGAGTGCAGGCGGCGATGAGCGTGGGACTGGATGTCCCATCTCTGCCGTCACCTCTCCTCCCTGTTCTTCACGCCGGCCAAGCGGCCCAACAAGTCCCACCCTACCCCAGTGGCAACAGCTGCTTCCCTCCATCCCACCCCATCCCAAAGGCAGCAGCTGCTTCCCTTCCCCGCCGTCTCTTTATTGAGAGGGATAGCAGGTGGGGTGGGGGAGAAGCAAGACGCGTGGAGCGAGACGTGGTTCCCCTTGCCATCTCTTCCTCCTCCCTCATCGGGCATGGCAGGGCTCCTGCCCCTCGCTTAGCCACCTGTCCCCTTTAGGATGCAGGTAGGGGTGGCAGGTAGGGCAGGTGAGAAGCAGGACATGTTCCTTACTGTTGTGTCCAGGGAAACATGCTGTAAAAGAAAACCTCGCAAGTTCAAGAAGTTTGATTGAACTCGCAAGAATGTTTTCTTTTACAGTGTGTTTCCCTGGACACAACGGCAAGGAACACAACAGTGCTGGAAAGGTAAGATGTGCTAAAGGGGGTGGGTGGCTAAGCGAGGGGCAGGAGCCCTGTTATGCCTGGTGAAGCGGGGGAGAAGAGACGGCAAGAGGAGTCACATCTCGTGCCACGCATCTCGCTTCTCCCCTGCCCCACCTGCCACCTCTCTTGATAAAGTGACGGCAGGGAAGGGAAGCAGCTGCTGCCATTGGGATGGGGTGGGATGTGTTGGGCTGCTCGGACGGCGCAAAGAACATGGAGGGGAGGCCTCGCCTCCTCAACTTATTTTGGTTGCGTTGCAATCAACCAAAATGGGACTGGCTGCACATGCATGTTAATTGGTGGGGGAGCTTATTTTGTGGAGGTGGCTTATTGCATGTGCTGAAAAGTCTGATTGGGCTTATTATCTGGATATGTCTTATTTTTGGGGAAACACGGTACTCTAGAGAAACAGATGGATTCTCAATGAATATTCACTTTTATCAAAACAAAAACATACAATCTGCTACAAAAATCAAAGGATGGACATAAATGATTTAGTTGTAAATCAGGGACATTTTTAACATATAGCTCTTTTATATTTTTAAACATAATCTTAATAGGTTACATTCATGCTAACTTAATTACCTTTACTTCCCATTGAAAATAATGGAAACGTTAATCATGCCATTTATTTTATTACTTATTTTTTTGAAGATCTTAATTTTTTGAAGATCTCCAGAGGTCCAGAAGAGGCTGACCCACTGGCAGAGAAGCCAAAGTGTTTTATTCAGATGATGGTGAAGCTGTAATCTAAGGAAAATCTAAGGAAACCTAAGGAAAATATTTTCACCAGTTTTTGACACACACAAAAAGGGATACTTTAGATTTCCCCTTCTGAAAACAGGAAGTGCCAGCCTTTAAAGGGGAAGTCTACTGGAAATTCCCCTACACTTTCTCCATGATCTCTAAATGTCAGAAAAAAGACAGATCTGCCAGTTCAATGGCTATCTATCTCTATCTATCTATCTATCTATCTATCTATCTATCTATCTATCTATCTATCTATCTATCTATCTATCTATCTATCTATCTATCTATCATCATCTATTACCTATTTATCTAGTTATCTTTATCATACCTACCTACCTACCTATCTACCTACCAGTATGTATATAAAATCCACTTCTCAGATATGCATTGGTATATACTGTATAATGTATATCCATTGGTAGCAATATATAAGCAACTTTTAATTCAGACCAGAAATAGTATGACATCTGAATGTGTGCTATTGTGTGGATACAATATCATTTACTCTTATTTCTACTCTTCAGACTACACTGATTTAAGTACTCAGAAATAAACAGCTTCCCACTATTTAAAACATACACATACAGAAAGTTGGTTCTTTGGAGAAAGAAGAGTGATGGACATGGAACTGACTATTTGCAATACAGAGCAGGGAATATTGTAGTCTGCAGAATCATCCTACAGTTTTGTTTCAGATTATGCCCGTGCACTTAGTTTGGATAATTAAGTATGCGAGGCTTCTTTTTCTCCTGCAAATTTTCAATGCCAAGATAGCAATTTTTCAGTAAACAAAAGGAATATGCAGTGGTATTTATTAAAGTTCTTAACTGCAATAATCCTATGGTCCATCAGACGCATCAGACATCTTTTCCAGCAGTTTGTGTCCAGAAATCCAATATAACAATGGTGGCAATAGAAACTACCTATACTCAACCCAAGGTTTTCAAACAATATTGGGTGGTGGCCACTATGGACTACTCCTGTTTCCTTTCTTATAGATTTTAGTATAAAGATTTAACTAACTATTAATAGAAATATGTTAGCTTATTACAATGGTTCATGCTTTATCACCATGGACATCTTTCTCCTGTGTAATTCTTCCTTTCATATTCTGCTAGAACAGATGTTTCCTTGTAAGAAGTTAGCACCCACCCCTTTCCTAGAGAAATGAAGTATTTTGGGAAATATTAAAAAGGCAGAATATTATGTTTCCCTGGATGAGAAATGGAGAAGAATGTTTTAAGGACGAAGCAGCTCCCATCTTCCTGCCCCCACCCTTTGTCAAGGGGCCAGAGGCAGAAACTCAATCTTTGTCAAAGGACCATCATCTGCAACACAATAGGACTCATCTAGCAACAGAAACTCACCACATGGCACCTGGGAAGATTACATCAGCCAGCAAGGCTAGCTAAGACACCCACCCTCTGGGAGTCTGACAACCAATCAGGATACTCTTTCTGGACCCCAGGAAGTTCAAAGCCAGAGAGGGCATAAAACCCGGGGACTCGCTGTATCTCGCCCCTTTTCTGTTCAGGAACTCAAACCATGTGATCCTGTCCACCATCTTTCCAAGCAGTCTCCATGTTTCCAGTGTCTTTTTCCCCACTTGGACCTGAACCCAGAAGGATATTTCTTCCTACATCCTTATACATGATTAGCCACCATGTCTATATAAATGTTTTGTGTTTTCTACATACCAGTATTTGTCTTCTGATACATATGTTACATGTTTCTACATAGGTTTTGCTATGTGATGTAGTCATTTATTTCTAATTGCAGGAGTCAAACTTCTCCTTTTTTAAAATGGAATTGCTGATATCTATACAATCTTTTCTCAATCCTTAAACTTAGTGTAAACACATAAGGAAAATATTCCAACAATCACAACTGATTATATCTTGATGATTCCCAGTTATACATGGGAATCTAGAACTGAACAGATGATATTACGGAGATCCTTATTTGAAGTCTGCAAGCTAGATGGGTCAGGATGGATAAAATAAGTTCAGACTGATTTCTGGTAAGAATGGCTGTACCCTAAACTGATGGGATGGTTGGATGGTTCCTTCACTGGCTCTAGACGTTCCTTGAAACAAGAATTTATTTATTTATATTCTTTATTTTTATAAACAAATCAAAGCGGTAAAATATCTAATACTCCATCCTCCTATTTCCCCCACAAGAACAATCCTGTGAAGTGAATTGGGCTGAAAGGGAGTGACTGGCCCATGGGCATCCAGCTGGATTTTATGGCTGAGGCATGATTGGAATTCAGAGTCTTCCACTTTCTACTGGAAACACCTTTCCTGGTGTTTTAATCAGCAGATCACAGTGGCTCTAGTTGCAAAGGAAAGGGCCATCTCTGGAAATGTCTTGCTTTGGAATTCCTCACCTTTGGAATTCTGTCTTCTGGTGATGCATCAGATTTACTTGGCTAATATAAAGAAGGCTTGGGCAGATTTGATACAGATCGAAATGGTGCTTCAAATCATCTGGCTCCTCACTAACTCCTAGTGATACTTTCTTAGAGGATCTGCCCCCATAGGATCAGGATTCCGTAATTCTAGGGAGGGATTAAGCTGGAAATGTACAGGGCTAACCCTCAACTGTTGAAGATAAGAGGCAATCAAAATCTGGCAACCAAGCAGGTCTAAATAAAAATAAATAAAATGTTTAATTATTATGTATGTGCAACAGAGGAGAATAAGAATTGTGATGAACAGTACAGGTAGTCCTCCACTTACAACAGTTCATTTAGTGACCAAAGTTAAGACAGCACTAAAAAACATGAATGACCTTTTTTTCACACTCATGACCAATTGCAGTATCCCCATGGTCACCTGATCAAAATTCAGACGCTTTGCAAATGACTTTGCATATTTATGACGGTTGCAATGTCCCGGGGTCAGGTGATCCCCTTTTGCGACCTCCTGACAAGCAAAGCCCATGGGGGAGCCAGATTCACTTTAATAACTGCAGTGCTTCAACACTTGTGCCAAGATAGGTCGTAAATTGGGGCAGTTGGGGCAGTTAACAAATGTCTCTTAGCAATAGAAACCTTGAGCTCCGTTGTGGTCGTTAAGTCGAGGACTATCCGTATTCTGGGCCGCCCTGTATATGGATACAAGGCACCCCTTATCTGTGGAAGAGCTGCTTCTCCCCCCCATTTTTCCCCCCGTGTTTGAGGGAGGGAAAAGGGGCAATTAAATCACTCAGGCAACCTTCGGCTTTCAGACAGTGGAGGCATTAACACCCCACCCCCAATTGCAG
Source organism: Masticophis lateralis (assembly GCA_030761175.1). Taxonomy (NCBI): domain Eukaryota; kingdom Metazoa; phylum Chordata; class Lepidosauria; order Squamata; family Colubridae; genus Masticophis; species Masticophis lateralis. Next base: position 199,003,334 of record JAUDYJ010000002.1, read on the forward strand.
CTGATCATCCTTGGCCATCCTGACTGGAGAGCCGGGGTCCAAAACATTGGGGTGCAGACGAGAAAGCGCTTTGAGAGCAGGGCGGGAAAGCGGTAGCGCTCTCCTCGCTGTCCGCCTGCTTGCAGCATCTCCCGGCTGAGGAGGGTGGGGGAAAGAACTAGCACCTCGCCAACATCCTGAGGGGCACGGCTCCCCCCAGCCCCCCCTCTCTTTTGGGGCGACAGCTGCAGTTTATTTCTGATTTGGCCACGTTTGCTTTACCCTGTCGCAGCCAATTCAGAGACCAATCCAAATAGGAAAAGGCTCGGCTTCGTTTCCCTGCTCAACAGCGCCCCGCCTTCCCTCATCTTTCCAATGGCGCCCCCGCGAGCCGCTTTCTGTTTCCTTTTCCTCTGTTTCTCCGATCGCGTTTCCCGATTTGGGAAACCTCCTTCGCTTTCGATTCTCGCTTCGGGTCGGCTGATTCTGAGGAATCGAGTTGGTCGGCAGCGGAGGATTTTCATTGGACGGCTTGGCCCGTCCTCGGGAGGGTCTTTTAAGCTGCTTCCCGACCCTGTTTAGTTTTAGAGCTGCGAGCAGGCGATCTTGCAGTCGGATGTGGGTTTTTTTGCTGGGGTTTTTTGTGGGGCAGGGGTGAAAGACAAAACGGAATAATACGAGGAGAGATTTTTAAAAAAAGCTATTGCAAAGCCAAAGGTTTAAGGAGAAAAAGGAAAAAATGACCGAGGCCGAACGAGAGAATTTGCGTCGCTACGAGCAATATATAGTGAAGACTTTAAATCCTATTTATGTATTGAGCCATATGAAAACCTGGCTGTCTGATGGTAAGTAGGAACCACGCAAGTTTTCTATCAAAGTCATGTTTTGTTCTGATGTCCCCAACTGCACGCTCTTTAGGAACTGTAATGTTATATAAAACGCAAATACTCTCTGACCATCGGGCACGCTGGTTGGCCCGATGGGAATTGTAATGCAACATTGGGAGGGCATCAGACTGGGAGAAGATTCATTTTATTTACACTTAGGAGGAGGGATTTGTTAAGCGACACCCTCCGTGTCATCTAGCCCAGAATACCTGTGGCCACTGTTCACGTTACGTGCATGATCTCTCCAGATGTTTTGGAGAATATTCGGTTCAGATTTTTGGAATGGGGAAAACAGATACCCACATTAAAAACAGATTAGCTGAAAAATGCCTATTTCCCCCTTGTGAATTATGTTATGACCAGGCGTGTCAATTAATTGGTTGATTTAAGAATCAGATCACCTGCCTGCAATTACATGGAGGTGTTATTTTCCTAACCAGAAACTTCCTAGTGATGTTTAGAAACAGAATGAATAAATTAACACTCTAATCCTTTTAAGGAATCCTGCTTTCTTATATATATATATACTGTACGTCTTTCTCACACATGCTCGGGTGCTAATTAAAGCTACATAATTTAAGAGCACTGATCTACATGTTGATTTCCCTCGAGGCACTGGCTGTGACTTTTCAGAAGAGGTTAGTGACGGTTGGACAGAAAGACGTTGAAAGGAAAAAAAATGTTTCTGTGTCGCTAATGTTCAGCAAAGAACGCGAGAGGCAACTATCTCGCCCGCCACGGTTCTTAGTCTATTTTTTTGCAGAGAGAAGTCAGGCTAAGCGGGGTTCTGACATTCAGAAAGGTTGATGCATGCTCTTTTTTTCGGAATTATCTTGATAACCGGGAGGGGGAAGGAGGGCATTTATTGGCTGAAAGCAGCGGAGGAGGCGGGGCAAGAATCCTGCCAGCAGATGGCGCTAAAACCGTCAAGGCGCGCTCGTGCTCTGCCTGCTGCTTACAGTTTTTCTCCCTCTGAAAATTGCAGATTTTTTCGTCTTCTAGTGGAAGCGAAATAAGCCATGGCTGTCTGGAAATCCAAAGTAGATTTCGATATTTGAAACAAAGAAAGAGATTGAGACATTTCCTACATGAAGTCATGGTCTTTCAGAATGCACAATCTTGATCAAGAGCTCCAAAACAAAGTATCTCATGCAAACTATCTTTAATTTCACCTAATCCATATGCTTCCAAATGCTTCTAAATAACCTTTTACTCTTCAAACTTACCTCTGCATGAGGATTCCATCATTTCCCTCTAACTCTGATGTCCTCAGGTTTCCTTTTGTCACATTTGCTCTCCCTTGATATATTTATAATCTAATTCTTAGTCTATTCTTTTTATAACTCTTAACTCACTTTTAAATACAATCCACATTCATTCAGAACACAAATGGTTATGTTCAAAGGATTGATGTTCGAAAAACAATCAAAAATGAAAAGTGATTCAGTTTCACTGTTTTTCTAATTTAATATAATTACATTTAATGACATTACTTTGTGCTTTGTACTTTGTACTTTGTGTCAAAGTACCATATGGAGAGATATTAGTGTTAATTACTTTGTTTCCCCCAAAATAAGACATCCTCTGATAATAAGCCCAATCGGGCTTTTGAGTGCAGGACAATAAGGCCAAGCGCTTATTTCAGGGTTCTAAAAAATATAAGATAGGGTCTTATTTTCAAGGAAACACGGTACTTCCCTTTCCTCTCCCCTCCCCTCTACCCCCCGCCCATTTCTTTCTCAAGTCCCAGTCATTCCCATGCCATAGACATTATCAGATGATCCCATGTATACTGGCTCCCGTCTCCCATCACAAGAGCATCTAATCCCAGTTTCACTTCATGAATGCTCATCCTAGTCTGCGCATGCAAAGATTTTTAGTTTAGTTCATCTAGTTTATCCTCCAAGAAAATAAGGCTGTATAGACATAGAATTCTTCCATTTTTCTCATAATAACAACCCCATGAAATAGCTAGGCTGAGGGATTTCATTGGCTGAGAATCAACTTTGACAACTATGTAATATTGATTATATTAATGAAGACTTAAAATACTAGAACTGGGTTGGCGAACCTATGGAATGCGTGGTGCCGGAAAGGGCACACAGAACCATCCTGTGAGGGACACGCGGCCTCGCTGGCTCCTCTTCTGCATTCCTGTGCACACACATACGCTGGCCAGTTGGCCTTGGCATGTGCTGCTCTTCTGGGTTTTGGTGCTCCCACACGCGCGAAGGCCACGCGGTCCAGGCAGGATGGTTTTGCATGCCATTTCCGGCATGCAGGTCAGCACGCGGTGACGTAAAAGGTTAGCCATCACTGTACTAGGACGAACAAGAATGCAGAATAGATTTATCACTGATTAATTTGATATAATTAATATGTTGTATATATTATACAATATATTATTATATTATATTTATTATATTATATTATATTATATTAACATAATTATAATATAGAATAATATATAATTAATATAGTGATTAATTAATATATTGGAAGAAAGGTTTGGTAGAGCAATGCATTTGCCAGGCATGTGATTCAAGTCACCTTAGAAGCTTAGTCTTCTACATAAGATGAAGAGTACTTGGTCATGTGTATAAACATGCTTTGTACTTGGCTGTAAAATTTCATCCATTGATAACTACTATCAATGTGTGATGGAGAAGGTGAAGAGATTCCTGTGCTGGTCAAATATTAAGTCTTCCATAGGTCTAACACAGCCAGACTGCAAAATATCTAGACATAAAGAGATACAGAAAATGTTACAGATAGCCCTTGCTTCATGACCATTCAACAAGTATTTGAAATTATGATGATACTGAACAAATCTTACTTAATGCCTGGTCTTTGAAGTTATGGGTCACAGCATCCCTATGTTCAAGTGATCAAAATTTAGCACTTGGCAATCTACCCACATTAACCTCAGGATATGCTTCACCGCTATCCACTCACCTATTCCCTCCATCTCTGCTCTTCACTATTCTTGCCATCCCTAGCTGACCTTTGTTGTTGTTTTCTTCCCACTGCTGAGGAGATGTGCCTAAACTGGCCCTTCATCAGTGCAGCTGGACAAGGCTGATTGCTACCAACGAGTGGGAAGACATGCAAACAGGAAACAAGTCAGACATAGGAGAGATTGCTCACAATTGCTTTGCCTCTCCACAAAGTGGAGAGATTGGAGAGGAAGAGATTACAAAAGAGTAAGCAACACCTAGTGGGGAATATATGGGCTGTTTGCGTAGTATGCTAGAGGCTGCCAATGCCAGCACATTGCTTCTGATATGTAGTCCCCATTGTACGCCTGCTTACTCTCTTGTAATCACTTCCTTTCCAATTCTCTACTCTGCAAGGAGGATGGGGAAAGAAAAACAACATATTAAGTCCAGGACCACAAATATTGATTGTATCGGTAATTGAGGGACATTACTTGTAACTTTCAATAGATGCTGAATAGATAGATGCTGAGTAAGTAAGAACTACTTGTAATGTGCTTTCAATAAGCAAGCAGACACACAGAGAAACATTTTCTAATAGCAGCAGAATGAATTATTGCCTTTGGGAATGTGGCAAACAGAATCATGAGCCCTTGGAAAGCTAAAATGGAAAAGATGCTTTGCTTTGAAAGTCTATTGTTTTGCTTTGAACCTTAAGGTGAGAAATTTACTGCAACAGTTTTGTCTACAATCTGATTTCATTCTAGAGATCGTGGAGCAAATTCAAGAGCAAAGCAGCCGGCCAACCAAGGCAGCAGAACTCTTTCTTCAGTCTCTTCTACAGCTCAACGTGGATGGATGGTTCCGTGGTTTTCTGGATGCACTAAAAGCATCAGGTATAATTGCTTTATTATATAGGAAGTGTTTGCTAAAGTACAATCCTTCTCCCTCTAAAACTCTAATCAATAGTTTTATGTAAACAATTGCAATTTCATTGAGTGGGTATCACACAAAAGAATTATTCAAAGTGTTCAGAGTATATATATACATACATATGTATGTATGTATGTATGACGAATGAGATGACGAATGAGACTTCGTCGAAACGTCGCCAAGATACTTCCAATTCTACGCGGGAGAAGACCCGAATAACCAAAGACCTACATACAAACACCCGCGAAAACCTCAGAAAACAAATATCATACCTCTACGGGGAGGAAATCCACCATCTCACCAGGACCTATGAAAAACTCGAAGTCCAAAGAGCTTCCATTTTATGTGACCTTGCATTCCTACGCAACTGCCGAGATCAAAATTTAATCCCTACAAGCTTCCAATTGAAATTCCACTCCAATTCTGCAGCCACCAAACGCATACTGAAAAGAACAGAACTGGCCCTAATCAGAAATGAACCAATCAGAACACACCTCCACCCAATCAGAACACAGACAAGCTCCCACCCAATCAGCTCACACCCCCACTAGTAGTTAAAAGGGAGGGTCAGCTGCAATCTCACATTGTTCCTGGAAGAACGAAGCCGAGAACACCAGCCTGAAGATGACGAATGAGACTTCATCGAAACGTCGCCAAGATACTTCCAATTCTACGCGGGAGAAGACCCGAATAACCAAAGACCTACATACGTACATATATACATACACACACATATACAGTATGTCACAGAAGTGAGTACACCCCCTCAAATTTTGTAAATATTTAAGTATATATTTTCATGTGTCAACACTGAAGAAATAGCACTTGTAAACTGTAATCAATGGTTTTATGTAAACAATTGCAACTTCATTGAGTGGGTACCACACAAAAGAATTATGCAAAGAGTTCAGAGTACAAACACATACACACACACACAGAGGATGCTATTCAATTACAAGACAGGAAACACATTATTAGTTGGCATGTAAATGTCCTATTTGAAAGATGGATTTTTCCAAAAGCCTCTGCAAATGAGCCGATAGATTCCTTCAACCTCAGACCTGGGAGTCTGTGCTCCAGTAAGTTTGCTGAAAGTGAAAGGTGGAATTAGAAGCTGGGGTTTTCTTCATTTTAAAGATAAAATTTACCAAATAAATGTGCATAAATTACTAAAGTGGGCACACTACCCAACTTGAGGGCTAGTGCATTTGTTATGTTGCTTTAAAAAAAACCCAACTGACAGTGAAATTAGTAGACATAATTTTGGATGGAAAGAGGCTGTTAATGTGATTTTGGGGAACGTATAGCAACTAGGAAGGAAGAGAATTTCTTTTGCTCGGGAAAAACAATCCTTTTCTATAGCTCAGGGAAGAGAAGAGAATGGCTGCAGGGGCAAAAAAGTAAAAGTTGATTATGGAGCTTAGGAAATACCTCCAATCAGGAACACCAAGCAAGTTGTGTGAAAGGGATGCTACTTTTGTGCTCTCTGCTATGGGAGGGAATCTCATCAGTCCTTCCGAAGATAAAATGTTCAGACAGAGTTGCACAAAAAAGAAACTCAGTGGGCTGCAATCTGCTTTAAAATTGCTTACCTTTTAGGTAATCTGCATTCTTTTTGCATCCTGCTTCAAGGACCCTCTAAAAGGATGCAGATGACTAGCTGTCTGCAAGGAATATAAATCCTTCCATTCTCTACTATCCTGTCAGAGCTGGAAAAGTTTCTTGGATGAGAAGCGAAACATCTTCAAAAGGAAAAATAAAAAAGTCCAGTTGCGTCCTGATAAAGCACTTTAAGCTTTACATGGCTTAAAGAAATCCGTCAACACAACCAACAGAATCAGAACATCATGATAATATTGTATATGATATTTACAATGTTAAATGTCATCTACCATTTCTTACATTTCGAAGGTCAATTGTTGCCATAAGTTATTTCCCTTCTTCAGCCCCTCTGTATGTGTGTGTGCGTGCACACACACATATGGGGGGAAAGGTCTTTAAAAGCTTTCTGTTTATAATGGGGACCTGGAGTTTCTTACCAAACTTGATTCGTAAGGATTCTCAACATATTCACTTTCCACATTTTGGACTGGGCTGAAACTAACTTAGAAAGGCATCAGATAAACCACCTATTGCTCATAGTTAACTTTAGTCAATTACCACTTTAATTTCAGTTTGTACCTTCTATTCTGCTTCTTAAGATTATACTGGCCTTTATCAAGCAATTGAAAATTGGGATTTCAAGATAATTGAAAGTTTGGAACCTCACAGGGAACTGTTGAAACGAATTGAGCCCACTATGCAGGACATTGACGTCAAAGAAATTCACGTCAACATGAAAGCTTGCCTCCGAGAACAGGAATGGGAAGAAATTTTTCAGGTATTATTTATTTAAATTGTTTGATCAATAACACTCAGCAATATTGCCCATTCACTCTGCACTACCCCACTGTTAACGGAGGCTCACATTATTTTAGAAGACATCCCTGACTTTCATTTTGCACAGTGTACTAATTCAGCATGATCAGGGAGCACAAATAAAATCTATATGAACTCTTACCAGTCATTTCTATAAATATTTGAGGAGATGCTGATGTGGTCCGGTTTACAGATTGGTAAGCAAGGGAATTAACATGAATGAAGAAAGAAAGGAATAAATGGTGAATTTAAAATTGGATTTGCTTCTTATTTTATATTCTCTTATTGTTACCCTGGGAGAGAAGGTTTGTGAATTTTGCTCTGATCATTGATGTTTTCTTGAGTTTAGTTACTTGTAGATGGGCGTGTATCTTCTGATATTATTTTCATAAAATTTTATTGAAAGTTTTACAAAGAATATAAGAACTAACTCAAATGAATAGCAATAGCACTTAGACTTATATACCGCTTCATAATGCTTTACAGCCCTCTCTAAGTGGTTTACAGAGTCAGCATATTGCCCCCAACAATCTGGGTCCTCAATTTACTGATCTTGGAAGGATGGAAGGCTGAGTCAACCTCGAGCCGGTCAAAATTGAACTGCTGGCAGTTGGCAGAGTCAGCCTGCAATACTGCATTCTAACCACTGCGCCATGAAGGCTGTAATAAAGAGTGAAAGCAAGGAAGAAGAAAGTGAAAAGCAAAAGTGCAGAAAGAAAGAATAAAAAGAAATAAAAAGAAGCTTTCAATTTCCTTTGCAACAAATATAAGTACTATTACAAAATCATCTCCTGCCCCATGATTACAAAAGAAGAGTCACTTTTCAGTTTTTCCCTAATCTTCAAAACCACAAATTATAGCCACAAATTCTGCATTTTTTTCTGTTTTATAAATAAAAAGTCCATAAAGAGTGGAAGTGAATGTTTTGAATTTGGAAATACTATAAATAAGTACTCCCCTCTACCTCTTCTTTCTGATTTGCAGATTTGTAACACGAAAGGGAGAAAAGCAAGTGGAAGTAAACTGGTAGAATGCCTGTGTAGATCAGACAAAGAAAATTGGCCTAAAGTTTTCCAATTCGCATTGCATGAGGGTAGTTACGAGGAGCAAAGGGATCTATTGGATTTGAAAGGAGGTATTGTCATATCTTTGTTTTACTCTCCATTCAGTTTCTTTCTTTCTCTTGGAAGACTTCCAGAATAAAGAGTTCCCAATTACGAGAGGCAGAGTCACCAATTGGAATGTCAATGGGGTGTGTGTGTGTAGTGATGGTCATAATCAGGTGTTCGAAGCCCCTCAGTTTTAACTTCTATGTGCCTTAAAACTGGAAAGGCGTCCATTGCCATGCTGTTACAGGTAGTCCTCACTTAAAAAGTCTAATCAGGACCTGCAATTCTGTCACTAAGTTGAGCAGTCACGGAGTGGGAAATCACATGCAACTGTAATTTCTGGCTAGAAATAGACAATAGACTCAGTTTCACACTTTTGGCTTTGTTTGCCTCCTAATTACTCCCCTGACCTTTGGGATACTCGAGTACTTTTTATTGTCTTATATACATAGAAAACAGTGTATTCATTCTGGAAGAAAGAGGTGCATTACTCAAATAGCTTCCAGTACTCTCTTGAAATCCTTTCCTCTCCGATATCTTCACTATACAAGTGGGGAGGCAGATTGGGGAGGGGGGGATAGAAAAAAAGCAAGCAATTTCTGTAGGCTCCCTTACCTGATCTTTTCTAATTGCCTTTACAATCGCATTGCTTTTGAAAAGAAAAGAAAGCAGCTTACTCTTGAAATCCCTTCCTCTTCAATCTCTCAACTAGTGTCATTTAGTGAAATGGGTGGGGTAGAAATGTAATGAATATATAAACAAAGAAGTATGTGGAAATTTAGTCACTTGAGCAAAAGTATTCAAATAGGTCCTTCCACATTGTTTAAGACTGGTAACTTGCAGTGTTTCTGCATTCATTAGAACATATTTATATTGTGTTCCCACAGACTGCTCTGTGTCATGTTCAGATGATAATGCAGATGTTGAAATGGAAAATGAAGATGAAAGCAGCTGTGTTTTTCAAATACAAATTTCTGAAGAAGCAGAATCTGATAACCTTTCTGGGAATTCATGTTCAGCTTCAGGTAAGACAATTGAAAAACTGCCTTGGGTTCAGTTCTGTGCATTCTTCTAGGTAACATTTAGTAGCTTCTCAAGGAAAGAATCTGTACTACCAAAAGTCATCATGTCACTTACTTAGGGCAGTGGAATACCATCTTTCTGTGAAAATAAGACCCTGTCTTATATTTTTTTGAACCCCAAAATAAGGACTTGGCCTTTTTTCCGGGGAGGTCTTATTATTTTGGGGCGCGTGACGCAAAACAGGACTCCTCTTGCCATCTTACCTTATTTCCAGCTCTGTCTCCCTAACCCTAACCAGAGGAAATGCCGGGGACCGGCTGCGCATTGAGTTTAAACATTTTCAGGGAGGGCTTATTTTGGCGCATGCGCTCAAAAGTCCAATTGGGCTTATTATCCAGGGAGGGCTTATTTTCGGGGAAACGGTATGACCAGGTGCCCAAGGTGGTGCCTGCGGTACTTATATTTCTTGAAAAATTTCAATGCTGTCCCTACAGCCCCTTGTGGATGAATATTGTGCCATTTTCTAATGTGATTAAATATAGAAATGGCTCATTACCAAAAGAATACTCATTTATTTTAAAATGAATTACATTTACCTTTAACATAGTTTGAAGTACCAGCCACAGGCCAATGAAGACTCTGAAATAGCTTGAATGCAAATATGGTTGATGAAGCAAGAGCTCTTTTAAGAGGACTAGTATACCTAGCACAAATTCTATGTATTTTCACCTCAGCATTTTCTCTGGGAGGTGTCTTTCACAGGCCTATATTAGAAAGCTTGCAGGGTATTTTCTTCTTTTGAAAAATGTTACTTTTTGACAATTGAACATGGAGCATAAGTGCAATTTCTGCCACTTGAATCAGACAAAAAGGCCTTCATACTTTTATTTAGAATTGCTTCAGTCTCTAACCACCATGTTTAAACGAAGTCACCCAGCCTATAAACATTTTCACAGCTCACTGTACAAAATGACACATGCATATATAATTTATAATGGCAAGCTAGAAAGAAGGTTCTTCAGAAATTACCAGCCGACACCATCTCTGTAAGAGCCAAGTGATCTTACGGTTCTTCCTCACAGGAAATTACTTTCAATGGCCTTGATAAGGAGACAGTTATTAAGTAAATTTTGCCCCATTTTATGATTTTTTTTTCAGCCACTGTTGTTAAGTGAATCACAGTTGTTAAGTTAGTAACATGGTTGTAAAGTGAATCTGACTTCCCTACTGACTTTGCTAATCAGAAGGTTGCAAAAAGATGATTCTACATGACCCCGGGACACTGCAATTGTCATAAATATGAACTGATTGCCAAGCATCCAAATTTTGATCATGTGACCATGGGGATGAACACTGCAACCATCCTAAGTATGAAAAAATGGTCGTAAGTCACTTTTTTCAGTGCTCTTGTAACTTCTAACTATAAACCCCTTAGAGAAGGCTGTAAAGCATTATGAAGCGGTATGTAAGTCTTAAGTGCTATTGCTATAGTGGATATTCCATTTTACATGCCATACATACGTTGTATTTTATATGTATTACAATTTTTTTACTCTGCTTTTCTTCACATGTTCTTCTAGATACCTTCCAGCAAACCAGTTACATTCTGAGGAACCCAAGGAGCTATCAGATAGAACTTGCTGAGCCTGCTATTAATGGCAAACACACCATGATTTGTGCCCCTACTGGTAAAATCATATTTCTCTGAACTACAGTAACCCATAGAAGTAAGCTTCTTGCTGATTGGAATAGAAAATTATTTTAGATTTTTTTTTAAAAAAAAAGAAGAGCTATAGCATAAATTACTGAGAAGAAAAAAAGAAAACTCTTACATTTTCGCCCCTCCTGCTATGATGGAGATTTGCTAGTGCCATCATCAAACTTTGATAATCCCTTTATAGGAATACTAAACCACCCTGGCTCATTTTTGTTGCTAAACTTAAAGGGATTCTAAGTTTCACTCTTCCATACTATCTGGGCTTGAACATCTCTTTTTTATGCTGAAGAATTGTGTTGTATTAAAGAACAGATCATGGTTTTAGTGAAAATGTCTTTGAAAATCTGCAAAAAAGATTCCTATACACAATAATATTAAATAGTAAATAATACTTAGATGGTGCGTCACAAACATCTTCGTAGACCAATTTTTAAATAGGGCATTATAGTACAACTGAGGGAGCGGGTTAGAAAGGAATATTTAATTAATATTGCCATGTAAGATAATGACTATGGAGTATGGGTAGTCCTCACTTACCAACAAAATATCCCCTGGAATACGAATAATCCCAGATCTTCGCACTTTCCGACGTGCCCTGAAGACCTTTCTGTTTCAACAAGCTAGCATAAACATCTAAATTCTATGCCAAGGTCTTAGCAGATACACTAAGTTGATTCAATTTATTACTTACTGTTTATAAAAAAAAATTATTATATGTATATGAAATCCTATTCTGTTCACTACCCTGAGTCCTTCGGGAGAAGGGCGGTATAGAAATTCAATAAATAAATAAATAAATAAACTGCCTTGTTTAGCAAATACTGAAAGATAAAACTGCATTAAAAAAAAAGCTTTGTGACCATTTATAACCATCACAGTATCCCACAGACATGTGATCACTAATTGTGTGATTTTCAACTGGCTTGCAATAAGCAAATAAAATCATATATCATAGCGATACGTTTTGCTTAACAACTGCAACAATTCAATAACTGTAGGGGAAATAAACCTGTTAGGGTAGGAGATTTTTCGTATTGGAGTTTCCAGTCCCAGTAGTGATCTCCTACGTAAGAGGATCATCTGTATGAACTTGCCAGCTTGTAGTTCAAATTTTTAGGCCATTGCTTCCAAATGTGTCCAACCAGCCTTTATTCATTTTTACAGGATCTGGGAAGACTTTTGTGTCTATTATGGTATGTCAGCATCATCTCTGCAACAGGCCTGCTGGGCAGACAGGAAAAGTGGTCTTCCTCACTACAAAAGTTCCAGTTTATGAACAACAGAAGAAAGTCTTCTATGAATACTTCAAAAATGAGTATGATCTTAGTTCAGGGGTCCCCAAACTTGGCAGCTTTAAGACTTGTGGACTTCAACTCCCAGAATTCTCCAGCCAGCAAAGCTGCCAAGTTTGGGGACCTCTGCCTTAATCTGTCCTGGGCAGATTTCCTGTTGTTTCCTAGTTCTAAAATAATAGCAATAGTGTCTTTTTTAGCCATTGATTTAGATTGTTGCTCTAAAGCAGAGTTTCCCAACCTTTTCAGCTTTGCAGACTGGTGGGAGAGGGGGAGAGGAGATGGTCCTGCCCAGGTAGCATGGAAATGTGCCTGTGTGCACAGCTCCATTTGTGTGAAAAGCAGGCACACCGCCGTCCACTTGTGCAAATGGAATGCGCTCATGCGGTTGCCCGCAACTTCCATGGCCCAATTCAGAAAGGTTCAAGGCCTGCTCTATAGAAAGATGATCTGCCATATCTCAAGGATGAAATTTAGTACGCTTGCGTACTTTGAAACAGAGTTGATAAAAAACAATTTTAAATTTTTTTTAAATTGGATTTTTAAAATTTAAATCGGATTTTTTAAAATTTAAATTGGATTTTTTTTATTTAAATCGGATTTTTTTGATTTAAATCAGATTTTTTAAAAATTAAATTTATTTTAATAAAACGCTTTTGGAGTAAAAATCATACTTAAAGATATTTTTCTATTTAAGATACATTACTAATTTACTTTATTCAGCATGAAATGGAGCTTAGTTATGTAGCATCAGGCTATATATTCTGCAATATTGGGACTATCGGTGAGTCAGCAGTAGGTCAGAGGAGGAGCCGTGCGGGACAGAGATCACAGTTGCTCTTTAAAAATTATTCTTTAAATCGAGTTGATTTAAATCAAGCCTTTTTACTAGTGATTTAAATCATGACTTAAATCAAATCCACCCTTCTTTGAAATCAATACCTGGAACAGCAGTTTGCTTCATAATGTATGAAGTGTGTAGTTGTATATGTGATAAGCACCTATGTTGCAATTTTTATAAAAAAGCTAATTGGTCAGATATGATATGTTCGTCTGTATACCGTATTTTTTGGAGTATAAGACACACCTACCTTTTTTGGTAAGGAAAGGAAGAAAAAGAAATCTCCCTCTGCCTCTGAGCAATTTTGCCTCCTTGCAGCAAACAGCCTGCTTTACTTTCATTTTTGTTTTTAGCATAGCTTAATTAGCACAAGGAAAAAAAAATCTGTTCCGGCAATTTACCTCTTTGCAGCAAGCAGCAGAGCCCTGCGCAAAACAGCTGAGAACAAATAAGTTAAGAGTCGGGAGGCCGATCCAATCAACTTGTGGTAATTAGGCTGTGCTGAAGCTGAAAGGAGCTGTTTTTTCTTGCTGTTTGCTTGCAAGGAGGTAAATTGCTGGGAAGCAGAGGTCAAAAACAGATGAATTGCTGGGAGGCAGAGGTGGGTGGGCGGGGCTACATTCAGTGTATAAGACGCACCTAAATTGAAGTATCTGTCTCTTTTCTTGCAGCTACAACATTGCAGGCATCTGTGGGGAAAATTCTTTCCTGACTCCTGCAGACATAGTTATTGATCAGAATGATATTATTGTCATGACGCCCCAGACTCTTTTGAACTCTCTGAATAATGGGACAATTCGTTCTCTTTCAATATTCACATTGATGATATTCGATGAGTGCCACAACACTACTGGGAATAACCCGTACAATATGTTAATGTCCAAATACTTGGACCTTAAATTGAAGCAAGGTGCACGCTCATTGCCTCAGGTAAGATAATACAGGGATATTTCTCATGTTGGTAAAAGAAATACATTGTTGTTAGTAAATTGTGTATCCTCTTCTAATACATGAAGACAATATGAAAAACGTTGAACCTCTCAAGAAGATAGAATGCACATCTGTACTCCAGGAGACATTTAGTCTGACAATATTGTGGCAGAGACCCACTTTGTCTCCCACTCTATTGTTAAATAACATACTGTATTTCTCAAACTAAGATACCCTGGACTATAAGATACACTTAAATTTACAGGAGGAAAAGAAGAAAAAATTAGTTTTTGGCCTTTGCGTCTCGCTTTTTCACCCTCCCCAACCCCCAGAAGCACTTTGCAGTGCTCTGCATGGCCCGTTTTCTGGGGGACGGAGAAGATTCGGGAGGCCAAAAACGCCTGAATTCAGTCTATAAGACGTACCTACATTTTCACCCACTTTTAGGGGGAAAAGGTGTGTTTATACTCCGAAAAATACGGTAATCATTTGAGCTTCACTTTGGAAAAAAAATCTGACTTTGGTAAATATTAATCCATGAACAAAAAGAATGCAGTTAAGTGTTCAATTAAGTAATGCATATTGTGCCAAACACATGGAAAGACATTTGAAAAAGTACTTGCTTAGTTATTTTAGATAAGGAGACTTTTAGGAAGAAACCACCACAACAGGGTCATTCCAGTATCATAAACACAGTCAATACACTCAGAGCCAAACTTGGCATTCAAAATGTGCCTGCAATTGATCTGTTGTTCATTCTGCTTCCAAGACTTGAGTCTTATTTTCTAAAATATATTATTGCTGATATACTTGTTAGAACAGGAAATAGCAACTTAATATTAAGCAAATGATAAGCCATAAGCAAGACTAAGCAAATTGCATTGCTTCAAAAATATTGCTGAACTTTAATTCCATAATTTAATTAATGATCAAAGGCACTGGAAGTTGTAATTTGGCAACATGTGGAGGATTAATTCTCCACCCCTTGAATAAAAATTCAAGAAATATTGTTAGAAATTTTTCTTTTTTAATTTTTTAAAAATTCTTGAATATACATCAATATCAATACATGAACAGTGAGGCATCTGGGTATCATTCATTTGAATACAAATAGTAGTGATAGTATTATTTGTTACTTAGATCATACTTATGTAATTGTAATGTTATACATATTTGTGTTAAAATATAGGCCTTCATTATTTAGTAGTTCAGCATTTTAGTCCCCCATTCAAATGACAATAACAATATTAAAACTTACATAATGCCACCATCTTTCAACATCTAATCTTTACATCTAGCTATTACTTTTAGTATATTATATAAAATATGTATAATAATATTCCCTCTATTTCTTGTTTCTGCCTCTGTTCTAGCTCCTAGTAAAGCCAATCTTGTGTTACAAAATATTTCCTCTATCATCATCTTTTGCCTGTTTTAATATTTCAATTCTTATTTATTTTTTGACTTGCCTCCCCAATTCCTCCCTTGGGTCTTCATCTCTGCATCTTTCCTGTTTAACCTAAGTATTTCTTCCATTTTTACTATCTTTTTGCTGCCAAGCCTCCAGAGGATCTGGATTAGATGTCTTCCGTGTTCTCACCATTAGAGCTCCAGTAGTCATGGAGTAGATAAGTATAGAGCAGTAGATAGCACAGCAGTCCTCCAGGTGTTATTTCCACTTTCTCTTCTGTCTTATCAGTATTTTCCCCAGGGTTATAGGAGTATAATGTCTATTCCATTCACCAGTAGGTAGCGCCTTCAGCTTAACTTCAACATTGCACAAATTCTAACAGGTTCTGTTTGTGTTTATTCAAACAAATCAAAATTCTGACAAGTAATTCCAGAATTTTAAAATGTCTTATTGCCAGTAAAAATTAGAGATCCAATCTTTGTAAGTTTTTAAAGGTTTTGTGGTCTCTTCTTAAAATCTTTTCTTTCAGGTCTGATTTGTCTCGCTGTAATTGTTCGTCTGTTCACCCACACTGCTCCAGCACATTCTTTGTTTCTTCGGCTGCCCCAGCTTCATAGCAGCATTAATAGCTGCCTCTCCTCTTCGTCGGATGAGAGGGAATTAGCCCTGGGTCAAGCAGGGGAGCCGCCACTCTCCGCGACCTGCAGGGCGCGATCCCTCCACTCTTTGTCACCCCTACAGGATGACTAGCCCCTTATGGGGCTCTCCAGCAAAGGGATTCGGTGTGAGTTCACAGAGTCCCGCTCTTTGTGTCCGATGGTGCCATGACATCAACTGGAAGAAATTTTTCTAACAATTAGAAATATTGTTGTTACACATCTTTGAATTGTACCTGACTCCAGATGGCTATATGGATAAAAATCTGATAATTTCTGGGATTAGAAACTGATGATTTGAACCACCGCTAGCATCTAGCAATGTTTTGCTATTTATCCTAGAAATGTATTCCCCTTTTAAATAAATGAAAATAAATGCAATGGTATGTTCTGTAGATTGGATGCTGGAAATGGCAAAGGGAGGAAGAATTTCAGAAAAGAATATTCCTGGGAAAGGAGAAAGTGTGAGAAAGAAACTCAAAACAATCCATCTTGATTTTTAGAGAAAGTCTGGCAGGCTTTCAAGATTCTGTTATAATATCTCAACAACAATAAAAAGCATTCTTGACATTCCAACCATTCCTCTTTATTGACCTGGCCTATTTCAAATGACTGACAGTAAGATTTAGAACATAAAATAATAGAGTTGGAAGGGACCTCAGAGGTCTTCTAGTCCAACTCCCTGCTTGATCATGAGACCCTACACAAGGGCTGTCAAACTCTTGGCCCATTGGTGGGATGCGTCATGCGCTGGCCACGCCCACACCAAGTTTAGTGAAGGGGAAAAAAAAGTCCCAATACGTTATGTAACAACATAACCCTATACCATTTCAGACAAATAGTTGTCTAGTCTCTTTTTTTTTTATTGAAAAAGTTTTACATTACAGTTTATTTTTAAAACCCCCTTCCCATCCCACCCCCCTACCACCCCGCCTTACCCCCCCTATCCCTCCCCAATCCCCCCCTTGACTTCCGCTGTTAAACGAACATTAACATTCAATATTTATCGATTTTTTTTAAGGTGAGATCCAACTAAAAAAAAGCTATAACCTTATTTTATAAACAATTTTAACCTTAGGTAAATATAAGTCAAATATAAAAAACTCTTAACTCTTAACAATCTATTCAAAAAAAATCTAATAAAATAATTATGAGCATCATAAAATTAGATCAAAGTGTCATATAAGTAATATAAATATATAACATTAACTATAATTCCCAGTATTACATATATCAAGATCAATATCAAACAATACATAATACATTTCTCTTTAAAATTAAGTCTAAATATTAAAATATAAATTCAGTTACATAAAATGTGAAATTCAATACGTTTCTCTTTTAGATAAATTCTAAATATAAAAAATATAAATTCAGTTAAGTGCTAATTGAAACTTCTTGCTTTGATATTTATTCTTCATGTATTCTACCCATTTCTTCCACTCCTTAACAAAAACTTCATGGGTCCTTTCTTTTAAGTATACAGAAATTTTAGCCATCTCTACAAAATTAGACATCTTCAATATCCATTCCTCTATAGTGGGTACGTTGTCCTTCTTCCAATATTGACCAATCAATAATCTAGCTGCAGTAATCATGTGTAAAATTAATCTAGTATCTGTTGCTGAACAGCCCTTAACTATTCCCAACAAGAAAAACTGAGGAGAAAACTCAAGCTTCTTCTTCAAAATGTTCTGCATTACCCACCAAAGTTTAATCCAAAATGCTTTCAATTTTCTGCACGTCCACCAAATATGGAAATATGTTGCATCCAAACAATCACACCTCCAACATTTAGGTTGAACATTTGGATACATACATGATAACTTCTTGGGATCTAAATGCCATCTATAAAACATCTAATAAAAATTTTCCCTCAAGTTCTGTGCTTGTGTGAATTTAACATTCTGGACCCAAATCTTTTCCCATGTTTCCAACATTACAGGTTCTTCAAAATTTTGCGCCCATTTAATCATACAATCTTTAACTAATTCCCCCTCTGAATCTCTTTCTAACAATATGTTATACACTCGTTTAATATGCATCGGCCCTTTACATTTTATCTGAGTCACCAAATCTTCTTCATGTAACATTAGTCCAATTTTCTGATCTTCTCTCCATCTTGCTTGAAGTTGAAGATATTGCAACCAAGTTAAATTCACTCCTTCTTCCAACAGGGTATTCAAAAATTTCAAGTTCCAACTGCCCCCATCATTAAAAAGTATCTCTTTATACAACAACCCCCTGAGTGACTTTATATTTGGCATAATCTGCCCGAGATCCAACCACAAAGGTATTTTGTAATCCAATTGAAGCTGGTGCTTCTTCCAAACTCTCATCAAAGCATGTCTTAAAATATGACTATTAAATACTCTGTCTCTCTTATCTTCATAAAGTAGATATGCATACCATCCACATTGCAAGTCATGGCCTTCTATATTCAAAATTTCTTTTTTTGTTGTTCCAATCCAATCTCCAACTTGTGTCAACACTGCAGCCTCATAATATAGACGTAAGTTTGGAACTTTAAGGCCACCTCTTTCACGAGCATCTTGCATGATTTTAAATTTAACTCTTGGTTTTTTCCCATTCCAAATAAATTTGTTTAATCCTGCTTGCCATTCCATCAAGAATTTATCATTTTTAAGCACCGGAATCATTTGAAACAAAAACAGAAATCTAGGTAGAACGTTCATCTTAACAACTGCTATTCTACCAAGCAAAGATAGTTGCAGCTTCTTCCATATTTCAAGATCCTTTTGAATCTTATGCCAAAGTTCCTCATAATTATTTTGAAAGAGTTTTGTATTAGATGCTGCAACTTTGACCCCTAGATATTTCACCTTTGTAGCCATTTCAAAGCCTGCCAATCTTTCCAATTCATTCCTTTGTGGTTCCAACATATTTTTAACTATCATCTTAGTCTTTTTCTGGTTCAGGCTAAAACCTGAAACCAGACCATATTCCTCAATAATGTTTTTCATCTGGATGATTGATTCCAAAGGTCGTGTTAGGGTAACAACCAGATCATCTGCAAATGCCTTTGTTCTGTAATCTCTTTGCCTTACAACTATTCCATTCAGCTTGTCCGAGTCCCGTAGAGCATTCAACAGCACTTCCAAGGTCAAAATAAACAATAGTGGGGATAATGGACAGCCTTGTCTTGTTCCTTTCTGTATGTTAAAATTGGTAGTTAAACTGCCGTTGATAATAATCTGTGCCGTCTGTTCTTGATAAATTGCCGAAATCGCTTGTATAAACTGTTCCCCAAAATCCATTTTATACAAAGTCTTTTTTAGAAAATCCCAGTTGACTCGATCAAAGGCCTTCTCCGCATCCAAAAACACCAGCACCGCAGCAGTCTGTTTATTTTTCTCAAGATATTCCAACAAATCTATGATTTGCCTGACATTGTCCTTCATATATCTACCTTCTATAAAACCTGCTTGGTCTTCATGAATCACATCTTGAATAACTGGCATCAATCTGTTGGCTAATACTTTAGCATAAATTTTATAATCCGTATTCAGGAGAGATATTGGTCTAAAATTTTCAGGTTTTACCGATTCTTCTTCTTTGGGTATCAATGAAATAAAAGCCGTCTTCCATGAGGGGGGTATTTTACCCCCCTGCTGAATATTACAAAACAAGTCCTTGAGATGCTCAACCAATTCCACTTGTAAAGTCTTATAATATAGTGCTGTCAAACCATCTGTCCCAGGAGCTTTAGATATTTTCAGTTGTTTTATTGCAAATAGGATCTCTTCAGATGTTATTGGTCGATTCAATCTATCACTTTGTGTACTTGAAATTTTTGTAACTCTCATCTTCTGCAGATAATCATCGATAAAGTCCTCTTTAATTTTGTCAGCTTGGTACAATTTAGAATAATAAGCTAAAAAGGCTTGATGTATTAAGTTCTGTTGATGCACTTGTTTCCCTTTATGCTCAATAGTGTTTATTATGCGAGAACTTTGTTGTTTCCTCAAAGTATAAGCCAACCATTTGCCAGGTTTATTAGCGTTGCAAAAAGTATTATGTTAGCGTATTGCAGATTGGTTGCTGTTTGATCCGCCATCAATATTTGAAATTGATCTTTCAGGAGTTTTATCGTTAATTGTACCTTTTCATCAGTTGGGTTCTTAATAAGCAATTGTTCTTTCTCCTTTATCTCTGTCTCAAGTTCTATTCTTGACTTCTGACGTATTAATCTGTACTTAGAGTTCATGTGAATCAGTACACCCCTCATATAAGCCTTGCATGCATCCCATACAATCTCAATAGGTGTACCTTTGTTCAAGTTAATATCAAAAAATTCTTTAACATATTTCTTAAGGTCCATAATATTCTTTTCATATCTGAATAAATTTTCATTCATACGCCAAGATCTCCTTTCTCTTTTACCCAAATTTATCTCCATCCACACCGGACTATGATCCGTTAAAGTTCTGGGAAATATTTTTGTCTTAGTCACTATAGTAAGTAGTTGTCTAGTCTCTTTGAAAGCCTCTAGTAATGGAGCACCCACACTGTTTCGAGGCAAGGTTAATTTGGAATTGTTTTTAATGAGAAATGATAGAAATTAACAAAAATATACATCTTCTAAAACTTAATTTCTAAATGCCATGATGGAGTATTTTTATGTAAAGAACCTAAGATAGTAATTTAAATTTTACTGTAAATTTAATTTACAGTAATTTATTACTGTATTTAATACAAGTACTGGTATTTCTTTGAATAAGATTAAAAGGTCATTTCTAATTTCTATTGATCTCTACCAGGAAAAGCTATAAGTGGCCAGTGAAAATAGAAAATAATGAAATAACATTGCCTCTTTTTTTTCCTTCTTGTTCTTTCTTTTCATGTTTTACTGTCTTAATTGATAGGTGATACTTCTGCTTTAAAGTGAATGTGAATGTATTTTAATTATTCAGATTGTAGGGTTGACCGCTTCCCCTGGCATTGGCAATGCCAAAAACGTAGGTGAGGCCATAGACTACATCTGCAAGATTTGTGCTTCGCTCAATATTGAAGTGATCTCAACAGTCAGAAAGAACATAAAGGACCTAGAAGAAATTGTTCATAAACCTGAAAAAAGTGAGCCTGCATTCTAATTATTTCTTTTGGAATATAGTAGTCATTTTTTAAAAGAGTACATGTAGTTCTTCAGTTTAATGACCATACTTGGGACTGGAAACTCAGTTGTTAAGCAAAAGGGTCATTAAGTGAGACAACCACATGACTGCTTCAGTGAGGGCCTGTAATCGCAGCACCGCTGGTTGTAGTTAATAAGTGATATCCTAGGTCATTAAGCAGAAGGATTCTCAGGTAAGGACGTTTCATGGAGGGGAACCCTTCAGGTTGCAGAAACAGAACTAAAATCCTGAAGATTTTAAAATCTTAATGCTTTTAGCTCCTTTTCTGGAGCCCAAGAGAAAATGAAAAGGAGGAGAAATTCATTGCAAACTGCAAATCTCATCTTCGTGGGGGCAGAGCTGAGATTATCCCCCAGTAGGCAGGCAGCTCCCAGAGATGAGAGGGAGTCCCCTCAACTTGCAATATTCCCTGCCAGCTTCCCCACTGACTTTCTGGGGAAGCCAGCAGAGAAGATTGCAAATGGCAGTCCCCGGATTGCAAGGCGCTTAACAACTGGTCGTAAGTGTGAACAGGTTGCCAGGCCACCCAAGTCAAGATCATATGACCGTGGAAGAGGCAAACAAATTTATAAGGGCTGGGGGTGTTTATTGGTCATAAAGGACCCTTTCAAGGTCATCATAACTTTGACCTGTCATGACCACTTTTAACTTTGAAATCCCTTACAATGCAATTATGCTGGAATTTTTATGCTGCCTCCCTCCAGTGCCTCCACCCCTCCAAATTAAGAGGAGATATATGTGAATAGGAATAGGCAGGTATGGGGCTGGATTTTGTTCTCATAGTGGCTAAATGGCTGCCTCCAAGAAAAGCACAAACAGTCACATACACGAATCTTGTTCCTCAGAAATTTATGCTAAGAAACTGTTTTTTTGTGTGTGTGTGTAATGAAGGAACTATATTAACATTGCATAACCGTATTTGTCTCACGTTTCCCTCTGCTGCAAATAGGTGTGGGGAATGCCCATGAAATCTAGTGTCAATCTACCTGTCGTTCAGATTGGATTGCTTTCCAGACACTTTCATTTCATAGTTCTGTTGAGACTTCATATTAGAATGAACTGCCATAGAACCCATCTCTCAGTGAGATGAACCCATAATTGGATAACCCATTCTGAAGAGTCATAGTGGATGTACTACTATATCAGAAGTCCCCAACCCCTGGACCATGGCCCACTAGCGTGCCTTGAGCTGCTCGGAACTGGAACTCGGAACTGCAAAAGTGGCGGGCAGGCATGCACATGCTCCATTTGCAGGAGCGGCAAATGCTTGTGCCCGCCACTCGTGCAAATCGAGCTTTGTGTGTGCCCTTCTTGCTTCAAATGGTCACTAAATGAACTGTTGTAAGTCTAGGACTACCTATGTTCCATGCATCTGATGAAGTGGACTCTACTTTATGAAAACGTATGGAAGAATAAGTTATAATTTAAAGTGCTTCCAAGTTTCATTTGGTTTTGTTCGTTCAGCAGAACTAGGCTAGCTACACCTCTAGAGCATCTACCTTTTGAAAAACAAACATTTTGAGCCTCATGTTGTTGTGTCAGGTAACAACCGCTGCAATATACTTGGTGACTAGTATATTGGGATTATAGCTGTATCTCCGAAGGACAAAAGTATTTAAAAAGGTAACATAATAAATTAGTTCCCCACGTTCTAAGAAATCCTTAATCTTTTCTTGAACAAAAGACCTGTAATAATTTTAGAATAATGAAATGTGCGGCTAATAACACACTAAGAATGGCAGTTTCTTTTTTATTTTGTTTTTTTTACTGCAGTTATTAGGCTCGTTGGGACTCGACCACAAAATCGCTTTGTAGATATTGTATCTCAGATGATGTCGAAAGCAGAGGCTCTAGCAAGACAATTTCATCCTATTGGTAAGAAAATTGGGATTGCTTGGTGATGTCAGTTATATGCTTCATTGAAGTAACATAGTTTTGTAAACTCATCACTTTTTCCTCTGACCTGATCAAAAGCTGTCTCTAAGAGCATTATTTTTTAAATAAGATGTGTATATACATGTACATATAGATACACACACATACATTACATAGATACATTAATCATTACATAGTACAATTAACACCATTCATCCCAAAAATTATAATTCAGTTCACTGTACAATGGAGCTCTGTAATAAAATAGACTTTATATACATAATATATTCCACAGTGCATAATACAGCTGCATTATCAGTTCAAAATAGTATAAACTACATATTAAAGTATACTGTGTTATACAATTCACATTAAGAGCTGTGGTGGTGCAGTGGTTAGAATGCAGTATTGCAAGATAATTCTGCCAACTGCCAGCAGTTTGATTCTGACCGGCTCAAGGTCCACTCAGCCTTCCATTCTTCTAAGGTTGGTAGAATGAGGACTCAGATTTCTGGGGACAATATCCTGACTCTGTAACCACTTAGAGAGGGCTGTAAAGCACAATGAAGTGGTATATAAGTGTTAAGTGTTATTGTTAATGCTGTACAATTCACATTACTGCTCAGAATATTAAATATAGTACATAAAACACAGTACTAAGCAATACAAACTTACCTAACACAAGACATAATGTCACATACTACATCATAATCCTAAAGAGAACTCAAAACACATATTCCCTCTCTCCCTCTCTCCCTCTTCTCTCTCTCACACACATCTGTCTCTTATCTCTCTATCACTATCTATTGATACATCCATCATTTATTATTTCTCTGTATCTATTACCTATCTCTTAATCTATCAGGTTTATGTTTCCATCCAATTTAGACTATCATACAGTGTGGACAGTGCAGTATTTATTTTACTTATTTATGTGGTTCACCCCTCTGACCAGTGGTGGGATTCAAATAATTTAACAACCGGTTGTTTGCCCTAATTTCTTCCAACAACCAGTTCACCAAACTGCTCAGAAAGTTAACAACCCAAAGTGGTGCGAACTGGCTGAATCCCACCACTGCCTCAGACACAGGTAATTCTGGGAGGCATAAGGCATTAAAAACACACAAGTACAACTCCTGTTGCCCAAGGGTGAACAATCCCATTCACCAAAAAGCCACATTAATTACAGCAGTTCTTGCCTAACCTGATCCAAAAGTCCAAGAAAACAACCAGGCCTTTGGTGGGGGCCATCTGAATCTCTAGCAGATACTGTTCTCCAGTGACCAGCAGACTAAGATTTTCTCAGACAGCGTAAGATGGAATATAACACAATGGAGTAGAAATAAGTGACATGATGGGAGGGAATATTAAGTTACACAAAGCTCAAAATGACATGACGGTAGAAGAACTCCATACCACACAATACTCTTATGTGCAATCTAATATATACAGCATTTAATTATTTCTGTAACAAATATGCATGGGTAGAAAAGGAGAATAAAAGAACCATTATCAGTTTAAAGAAAAAAAGAAAAAAGACAAAATCAAGGCCCTCTAATTAAAAAAAATCTCATAAATCATAGACAACCACACCAGAGGGCCATTAACATCTATGTCTTCACCACCTTGTCAAAGGCCAGCATGCAGTGATAGAGACCATATGTTCTAGCCTGGCATAGAACAATACAATTTATAGCAGGGGTGAAATGCTCCCAGTTCGGACCGGCTTGGAATCCCTGCCCCTGCCCCCCATGCCCAGCTGAGCCGCGTGATCATCAGAGCCTTTTTTTCCTTTTAAATGGTTCTGATGAGCCAAACTCTGATGATCCAAGCTGAGTTGCCTGCTAACCACTAGCAAAAATCCCCCCCCCCCCCAGTTGCTTATCTTAGCTGCAGGTCACAACGCCTGCCTTGCTTCGCTTGCTGTAATACCTGCAATCCATTGCATCAGCAAGCAATTGAATCTCCCTGCCTGCAATCAAGCTCATTGGTGAGCAGCTCTATCTGCCTGCCTGCCTTCCTGCCTTGGCAACTTTAAGACTTGTGGACTTCAACTCCCAGCAAAGCTGGTTGGGGAATTCTGGGAGTTGAAGTCCAAGGTTGGAGACCCCTTTTCTATTGGATAAGTTCTTTTCCCCTTTGGGAGCTTTAAAAAAAATAGTTAATTGGGGTTTTTTTTAGTTGTTCTTTTTTTAGACCTAGCCATTTAAAGTTCAGGAAGTTTTAAATTTAGCTGCTTTTATATAAAAATAAATTAAATTAAAATAATATCTGTGCAGCTTTCTGAGATTTAGTGTGTTTCTGTAGTGTTTCACTCTAACTCCACAAACACACAAAATCTCACAAAGCTGTATGTGGAATTTTGTGTATGTAAAGTGTGAAAGTTGGTTTTTTGGGCTTTTTGTGGCTGTGTGAGGTTCCTGCTTGTTGCAGGGGCCATTTTGGGTCTAGCCACAGCTGCTTTTACATTGTGGGTGAGCCAGTTGTGTTGTGTTGTGTTTTGTAGGTTTAAAAAGGGCAAAGAAGTGACATTGACTTGGCCACGGCCACCCAGTCACCTTACCACCAAGCTCTGCCCACTAATTAAGCCACGCCCACAGAAGTGGTAGCAAACATTTTTAGATTTCACCCCTGATATATAGTACTGTAGGTTACAACATGCCTTGAATCAGAATGTGAATAAAGAGTTCTCTCTGCTTTTCATTGTAGGCCTTCAGTACGTTTTTTTTTTTTAAAAATCTTTCCTTCTCCATTAGATGACTTGTCTGTGATGAAGAACCAATGTTATGGGACACAGAAATATGAGCAATGGATCGTCGACGTGCAGAAGAAAAGTGTGGTGTTACAGTTACCAAATAAGGAAGACGAGAGCCGAGTCTGCAGAGCTCTTTTTATTTGCACGGAGCACCTTCGGGTGGGTAACTTCCCTCTTGGGAAGCAACTATTTCTCTTGCCTTGTTGCTCTATTGCAGGGGTGTCAAACTCATGGGCTGCATGTGTCACACGCCTGGTTTAGTGAAAGAGGAAAAAGTGATATGTGTCGACAATGTGACGCCGTGAGTTTGACACCCCTGCTCTATTGCCCTTGAGCTGTGTTTCTCCTGTCTTGTTTCCTAATGTTTGGCATTTCTTTAGTCAACAGTGTATTAAGAGTAACTTGGTTTAAGTGTTTTTCTGGTGAGACCAGTCTATCGGTGCAACGTGGTCTACTCAAATATGGAACAGAGCATACTGCTTCGGCTTTCAGCCCCAATCCAGGAGCCTTCGCAGGCTTCCATGACAAGCTACTGTATTTTTCGGAGTATAAGATGCGCCAGACTATAAGACACACCTACCTTTTTGGGGGAGGAAAGCAAGAAAAAAAATACCTGCCTCTACCTCCCAGCAATTTGCCTCTTTACAGCAAACAGCCTGTTTCAGTCTCAGTACAGACTAATTAGCACAAGCAGCTGATTGTCAGTTGGATCGGCCTCCCAATGATCAGCTGTTTCAGGCTGCTGGAATTGCCATAGCCTATTGCCACCTCCATGCGTCCCATTTTCAGCCTCCATGCACCCCATTTTCTACCCATTCTGGGCAGCGGGGATTGGAATAGGCAGAAAATGGGGCATGCAGAGTCCAAAAATGGGGTGCGCAGAGGCGGCAATAGGCAATGGCAATCCTCGCAGCCTGAAACAGCTGATGGTTGCAGGCCAATTCAACCGACATCAGCTGTTTCTGCTAATCAGTCTGTGCTGAAACTGAAACTTGTTGTTTGCTGCAAGGAGGCAAATTGCTGGGAGGCAGAGGCCAAAGGGTAGGGGCTGGCAGATGGGCGGGGCTACATTCGATGTATAAGACAGCACCCAAATTTTCATCCTCTCTTAGGGGGGAAAAAGTACATCTTATACTCCAAAAATATATGGTACTTTGTGTTAAATTTACATTTATGAGTATAATTCTCATCAGCTAGCCATACCCTTCTGGGATTTGAACCTGAGCTACCTGCATATTAGGCAAATGTATTAACCTGTAGGCACAAGCCCTCTTCATTTTGTCAGCTGTACCAGGCTGTACTCAGTGGAAAAACACTTAATCTCTCCTGTGGTACGGTTGACAAAGTGAGGAGAGCCCATGGCCTAGAGGTTAATACATCTCCCTAATATGCAGGTGACCCAGGTTCGAATCCCAGAAGGGTATATCGCTAGCTGATGAGAGCTAAACAGCTTGAAATAGCTATACTAGTCTCCCTTTATTTCTTTGTCGGTAAATTTAAGTTTAATAGTACCTTGGTTTGTTACAAGTGTCAGGTGACTGCACCAAGCAAGCACCAGTACATATAACTCATCCTGTTCAAAATGATTGTGTTGTATTCTGGGTTGTTTTGCTTACTGTCAGGTACGGATAGTCCTCAGTTTACGACCACAATTGAGCCCAAAATTTATATTGCTAAGTGAGAAATTTGTTTAGTGAATTTTTGCCCCATTTTATGACTTTTCTTGCCACATTTGTTAAGTGAATGACTGCAGTTGTTAAATCAGTAATGCGGTTGTTAAATGAATCTGGCTTCCCCATGGACTTTGCTTGTTTAGAAGGTCGCAAGAGGGGATCGCCTGACCCCCATGACACTGCAACCAACATAAATGTGAGTCAGTTGTGAAGCATCCAAATATAAGTCATGTGACCATGGAGATGCTGCAAGTGTGAAAAATGGTCCCAAGTCCTTTTTTCCAGTGCCATTGTAACTTCAAATGGTCACTAAGCGAACTGTCATAAGTGAAAGACTACCTGTACTTTTTTTAGTTGCACCTCAAAATACTTTTTAAAAAAAACTTTGCTGAAAAAGGGCAATTCCAGTCTAGTGTATTGGAAGGGTCTCTCCTTTGAAATGCTGCATTTGGAGTTCAACTCAGTTGCTTTAGGTTTGAATGAGGCTGCTTTGATCTTTCAGAATGTGTCTCAGATGTGAAAGGTGATTCAAGCAAGTCATTGAATTCGAAATGATGCAAGTTTGAAATAGGTCACATCGCTACAGGTAGTCCTCGGGTTACAATGGCAATTGGGACCAGGTCGTAAAGGGTGACGTCACAGGACTGTGTGGCTTAGCTATTTCCAGCAGTCCCTATGGCCGTCATTAAATGAAGACCTCATGTAATTGTAACAGCTTCCCTTCCCCTTGCCCTCTGAGTGTTGTTTGCTGCCATGCTTTCAGAATGACCTTTTCATGGTATAAAAATAATGTAAATAATATTTTTTAATCACAGAAATACAACGATGCCTTAATCATCAATGAAGATGCCCGAACCAAAGATGCTTTAGTTTATCTGAAGGATTATTTTGAGGATATCAAAAATAGCAACTTTGATGATATTGAACGTCAGCTGGCTTCAAATTTTGAAGGTGCTTTATATATATTTTAAAAAGGCCCTACATTAATGTTGCTTTAATAGGTCAAACTTCTGTCTATTCTAACAGAGAAACTTGACTTTCAAAATGTATTAGAAGCAATAAAGAATATAACTGTCCTGTCTTCCAGTAATACTTCAATCCTCAAACAATATTTATCAACTCTCTCTCTGTTTCTCTCTGTCTACCTACCTACCTACCTACCTACCTACCTACCTACCTACCTACCTATCTATCTATCTATCTATCTAAAACAAAAGAGCAAATCAGAGTTTTAAATCTTGTAGCATACTTGATGGATCTGTAAAGTGAGCTTAAGTTCATTTTTATTTCTGTGGAAGGTATATGCAAGAAGAGTTTAAGGTATTGCAGATCCCAATGAAATGCAATTGTACATGTTGAAAATAAGGGGCTGGTTTTGAAAAAAAAAGGAAGTTGTGTTGACTGCCTAATTTTATCATTTTCAAGTGCAGATTCATATGGTTGATTGTTGATATATTACAAGTTACCATTTTTTTCAGAGTATAAGACATACCTTTTTCCCCCCTAAAAGGGGGTGAAAATTTAGGTGCGTCTTATACCCCAAATGTAGCCCGCCCACCCACTGGCCCCCACCCTTTAGCCTCTGCTTCCCAGCAGTTTACCTCCTTGCAGCAAGCAGCAAGAAGAAACAACTCATTTCAGCTTCAGCATAGCCTAATTAGCAAAAGTTGATTGTTGGCCTCCGACGGGCCTCTGCTGTTTGCTGCAAGGAGGTAAATTGCTGGGAGCAGATTTTTTTTTTCTTGTGATAATCAAGCTATGCTGAAAATGAAAATGAAAATAAAGCAGGCTATTTGCTGTTTCCTGCAAGGAGACAAAATTGCTGGGAGGCAGAGGCAGATTACTTTTTCTTGTTTTCCTCACCAAAAAAGGTAGGTGCATCTTATAGTCTGGAGTGTTTTATACTCCGAAAAATATGGTAGTTCCCTGTATCATAGAAAATTAGAATGGTATGGAAAAGGCTGCTGTAGCTTTGCAGTAATAACTTACAATTTTTTAAATATTAGGTGGTTATTAAGTGATCATTCGGCTCATTGAGAATTAGGTCAAAACATAGAACAGACCAGTGCTCAGGAAGAAAGAGAGGGAGGGAGAGGGAGGGTGGGTGGGTGGGAGAGAGAGGGAACTGATAAAACTTTATCATAAACCAGTTCCAAGAATTAAAAAAACAAAAAAACCCTGATCCATACTGCCCTGGGTGAAAGGTGAAATGCAAAATTATTGTAGATAGTTTTTGAATCCTTTAGAAATGCAGCTAACTACCTATACAAACAAGTACAATAAAATTATTTATCTGTATGGTGTTAGGTTAGAGTTTTGTAGGGAAGGTGTCCCTTTTGTTATCCATTCTTAGATAATTGCATTTTTTTCCTCCCAGTTAATTTGCTAGAACTCACTGCTGCTTCCGAGGATGAATCGAATGAAAACCCAAAATTGGAAGATATTACAGAGATTTTGGGAGAGGCATATCATGTCAATCCTGAGACGCGCACTATTCTCTTTGTGAAGACAAGAGCACTGCTGGCAGTAAGAAACTCTTCCAATATGGAACAAGTGGGATTTCCCACCACCCTGTTTTCTGCTATGTGTGGCTTAGCATTTAAGATCAGTTTACCTGTGTTTTGAGATGGGTGGGGAATTTCCCCTGGAATTGGACTACAATGCACTCTTCTAACTAGCTGGTGAGCTGCTGAAGGCCTTCTGCTCACTTGGTAGCATCATTAGAATGGGTAGGGTCAATTTTAGCATCCCCCTCCTTGTTTTTGCTTGTTTTACGGTGTTGGTGATGAAAAAGAAATTACAGGTAAGTCCTCAGGACAGAAATGGGAGTGGAATTTCCAATGTTAAGGAATGTGCTTATTATTATTATTATTAAAATGTAATACTGTAAAGATATTTCCAAAGGTTCTGTGATTATGTACAAAGGGCTACGCACAATCATGCCAGCCAAATGTGCCAATTGAAACTTGGATTCCTATTGTCACAAATGAATTTTACAGGCATTGAAGAATTGGATAGAAGAAACACCTGAACTTAAGCATCTGAAGCCACAGGCACTGATAGGACGTGGGAAAAGAAACCACTGTACAGGTGAGGCAATTTGGATGGACTGTATAGGTTGGGGTTGGTAGTCCTCAACTATGACCACAAGTGGAATCAGAATTTCTATTACTAATCAAAGCGATTGTTAAGTGAGTCATGTCTGATTTGACAACTCTTTTTGCCATGGCTGGTTAAGCGAATCATGGCAGTCATTAAATGAAACCAGCTTCCCCAGTGCTTTAGCTTCTAGGACAGTCCCAAATAGTGATCACATGATCCTGGACACTAACCATCATAAATGCATGCTGGTTGTCAAGCATCTGAATTTTGATCACATGATCATGGGGATCATGTGATAGTTTGGAAGTGCAAGGACCAGTCATAAGTCACTGTCTTCAATATTGTTGTAACTTCAGATGGTCACAAAACAAATGGTAAATTGAGGGTTACCAGTAGTGAAATTCACGATAACTAAAATGTGAAACTATATTTCAATATGAAATAAAAGTTTCCTAAAGAGAAATTATCCAAAAACTTCTATACAAGTATATCAAGTGAGTTAGTTCATAAGAAACCAAAGTTTTTGAGATCTATTAATTTAATGCATTCTTTATATACATTTTCAGCTTTTAGCAATTATTTGAATTTCAGAGAAACTATTAAAACAATTTTGAACATTTTTCCCCATTGCCTCTCTCAAAATATATAAAGGCCAAGACGACCTTAATTAGATCCTTGGTTGCTACTCTCTTTTATGGATAAAGAAACATATCTAAGATTGGGTTCATTATGTACAATGTAGTACATCATAGGTTGTTAAGTGAATCTGGCTCCCCCGTTGACTTTGCTTGTCAGAAAGTCACTAAACATGATCACAGTACTTCAAGATACTGCAACCATCATAACTATGCCAATTGCTAGGGATCCAGATTTTGATCATAGGCCCATGGGGATCCTGGAATGGTCAGAATAGAATAGGTATAGGAATAGGAATAGGAATAGGAATAGGAATAGGAATAGGAATAGGAACAGAACAGAACAGAACAGAACAGAACAGAACAGAACAGAATAGAATTCTTTATTGGCCAAGTGTGATTGGACACACAAGGAATTTGTCTTGGTGCATACGCTCTCGGAGTACATAAAAGAAAAGATACATTCGTCAAAAATCATAAGGTATAACACTTAATAATAGTCATAGGGAAACAGTCAATATAAATCTTAAGGATACCAGCAACAGGGTTACAGTCACACAGTCATAAGTGGAAGGAGATGGGTGATGGGAATGATGAGAAGATTAATAGTAATGCAGACTTAGTAAATAGTTTGACAGTGTTGGGGGAATTATTTGTTTAGCAGAGTGATGGCGTTCGAGAAAAAACTGTCCTTGTGTCTGGTTGCAGTGCTCTATAGCGTCATTTTGAGGGTAGGAGTTGAAACAGGATGTGTCCAGGATGCGAGGGGTCTGTAAAGTGTGAAAAAGGGGCATAAGTGGCTTTTTACAGTGCTTTTTACAGTGCTGTTGTAACTTTGAACAGTCACTAAATGATCCGTTGTAAGTCAAGGACCATCTGTACTGTGCAATGATGACTTCTGTCCTTCAGAATTTTGTGTTCAGTTCCTTTTAGAACCAAATGAATATATTGCAGTCTCTAGACTGGTTAGAACTAACCTATTTTTTTTTTTCCCGGAAGTATTGAGAAGTCAGGGTTTATTCAGTGGACTGGAGCTGTGCACCAGGGTGGTAGAAATGTCACACACAGCCTGACTTTTCCTGGCGGTTTCCAGTAAGCATGGTTCCCACTCTCTGGCGTAAAAGACCAGGTCCAGACATGAAGGTTCAATTAAACAGATTTATTGGTGGGCACTTGCTTAGAGTTAGATAAGTATCAACAGTACTCAAAGGGGATTGGACTTTGTTCTCTTGTGGCTACGTAGGGATTCTAGGCCAATCCCCCTTTTCACTCTGCCCTCACGTTCTGCCATTCCTTCTCCTACACCACACTTTCAAGCATCGCCCTGCAACTTCATTAAGAACTTGAAACCTGTCCATGGTGGTGTATTTTGTGAAGCAGAGATTCTTACCAAGCCTAGATTCTTTTATTACTATGTACTATTTCTTGATCACCCTCCACAGGCCTGTGATAAGGGCAATATTTGTATGGTTGATCCTCTGTTTTCTCCTTCATCCTCTCTCTCTTAGGCATGACCCTCCCAAATCAGAAAGGGACTTTGGATGCCTTCAAAACCCACAGGGACAGCAAGCTGCTAATAGCAACTTCTGTTGCTGACGAAGGGATTGATATTGTTCAGTGCAACCTGGTCCTGCTATATGAATATGTAGGCAACGTCATCAAAATGATCCAAGTCAGAGGTAGGTTAGCGAAATTATTCTGAATGCAGATGTTTTAATTACAGGTAGTCCTCAACCACAACTGAGCCCAGAATCTCTTGCTAAGGGAGACGTTTGTTAAGTGAGTTTTGCCCTATTTTACGACCTTTCTTGCCACAGTTGCTAGGGGAATCATTGAAGGTGTTAAGTTAGTAACTTGGTTGTTAAGTGAATCTGGCTTACCCGTTGGCTTTGTTGATTGCAAGAAGTGATGACATGACCCCGGGACATTGCAACCATCATAAATATTGCAGGGACGTGCTGAGGATTTTGCAGGGACGTGCTGAGGATTTTGTTCAATATCTGGATGATAAAATAACTCAGATTCGGGATGAGCTGGCCACTGACTGGGTTAGTTCGGGCGAGGTGACTGAGCCCAGTCTTGAGAGTGTTATCTGGGCTGAGTTCGATCCTGTGGCTCCCGAGGACGTGGACAGGATCCTGGGTAGACTGAACGCTACCACATGTTTATTGGACCCGTGTCCCTCCTGGTTGGTGCTGGCCTCCCGGGAGGTTACACGAGGCTGGCTCCAGGAGATTATAAATGCTTCTTTGAGTGAGGGTGTCCTTCCGCCTGCCTTGAAGGAGGCAGTGGTGAGGCCCCTCCTCAAGAAGCCCTCCCTGGACCCGGCTGTTTTGGTAAATTATCGTCCTGTCTCCAACCTTCCCTTTCTAGCGAAGGTTGTTGAGAGTGTGGTGGCGCGGCAGCTCCCCCGGTACCTGGATGAAGCTGTCTATTTAGACCCGCTCCAGTCCGGCTTCAGGTCTGGTTACAGCACCGAAATGGCATTGGTCGCGTTGGTGGATGATCTCTGGAGGGCCCGGGGTAGGGGGTACTCCTCTATCCTGGTGCTGTTAGACCTCTCAGCGGCTTTTGATACCATCGACCATGGTATCATGTTGCGCCGGTTGGAGGGACTGGGGGTGGGGGGCACCGTTCTGTGGTGGTTCTCCTCCTACCTCTCTGACCGGTCGCAATCGGTGTTGACAGGGGGGCAGCGGTCGACCCCGAGGCGCCTAGTGTGTGGGGTGCCACAAGGGTCGGTCCTCTCGCCCCTTCTGTTCAACATCTATGTAAAGCCGCTGGGTGAGATCATCCGTGGTTTTGGGGTGGAATTCCATCAGTACGCTGATGACACTCAGCTGTACATTTCCACCCCAAACCACCCCAACGATGCCATGGAAGTGATGTCCCAGTGCCTTGAAGCTGTGCGGGTCTGGATGGGGAGAAACAGGCTTCGACTCAACCCCTCCAAGACTGAGTGGCTGTGGCTGCCGGCGTCCCGATATAGCCAACTGACTCCATCGTTGGTTATTGGGGGCGAATCATTGGCCCCCACGGAAAGGGTGCGCAACTTGGGCGTCCTCCTGGATCCACGGCTGTCTTTAGAGGAGCATACGACAGCTGTGGCCAGGGGAGCTTTTTATCAGGTCCGCCTGATACGCCAGTTGCGGCCCTTTCTAGATCGGGACTCCCTACGCACAGTCACTCAGGCGCTCGTCACGTCTCGCTTGGACTACTGTAATGCTCTCTACATGGGGCTCCCCTTGGGATGCATCCGGAGGCTTCAGCTGGTACAGAATGCGGCCGCGCGGGGGATTATGGGAGCGACAGGGCGCTCCCATGTGACACCTCTCCTGCGTGAGCTGCATTGGTTGCCGGTTGATTTCCGGGTGCGTTTCAAGGTGTTGGTAATCACCTTTAAAGCGCTCCATGGCTTAGGACCAGGGTACTTACGGGACCGCCTTCTGCCACCTATTGCCTCCCACCGGCCCGTTCGCTCCCACAGAGAGGGCCTCCTCAGGGTGCCGTCAGCCAGACAGTGCCGGCTGGCGACCCCCAGGGGGAGAGCCTTCTCTGTAGCAGCCCCTACCCTCTGGAACGATCTCCCTCCAGATCTGAGAACTATCACTGACCTCCGGACCTTTCGTCGGGCTTTGAAGACTCATCTCTTCCAACTTGCCGGACTTGCCTGATCCCTCCTATTTTTAAAAATTTTAAATATTTTAAATTATTTTAAATTTTTAGAGTTTGAGAGTTTTTATTCGGTTTGTATCTTCAGCCTAAATTTATATTGATTTTAGTACGTTTTAACTTATTGTATTGTATTGGTTTTAATTGGCTGTTCACCGCCCTCGGTCCGGAAGGAGAAGGGCGGTATAGAAATTTAATAAATAAATAAATAAATAAATAAATAAATAAATATGAACCAGATTGCCTAGCTTCTGTATTTTGATCACATGACCATGGGGATGCTGCAAAAGTTGTAACTCTGAAAAACAGTCGCTTTATTCAGTGCCGTTGTAACTATGAACAGTCACTAAATGAACTGTTATAAGTCGAGGATTACCTGTATATAAACTGAAGGTCATGTGTATCCACCCTAGGATGAGATACTATCAGATACATAGTGATTCAGCAAACAATACCTTATTTAGGCCTATTATGCAAACACATAATAGTCATAATTAGCAAAAAGTGCTTTTGATATTGGAGGCATTATGTAATGCTTGGAAACCCTCTTCATCATTAAGCAATGTCATAAAGCAAAAAATCATGACTGTGCTAACTTTCAGCAGCAGTTTGGGCAATACTGGTTTCTGTCATTAAGAGTGATGTCATCTGATTATGATTTGTGGTGCGAAGCCAGCTCAGCATGGCACACATTAGGAAGCGTGCAAGTGTCTTCTACAATAGAGCTGGTAGATGGCAGCCAAACTATTACTCTGCAATAGCAATGTCTCCTGGCCAATGTAACAACAACATACATTGTTAATAATAATAACACTGTGATTAGTGATTTCTTGCCAACTCCCCCATTGACTTTGCTTGTTGAAAGTTGGCAGCAAAAGCTGCAAATGGTGATTACATGACTGGAGGATGCTGATAGGCATGCTGGTTGCCAAGTGCCCAAGTCACAATTACATGGTCGTTGAGATGCTGCAGTGGTTGCAACTTTGAGGACACATTGGAAATCTCCCAGCATTGTTGTAACTTTGAAAGTCATTGAATGTGTAATTGCTAACCAAGCACTACCTGTATACCTTGCCTGGGAGCCAACATTAAAAAATTTCCTGGATAATATTCAGTGTTCAGGCCTAGGCCTGGAAATATTAACTGTTTTGATTGATAACCTTCGTAAGGATTTGCAGTGAGTAAGTGTGCACCTTTTGTTCCTTTTAAATGCTTTCAGCAATTTTCAGTGCCATCAACCACAGCATCTTTCTGTACTTAACTACAAGAGTTGGGTGATGGCTGTTTTAAATAGCTCTGTTTTTTCATGAGTGGATGTGCTGTAAGTTTTGCCTTCTCTCTAGCCCCTCTCCCACTTTTCAATAGCTTCATGAAGTGAATAAGATTTGGGTGTACATCTCCATCCTGGGCTGGGCTAAACTTGGTATAAAGGTCAATGGGTTCAGTGGGAAGAATTAAATTGAATTACATTTAAGATAGAGGTCTAAAACACATTTGGCCCTTATCTGCTTTGGTTGCAATTCTGGATAGCATAGCACTCCTCTGGTAGAGCAAATCTGTAACCCTAGAATCCTCCTAGATACTGTAGTCATTGGTAAATAGATAGAGGCCATGACTAGAGGAGTCTATTGTAATGCCAGTTATGGCTTCACTCGAAGAAGGTGGCCTTGGCAACAATTATCCATCACTTTACTATGGAGAGGAAGGTATTATTATAAGCAGTGGTCGGGTTCATTTTTTTAGCACCAGTTCTGTGGATGTGGCTTGGTTGGCGTGGCATGGCTTGGTGGGCGTGGTAGGGGAAGATTACTGCAAAATCCCCATTTCCTCCCGATCAGCTGGGACTTGGGAGGCAAAGAATAGATGGGGATGGGGCCAGTCAGAGGTGGTATTTACCGGTTCTCCGAACTATTCAAAATTTCCGCTACCGGTGCTCCAGAACTGGTCAGAACCTGCTGAATACCACCTCTGATTATAAGAGAATAATTTAGCACACAAAGGGGAATACACTGGACTGTTCATTAAACATGCTTGTGGTTGCTAGAGCTGGTACCTTTCTTTCAATGTGCATTCCCCATTACGCTTACTCTTGTAATTCTTCCTCTTCAATGAATGTGAAGTACAAATACTAGTTCCATTCTTGATAATTATCCCAGACTGAGGTGAGCATTGAAAAGGGCAGGAGAGTGGGGAAAAGGGAAAGCTGAAGTAAAATGGTTAGAGGTAAATAAAACGTGAAGGTGTGAAACTGAACAAAGTCTTCTGCGGTTTCAAGCCAGAAAGCACAATCTTGATCATGTAATTTCTCATGGAACTGCTAATCCCTATTGTGGTCACTAAAAAAGGACTACGTGTAATGTGCCATCTCCAGGTCGTGGCAGAGCAAAAGATAGCAAGTGCATTCTTGTGACGAGCAAAAAAGAACAGGAGGAGAAGGAGAGATACAATTTACAAAAAGAGAAAATGATGAACAGAGCTATTGAAGAGATACAGAGCTGGGATGAAAAGATCTTTGCAGAGAAGGTGAGCAGATTTTTTTAATGAGGGCTTCCTTAAAGTCCCATTCAGCTGAAAGGGAAAATTCTGTCCTTTAAAATGATCCAACACTGTTGAAGCACAGAATGGCTGAACCTGCTGTTGTCTAACTTTGCTTACAAGGTTTATTTTATTTTCAGGATGGGTGGGGTGGGGGCGAGGTTCATTCAGGACAACATTCCTAGGCTCTTGAGAGTAGTTGGTGCCTTGTGACTTGAACTCCATCTTTCTCTCTTCACCCCAGATAAATGAATTGCAAAAGATGCAAATAAAAATGCTAGATTCCAAGAAAAAGCCAAGAGAACCAAAACCCTGGAAAAAGAATCTAGTCCTTTTATGTGGCAAATGCAAGAAGAAAGCCTGCAGCACTGAGGATCTCCGGGTGATTGAGGTAACATGCTGTGGCTGCCTTTGCTTCATAGTGCCTTTTTTGGTGGGATAAGGGACACAGTGGCTCAGAGGCTAAGACGCTGAGCTTGTCGATCGAAAGGTCGGCAGTTCAGCGTTTCGAATCCCTAGTGCCGCATAACCGGGTGAGCTCCTGTTACTTGTCCCAGCTTCTGCCAACCTAGCAGTTCAAAAGCATGTAAAAATGCAAGTAGAAAAATAGGGACCACTGTTGGTGGGAAGGTAACAGCATTCCATGTGCCTTTGGCGTTTAGTCATGCCGGCCACATGATCACAGATATGTCTTCGGACAGCGCTGGCTCTTCAGCTTTGAAACGGAGATGAGCACCACCCCCTAGAGACAGGAACGATTAGCACATATGTGCGAGGGGAACCTTCACCTTTAGTGTTGGAGGGTACAGATCAGCTATGTTCTTGTTCAATTCTGAACGAGGCCTGATTCAGTCCAAATCTGATTTGAATTTCAAGATTAGAATCAATAAAAGCTTTATCCATAGGCTATAAATCAGGAAAAATATATGCCTGCATCTAATAATTTTTTGGCAGAAAATGAACATCACAATGATAGAAGCTTTAGAGAAGTATGTCTTAAAACATTTCTCTCTGGATCCCTTCCTGCTTTTAAAAATTGTGGGGGACCTCCCAAAATCCTCCTTTTTTTGTTTGTATGGGTTATATTTATTGCAATTAATCATATTGAAAATTAAAACTGACCCATTTGCTGCCACTTTCGTTTCTCACAATTAATTGTTTGATGGAATTTTGATATTACATTATTTTTCAAAGGTCTGGCAAATAGTTTTGCAGATTCCTGAGAAGTTCTTCAGGACTCCTTAGACCATTCTTTAAAAAATGCAGCTTCATAGGTTATTGATGAAAAGTTTCAGCTGGAAAGTGTTAAGGCTTTCATTGCTATATACAGTATTTTTAATTGTTTCTCTGCACTTTATAATGGAGGTGTCAGGCAAACACAGCAAATAAAAGGCATCTATTTGATTTTAAACTTCAAAACTACCCAAGGATTACATTTTTAAAAAGGGTTATTAAATCAAACCTTTCAGTTGAAGAATTCCTTTAAAGCTTTGCACAGCTGAGTACACAGCATCATGAGTTTGGGTATATTTACACTAAAAGGAGTGAAAAAAATAAATATTAGCATTGACCTGTCAAACTGTAAGGGTAAATCTTAGCATTTTGTATTTCTGGTCATTGTAAGAACGTTCAGTGAGAGGCCCAGCCTCTGGGTTACACATATAGGTAGAGTGTCATTTCTTGGTAAATGGAGCCTCTAGCATTCTAGTCCCTTTGAAGTAGTCAGGTTGATGGTAAAATCAAGGGCAATTGTTCCTACATTAAATGCATATAACTTTAACTTTTAACTTTAACTTTATTTGAATTTATATACCGCCCTTCTCCTTGCGGACTCAGGGCGGTGTACAGCCAATTAAAAAACAAACATACAAAAGTTAAAATTCTATAAAATAATAATATAAGTGGCCATAGAATTAAAAACTAACTTCATATTTAAAATACAACTCTAAAATAATAAAATGTTATAGGAATCAGGCTAGGCCGGCGAGCTGAAAGAGATGGGTTTTTAAAGCCCGCCGAAAGGTTGGGAGGTCAAAGATTGTTCTTAACTCTGGAGGCAGATCATTCCAAAGGGTGGGTGCTGCCACAGAGAAGGCTCTCCCCTGGGGGTCGCCAGCCGGCATTGTCTGGCTGACGGCACCCTGAGGAGGCCCTCTCTGTGGGAGCGAACCGGCCGGTGGGAGGCAATTGGCGGCAGAAGGCGGTCCCGTAAGTACCCTGGCCCTAAGCCATGGAGCGCTTTAAAGGTGATTACCAACACCTTGAAACGCACCCGAAAGTCCACCGGCAGCCAACGCAGCTCGCGCAGGAGAGGTGTCACGTAGGAGCGTCCTGTCGCTCCCATAATCCCCCGCGCGGCCGCATTCTGCACCAGTTGGAGCCTCCGGGTGCACCCCAAGGGGAGCCCCATGTAGAGAGCATTACAGTAGTCCAGACGAGAAGTGACAAGAGCATGAGTGACCGTGCGTAGGGAGTCCCGATCTAGAAAGGGTCGCAGCTGGCGAATCAGGCGGACCTGATAAAAAGCCCCCCTGGCCATGGCTGTCATATGATCCTCTAAAGACAGCCGCGAGTCCAGGAGGACGCCCAAGTTGCGAACCCTTTCCGTGGGGGCCAATGACTCGCCCCCAATAACCAGCGATGGAGTCAGCTGGCTATATCGGGACGCCGGCAGCCACAGCCACTCGGTCTTGGAGGGGTTGAGTCGAAGCCTGTTTCTCCCCATCCAGACCCGCACAGCTTCAAGGCACTGGGACATCACTTCCACGGCATTGTTGGGGTGGTCTGGGGTGGAGATGTACAGCTGAGTATCATCAGCGTACTGATGGAACTCCACCCCAAAACCACGGATGATCTCACCCAGCGGCTTTACATAAATGTTGAACAGGAGGGGCGAGAGGACCGACCCTTGTGGCACCCCACATGCCAGGCGCCTTGGGGTCGACCGCTGCCCCCGTCAACACAGATTGCGACCGGTCGGAGAGGTAGGAGGAGAACCACCCTAAAACGGTGCCCCCCACCCCCAGTCCCTCCAACCGGCGCAATATGACAGGTATATTCACAATTGGATTGTGAATGTTTGCGCAACAGCTATATTTTGAAGGCTTCTGCCTTTCCACCAAAAAAGTAATCAGTCTCCTCAAAAACCCCCCCCACAACTTCAAATTTTAAATGTTTCACATATTCAATATGTGGATATTGTGGCTTTCATGGTATTGGCAGTAAACAGGGACATTAAAGGTCTCAAAAGCCATGTAATCTCCATGCAAGTTCATAATCTACCAAATTCCACCAACTCCGAAGACCAGAAACAATAGCTCTTGTGCACATGATCCAACTGAGATAAATTGTATTGCAGATTTCTGGTAAATCTGATCCTTCTCCCAAGCTATTTCAGTGATCAGGGCTACAAACTATATGGGCTCTAAGGGTGAACTTTTTTTTTAAAACTTGTCTTTATGCTTAAAAAAGCAAACTAAATGAGCTCAAAGAAGTCAGTACAGATTTTTTTTTCTCTGTCGATTTCACATAAAGATATATTTCTGAATTCCTACTACCAGGTGAAGCTTGGAATTTATCCATTCCAAAACAAAACCTGAGCTAGCTGAATGCGTCCATCATGAAAAAGCTCTTTACATTCAGTTGAGAGAAACTTGGTTTTGCCATTTTCAGAATTAAATGTTGGAAGTGGAACTGTAGAGGATAAATGGAGCTGCTTTGACTGCTGTGCTTGAGGAAATTGGCAACTGATTATGCACTTAATCTACCAAGAGGTTATAAATTGACCTGAAAGCATGCAGCCTTAGATTTCTGACTAATCCATTTATAAAATGATACAGATAATGCTATATTCTGTACTGTATTCATTCTAGGAGTCGCACCACACTGTTTTAGGTGAGAAATTTAAAACACAGTATACCACAGAACCTCATAAGAAGGCACGCAGCTACGGGAATTTTGAGAAAAATGCCAAGATGTATTGCCTCAATTGCCATCATGACTGGGGAATCATTGTGAAGTACAAGACCTTTGCGAATATGCCCATCATTAAAATCGAGAGCTTTTCCGTGCAGGATGTTGTTAGCAACACGCAGTTCTATTTCCGAAAATGGAAGGATGTTGATTTTGCAATGAAAGACTTCGATGTTGAAGAAATACCTTAGTGAAGTACGGTCTTTTCAAACTTCTGTTTATAATCTTGCATGACCTAGTTCAGTGATGGCTAACTTTTTTGTCCTTGCATGCTGAAAACGGGCGCGCGCCACCCCCCCCCATGCATGTGTGGGCCATCCACCCACACGAGTTCCCCCGTGCATGCGCACGCAACCCCCTGCACCCCTTTTTGGGCCTAGCAGGCCTCCCTGAAGTCTCCTGGGACCAAAAATGGGGGGCATACACGTCACCCTCCTGTTCTTCCCCTGCCCCCCCCCCATGCACTTTTACAGGTGTTATATCTGCCTTGTATGCTGCTTTATTCCTCTCTAGCATTCCTCTCCATTGTTCAGTGATGCATTTTTGCCTCTCTAGGATTTACCTCTATCTGTTCCTGTTGGATGTATATACAACTCAGCTGGGGCGAGGGCCACGGACCTAGTTAATTCTATTTTAAAGTCAAATTGGTAACTGACGAACGATTAACTTTCCACTTACACCAGTGTAAATTCAAACTCCAAGGTAGCTGTGACATCTGTCTGATTCTTAGTATGCTTCCATTAATTCTTGAAAAAAGCTGATCTGTTTCCACTGTCTTTTGATTATGCAATCTAATAATAAATATATATATTTGAAACTTTAAAGGGTCCTTAGTTGTTTGCAGAGGCTGAGAGTAGGGGGTTGTTTTTAAATTATAGCTGTACTTGGCTATTTTAAAAAGTCAGGGACATATAGCTGAGGATATGCTAATAAGTTTAAGGTGAGGTTGAACTAGAACTATCCCTAATAGTAAGAGTTAAGAAAGCCAAGTTTTCATCCTTCAGATGTAAGACTAAAGGTACTATATCAACAACTCTGATTCTCCAAAAACATGACTCACCTCAATAAGCCCAACCCTAATTTTTTGGGGGGTGGGCCTAATATTACCCCTACCCTGAAAATAAGCCCGGGAATGGGCGTGGCCAGTACAAATGGTGGTGGTGGGGAGACAACTGTCCGGCTGGCCCCTTAGGGCAGCACAAATACTGCTTTTGCCTTTCTCTTTCTGGGCGCAGCGCTTGTGCTTGTCAGCAGCTCCGCGGCCAGCTGCTTTGCTTTCTCCCTTTTTTGGGAGGCTCATGGGAGGCTTTTTGGCGAAGGAGAGGAAAATGGGGAGGAGGATTTTCCTGCCTGCCATCCATTCCTGAAGCTCAGCACAGACTGAGGAAAGGATGGCAGGCAGGAAAATCCCCCTCCCCATTTTCCTTCCCTTCGCTAAAAAGCCTCCATTCCGAACACTGAAGGTTCGAAATGGAGGCGATGGTGTCCACGGCGCATCCAGCTCACTGAGCCTGGCCTGCTACACCTCAAAAAAAGTAAGACCACCTCAAAAATAAGCCCAAGTGCTTATTTTCCAGCCTAAAAGAAACATGGTAGTTAGTATAGTATTATATCTATTGTTAGGATCCCATTGCTGTTGCAACATTTTATTGCTCAGAACTCCAAAGCATGTTCCTTTCTGATAAAGCAAAGGAGAATTTATTCTTTATCTTGAACCTCTGCTTGAGAATTCACATGGGGCCGAACGCAAACAAAGTAAAATCCACAAAATATTCTACTGATTTTTGAAAACAGGTTTGTTACAAAAGGCTTTAATCCTGCGGTCCCATGAATGAAGGCACACAAGAACGAATGCACCTATGCCCAAGAATAAAGAGCCGAGTCATTTAATCGTTTTAGCAGTATTAAAATTTCAAGGAGGGATTTTGATAAGCGCTTTTAATGCAATAGTACAGGGTTAGTAACTTCTGAGGCAGGCAGGAAAAGAAACTGGTACTGTTAATTGCTGTATAAAATGTTGACAAGGATCTAGCATCCACATACATAGATGATAAAAAGTTTCTGTCCCACCTAAAAGTACAAAATAGATGGATGAAATACAGTACTGTAGAAAGGATGAGTTCAAATATACACATAAATCAGGCTAGTGGCCAAAAGGTTAGGGTTGACAGTGTAAAAACAT
The DNA here is from genome assembly GCA_030761175.1 of Masticophis lateralis. NCBI lineage: Eukaryota > Metazoa > Chordata > Lepidosauria > Squamata > Colubridae > Masticophis > Masticophis lateralis. Next base: position 199,047,023 of record JAUDYJ010000002.1, read on the forward strand.
ACCCTTTACAAGCCTTTCCCTTCAATTCTGCTTAAAACAATCACATCCCCCAGGAGCCCTAGCCAGCCCTGAAAGTCTGGATGTTGTAGTCCTAATACACTTGGAAGGCACTATGCTGGGGAAAACTCCACATAATTCCCTTGGTTACTGTATATTTTGTTTTTCATAATTACAGCATTTATAATTACTGAGCCTTTGTCCTTTGAAAAAGGCGGGTTTGTGGATATGAGCACTGTTTCATTTGGGGGTTAAGATGCCATTTTGCGAATCATATAGTTCAAGATGCCGCCATTACGGAAATAGGTGAGCTCTACGTCCGTGTCAAATCTCATGATGGCTTGAAAAGTTTTTCCTGTGTCCAACTGTGGAGAGAACATAGAGAACAAGGAGGATTAAAGAAAGGTAAATGGTTTAAGAAGTTCAAATAAACTTTTTAAAGAAATTATGCCAAAGCTGCAAAGAAATAGGATCTCCTTGGAAATAACATTACATCACCCACACATTCTTTCTTGGATGCATTCTTTAGGTGTCCCGTTTTCAGAAAACTCTCCTAACTTCTTAAATGAGCAGTCTGAAGGGTGGGGGCCATGAAAACAATATTCAAATGTGCACACACAACCATTTCAACAACTGTGAGGGGCTCAGGGCTATACACGTTATTTACTCCTGTGACACCCATTATTAGAACACTTATCTCACATGCAGACCATTCCATTCAACACAGTGCTAAAAAACTGCTTTTCACTTAATTTAAAACTTGTTTTTCTGGGAGTCTGAACAGGGCTTCAGCAGCATCGGAGGATAGGCTGCCTCTCTCTTCTTTGTGGCAACCTTTTAAATATTAGAACAGTGCTATATCTCCCCTAGTCCTTCTTTACACTGGACTAGACATACCCAATTCCTGCAACTGTTCTGCATATGTTTTAGCCTCCAGTCACCTAATCATCTTTGTTGCTCTTGTCTGCACTCTTTGAATTTAGTTCAATTTGCTTCAATAGAAACAAAAGCTTCCATGCATGGGAATCCTGATTTCTCACATTTTAATGTACATTTTAATGTGCACTTAAGACAGATATACTCCTTCACAGTGCTTTACAGCCCTCTCTAAGCAGTTGGAGTCAGCATATTGCCCCTAGCAATCTGGATTCTCATTTTACCGACTTTGGAAGGATGGAAGGCTGAGTCAGCCTTGAGCCGGTCAGGATTGCACTCATTGCAGCGAGCAATGAGTTAGCCTGCAGTACTGCTTTCTAACCACTGTGCTACCATGGCTATTTTATAAAAGCTACAAAGCAACAAGCCAACTTTCCCTCAAAAGGGCAGTATGACTTTATAAGGGAAGGCAATATGACTTTATAAAGGAATTCAACTTAAAACCCTAGATTATTTCTATATCCAAAGACCACTAATATTTTTAAGCCATCCTGCTTGAAATCTTGCAAGATCACCAAATCACAAAAGATTTGAGTGATTCAAAGTCAATTCAAGGGCTTGTTCAGGCACCAAATTTAGTTCCTTAAACCTGACGCACAGCCACTTCATATAACTGCATGCCCTTCATGTCCGCGCACAAAGAAACACACACCAACACAGAGGGTTGCTAGATTAAAATAATGCAATCCTTGGAAACGCTTACTTTGATCTGGATATTCATTCCGGGCGTCAGATCCTCCGGAATGATGATTGTGTAACGTTCCTGCCCTGTTAGTCCTAGACTCTCTGCGTCCTGGCCAGGGAGATACTGTAGAGGGATGACTCCCATGCCCACCAGATTACTGCGGTGAATCCTCTCATAGCTCTCTGCAAGGACTGCTTTGATACCCTGAGGAACATACAAGGGCATTAATAGTCAAATTAAAAAAAAAGTTATAGAAAAGAAGTGGCTACCGGTAATGATTTGCCAGGCAACTATGCAGACAAAAGGCCTCAGGTCAATTCTTAACACCTCTTGGTAGGATTGGGAAAAAGTCAATCGGTGATGCTGTGCTAGGTAGATCAATGGTCTACCTCAATGGTGGGTTGATCCCGGTTCTGTCTGGTTCTTGTGAACGGTAGTAAAAGTGGGGGAGGCTCCGCCCACCCACCCGGATGTCGTCATGGATGATCTGCACATGCGCAGAAGCTTCTGCACTTGCACAGAAGTGCACACGGTCCCATTGCGAAGTGGTAGCAAAGGTAAGTAGAACCCACCCCTGGTCTACCTCAAAGAAGTAGCTTCTCCATTTCCTGGTCTTAAGATGTTTGCGAAGCTCGCTACCCAAAAGCTACAAAACAACAAGCCAACTTTTCCTCAAAAGGGTGATCACATCATAAATAGGAACATATGAACTGAAGGAAGACATGGTGGGCACAGGCAGAAGAAAAGCCCAAATATATAAATGCAATATATATATGTGTGTGTGTATATATATACACACACATATATATTGCACCCCAATGTTTAATTTTGGCATTATGGCCTCTTATGGACTAAATTTCATAACGAATAGTACATTAATTCAGAAGTTGAACTACCGATGAGAGGGAATATGTGGCTTGGTGACAGTATTTGTGCACAGGATTTAAAACTGGAATTGAACTACTGATCATGAGTCAATAGCATGACAAGATTGGTAAAAATGCAAATTTACACTATCTAACAAGTTTAGTTTCAAAATCAGAGGAATGGATCCACTATACTGGTCAGAACCCACTTGGGAGTGCGAAGACCAATTCTGGCCGCTGCTCTTTCAGAAGAATTCAAAGAGTAAGACGGGCAAGGAAATGCAATGAGAATGATGAGGGACGTTGATTACTTTTCAGAAAAGATAATGAGGGGGAGGATATGACAGCACATTTGAACTGTTTAAAGTTGGGAAAAGATGGTCAAGATCTGTTCTCTGCAGCCCCACAGAATACAAATAGTCCTTGATTTATGACCACAATTGAGCCCCAGATTTTTGTTGCTCAGCGAGATAGTTTTGTTATGACTTTACTTGCCCCAGTTGTTAAGTGAATCACTGAGTTTTTTTAAGTTAGTAGCAAGGTTGTTAAGTGAATCTGGCTTCCCCACTGACTTTGCTTGTCAGGTCACAAAAGGTGACCGCTTGACCCCAGGAGAGTGCGACTGTTACAAATGTGAGTCAGTTGCCAAACGATCAAAAAAGAAATGAAATCACGTTTTTCAGTGCCATTGTTATTTCTGTCATTAAATGAACTGTTGTAAGTCAAGGACTACCACGTAAAAAACGTCAACCTACAAGGATATATCCGAAAAAATTCCTGGCAAAAAGAAGCGTTTTGACACAGAGAATGAATAGATAACAAAAAACAGAGAGCAAGAGATGGACTCCATTGGTTCATCCAAACCTATGGTGCTATCTCTTATTAAAATAGCCTACTCACCAGCAGGAAAGGCCCCTTGGCAGCCCAGTCCCGGGAACTTCCTGAGCCATATTCCTTACCGGCCAATATGATGAGTGGATGGCTGGCTTGTTGGTATCTCTCAGAAGCATCAAATACGTCCAGCTAGAGGCACAGAATGCAATTGAAGCTCAATTAGTGAAGCAACCAGTCAGAGATTCCTTCCTTCTATCCCTGTTGTAGATTAACTCATTAACTATTGTAGTGTGTAACACGTTTTACACTAAGACGTGACTATAAAAAGTAATGAACTATGAAAGCACAATTGGCCCTTCCCTGTAACTCATTCATCTGCCAAATGAAACTAATGATCCCTGTATCTCTACAATGAATGCTGTAGAGATAAAAGTGGCATTTTTCCTTTCTGTCTTACACATTACTCATGAAAGGACCCTTGGTGCTCTCTGAGCTTGGCTGTTTTTTTGCAGATGTTTCATTACCCAAACTAGGTAACAACATCAGTGCTAGTAAGGAGTGGGGTTTTCTCTCAGTTTATATTCTAATGGTTTGCCCTGTCAGTGTTGGCGGGGCGGGGCTGGTCTTGGGGATTCTTTATTGGGCTAACTGTTACTTGTTTGGCAGTTGCTTGAGTATTGTTTACTTCTTTTTTGTTTGTCTGATGTTAATCTTGGAGTTAATCTATGCTCATTTAGTTGGCAGTCCCAATCAAGCAACTGTCAAACAAGCTAACAATAAACAGGCCAACCACTGAATGGACAAGCCACTAGAATATAAACTGAGAGCAACTAGGGTTCAAATCCCTAGTGCCGCGTAACGGGGTGAGCTCCCGTTATTTGTCCCAGCTTCTGCCAATCTAGCAGTTTGAAAGCACAGAAATGCAAGTAGGAAAACAGGGGCCACCTTTGGTGGGAAGGCAACAGCGTTCCATGCGCCTTTGGTGTTTAGTCATGCTGGTCACGTGACCACGGAGACATCTTCCGACAGCGCTGGCTCTTCAGCTTTGAAACGGAAATGAGCACCGCCCCCTAGAGTCGGGAACAACTAGCACATATGTGCGAGGGGAACCTTTACCTTTACCTATATACGTATGATAAACTGTACCATACCAAAATGGTGAGCAAAAGCCATTTCTTGAGAAATCACCCATTGTGTTATTTTCATAACAGATCCAAAATCACGTTGGACAAGGTTTCTGGAGGACATAGGTCCAGAGCTGACACATGGACCATGGAAATCCATAAATGGGAAACATGCAGAATTTCCACCAGTGTCTGTGTTATGAACTATTACAGAAAATGTAGTAACTAAACACATAATATTTCTTCTAAGGGGAACTCCTGGTTTTTATACCTACCTACAAGAGTAAAGCCTCAGATTACTGTGATATATGAACACACTACAGCCTACTAAGCACATAGATTGAAACTTCTGCCTGAAAGGAGACAAACCTCCAGCAGCAGGAAAGCCAAAACTACATGGTAAAGGAGGTGAAACCTAATGCTGGGAGAGAAAATACTTACAGTTTCGTCAGATGGGAAGTGGATCGTTTGCGGGGACTGCTTCTTAAGGAATTTGTTCAATAGGCGTATGTTTGCAAATGTTCCTCTTGCCATGACAGCATCATTGCCCCGGCGTGAGCCATATGAGTTAAAATCTCGAGGAGTGAGACTATCAAGATGGAAAAGAGGCAAGTCTTAATATTCAAAAACTCCAAAGTGTTTAATAAATAAGCAGAGAGAGTCAATCCCCTGCTACAAAGCTTCTTTCAATGAAAGGTCTACAACAGTGTTTTTTTTTTAATTAGATTTAAATGCCGCCCTTCTCCGGAGACTCAGGGCAGCTTACAATGCGTTAAACAATACGTTAAGCAATAGCCTTCATCCTTTTGTATATTTTTATACAAAGTTAGCTTATTGCCCCCACAAACTGGGTCCTCAATTTACCTACCTTAGAAAGGATGGAAGGCTAAGTCAACCTTGAGCCTCAAACTTGCAATAATTGCAGACAGCTGGATGTTAATAACAGGCTATCTAGCCTGTTGAGCTATTTGAGGCTCTAGTACATAATAGCCACTCAAAACAACCTTGATTTGACAGTATTACCTCAAAAGATTTAATTGAAGTATATACCTATGCTAAGAGGAAGGGGCTGTGGGGGAAAAACAATGTTTTTCAAGTCTTCTCTATCTTGGACCCTTCAGATTTGTTGAGATGCAACTCCAAAAATATCTACCATGCTGGCTGACAATTCTAGGAGACCCAATCCCAATCAAGTCTTTAGGATGCTAGGTTTGAGGGCTTCCTCTAAGAGGTAATCAAGGAAGTCATCAAGCTTTTGGACCATCTCCAAAACATTTTAAAAACATTCAAAACATTTTTAAATGATCCCTTGTAATGATATGTGAGGAAAAACCTTGAGAAACCAGCAAAGAGATGCTGCCTAGGAAACAATCAGATAGCAATAGCAATAGCACTTAGACTTACATACTACTTCATAGTGCTTTACAGCCCTCTCTAAGTGGTTTACAGAGTCACCCCCCAACAATCTGGGTCCTCATTTTACCAATCTCAGAAGGATGGAAGGCTGATTCGATCTTGAGCTGGTGAGAATCGAACTGCCGGCAATCGGCAGTCAGCAAAAGTAGCCAGCAGTACTGCATTCTAACAACTGTGCCACAATGGCTCTTTATAAGATAAGAGAGAATACAACCTGGAGCTGCATAACAGACAGAGGAAGAGGCTCAGAAGAATCTGTCCCTTATTTTTTAGGCTGTAAATTAAATGGTGGATGATATATAGCCTTACAATGAAGAAGCAGAAGATTATCTGGTCTGTTTCTCATCTGTATAGCCAGGAAGAGTAATACCCCTAACGCACTACTGCAGACTACTTCAGCTGACTGCTAGCTGCAGTTCGGCAGTTCAAATCTCACTGGCTCAAGGTTAATTCAGCCTTCCTTCCGAAGTTGGCAAAATGAAGATCCAGAGTCAGCATATTGGGGGCAATATGCTGACTCTGTAAACTGCTTAGAGAGGGCTCTAAAAGCTCTATGAAGTGGTATATAAACCTAAGTGCTATTGCTATTACATATGCCGGAAAGATGTTTCAAGGCATGATAGAAAGAAACTGCACATTCAGCAGGTGATACACAATACAATTTGGAGGATTTAAAGACTGAGCACTTTAACACAAAGCGTGCTGGATGGGGAATTCTGGGAGTTGAAGTCCACACAGCTTAAAGAAGCTGAGGTTGAGAAACACCATTCTAGGACACGGGTGACTAGATAGCATGTTTATAACTATGAATGTGCTTCAAAAATGATTCAGAAAATATGCTTTGCCCTTGTGCACAGACATCATTTCTCATTCATTAAAGGAACTAATTTTCTTCTAGGTTAGGATTGGAGTCTGGGAAAAAAAAAAAGACATCAGGAATCTCATCACAACAATTAACACAATGAGGAGAGCAGTTACAAAATATTTCTTTTCAGCACTGGCAGTAGTTACACAGACCCAGTAATTGGGTTCTAGATATTGCTGTTGAAATCTACAACCGCACAATTTAAATGATGGTGAAGAGAGTCGGAAGAGTTTCTCTCTCCAAAAGGAATTCCTTTCCCTCAGTGCATTGACTGGACTCACCCTCTGCTAGTCAAGTAACGGGCTGCTGGACTGTTTCTTGCTATATTCCCTGCAGGAGATATATGGTCAGTGGTCACAGAATCACCGAGATTCAGTAGGACATAGGCATCCAGTATGGATTTAGGGGGGTGAAGCTCCAGGGTCTGAGGGAAAAAAGATCACCAAAAAAGGGGTCATGTTTGTCTGTCAGGCATATAAATAAGGACTGGTTTATGAAAACAGAAATATACTGAGCTTCCATTCTTCCAAAGTATGTAAGAACTGGAACGCTCTTAATCATATTGGAAAAAACTAAATGTACATAAACCTTTCTTTTTTCTCACTCTGTGCCGTTTGCCTAGAATTTGGGGGAAACCTCAAATTCTGGGAAGATCAGTGTTTTAAAATAATCACTAAACTTGCTATTCCCAAAAGCAAATAGGAAACAATTCATGTAGATAATTCCCTAACCAGAGTTACAAATTTGGAGGGGGGGGGGTAGTCAGAGGTTCACATTCCCTCCCCCTTCTATTTGTATATTCACTTTTCTTCCTGGATCCAAATAATTGAAAGATTATAAACTGAATGTGTTATTCAATCAGAGCACTGACCTAATTAGAAGATAATCTAGTTACTTGAAATATTTTTGCAAATGTAAAAGCTTTATTTCCTACTAATGAATATTCATTTTAATGAGCCTCCCTCCCGAAACATCTTATACTTCACACTTTGTTAGTAGATAGGGTAATTTCATCAAAAGGCCATGAAAAGAGAATTACCAGATTTTCAAAAAATGGAGGAGATTTAATATATGTGGATTTTGGATTCCAAGCATATAGTTTGTCTGATGAGACTTCTAAATCATTCCAGGATTTGTTTACTGTCTGGAAAATTAAAAACAAAAATTAGGATAGAAACATAGCAATGTAGCAAATTCTAAATCCCTTTATCTCCAGCCTATGGAGATAATGTAACGTCAGAAAAAAAGTTCTTTTTGATTCAGAAACACATGAAAACAAATGGAGGTTTATGCTTATTGTTCAATTTCTGAACTAAAGGCTCCATTCTTTTACACATTCATATAACCATGCCTATTTTTCCAACTTGGTCTCAGTCTGACCTGGTTAAGTTTGAGACCAGGAGAATCAAGTAGCGTGCCTATTTAAAATATTCCTCCTCTGAAAGGGTTCCCCAAAAATTTCATTGCTTCCAACAAGGTTTAAAAAGTGCATCAAAGTTTGATCAACCCCATATTGGCACTTTCCTCAACTTTCTGGTGATTTTTTTTTAGACTATCATTATCTTACCCAGCTCACAAGGGAACTCTCTCTTGTTTCAGAGAAACTTTTCTGATTTCGACTGAAGTTTTAACTTACAGCTAACGGGAAGCAAATATAACATCAGAGCAAATGCAGAAAGCACAATTTAACACTAAGCATTACCTCTATTTTCTGGTAGACCTCTTTAAACATTCCAGGAATTACATATTGACGTTCAATGGCTTGAATCTCATCTCTCAGAGGCCAAATGTCCTTCAGAAAGATCTTTTTGCCTTCTGCATTGACACCTGCAATTAATGGAACACTGGTTTTCAGCAGGCATCCTACTAATTTGTCCTCCCCAGAGGCGATGAGCTGAACTGGGTCTCGTTTTCTATAACCAGGTTGATCCCTTTTCCATGAACATAAACCCTATATACAGGAGTGGCCAAAACTGTGGAGACATTTTGGGAAAAATATATTTTCTAAAACTAGCTAATAATACCACTTTTTTTGGAGTAGTACCATAAAATTATATATCAATGGAAAGATAATTTAATCAAGAATGTAATGCAATAACTTTTATGAAGGATTTGCTATTAGAATAGCAGTTACATTATAAAGAAGAAAAGTGAAACATATAGAAAAAGAGATATACAAAAATTATCACCATGTCAGTTAATACTTAGTTGGGTAACCTTTAACATGAATTACAGCCTTACAACGTCCTCCCACGGAGTAATCAAGTCTTTTAGTTCTGCAGCTGTTATAATGTGAAATCAAGATTGAATGATTGCTTCTATTAACTGGATTTTATTGCTGGGTTGCTTCTAACAAGTTTCTTTAGTCAGCTCCATAGATTTTCAATTGGGTTAAGGTCTGGGCTATTCTCAGGCCAATCCAGCAGTGGAATATGATTATCTTGAAACTCCAAAAGAAAAGTGGTGTTATTAGCCATCAAACCTCAAAAATACACCTTTCCCAAACGGTTTCCACAATTTTGGCTACTACTGTATGAATGATGCTTAAGGAATACAGAGAAATATGGAGAGTCCCTTTACACATTCCATCTGTACACACAAAGACCTAGAGATTTGGTACAGTTTCTGACTTAAATAAAGTCATCCCCTTCAAAACTTCAAATCATTTGCAAATTATGCCTTACCTAGAGGATCCTTTTCAAAGTCAATCCTTACGGTCCCTGCAATAGCGTAGGCGATTACGAGGGGAGGGGAGGCCAGATAATTAGCACGGGTGTTTGGATGGACGCGGCCTTCAAAGTTCCTATTTCCAGACAGCACCCCTACAGCTACTAAGTCTCCCTGCAAAAATACCCGTCCATGTTGAAAAAGAAAATTCACATCACCAAGGTCCATATATGATGTCCATTAAAGTCACATGAAATCTCACTCCCCCCTTAAAGACTAGGCTAAACAGCCGCTTATTAATATTGAATAAAAACTGGAAGTTGGCTCGGTGCAGTGGTTAGTGGCTAACCACTGCACCAAGGTGGTGCAGTGGTTAGAGTGCAGTACTGCAGGCTACTTCAGCTGACTGTTAGTTGCAGTTCGGCAGTTCAAATCTCACCGGCTCAAGGTTGACTGAGCCTTCCATCCTTCTGAGGTGGGTAAAATGAGGACCCAGATTGTTGGGGGCAATATGCTGACTCTCTAAACCGGCAATATGCTGACTCTCTAAACCGCTTAGTGTAAAAACACTATGAAGCAGTACATCAGTCTAAGTGCTATCCATTTCCAAGTAAAGTTCAAAGTTTCTTTTCCTGTACTATAAAAGGAAGGAATCCTTTTAAAGCAGCATTTTTCAAACTTGGCAACTTTAAAATGTGTCCTCTTCAATTCCCAGAAAGCTTAGGAGTTGAAATCCTCATATCGTAAAGTTGTCAAATTTGAAAAGCACTGTTTTTAAAGCAGGGGTGGGGAACATGGCCCTTTTATGACTTGTGAACTTCAACTCCCAGAATTCCTGAGCCAGCCATGCAGGCCTTAGGAATTCTGGGAGTTGAAGTCCGTAAGTCATAAAAGGACCATAGTTACCCCACCTCTGTTTTAAAGGGACACAATTCTATCATCTCAACAGCTCTTAAACTGTGCAGTGAAAAAGCATGATAATTATCATTAAACATTACACTGACAATGTTAGATCAATGTAAAATAAATAAACATTTCCCTTCTACAAATAGTCTTTCACTTGCAACTACAATTGGCCCAGTATTTTGGTCGCTAAGCAAGGTGGTCATTAAACAAATCATCATCAGACCTGATTTTATTGCCATTTTTATAGGGTTTAAATGAATCACATATTTGTTAAGCAAAATTGGCTTCCTCAATTGACTTGGCTTTTTGGAAGCCAGCTGGAAATGTTGCATATAGCGATTATGTGACCATAAGATGCTGTAACCATCATAAATGAAGTTGGTTGCCAAGCATGTGACTGTGATAGTGGTGTGACACTTGCAACTTCAAGGATGAGTCAAGGCCATTGTAATTATGAACCATTATTAAATGAACAGTGGTAAGTCAATAGCTACCTGTAAGAACAATAAGCCTTCTATTCTGCGTATCTAAACTGTTCATATGTATTTCACTGTCTTATCCACAAATCCATCCACTACTAATCCTATTTTTTGCTTGGTTCTGATCATTTGTATGCAAAATTGCAACAACCCAGGACAAAAAACTCAACAATACCTGAGTAATGGCTTCAACTACAGATTCTGGCAAAGGCCCACTATTACCAATGCATGTCATGCACCCATAGCCAACTACATCAAACCTGTGGAGGGGACAAAAGTCAATAGATTACCAATGGACTTTTAGTAGAAAAGGAAAGATTAAACAATTGCATTTCTCCTGTTTGCCAGATCATGTCATAAATTTAGAATAATGATAATAATGGTGCTGATGGTGGTATATTCTTCTAACTAGGCAAGGCAGCTTTGCATAATCTGATCCCTATGAAGGGGACACTGGGAGGATGAGTAACTGTTAAGATATATTGTTCCACATGTTTCAAATAGTGAAATCATAACCTCCTCTCTAGACTGAGGCTGGGGAAAAAACGTTGACTGAGAATAAAAGGATTTTTCCAGCTTAACCTTCTTTCTGACACCTCAATTTATGAGCAGGGGGGATAAGTATTCAGATTTTTGTTTCGTAAAGATTAACGTTATAATCCCCACACATCATGAGACACGTATGTATAATTTCAGTTGAGCTGGGCTTTGCTATGCATGCATCTCAATATGACATACAGTAAACATGGCACTCTTTGATACAAATTGAGTTGGAAAGTAAGTGAATCTCCCTAACTTGAATCACCGCCAAGGACTTAATTCCCCCCTCCTCTTTTTTTAAGGAATTAAAGTGGTTTGAAATTTCTTCCACTTCCCAGGCAATCTGTAATCCAGTGAATGATGCTGGCATATGCAACATTCCCATAGTAGCTGCATGCAGCTGTTTTCTTAACCTTCAAAGTCAGTGTCTACAAAGCGCAGGCTGAATATATTCTCTACTTCAGGGCTGTCAAACTTGCGGCCCGTGTGCCCGATGCGTCACGTGCTGGCCCCGCCCAGTTTAACAAAGGGAGAAAAAGTCCCAATACATCATGTGACACTGCTGTGAGAACGCGAGTTTGACATTCCTCCTCTACTTGGTTTGTACTTTCCCCTCTGCAGCTGAACATGTGAATTGGTTTTATATAGAGCCATACAGCCAGTGATTTTTAAGGCCATTCAGCTCATCTGATTCTATAATAAAATGGTGTTTTAGAGCACACAGGATCAAGATCACTCACCAAGTACTTGTCTGCAACTCCTTAAAGCAGCTGCAGCCTGAACTGAGAAATTGTGGATAGTATGTATGTATGTAACTATATGTAATTGCAGTCCAGATGCTCTGGAAATCCAAAGTGCTAAACAGAATAACAGAGTGGGAAGGTCCAACCCCCTGTGTGTTGTGGCCTGCCAGCGGCCTGTGCGGATTGTTGCTGATCCCGACGACGAGGAGACTGGTGTGGTGTCGTGCCAGCAGCCTGTGCAGCTGGCGTTCAAGTCGGACAGTGAGGAGGCTGAAGAAGATGTGGTGACAGAGGCAGGGACTCAGCCAAGGTCTTCAGAACCCCCAGAGGCTCCTTTAAGTGAAGAGGATGAAGTGGAGGAGCCTCTTCTCAATGCATGAGCACGCAGAGCTGCCAAAAGGCAGGAGTGGTTACTCAGGAGGTCTCCTTGAGAGTAAGGATTGGGGCTAATTGGCCACTCCCTTAGCCTATTTAAGTTTGCACACAGCTTGTAAAAAACTGCAGGAAACAACGTGTTTTCGTCCGTTCGTTCGCTGATCATTGAGTTTGAATTTTCTCTGCAAACCTGGCTTCTGGACTTTCTGCCAACTCTAGTAAGACTAATCTGTGGAATTTCTGGCAGGTTGTTAGGAACGTTTTATTAACAGCCTGCATTTGCAAAAGACTGTGTTTTGAAGAAAACTGAGTTTTGTTCGGAGTTTGTGTGTGCTACATTCTTTGGGATCCGTAGCTGGGGCAGAACACTGTGTAAGCAGGAGACCCTATAACATTCTGGAGAAATGGCTGTCCAATCTCTTCTTAAAATCCTTCAGTGATGGAACACCCACAATTTCTGAAGGCAAACTGTCCCATTGGTTAATTGTTCTGACTGTCAAGAAAATTTTCCTTAATTCTAGGTTGGTTCTTTCCTTGATTAGTGTCTATCCATTGTTTCTTCTCCTGCTTTCAGGTGCTTTGGAGAATAGGCTGACCCCCCCTTTCCTTTATGGCAGTCACTTAAACATTGGAACACAGCTATAATGTCAACCCTCGTCCTTCTTTTCACTAGACTAGATGTACTCAATTCCTGCAACTATTCTCTATATGTTTTAGCCTCCATCCCCCTAATCATCTTGTTGACTTTCTCTGCATTCTTTCCAGAATCTCAGCATCTTTTGAATATTGTAGTGACCAAAATGTAACATTTTTACAGCACATATATTTGCAATTGGTATATTTTCCTTAGGTTCTTCAAGATAATATTTTCCTTACTTTTTGGTTATAGTTACTTGATTAAACAAAACTTTTTTTTTTGCTTTTGCAATCAGGAATCTATCTTTGAGATCAAAAGTATAAATGGACAAAAAAGAAATAAGGAAGGTCTTACCCTAGCTGAGCAAGATACGGCATCACTCCACTCTCTCTTAAATAGTATGTGACTACTCCACTTCCGGGCGACAAGCTAGTTTTAATATATGGTTTCACTGTCAATCCGGCTTCTATGGCTTTCTTTGCAAGCAAACCTGCATAAAGAGTCATATATATATATATATGTTACAGGGCAGAATTAAGAAAAGGGGGCGTGGCTGGCTGACAAAACCTAAAGAGGTAGAAATAGATCTATCCCAGTCTTCCCCATAAATTCAAACAGATAGCAAAATAGCTGAAGGGCTAAAAGCTGGTGAATTGAGATTTCACTGAAAATTAGGCTATGAAACCTCTTGATATACATAGGAAAATCCCTGGCATAAAGAAATATACACATAAAGACCTACAAAAATAAAATAATACATACATACATACGTATATATATATATATATAGGTCTTTGGTTATTCGGGTCTTCTCCTGCGTAAAATTGGAAGTGTCTTGGCGACGTTTCGACGAAGTCTCATTCGTCATCTTCAGGCTGGTGTTCTCGGCTTCGTGCTTCCAGGAGCAAGACTTCGTCGAAACGTCGCCAAGACACTTCCAATTTTACGCGGGAGAAGACCCGAATAACCAAAGACCTACATACAAACACCCGCGAAAACCTCAGAAAACACACACATGTATGTATGTATGTATGTATGTATGAATATGAGTTTGTGTACTTAGATTAGTTTAGACTTTTTATACAAAAATATTCTAAATATTTACACAGCTGGCACAGTGCTACTCAATCTAGCTCAACAAATAAATAAATAAAAATAAAAACCTGATACCTTCTCTCCTGCCTTGGAAATAGAGAGAAATCCAAAATGTGAAGCCTCTATTTCCCATAGTATCGAAAGTCTTGTTCTTGCTGCCTTCTTGCAAACACTTAGAAGCCTAGCAAGCTCCATGATCTTCATGATAACTCAATAGAACATCACTGCAACAATGTGCTCTCTATGATTTATGGCCCAAGCCACTGAAAAACAAGACTGACTTATATCTCAGACTCTGTGTTACAGTCAGGAATGCAGTGTTTTTACACATCCCCAAGAAATCTTGGAGAAACGTAATGATTCAATTTCATGGAATCTGTACTGCATTCAGGTATAATGAAAGGAAAAATCAGGGAGAAGTAAAAGGGGCAAGGAAGAGCATCTTCACCACCACTTTTCAGCCGATTTTAATAGCTACTCCCTATTTGCAGCGAATTCTGGAATTCAACTTCTGTGGAAGGAAATCTAAGAATCTTTAAAACAGTTTGCTGTCAACTAAATTAAATTAAATTTAAAAGAGAGGCTTGTGGTTAAATATGCAGTACAGGTAGTCCTCGACTTACAATCATTCATTTAGTGACTGTTTGAAGTTCACCCAACCATTGCAGCATCCCCATAGTCACATGATCAAAATTTGGGCACTTGGCAAACGGCATGTATTTATTGTTGCACTGTCCCAGGGTCATGTGATTATCATTTATAACATTCCCAGCTCGCTTCCAACAAGCAGAGTCAATGGGGGAAGCCAGATTTGCTTAACATCTGCATGATACATTTAACAACTGCAGTGATTCACTTAAAAACTCTGGCAAAATGGTCGTAAAATGGGGCAAAACTCACGTAACAACTGTCTCCCTTAACAACAGAAATTTCAGGCTCAATTGTGGTCGTTAACTCAAGGACTACCTGCCTCTATCTTTGCTTTAACCGGTGCTCTAAATGACAACTTACCAGCTCCAAGCATCACAGAAGGATTGCTAGTGTTGGTACAGCTAGTAATGGCAGCAATCACAACTGACCCGTGTGTTAGTTCAAATTCCTTGTCATTGTAGACAAACTTGACATGGTGGCTGTGATATTCGGGGGCAATCTGAAAACCTTTAAATCCTTGCTGCAAACAGAAATAAAGAAAAACATATATATATATTTAAAATTTGGTAACAAATGCTCAGAAAGAGCTAACTGAGGATTTCTGGAAACTGAAGTCCCTACATCTTAAAGTTGCCATGGTTGAGAAATACTGATTTAGAGTTTTGAAACTGAAAAGCTGCCACAAAATATTGTAGCGCAGCCGATCCTCTCAATGTTCCACCCAGCATACTCTATTCCATTCTTCCATCTCTCAGTTTCTCATAATTTCCTTCCAATTGTCAGCTGGCTTTCCCTATTAACCAGCTTCGAATTACTTTGTTTTCTTAGATTATAATTATATTGTAGTCATTATAACAATTACAGTTCCCTTGAATGTGCTGACACACGTCCTCTTGTTTGTGGATAGATGGAATAACCACATGAATCTATGGATAGGTGGAGTAACCGCACAAATTGCCCCTGATTAATTTTAAATCAATTAAAATAAAATACACCTGTTCATTTTTTTCCTAGCTCTTTTTTTTGGAGGGGGAGGTATACCTCTGTATGTCATTCATAGCCAGGTGCAACTGGAGGATATATGATATTCTGCATATATTATGTGCATCACAGACAAACACTATGAAAAAATGCTATTGAGAAGGGAAATATTTTATTGCTTCTTCCTCCACCCAGCCAGTTGGAATTACCAACTTTGCAAAAGTCTTAACAGAATTTAGTGGAACTTTCAATCTTTCAGCTGATTTTTGACCCCATCCTTCATTATTCTCAGCCATGGTCAATAATCTAAGATAACAAAAGCTGTAGTCTCATCTGGAGGATCTGTGAATGGTCATGACACTGTAAGTATAATGTTGCATCTACTGATTTTAAAATAGCATAGTCTTTGGCTGATTAAATGCCACATTTATCAGCATCCTTTTACCTCCAAAATCCATTATTTTGTTACAACAAAACTATTACAATTTTGTCTTTGAAATTTAGGCACAAAGTTGGCTTCACTAGTAAAAGAAAACACATTATCCTAAAGAATAAAATTTTAGACCTGGATAACAGGAGAGCAAACGAATTTCTATCAAAGGCAGCCACCAAAGAGTTTCATCATTAATGAAAATAAACTGTGAAAATACATATATTTTATATTCAAGTCTGACCCACCAGCAAATAGATTCTCCACAAATAACAGATTAACAGAGTTGGAAGGGACTTTATAGGTCATCTAATCCAACCTCCTGTCCAAGCAGGAAATCCTACACCATTTCTGACAGATGGCAGTCCAGTCTCTTTTTGAAAGCTTCCAGTGATGAAGCTCCCACAACTTCTGAAGGCAAGCTGTTCCATTGATTGATTGCTCTCATTGTCAGAAAAATTATCCTTATTTCCAGGTTGAATATCTCCTTGATCAGTTTTCATCCATTATTCTGGCCTTCAGGTGTTTTGAAAAATAGCTTGACCCCCTCCTCTCTATGGCAACCCCTCAAATATTGGAACACTGCTATCATGTCTCCCCTGGGCCTTCTCTTCACTAGACTCGCCATGCCCAGTTCCTGTAACCGTTCATCAGATGTTTTAACCTCCAATCCCCTAATCACCTTGGTTGTTCTTCTCTGCACTTTTTCTAGAGTCTTAACATCTTTTTTATAGTGTGGTGACCAAAACCAGATGCAGTATTCTAGGTGCGGTCTTACTAAGGCTTTATAGAGTGATATTAGTACCTCACTTGATCTTGATTGTATCCCTCTGTTAGCCTCACAAAAGCAATATATCGTCTGTACATTAATTAAAAATTAAGAAACATATCAGAAAGAAGATACCATACAAAAGGGGTATATTTCAAATAGAAAATAGCATCACCTTTGCTCCCAAGCAGGCCTCAAAATCCTTCTTCATGTCAGAGACGGCTACCTTGTCCTGCGGTCTTTTAGGACCACTGCAACATGGCACAACGGTTTGTAGATCCAATTCTACAATCTACTGAAAGCAGGACGAAAGAGAAACAGAGAGGTGCTAGCTTTTTTGAAATTTTTCCCTTATATATTTATATAAGTAGCCCTCAACTTACAGCCACTCACAAAACGACTTACAAAATTATGATGGCACAGAACAAAAGGGATGCTCGACTCATGCCATCATGGTCACATGTTCGAAATTTGGGCACTTGGCAGTCTGTCCGCAATTATGACTCGTGGCTCTTTCTTTCCCCCACTCTTTAAGCACTGAAGCTAAGCTCTCCCCCTCTGCCCTGCAACCTTGATCCCCTATAACCACTTAATTTGCTAAATTTACTGCATGCCTGGAAAGAGGGTGACAAAATCTAGAAGTTGTTCACCCTGAGGACTGACTGGCAGCCTGAAGAGTAGAGAAAAAGTTTGATTTTTTTTTTTAAAATGGGCACTGCAGAAGCTAAAGGGAGTCAGACAAGCAACAAAAAGCTTGGAAACTTGGAAAATTTGAGCCAAATCATCAGGATTCATACGTAGCACAGGGGGATGATTTCAAGACAGGCCTGTAGCAACTTGAACCTAACCCACCAGCTTCACTGTGTGGCTGCCAAGGCTCTTCATAATCCTTTCTGGTTCTGAAATCCCAGCCATGAAGCATTAATAAAGGGTTTCTAAAGTCCTTCCTTGGTGGTCTTCCATAGTTAGGTAGTGGGCTTAATTTGATTTGGCAGAATCTTCCATTAGGCCTGCGCTGGCTTGTTTCAAGGGCTTCAGCATGATTCTGAAGTAAGGAACTAGACAAGAAACCATGAGGTTATCCACATTTTGCTTCCACCAAGTCAAGTTAAGGCCAGTCAACAGATTTTGGTAGAAAATCCATCAAAGGCTTCTCTCATGTGAATAAAAATGTAATTAGATGCCAGAGATAGCTACCAGACTCTGCCTATTGGGCCAACTCTATGACCATCCAATAATTCTAGTAATTTAAAAAAACATTACCACTTTTTAGACATCTTTAATTTAATCACCGTACTCATTAGAGGCTTTCTGGCTCTTCTAAATAGTTTTGTGATCGGCTTCGATGTTTTCAGTTAGTGGAAGATGCAGGATCATTTCTCGAGATGTCTAGAAGTCTGGGGCTTAAATGTTTCCCAGAGGAAAGTACAAATTTAAGAAAAGGTACCTGAGTAAAATGTGGATCCTGAGATGAGTTATTGAAATCTCTAAACATTCCTGTAGCTTCGAGGTACTTTCTTATATGATTAATCTTTTCTTGGTCACGGCCTATAATAGACAAAAATAGCAGCTTTGTGAATGTGCAAAGAGATAGAAAGACCATTTCTCAAGGAACTGCACATTTAAGATGCTGAATAGAATTTCAGAAAACCTTTAGCATCACACCAAATAAACAATATTGGATACTACCAGTCTATTTAGTGTACACACTAAGAGCCTAATTGTAAAGTTCTAACCCATCTTTAAAAATGAAGAATGTACACATGTCTGAATCATCATATTGGCACTCCCAATGTATACTTACACAGCTAATTTTTCACGTAATGAGAAGATATACACTTCCATAGTATACACTATGGAAGCATAGTGTATACTATATGTGATAAGTAAAACATGGTGAAGGATTTACTGTTTATATGTTCAACAGTATATGAAAGACATACTGTTTGTATGTAAACGTGCAAATTACCATATTTTTGGAGTATAAGACGCACATACTTTTTTTGGTGAGGAAAAGAAGAAAAAGAAATCTCCCTCTGCCTCTGGGTAATTTTGCCTCATTGCAGCATACAGCAAACAGCCTGCTTTATTTTCATTTTCGTTTTCAGCATAGCTTGATTAGCATAAGGAAAAAAAAAATCTGCTTCAGCAATTTACCTCTTTGCGGTAAGCAGCAGAGCCCTGTGCAAAACAGCTGAGAGCAAATCAGCTGAGAGTCGGGAGGCCGATCCAATCAATCGGCTGTGCTGAAGCTGAAAGGAGCTGTTTTTTCTTGCTGTTTGCTTGCAAGGAGGTAACTGCTGTGAGGCAGAGGCCAAAGGGTGGGGGCCAGTCAGTGGGTGGGGTGTATAAGACAACCTAAATTTTCACCCCCTTTTAGCGGGGAAAAGGTGTGTCTTATACTCTGAAAAATACGGTAAATAAATACATACCATCTATATAAAAATGTGCATGTAGTATCCCTGAAACCATTACTTGAGTTAATGATACATGAATCATTTTCTTGAATTAATTTGTCCTTTACTAACTTTAATTTTCAGGATGACACATGTATTGTTTGTGAAATTAGAAGATCAGATTAGAAGACTGACTGAATCCTTTGCTTTACTAAATAATACACTAAAGTATAGGAACTTGAATGATTAGCACCTGAGGTTTGACCTGTATTTTATATTTTGCTAAAACTGTGATTTTGAATTGTCTAATTCAGGGGTCTCCAACCTTGACAACTTTACAACTTGTGGACTTCAACTCTGGCTGAGGAATTCTGGGAATTGAAGTCCAGAAGTCGTAAAGTTGTCAAGGTTGGAGACCCCTGGTCTAATCAATGTGAGCCACTTTATCACATACTTATCAAAGCATAATTCACAAATCTCCAATATTTTATTTTCTGCATAGGCACATAAAGCAATAAATATTGCTGTGATTCATATGCAAGAAACCATACTTTACGATTGATAAGATAGCAAATACAATCTCAGAACTATCTATGGGTCCCTTTTGTTCCATGGAGCTTTCCGTTATCCCATTTTATATGAATTATGAGAAATTATGCCGAGTTAGTTGAGAAAACAGGAGAAATCACATGCGTTACATCCACAAGTGGATGTAACGCATGTATAAAATCTGATCTCATTTCTCCCACTCAAGCAAAAAATCCCAATAGCTTCTTCCTTCCCCAGGAGTGGGGTGGGAATGGGGATTTTGCAGTATCCTTCCCCTGCCACACCCACCAAGCCACGACACACCCATCAAGCCACGCCTACAGAACCGGTAGTAAAAAAATTTGGATTTCACCACTGCAAGGAATATCTAAATGCACTGTTATGGGACTTCCCTGCATTGCTTAAGGTAACATGGCATCTTGTCCTCTGTTCGGTTTTGCATCATCCCACTTTCCGTTCAATTTTAAAAATTGCATTAGAATTAAGATTTTAAAGAATCAGAGAATCTTGATACATGCTAAGACTAGAGCTTACATTTCTTTCCACGGATGCTGTGTTGGTTTAAATGGGCTGGTACTAAAGCAGGCAACCTATTTCCATCTGAAATGAATACTCTCTGTTTCAGAAATTCAGATTTTACATATTGTCTTCTATCTACTCACCAGTTTGAACTAAGTATTTGATGCTAACTTCATCAACTGGGAAGAAGGCTGCTGTTGCTCCATATTCTGGACACATATTGGAAATGGTGGCTCGATCAGCAATGGATAACTGAGCAACTCCAGGTCCAAAGAACTCGACAAATTTGCCCACAACCCCTACTTGGCGTAAATGCTGCAACACATTTAAGTTTGCATTCAGATCTATTTTCATAGTATATTCTGTAGCATATTTAATTGAATCCAGATATAACTGAGCTTTGGGTTTTTTTATAAATAAGAATCTGAGGCTCCATCTAAGCAAAGTTTTCTGCCAAATCTAAACCTATAATGCAACACTAACATAAAGGTAAAGGTAAATGTTCCCCTCGCACATATTGTGCTAGTCATTCCTGACTCTACGGGATGGTGATCATCTCGGTTTCAAACCCAAAGAGCTAGGGCTGTCCGAAGATGTCTCCGTGGTCATGTGGCCAGCATGACTAAATGCCAAAGGTGCATGGAACACTGTTACCTTCCCACCAAAGGTGGTCCCTATTTTTCTACTTGCATTTTTTACATGCTTTTGAACTGCTAGGTTGGTAGAAGCTGGGACAAGTAATGGGAGCTCACCCCGTTATGTGGCACTAAGGATTCGAACCGCTGAACTGCCGACCTTTCGATCAACAAGCTCAGTGTCTTAGCCACTGAGCCACAACGTCCACTAACATATAAATCTAATAAACAAATAAAATAGGTTCCACTGATGTCGATAATTCTTTTAAATAAGTACAACTGCATTGGAGGTTTAAAATATGGCACAAAACTTTCCGTTGGAAGTTTTGAGTAAAAATTCCTCTGAATGTAAGTTACCAATTGGTATCCCCCCATAACCCCAAATCTCACTATCTCCAGTTTGCGTTGGCTGCCTCAATCAACTTAATGTTGGCTGAGTTCTATTTTTTATGCCTCTTGGAAGCCCTTTAAAGTTTGTTGAAAACTGATAATACATTTTCCTGCAATTTCCTAATTGTATTAGGAAACAAATAAACGTATAACACTGTCATCAAATTAAGTATATCACAATTAAAAATCCCACACAAGTCTAATATCACTAACATACTTTGTGGTCCTCAGTATCCCTGTGTTTAGAGAGGCCCTTCTCTGTAAAAAGTGGAATTATGGAACTATTCTATTAATTCAATACTTCTGACACACATTAGTGCTTAGAATAGTGACCACTAAGTGACTTTGCATAGTGTATTAAATTGGAATAAATATGCCCAGAAATAGAGTTCAAACATTACCAATGTCCCTTGGTGTACTCCTACCCTGTATCTATTAGCATGCAGATTTCTGAGATTAATTAAGTAATAGCCTTGTATCAAGATCAGCTGTGGTCTGTCAAGCAAGTTATTACCTTGGTAACCGTGAGCACAATGTCTGTGGATGTGACCAATGACTGAGGAATACCACTCAATTTGTAGCCAATCACTTCAGGAAGAACCATACTGATTGGTTGGCCCAGCATCACTGCTTCAGCTTCGATACCACCCACACCTATCAATGGGAAAGAGAGAGGGGGGGAGGGGAGGAAGGAGAGAGAGAGTGGGGGGGAGAGAGCTTAAATATAACTGCTAATTTATCTAGCAGCAACATCCATTAAGGAAAACAACTGATCTGTAATTTACTGTTAAAAGTAAATTACAGCTGATCAGGAGAAAATGGGGATTTTGAAGTAACCTTCCCCTGGAGTGGGGAGGGAATGGAGATTTTACAGTACCCTTCCCCTGCCACGCCCACCAAGCCATGCCCACAGAACTGGTAGTAAAAAAAATTGAATCCCACCACTGAATTAGAAGAAAAGAGATTCCTGAAATTTCATGACATCAAGAATCATTTTTGTTTTATTCAGCATGCATGCATCTCTTCATCAAATTTAGACCAACTCTGGATCTAGTTTACCTTGGCTATTCCCAAAGGAAAACAGGACTATGTTTACCACATTTTCTTCCCACTTTTAAAGGGATGCACACCACATTTCCAGCTACATACAGCTTTTCCCACTTGTATCAAACTGTGGTGAATAGCTTGGCTACATGTTTTTCCACCCGCTGTGGTCCCAACACATTCTTTTGAGATGGTAAGGGACCCATTCTTAAGTCATCCTCAGCTGAATTGGAATTAAAGTAGTATTCCCCCCCTCCCCCGCACTTAGTCTGACCATATTTAACGGTAATTGGAAAGTGTGTGAAATCTGCTAGGATTGTCACCTTTGATTTTGAATTGATATAAGGTAGTTGTAGTGATTTTAAAAGAATAACGCAGCTCGGCAACTCGGCCAGCAAATTTCATGCCATTATCGTTTCAGCCAACTCCAGAATGAGTAGAGAACACTTCAACCAAGAAGTGAGGAAAGGCCTGTAGTTGTATTAACTAAATAATAAAAAAGTCTTTAAATGTTTCTTACTTTGCCCTGTTTGCATTTTTATGTTAGCTGATCAAGCAAATGTGTGTATGTGTATGTGTAAAACCAAACAAACTATAACCTGTGGTTTCCTGATAGATGCTGAGTCAAAGCATTTCTCTAGAAAGATTAAATGCATTACTGCTTTGAGCTTATTTTAAGAGGGATTATTAGGCTTACATTTGGTGGTTTTCTTCATGGGATTTAAGGGGGTCTTTCAGGGATTTAATATTTAGGAATGGGGCTCTAATTAATATATATGTGATTATTATTATTTTTTGAATCCCCTATTTTAAACTATTTCTAGAATGGCTAGACATTCTAAGAAATAAAAAATCAACAACAGTATTTCATTTTAACAGTATTTCATTTTAAGCTTTCACTGCATGATTTTGCTTTCTTTTAACCCATGCCGATCTGATCTTTACTCTTCTTTATCAACTTTCCTTCTTTCTTCACAGAACAATGCAGATGTATACCGAGGCGCTCTCAACATCTGTTAAGAATCTCCACTTTTATCACCTTCAACATGCAATCCTGCCTTTAATTCATTTGATATACACCAGCGGTGGGTTTCAACCGGTGTAACAACCGGTTCGCCCCGCCCATGCTCCGCGCAAGCACAATGCATTTTAGCTGGGCTAAAAATGAACGAATATAGGTAGGTATAACGCAGGGGCGGGCAGGAGGGCCCAGCTGACAGTCGTAGCGAACTGGTTCGCACTCACCTCACCATCACTGCTACCGGATTGTGCGAACTGGGCCGAATCAGTAGAAACCAACCACTGATATACACCTTAGAATTCTCCCAAGAATATTCCTGGCATGTGGGAACATTTCTTCTGGGCACTGACAATGACTGGTATTATCCAAGGTAGACTTCTACTCTTCCCATGGAAGGGATAAAAATAATCTTCATCTGACTCAATGGTTTATGGAGAACACTTTGAAATTAGGGAAATTAAAGGCATGGCTTCTATCTTGTGAGCCTGTTGTCATACTTCAGTCACTGGGACAACCTCTGATCTGTTTCCTTCTACCATTCAAGAATAGGGCTATTTCAGTAATGGTGTTAATTTGTCATAGGATAACTAACTGCTGTCTCCAACCCCCCCCCCCCCACTTTCCAGGGAAATGCTGGGTGATGCTTAGACCTGCATTTCCTTGAATCACGTATAACCAATGGTGTGAAAAACATTTTGGTGGTCAGAGGCCATGCCTAATTATGATTAAATAGGGATTCCACTTATGAATTTGATTCCTTCCCTGTTTTTGTTCTGGGTTTAGTAACTGCTTACTTCTTCTCCTATTTAAATTCCCAGCATAAGGTCTGCTTCTGCCACTGTATGTGAACAGACTCTGTGATATGAAGCTCCTCGCCTGAATTAGAGTATTTTTGAAATCACTGACCAAGTATGGGTAGTCCTTGACTTACAACAGTTTGTTTAGTGACCGTTCAAAGTTACAATGCCACTGGAAAAAATAACATGACTAGGGTTCATGTAGGGTTAAGCAGGGGGTTGGAATAGAAGACCCCAAGATGCCTTCCAACTCTGATATTCTATTCTACTATTTTTCACACTTATAATCGTTGGAGCATCCCCATGGGCACATGATCAAAATACAGATGCTTGTCAACTGACTCATATTTATAGCGGTTGCAATGTCCCGGGGCTCCCAAAGTCAATGGGAAAGCCAGATTTACTTAAAAAACCGTGTTACTAACTTAAGAATTTCTGTGCTTTACTTAACAACTGTGGCAAGAAAGGTTGTAAAATGGGGCAAAACTCACTTAACAAATGTCTCATTTAACACGGTACGTTTTGGGCTCCATTGTGATCATTAGCTGAGGACCTGTATAGGGAATATATTATTTTGCATACATTTTGGACTTTTGCTAGAGATTTTGGAAGCTGTACTTCAGCAAGATCAGGACTCCAAGTTCCATTGCATGGTCTATAATTTTTTTTTTTCCTCAGAAGATATAGAATTGATTTGGTGCAATGGTTACGGAACAGGCTAGAAACCTGGTGATGGTGAGTTCTAGTCACACCTTAAGCATGAAAACCAGCTGGGTGACTGTAGGCCAGTATCTCTCACAGAGTTGTTACTATGGGGTATACAGGAGGAGGAAAGAATATTAGGTATTCTCTTGCCACACTTGAGTTATTTATAAAAAATAATAAAAGGTGGGATAAAAATAATAAATAAACATACAAAGCTATTTGAACATAAATTTAGCAACTGAAAACTCAACCAAATTTTTTTCAAAAAAAAATCACAATTTCTACCCCACTCTATTATTTATTAGGAGTGGGGGAAAACAGCACGAAGGAATTCAGAATAACATCATCACATTCTTGAATTTTGCTAAACACCACTTACATTCCCAATGAACAGACAGCTCCATTTTAAAAGCACTTACCCCAGCCAAGCACACCTAAGCCGTTAATCATTGTGGTATGTGAATCGGTACCCACCACACTGTCTGGATAATAGAATCCATTCTGATCAAAGACAACTCTTGCCAGATATTCTAAATTCACCTGATGGACAATTCCTGAACCTGGAGGAATAATTCTCATGTTCTGGAAGGCTTGAGAGCCCCACTAAAACACAAATGAAAAGAAGGAAATGTCTTAAGAAGTAGCAAAATTGAGTATTTTTCTAGCCTAGTCATCGATTTATAAATATTGGGATATGAAGATTTGGTTTTTAGAATATTCTGCCCATGTAGACCTACTACCAAGTTTTTGAAGTTCTATTCAGACTTTGTGGTTTTACCAATCTAGGGTTTCAGCCTAGACCCCTGTATTTTTTTAATCTTAAAATTTGACAAAATGTAAATTAAGATACCATAATCAAGCAAACAATCCCATTCTGATTGGCTACCCACTAAACCAGATGCATGAGCTAGACAGAAATTACAAAATTAACTGTCTGGCTTGGTACGTGTGATACCGATGAATAACCAAGTTCAAATTTAAAAACGTTTACATTTTGGAGAGCTTTTATTAAGTTTAATTCTTTCCCTTCTTTTATGAGAAAAAAAAAAACTTGGCTGACTTCTCTTCTTAGCCATTCTTCCAGGACAAAAACAGGCCCATGTCATACATTAGGAACTGTGATTCGGTAGATTCCCCTCAACCTTACTAGGCTCTTCCATGCTTAGCTTTGCAGACACACAGAGGAAGTATGACCTTACCTTCAAGAACTCAAATCTTTCTTTGTTTCTCTCAAATTCCAAATCTTGATTCTTCTGTAAACTGTCTGGCCTGCAATGAAAGATAAAGGGTTAATACAGTAAGAAAACTCCACCTTGAAAAAGAAAGTGGGGAGTGAGTTGGTATTTATTTAGCTCAACATCATGGTGTTCTTTAATTGCCATGCACCAAACTAGAGTTAGCAGAAAAGAGGACTCGCAAAGCTTTTATAATAATTCCTACTGTCTCACAGAATGTCTAATTCCATGTAGAGACTTCGGCAGAAGGTATTCTGAATAGAACAGTGAGGAAAAGGATTCTAAAACATTTATTATACAAGAACAAGCGTTCTAGTAAGCAGTAAAAGATTAGAAACTACAGCTGACAAAAATACATTCAAGGCTTTGAAAAACCATCATGTAAAGAGGTACTGGGATACTGTCCATATGAGTTGAGAACCAGGCTGCACTAGACCAAAAAGTCTAGGACCAAAACAGATTTTGTTGTGACTCAAACCAAAAGATCCAGCTAATCCTATGGGAAAGACACAAGGGCAAATGCTCTCTTCTCAGTATATGATTTTCAGTTTGTTCCCCATCTCTGAGGTGATTATTCCTTTTTTCCCTCATAAAATTATCTATTCCCCATTCAAGACTTAAGTTCATGGCTCTCATCCATATTGCATGAGGGCATAGTCTACTAGTTAACATATCTGGGCTCAATAAATACTTAATCTGGAATAAGGAAATACAATGGCTGCGTTTAGGACAGTGTGCCCAGTGTGTCCTCCTTTCACAATATGCTAAACTTATGGTTGAGTTACTGATGCCAACTCATTTTAATCTCATCTAATGTGTTCTATAGAGTAAGACAGAATACAGGTAGTCCTCGACGTACAATGATTCGTTTAGTGACTGAATTTACAGTGGCACTTAAAAAGTGACATGACCATTTTTCACACTTATGGCCATTGCAGCCTCCCCATGGCCACATGATCAGAATTCTGACATATATTTATGACAAAGATATCTGATCACCATCTGTAAATTTCCCAGCTGGCATCTGACAACCAAAATTAATGGGGGAAACCAGATTTGCTTAACGGCTGAATGATTCACATAACAACTGCAATGATTCGCTTAACAACTGTGGCAAAAAAGGTCATAAATTGGGGAAAAACCCACTTAACAACTGCCTTACCTAGGAATGGAAAATTTGAGCTCAATTCTGGTCATATGTTGAGGATTACCTGCATGTGAGTGACTGATTTTCACCTACTCTGAACCTTTGAAATTTGATTTATGGGGCCTCAGATTTTAATCAAGACAGAAATCTCTATTTATGCTTACTCCATAAAAGGAATAATTGTATATGCCTCTATCACATCTTCTCTTACTTGATTTTTATTTTTAAGCAAAATAGTCTGAAAAGCTTTCTTTAATCAGGCCTCCTGAGCTGTTTCAGTCTCCTAATCATTTCCAATTTTCTTCTTGTACTACGGTATTTTCCAGCTTTAAA
Source organism: Masticophis lateralis (assembly GCA_030761175.1). Classification (NCBI taxonomy): domain Eukaryota; kingdom Metazoa; phylum Chordata; class Lepidosauria; order Squamata; family Colubridae; genus Masticophis; species Masticophis lateralis. The sequence goes on from JAUDYJ010000002.1 coordinate 199,074,790, forward strand.
TAAATGGAAACAGTGTGCAGAGACAAGACTTGGAACACCAGGCTACATATATAAATAAGAGAAGAAGGGAAGGTTTCAGTAGCCACAGTATTGTTGGAGAAAGACTGGACTTTGGTCTCATCTAGCAAGTTTCCTGGAATGCCCTTATGCTAAAGATTACATTTCAAAGAATGCAAACTTTTGAGCTAATCATTCCCAACATTCACATGTGAACACCATTCCCTGTTGATCTGAGGAAGGGATCATCTAACTCAGCTTTCAAACTTGGTTACATTAAGATGTGGGGATTCAGGAGAAATTACCGCCCACCAAAACTGCCACTCTCTCCTGAGTGGCAATTCCACTGTTGTGCTCTTTCAGCTTGTGGAGCCATTCACAAAGATGTTTAACCTCACCTGAAAGCCAAACAACATATGATGCATTGTTGGTGCATGACACAGGAAAAATTATCTAGAATGTATAAAGGCACTTCAAATGCACTGTATGATGTCAATGTGAACAGCATGAAGAAGCATTTTATTACGCTTGGTGGACATGTAAAAAAGCTACAAAAATTATCAGTCTGGTATGTTTCCATGATTGAAAATGGCTTGTGTATAAGATACACAAAGAAAGAAGATTAGCCCAGGATTGATTAATTTTTCTAAATATATTGATAGGACATGTTGTTTTTCAAGCAATTACTTTTAATTATCAATCATAGTTTATTCAGGTCCAGTGTCCCCTCCCCCCTGTTTAAACTGTGGATCTTCTACATAAATGCATGCATGAACACATGCAAAGATGACACATGGAAAAATTTGGTGAAGAATTAGGGTTAATAATGGTTTTAGTTGGAAATAGCAATGCAATTGACAAGGGGAAGAAGCTCATTGCACTGGATTTTCATTATACATTACTGGTAGTTCTCGACTTACGACCATTTGTTTAGTGATTGTTTGAAATTTTAATGGCACTGAAAAAAGCGACTTATGAGCATTTTTCACACTTTTATGACCACTGCAGCATCCCTGTAGTCAGGTGACTAAACGCTTGGCAACTGGCATGCATTTAGGATGATTGCAATGTCCCGGGATTATGTAATCACCTTTTGTGACCTTCTGACAGGCAAAGCCATTAGGGAAGCCAGATTCACTGGACAATCACATTATTAATTTAATAACTGCAGTGATTCACTTAACAATTGTGGCAAGAAAGGTCACAAAATGGGGCAAAAATTCACTTAGTAATTGTCTGGTTTAGCAATGGAAATTTTGGGGTCGATTATGGCCATAAATTGAGGACTATCTGTATCTTGTTAGATAGATAGATAGATAGATAGATGATAGATAGATAGATAGATAGATAGATAGATGATAGATAGATAGATAGATAGATAGATAGATAGATAGATAGATAGATAGATAGATAGATGTTTTCTGAGGTTTTCGTGGGTATTTGTATGTAGGTCTTTGGTTATTCGGATTTTCTCCCACGTAAAATTGGAAGTACCTTGGTGACGTTTCGACAAAGTCTCATTCGTCATCTTCAGGCTGGTGTCTTCAGCCTTGTGCTTCTAGGAGCAATGATTGGGTGGGAGCATGGCTGTGTTCTGATTGGGTAGAGGTGTGTTCTGATTGGGAGAGGGCTTGGCTGTGCTCTGATTGGCTAGGGGTCTGTTCTGATAGGGTGGGGGCTTGGCTGTGCTCAGGTTGGTCTGAGTTGCAGGGGGATTTGAATTTGTGGCCTGCATTGCTTTTGTATGTATGTAGATGTAGCACGACCACAAACGCGGAGTCAAACAAAAGCAATCAGAACACACCTTCACCCAATCAGAACGCAGCCATGCTCCCATCCAATCAGTTCATACCCCCACTGGCAGTTAAAAAGAAGAAACAACCAGGATCACACATTGCTCCTAGAAGCACAAGGCCAAAGACACCAACCTGAAGATGACGAATGAGACTTCGTCGAAACGTCACCAAGGTACTTCCAACTTTACACGGGAGAAAACCCGAATAACCAAAGACCTACATCTCTCTATATATATCTATATATCTATATCTATATCTATATCTATATCTATATCTATTTTCTTATTTTTTTTATATATATATATATATATATATATATATATATATATATATATATATATATATATATGAAAGTTCTTTTTTTAAAAAATAAACATTTCTTCTTCTCTTAAACAGCGTGTTGTCTGGGTACAAACCAATAACTCTGTGCAATAACCATCAGAATTTACAACACGATTCACTACATTGATATTAATTCTCTAATCTTAACAATTATAGTACATTAAACAATTGAACATAGTAAACTTATTCATTTCCCCTCTTAACGTATCTTTTAATAAGAATATAATAATATTAAGCATAATAATCTTAATAATCATAATACTAACAATTATCATATTGTTTACATCTGTATCTTAACATACCGAAGTATAAGACAAACTTTTTTCCCTCCTAAAAGAGAGTGGAAATGTTGGTGCGTCTTATACACCGAATACAGCCATTTTTGGCCTCCCAAAGCCCGGCCCCACTTGCCCCATTTTTGCAAAAAATGGGCCCGTTTTCCGCCAAAACAAGGCGTGCAGAGGGTTTGGGAGGCCTGCAGAGTGCTCCTGGGGGCAGGGGAGGGCAAAAATCTTTATTTTTTCTTACTTACCTTTTTGAAATCTTGGTGTGTCTTATACACTGGTGCTTCTTATAGTCTGAAAAATACGGTATGTATCTGTGTCTTGTGTCTGGACCTTTAGGATTATCATGGCTACTTTCCTAAGGGTTCACAGTCTCTGAATGTAACAAATTCTAGGTCTTCACTGAAAGAGTTTGGGTCTTTTTTTTTGCATATTGTTTAAGGTAAATTTCTTACCTTTTATTAAAGTCAACCTGGATGGAATGATCAATGACTAAATCAGCAGGACACACGGGGTTGATTTTCTCAGGGTCACCTTCCAGGGCCTTCACAGCATCACGCATAGCAGCAAAATCAACCACTGCGGGGACACCCCTGCAACAGGAAAGTTTAAAAAAAAAAACACAAGGCAAATTTGTCAAAACTGATAGCCCAGGGGCTGTGTGCAAGTAAGATTTTGAAATCAAAACACATACACGCATCACTTTTGTAAGGTTCAAAGTTGGAGCTGCTACGTGGAGAATGGTAGAAGTTAAAGATTCAACACTCCTGAATGGGCTATAAGAGCAAACACCCTGGTTCAGTGGTGAGTTGCTACCGGTTCGCCCTGGAACGGGTGAAACGATAGCGTGGTGGCGGGAGGCTCCGCCCACCCACCGGATGTCTCTATGCATGCGCAGAAGTGTTGCGCGTGTGTGCAAGAGTCCACACGCAAACTGTTAGCTATGGGATTTGAATTCCACTACTGCCCTGGTTCAATAGAAAGAATTTTCCAAACAAACAAGCTCCAGATTCATGTTTTTCTCTCCTTGTTCCTTCTCTTGTCCTTTTACAACTTGTGTTATGGCATTAACTATAATTATCTGTGGTTATCTGAACTGGCAAGCTCTAGGTCCTGCTAATGCACAAATGACAGAGATTGCTGATTCATTTAGCTGTGGAAAGTATGGTTCGTAGATACTATGGTAGTGCTGACTGCAAATCAAACAGCAAAAAAGGAGAAAAATAATATTTCTAATTCTCCAAACTGCAATCAGGTACATGAATCACCCAAGAAACTGTTCTTCCTTGCAGATATATTGATACTATGGTAAAACTCAGTGGTGAAATCCAAATTTTTTTACAAGTGGTTCTGTGGGCGTGGCTTGGTGGATTTGTTGTGGCTTGGTGGGCGTGGCAGAGGAAGGATACTGCAAAATCCCCATTCCACCCTTCTCTGGGGCCAGCCAGAGGTAGTATTTGCCGGTTCTCCGAACTGTTCAAAATTTCCGCTACCGGTTCTCCAGAACCTGTCAGAACCTGCTGGATTTCATCCTGGTACAACTTTCTGAAACTACAGTCAATAGTTTTTTTAGTCTAAATCCATGCAATCCCACATTTACAATTATTATATGCAGGCAGTCCTTGACTTACAACCACAAATGAGCCCAAAATTTCTGTTGCTAAGCAAGATAGTTATTAAGTGACTGTTATCCCATTTTACAACCTTTCTTGCCACAGTTGTTAAGTGAATCACTGCAGTTGTTAAGTTAGTAGCATGGTTGTTAAGTGAATCTGGCTTCTCCATTGACTTTGCTTGTCAGAAGGTCACAAAAAGTGATCACGTGACACTGGGACATTGCAACTGTCCTAAATACATGCCAGTTGCCAAGCATCCAAATTTTGATCATGTGACCCTGGGGATGCTGTGACAGTCATAAATGTGCAAAACATTTTTTCCCAGTACTGTTGTAACTTGGAATAGTAAGTAAATGAATGGTTGTAAGTTGACTACCTATAGCTATTTTGGACATTGAATATTAAGCAGACTTTCTGCAATCAAATGTTTGAGACTCAAATCACAAATAGATCCAGGGAATGGGAGAAGAAGAGGAAAAGATTAATGTGAAAAAAACTTAAGGTTTTAATGCAATTTGTCACAGACAGTAAACAAGATAGAACTCTTATAGTATTATACCAGAATCCTTTGTATCTCATCGCAACTCAAATCCAATAAATGAATAAATGAGCCTGGCACTAAATTTATATTTTATGTAACTTATAATACACTGAAGAATTAGGAGAGATTATTCTAATTCTACGCCCCCAAAGCATTTGCACAATTATCAATTCCTCCAATGGAAAATAAGAAAATTATTCAAAACTATAATTAAATCTACAACTAGTAATGCTGTGGATTATCCAAAAATGTACTTGCAAAGAATTTGTTTAAACACTGCTATTACTTAGGGTAATAACACAGCAATGTCTGAACAAATCCTTTGCAAGTACATTTCTCCAGCATCAGCAACCCAAATTTATCTGGAATGTTTTCAAAAAAACGGTATTAGTTTTTTCCTTAAGACCACACAACAGGTTTATGGTTTAGCAAAGGTTGGAACAGAATTTAATGATTCCATTCCACCTTATATTTTTTTAGAAACTCAGTATTTTTAGCTAGGACAGTTTCTCACAGGTAACTGGGGAAAAAAATGAAAGTTATTGTGGAAAAGAATAAGCCTACTATGGAATGAATGCTCATGAATATGTGGCAACCTATGAACTTTGAATATGTAAGAATTAAAATGTATACAACACACAGCCAGAATCTAGAGTCCAAATTCTTAATGTAGTTGTAGTACATAGCTTGTAATGAAAAAGCATATATTAACTGTAGTTTAAGAAAATGGAGATATTCTACTCTCTTGCAGTGATGCTTCTATCAAAGTGTTATATCATTCATTCACATTTACACAAAGCTCAGACTTCGAATGCAAGGATTTTGATTCACAACAATGGCTACAGTTATTGCTTTGAGAAAAATGGCCATTGTGTACATTGTATAAGATGGCATTCACAGACTGCCGTATAAAGCTCAAGGCAGGTATTGAGTCACAACGTTAGAAAGGACTGCTGTGTTACCCTGTTCCAAATACATATTCTGCATTCAGAAAAACATGTAGCTTGTCAAGAAAAAAAATACTAGTTCAAATCTTTCTTCCTGACACAATGGCTCTCCACATGTGAACAGAGGTACTAAGACAGCGAGTAGCACCAATGTCAAAATAGAAGATTCCTGGGCCTTATCAAACTATTTAATACATTCAAGCTTCACATACAATTTTCTCATTCAGGACTAAAGAGGATGGTCTTAAAGGACTAAAAGAAGTCCAAGACAATGATCAGAAAAACGACACTTGAGTCAAGACAAGGAAATAATTTGCATATAAGTGCCTCAGATAACACCCAACTCAATTCTTATGAAGATACAAGAAAGAAAAACTTTCCCAACTTGCACCCAAAAATAACAAGAATATACCCTATCAATATTTTTTTTTAATCATACCTCCAGTATATTCAGCTTTTTCCCAGCACAGAACAGATATTTTTAAATGCGTCTTTCCCGGTTCTTAGCTCATCAACTACCTTACAAGATACACTTATTTTTTCCATATAGAAATAAAAGTAATCTTTTTAAAATTCCATAACACGATCTGAAAATATAAAATGATCCTGATTGATTGTAAGAAAAATGGAAAATGCCAGGTATAATGTTTATATCTTTACTTGGCATGGCATTAATACTGTATTCCTTTATATACATTACTTCCCCTCCCTTTTTTTTAATCTTCTGTTTTTTTTTTTTAACCATACTTAAGACATTCTGGATGTTTTCAGTTCTTTTATTTATTAAACCGTTTAATATTTTAAAATTTATTTTGCTACTGGTTCTGCATTGCTTTTCTGTCCAATTACAGATAAGCTGGCTGACAATTATTATGTTCTGTAGGATTTTATTTCAGTACTACCCTGTTTCCCACAAAATAAGACATCCCCAGATAATAAGCCCAATCAGGCTTTTGACCGCATGGCAATAAGGCCAAGCGCTTATTTCAGGGTTCAAAAAAATATAAGACAGGGTTTTATTTATAGGGAAACACGGTATCAGTTTTTAATGACTGTATGATATATAGGATATTTGATAGGTCTTTTAAACTACAAATAACGAATTCAAGTTTAGCTTGCAGAAACATTCAAAAGAGAGAGATATATATACATCATTGAGATGTTAAAAAATACAACAGACGTTAATAATTGGCAGAGATGTGCAATCATTGACATTGCCTTGAATGTAAAGATACTTTTGTAAAGTTTGCTCAAATTCAACCTTGGTCACCAAGCCAAAGACTAAAGTCATCAGAACTCTGTCCTCTGCTTGTCACTGATCTCCAGGCTGTGACCCTACATGAGGTCACAGATTGTTTCTCCCCTTCTAGGAAGAAACATGACCAAAGGATTCTCAAGTCTGCTTTTCAGGTTTAAGGTGGTACTAATGGGAGTAAGTCATATCACCATGATACAAGGTAGGTTCATTTTAAAAGTATATCCCACATATGGAAGACCATTGGTTCAAGGGGAAAAAAGTTATTTTCTGTAACTGCATTTTTTGGAAGAGCACTCCTTAAAATCAGGAGACACAATGTTAGCAGTGGATAGCCACTATTGAGAAAAAAAACTTAGTCGATTTGTATTGAATTGTATCGATTTGCCAACATGATACGAATAGCAATAGCACTTAAGACTTATATACCACTCAACAGTGCTTTACAGCCCTCTCTAAGTAGTTTACAGAGTCAGCATATATTGCCCCCAACAATCTGGGTCCTCATTTTACCGACCTCGGAAGGATGGAAGGCTGAGTGAACCTTGAACTGGTCAGGACTGAACTGCCAAATTGCAGGCAGCCAGCAATCAGCAGAAGTAGCCTGCCTTCTAACCACTTTGCCACTATGGTTGAATACATCTTGTAATTCCTAACTAACATAATCATTCTGAAAATTGTTGAATTTTATATATTTTAGAGGGTTCTCAAACTGGAAATAAATTAATTGCATGCAGATTCTTAATAGACAACTACAACCCAACATCTGGTTTCATAGTCTGCTAAAATGTCAAAAAGGCCGTGTTTTTGGTGAATTTTGCTTGAGATATTCATGAGTATGAACAGAAGGTTTTCCTAGAAACAGACGAATGCTGTCTGTTCATAAGTTTTCAACCCAGTGCAATTTCTAGTACAAGCAGTCCTCCATTTAAAACCATTCATTTAGCAACTGTTCAAAGTTACAATGCCACTGAAAAAAGTAACCTATGATCATGTTTCCCATGGTCACGTGATCAAAATCTGGATATTTGGCAACAGACATGTATTTATGACTGTTGCCGTGCTTCGGGGTCGTGTGATTACCTTTTGTGACCTTCTGACAAACAAACTTAATGGGGAAGTCAGATTCACTTAACAACCGTGTTGCTAATTTAACAACTACAGTGATGCACTTAACAACTGTCTTGCTTAGCAACAGAAATGTTGGGCTCAATTGTGGTCATAAGGTGAGGATTACTTATATTTAACCCAAAATATTACAAAGCTCAATTTTTTGCCAGATGTTCTCCACCAAAGTTAAGGTAACTGAAAAAAACTTGGAACAACTAAAAATTATACACACACACACACACACACACACACACACACACACACACACACATATATATATAGTTTTCTGAGGTTTTTGCGGATGTTTGTATGTAGGTCTTTGGTTATTCGGGTCTTCTCCCGCGTAAAATTGGAAGTGTCTTGGCGACGTTTCAACGAAGTCTCATTCATCATCTTCAGGCTGGTGTTCTCGGCTTCGTGCTTCCAGGAGCAATTGCCAAGACACTTCCAATTTTACACGGGAGAAGACCCGAATAACCAAAGACCTACATATATATATATAGATATATAGATATATAACTCACGTAAAGTCTTGCAAAATAACCCGAGCTGGCTTAAATGGCACTTCGATATTTTTGTGCTGCATCACTTTCCAGTTGAGGATATTTTCAACATCGTTTTTCTTCACAAGAAACTCGTCACAGTTGCGAATTGCAGCCTCGAGCAAGATTCTGATAGAAAATGGCAAATGTGCTGAGAAAGAAAGGAAAAGGGAGGGGAGGAAAGAATGAAATGAGAAGAAGACTCAGAAAAAGCAGCTGATATTTTCAAACATTTGTCTCACATCAAAGAGGGAGCATCTCTCTGTGTTAAAAACCAAAGACACAATACAGAACAGTCTTCTCATTTGGGCACACTCCAGATGTTAAGTCCCACAATTGCCATCCAGCTACACATTCCTAAAAATTCTGAGCTCCATTTTTGCTGGTAGAGAGTTGCAAGAGGCTGTCGCAGCCAAAAATGGTGCTCGGGAGCCCATTTTGGCTGGCAGAGGCACCGCGGGCCGGTCCTTCGCTGTTTCCAGGGCAACCCTGCGGTCCAGATCCAGCCCACGGGCCTTGAGTTTGAAATCCCTGTTTTAGACCAACAGCTAATAATTCTGGAACTTGGAGACCGACCCCACTGAGAGTCTATCAGGTAGGGAAGTTGCAGTATAAAGAAAAAGCTATGACTTTCTGTAATAAACAGGGAGAAATTGTCATCTATACATATGGAGACTGGTAGCAAATATATCTGTGAAGCCCCAAGGGGTTGGATTTCCTGATGAAAGCCACTTGGATGGTTAGGAGAAATATTTCTTCATACTTCTTTTCACCCAAAATAGAAAAAATGTTTCAGATCTTTGATCCAATATGTTTTCTTCAGAAGGGCAATAATCAGGGGTGGGCTGCTGGGGGTTTGCAGGATTCGGGAGAACCTCTAGCTAAGATTCTGTGCAGTTCAGAGAACCCCCAAATCTCATTTCTGACTGGCCCCGCCTTACTCACCCCTCCCCTCCCCTCCCCTCCCAGGAGTCCCCACGCAGCCTGTTTTGGACGCAGGTAAATGCAGGGCACGGATGGAAACTCGGGGAGGGCGAAAAACAGGCCTATCGAAAATTCAGCCTCCGGAGCCTGGGGAGGGCAAAAACGCCCCCTCTGCCATGATGCAGGAGGCTGACTAGGCCATACCCACCATGGCCATGCCCCCCAGCAACCAGGCAGAGAACCCCTTGCTAAAATTTTTGAAGCCCACCCCTGGTAATAATGCTTAAAAACCAGCCCTTCCATACTTCAACTTTCTGGCTAGAGATGAAGTCCTAAACTCTGACACTGTTGTTTGCTTCTGTTTTCCGATGAGCTATGGGTCTCTAAAGGACAAAGCCAAAGTGACCACCAAGAACCATCAACAGATGAAATTACTGTGAAAGCAGAGGTGAATTCAGGCATGGGACAAGCCCGTTTGACCATAGCCGACATACCATATCTGGCGTCTTTCAAATGATTCAGATTGAAGAACTTCTTTTCTGACTGGCCCAAGTCCAGAGGCTCCGTGAGATGTGCAAAGGGGTTGCTCATTGTTGTAAAGTCTTGTTACTACTGAGAAATATAAAACAGGTTTATATCACCGGATTTTATTTTAAGAGTTTTTATTTATTTGCATCCCGCCTTTATTATTTTATTATTTTTACAAAGAACCCCACGTGGTGAACATACCCAACGTATCTTCCTCCTCCTATTTTTTCCCACAGCAACAATTCTGTGAGTTGGGTTGAGAGAGTGACTGGCACAATAGCTGTCATTGCTGAGTCAAGATTTGGACTCATGATCTCTGGTTTTCTAGCCTGGTGTCTTAACCACTAGTAGACCAAACTGGTTCTTAAGACGATCAATCTAAATATGTCTAGGATATGCTTGGGGCAAGTATTTTTTCCCTGGTTAGAGATCCATATTTTTCTTTTTTTCTTTTTTTTCTTTACAACTGAAGATCTCAGTATTGAGGAAAAAGATTTCCTGTTTTTTTTCTCATGAGGTTTTTTTTTTTTTTAAAGAAACCTATTTTTAAAAGTCTAAGACAAATCACGTTAAATTAATCCTAAAACCCACAAAATTGTGTGTTGTACATTAAGAGGAGGTTTTGGGGATTTAGAAAAAAAAAAAAAAAGAAAGCTACCTTCAACCAATAGGTTCCCAATCCATGCTGTACATCGGGGTCTCCAAATGTTTAATAACTTTAAGACTTGTGGACTTCAACTCCCAGATTTCTCCAGTCATCTGACTGAGGAATTCTGGAAGTTGAAAACACACAAGTCTTAAAATTGCCAAGTTTGGAAATCCTGCTGTAAGTGATCAAATATAGGTAGTCCTTAGATTACAGCAGTTTATTTAATGGCCAAAGTTACAATAGCACTGAAAATAGTGACTTATGACCATATTTCACACTTACGACCATTGCAGCATCCCCATGATCACATGCTCAAAATTCAGCTGCTTGGCAAGTTTCATATTTATATGACGGTTGCAATGCCTTGGGGGTCATGTGATCAGTTTTTGGGACCTTCTGACAAGCAAAGTCAATGGGGAAGTCAGATTCACTTAACAACCATGTTGCTAACTTAACAATTGCAATGATTCACTTAACCACTGTGGCAAGAAAGGTTGCAAAATGGGGCAAAACTCACTTAACAAATGTTTCACTTAGCGATGTAAATGTTGGGCTCAATTGTGGTTATAAATCGAGGACTATCTGTACAAACACATCTGTCTAAGCAATTCATACTTTGGGAACCAATACAATGTTTATAGTTTTAACAAAGTATCACTTGGGGGTATTATTGCTACAATAAAGTCAAAATACATTACAAGTTTCCCTGTTACATTTAAAGTAAATAGAGTAATTAAGATGCAGTCCCACAGGAAAAAAAATAAATCTAATTTCTGAGCAGATATGTCCATTACACTGTTAATAATTTTGACAGTAAGATCTGCACTTTATTTCCATGGAAAAACTGAAATTAATGGGTGTCCTGTAAATTATTTGTTATTGTATTAGCATTTAGCATTATTTAAAGTTCCATATTTTTCAGGGTATGTGTTTGTTTATTTTCTTTAACAATAAGAAAAAATTACATATCATATATCATAATTATATGATACTAATTTGTATCATAGATCCTACTAAAGCAGCTATTACTACTATATTTTTCTGCAACATATTCAAATATCTAAAGCATTTCCTATACTTTAGCTATCTAGAGTTTTTGTAGGATAAATCAGTTATAGATCTCCATTATTAACTAACACAACTCATTGCAATTTTGACATAGATGAGAGATTTAAGCCAAGCATTTTACAATCCATAAATGAGATTCTTAGCCTTACGCCAGTTCTTCCATTAATATGGAGATTAAAATGAAGCACATGTGCTTCATTTCTTTTAATAAATTATTGTTCTTTTGTAAAAATCATTATTGCGGAGTTGGTTGAAATGATTTGAAAAGACAATAATCATCACCAGATTTGACCGTGCATTTTATGTTTATGCTGCAGTAGTTATAAAAGTACACTCTAATTCTATAAAGTTTAAATGCGACAGATATGTCAACATATATATATCAGTACTTAAACCATCACAAGAAAGGGAGGACAATCAGTATTCAGAAGAAGATCACCATTTGCTGAATATCATTTGTAAACGAGAAACCAAAGGTAAAGACAAGATATACTTTTTATCCAGCTCAAAAAACAACAGCCATTTATGAGATAACAAAATTGAAAACTAATTTATAAAGGATTGCTTTTAAAAACAAACGGTAGAATAATTACCTTTTTAAAAATCAGCTCCCTGTTCTTCTAAAAGCAATTAAGTTTTGGGCGTAAAAACAAATGCAATTACTTCTCTGCTTCGAGGCTTTCGCACAAGGAGAGGCAGTTATATTCCATACAGAGTAAACACCAGGGCATCAAAGATAAGGATATCTGGATTGAAGTTCATGGCTTGCAATACTATAGACACCATGCCTTGCCTTTTACAGTACACTAACTGCAGCCTGAAATCAACTGAAAAGCTGTCATTGGCCTCAAAAGGGATCTAAACTTTAAACGTGCTACGTGGATATAAGGTCCAGGCTGTTCTGCAGTTTTCAGCTGCAGAGGGACGATACTGATAGATAGAATGATGCTTTTGATCATTCATTCTTCTCATTATACTGACCACATTCTAAACAAACAGACCATTTTCATTAGAGAAAGCCTGCTATCCAAACTGCGGTAAATGGACACCATTCACTATCAAGGCTTTGTCAACCCTGAAGCTGGCCTGATTGAGGCCATTTTGAGACTTCAGGGCTGACAAACTGAAGGAGAGGGATAGGAAGTGGGGGAATGGAGATAGTTGGGGTGTTGTAGTCAAAACAATATATTTTCTCTTGGGAACCAAGGACATTCCTGCAGGTGCTCAGAAGGAGGGGACTGGAGTCACTTAGCAATTGTACAGTATCTTGATTGGACCATGTGACTGATTGCTTTGAGAAAATGACAAACTTTTACTTTTAATTAGGTGAAAACCATGGGAAGAATCAGAGTCGGTTTTCACCAGCCTGTGCCAATATGACATATTCAATAAATCTATTCTTTGAGGAAATTGCCTTCCTCAGAGTTTTGTTTGCTATGGGTATGTTACTTGGAACCCTGACAGGCTTATTGTAAAATTATGTCAACAGCTGGAGCAATACAGGTAATCCTCGACGTACGACCAGAATTGAGCCCAAAATTTATGTAGCGAAGTGAGACATTTGTTGAGTGAGTTTTGCCCCATTTTACAACCTTTCTTGCCCCATTTGTTAAGTGAATCATTGCAGTCATTTAGTAACATCTGGCTTTCCCATTGTCTTTGCTTGTCAAAAGGTCACAAAATGGGATCACACAACTCCGGGACACTGTAACTGTTGTAAATATGAGTCAGTTGCCAAGCATCCAAATTTTGATCACGTGACCACAGGGATGGTCCTAAGTGTGAAAAATTGGTCACGAGTTATTTTTTTCCAGAGCTGTTATAACTTTGAACGGTCACTAAATGGACTGTTGTAAGTCGAAGACTACCTGTACAGTAGTCTTAACCCTAACAACAGTAATTGGGACTGGGATTTCTGTTGCTAAGCAATGGAGTCATATAGGACAACTTCATGTGACTGAATTGCTTAGTCATAGTGTAGCAATCCCAGCGCTTCCCACTGCTGCTATTAACTGAATCTCATTGGTCATTAGGTGATTATCCATCCCAATCCAAGCCATTCCAAGCTTGGTCCCTCTCAGCTCCGAGCCTCTTTAAGGAAAGGAACTGCCTCCTTTTGGAGTCCCTCACCCATCTCTATGCTTTTAGCTGCATGACTACCTGTTGCTGCCAGCTGTTTCCCCCTCCCAGCCCTGTCTACTGCCACCATGCCCAGCACACCATGTGCCACTAGGTATCTGCCACAGCTTTCTTTTCCACTACTTTCATTTGAACCAGTATATCTGGGACTTGTTGCGTGTGCTGGCCAGGGTCTCCATTTATGAATCAGCCAGGGCTTTTAGTTCAGACAACATTCAGGGCATTATCCATGAAAGAAGGTTGACCCATGAAGATAGGCCCTGGTTGCACCAACACAAAAGATGGAAGTGCCAACAAAGGGCCCGTCTGGCTCAGTAACAGTACACAGTTTGGCAGATGTCATGGTAGTGAGCATGGCCATGCAGTGGGACAGCTGATAGCCATGGCTAGGAGGCAGGGGTGGGTTCTACTTACCTTTACTATTGGTTTGCAACAGGAGCGCCTGTGTGCTTCTGTACATGTGCATCCTCACACTGCTTTTACTACTGGTTCGCAAGAACCAGACCGAACTGGGAGCAACCCACCACTGCTAGGAGGGCAACCAAAAGGCAGGCACAAATGTGACTGGGCCCAAGTTTTATTTACATGACTATAGAGACATTACAATAGCTGGAACTTCAAGGACCGATCATAAGTCCCTTTGTTCAGCACCATTGTAACTGATCGTTGAATGGATGGATGTTAAGCAAAAACTACCTGTAGATGTTACAAGGACGTGCAGGGCCTATTGAGGAAAAATAAGGATGTTTTTCTGGCCGTCTGGACAAATTACTGACCTTTTTACTCAAGAGGGGGAAAAAAATAAGTAATCTTGAGTGCCTGTCCCTCCCTCCCTTTGAATTGTGAATCTTTCATCTGGGCGTTTAAAATCTGAACTACTAAAGAATTCTGATTTGTCTAGAATACTATTTTTGTTTGAATAAGGAAATTTAACCTGAACCCTCAGAGTTAAACCAGTTCTGGTTTTTTGCCTGTCAACAGTCTGTCCATAAAAGCACTACAGAGAGTTTTCGGCTGGAGGTTACCTCAGATCTATATGCAGGATCATTATTTCCATTTACGAATTTTCCAGGAACTTCTAAAAATGGCTGCCTTTGCCTTTTGTCTATGGCACAGTGAACATGTCCTCCTGGTTGATCATTTTTTGGGCCCATGTGGGGGTGATGATGATGAAAATAAACCTTCCTTCACACAGGAGGTCTTGAATCAAATTTTGCAACACTTACCATTCTAGAAATGCCAAAACCACAAGCTCTGAAATAATTCACAGTCTATATAATCTACCAACTAAGTCTCAATGTTAAAGACTATGAGCTTAAATCACAAGTAGAGGCACTACCCTTAATTGGCCTGAATTACTTGGGGCAGGGTACTTCAAAAGAATGGGACCCTAACATTTAAAACCAAGACTTTAAAAGAGTTATGGCCTTGATCTGTTCACTTGGTGTCTGCTTACTTCTAATTATTATCCTTTCCTTTGTAATTATTGCTCCCCACTGGTTTTATTTTCAAGATAGTTAAGATTTTCTGACATTAGGAGTGAACAAATAAAGCATAGGAATCTTCTGCTCATTGGAGAGAAATATGTCCTAGTCAATCATACATTTTGATCCACAGCAACAGACACAATGAAAGGAGAACAATTTTTTTTTTTAAAAAAAGCTTGCCATAAGATGGATCAAAGCCTTGGCCATCAAGCACTTTCTTATTCCTTCTCAAATGGAGGAAAATTCCTTGAATTGTAGGGCCAAAATAGCTCCATCAATATGCCAGAGAGGTATAGGGATCCTCAAGAGAAACCAAGATTTGTACAAAAGCAAATGAAATCTTAAAGCAAATTTCACAAATAAAAGGCAACCAGCAAAGGCAGGCTAATTCAATGAAGACTGAACCTGCTCAACTACTTCAAGATGCTTAGGTAATAGTTCAGAAAGGGCCAGGGAAAAGAAGGAAAAAATGAATGAAGAGGGGAATTGAACAGAGTATGATGGAAAACAGAATCATTCCATGCTGCCATATTTTCTTGCATGCACTAACTGTGATTTAGAACTATCCAAATAAATGGAAATCACTATCAACTAAATTCAGCTGATATGTGCAACTATGTCTTCTATTCTGGGCTGAATACTTCGTCCCAAGCTTCATTTTTTAGGCAGAAGAAAGCAAACACAGAGTTTAGAAACTGGTAAAAATGTTCTTGAGTTATCTGGATTCATAACATTTTCTTAACTATGGAAGGGATTTGTCATTTACTTTATCCCCCCAACTTTTCAGTTTAACCAACATTTTAAAAAATCCACTGTGCAATGTTATATGTTTAAATTAAAAAGCAAGGAATATTTTCTCCATAGGTTTCCAGAGAAAGCATTGTGAGAGGGGAAAAAAGAGAGAGAAGGTAGAAATTTGATAGTACCTAACTTAACTGGATCACAACTACTATCTTCTATGAGCTGAATCTGAATTAAAAATCCTATGCACACATATTCTTCTGTTTTGAGCAAATAAAGAATCATAAGAAGCTAAGAAGAGACCTTAAAAGTACAAGCCTGTGCATGCCCACTTAGAATTAAATTCAACCAACTTCTAAGTGTTTATTTCCATATATTTCCAAAGCTGCACACAACTGATTAGCTGATTGAAAGTACTGAGATCTCAGTAGATTGGTTGATACAGTCAATCTTCTCTATTATGAGCCTTATGCCAGTCTTCCCAGACTTGGGACTATCCAGACGTGCAGATTCCCAGAATTTCCCTGTTGGTAAGGCTGTTACTGAGAATTCTGGGAGTTAGTACCCTGTTTTCCCCAAAATAAGACATCCCCTGATAATAAGCCCAATCGGGCTTTTGAGCACATGACAATAAGGCCAAGTGCTTATTTCAGGGTTCAAAAAAATATAAAACAGGGTCTTATTTTCGGGAAAACATGTTATTTCTTTATACAGAGGGCCCAAGGCTGAGAAAGTTTGCTTATAAAGAGATCCTGGGGAAAATATACATACATGTTTCATCCCAAGCAGATTCTGTTGAAGATGGAAGCAATTGAATTCTCAACTTATTGCAGAGAATTCCCCAAGACAGAGACAGATTCTGCAAACATGTGCTCCTCTTTAAGCCACTAGTTAAAGCAGTCAAGCGAGTATTTTTTACAAGTTGGAGATGTGTGTGGGTGTGGGTGTGTGTGTGGGGGGGATATGATTAAAACCCATTGATTGAAAAACCATTTGTACTCATCTAAATCAAAAGACACTCCACCCACTGAATGTGTATGCATTGATCTTAGATACACACTGTCCTGAAAAGCTGTCCTTGGCTTTCATATGCAGAAAATAAGAAAGCCAGAACCAAATGTCTTTTAACAGTGCTAATCACCTGATCTCAAATCTTGGGACAATGCAAATTATGCAATAATTACACCAACTGATGTTGAAAGCAGAAGCAGGTATGTGTGCCCGGGACAAGATAATTTAGGCTGGGATGTATGACAAGGTGCAGAAGGACTTTACCTATGTGTCCCATTCTGTTGTAGCTTTGAACACTTCCCTTCCCACTTATTTCACTCATAGGATCATTAAGTGTTTAAAATGGTATTTGTGTTTAGTGTAATTCTAGTTATCTGCAGGACACATTTTTATTTTGTTAGCCACCAAGAGAAAACAGATCAGAACGCCACCTTCCGGGGGCGGGGGGGGGGGCATAGTGGAAGGAATTAGGACAAAACTAAAACTAAGTTAGTTTATATGAAAGTTTATCTTAATTAACTGCTGTTAAAATAGTTATCCTCTGTACTGAATCATTCCTCTTTTCTGCTCTGTGCCAAGAAAATTACATGTATATACATATACATTGATAGTAACCATAAAGTCACAGGAGTTGAACTTGAGTTGAATTGAGACTTGATGTTAAAGTGCTTTGGAAAAATATTTCCAGGAAGACCAGAGTATTTAAAGGTGACCCTTCTCCTGTCCCATTTGGGCAGATTTTAGGATAACTTTATCCCTCTCTCAGAATTTACCAATGCGTGAGCGGCATAAAACTAAAAAAACCAACCGTGAATCCAATAATCTTCATTAAATGGTTATACTATTTTCTTGAAGGTGTAACTGTCCTTTGGATATTTGGGCTTCCTATGAAATTACGGTATGTTGCTTTTAAATAGAAGACTACCTGTAGCTCAGCTAACATGGGAGGCTCACCTGGTTATTAGGAAATAGTTTCGTTGGTGGACATGGCTGATATGGATATTGCTGACCTCTGCAAAAAGTTACATGAAATTTTGCCACCTTCAGCTCTCTTTAAAAACTACTGTCACTAGTAAATCACAGAGATTTAAAAAGTGACTAAACGGTAAAGTCTTTTTCCTAGCAAGGAGATGTTTTTCCAGATTTAGTTTTAGTTTCCAAAAAGAGGCATGTATCCTTCCTTCTCTCTATTCAAGAAGTTCAAGAAGCAAAACATTTTACAGATTGCAACTTTTTAGAAGTTTTGAAAGAAGGATCTACAACTACCTTTATAAAAAAACTGGAAATCCTTTATAGATGTTTGCTGAGAAGGGACAAAAACGAACTGCTGATTTCTAGATTTAAAAGAAATGTTTATGGGAAGAAGAGAACGATGATATGCAATATGGAGAGAATATGTAGAGATGTACATAGCAAAAATGTAGCAAAAATTGCTGTTTTTTACTGCTGCAAAAGAGAGGGAAATTCCTTGTTTAGATATCTTTTTTTGCTTGCTTTTTTCTTACTCTCCACTTTTTTCTTTTTCTACTCTTCTTCTGTAGTTAAAAACTTTGGCAGTTTTTAAAATATTTGTAAAATCTTCTTTTAATAAAAAATTATTCATTTAAAAATGTGGTTTTGCTATTTGCTGGCGTGTGTAGAACACGTTTTGATCAAAAGAAAATTATCAATACACTTAATGATAAATTCTCACTTTAATCATCAGAAGGACACACATAATTTGCCTGCTTGACATCAATCTCAGCTAAACTGTACAGTAATAACTATATGTGAGGATCATGATAGAAAAGAACCCAGGAAACAGAGTACAGTGTAAGAAGAGCATACTGAAAGAAAATTAAATTTGTACATATATACAGGCACATTTAGCTAATGCACCAAATCATGGTTTAAAGAATAAGTCAAATAAGATGACTCCAAACATAATAATAAGCCACAACTATGATTACAAACTTGATTAATTGTTGTGTTCATTCAACATACTAAGCCAAACCACATTACATTTTAGTGTAAGTTATGGATCTTAGTTCCAGATCCTCATTCATATACATGCCATCCTGTGAGAAAAACAACTGTTTTTCACACATACAATATTTTTAAAAATCCAATATAGGAAAATATTTGAGGTCTCAAGGAAAGAGTGAGAGAGAGAAAAAAATCACATCAACGTGATTCATTCAGATTACAGAGTACAATCATAGTCTGATTTCTTTTATTAAAAGAACTAGAGGTCCATTACCACAGGAGTGGAGTTGTGAAATTCTCCCTTTATTACATAATCACATGAACGTTTTGTAGGGAACAGAAGATGGATGCCCGGAGCAGTATTTGTCTACGGCAACTGCCAAGAAAGGTTTACTCTCATGTGAACATAGTAAACATGTCACATATTTGCAGAAAACGCCAAAAAGCTTTTGCAACCTTGTGACACAACCTTTATAATCCGCTCCCGTGTGGTGCCGAAACGCTGCATTTGGACTGCTGTTGCAACATGGCTTATCTCTGGAGTCACCCATCCAATAAATTGAGAATAAAAAATTAAGCTTCGGAACGCATGATCATCCACGTTTTTACATGGAAAGTAAACATCCGTGGAACAGTAAGAAATAAAATAAAATTAATTTAATAGCTGCTGCTCTTTTGCTAAGCAGCAGGGGGAAAGAAATCATTCAAACTTTCCCCAGATTGTTTTATATGTACATCTCATCAATTAATTCTCCTATAAACTGTGCCAAAGTAACTTGAAAGAAGAACTCTTCAAAACTTTGCGCCAATAACATAACAGATGCCTCTGCTGATACCTGTGAGTTGGGTTATTTTCACAGGATTCAATCAGGGTACCACAGTAGAGCTTTGTGTAATTAAACATACCCAAATCTTCTAGTATGATTCCCAATAGTTGATTATAAATAATCAACTGCCATGACTCTGTGTGATTCAAGTGATTCAATTAACTAAACATTACAAATATTCTACAAGCTTTTATTTTAAACCTGGCAACCCTGCAACTCATTGGGTCATCCTTTGAGAGAAAGGTAGTGTAGTTTGATCTGACTAGAATGAACATTAAATTTTACACTGACTATATATATATAGTTTCCTAAAAATAAGACCCTGTCTTATATTTTTTTGAACCCTGAAATAAGTGCTTGGCTTTATTTTCGGGGAGGTCTTATTGTTTTGGGGTGTGTGGAGCAAGATGGGCTCCTCTTGCCGTCTTATCTGATTTCTAGCTCTGCTTTTAAATATTTTCAGGGGGAGGCTTATTTTAGCACATGCGCTCAAAAGCCCGATTGAGCTAATTATCAGGGGATGTATTATTTTCAGGGAAACAGGATACACACACACACACACACACACACACACACACACATATCACTGATAAAGAAATAGAAGGAGACTAGTATAGATCTATTTCAAGCTATTTAGTTCTCATCAGCTATCCATACCCTTACTTGGATTCAAACTTGGGCTGCCTGCATGTTAGGCAGTTGTATTAACCTCTGAGCCACAATACACACACACACACAAACACACACACACACACACACACCCCAATCCTGGATGGTCCTGTGATAATCTAAGAGGAGTATATATCATAAATAGAAAAAAGAATTGTAGTAGCAAACAAACTTCAATAGTAAGTTAATATTTACTTAGCTGAACAGCTAAACAAAATGACCATGTGTGGCCAAAAAAGGAGTGCAAGTGAGAATGACTTCCAACTTTCTGCTGGCTTCCCCATTGACTTTGCTTGTGGAAAGCTGGCAAGGAGCACCAGAAATCCTGATTGCATGACTGCTGGGATGCTGCAATGGCCATTACTTTGCAAATACAACTAGCATGGATGTGGAAATTTCAATTCCACAGGAGTAATGGGTCCCAGATTTTTAACACATTCTTTAACCTAATAGATTTTTGGTATCTCGATTCAAAAATGGTTGTAGTATAATCCCAAAGGTACATTTTCAAAAGGGTTCTGGACTTTGTTTTTCCTTGAAGATGTTTTACTTCTCATATAGGTTGTTTCTTCAGAACTGAAGAAGCTTCATGGATGAGAAGGAAAATGTCTTCAAGAAAAACAAAGTCCAGTTGCCATTTGAAAAAGCCTCTTCAGAATAACCATGACCTGGATGACTGAGAATCTCCATAGATAGTATCTGATTAAAGTTCTGATTAAATTCTAATAATGTAGGGATCTAACTGCATTGCCATAAATGGCAGATTTACTCTGCTTATCTTACACATATAGTAATAATTTTAAAAACTTTTCCATGCCATTAGAATTCGACATTGTTTTTATTATAGCTATCACCATTTTCAGCTTGATTGCTGTGTTTTTTCCTCCGTATTAACTTTTCCAATGTAATATTTTTTACATTGCTAACATCTGTAAATCACACCGAGGACTGCAATTTTGGGGTGGTTGGAATTGCAGAAAATACATGGGAGAACGATAGGAGTAACTACAACCTAACTTCACTGCTTACAATTTCCCCATCGGTATCTAAGACGTGTGTGTATACTTGCAAATAGAGAACGTACATCCTAATCCTTGAAAACATTTGTCATTACATATGGTATTTGTTAGTCTTTGAATTTCCTGCAACAGAGAAACCTACCGTAATTAGCCTTAGAGAATGGCTGACTTAAGCGTTACCAATGAAATTCACAATTTAAGTCTCTGATTAAAATTTGCACCAGTGGTGAAATTAAAATTTGTTACTATCGGTTCTGTGGGTGTGGCTTGATGGTGGTGGGGGTAATGTGGTAATGTGGTGGGCTTGATGGTGGGTGGGCGTGGCCAACTTTTTTTTTTTAAACTTACTTTTAAAAGCATTTTTTCTACAACCTTGTCAGCCGAAGAGGTTGTAGAAAAAATGCTTTTAAAAGACTCTGATGATCCCAGCTGAGCCGCGTGATCATCAGAGGCTTTTACTTATAAAAGCATTTTTTCGGCTGAAGAAAAAATGCTTTTAAAAGGAAAAAAAAGCCTCTGATGATCATGCGGCTCAGCTGGGCATGGGAGGGGGCAGGGATTTTTGCTGCCGGTTCTCTGAACCACCCACCACCATCGCTACTGGATCGGGCGATCCGGTCCGAACCGAGAGCATTTCACCCCTGGTTTGCACGAGAAAAAGGCAGGAAAAAAGCTAACAAAACGTCATACTAAAATCTGTAGCACATCAGTGGAACAGTAAAAAAAATTAAATGTAATAGCTGCTGCTCTTCTGCCCAGCAGCAGGGGGGGGGGGAATCATTCAAACTTCCCTCAAGTTGTTTTACATGTACATCTCACCAATTAATTCTCCTATAAATTATGCCAAAGTAATTTGAAAGAAGAGCTCCTCAAAACTTTGCACCAATAACATAAGAGATGCCTGTGCTGATACTTGTGAGCTGGGTTATTCTCACAGGATTCAATCAGGGTACTGTAGTAGACCTTAGTGTATTACTATTGCTGTCAGTTGTATCAACAGATGACTTTTACAAAAAAAATCTAGTTAGATTGTCACTGGTTTCAGTATACGAAGAAGTTTAGACCAGCAACTGCATTGCATGTGGAACACACAAGACAGTGTAACAACAAAAATTCCATGACCAATGTCAGTCATGTGCTATTTTCTGCACTGAACCTCTGAACATTTCAAATCATGCTTGCTTTTGCCTAGCTGAGTAGAAGAAAAATGCCATTTTCAAGAGGCCAATTCAGCATGTTAAGGTATGAAATACTTTTTCATGAAGGACACAATCTCCATTTCCACTACTTCTCTGGGTAGAGACAGAGGGAGGCATTTTTTTTTAAATCACTGTTTTCCTATTGCTGTTTATTTACGCTAATAAAAACAGTAATCTTGACTACTGTTTATTGAAAGATTTTCTTACCTTTACAACCCATGGTTTAAACATGATACTTTCAAAGAAAACTGAGTTAGGCATTTTTAATTTCTTGGGTTTGGAGAATGCCAAGTTGTGGTCAACCAAAACAGAAGTGAATACTTCAGAAGAGAGAGAAAAGTACAAAAACTAAAGGGTTAAGCTAGTTTTTATTTTGATAAACCAGTTTTATAATGCAAAAACCACCTTGGTGATCCTTTATAAACCAGCATAGGTTGAGTTCACAGCTACCACCCAGAAGTTATGAAAGCACAATTTACTTATTCATGATTACAACACCTGTGCTTTACTGAAGTAACTAGATTTCTGGGTGAGGTTTATCCTGCATGTTAAACAAAACTGTGGCTTTGCTATATAAACCTAGCTTACAAACCAACATTTATGGCTTAGCATAATGTATAGCATAACTACATGTAGTTTACTCAGCAAACATGGGCAATGCAAATTATGACTTAGTGAGATACAGTGTACAACTAAGACTTTTGAGATTAAAACGTAAAGATTCTCCCTTGAGTTGGGCTTTGCTCCTGTTGACTACATGGACATGTTTGCCTGAGAAAAACATCAATTTTGTTGCTTGCTTGTGAATTAGTTGTTCTTGCCTCAGTCTATCCTGCAGCCCTGGGATTTCCTGGGCTAATGGTGTAGTCTCCAAATTTCTCTCTCCTTAGACTTTCCAAGGTCAATCAAGGTGAATTAAGGGTACCCTCTAACTTAATAAAGCTCCATGTAGAATTTAAGAGTACCTCTGTCGAGACCACAGTTTAAGACTGTGTGGCTGAGTGAATATCCTGAGCACCATGAAGTTACATATAATACATTTCTGAAAGAAAATTCCATTTAATATGCACTCTTTAAATATTATACAATGTAACCAGGGGCAGGTTTCAAAACTGTTGCTACTGGTTCACTCGTGGGTGGTTGCGCGCTCGCGACACTTCTGCGCATGCACAGAAGTGTCCGGGAGGGTAGGCGGAGCCTCCCATTGCCACCGCTATCAGTTTGCCCAATCACTGCTATCAGTTGGCCCCCACTGAATGTAACTCCATATAATTTTAACAGTTTAAGGTACAGAGGGATGAGAGTCTTGACAATGATTCTACAATTCAATATTCATATTCGCAATATAGCAGCAGAAGAAAAAAAAGATTTCTTAGAAGAAAAGCTTCTAAACTCTAGCAGGTTAGTTCTGTCAATGCTTCTGTGCTGTGTATTAATATTGCTCTTTTGAGAAGCCCTTCACAGGAGGTATTAGCAACAGACAAAACCTGTATCACTCTTAATCTGCTTTGACAGAAACATGAAGGTCCACCCAAGACATATTTCCTAGGCTGAGTCTTTCT
The DNA here is from genome assembly GCA_030761175.1 of Masticophis lateralis. Classification (NCBI taxonomy): domain Eukaryota; kingdom Metazoa; phylum Chordata; class Lepidosauria; order Squamata; family Colubridae; genus Masticophis; species Masticophis lateralis. The sequence continues at coordinate 199,099,008 of JAUDYJ010000002.1, forward strand.
CAGCCTTAGGAAAAAGAAAAAACAAAAAAGTGTTGTGAAACTGACACTGAACTTTGCTCCTGCTGACACACAGCATAAATAGGGGAGGGGAAAAAAAAGAAAAAGAAAAGAAAAGAAAAGAAAAAGAAAAAGAGGAAATCTGAAAAATGAGAAGAAAGCAAAGCCTCAAATTGCTGAGTCAATAGTAATCCAAGGGAAGTGTAAAAGTTTTCTTTACAGCAAAACCAAACATCAGACTTTCTGTGGTGTTTTCTGGTGATCCAAGAAAAATTATGGGAGGAACTGTTGAGAAAAGTTCTTAACCCAAATAAGAATTCATCTTCAGAGATTCTTTTCGGCAACTGGGTTCAATCAAAAGCAAACCACGTCAGAAAAACTTGCTATAACATAATAAAAGATAAATAAATAGGCATGGACCGGGCCCCACAATGTTTCCCTTTTTTCTCCTAAGTTTAAAAACACCACAAAAGTATTGCAAAGGTGACCAGCAAAAATTTGGGACATTTTTGTCCAAGAGGCTCCAAGATCAGTTAGACCGGGGTGAAAAGCCGATTAAGAACGGTGGAACAAGACAGCAAATTCTGATCTGCCTTTAGGTCCCTCCGGGCTTACTTTTGAAGAAGAACACCTGAGACTATCCGAAAGCGATTCTGTCAACACACATCTTAAGGCCCAAAGGCGCTTCCCACCACCAACTACCCCCACCCCCACAAGAGGCAACTGGACTTTCTGGTTTTCCTTTGCAGGTGTTTCTCTTCTTATCCAAGAGCTGAAGAAGCTTCTCGGATAAGAAGTGAAACGTTTTCAAAGAAAAACCAGAAAAGTTGAGTTGCCTCTTAGGAATATTAAAAAAAAAAGCCTCTTTGGAGCAACCATGACTTGGATGACTGAGAATCTCCATAGACGCGCGTCTAAAGGTGTGACGGCTAGGGTCCTCTGCTAGGGTGTGTGTGTGTGTGGGGGGGGGGTTGGACTAGATGACCTACAAGGTCCCTTCTAACTCTGTTAATCTCTTAAATCTCTTAAACCCAGATATGTCCTCTTCCCACAACCACCAGGCGGACGCCAAAGGTGGTCAGCCGAATCTCCCCGGGCCTTCAGCGAGGATAAAAGGCTGCGTTCTGCGCCTCTCGCTAACGCCAGCGGGATTACTCTGGAGCAAAACTGCAAGAACAAAGGGAGGAAAGCGATCGGAGCGAAGGGAAGGGAAGGGAAGGCAGGCCGTCCAGAAGCTTCAGCGGCAACCAGAGGCGCTGAGCTACCGGGACCCCCAAAAAAGCCAGCGCTCTCCTTGGCGCACGCGCGTCCTCGCCAAAGCTAGAAGCCGCGGAGACTTACCCAGCTGGAGAAGCGGCGGCGGCTGTTTTGCACGACGCCGGGAGAGATCAGGCAAGAAACGACCCCCGTGCTCGCCACCGCTGCCACTCTTGCTCCGCCTTCCCACAGGCTCCTCCCACCCGGGTCAAGGGGGCGGGCGAAGAAAAGTAGGCGCTCCGCCTTCCTTTCAAGGAAAAAAAAACCGTGTGTGTGTGTGTGTGTGTGTGTGTGTGTGTGTCCGTCCGTCCGTCTCGCCGAAGGGAAGAGCCGCTTGGCTTCTCCTCCCGAGTCTTGCAGCTGCATATCTGATTCGGCGAAACTGACTTACTAAGCCAACCTGCCTTCTTTCTCCCGGGATTTACGGTCGGCCAAAAAGTTGGCCATATCTTCAAACTGTCAGAATCGCGAAGTTGTTACAAAGCTAAATCGAGGGGTGGGGGCTGGGGGGTGACGTGCAAATCTGCAGAACTACATTCAACAACCACCACCTCCGTGTTTTAACTATTATTATTGTATTCTATCGGTTATTGATTATTTACCCGTTGTTATTTTATTGTTTTATTCTAGGATTTTGAAGTGAATAGTCCTTGATGTTTTTTTTAAAAAAATTTGTTCTGGTCTCTTGGTCTTTGACTGGTCTTTGATTGCCTTCCATTGGGGACCTGTATACTGCACAAGTCAAAAAGACGGCTGTGAAAATATTTACAGACCCCTCACATCCTGGACCTAAACTGTTTCAACTCCTACTCTCAAAATGACGCTATAGAGCACTGCAACCCAGAACAACCAGACACAAGTTTTTTCCCCAACGCCATCACTCTGCTAAACAAATAATTCCCTCAACACTGTCAGACTATTCACTAAGTCTGCACTACTATTAATCTTGTCATCGTTCCTATCACCCATCTCCTCCCACTTATGACAGTATGACTGTAACCTTGTTGCTGGTATCCTTACGATTTATATTGATATTGTTTCCTGATTGCTTATTTGTAACCTATGACTATCATTAAGTGTTCTACCTTACGATTCTTGATGAATGTATCTTTTATTTTATGTACACCGAGAGCATATGCACCAAAGAAAAATTCCTTGTGTGTCCAATCACACTTGGCTAATAAAAAATCTATTCTATTCTATTCTATTCTATTCTATTCTATTCTATTCTATTCTATTCTATTCTATTAAACTTGATTTGATTTGAACCTCTGTGTTTTCGAGAAAATGTGAGAGGCAAGATGTTAAAATATAGTCATGGCGAAATGGATCAGCAGGACTGATGGGGAAATCCTGAATCCCAATGAATCCTCAAACAACTTGGGACGATAGAAGAGAAAGATCTGTGGCTCACGACCGAATTGTGGGGTTGTTATAGTGCTCTCTGAGCTTGGTTGTTTGTTCACAGGTGTTTCATTACCCAAATAGGAAATTAATTGGATAGGTAGTTGGGTAATGAAACATTTGCAAGGAAGCACAGCGCCGACAATTCTGTATTCTGTATTCCATATTCCGAGGACGAATCTAATGAACATAACAGGAGTCTGTTCAACTGCAGTCTGTCCATTCAAAAGTTATGTAAGAAACATGGGCAGGTTAACTCTTTTGCAAAGGTTATTTTTCTGCCTGGGGCAGAGGTCTTCAAACTTGCCAGCTTTAAGACTTGTGGATTTCAACTCCCAGAATTCCTCAGCCAGTGTAGTTGTCTGTGGAATTCTGGGACTTGAAGTCCACAAGTCTTAAAGCTGCCAAGTTTGACGACCCCTGGCCTGGGCATAGTTTTGCTTAGTTCTTGGGATTTTTTTAAATAATCTATTCAACTGAGGTGTGAACCTAATGAATAACCATTTTAACAGGTCACACAATATCAGAAAGGTTAGGTTTTCTTCATCTTTCATTCATGCATACTTCTCCCCCCACCCACTCTAAGGGTCAAGGCAGCATAAAAAGCACTCTAGTTGATCCCCCAAACAAGCTATATTTTATAGGTCAGGGGAAGAGAGTGTAACTGATCCAAATTATCCAGGAGATGAATAAACGAATGGGGAAATCTTCCTGGTTAACTGAGCAAATCATGATGACGTGCGGGCATGTTGTCAACAAATACAGTCATTTTCTGCTTGCATCCCAATATCTGAGGTGAGGGCAGGAGTGATGGCATTTGCATGATGACATATATCATCCTTTATACATCTAAAACCAGGATTCCTGAGTCTCTGCTCCAAGTCTAATCCATTAACAATGGTTCATGTCTGTTAGATTTCTGGAATGTGTACCTCCAGTAAGCAATTATTATTAAGAGTATGGTGTTCTTACGGTAGCCAGGAGACTACAATGCAATTTCTGAATAGTAGTTAGGCTGCCAAGGTACCAGCTCTGTTGTAGGAAACACACACTTTCCATGGTGCGCCACAAGAGAGTGAGCTGGCTTTACACCAGAAAGAAAGACGTGGCTCTTCCTGCAGCATCATCCAAGATCCCCTTCCTCCCTGGAGCTGCCTTGCAAACGGGCCACAATGAGGAAGGTTCAGAGGACAGGAATCTGACTGCCTACATGAGTACCAGCTCGTCTCCCCTCCCCCAGTGGTTGGGTCATGGCCCCATCGGAGCCTGAATCCACAGGGGCGGATGAGCTGGAGCTGTGGAGACTGAGAGGGAGGCTTTGTTGGCTTCAGAGGAACGGGGACGAGAAGCAAGATGAGGCAGCCCCAGGCCCTCCAGGCTTGGGATGGCTTGACACCAGGGAGGAATGGGGGCAGGACGTTCCCTGAGAGAGGGCAGGCAGTGGAGATGAAGAGTGATGGAGCTGAGGCGATGAGCAGGGACCGCCCCCTCCTGATCCCTGAGCACGAGAGTGGAGAGGAAGTGGGAACAGTGCAGGCTGACCCAATGACTCAGAAGGAGAGGGCCCCACCCAGGGGTGGGTTCTAATTTTTTTTACTACTGATTCTGTGGGCGTGGCTTATTTTGTGGGTGTGGTTTGGAGGTCATGTGACTGGGTGAGCATGGCTAGCTGGTCATATGACCGGGTGGCCATGGCTATGTGTATAGGGACTACTCAGAGGGCTGAAAAAGTCATTTCTGACAGGTCCTTGCACTTATGACTGGTCCTCACACTTACAACCATCCTCACATTTACGCCCATGCAGCATTCTTAACAACCATGTCACTCATTTCACAACTGCTTCTCTTCACCATGGTGATATGATAGGGCAAAAAACATAAAATGTGAGGACAGTCGTAAGTTTGAGGACTGGTCAAAAGTGCGAGGACCAGTCCAAAATAACTTTTTCAGCCCTCTGAGTAGTCCATATGTATAAAAGGATACAGCAATAGAGAGGGATGAAGGAAGGGAAAGGAAATTAGAGTAGGAGTGAGGGTAAGAGAGGGAGGAAGAGAGGAGGAGAAGGAGAAGAGTGTTGAGAGTGTGGTGGCGCGGCAGCTTCCCCAGTACCTGAATGAAGCTGTCTATTTAGACCCGCTCCAGTCCGGTTTCAGGTCTGGGTACCTGAAACGGCATTGGTCGCGTTGGTGGATGATCTCTGGAGGGCTCGGGGTAGGGGCTATTCCTCTATCCTGGTCCTGTTAGATCTCTCGGCGGCTTTTGATACCATCGACCATGGTATCATGTTGTGCCGGTTGGAGGAACTGGGGATGGGGGGCACTGTTTTGCAGTGGTTCTCCTCCTATCTCTCTGACCGGTCGCAATCTGTGTTGACAGGGGGGCAGCGGTTGACCCCGAGGCGCCTTGTGTGTGGGGTGCCACAAGGGTCGGTCCTCTTGCCCCTCCTGTTCAACATTTATGTGAAGCCACTGGGTGAGATCATCCGTGGTTTTGGGGTGGAGTTCCAACAGTACACTGATGACACTCAGCTGTACATCTCCACCCCAGACCATCCCAACGATGCCTTGGAAGTGATGTCCCAGTGCCTGGAGGCCGTGTGGGTCTGGATGGGGAGAAACAGACTTCGACTCAACCCCTCCAAGACTGGCTGTTCACCGCCCTGAGTCCGTAAGGAGAAGGGCGGAATATAAATCTAATAAAACTAAACTAAACTAAACTAATTGCCTTGTTCCTTTGTTTCCTGAAACCATTGCCTTGTTCCTTTGTTCCTGGACTCATTGACTTATTCCCTTGTCCCGCTTTGAAGCTGTTGTTCTAACAGTGTTTTGCTGGACTAGTTGCAGCCGGAGGCTGCTGGAGGTATGTGTGTGTGTGTGTGTGTGCGTGTGCGCATGCCCTTTGCTCTGGGACTTGCCATAAATATGGGAGCGTTCGGGGAAAGTTGGAGCAATAAAGGGGCAATTTGAACTATCAGCTAGCTGTGTTGCCTCCTTGCCTGGATCATCACAGGTTATCTACTCACATAGAACATGCTTTCAAACTGGAAGGTGTGTAGAAGCTGAGATGAGTGATGGGAACTCACCCTGACACACAGTGCTAGGACTCAAACCACTGGAGCAAAAACCATTTCCAGCGTCATTAAACCACTGAGCCACCGCACCTCTAGTAAGCAATAAAAGCACTTTGTCTGACTCATTAGGAATCAGAAACTATGCAGCCTTTTCCCATGCTGAGTTGTGGTGCTCTCCTCTACCCATCCTTATAAGGACCAAAAAAAAAACCTATATCCAGAGGAAATTTGATGTTCCTGGTGCTAATCTCTTATCTTGCTTCTATTTCAGATGATGGCAGTCAACTGACTTCCTTCAAGGTAATAAGCGGCAAAGTAACCGAGAGAGGGAACTTGGAGTCCTAGTGAATGATCACTTGAATATTAGCCACCAGTGTGCAGCAGCAGTCAAAAAAACCAATCCTAGACTGCATTAATAGAGGGATAGAATCAAGATCATGTGAAATTCTTGTACCTCTGTACAAAGCCTTAGTAAGACCACACTTGGTATTGTATTCACTTCTGGTCACCGCAATATAAAAAAGATGTTGAGACTTTGGAAAGAGTACAGAGAAGAGCAACAAGAATGATTAGGGTGGCTGCAAGCTAAAGCATATGAAGAATGGTTACAAGAACTGGGTATCTCTAGTCTAGTCTAATGAAAAGAAGGACTAGGGGAGACATGATAGCAGTGTTCCAATATTTGAGGGGCCATGTTCCAAGATGTGGGAGTCAAACTATTTTCCAAAGCATCAAAAGACAAGACAAGAAACAATGATTAGAAACTAACCAAGGAGAGAAGCAACCTAGAATTAAAGAAAAATTTCCTAACGATGAAAGTAATCAGCCAATGGAATAGTAATTATGGATGCCCCATCACTGGAAGCTTCCAAAAAGAGAGTGGACAATTATTTGTCTGAAATGGTATAGGGCAGTGATGGCTAACCTTTTCCAGATTGAGTGCCCAAAGCGCATGTACGTGTGTGAATGAGTGCATATGCGCCTCAAACCCTCAAATGCAATGCATGTGCAGCCCCCGCAAATATGCGTGGTCCCAACACATGTGCGCACCCCTGCACATGCACCCCCCGCATGCACGCTCCCCTGCACATGTGCGGCCGAGCTGAACTGGGGTGATGGCTCCTGTGTTCTCAGAGAGGGTGCTGCGTGCCACCTGTGGCACGCATCATGGGTATAGGGCAGGGGTGAACTCTCGGTTCAGACCGGATTGCTCGATCTGGTAGTGATGGCGGCAGATGGTTCGGAGAACCGGTAGCAAAAATCCCTGCCCGCCACCCCCATGCCCAGCTGAGCCGCGCAATCATCAGAGGGTTTTTTTTTAAACTTTTAAAAGCATTTTTTTTTGGCTGGAAAAATGCTTTTAAAAGTTAAAAAAAAAAGCCTCTGATGATCGTGCAGCTCAGCTGGGATCGTCAGAGCCTTTTAAAAGAATTTTTTCTACAATCTCTTGTGCCGAAGAGGTTGTAGAAAAAATGCTTTTAAAATAAAAAAAAAAGTTGGCCACACCCACCCAGTCACATTACCCCCCTCCCCCCCAAGCCATGCCCACATAACCGCTAGTAACAAATTTTATATTTCACCACTGGTATAGGGTCTCCTGTTTATACAGCGGATTGGAGTAGAAAACCTCTACGGTTCCTTCCATTATTATTCTATGTTCTAAAGCCCTTGTGTTGCCTGCACCGAGATGGAATTAAGGGAGGGAAATGCTACTTTAATACTAGTACAGTTAAGGATGACTCAGACTGGGAATGAGATGAAGGTAGTGTTCACAAAACAGGGCAGAGAAAAGGCATTATTTGGACAATTTATGCCATGCTTAAATCTAACTGGGAATTTGAAAGAGCCTCAAAATCTATTTGCTAACCGTGCTTCTTTTTCAACCTTACTTTCTTTCCACTGCCAAAATGTACTCTTCCTTTATTTAATTGAAGCCAATACGCTAGGTTTGTCTGACTAGTTTTTATGCTGTGGGTGGTTTTTTGGTAATGTGTTTTTTTTTAAACTTTGTGTATATAACTTTTTATCATGTCCTATATATTAACATGGTGACTTTTATGGATACAGAGCTTTTAATAACAACATTAACATACCGGCCAGAAGGAGAATCAGTTTTGTTTAGTTTAGCCAAAGAAAAAAAGAAAGAAAAAAAGAGAAAGAAACCTGTGAAAGTTTAAAGATTAACCAATTTATTCTGCTATAATTTCAGGGTTTAGAGCACTTTAAGACTATATCCTACTGGGAGGTATCTATATATCTGTTTCTCTCTCTCTGTCTCTCTCTTTCTCTCTCTCTCTCTCTCGCTACGTACAAGACATAGAAACAAGTAATATGGAGCAGACATTTCTTTTTATAAAGAATTATCCAGTATAAATGCCATAATACTAGATAAAATAATTAGATAATTAGTAATTACTGTATCCCAATGGCATACTGTAGTAGTTTTTAAAAAATCTGTTTTAAAATTATATTTTAAGTGAACAGTTTTTGGGAATGTTATATAAACTGCCAGAGAAAGAGAAATGATTGAACGAATAAATAAATTAAAATAAAAAGTATAACAAATAATAAAAGCTAGAGCCAACTATATGATTTTATACTGAAAACTTGTATAAAAGGTTTGAGTACTGTAACATTGTACCTGAAATAGCTATCTGATGATCAAAATGGTTAATCAAAGTTTGCCATCTAATGGTGAAGTACTGAAAGTACAGCAAAAAACTAAGGACAAATACTACTGTACAACGCAAATACTGTCCTGAATAAGTTTCTACAAATCCAAGTATATTAACAAAAATAAAAGTAACATTCTTCTTCATATTTATTACTCCATGAATTGCATTATTCCAGAATAAATGACAGCAACTAGCTGACTAATCTTGAAAAATCTTAGCAGGGTTCAAAGGCAGCTATTAAGTGAGTTTTACCCCATTTTCTGACCTTTATTGCCCCAGTTGTTAAGTGAATCTATGCAGGTGTTAAGCTAGTAACACGGTTGTTAAGTGAATCTGACTTGCCCTTTGACTTTGCTTGTCAGAAGGTTGCAAAAGGTAATCACATGACCCTGGCACGCTGCGACCGTCATAAATATGAATCAGTTGCCAATTCAAGCATCTGAATTTTGATCACATGACCATGGGGATGCTGCAATCATTGTAAGTGTGAAAAACAGCCATGTCACTTTTTTCAGTGCCGTTGTAACTTTGAATGGTCACTAAATGAAGGGTTGTAAATTGAGGACCGTCAGTCATTCTCTGTATCTCTTTGTTGACGTTGGTCCTTTAGTAACCTGGATCTGGGAATCCTAGATAATCTTAATTCCATAGAACAAATACATTTTTGAAAGCCATAATTAGGAAGGAATGGGGAATTTCTAAGGTTATCAACAATGAAACAGGCACAATTCATTAGCTGTCTACAGCAATCACGCAATGTGCAAAGAAGACTACAACAATAATAAATGGTCCTATTTAAACTATCTGCTTCCAACAATAGAATGGGAGAAAAGCAATTTTGTTGCTGCAGAGATAGAAAATGGAACATGCAATGAAACTCACAAACACAGAATTACTTCAATCACTTTGTTGTTTGTATGTACACAGAAAGCTTATGCACCAGAGACAAATTCCTTGTGTGTTCAATCACACTTGGCCAATAAAGAATATTCTATTCTATTCTATTCTATTCTATTCTATTCTATTCTATTCTATTCTATTCTATTCTATTCTATTCTATTCTATTCCATTCCATTCCATTCCATTCCACTCCACTCCACTCCACTCCACTCCACTCCACTCCACTCCACTCCACTCCACTCTACTTTAGTCTTGGCATGCTTATCCATTAAACTGGTATAGGTATTCTTTCGTATTTTGGACTGCAACTGTCACTGCAGTAGCCTCAGCCAGTAGAGAAGACCGAGGGTCATGGAAGACAAATAAAGTCATTATACAAACCCATTTTTTTCTTCACTTTGCAACTTGCTAACTTGAGCAAGAAATATTATAAAATATTATAAAATATTATTCAAAATTTTAAAAGAATCTTCTTGCCATGCAATAAAAAGAAATGCAATAGTAGGAATATTCAGTAAGAAGGAAACTGGGCCTTATATACTGATTTATATTCTGGTTAGTTGATGCCAAATATTTTCATGATTGGATGCATAAAGGAAACCACAGCAAAAAGAGAATACATTCAGAATTTATTATTCCTTTCATTGATATGGTATTGCAAGAAACTTGTATATGGAGGAAAACAGGAGGAAAAGCAGCTATATTTGTTATAGGAATGGGGCAGGAGAAATATTGCAAAGGAAAAAAAAATAAGAAGGGGTGTGGAAGAATTAAAATCCAAACTGCTATTTGCTGAAAGGGCTTGAAAACATTTTCATTTCATTGAAATGTGAACAGTGATCAAAATTTGCGCTGACAGACAAATCCTGGGGGCCCAACCACAGGTCTCCTAATCAAGGCTTGGGATACCTCACTAGCTGTTTGTTAAAGCCACATTTATTTATTTTATTATTTATTTATTAGTTCGATTTATATATGCCACCCTTCTCCAGAGACTCAGGGCGGCTTACAATGCATCAAGCAATAGCCTTCGTACTTTTGTGTATATTCCTGCTTAGTAGGGCTTTTGCCCCCCCACCCCCGAGCGATGTTCTATTTTATACAAGGTCAGCTTATTGCCCCCACAAACTGGGTCCTCATTTTACCTAGCTTGAAAGGATGGAAGGCTGAGTCAACCTTGAGCCTGGTGAGAATTGAACTCACAGTAATTGCAAGCAGCTGGCAGCTAAGTAGTACTTTAACAGCAGCAGATTAGTCCACTGCGCCACCAAGGCTCTTACTGATATAAAGATATGACATCTTCATATCATCTCCAAATTCCACATGTGAGGCAGTCTAATTCTGTACAGGTAGTTCTTGACTTACGAACCACAAATGAGCCCAACATTTCTGTTCCTAAGCAAGATGGTTGTTAAGTAAAATTTACCCCAATTTATTGCACGACTATTCTTGCCACAGTTGTTAAGTGAATCACTGCAATTGTTAAGTTAGTAACATAGTTGTTAAGGGAATCTGGCTTTCTTGTTAGCTTTGCTCGTCAGAGAGTCGCAAATGGTGATCACACATGATCCCAGGACACTATAAACTTTATAAATATGAGTTAGTTGCCAAGCATCTGAATTTTGAACACATGACCATGGGGATGTTTCTCCGAAAGTTGGAAAATATGCTGCATGAGAAAAATTGATAGGATATATATCCAGAATAGAAGTTTAACTAAATTCAAGCAAGAATGGCTCCCTTATATACAACATATCACACAACAGGGCAAATTTAGACTTTATCATTTTTGTGATATAACACTAAATGTTGACCAGCAGCAAGAGATTTATTTATTGAATTTATATTGCCACTTGTTTGCCCATGGCGACTCAAGGCGACTTACAGAATAAAAAACCACATTTAAAATGAGCAATGACAATGAGAAATCTGAGGCAATTTGAAAGGGGCTTGTGTTTTTGTTTCTTTTTCTCAGAATGATTGTTAAACTTTCAACATGGTGATAATAATTTCTGGTGAAAAGGATGCCAGATCTCTGATTGGCAGGTTGACATCATCCAACTACTCCATAGCACAGGCCTGTCAAACTGGTGGCCCGTAGGCCGGATAGGTCATACGCAGGCCACACACAACCCGGCTCCGCAAAGGCAAAAAATGTCATGATATGTCATGATCCGGCCTTTGACGCAATTGAGTTTGACACCCATGGCATAGCACAACATTAAGGAATGTGAGTGGTGGTGCTTTCCTAACCAGCAGGCAGCATTAAAGAAAAAAATGCAAAATGGTAGGAGAAAAAAATGCAGCCACTATTTTTTAACTTATCTCATTGTAAACTTTATAGGACAAGGCCTGCTGTTTTTCAGTTCAACATTATCAAATCTTATATCAATACAAATAAAAAGCAGTACAGGTAGTCCTTGACTTACAACAGTTCACTTAGTGACAATTCAAATTTACAATAGCATTGAAAAAAGGAACATATACTTATGACCATTGAGCATTCCCCTTGTCACATGATTAAAATTTGGACGCTTAGCAATTGGTTCATATTTATGATGATTGCAGGGTCCCTGGCACATGTGATCCCCTTTTGTTACCCCCTGTCAGGCAATGTCAACAGGGAAGCCAGATTCACTTAACAACCATATTACTACCTTAACAACTGCACTGGTTCACTTAACAATTGTGGCAAGAAATATTGTAAAATGGGGCAAAACTCACTTAACATATGTCTCACTTAGCAACATAAATTTTGGGCTCAATTGTGGTTGTAACTTGAGGATTATTTGTAAAAATGAAAGTCACAAGCAAGTGAGTTTGGTGTAGTGGTTAAGGAAACTGGGAGATTGTGAGTTCTAGCTCTATCTTAGGCACAAAGTTAGCTCAGTGACCTTGGATCAGTCACCTTCCCTCAGCCCTAGGAAGGAGGCAATGGCAAATCACTTCTAAAATCTTGCCCCAAAGTGAATGAGAGATGTTGAAGTTCTTTCATGTTTATTTTTTTCATGTACCATCCCAACATGAATGGGAAAGTAGAAATATAAAGTTCGTAATGCTGAAAAACGGGAGGCTTGGTTGAAGAAATAGAAGCCTAAACATCATATGAGAAGAATAGTGTGTAGAGTTGTAGTCAGCCAATCTCTCAAAAAGTGAGATTGCTAGAAATGATATAGAAGACAACAAAAGATATAGAAAAATGATTCAATTTTCTAGAAATAAAGCAAAGGATAGAAAAATATTTATCATAATACCATGGCACAGCCTAAAGCTCTGAAACTGAATGATGAAATAATTTGTTAAAGAATAGAATAGAATAGAATAGAATAGAATAGAATAGAATAGAATAGAAGAATAGAATAGAATAGAATAGAATAGAATAGAATAGAATAGAATAGAATAGAATAGAATTTTTTATTGGCCAAGTGTGATTGGACACACAAAGAATTCATCTTAGTGCATATGCTCTCAGTGTACATAAAAGATACGTTCATCAAGAATCATAAGGTATGTTGGATAGAAAGAAAACATCTTTTAATAAAAGGGTGACATGATTAAAAGTTAGAATAGAGATAGAAATAAGAGAAAGGGGAAATATTAGTGTTTACGTTTTTATATAATAAAATAAAAGCAATAACAAGAGGGAAGCTTAGAAATTGAATGGCGGTATTATTATGTATGATCAAATAATATGGTGTGTAGTATTTGAGCAATATATTAAAACATGGAATAATTAAATAATGATAGACTACAACTTAATATAAATGTGTATTATTATTAGAAATATTTAAGTTGATTGAATGTAATAACTATGATTAATTTTACTAGTTTTATTTGTATTAGACTGTATGACACTCAGGTGCCACAGTGTTCATGCATTGATATGTATGTGTAAAATAAAATTAAAAACTTGAAAATAAATAAATAAAAAAAATAAAATATTGTCAAGAAAACTGGATTACATAGAATAGCATAGAACTCAATATTGGACAAGTGTGATTGGACACACAAGGAATTTGTCTTGGTGCATATGCTCTCAGTGTACATAAAAGAAAAGATACATTCATCAAGAATCATAAGATACTATGCTTAATGATAATCATAGGGAACAAATAAGCAATCAAATCATATTAGGAAACAGTCAATATAAACTGTAAGGATATCAGCAACAAGGTTACAGTCATACAGTCATAAGTGGGAGGAGATGGATGATAGGAACAATGACAAGATTAATAGTAGTGCAGACTTATGAATAGTTTGACAGTGTTGAGGAATTATTTGTTTAGCAGAGTGATGGCGTTTGGGAAAAAACTGTTCTTGTGTCTAGTTGTTCTGGTGTGCAGTGCCCTATAGCGTCGTTTTGAGGATAGGAGTTGAAACAGTTTAGGTTCAGGATGTGAGGGGTCTGTAAATAGCAATGTTTAAATTTCATCCAGAGGAAACCACTGATCTCTGCTCTTTTAGCACTGTGCAGAAAAGCTGTACAGACACTACACAGCCACATTCCAGATCAATGGAAAAGGTATGCTATAGGTAGGGGCAGCAAGAAGTAACAGGAATCCTTCCCTTTTCCAGGGTAGAAAGGAAGCACAGTAAAAGTGATTTGGGTTATGAACCTTTAGGCCAGGGGTGTCAGACTCAAGGTAAATGCTCTTCGAGCCGATACTGGAATGGTGTGAAAGGCATTTCCAAGCCAATGGGAGGCTTCAAGCAAGGCAATTTCACTGCCCCAAAATCTCGCCATCTTGCAAAATCTCTTTGGCTGGATCTGGAACAAGCCTCAGTTCGCAGAAAACAGAGGCCTAAGCTACTGTCGTGCGAGATCAGCAGCGCATGATCTCGTGCTACTGATCATGTGTGGTCTTTCACTATAGAAGTGCATGAACCTCAGTGTATCGGTGCTTGTGCACGGCTGATGGGGGGGGGAATGGAAAGCCACCACGGGCAGTGGGCAGGCAGCAGTGTGCAGAGGCTTTCCATTTTGACCGCTCTCCACTGCCATTGCCCCTGTGCCTGGACTCCAGCCTAAAACCAAACTGGCAGTTTGGCTGCCCCCCCCCGCCCACTCTGTCCCAGCATTGTTTGACTCCCCCCCCGGCACCCTTCTTAGCTGCATGCAAGCACCGATGCTCCGCTGGCTCACTAAGGCTTTGGCACTCACCCTGGATCACCCCTCCCAGTCTTGTCTGACCCATCACAGCCAGGTCCACCTGGTCCTTTGAGGGTGACCATAATGAAATTGAGTTTGACACCCCTGCTTTAGGCAAAACATAGTCCTCAACTTACAACCATTCTTTCATTTGGTGACCATTCAAAATTACAACACTACTAAAAAAAAAAAAGATTTATGATTGTTTTTCACATGAATGTAGAAAGCATCCCTGTGGTCACATAATACAGAATTTGGATGCTTGGCAACTACCATATTTTTTGGAGTATAAAACAAAGCTTTTTCCCTGTGTGAAAAGAGGGTGAAAATTTGGGTACATCGTATACATTGAATGTAGCCCCGCCCAGCCTCTGAAACCTCTGTTTCAGAAAAAAGCTTTAATTTGAGAGGCTGAAAAAGCCTCTGAAACCTCTGTTTGAGAGGCTGAAAAAAAGCCTCTGAAACCTTAGTTTGAGAGGCTGAAAAAAGCCTCTGAAAGCTCAGTTTGAGAGGCTGAAAAAAAGCTTCTGAAACCTTAGTTTGAGAGGCTGAAAAAAGCCTCTGAAACCTCCATTTTTCAGGTTGAAAAAAAAGCCTCTGAAACCTTAGTTTGAGAGGCTGAAAAAAGCCTCTGAAACCTCAGTTTGAGAGGCTGAAAAAAAGCCTCTGAAACCTTCGTTTGAGCGGCTGGAAAAAAAGCCTCTGAAACCTCAGTTTGAGAGGCTGAAAAAAGAAGCAAAGTGCGGAGCTCACAACCAATGAACCTGTTGCTGAAGTTCACCTCTGGGAATAGATGATTGGGGGTATTCCGGTAGGCTGATCCACCGACCAATCAGCTTTTTTCTTATTTTCCTTCCCAAAAACTAAGGTGCGTCTTATACTCGGGTGTGTTTTATAGTCCGAAAAATACAGTAGTTCATATTTCTCGTGGTTGCAATGTCCCAGGGTCATGTATCCCCTTTTATGACCTTCTGACAAGCAATGTCAAGGGGTGTGTGTGTGAAACCAAATTCATTTAACAACCACGTTACTAGTTTAACAACTGTAGTGACTCACTTAACAATTGTGGCAAGAAAAGTTATAAAATGGGACAACAAGGGTTTCACTTAGCAAGAGGAATTTTGGGCAAAATTGTGTTCGTAAGTCGGGGACTACCTGTACTTCTTAAAGGATTTGAAAAAAAAATTGCTTGGAAACGGATGGAAAAAAGTCAACCACTGTTGCTTTGATCAGGAAACATGCTTCTATGCTACCTATCACTGAGCAATCCATGCAATATTAGTTCCTCTATTAGAATTCCACATGCTGTTGTGGCTCTCAAGCACTGTGCATTTCAGGACATGGTTTCAGAGAGGCTTTCCATCATTTATCATCATGGGATCCAAAACGAATCAAATGGACCATTTCTCCCCAAATTGGGAACATGATGCACAATAACTTTGGCTGCTCTCAGGTTTAACTGTTCATATAGATACATGTATTTCCTAGCCAAATAGGCAAAGTGATAGTAGCATTTCCCTCAACATTTTGCTAATGTGTTGCTTTTTCATCTCAAATGTAGGAAGAAACAATATTTTTTTGGCAATTATGTCTAGATTTCACTTAGGCACCTCTTCAGTTGATGGTACTGTTCCAGTTTTTCATTGATTCACCACATTGTGTATCTTCTTTCGATTGCACAGAGGTAAAACAGCGTAGTCCTGATTTTTGTACTAACTGTTCAAAAAAGAAAATGAAGGGCTGTCTTCTTTGAACTGGCCACAAATCTCTGATTTACAAGCTCTTATCCTTGTTGAAGTGCTTTCTTGAATCCCTGTTTGAGCACTTTAAATCGGATAAGCAAGCATATGCTCGCACCTTGTCTTGTCTTTGTTTAGAACTGTTTATTTGTATAATTTGATTTTATTTTGGTAACTTGGCACAAGTGCTCTACAAATAAAGATTTACTGCTGCTGCTTCAATTGAACAACAGGCCTTGATTACTTGGCCTGCTCTCCATATTACCTTAATAAGAAGAATTGGAACAATGAATAGGTTAGCGTTATTTTCCCGTGTTATTTCCTCCTTGAATCAAAGTGTTTATAAAAGACTTAATTGCAGCATAATTCATACTGTGCCTATCATACGGCGCAAGGCTGATTTTAAACCATGGCAACAGTTTGATTTCCATTTTAGACTGCATCCTTTTGCTTATTTTTAGAAGAGTGTTGAAGTCAGGCAATATGCGATATTAAATATACTCCATTTAATTGCACAATCGTATGCTAACAAGTGGCAGAAGGATCAGTTTCCAGGCAAAGGATGGCAGCTCTGGGGCTGACTGTTGGCTTGTGCAGGTGTTGAAGGAAGCACCTTTGCTGCACAGATGACTCGCTTAACTAAGCAAAACAAAATCTTGTCAAAAACCTGCTTGGGAGGGGTCAGTAAAAATTAAACTCTTCAGGCAAAGAAGAGAAGCCGAGACTCTGTATCTTCTTTGGTCCCTAGATGGCGCTATTGGTGCATCAGTCCAATCCCTTTTGATTGCCAAGATGGGAAACACACATTTTTATGAAGGGAAAATGGATCTTCCTAATAAAAATAACACATGAAAAAAAAAACCCACCCCAAGGTTATTACATAGAGGCTTTCAACAATGAAATATATCAAACAAGGGTGAAAACACAGGTGACCCTTTTCTCTCACCCTGAGTTGGTGTGTGTGCACCTGCACACTCACTCATAGCTAGTTATGTAAATTTGCTTGGGAGTAAATAGAAAGGGATTGTTAACAACAAAAGAAGTATTTTTTGCCAGGGTACTGACCTACGCACATTTTGTGGAGATCTCAGTAACAATTTGTTCTGATGAATTACTTGCTGAAAGAGAAATTGAGACAGAACTACTACCTAGTGTAATCGCTGGTTTTTAATTATGGTTTGGCTTTTCTTCCAGGGGTGCAGAGGGGAGGGCTTTCCTTTATCTTGCCTTGGCAACAACAAACTTGTGAGGTAGGACAGGTTTAATAACTTGCCTAAAATGATCCACTGATCTGATGGTCAACTAGGCTCTTACATGTGAGTTTCCCTTGTTCTGTCTGATGTAACGCTAGATGAGGTCAGAGTAGTTTCTATTTCCAATCAATGCTATAGTTAGGCAATAGTTAGAAGAGATTACACTTAACCAGCAGTCTTTAAAGATGTAAACCTTACTAAAAAAAATCATTCTTTTTTAAGTAGCACCCACGGGTGGGATGAAGAAGAAACACCCGTTCTCATTACAAAGTTCTTTTTTTAAAAAAAATCTACTTATAATTCACATTTTAGCATATATTTACCTTCTGGTTGATTTCAACAACATATGGCTCTTCTGGTGCCTGGCCTGAATATATATTTCAGAAATGTGACATTTCTGAACAAGTGAGCTGTCTGATTTGTCAACCGGAATATTATTTTTTTCCTGCACACAAATATACTGCCCTCTGAGCACACTGAGCCACCAAGATCTACACCCCATAAATAATGATGAAACTGAGTAATCTGGGGCTAGGATGCAGAACCAAAGGGTTGAAACCAATTTTAGATATTCTCTAACCCACAGTCCTGCAAATTATGTTCCATGGAGTTCTAGGCTTCTGGGAATGACCTAGTAGGCTTTCGTGAGAGACTAAGGGTTTTAAAAAAGGTACATTTGAACCCAGCCAATTACCTCTTGCTAAAACTTTGGTAAGTTTGGAAACCTGGGGATCTTTTTTCAGCCAAGAGGTTCCTATTGTGAACAAGTGTGAAAAACCCAGTTCTAATCTTGTAATGGTATGTGGCAGGAGTGGTATTCACTTACCTTCCTTACCGGTTTGCAAATGTGCATGCGCATGGGCAGAGCCTTGAAAACATGGAAAAATGGGATGTCATGATGTTTGCACGGGTGGGCGGGGCATCCTGCAGTCGCCCCTACTGGTTTGCCCGAACTGGATAGAACTGGCTGAATACCACCACTGGTAAGTGGGAAAAGACTTTGGGAGAATGGACTAAGAAATGCTACCTTATGGAACAATCAGATAAGAGACAGCAGAGCCCACAGCTGGATAGTGGATCAGTCAACAAGCTTAGAAGAACCTTCCCTAATTTGTTGGGGTGTAAAGAAGGTGGTGGGAGAACTATACTTTCAGACTTGCTAGATTCTGTTAATGTCACTTTAGAGCAAAGTAGAATTCATCCACTGGTCAGGTTTCCTGTCCAATTTACCTAATAAGACAGACATCAACATTGAAATATTATTCACCCACCACTGGTAAGAAAAGGACGCTTGTGATTTTGATAAAAGCCTTTAATCCTATAGATACCTTTATGTGAGAGATCGCTGGAATCTCACAAGACTTGAATATCATGTGAGCAATTTGTTTGGTGGGGAGGGGGCTCTAGTACTGTGAAACCTGAGAATACCACATGAGTTATCACATATCAGTATCACCAACAAGGTTATTCTGCCTTTGGTGGAATATCTTTAGCAAAGGAGAGCTCCCACCCCTCCCCATCTCCGGGGCAGTTTATTCCTGAATATATTCTCTCCAGTAAGGAGACTACTCTTACTTTGTATATGTCTTCTCAGGTTTTCGTGGGTGTGTGTATATAAAAAGTTAAAATCTGGGGTGTTTTTCCCCACATCATTAAAAGTCTGTTAGTTAAAATGCTTAAAATCCTGGCTAAAATCCCATCTTAAAATCCTCCAAAATCCCAACAAAACACTTTGTAAGGTCTTTTGAAACTAGTTAAAATCCTAACCAACACTTTAAAAGTTTTCTTTTTGGCAATGTTTCGACAAGCTCTCTAACTTGTCATCATCGGGCCCCTACTTTCAGTTTACCAAAAGCTTCTAAACCTACCTTTATTGAAAACGAGTCCCTAACACGAGGAATGACACCAGACCCACACTCATAAGAGCCACACAGGATGTCACCACCACACATCCACGCGGAAAGCAGACTCAAACCCACACCGATGATGAGGCACGACCACAGACCAGAAGCCAGACCACAGCTGCATCATTAGCCATTTTAAACCCCTCCAATCCCTACATGAAACAGACTGACACCCACCATGAAGATGTGGCACAACCACGAACACGAAGCCAAACAACAGCAATGCAGCTCATCAGCTCAAATCCCCCTGCAACTCAGACTAACCCGAGCACAACCAAGCCCCATCCAAACAGAACACCCCCCACCCAATCAGAGCACAACCAACCCTCCATCCAATCAGAGCACAGCCAATCCCCCAACCAATCAGAACACACCTCCACCCAATCAGAACACAGCCAAGCTCCCACCTAATCAGTTCACACCCCCACTAGCAGTTAAAAGGAAGAAACAGCTGTGATCACACATTGCTTCTAGAAGCATGAAACTGAAAACACCAGCCTGAAGATGACAAATGAGACTTCGTCGAAACATTGCCAAGACACTTCCAATTTTACGTGGAAGAAAACTCGATGTCAGCCCCTCAATCTGCACTTCATTCAGGGCTGACATAGAGAAGAAGGGGGAGCATCTGGCAAGAGACCCTTTGACACTTCACCCAGTTAATTCCCTGGAGAGATTATTCCCTAGGAGATGAGATGGAAGGGGGGAAATTCCTGTGAGCTTAGGTAATAGATAGGAGTAGAATGACTTGGAAGATGGCCAATCAGAACAGGAGAGCAAGCCAGGAAGGGAAGGGTTTTGGAGCAGGAATTCATTGCTGGCTACAATGAGTTTTGGAACAGAATGTCGTGCTAATAAATGAATGGGTTTTCATCAAAGAATTTGGCTGAAATGCAATTTATTTTGAGACGACTTCGAACCTTGACACCCAAATAACCAAAGACCTACATATATATATCCCACTAGAATTTAGAGTGGGATATATCAAAGACAAATCTTAGACTTTATTCAGGGTCCATAGCTCATGTTATAAAACATTGAAAGGAAAAATCCACAGCTTTCTTACAGCAATGGGTTTCTGATAGGTATTATTTTTCTAAGCCCATGTTTGAACAATGTCCTTTTCTATTGAGAGCGGCAAGGAAGATCTATGAGATTAAGTTTCCTCAAGTTGCCCTACCTAAAATACACATGTGAACCATTATTTCTTTTCTTTCTTTAAAAAAAGAAATGAATGCCAAGTCTTCATGACCATTGATGGTCACAACATTATTTGTTAATTAATTCAGATTTACAAATAGAAACATAGAAAATTGATGGCAGAAAAAGACCTTTGAGTTTTTTCCTTCCTTCCTTCCTTCTTTCCTTCCTTCCTTCCTTCTTTCCTTCTTTCCTTCTTTCCTTCCTTCCTCCCTCCCTCCCTCCCTCCCATTATTTTTAAATTTTTTAAAAAATTTTGTCGGATAATGGACATGCATTTATCCCAAGAATGTTTATATTCAGTTACTGATTTACCTCTGCTGGAAGTTGGCTCCAAGCTTCCACTACTTATTCTGTGAAGTAATATTTTCTAACATTACTTTGGAATTTCCCTCTTGTCAGTTTGCAGTTATGTTCTTCATTTTTGCTTAATATTGAAAATGCTGCCTTCTAGAACTTTATTCTTTAATATATTTAAAGGCTTCAATCGTGTCCTCTCCCCTTTTCCTTCTGTCCTTCAGGCTGTACATATTGCCCAACTCAAATGAACCTGGGCACATTATAATAAAAAGAATCCATTAAAAATATCCCATTAGATGGCACAATCTGATAAAAATAGAATAATCCCCCCAAAGAACATGGGTTGATTATATATATAAGTATGTACGGTATGTACATGTATGTATGTATGTATGTATGTATGTATGTATGTATGTATGTATTTCATATTTCTGAATTGAGGGGCTCTTTGATAACACAAAGAAAACAACTTCTTATTCTGGGGACCTGGGGCAAAAAAACATGTCTCCAAAGCTCACTTGAAGAATGGCAGTGTTGGAGAGGCAATTAATTAATTAATTAATTGGTATAGCTGTCAATCTCAAAACGTAACTCTGGGCGGCGAGGAGTATTAAAATAAAATTAAAACAACCAACCATGCAAAAATTAAAATGCACGATCAAATCAATCAATCAGAATGAAGTGATGCCAATTTAGATCATGCAGTCTAGTCATATTTGAAGGGTATTGACAGCAGCATTACTTCTTTGTCAGGTTTTATAAAGAGGGGAGGGGGGGGAGAGAGAGAGCAAGAGAGAGAGAGAGAGAGAGAGAGAGAGAGAGAGGCTGACACATGATTCGTGTTCCCCTCCATAGTTGCTGTGTTTCTAACATCATGCAGATAAACCTCAAATCGGGAGTAAAAAGCTCAGCATGGCACGTCACGCCACTATCATTAACTCTGGAGCTGGAGACGGGTGCTGAGAACAGGCATCAAAAGCTATTTTAAGCCCGTTTGTTCAAATGTTAGCTTCTGTGTGATGCCCACGGCCCTGGTGGATGCCAAAAAAGATCTCCCCGCTGAACTGTCAGAAGAAAAGCCAGACTCTCAGATTACACTCCAGAAGGAAAAGAGTGGGTGGCCAGGCACTTGTAACCTGAAGCTTGTCGATTCGTTGCCTGTTAGCCCTGAGAATCCATCACACAATTAAAGGTTTTGAAGCAATGGGACCCTTTTTTAAAGGCTCCCTTTCCATGCAAGACAGTATTGCCAAAAAGCAAGAAGGTCAAGAGAAAAAGGACTTCCTTGAATCCTCCTTTGTTCCCAAACTAGTTTATAATCTGGATACTGTCTGGTAGGTTCTCATCATGTACTATTTTTCTGTTTCAGCCAGGCACTCATCAGGGCGCTATTCTGATTGTCAGAGCCCAGCTTGAAGCCATGGTGTGATCCAGAAGTGGATCACACCATGGCTTCTGGAGGTTCTGGAGAACCGGTAGTGGAAATTTTGAGTAGTTTGGAGAACCGGCAGTAAAAATTCTGACTGGCCCTGCCCCCATCTATTCTCTGCCCCCAAGACCCAGCTGATCGGGAGGGAATGGGGATTTTATAGTATCCTTCCCTTGGAGTGGGGAAGGAATGGAGATTTTACAGTATCCTTCCCTTGGAGTGGGGAGGGAATGGAGATTTTACAGTATCCTTCTCCCGCTACGCCCACCAAGTCACGCCCACCAAGCTATGCCACACCCACCAAGCCACACCCACAGAACTGGTAGTAAAAAATGTTGAAACCCACCACTGGTGTGATCCATAGAAGAGAAGCTGATGCAATGTAGAGCAAGAAGTTACCGTAGAAACAGGTTTTTCTGGCTCAGTGGTTAAGACACTGAGCTTGTCGATCAGAAAGGTCGGCAGTTCAGCGGTTCGAATCCCTAGTACAGGTCTTCTATATGAGCAGGGGGTTGGATTAGATGACCTCCAAGGTTCCTTCCAACTATGTTACTGTTACTGACCTGCCTTAGAGGCTTATTAATTCTTACAGAGCCCGGCTCACCTGAGATGCTTCCTGCCTAGGAAGCAGGAAACAAGACTGCAGCATTTAAGCAGAGTCATGGACAGTTAGTGTTGCAAGATCTAAATCAGGGGTGTCCAACCTTGGCAACTTTAAGACCTGTGGACTTCAGCTCCCAGAATTCCACAGCCAACTACACTGGCTGGGGAATTCTGAGAGTTAAAGTCCAAAAGTCTTAAAGTTGCCAAGATTGGACACCCCTGATTTATAGTTTAAAGTTTCACCAGCAAGTTCTAGTTGAAACACAAACTCTTCCACAAAAATACAGATTCCTATAGCTCCCACTGAAAGAAATGAAAGGCAAACATTTGATTCTTGGATCATCCAGAACGCCAGTAGATGAAGGCAAAATTTAAGATTATATTCCAATTACAATGGGAAATGCTATGGAAAAATATACATACAAATTACTCCAAGCTACAATTTAAGTGGGTTAGAGGACTCAGATAGAAACCAATAACAATGGCTAATATTTGATGCAATATTTGATGCAAAGTCTGAATATCTAGGTTGCAGTTATTGGCTGAGAATAAAAATGGAAGGGGAATGAAGAATATATCACCAAAAATCAATTTTTTTCATTATGTTTTTTGTGTGTATGTATGACCTTGCTCCCCTGACTTTTATGTTTTAATATTTGTTTTCTATTGTCTTTATATTTCAGCATTGTACAGTAAGGATAAAGATAGTTTTTTTTAAAAAGCAGTGCTGTTGACAGCAACATTCATAAGATATTGGGGCAGAAATATTTAAAAAATGTGGGGGGTAACCCTATTGGTGCATTAGGAAGAAGCCAAGATGAGCCCAAATTTATTGCAGGACTATGAAAATATGTCATTTTCATCCCTTTCTGTTCTGCCTCATCCTTGCAACCCATCTCTCTCTTTCTGCCCCCAAACCAGCCCAACTGAATAAACAAAATGAACAATTTACAGGATAGTCCTAGACAGGTTTATTCAAGAATGCATTTCTCTGATTTCAGTGGGTTTTATTGCATAAAGGTAAAGGTTCTTCTCGCACATATGTGCTGGTTGTTCCCGACTCTAGGGGGCGATGCTAATCTCCATTTCAAAGCCGAACAGCCAGCGCTGTCCGAAGAGGTCTCTGTGGTCATGTGGCCGGCATGACTAAATGCCAAAGGCGCACGGAACGCTGTTACCTTCACATCAAAGGTGGTCCCTATTTTTCTACTTGCATTTTTACGTGCTTTCGAACTGCTAGGTTGGCAGAAGCTGGGACAAATAATGGGAGCTCACGCTGTTACGTGGCACTAGAGATTTGAACCACTGAACTGCCGACCTTTCGATCGACAAGCTCAGCATCTTAGCCACTGAGCCACCACGTCCATATTTATTGCATAAGAGAGTGCAATCTGGAACAATTCTTTCTTTCACGTCAGCCCTGCTGGACACAATGCACCTTATTTCCAAGGAAACAGGCGTAACATTGTGTTGCTAATAGATTTACAAGTATATTTACAGTATATCCGAGTTGGAGGTATGTCTGCTTCTATATATACTCACTTCTGAGAACACACGCAGAGAATTGTGCTTCACCATGCATGCTTATAAGCACTATTTTGTGCACATTATCTCACAAGCCCCTGATAAAATGGCTTACCTAACAAGTGATATGGGATTGCTGTTTTACAGAGTCTCCTCTGTTTGTTTACATAGACGTTTGCAACTGTGATTTATTCCCAGGAAAAATAAATATTTCCCAAGACGGTGTCCCAGAGACCAATGCATTTTTCAGAGTCCCCCTTGTGTGTGTGGCAATTTTGGGGGAGGGAAATCCAGCATAAATAGGAATGTCTACTGATCCCTCAAGAACTGCCAAGGGCAATTCTTTTTAAGCAAGGGATGGAACAGAGGGACTATGGATAAACTGCATCAAAAGCTCCCAAGCAGCCTCTAGCCAAACATTTTGCTTTATATCAGCTCCAATGCTGGCCTAGTTTCTTTCTCAAAATAATGAGTGTGGAGACAAACATCTCAGAAAAAGCTCTCTTTGTTTCTGCCTTGCCAGGCTGAATCGAGTGTGCCTTCAATTTCAGTGGAAGTCCTTGCATTGAAGCTTTCCCAAAGGATATGAAGACCCGCTATTTTCATCTTATATTTGCTGCCCCTGCTTCCAGCCTGCGGTATTATAATTGTTGGTTCCCTCTACGTATTAGGAGTAGATCTGTAGGTGGGAAAGAATGCCAAGAATGGCGTTGTAAGATGGAACATAAGTAGTCCTTGACTAATGATCACAATTGAGCCAGTGGTGATATTCAATTTTTTTTTACTACCAGTTCTGTGGGTGTGGCTTGGTGGATGTGGTGTGGCTTGGTGGGCGTGGCTTGGTGGGCATGGCGGGGGAAGAATATGGCAAAATCCCTATTCCCTCCCCACTCTTAGGAGGATATTGCAAAATCACCATTCCCAGCCCACTCTGGGGCCAGCCAGAGGTGGTATTTGCCAGTTCTCCAAACTACTCAAAATTTCTGCAACTGGTTCTCCAGAACCTGCTGAATAGCACCCCTGAATTGAGCCCAAAATTTCTGTTGCTAAGTGAGTTTTACCCCATTTTATGACCTTTCTTGCCACAGTTAAGCAAATCACTGCAGTGGTTGAGTTGATAACACGGCTATTAAATAAATCTGGCTTCTCCATTGACTTTACTTGTCAGAAGGTCACAAAAATGATCACACGACCCCGGGACACTGCAATTGTCATAAATATGAGTTGCTAAATGTCTGCATTTTGATCACGTGATCTTGGGGATGCTGCTGAGGTCGTAAGTGTGATGCTCGTAAGTGTTCTGCCCCAGCTACGGACCCCAAAGAACACAGCACACACAAAGTCTGTACAAACCTTAGTTTACTAAATGAAATCAGTCTTTTTCAAACAAAGGCTGTTAATTAACTTTCTTAAAGCCTACAAGAATCCAAAGAATAAATAATTGTAATCTTACTATGGTTGGCAGAAAGCCCAGAAGCAATTTGCAGGAAACTGATAAGAGAACTAAGATCGGGACGCGAAGGAGAGTGAACAAAGTTGTTCCCTGCAAATGGCCTCAGTCGTCGTCCTTCCTTAAATAGGCTAAGGGAGTAGCCAATTAGCCCCAAGCCTTACTCTCGAGGAGACCTCCTCCTGAGGAACCACTCCTGCCTTTTGGCAGCTCTGTGCACCCGTGCATCGAGAAGAGGCTCCTCCTCTTCTTCCTCTTCACTTATGGGAGCTTCTGGAGGTTCTGAAGACCCTGGCTGAATCCCCAGCTCTGGCACCACATCTTCTCCAGCCTCCTCATTGTTCGACTCAAGTGCCAGCTGCACAGGCTGCTGGTGCAGCACCGCATCAGTCTCCTCGCTGTCCGAATCAGCTACCAGCACAGGCTGCTGATGGGCCACACAAGAAGTCACTTTTTTCAATGTTGTTGTTGTAATTTTAAATAGTCACTAAATGAACTGTTGTAAGTTCAGGACTATCTGTAATGTGTTCTTGAACTTCCACTTTATGGAGGCAATGTTCACATCCATGCAGCAGCTATTCCCTCCTTACCCATGAATAGCTTAAGGTTATTATTGATGGCCTTTCTTGCCACAGCTGTTAAGTGAATCACTGCAGTTGATAAGTTAGCAACATGGTTGTTAAGTGAATCTGGTTCCCCCATTGACTTTGCTTGTCAGAAGGTTGCAAAAGGGGATCACGTGACCCTGGGACACAGCAACGGTCATAAGTATGAACCAGTGGCCAAGTGTCTGAATTTTGATCACATGACCCTGGGGATGCTGCAAAGGTCGTAATTGTGAAAAAATGGTCATAAGTCGCTTTATTCAGTGCCGTTGTAACTTTGAACAGTCACTACATGAACTGTTGTAGAGGACTACCTATAACTGATTTCCTAACAGGTCAGTATCAGAAACCAAGCAGAAAGAAAACTATAGTCATGTAATGGTTGGATAACCATTTGTCTGAAGTGGTGCAGGGTCTCCTGCAGTGGTGGGTTTCAAATTTCTTTACTACCGGTTCTGTGGGTGTGGCTTGGTGGGCGTGGCAGGGGAAGGATACTGTAAAATCTCCATTCCCACTCCAATCCAAGGGAAGGTTACTGCAAAATCCCCATTTCCTCCTGATTAGCTGGGAATTGGGAAGCAGAGAATAGATGGGGTAGCGGGGCCAATCAGAATTTTTACTACCGGTTCTCCGAACTACTCAAAATTTCTGCTACCGGTTCTTCAGAACTGGTCAGAACCTGCTAAAACCCACCTCTGGTTTCCTGCCTAAGCAGGGGGTTAGACTAGAAGACCTCCAAGGTCCCTTCCAACTCTTTTATTCTATTTTAATTGGTGTTTGGACCCCTTTGGGCAGATACCTTGGTGTATCAATAAAGATCCCGCGTGTATCGTGATTTTCACTTGGAAAATATTGGTGAGTGAGGTGCCTGATAAAAGGAAGTAAAAGGAAGTTGAGGAAAATAAGAATTTCTCTATTTGTTACAAGCTTGCCAACGGTTACTAATTTGTACTGCTACCCTGAGTCCCACAGCCGGTCTCTATTAGCTGAGAAATGGGCCTCCTATCTTTCTCCCCAGTTACTTGAGGACAGTGTAGGAATTAATGAACTAATTCATCTATGTCTCAGCAGTAGTGGTGTCACCTTTAACAGGGGAAAATCAGAAGCCTAGGCTTGGGAAAAGTGTGTGTGTGTGTGTGTTAAATGTGACTTTCTTCTTTGCAGCTTAGAAACTTCATTAGTAAGAATAACTGCATTGTGTTTTTTTCAAGTTGGAGAACAGTTTCCCTCAAGAACCAATTGGCTATGAAGTTATACTGGCTATTTCAGAATGCGAGAATATATTTGTTTTCCAAACTTCATTTGTTAGGATAGCCGCAAAATTCATCAAAATTCATATTTATTTATGTGCTGCCCTATCCGAATGGCTATTGTACTTGTTTTGTATCGATTCATTAATTCTACAGATTCGTACGGATTCGATGCTAGAAGATTGGTGAGCTCCTGACCTGCATTTTCTCTGGTTTGGTCAAAACATAATCTAAACCAGGTGACAGGTGCAATTCTATGCAGGGTATCTATCTGCAGGATGGGACTAGAGGAAGCAGCAGCTGAGGTCATGCAATCTTTATACCAGCCGTGTCCTATTGTTTAAGGTAAAGAAAGAAAGGTTGGAGCTTCATATCTATTAGTGCTGGCACTACCAGACAAGAGAGAACATATAAGCAAGCTGTCTTAAACAATCCTCTAATTAAGGATGGTTAAAAAGTCCATTCGATTTGTATTTGATGAATCTATTACAATTGCATTTTCTGAACATATCTCTTTTCAGAATTTAGTGCACAAAAATGCACTCATTAGCAAACAAAACCCTAGAACAAAAACACATGGAGAAAAGAGGTTTTTTTGGGGGGTGGGGGGTGGGTGGGAACCGGAGTAAAAACTGTGTGCAAAGAAACAAACAAAAAGGTCTATATAGAAAAACGTGTATATCAAGACAAATGTGGGCAGAATGCCTTCATTTTTCATTTGGACTGCTTTGACCGAAATGGCAAACTGATGCGGAAATAAGATGAAATGAATTTAAAGTCAGAAAAATGACTCGTGGAACAAAATCGAACTTGACTGATATACTCTTTGCTTTTTTTGGATTAACTTAGAAGCCGAGTCATTCCGAAAATATCTCAAACATTAAAATCGTACCGTACATACATATATACATAATATACATAGATGCATACATATATGTATACATAGATACATATACATGTGTGTGTGTGTGTGTGTTTCTTCTTTAGCCAGGTTCTACCTATGTAACCAAGATTTTATGCAGCCCTAGTTCAGTGAAATCACAATCCACTAGTTTCTGGGCTTTTTTTCTTCTGGCAGCCAGCAGACCCTTTGCTGCCCATTGGGAGACTAATATAGATCTATTTCTGCCTTATTAGGCTTCCACAGTTAGCCATACCCACCTCATGTATCCTCCCTGTAAAGGTACAGTATTTGTTTTCTCTCCTGGCTAAAGAAAAATACACATAAATCCTATGAAAAAGTAAGAAAATAAATACTGTAGATCTATATAAGTCTCCCAATGGGCAGCATAGGGCCTGCTGGTTGCCAGGAGAAAAAAAAAGCCCAGAAACTAGTGGATGTGACTTCACTGAACTACGGCAGCAGAAAAATCTTGATTTACGTAGGAAAAACCTGGCTAAAGAAAAATACATATAAATGCTACAAAAAAGTAAGAAAATAAATACTGTACCTTTACAGGGAGGATACATGAGATGTGGGTGTGGCTTATTGATGAAGGCTAATGAGCCAGAAATAGATCTATATAAGTCTCCCAATGGGCAGCATAGGGCCTGCTGGCTGCCAGAAGAAAAAAAGCCCAGAAACTAATGGATGTGACTTCACTGAACTAGGGCTGCAGAAAAATCTTGGTTTACGTAGGAAAAACCTATATATTCTTATCTAAATTAAAGGGTTGGAGGCAGGGGTGAAATCCAGCAGGTTCTGACAGGTTCTGGAGAACCAGTAGTGGAAATTTTGAGCAGTTCGGAGAAACGGTAGTGGAAATTTTGAGTAGCTTGGAGAAATGGCAAATACCACCTCTGGCTGGCCCCCGAGTGGGGTGGGAATGGAGATTTTGCAATATCCTTCCCCCAAGAGTAGGGAGGAAATGAGGATTTTGCAGTATCCTTTCCCTGCCATGCCCACCAAGCCACACCACACCATGCCCACCAAGCCATGCCCACAGAACCAGTAGTAAAAAAATTTGGATTTCACCACTGGTTGGAGGCCTTAACAAACCAATTTTGTTTTGTTTTTTTTTGATAAAAAAAGAAAAGAAATCATACTTCTGAATTTCAGTAGTAATTTTATATACGGGGATCCATTATATGGACAAGGGGGAGCAGATGAGATTATGTCCAGTATGATATCATCACATCAAAATTATTGCATTATTTTTGCCGTATCTTACAATGTTAATGTTATGTAACATTAAACTTAATATGATGTTATTATGACATTTATGCCTCCGCCTTGTTATGCCCCATGCTACCATTCTAGTAAGGGACTTGTTCTGAAGATGGGGGTAAATCATATATACTTATCCTTTTGATGCAAGCCAGAGAAAAAAATAAGAGCCTTTAAAAATCTTTGCCCCTGTTTTAAGGTCAGCTTTTCTAAACTCAATAGCTAGTTTTCACCTTGGGACAATTTTGTTGGCATCTCTGCTGGTTTTCACATTATTATAATTAGGCCCCACTGTGTGGTAGGAACCTAAGCATTCACTCCATAGTCATTGAGGTTAATTAGCCTAAACATGCTTTTCCCACATGGATTGGATAATGTTTGAATACAGGTGTTACCTGACACGAATGTCTTTTTTTTTCTTTATAAAAAAAGAAATCTGAAGCCTTATTTAAATTCTTGCTTTTCAAAATAAGAATGCATACTTAGAATCTTCATGCAATGAAAGTGTAATTCTCTTTGCTCCTCGTGCTTACAAAATTAAGTACTTAATTCACCAATGCTTAAAGAATTAAGATGTACCTTGTGAGATCAGAGAGGAACATTTATAAATCCCAGCACTTTTTAATGCTACACAACTATGAATAGTGTTTTCTTTTCCTTTTTTATTCTGCTGCTGAAAATCTTGATACATTATGTTATTTCAATACAATGATATTTATCTGATATCTTTACAAATTCTTGGCACACTGCTATATAAATAACTTTGAGAGTTGTAAATAAAGAAAAGGAAAAAAAACCTCAATGTATTAACTACAATATTGACTATAATTCCCCATGCTGGCTGGGAATTCTGAGAGTTGATGTCCCCAAGTATTAACATTGCTAAGAATGGACACCCCTGGTCTAGCCCATCCTCAGTTACATTAGTTCACAGGGTGACTATTCTTGCAACCTAACTTATCAGTCAGTGGTGGGTTTCAAAATTTTTTACTACCGGTTCTGTGGGTCTGGCTTGGTGGGTGTGGCATGACTTGGTGGGCATGGCTTGGTGAGCATGGCAGGGGAAGGATACTGTAAAATCTCCATTCCCACCAGTGGTGGGTTGCTCCCGGTTCGCAGCAATTCAATAGAACTGGTAGTAAAACTGGTGGGAGGCCCCGCCCACTGACCCTGATGTCATGAAAATGCTTCTGCGCTTGCGGCCCCATTGCAAACCAGTAGTAAAGGTAAGTAGAACGCACCCCTGATTCCCACTCCTCCCTTCCAGGGGAAGGTTACTGCAAAATCCCCATTTCCTCCCGATCAGCTGGGACTCGGGAGGCAGAGAATAGATGGGGGCGGGGCCAGTCAGAATTTTTACTACCGGTTCTCCAGAACTGGTCAGAACCTGCTGCAACTGACCTCTGTTACCGGTACCTTGCAGGGTTGTTGTGTGGAAAACTAGGAAAGAATTACACAGTGCAAACAACTTTTTCATGCTGAAAACTATCCAAACCATAGCTTTTGGACACAGCTACAAATACTTTTCTATAAGCTGACTGGATACAGGTCAGTTATAGCAAGGCTTCTTTTAGCAACTGGCTTATCCATGCTCACACAAATATTTTTCTCTGCAAAAGGGACATTTAGTTTTACTTTTTAGTTTTACAACATCATTGCAGAGTTGACAATAATGTATTAATTTTTTGCCTCATATCAGTGTTCATTTTTACAAAAGTGATGTTGATGTAAAGTTGTCATATACCTGAATAATCAAAAGTGACTTTGTGAAAGATTTTAAGAAAGGTGCCTTAAGGTATGTGGAGATGCACCTAGATGATTGCATTAAGACGAAGCAAAAATCATTTTGTTTGCTTTGTGATGTTTTCAAACATCTTTTCATATATATATATATATATGTTTTCTGAGGTTTTCATGGGTGGTTATTCGGGTCTTCTCCCGCGTAAAATTGGAAGTATCTTGGCGACGTTTCAACGAAGTCTCATTCATCATCTTCAGGCTGGTGTTCTCGGCTTCGTGCTTCCAGGACCATGTGCTTCCAGTCATCCCATGAAGCTGAATCATGAAAAATTAAGGACTGCAATTTTCCATTTAAAAAAAAAAGTTCTTCCCCCGAAAAAGAAACAATAAAGAAAATTTGGACACGTGCAGAAATGGATAGGCTGACACTAGAACTAAAAAATAAGGATGAGAAAGAATTCTATAAAATTTGGAACAAATTGTATCAATGGTTGGAAAGGAGAAAAGGAGTTGGAACAAAAAAGAGTGAAAGTTTGTAGAACTGACATGGGATAATATTTTCAACAAATATGCAAATGAAGAAAAGGGATATGTTTATAAGATCAAAGTAGCAATGTAGGAAAGGTAGTAGTTATATTTGTTGCTATGTTAAAAAATATGTATGGATATGACAAAACCAGGATGGTCACACTGTGTCCAATGTTTTTAATGTGTACTTAATAAAAAAACTTTTTAATAATAAAAAAAAGGTTTCTCGTCTAGTCGTGTCTGACTCTAGGGATCAGTGCTCATCTCTGTTTCCTAGCCAAGGGATCCAGCATTTTCTGAAGATGCTTCTGAGGTCAGGTGGCTGGCATAACTATATGCTGATGCATACAGAACACTATTTGTTACCTTCCCACCAAAGTGGTACTTATTTATCTATTTGCATTAACATGCATTTGAACCAAGGTTGGTATTTGCTATATAACTAATAAACTAACAAATAATTAAGGTATTTACTGCCAAAATCTTTTATTGGTTACCATTCAGAGATGAAACAGACCCATGGAAGGGAAGGATATCAAATAGCTATGAATTATAACAGCTCAGTCTCCAGGGTCAAAAATCATCATGTGCCAGTCAGTGAGGATAACTTTTAAAGCCATAAACATCTGAATTACATCTGGGATAGCGCATAAGGGAACAATTCCCACCTACTGGAATTCCCTTTCAAAAAACATCAGGCTCCTAAGTCCTTCTCTATTGGTTGCAGAGAAGCAATTTTATTGCTTCTCTGAAATTTTATTTAGGCTGACCTTTGATTTGTGATTTAAGGACTCTTGGGGAGTGTTTGTGCTAAAGTGTACTTAAAAAATATTTTAAATGATTTCTTTTGTTTATTCATCATCTTGAAGGCAAGTTATCAATCGAAAGAAAGGAAGGAAAGGAAAAAGAAAGATTGAAAGAAGCAAAAACAGGAAAGAAAGAAAGAAAGAAAGACAGACAGACAGACAGACAGACAGACAATTTTCCTATTCTGTTGGCCAACGTGAAAAAAAAGATGTTAACAAGAGGGGATTTTGATTCTAATCAGCAGGACTCCTGGTTCTCTCCCTGACAAAGCTGTGCTTACTAAAAATAATGTTGGAAAGGATTGATTTGAAAGGAGATTAAAGCAATCATGTAAGTATTATTAATTATGTCATGTTGGGACATGAAATTCAATCATAATTTAGCAGGCATTCTATCTCACCCTTCAGGTGGAAGGGAAGATCTGATATCCTTGGGAGAAAGCCTTCCTTTTCATCATACAGTATTGTTGGAAGGAAAATCCATCTGGTTCAGTTCCAAGCTGGGAAAAAGTAGCTGGAAATAAAATGGAGGCTGGAGGCTGATTGGAAAGAAAGGTTCTGTTTATTGATGAACAGAACCACCAGGGTTTGTGGGTCTGGTGCAGTTGACAAAATGGAGTTGAGAGTGGGTGTGTTTTATACCTTCTTTGAGCTTTGTATTTGAGCATCCTGTTCCTGTGCAAGAACATGTCCTTTAATATTCTATTGGCTTTTGTCAGATTCCTGTGGGGTCAAGGCTGGCTCTATAGGCAAAAGGGGAAATACAAATCCTAGGTGCTTGTCTGAGCTAATCCTCTCAACCCTTTTGGCTTGCTTAATTGCTTATTTCAGTCTTTCTGAATGGATTACCAAATCTGCATTTCTAAAAGCTGGCCGCCTCAATTTCTGCTTGGGGGCAGGGAGACTGGTGCTGGTTTCTGCCTCCCTTAAGATTTTTTTTCCATTTGTCCTTCAGGGGAAATATTCTATTTTGGGGTTGGAGGGGGAGGATTCCCACAGCATCATAACAGACATCATCACAGACTTTGTATCCCTGCCCAATGATACAGCCTCTGCAGATGGAGCCATATTGTTTCAGGAGGGGAATGCTGCTTCAGAAATGAGAGCATACCATTTTTTGAACTTGGAAAAGCTTTCTGTGCTCTCAGTGGATTGAAGTCTTAGCTTACTCTGCTTCCCACTTCCCGGGCCCCCATTATGCAGCCAGCACATCAACAAGATGTGTTTGAAAGCAATGATGATTTTCCAACATGGTGAACCCCCAAAGCATTAGAGATATATATTTAGTCGTGTGCTTAAGGGAGTGTGAAGGACACTCGGTCATTGGCCAGAATCAAGTTTAATAACTTAAAGTTTCTTTTGTCCATCTATTGACCAGAAAGAAGAACAGCTGATTGACCCAATTTACAAAGTTTTGTGGGCTCAAAAGAAACATTTAGATGTGTCCTTAATCCCTTGATGTCCAAATAGGTATGAATAGGTATGAAAATAATCAAGAGGGTCTAGATAGGTTGGCCAATCAGGTTTGTTTTAAAACTACTTCTGAAGGCTGGAATATATAAGGCTGTAAATCTGAAAGTGTTTCCATTGTTATTAAGTCTGGAGAACAAAAAGAGCATGAACTAAGCTTTCTGGGCCTGTATTGCTTCAGAGGGATCACATCATATGATTGAATATCCTGCACAGCAGAAATTCTTGTGGCTGAAATATTAGTTCTTTCTGAAAGAGGATACCGAGGAAACTTGTTCCTGATGGGCTAATTCCTAAAGCAAGAATATCCAACTTTGGCAAGTTTAAGACTTGTGGACTTCAACTCCCAGAATTCCTCAGATAGCATGGTTGACTGAGGAATTCTGGGAGTTGAAGTCTACAAGTTATTAAGCTTGGACACTCCTGTCCTAAAGGAATCCAAATAAGAACCTCCAGTCCTCTCCCACCATTATCTGCTTCAACTTGCCTTCTCTCATGGATCCATCTTGAAGCACAGGGCCTGCTTTATTTTGAACCATGCCAATTCACTGTATTGCTTCTGCAATCTAGGAAGGAAATGCAGGCATTTTTTTTTAGCTGGGGAGAATGGAGGAAACAGAGCACACAAAGAAACTCCCAATGAGGGAAAGGGAAATAAAGAGGCTGTTGCTAAGCTGAAGGAAAGCCTCAGGAGAGGTGTGCTACATGCTTTAATGCAAGATGAACTGAATACATTGCTTGAGAACATTGTAGCTCCTGGCCTCATTTATCATACTGACAAGGATACTGACAGCTATCTGCAGTGATTCATCAGAGTAATGGCTGACTAGCAATAAGAGCCTGCTAGCCGGGAGCTGCTGGGGTAGATGGGGAATCTGGCTTGAAACAAAAATCTCTGGCTTTCTGCATTTGTACTGTTTCTGTCATGTTTTATTCATTGTGCTTAATGGGACACAAGCAGCTCTTGCATTGACTGTGGGTTATTTTACTGATCTTCTAGGGCCTTGCAGTCTCCGCTCCCTCAATAGGCCTGACCTGACAGGGAGGTGATGCCTGTCTTTCTTTTCAAGTACAGTGTGTGAGGAAAAAGCCCTGGTTGTGCTACAAAGCTTGGTGTGACCACCTAGGTGTGGATAGAAAAACGGGAGTTAGAATACAAATTGGAATTGGGCTTTGGGACAATAGGCCTCCTTCATTTATTAGTTCAGTATGTCAGGCCTGGAAACCATCTTTTACTTTGGATCTTCAGGACTGCAACATTTAGTGCTGTGGGAAACTGGCAGGGGGCAAACAAATGCTCTGTCTTAGACATTGGCAAAAAGAATCAGAACACTAAATACAAGCTAAGTGGACATGACCTTGTAGATGACCCTCACTCTGTCAAGGACCTTGGAGTACTCATATCAAATGATCTAAGTGCCAAAGCCCATTGTAACAACATCACCAAAAAGGCATTAAGGTTTGTAAACCTAATCTTGCGTAGCATCTTCTATGGTAATATTACACTACTAACCAGAGCATACAAAACATTTGCTACACCAATTCTTGAATACAGCTCATCTGTCTGGAACCCGCACTGCATTAATACAATTGAGTGCGTCCAGAAATATTTCACAAGAAGAGTCCTCCACTCCTCTGCTCGTAACAAAATACCCTGTGCCACCAGACTTAAAATTCTGGGTTTAGAAAATTTAGAACTACGCCACCTTCGGTATAACCTAAGCATAGCTCATAAAATCATCTGCTACAATATCCTACCTGTCAATGACTACTTCAGCTTCAACCACAACAATACACGAGCACAAAATAGATACAAACTTAAAGTGAATCGCTCCAAACTCGATTGCAGAAAATATGACTTCAGTAACGGAGTTGTTAATGCCTGGAATGCACTACCAGACTCTGTGGTCTCATCCCAAAACCCCAAAACTTTAACCTAAAGCTGTTTACTGTTGACCTCACCCCATTTCTAAGAGGTCTGTAAGAGGGCATGCATAAGAGCACCAGTATGCCTACTGTCCCTATCCTAATG
The DNA here is from genome assembly GCA_030761175.1 of Masticophis lateralis. NCBI lineage: Eukaryota > Metazoa > Chordata > Lepidosauria > Squamata > Colubridae > Masticophis > Masticophis lateralis. Next base: position 199,135,461 of record JAUDYJ010000002.1, read on the forward strand.
TTCCCTTTAATTGTGTCCATTTTAGGTATTCAATTCATGCTTATAATTATATATATTGTCCAAAATGTACTTCACAATATAAAAAAATAATAACTTTCTTTTCTTTGAGAGTCAAGGACATTCTGCCCTGCACCTGGAAGGGTGTGACTGGGAGGCATCTTCAGTTGGGGCGATGCATTGATTGGTCCATGTGATGGACATGTGTGTGCTGGGGCAGGGACATGCACTTTCTTCTGGGTGGGGAAAACTTGAAAGCTTTCAGATTTGGGTTTTCCCAGATGTGCCAATATGGCATCTCTAATAAAATGGAACATAGAGGAACTTCTAGCCTCGGAGTCTTCTTTCATTGGGGGTGTTACTTGGAACCCTGACACAGTGGTTTTCAAATTTGGCCATTTTAAGAGGGGTGGACTTCAACTCCCAGATGTCCATCCCACTTAAAATGGCCAAGTTTAAAAAACATTGTATTAATTAGATGGATTATATCTAAAAAACAAAGACCTATTTTTGATAAAAAATAAATAAATGATGGTATCTAAGCACTGATATCACTACAGTGAGGAATGGAGCTGGGTTATCTGCAAGGTCACCATTCTCTGAGGCTGACTGCTATCCCATCAGATTGAATAGAATAGGCACTTTTTAGATCCCTTTTCTTAAATAACTTGATCTAGCAGAACCTAGAAGTGGTGCCTATGCGGAGATCTGGCAGGCCTCCACACTTTTAGGCTTCCAGAAGCTCTTCCCTCAGGCACCAGGGTAGTGTGAGATAGGCCAGTGGATGTTTTGTAGGAGCATCCCAGAAGCTGAGGCACCATTTTTTTTTGTCTCTGTTATGGTTTTTAAAATTGTTTTATGGTTTATTGTGATTGTGAACCACCCAGAGTTCTGCTTCAAGATGGGTACCCATACAAATCTAACAAACAAATAAACAAACAAAAATTCTAAAAGGTCATACACAAATACCTCAAGAGTGACAACATATATAGTTGATAATGATGCATTTTTTTTTCTGAAAGAGAATTCTAACTCAATTTCCATGGCTTTAAATCATCATTTTTTGTTCATGTTGAGTTTTATTTTCTTTCCTGGCTAACCCTCTTTTTAGAAAAAAAAAAATCTCAAGCTGTTAAAGACAACATTAGGCCTACTTTCTGCTTGAGTGTGTTAATGGATGTGGATAAAAAGAAAGCAATAAAATAAGATCTAGATTTTTCCCTTCTCTTCAAAACCAGTGTACAAAAGACAAGTCATGCTTAAGCCTTCTGGCAGTTTTTTTTAAAAAATGAGATTCATACATTTCACTGAAGTTCTGCTTATTTTGGTGGCTGTGTCTTGTTGTTTTATATATGTGTGCAAAACCATTTGGTATGTACAGTCGATGAAAAACTCATAGCCCAGCAAGCTGTTATCATTAAGGAAGCCCTTAATTTTGAAGTCATTCATTATTTAGCCACAGCACAGCAGCTTCAAGACCCCTGTCAGGATCAAAGAGGCTGTTTGTTTGCATGCTGTGCAAATTCATACTGAAGTAGAATATTTTCAAGATTGCAAAGTGATTCTCAGAAAGAGGAGATTCAGAAAAAAAAAAAGAAAAAAGAAAAGAAAAATCCATTTCTAATCCAAGCATTCTCAAATACAAACTCCTCTACAGAACAGGGGCATTTCCTATACAGTACATATAGAAAGCAACACAAATTGCCCTGCCTGAAAAATTTAGAGCCTTCCATTTTTCTGAAACTTAGTTTTATATAACTCCTAATACCATGACACTTTATGTCTCCTAACCTAGCTTCCCATGATGAACTGCGGCTGGAAGATTATCTATGTGCCTCCACATGCAACAAATAGGACAATAAATTAAGGTAGATCCTAGGTGACCCTTCAGGTCATCTAAGTGGCTTCAACCCCAAAAAATGCTTCTACGGGCAAAGATGTCAATGATGGGGAGGGATTTTACCTCTAGCTTTCAATGTTGTTTTCCATGTTATTCTAGCAGAAGTCCCATTTTGATCTGTGCCCTATTTGTTAGCACAAGGAAAACTGTAGAGAATTGAGGAATACAACAGAGATTAGAGATTACTGGCATTTTAGTTGGCTCTGTAATAATCTGAGAAGGCACATCATTATCCCTCTGACATTTGCCGTACCACAACATTGGGTGGAAGTCACTGTCACACTCTTATCATTGTAATAGGAAGGAGAATTATCAGTGCACAATCTCCAGAGCAAATTTTGAGGGGCAGAGGTATAACCAAAAGGACATGACCAGAGTCCAGGCCTAGAGTTACATTCTGAATCCAACCTATTATATTAGATAGTAGGTTCCATTTTTGCCAGTGACTCAGTGATGGAATAAATATACAATTCCATTTAGAAAACATTCCACCTTCTTAAAAAATACCATTGCTAACCTTACCACCAAGTGGTTCAGAAGAAAGAAAAGAGACAGACATGGGCAGAATACCTAAGGAATCTTTGGACTTTTAGCTGTCATTCTGACACATCTCCCACAATATCAGAGAACTGGCTGAGAACTGGAAACCCACAAGTACCACATTCCTTCTCTAAGTATACCATTAAGTTCAGCTCTGACTATCCCTCCAACCCTGTGCACTTTGCAAATACATAAAAATTCAAAAAGCTACTTCCTAGCAACTCTTAGAAGCATAACGGTTTCCAGAAGGAGCAGCCATGTGAATCTGTGCACTTCAAACTCTCAGTCCTTGCAGTGGGCAATGCTAATCAGTTCAGTGTTCCATAGTTGTGAGTCTGTGTGCGGTTACTCTTCACTTTATGGCACGGTGAACAAGCTAAGAGGAATGGGATAAAGCAATATTTAGGAACCTGGGGAAGAAAAATTTCAAATATCTCCTGGTACAAAGAAATTCAGTGAAGCAGAAATGGGCAAAATGTACTTCAGAATGCATACCAGTGGTCCTTGACTTACAATTCATTGAGCAACCATTCTAAGTTACAATGGCATTATGGGAAAAATGACTTACCAGTTCTCATACCTATGAATATCACAGCATCTCCATAGTCACGTGATCATAATTTGGTTGCTGGGCAACCAGCATTTCCAGTCATTTGTGACCCTCCCAGCTGGCTTCCAACAAGCAAAGTCAATGGGGAAGCTGAATTCATTTAACAACTACAGTGATTCACTTAACAACCATGGCAAATAAATCGTAAAATTGGGCAGGACTCCTTTTAATATTTGCCTTGTTTAACAATAGAAATTTTGGTCCCAATTGTGGTTGTAAGTTGAGGACTACCTGTATTTCTTCCTTACGTGCATCTGTACCACGAGCCTTAGGTTTTAAAGGTTATTGCTACTTCTGAAGTAATCCAGACATTTGGCTGCTCTTAGGACTGTTGCCTTTCCAGATGCTAAAGGCCCAGGGGTGGGCTCTACTTACTTTTACTACCGGTTCGCAATGGGATTGCGTGCGTGCATGAGCAAAGCTCGTGTGCGCGCCTTGCTTCTGCGCATGCGCAAATCGCTGATGACAACATCTGGGGCGGTGGGCGGGGCCTCCTGCTGGTTTTACTACTGGTTCTTGTGAACTGGTCTGAACCAGGGGCAACCCACCACTGTAAAGGCCGCATTTGATTCATGAAGCTACATGTACACTATACATAAACAGGACAGACTTGAAGAATATAGGAGCTGGAACTTAATCAGCCAATAGCAAAAAGATCCAACTGCTCTTTTCCTCATTTTGATCTTTTGGAACCATTCAGTTATGAGGAAAAGTGTTCTGATGGTCATTTTATCTGACCATAGAACATTTCTGATTGGAGGAAGTTAGGAACTGCATTTCCCTGTCTTCAGAACTGATTGTTGAAGGTACACGTATTCCTTGACTTATGACCACAATTGAGCCCCAAATTTTTTTTTCTTCATTGAATTTTGCCCCATTTTATGACCTTTCTTGCCACAATTCTTAAGTGAATCACTGTAGTGGTTAAGTTAGTGACACTAACTTTTTAAAATGAATCAGGCTTCCCCATTGATTTGGCTTGTTAGAAAGGTAGTCACAAAACCCCAGGACACTGCAACTGTCATAAATATGAATTGGTTGCCAGGTGTCTGAATTTTGATCACGTGACCATGGGGATGCTGTAATGGTTGTCCGTGTGAAAAACAGCCATAAGGCACTTTCTTTCAATGATGTTGTAACATTGAACGGTTACTAAATGAACTGTTGTCATTCGAGAACTAGCTGTACTCATTTCTCTCTTTCCAATTGATGGCAAGCTCAAAGGAAAAAAATGCAGTTTTGCTCACTGCCATTTCTGGTTTCACAATAAGACAGCTTCTTTGGATTTATGGTCAGTTTTAAAATATATATTAAATGTTCAAATGGTTAAAAATACTATCTGTCATATCGGTCGTTCCAAAAGTTCAATTATTTGTATTTTTTCTTTAACTGGAACAGCTGTTGCCTGCAGATCTAATACTGTAGTCTTTGATGCTATGAGAATAACAGAGGAAGACTAACTGAAGCCATTTCCATGGCAATCAGCAAGGACCTTGGCTGACTTACCCATTTATGTCCATCAGAGGATATATATAATTTGCACTTTTTCTAATGTATCTCCCTTTTTCTGGACAGTGAATAAGCCATGGAATTAGTGACAGTTTACCTTCTAATCAAAGTGATCAAACATCCCCAATGCCTACCCATGGATTAAATTCAAGCCCCTCTCTAGCAATTAATGGTGCTTGTATGGATGAAAGGGTGTTAGACAGAAGATATTAACTGCCAGAGGTAGTGAAGCTGAAAAGTCATTATAGGATAGCTCCTGTTTAAATCTGCCCTCTCTTTTCCCGCTGACATTTATTTCTGAATAAGAATGGATGAGACCAGGCACTTAGCTTGTCCAGGAAACAAGGTACAATATCTATATTGGGAAGAGTTGGGCGTGATTAATCTCAGCCTTAATTTTCTATCATTACGGTGGGATTAATAATGAGTTACCTACATCACTATTCTGTGGAGTAAATGATCCAAGGTAGATCAGGGCTTACAGTGACAAATCCAAATGGCCTACAACATGGGAATAAAAAATAAAAATAGTTCCAAAGCTGCTATTTAATATATATCCTGTTTCCCCCAAAATAAGACATCCCCTGATAATAAACCCAATTGGGCTTTTGAGCGCATGGCAATAAGGCCAAGCGCTTATTTCAGGGTTCAAAAAAATATAAGACAGAGTCTTATTTTCAGGGAAACATGGTAATTATCCTATTCTTCTCCCCAAGGAGCTTAAGCCATATATGCAGAAGTGATATTCAGCCGGTTTGTACCGGTTCGGGTGAATCACACACACACACGTGTGTGTGCGTAGCAACAAAATGTGAAACCCACTGCTGCATATATGACACTTTTTATCAGTATCTTCCTAAACATCTTTTAAAGCAGGTTAGACTGACAGATAAGAATGAGATTCTAGCTCAAAATAATCCAGAAAGTTTTGTAGGCGAGCAGGTATGTGAGCTCAGGCCACGTTTAATGCTACATCTGCTTTACCGTATAGCCTTTCAAATTAATGGAGATAGATGTGATGTAACAAGCAATGTCACAGCAAGTTCATCACTAACATTATGCTGATGAAAAATAACATTTTGCTGATGAAAATGTGGATAATATGCTTGTCACATTCCTTTGTCAAATCAGGGATAATAAGTCTGATCAGCCCTATTATAACTACAGCATGGTGTCCTCTGTTTAGCAGATGATAGATCGATTTATACTTGAAAGGAAAAAAGCCAATGCAATCTTGGGCTGCATCAACAGAAGGAAAGCATCAAGATCATGAGAAGTGATCATATTGCTTTATACAGCACTAGTGAGGCCAAACTTGCATACATTACTGTTTAGGAGAAGGGACTAGAAGACCCCCTTCCAGCCCTATGAATCTATGTTCTATGAAGCTTTTCCTTATAAAAGCCAGTTTTGTAGGTGAGCAGGTATGTGAGCTCAGGCCACGTTTAATGCTACATCTGCTATACCGTATAGAAAATGGAGCTTCTTGCAGCAGAAAACAAATGTAAATACGGACTGTGTAACTGATTATGAACAATCCAAAATGAGGCTCACAAAGATATGAGCAGGCAGGATGTATACTTAGGATCTAACCACATAAGAAGTTAATGATGTGATTAGTAATAATCTTATTAAGTTTTTAAATATTAAACAGGAGGCAAGTTGGGGACGGGGAAATTGTCATCTGCACTATGGCACATATACCAACATTCTAGATTAGACCCAACTGCTATCTCGAGAAGCAATGGTCCCTGCTGCCATTAGTATTATAAGAAAGTTTCGGGTTTTTCCCCCCTACTGCTAATTGCTAGGAAGCAATTAATACAGCCCCCACTTATGTAATTTTATCTAAATGATTATTACAACCCCATCTTGTACTTAATTTTTTACTATCACCATGATTACTAATCATTTGTTAGCTTCAGGTGCAGCTAGTCTCTTTTATGTGGAGTCATTAAAGATAAATTACATCCAGCAATTCTTTCCTACTTGGGTATCTTTACATGTAGGTACATTAAATTCAAGTTATCTCAACTATTCTCATCTTATTATCTTAAAATAACTCATCTTATTTAACAATTCATTCTCCACAAAGCCCGGAGACTCGGTTTTACCGTGAGGAATGAAAAGACTTCAATATTATATTTGAGATGGGAATTTCTAAGGCTTCAAAGAAAGGCAAACTAGAACAACCTACCAGGATTTTCTTAAAGAAGGGATAAATAGATTCTGATAAATAGAGTCAAAGTAAATATAATTCTTTCTCTTGTATTTTAGGTCCAGCTTCATTCTGCCTTGAGGAGGATTTTGTGCAAAACAATCATCAGGAGATTCTGCCAGTCCTTCAAGATAGACCAGATTAAGAAACCAATGCCACAAAAGTCAGGACTACTTTTACTCTAAAGCTTAGTAACAGAATTTTTCAAGTCTCAATGTGCTTCTCCATCTTTTCCTTTACCTTTGTGTGAACTAGGGTGGGGTTTATCTGAGATGTTCCCTGTCAGATATTGCCTGCATGTGATGCACCAGAGACTAGAAGGGGTTAAGTTTTTACAGACATCACATGTGACTATATCAGCCAACGAACTCTCTTACTGGACTCTTAGGTAGAAACCACTTGGATATCTTCCCCTTGTTTTTCCTCTCTCTCATCTATCAGCAAGACAACAAGTGAAGTTCTCTCTCCTCTCAACTTCTGAGTCATACAGTTAGGGTAAAAGAAAAATGCAACAGGACACCCTGTTCATTATTGTATGCATGTATATATTTTGTAAATAATAAAACAACCTTTTTGAACCTGAAGCTGTATTGACCAAATAACTTCTCATAGAACCGAATGAGCACGACCATCAATATATATCTGATATTCCCTCACATTTTCTTGACCTGGGCTTTCTTTATCTTACTGGCCTGGGTTCAAGCCGTGCTTATCCCTCAACACTGTCAAATTATTTACTAAGTCTGCATTCTCATTGTTCCCACCACCCATTTCCTTCCACTTATGACTGTATGACTCTAATTTGTTGCTTGTATCCTTATGATTTATATTGATATTGTTTCCTGATTGCTTATTTGTACCCTATGACTATCATTAATTGTACCTTATGATTCCTGATGAATGTGTCTTTTCTTTTATGTACACTAAGAGCGTATGCACCAAGACAAATTCCTTGTGTGTCCAACCACACTTGGCCAATAAAAAACTCTATTCTATTCTGTTCTGTCCTGTCCTGTCCTGTCCTGTCCTGTCCTGTCCTGTATCCTATCCTATCCTATCCTATCCTATCCTATCCTATCCTATCCTATCCTATCCTATCCTATCCTATCCTATCCTATCCTCCCATTGTCTTAGTAGCACTTAGCACTTAGACTTATATACTGCTTCATAGAGCTTTATAGCCCCCGCCTCCCCCAAGCAGTTTAGAGAGTCAGCCTATTGTCTCCAACAAACTGGCTCCTCATTTTAACAACTGCAGAAGGATGGAATGCTGAGTCAACCTTGAGCTGGTCAGGATCAAACTTGGCAATACTGCATTCTAACCACTGTGCCACCATGGTTCCTAATAGCATCTTTCCCTCCTGTTCTTCAAGGCCATTTCTTTTTCCCTCTACAGATTTTGTGTCATTAACCATTTATTATTACAGATTTAGCAAGACTCTATGCAATTTTTTCTTTCTTCCTAATTGTTTTCCAGTTTTGTCCATTTTCTCAAACAGTAAAGAGTTTGAGGATGGAGGGAACCTAATCCAATTATCTCCATTACCACCTGAATACTATTAATAGATGTATAACTTCTTAAGCACCCTTTGCAATCTGTGGAATCCATAATGAGAGACAATAATGCCCATTGATCCTTGGTTGAATGGCAGATACAATAGGCAATTGATGGTGGCCATTCGTACAGTTAATCCTTGATTTAAAACTGGTCCCTTCAAAGTATGTATGTATGTATGTATGTATGTATGTATGTATGTATGTATTTATTTATTTGATTTGATTTGATTTGTATACCACTCTTCTCCAACAGGACTCAGGGCAGTGAACAGCCAAAGTAAAACATAGTATTCAAAATTTAAAACAATTCTAAAAATTATTAAATAATTTCAGCCCACAATTTAAAACAACTGAATTAAAATCAATTAGAATTAAAACAAAGGATGGGATCAGACCAGCCCGGCTAGATGAAATAGGTGAGTTTAAAGGGCCCGACGAAAAGTCTGGAGGTCCGATATCCTGCGTATCTCTGGGGGTAGGTCATTCCAGAGGGCAGGTGTTGCCACAGAGAAGGCTCTCCTCCTGAGGGTCGCCAGCCGACATTGTCTGGCCGACGGCACCCTGAGGAGGCCCCGTCTGTGTGAGCGTACTGACCGGTCGGAGGCTATTGGTGGCAGAAGGCTGTCTCGCAAATACCCAGGCCCTAAGCTATGGAGCGCTTTAAAGGTGGTTACCAACACCTTGAAGCACACCCGGAAGACCACCGGGAGCCAGTGCAGCTCGTGCAGGAGAGGTGTCACATGGGAGCACCCCATCGCTCCCATAATCCCCCACGCGGCCACATTCTGGACCAGTTGGAGCCTCCGGGTGCATCCCAAGGGGAGCCCCATGTAGAGAGCATTACAGTAGTCCAGGCGGAAAGTGACGAGTGCTTGAGTGACTGTGCGTAGGGAGTCCAAAGTTCAAAGTTATGATGGACCTCCCCCCCCAAAGATATTTACAACCTGGATTCAAAGTTCTGATGGTTGCCCCTCCCCCCTGCAGTCATGTGATTGTATTTTGGATGTTTGGCAAAGGCATGTATTTATGATTTTTTTTTGATGGAAACCGGCGATCTCTTCCGGCTTCTGGCAAAAAAATGCACATTGCAGATAATGGATTCATTTAACAATCATGAAGTTTACTTAATGGCTGCAGATTTGCTTAATGACTGCTGTAAAAAATGTCATAAAATTGGGTTAGTCATGTGTTGATCTGCTTAACGACTGGCATGACTTATGCATATAATTCCAGACTTCAATTATGGTTGTCATTTGAAGACCACATATAGTTCTCCAAGTTTGCTATGAGAGGTGGATTTTCCCTCCAAATTCTTAGGATAAATAGATTCTCAGGAAAAAGAAATCACTAATTTTTGAAAGTACAGAATGGTTTACTGTGATACATGAATTAAATGCCAGTCAATTTTACAGTAATAATTCTGTGGAGGTATGTGAGAGAATGTTGTTGAATAGACTGCTAAAAGAAAGTGAATTTTCTTCTAAAACAAAGACAAATGGGTTTTGCTCCTGCAGATCTGTTCTTCCTTCTTATTGCAGAAGAGAAAAGAGAGAGAGAGAGAGCAAGTCACAGATGAAAAAGAAAACTGATTTATTCCATTTGTGAATCTGGAGACATATTTTCCTCCTCCAGAGACTAGCTTCTGTTTTTGTCTTTCTGTCTCTTATTCATGCCACAGAGTCCTGTAAGTTTTTCAAGGTGATTTCTAAATTGTCACGTTATGTGACTTGTAATTATATTTTTCCTGACAGATCTTTGGGAAATCTTTACTGCCTCTTTTATACATATCTATATCTATATCTATATCTATATCTATATCTATCTGAAATATAATCTTTTGAAAATTAAAAATAAAATAAGCACATTGAGAATGTATTTTGTGTTTAACGTGAGAAGGTAAGCTCACGTTTTTGTTTTGTTTGATTATATACTAAAACAGGTGTATATTAAAATGTTATAGCTTTATTCCCAGGATAAGCATTCAAGTGACCTTGTTTAGAATTGGAAATTCAGGATAGAAGTTTTCATGAAATGAAATATATAAAGCATGATTTAAAAATGTATATATGTAAAACACATGTCAGAGCGGCAATCAGCCCTGTAACCTTGCGTGGGGGTAATTGCCCTCATTTTGAGTTGGATCATGACTTTTATCCTTCTGTATACTTTGATCAATAAAACCGGAATACATCTTCTAATTAAACTCATATTTATTGTAAAGAAAATAAAAATCTTACTAATCTAAAATAATTACATGTTGGCAAATATCCCAGCCTGAGACCTTCCCTGGCCAGAGAACAAAGGAAAGTTTTCAGAAGAAGAGAAGAAAATGCAGGACATGCGCAGTAGATTCTGATAAGGAACTTGGCAAGCTATGGTGAGTCTGAAAGTCCAGAAATTAAAGCTCTGCTGGTAAATATAAAAATGCAATGACAACACATAATTATTGACATGTGACTCCAAATGGATTAATTAAATACTTGTCTATCCTAGCTAGAAAACTGCTTAACAAATTCTAACTTGTGCCTTTTTGGCATAACTATGAGCTAAGGACTGTTCTGCATAGATTTTAGCTATCCTTGCACCTTCTTTTGCTAATGCTATGGATCTGTATCCTAACTAACCACCTTTATTCATTCAGTCAGTCAGTTCCACCATTCCAGAATCCTGGAATTCATTTCTGCCATTTCTGGAACTTCTATAGTAAATAAAGGAAGACGCTAGTTATATGAGAACTCCATTCAACTCAAATATTCTTTGGTTGCAAATCATGAATGTCCTCACTGGAAACTCCAGACTAGGACAATTTCTTTTGTACTTTCTAAGTTGTCATGGTATTGATTGTGTGTATGTGTATTCTTTGATTATTACATTGGAAAATGTAAGGCAGACCAGGCAGGCAGCAAGGAATTGAAAAGGAATTACAGGTCATTCTTGATTTACGACCACAAGTGAACCCAAAATTTTTGTTGCTAAGCAAAACATTTGTTAAGTGAATTTTGCCCCATTTTATGACCTTTCTTGCCACAGTTGTTAAGTGAATCACTGCAGTTGTTAGGTGAGTAACACGGTTATTAAGTAATCCTGGCTTCCCATTGAATTTGCTTGCCGGAAGGTTGCAAAAGGTGATTGCATGGTGCAGGGACCCTGCAACCGTCATAAATATGAGTCAGTTGCCAAGCATCTGAATTTTGATCACATGACTATGGGGTCGCTGCAAAGGTTGTAAGTGTGGAGAATGACCATAAGTTACTTTTTTCAGTGATGTTGTAACTTTGAACAGTCACTAAATGAACTGTTGTAGGTGGAGGACTACCTGTATATAACCTGTGGAAAAATTTCAAAAATCTTAGTGTTTTCGTCTTTGAGGCTTTATTAGCACTAGGGTAAGCATGGGATCATAAATACCAAAAGCAGGTAAGTTAGAGTGACAATCTTCCCTATAATGATGTATGGATAGGAGAGTGGACATTAAGAATGGCTGATTAAAAAAGAGTTGTCACCTTTGAATTGTGGTTCTGGCAGAAATTATTGCATATACCTTGGGCAGCCAGGGCAACCAACAGAGAGGTGCTTGTATAAAACCAGTTCCATGGCTTAGGACCTGGGTACTTGCAGGACTGCCTACTACCACCAATAACCTCCCACCGGCCGATACGCTCTCATAGAGAAGGGCTCCTCCGGGTGCCGTCAGCCAAACAGTGTCAACTGGCAGCCCCCAGGGGGAGAGCTTTCTCTATGGGGGCACCTACTATCTGGAACGAGCTCCCCCCGGAGATATGGAGGATCCCGGATCTGCGCACCTTCCGCCGCGCTCTTAAGACCTTTTTATTTCACCAGGCGGGCCTGGCCTAACCTCTCTTCCTCTTTTAGCGTTTAAATTTTAATCTGTTTTAAATTGTGTGGGGTGTTTTAATTCTGTCTGGGCCAAATCTATTTAATTTGATTTTATCTGGGTTTTTAAATTTTGTATACATGTATTTTTATTGTTGGCTGTTCACCGCCCTGAGTCCTTCGGGAGTAGGGCGGTATACAAATCTAATAAACCTAAACCTAAACCTAAACCTAAACCTAAACATGATTAGAAGCCAAAATCTCAAGACTATGCCTGATTTACTTGGCCATGTCATGCGTGCAAATTCATTGGAGAAATCAATGGTGCTAGGAATGGTTAGTGGAACAAGAAGAAGGGCAAACACGCTGGCTTGATAACATCAAAAGTGATACAAAGCTGAGCATCCAATGTCAGAGTGGCAATCAGCCCCGTTCCCATCCTGGGATAATTGCACTAATTAGAGGTGGATTGTGACATTTTCCTTGAGTATACTTCATAAGAAAAATAAACCGAAGATATATTTTCTAAGAAAACTCATATTTATTGTAAGAAAATAAAAACAATCTTACTAATCTAATTAGGTTACGTCTTGGCAACTTTCCCGGCTACCTCTCTTGGCAGGTGAACAAAGAAAAAAGTTTTAGAGAAGAAGAAAGGAATGTAGACATGCGCGGTAGCTTACTGATAAGAGTCTGGCAAAGCTACCCTAAATCTGAAGGTCCAAAAATAAACGCTCAGCTGGTAAATACAGAAACGCAGTGACATCCAACAACAAAAAGAAGCTGTATTTAACAGGGTAGTAGTCAAAGTCATCAAGAATCGGACACAAATGAATGGTTAAAACAAGAAATGTGGGATGAAAGGGGTGCAGAAGCCTAGCATAGGGGTCCCCAGCCCATGGGCTGTGGTATGGCACTGGGCGGTAGCCCATTCTGGACTGGGGTGCACAAGCAGCAGACAAGTGCATGGACATGTACAGCTCTAGTTGTGTGAGCAGTGGGAGTGTGCATGCAAAGCTCCATTTGGCTATCCTCCAACAGAGGGTACCTGCTGCTTATGTGGAATCCTCCCTTACCCTCCTTTGCTGCCAACATTGGTGGATTGCAAAGCTGGAAAGGTTGGGAACCACTAGCCTAGTGGTTAAGAGGCTGGGCTTATCAATTGGAAGTTTGGCAGTTTGAGACCTAAGCTATGCTGGCCACATGATCACGGAAGCATCTTCGGACAACACTGGCTCCTTCTGCTAGGAAACGGAGATGAGCACCGTCCCCTAGAGTCAGATATGACTAGACAGGTGAAACCTTTGCCTCTTTTTAAAAACATGACATGATATATCTTAACAATGTCAATAAAAGATTAAAGGTCTCCCTTTGATTTGTTGTGTTGTTCATTAGAATTATCACTCTAGACCAGATACAACAAAAAGCAAAAGTTGGGAGTGGGACTAAAGCAGACTGTGAACATGGTCAGATGTGAATGTGAATAGACAATGCCTTCTTCCCCAGACACTCTCCTCTCTTTTTCCTTTTATTTTCCCCCTTTTCCTCTTTTTTTCACCTTGATTTTTGATGTTCCTCTTTCCTCCCTCCCAACCCGGAGAGCAGACTGAAAGAAGGGACACAGCGTCAGAGAGTCAGAACCTGTGGTGGGTTTCAAATTTTTTTACTACCGGTTCCATGGGCATGGCTTGGTGGCCGTGGCAGGGGAAAGGATACTGTAAAATCTCCATTCCCACCTCATTCCAGGGGAAGGATACTGTAAAATCTCCATTTCCTCCCAATCAGCTAGGACTTGGGAGGCAGAGAATAGATAGGGGTGGAGCCAGTTGAATTTTTACTACAGGTTCTCCGAACCACTCAAAATTTTTGCTACCGGTTCTCCAGAACTGGTCAGAATTTACTGAAACCCACCTCTGGTCTGAAGTGATTTCCAGAGGATCTGTATACTAGTCTAAAGCTCCAGATTGGTTAATGGTCATGTATATTCGCCTGTTTCATTTTCTGATAAACAGTTTCCATATTCGGTCTCAATTTCATTAAGTCAGAAAGAGTTCCTTCAGGCAATGTCAGGATTTAAACAGACGCTACAGTACTATATAGTAAATGAGCAAAGAAGCAGTTCTCCAGAAAAGAGTATATTCAGCAAGCGCTCCCTTTTTCCGTTCCTTTTGTTTGTTCCCTGGTAACTCTCTATGCATACTGATGGCATGACACAAATGCTAAATCCCGATTCTAGTAGGTCACATCACAGAACTGCTTTCTGAAGCAAAGAAATGTTTCACCTGCAGTTCTTAGACAAGCCCCAAGATGGAGTGAATGATCCAGCGTAACATTTGCATTGCTCCTTTAATTTGAAGAGATGTTAGTCAACTCTGGTATAAAAATTAATTTTGTACTTAGGATTCATCCTCAGTTCAAAATATGATCCATTAAGAAGAAATGAAATTCACAATCTTTGGAAACTTTTGTGAGTTTGGATGAAAGATGATGAATGAGACCTCACAATCTTTTGATCCAGCAAGATATGGGTGTCTAAAACAACATGCTTACTGTTTGGGAAATACAACAAAGTTCCCTGTTTCTGAAATATGTATTGAATGCAGTGGCATAAACCAGGAGTCACCAACCTTTTGGACCTCAGGGACCACTAAATTCATAATTTTAAATCCCGGGCACCACTAATATGATCTGCCTAATGATAGTCTAGGTGGGTGTGGCTAAGTGGTCATGTGACTGGGTGAGCGTGGCCAACTTGATGTCACTTGCATCGAGGGGTACCTCATCATTCTCTACTCACCCTTCCCTCCCAGCCATTCCTCACCTGCCTGCCCGGGCTCCTTAGGACCCCAACAGGAAGCAGTTGTTGGAGTTAAACAGCCACCACGAGAAAGAGTTGGCAAAACAGCTGGCTCAGTTCAAATTGGATCTGACCAAGAAGGAGCTGCAGCAGAAGCACCTCGCTGAGGACTACAAGCATAGGCTTTCCCAGCAGAGGGAAGACCTGCTGGAGTGCAAAGCCAGGTACCAGTGCCTGCAGGCTCAGAGGGCTGAGATGGTCAGCCAGTACCAGGCCATGATGCAGTCCCACTGGAACGAGGCCCTCCAGTTCTTTACCACCTGTGGCGCTTCCCTTCAGCCTTCATCCAAAGCCCCACACCAGGAGGCTGAAACAGACCCCAAGTCAGAATTTCTGCCCCCCTCTGACTCACACAAAAAAATCCCGAAGGGGGAGACTCTTTGCAGCAACACAAACGTTCATTGCACGTATCTGGCCCAGGGGCCATAATTTGAGGACCCCTGATTTAGTGCAATATAAAAAATGTAAATAATTTTTCTGCGGACCACCAAAATTTTCTCACGGACCACCAGTGGTCTATGGGCCACCAGTTGGTGAGCGCTGGCATAAACTACTGGAGCTGCCCCCTGCAAGTTGGATGGGTGATTTCAGTGACATCGACTCTTTAGCACCTCACAAAGAGGCAGAGTATTTAGCATTGACTCCATATCCCATCTTTACTGTTACTCCTACTGCTATTGCTTTGTCTTCCAGGCTGCTAATTTCAGGATCACTTCCATCTATGTGTGTTACCAGGCACGCATAGAATCATTGTTCTCTGATCTCCTCTTGGCAGAATGTAGTCAGCTAGTTTCTAGTTACCTAGAGCTAAGATGATTAGGGGACTGGAGGCTAAAACATACAAAGAATGGAATTGGGTATGTCTAATTTAATGAAAAGAAGGACTAGGGGTGACATGATAGTAGTGTTCCAAAGTCTAAGGGGCTGCCACAAAGAAGAGGGGGTCAATTTATTCTCCAAAGCACCTGAAAGCAGGACAAGAAGCAATGGATGGAAACTAGTCAAGGAGAGACACAGCTAGAATTTAATTTAATTTAATTTATCACATTTCTATGCCGCCCAACTCCCAAGGGACTAGAATTAGGGAGAAATTTCCTGATGGAACAATTAATCAGTGGAACAACTTGCTTTCAGAACAGTGGTGGGTTGCCCCGGGTTTCGCAAGAACCGGTAGTAAAACCAGCAGGAGGCTCCACCACTGACCCGGACGTCATCAAAGTTGATCTGCACATGCCCGGAAGAGCGCATATGCGGGCACGATGCGAACTGGTAATAAAGGTAAGTAGAACCCATCCCTGCTCCAGAAGTTGTGAATAGTCTAACACTGGAAGATTTTAAGAAGAGATTGAACAACCATTTGTCTGAAATGGTATAGGGTTTCCTGCCTGAGCAGGGGGTTGGACTAGAAGACCTCCCTTTCAACTCTGTTAATCTGTTATTCTATTCTGTTATAGGCTTTATCAACCTATATCGTGCATTTCCTTAAATGCACAGTTCTCTTATAAGTTATAAAAGCCTGTTTCGCTAAGGTTAGATTCCCACTCTCAAGAATGCTCATAAATGCTCATTTGTTTTTGGACGCACTGGTTTACTCATTTGTTTTTGGAGGCACTGGTCTACCACCACACTGCCTTTTAACATTGATCAGCTGTAGGGCGGCCCTACAGCTGCAATAGATCGGAGGTGGCGCCAAATAAAAGGTAAGAATAACACCGGGGGTGGGGGGGAGGGTGGGAGCTCCAGAACAAAGAGAACTGGTTCGGTGACGTCATATTGTCACCACTACTGGCTCGGCCGAACCGGGAAGAACCCACCACTGAATTTATGCCTCTCCATTCATGGCAAAAAAGATCATGGTGGGAGTAGACAAAGAATACATTGATTTTTGAGCCTTCCAAGGAGGGCTTCTAATTTTTAAAACATGTTTTAGAAGCATGGCAAGCTTTTAACTGTGCCAGGTCTTTTAAGACTATAGTATTGTTTTCTGGCACTTCCTGGAGTGGCACTGCTGCAAAATGGAACAACTTTGTTATCTGCTAATCCATGTGATTTATTTATTGATTTTTTTTTTCAGTGGGAGAGCATCATGTTTAAGGTATAATATGTAAGGTAGTGTAATTAGGGTTGGGAACGGATAGCCCTTCATATAATCCTTACAATCTACCATGCAGAATCTGGTAGTTTATAGATTTCGTCTCTGTATTTGTTTAACATATCCATGGGTGTATGAGCATGCTACTAATGAGCAAAATACAGATTCCCAAAGTAATATCTCAATGCCGTCTATAAAATAAAAATGACTAAGATTCAGTTAAAATCCCAAGAAGAGCATTTCACAGGGAATCAATTACCTCGGTTCCTCTTCACTGAACTGTTCAACAGGAGGTTGGATAGTCACTTATATCTTGAATGCTTTAATTTGGGTACCTGTTTAATTTAAACAATTAAAATATTTTGTCACATATGCCTTCACACCTAATTAAACATAGCTATTACGTACATATACAATCGTTAGAACGATACTGATTATTTATTTATTTCACATATCACGAGAATCCAAATATTCCTGGTAGTTTTACTTCACTATATGTAGGCTTGAAATATGAACTCTTCCTTGTGTTTTAGGTTTTTAATTGACTGAAAGTTGTATTTTTATCTTCAGAGGGATGATAGTTGTGCTTCTCTAGCCAGATAATTGATAAAACTAATTAATTGCACAGAATTCTAAGGTTGTATTTCCGTATGTCAGATTTGGCAGTTTCAACTTTCAACCCATACTTTCATAGAAACAGACATCCCCAAACCAACTTATTTATTTGCAACAAATCATCTGGTGGTCCTTCTGATAGCTTCATTTGACTATATTGTCTATGGAGATTCCCAGTCATTCAGGTCATGGTTGTCCCAAAAGTGCTTTTTCAAAAGGTAACTGTTTTTCCTTGAAGATGTTTCGTGTCTCATCCAAGAGCTTCTGATACCCAAAGAGCTGCTGATCCAGTTCTACAGAGGAATTATTGAGTCTGTCATCTGCACCTCTATAACTGTCTGATTTGGTTCCACACCCCAACAAGACAGACACAGACTTCAGAGGACAATTAGAATTGCAGAAAAAAACAATTACTACCAACCTGCCTTCCACTGAGGACCTGTATACTGCACGAGTCAAAAAGAGGGCTGTGAAAATATTTACAGACCCCTCGCATCCTGGACATAAACTGTTTCAACTCCTACCCTCAAAATGATGCTAAAGAGCACTGCACACCAGAACAACTAGACACAAGAACAGTTTTTTCCCGAACGCCATCAATCTGCTAAATAAATAATTTCCTCAACACTGTCAAACTAGTTACTAAGTCTGCATTACTATTAATCTTCTCATCGTTCCTATCACCCATCTCCTCCCACTTATGACTGTATGACTGCAACCTTGTTGCTGATATCCTTAAGATTTAAATTGACTGTTTCCCTATGACTATCATTAAGTGTTATTCCTTATGATTCTTGACGAATGTATCTTTTCTTTTATGTACTCCGAGAGCATATGCACCAAGACAAATTCCTTGTGTGTCCAATCACACTTGGCCAATAAAGAATTCTATTCTATTCTATTCTATTCTATTCTATTCTATTCTATTCTATTCTATTCTATTCTATTCTATTCTATTCTATTCTATTCAGCTGAACTGAAGATGCTTCTTGGGTGAAAAGTAAAACATCTTCAAGGAAAAACAAAGTTCAGTTGCCTTTTGAAAAAGCACCTTTGGAATTTGACTAGCTTCATTCAGCTGTCCTACCTGTGACCTGCTCCTTGTACAGGTAATTTCAAAGTGAGTTTATTTCTACCCTGTCACTCACTGTAAAAACCACAAATGTACTGGCTACTAACAACTCTTGCAGAAAGCAACACTGTGGTTTACCCAGCCAACTTGTCCCTTCTCTTAATTCCCCCCTTTCCTATTTATAGGAAAAAATAGGAAATGACTTGGCTTTACAAAAAGGTAGGTTGTTGTGCTTTCCTACAAACATGATGCTTAAGTGTGACATTATCTACTAAAACATCCCTGCGGATTCCAAGTGAATGAAAGAGGGCATGTACAGTATGAAACTATAGTATGTACTGCAGTCAAGCTAGAAAGATGGATGTGGCAGAGTCAGTCCCGATTAGATAAAATATAAGTCTTGAGAAATAATGTTTCTATAGGCAGAGAAATTTTTATAGCCTTTGCACTGGAGAAAGGGACATTTTAATAGTAACTGCTATTAGTCAAATGATGAATGTTTACTATAATTTAATGTTCTGAAATATTACCAGATCGTATCTCACTCACTTTTTTCTCCCACTCAGCTATCATATAAAATTGCAGTAATACTGGAGACGATGTTCTTCAAAATATTATACAATGGTTATAAAGGAGTATTGAATATTTTGAAATGTGAACAGGAACAATAGGGAGATATGGAATATGGAATTCTCATTTAGCAAGAAAGCTATACAAAGCAATGCAAGTAGATGGGCTTCATCTTAAATAAATAGGATCTGAAGGGCATGCTTTCAAATTCTCCAGGACCATGGAATTCAGCTAAATTAACAGCTACATTTATTTATTTATTTATTTATTTATTTATTTTTTATTTATTTATTTATTTATTTATTTATTTATTTATTTATTTATTTATTTATTTATTTATTTATTTATTTAATTTGATTTATATGCCGCCCTTCTCCGGAGACTCAGGGCGGCTTACAATGTGTTAAGCAATAGCCTTCATACTTTTGTATATTTATACAAAGTCAGCTTATTGCCCCCACAAACTGGGTCCTCAATTTACCCACCTTAGAAAGGATGGAAGGCTGAGTCGACCTTGAGCCTGGTGAGTTTCGAACTGGTGTAATTGCAGGCAGCTGGATGTTAATTGCTGCCTTAGTAGGAGGCATCAGCATGAGAGGAGGAAAAAGGGGAGGGGGGAAATATTTTGATTTCATGAAAAGTTTATTCAAAGGAAAACCACTGGAAATAGTTCATATTTTTTAAAACAATTCCTGTCTCCAGTCTCAAAAAGTAAATTAAAGGCAGCATTTATTTCAGTGAGAAGGAAAAATAGAGAAGCAGCACCTGTAGTAAGCTAATTGTACATATTTACTGAATATCACCACCCTATCTGTTATTGCTTCCAGGCACTGTAATTTAGGTTAGAGTGGAGTGGAGTGGAGTGGAGTGGAGTGGAGTGGAGTGGAGTGGAATGGAATGGAATGGAATGGAATAGAATAGAATAGAATAGAATAGAATAGAATAGAATAGAATAGAATAGAATAGAATAGAATAGAATAGAATAGAATAGAATAGAATAGAATAGAATAGAATAGAAAAGGAAAGGAAAGGAAAGGAAAGAAAAGGAATTCTTTATTGGCCAAATGTGATTGCACACACAAGGAATTTGTCTCCGATGCATAAGCTCTCAATGTACATATAGATAACAAAGTGATGAGTCATGGATCATAAAATAAGATGCAATCATAATTATAAGATACAAACAACAGGGGATAAATCATAAAATATCAATAGGAGAAAGTAGTAGGAAAGATAAGGTGAGAAAGATGAGAAAGTGAGAAAGGTGAGAAGATGACAAGGATAATAGTAATCTAGCCCTATAACATGGGTAAATATCTTTAGGCATAAGTGCATCACAGTGCATATCTTCATCCAACTCTGATGTCAAGGAGAAATAAGACACTATCACTGGTGATATCTTGCTTCAAATCATTGTGTTAGCTCTCCTAGGGCTTTGTTTGGCTACCCCATGGGTAGTGGGGGAAGGAGGCAAAAAACGTTATTTCAGGACAGGGCAACCTTTTTTCTGCTAATAGAATTTTTTTTTTTTAAAAAAACCAAGACTGAAAGGTCATGGTAGTGATGGTGTAATATTGTACTTTTGGACTCTTCAGATTTAGCTTTTCAGATTGTTAAAATAAAAGTAAGTACATTAAATCTAGCAGCATTACTGCATTTGCTTTGGAGAGGATGAAAAGGAAGATGACAATGATTTTGCAAAACTATGATTTTGGTGACACATATTACCTATTTCTGGGCAAAACACTTCTTAGGCTGCCATTTTCTAGCTGTTGTTACATCCTGGATGCCCGGTCTTATTAATCTATATATCTGAGTCACTGGTGAAATCCAATTTTTTTTACTACCGGTTCTGTGGGTGTGGCTTGGTAGGTGCTTGGTGGGCGTAGCAGGGAAAGGATATCACAAAATCTCCATTCTCTCCTAATTCCCCAGTATTCCCACTTGATACTGCAGGGGTCTCCCCTGTTTTTCGATCTGCTATTATAATCAGACTTACAAGGAGCACACTAGGTAACAGTTTAATGCTCTAGATCATGTCAAAAATCAATGATCTCTCCGAAGACATGCAATCTCTGTTGCTTTGCTTTGCCTGTCTTTTGAAAAAGCATTATAATGAAATTTCAGAGGAACCTTGGAGGTCTTCTAGTCCAACTTAAGCAGCTTAAGCAGGAAACCCTATATTCCTACCCACTTAAACAAAGACTTTATGGTCCTTGACCCTGCTAGCACAGGTTGTTGTGGCTCCGTTGCCTGAGCCTGTGTCATCGTCAGGAGAGGACTCGGAGAGTGAAAGGGAGGAGTTGGCAAGGCCTCCCTCTCCAGGACCCTCCTCTCTGGCAATGACCCCGGAGGACACTGAAGGGCAAGAGATAGGCCCAGAGCCAAGCATGTCTCCGCAGCCACAGGTGGACGGCGACGAAGGAGATAAGTGCTGGCTGGATCCTCAACAGTGACGCAGGGAGAAACGTGCACAGCAGAAGGGAAGGAGTGCCAGAGATTAGCTGAGTCACTGGACCACACCCCACAGGATATAAAAAGGAGCATGGTGGCCAGTCAAACCTTGTGACGAACAAAGCTGAAAGCTTCCATGCCATTCTGCACTGCCGGACTCTTGCTTTAAGACTGGATTATCTCTGGACTGAATTGTAATTATTGAGCTGCTTACCTTTGATGTGCCAGAAGTGGAGAGAAGTTATGTCTTCTCTTTGTAACTAATAAACTCTGGGCAGGCAGCCACTAGGTTTTTGCCGGCTGGGTTGCTCCTTATCTCCTGAATGCTTGTTGGTGTGTGTGCGTGGGGTCGGGGACAGAACACAGGTAGAGTTATACATTACTTACTTAGATTTTTTAAAAAAATAGAATGGAATAACAGAACAACAGAGTTGGAAGGGATCTTGGAGGTCTTCTAGTCCAACTCCCTGCTCAAGCAGCAGACCCTATGCCCGTGATGGCGAACCTATGGCACGGGTGTCACAGGTGGCATGCGGAGCCATATTGGTGGGCACGCAAGCTCAGCTCCGGCACGCATGCATGTGCCAGCCAGCTGATTTTTGGGCCTTCTGGGCCCACCAGAAGTCAGGAAACATACTGTTTCCAGCCTCCAGAGGGCCTCTTGGGGGAGGGGAAGGCCGTTTTTGCCCTCCCCAGTCTCCAAGAAAGGCTCTGGAGCCTGGGGAGAGCAAAAAAATGAGTTTACTGGGCCCACTGTTCCATTACGTGCCAAAAGCGTAACATGGGGGAGGCGGGGAACATAGAATTATGGATGTGGGCACGCGTGTGTGTGACCCTACCACGTGCCCCCGCTTTTGGCACGCGATGGCAAAAAGGTTAGCCATCACTGCCCTATGCCATTCCAGACAAGTGGCTGTCCAGTCTTTTCTTAAAAACCTCCAGCGATGAAGCCCCCACAACTTCTGAAGGCAAGCCATTCCACTGGGTAATTGTTCTCACCGTTAGGAAATTTCTCCTTAGTTCTAGGTTGCTTCTTCCTTTGATTAATTTCTATGCATTATTTGTGGTATATTTGATTAAGTTTTTGCACTGTGGTTATTTGTTATTGCACTGGTCTTTTTATTGATTTTAAAAGTTCCCTGTAAAGCATTCAGAACTGCAAGTGAATTGGGGTGGGAAACAGAAATTGATTAAATCAAACATCAGTAGGATCTTGCGTTTTTCTCTCGATTTGCACCAACTGTCTCTGGTATAAAATCAAAGTCTAGAGACAAAAATGTGCCTTGCTCTGCATCTTTTGATGTAATTCTCTTCTAGCCCTATTTCAGCAGGAGATGCATACACTATAATTGGCACTTGTGGCAAGTCGTTTTCCAATGTTCTTTGTAGCTGCTAGCCTTATTACAGAGAATCTTACTTGTAGCCATGTGGGATCCCTCTGTGGAGCAGCAGGTTCTCAGTGCTGCCAAAATAACCAAAGACAGGAAAAAAGAAATCCAAATAAACCTGACAGATGCCTGCATCAATTTGATTAATACATCTTGATTAAGGCTAACCAATGACCAGTGACAAAACAATCAGCTACGTAGAGATGTTTTCACTAGCTACCTCAAATAGGTACAACATAATAAGTAAATGTGACTTTTTTGTCAAAGACCATCTGTTCATAGTGTAATATAGAAAAAGAACAAGAACTAAAAACTCAAACAGTACTAAAGTAGAGGAATATTTCCATAGCATGTGTAAATTTCATGTGTCTACTTTACATAGGTATGTCCACCCCAGTGGTGGGATTCAAATAATTTAACAACCGGTTCTCTGCCCTAATGAGTTCTTCCAACAACCAGTTCAAAAAGTTAACAACCGGTTCTCCCGAAGTGGAGCAAACTGGCTGAATCCCACCATTGGTCCACCTCCAATCCCCACTCAGTTAACAGCAACGATATGGAGAAAATCAAAGCAAATCTTCCAGAGCTATCTAGTAAGAGACAGATTGGCAAAACAAAACCAAAAAATTTCCTAAATGGCATATTGAGAAGCTTGGATAACAAGGTGTGTGTGTGTTTAAAACAACACACCACACAGAATGGACAGCCAGATAGAAAATGTATGATTGATTCAATTTCCACAAACAAATAAGATCCTAAGCCAGGGCTGTCAAACTCCCAGCCCGCGGTCCAGATGTGTCATGCACTGGCCACGCCCACATCCGGTTTAGCGAAAGGGGAAAAAGTCCCAATAGGTCATGTGATGCCACTGTGACGACACTGCTGTCCTAAGCTATAGGTAGTCCTTTGACGTATGACCACAACTGAGCCCAAAATTTATGTCACTAAGTGAGACTTTTGTTAAGTGAATTTTGGCCAATTTTATGACCTCTCTTGCCACAGTTGTTAAGCGAATCACTGCAATTGTTAAGTTAGCGACATGGTTGTTAAATGTATTTGGCTTCCCCATTGACTTTGCTTGTCAGACGTTTGCAAAAGTGATCACATGACCCTGGGACACTGAAACTGTCATAAATATATAGTCAGTTGCTAAGTGTCTGAATTTTGATCATGTGACCATGGGAATGCTGCAATGGTCCTAAATGTGAAAAATTGTCATAAGTCATTTATATCAGTGCTGTTGTAACTTCAAACGGTCACTAAATGAACTTTGTAAGTTGATGACTCCCTGTATCTTGCATTGACATATTGTGATGTGTCCTTTCTGTTCATATGGCAAAAATAGGGCTATACTCCAATTAGTTTAGGGCTCAGTTTTAGGGCTTTAGCCCTAGGGTTTAGGGCTCATCTCCATGCTTCCTGTCCCAAGGCTGACTGAGTTCAGATATTGAGTTAATGATCCATAGTCTCTAAATTCCTTCCAAGTTGATGGAAAAGTTCAAAGAATCAAAGAGGTCAAAGCTTCATAATTAAAAATACATTTATACAAAATTTAAAGTGAAATATTCTCATATGAGCCTCTAATGAGTTTAGCCCACGTTACAGAGGGAAAAAAAAGGAGTTAGAAAACAGCTCTTAGAAGCTGAGCAAAATTGGCTGAATATCCTGAATCTTTGTGATTTCAGAACTCCAAGTCACACAAGAAGGAAGCTGATTAACTTTAAATATATTTTATAGCTCCAGGTATGTAGTTACTATTGCTATGCTCCAGCAACCCATCACTGATACTGCTTCACAGTGCTTTTTTTCAGCTCTCTCTAAGTGGTTTACAGAGTCAGCATATTGCTCCCAACAATCTGGGTCCTCATTTTACCAACTTGGAAGGATGGAAGGCAGAGTCAACCTTGAGCTGGTGAGATTCGAACTGCTGAACTGCCGAACTGCTGGCAGCCGGCAGTCAACAGAAGTAGCCTGCAGTACTGCATTCTAACCACCGCACTACCCTGGCTCATAATTTAAAAAATGGTGGTTTGTCATCAGTGGAAAAGGTCTCAACTACTGGCCTCTGAGCAATGAATCAATTACCCCCTTTAAATCAGTGAAGAAGATTCCTGCAGTTGTTTAGAATATTTTTCCACTAAATTTTACAATAGTGAAAGGTTGACTGTCCTGATCAGAAGCCACCTTTCTCTTCAGACTGCTCCTTTTCTTCAACTAAGCAGTCATTAGTTTCCAATGGAAGTGCCTGGCCTAGAGTTTACTGGTTCCACTTAGCAGCACCATCCCACAAATGGAAGAGAAAAACCTTTGAAACCACCAATAGTCCACCATGAAATATATAGAAAACCAAACAATAGTTCTTGGCTGCTATATGTCCAGAGGAGCAGCATACTCCTAGGAGCAGAAGCAGTACAGAAAACCTGATCACCGGGCATCCTTGTCGCTTGGAAAGTTAGCTGGGGCTGCAGCGAAAACCCAGAGCAGAACGGTGTTGCTACAAGCTCGCACACAGCAAGGTAAGGCAAGTTGCAACAAACTAATGCAAAGCAAGGCAAGGCAAAGCAGGGCAAAGCAAGGTAGCAAGATGTTGGTAATCGTAACTGTGGTGGAAGAACGCAACACTTGTTCCTGACAAATGCCCCTCCCCACAGTGTCTCCTTAAACCCTATTCCTCAGGTGAGCCTAGCTAGGCAAGGAAAGGCAAGTTGCAACAAACTAATGCAAAGCAAGGCAGCAAGATGTCGGTAATTGTATGTGTGGCTGGAAGAATGCAACGCTTGTTCCTGACAAATGCCCCTCCCCACAGCATCTCCTTCAATCCTATTCCCCAGGTGAGTCTCATGACAAGGGGTGGGGTGCCCTCCTCCCGAGTTGCTGGGACAGCCTGCGCTGATCCTGCCTCCTCTCTATTCTCCATGCTTGGGGATCAGGTGGGAAAGGCAATTGTTCTCCACAACTTCATCATTCCTCTGCTCGCTACCTGTCCTTTCTATCTCCTCCCCCCTTGCTCGGTTGTCCTGCGCCCTCTCTTCTTCTCTGACGACACTTCCCAGGCCTGAGGGACCCGGGCTGCAGCATCCTGCTCCTCTGGTCACTCCTCTGGGGGCAGAGAGGCTTTCTCTGTCAGCACCGTCTCTGTCTCGTCTTCAACCCCGGCTTCCAATGGGGCCATAACAATTTAATACATGACTACACCAGGTTGTAGACATTGATTAAATTATAAAAAAACCATTTACAACTAGAAAAGTGGGTAAAAACATGGACCCACTGCTTTATTAAATCTGCTGGTTCAGAGGTTCATTTCTTCTCTGTTTGGTAGAGAATTTGCATGTCTCTGTTAAATAAATATTATTACCATTACTCTCTTAAATAGTCCTTGGCATTTTTATTTTATATTGGTTACATAAAAAAGTGTCTTCAGTTCTCAAGATTTTAAAAGTCATCTTGGAAACAGTATAAAACTGTATTTGAAAGACAGCAAAACAAAACACGGACAAAAAAACCCCTTTACATAAGTCCAACATGCATTTATGTTTTATCTAGTATAATAATGTTAACAACTGATATCTAGCATAGTTGTGGAACTATTTGGAATATATTATGACATGTCAGAATGGGTGGATAGATGGACTGAAACCCTGAATAAAGTAAAATGGGTACCGTATATATAATTCCTAGCCCTTTTAAAGAGATGAACTAGGGTTCCATAGCTGTTTAACAAGATCCTTGAAGTACTAGTAATAAAAATAGAAGGAAAACATAGTGGAGACTAAGCATATTTATTAAAGATGAAGTTTCTGAAATTGTGAATATAGCATAGAAAACAAGCGTAAAAATGCAATGTTCCATGTTTCTAAATTTTACAAAACCAGATTGCTGTATCTAACAATCTCTTGGCTGTATGTATAACCTTTTCCTCATGCTCACACACATCTTAATTGTATCACGATAACAAAGAATAAAGTTTCAGTTTGAAAACCTTTCAGACACCAGAGTTTACAGACTATGATAGTCAAAACTGAACCTCCACATATTGTGACAGGTTCTAGATCCCATTCCAGAACTCTTCAGAACTCTAGAAAATGCATTCTCAAGAAATTCTACACATCAGTAAAAAGTTGAAAGCTTGGAAACAGGAGGAGGAATGGACATCTTTTTCAAATTCTCCATTCTAAATACAGAATGAAGTATTGATTATCAAATGAAATGAACCAATCAGTTGTTTCCCTTTCAATACACTGAAAGCAGAATCTCTTTCAATACACTGAAAGCAGAGTTCAGCAACTACAGGCTCTGTAGAGCCTGTAGTTGCTGAACTACAGGCTCAGAGTTAATGTGTTAAAAATGGTTAATATCAGGGGTGAAATAAAGCAGGTTCTGACATGTTGTGGAGAACTGGTAGTGGAAATTTTGAGTAGTTCAAAGAACCGGCAAATACTACCTCTGGCTGGCCCCAGAGTGGGGAGGGAATGGGGATTTTGCAGTATCCTTCCCCTGCCACGCCCACCAAGCCACGCCCACCAAGCCACACCACGTCCACCAAGCCACGCCCACAGAACCGGTAGTAAAAAAAATTGGATTTCACC
Organism: Masticophis lateralis; assembly: GCA_030761175.1. NCBI lineage: Eukaryota > Metazoa > Chordata > Lepidosauria > Squamata > Colubridae > Masticophis > Masticophis lateralis. The sequence goes on from JAUDYJ010000002.1 coordinate 199,163,260, forward strand.
ACTGGTTAATGTGGTGAAACATGGGAGAAAGCAGGAAAGATTCATGGTATGAACTCTCCAGCAAATCCGATGCGTTAGTGGATTAAAAAGACAGCTAGAAAAGAGATCACACATTTCTTAGACAAAGGAAATCCTTTCTGAATTATTTGATCAGTTTTGCTAATGGGTAATTGCTCCATAAAAGCTTTTGGGTAACATTAACAACATACATGGCACCTTCCAATGCAACAACATTGCTGTCAAAAGTGAAGCCTTATAAATAAGTCTTACTGAATAAATGTTCCTAACAGTTTAGCCAGCAAACACTGGTAATGTTCAGTATAATGTTCATATACTGAAGCAGAGCGAGAAGTGGGATTAAATCAAGAATCCTGTTCCCATAGAAGAAGTTTCTGCTATTCTTTGCTTATCAAAATATCCATGGGAAGAAACAATCACAAACCTCCCCTTGTTCTGTAAATGAGGTACAAGCAGGCAAGCAGGGGAAGACAGACAAATTGGAGTCTTTAATGAGACGGGAAGAGAATTTTTATTTCAGTAAGACAATTGATGCATGGCAGCCTCTTTCTGTTTTTCAGGGGAACAATGAGAAATAGTTTTAATAACTTTTAAAACCATCATAAAAATAGTATCGCAAGGCAGATTCCATACTTCAGCCTAATTGGTTTGTCTCCCATGCTGCTGCTGGCTGTTTCTTAAACCAACTTCTGAAATTGCAGCCTGGATTGCAATGAGTTGGCAATAGGGTGAGGTCTTTGTTCGGTCCCAGCCATTGCAAGGTTTGTATTTCTTATGGAGGAATTTCCTGTCAGTGAGAACAATTAATCAGTGAAATGGCTTGCCTCTAGAAGATGTGGGTTCTTAAGAAGAGAGCGGACAGCCATTTGTGACCTCCTTGAGGAGGGGGTTGAACTAAAAGTCCCTTCCCACTCTATTATTCTGGAATTTTATTCTCCTGCTCCTTGGCCTTCCCATTCAGGCAAAGAAGGTAATTCTAACACGTCTGTACTGACCTTGTCGGTCAGAAAGGCTGGCAGTTCAGCAGTTTGGTGAGCTCCAGTTACTCTGCCAACATAGCAGTTCAAAAGCACGTAAAAAATGCAAGTAGAAAAATAGGGACCACCTTGGTGGGAAGGTAACAGCGTTCTGGGCACCTTCGGCGTTTAGTCCACATGACCATGGAACTGTCATCAGACAGCGTTGGCTCTTCAGCTTAGAAATGGAGATGAGCACTGCTCCCTAGAGTCTGGAACGATTAGCACATATGTGTGAGGGGAACCTTTACTTTTACCTTTAGACTGGCCTACCTATATCTGCCTTTTCCTTTTAGAGATTGTTCCCTTCTCACTAGTACTCAGGCCTTTCCTTTTCCAGATGTTTGCAAACTTGGATGCCTTCTCTTTTGACACTAAAGTTGTGGCCTTTTCTTTTTCTTGTCTTAAACTTGTCATAGTTCTGATGCTATAATGATCAAAACAATAGGGAGCAAGCTGTTCTTTTGTCCTTTTATTCCTCTGTAGATCCATGGAAATTTGTGGCAAGGGAGAACAGAAGAGCTTCACAGAAGCAACTTGAGAGTGTTTTTAATGAGGTAAGGGAAGCTTTGCAGGACGATGAGCAGGGGATGGTAATCAAAGAAATCAGGATTCATTCTGGCTGAGAAGAAACCAACAGGGTGGTCACTGTAAGATGCATCATGAAACAGAATTGTAGATAGTTCACTGATCTAACAGGCTTCAGTCGATGTCAGTATTACAATAAAAATTAAAATAAATAAAATAATATCTGGCTAGCAGAAAACATAGCTGTTTGGCAGCCCAGGACAAAATGGTCGCAGAGGGCAGCAACCAGTTGCTGGAGGAAGATGAGTATGCCAGGCACTGCAACAGTGGGGAAATTCAGCCGGGTCTAACCTGATCACGGGATCCAGTAGTGCTGCTGCCAGGAGGCTCCGCCCACCTGCATGTCATCATATTCTGTTTTTTACCCTCTGTGCATGCTCAGAGAATGCACAGAGGGTAATGCTCAAAGAATGCTCAGAGAAACTTCTGAGCATGTGTGGAGGAAGTGCGCATGCTCACATTTGTGAACCAGTAGCAAAGGTAAGTGAATACCACCCCTGCACTGCAGCCAATCAGAGCTGAAGTTGCACTAGAACAGAAGGAAGCACTAGAGATAGATGATAGATAGATAGATAGATAGATAGATAGATAGATAGATAGATAGATAGATAGATAGATAGATAGATGAGAGATAGGAGAGAGAGAGAGAGAGAGAGAGAGAGAGAGAGAGAGAGAGAGAGAGCGCCTCCCTTTTTATAACCCTGTAATCCAGGGGTGTCAAACCCATTGTAACGTGGCATCATGTGAAGTATTGGGACTTTCCCCCCTTCGCTAAATCGGGTATGGGTGTGGCCAGCACGTGAAGTATCTGGCCCACAGGCTAGGAGTTTGACAGCCCTGATGTAATCCCTTAATTTGGAGTAGAATTGGGGCAACTGGATAGAGCATATGGAAACAATATACCGTATATGGAAACAATGCTCAATGGAGGGCCATGGTCTGCTGCTTACATGTGTTACAAATACAGGACATATTAATAGTGCAGAAAGATATGGCTCCAAAATGAATGATAACTATCAGCTAGTCCACAGTGGGATAAATGAGCTCCAAATGAAACAATGCTATTAAAAAAATGTTTTGAAATGGGCTGCTTAATTTCCCAACATGCCTTTCTGGTATCTACAATTGGGGCACCTGCCAAAGAACCGATCCAACCCTTGTGGCCGTTTGCAAAGCATTAAAAACCTGGCTATGGACCCAGGCCCGGGGCTCAGAATGCGTAGAGGGCCCTGTTACTTGGCTTTATTGTTAGTTGATTGATCATCACAGCTGCTGTTTGTACTTATTTATTTTGTGGATGTTTTCATTGTTTTAATGCTTTTTAATTGTTTTATAATTTTAGAATGGTAAGTCTCCCAAAACCACTTGGTTGAGTTGGGAGGCATTAGAAATTGAATCAATCAATCAAATAAATGATTTATGTGATCACCCACAGGAAAAGAAGAGAAGAAAGTAGTGTGAATGAAAGGGCAGCTAGCTGAAGCAAGCTAAAATAAAATGAAAAAATGAAAAAAAAAAAAAAAGCTTTTCTCAGAAGTTAAGTTTCATCTCCCAATGTCCCAAAGCTGGCCTTTAGTGATTTACTTCCTACCATACGTTTTCTACTTATTTAGTGGCAATATATCCTCAGTAACAGATACTAAAAGACAACATGGCAAAGAGTATCAGTTATTTTTGTACCTGTCTTTTGAGTTTCCCAGTGGCATTGAGATGGATATTGACTGAAGCAAATTCTTGATTGGCAGTATAGTTTTATTCATTTTTACATTAAAAAAAAATCACAAATACATATTGAATTCCATGGAAATTATTCCCAGGGAAGTGCTGATAATAACCTAGCCTAAATAATCCTCTGGTTTCTGTGGTTGATAGTCATGTTGCACAATTGTAATGCTGCATTTTGATTTAATCGTCACCATAAGACCTCCTCCATTTTTTCGTACCTTTTGAGAAGACCTTTAATTGCCCAATTGTTAATTGAATAGCATAATGAGATGAAACAGGAAGGACATCATATGATCCATTAAAATAATTCAATTGTGTCTCACCTACTTTTCTTCTCTATTCCACTGAACTGTCAATAGGTTTACGTCTGATCTGAAACACCAGAATATGTATGTTTTGGATACTAACCCCAAATATGCATATGTCAAGCAGATGTGTTTCAGCATAAGGAGGATGTGAAGAAGGCAAAAGAAGTCCCTACATCTCTGGGTATATCCCTTGGCCATACATCTGGATTCATAGTGACATCTGGTTCTACATAATACATACCTCTTAAACCCATTTGCATCCCAAGTTTTCTGAAGATCTTTGGCCAAGTGGACAAGAAACAGAGATAAGGATTAGGTATACTAGCCTTGTCCTATAAGTCTCCTCTGGAATTTGTTTCAACCTGTAACCACCAGCATGTTCTGAGTTTCAGTTTGGAAAGCATCTTATCTTTGTAATTTTTCACTCTGATAAATCTAGCAGGAGTTACCAAAACAAGTAAAAGATGAGATTGCCCTACCTTCACAAAAGGTTCTCCCCTCTGTACTACAAAGATATGAGAAAATGGACAATAGTTTTGCCACCTCACTTTGCCTACATTTGACCTTCCTTCTAATCTATTTTATTAATCATCATTCTGAGATGGTTCAGTTAAATTTTGAGTGGCGATGTGCTGATTTTCAGATTTTGAACAAACCATTTTTTGCCAATTCAGGCAAATCTCTACAGCAAAGGATCATGGGAAAGGGCTTGGGGAAAGGATAAATTTATTCCTGATCAAATTTTCCCAAGCTTCCCCCTTTTTTTGTGTGGAAAAAGTAAAGGAAGGCCAAAGAGAAAGCTTCAAAGCAGAGGTGGTATTCAGCAGGTTCTGACCAGTTCTGGAGAACCGGTAGCAGAAATTTTGAGTACTTCAGAGAACCGGTAAATACCACCTTTGACTGGCCTTGCCCCCATCTATTCTCTGCCACCTGAGTCCTAGCTGATCGGGAGGAAATGAGGATTTTAGAGTATCCTTCCCCTGGAGTGGGGTGAGAATGGAGATTTTACAGTATCCTTCCCCTGCCATGCCCACCAAGCCATGCCCACTGAATCATTAGTAAAAAAATTTGAATCCCACCACTGCTTCAAAGCCTAATTTGGTCCACAGATGTTAGAAAGAGGTTGGGTAAGCAGTGATGAGCTTTTGAGAGCCAGTTTGGTGTAATGGTTAATGCTAGGAAATGGGAGACTTTGAATTTTAGTCCCACTTTAAACCTGAAGACAGCTGGGTGACATTGGTCCAGTCACTCTCTCACCCCTAGGAAGAAGAAAGCGATGGCAAGCCACTTCCAAAAAATGTTGGCAAGAAAATTGCAAATTTTGCCAAGCAATGGCCAATAGTACATATTGACTCATCAGTCCTCAGACCCAGATGTACGCACACCACGCAAAGGCTCTCACAATTTGCACCCAAAACCTCCACCCAGTAACTGCTTCGATGTATCTACAGTCCAATGCAGTGGCCCGAACTGGGTTGTCCCTGGTTCGGGCCGGTTCACAAGAACCAGTAGTAAAACTGGCGGGAGGTCCCGCCCACCGCCCTGGATGTCATCATCGGCGATCTGCGCATGCGCAGAAGCAAGGCTCGTACAAGAGCAAAGTGAGCTTGCATGCACGATCCTGTTGCGAACCGGTAGTAAAAGTAAGTAGAACCCACCCCGGTCCAATGCCAGCATTATCATAATCATAATCATCATAATAAATTTATTGGTCAAGCATATATAAAATAACAGGTAAAAGTATAAACATAATTTGAATGCATGAAAAGAGTAAATAAAAAAGGAATATTAGGACAGGGACGGTAGGGACGCTGGTGCACTTATGCACACCCCTTACAGACCTCTTAGGAATGGGGTGAGGTCAACAGTAGACAGTTTAAGGTTAAAGTTTTGGGGGTTTGGGGAAGAAACTAGAGTCAGGTAGTGTATTCCAGGCATTGACCACTCTGTTACTGAAGTCATATTTTCTGCAATCGAGTTTGGAGCGGTTTACCTTAAGTTTGTATCTATTATTTGCTCATGTACTGTTGTGGTTGAAGCTGAAGTAGTTGTTGATAGGAAGGACATTGTGGCAGATAATTTTATGTACTATGCTTAGATCAGACTGAAGTCAGCGTAGTTCTAAATTGTCTAAGCCCAAAATTTGGAGTCTGGTGGCATAAGGTATTTTATTGCGGTTAGAGGAATGGAGGACTCTTCTTGTAAAATATCTCCGGACTCTCTTGATTGTATTTATGTCTGATATGCAGTGCGGGTTCCAGACAGACGAGCTGTATTCCCATTTATTTTTCTTCTTCAGAGTTATGACATCTGTTCTCCTAAGGGCCTGAGTAGCGTAGGGGAGTAATGCCTCCTACAAAGGCAGCATTTAAGATCCAGCTGCCTGCAATTACTTGCGAGTTCAATCCCAGTCAGACTCAAGGTCGACTCAGCCTTCCATCCTTTATAAGGTGAGTAAATTGAGGACCCAGTTTGTTGGGGGCAATAAGCTGACTTTGTATAAATATAAATATACAAAAGTATAAAGGCTATTGCTTAACGCACTGAAAGCCGCCCTGAGTCTCCGGAGAAAGGCGGCATATAAATCAAATTAAAAAAAAAAAGAGTAAAAATAGTGCTTGAACTACAACCATTCATTGTTCAAACAGGAACTTATGACCGTTTTTCACATTTATGAAATAAGTCTGAAATAGTCCTGTGATTAAAATTCAGATACTTGGCAACTGTCATATATTTATCATGATTGCAATGTCCGGGGTCATGTAATCACCATTTGTGACTTTCCCAGCCAGCTTCTGACAAGCACAGTCAATGCGGAAAGCCAGATTCAAATAACGATGGAAGGATTCACTTAACAACTACAGCAATTCACTTAACAACAGTGACAAGAAACGTCGTAAAATGGAGCAAAACTCACTTAACAACTATCTTGCTTAGCAACAGACATTTTGTGCTCAGTTGTGGTTGTATGTCGAAGATTACCTGTAGTATTAGCCTTCCCTAAAATCAGAGGCAAGGAAACATGGTATGATTCAAAATGCAAGGTTTTTTTTTTCCTGCTTCGTTTTTGCCATATTTGATTGAGTGCATTGCCTTCATTTCAGCAATGATATTGATACCAGGAAGGACAGATCTGATTAAATTCTGTTCCTTGCTCCTTGACAGACTAACAATGTTGGTTTGGGGTTTGTTTTTTTTAATCCCCTGCATGTTCCCTTCTTTGCTCTTAAGCGTCTCCTTTCACCACCACTCTGCTTTATATTAATTGTTGCCTCCCAGTGTGAAAACCATATTAATTTGGGAAATGAGGGCAGCCAAGATTTATGCTATCAATTCCATAAATTGTTATGGAAAAGGTGGGCAGCAGTGAAGTCCATAATCTTCCAGCCCTGCAAGCAAGCTAGCAAAGGCCCATGGTGGTGCGGTGGTTAGAATGCACTATTGCAGGCTAACTCCCTGCTCACTGCCAGGAGTTTGATCCTGACCGGCTCAAGGTTGATTCAGCTTTCCATCCTTCCAAGGTCAGTAAAATGAGGACTCAGATTGTTGGGGGCAACATACTGACTCTTAGAGAGGGCTGTAAACAGGGGTAGGTTCTAAATTTTTTTAATACCGATTCTGTGGACGTGGCTTATTTTGTGGGCGTGGCTTGATGGTCATGTGACAATTCTTTAGGATTTAGCAGAGGTACTGGTCAGACTTTTAACTGCTTGCAGAGCTGTAGCGGTCTACCCATTTATTTTTGCAGGCACTGGTCTACCCATTTATTTTTGCAGGCACTGGTCTACTCATTTGTTTTTGGAGGCACCTGTCTACCACCAAACTGCCTTTTTTACCATTGATCAGCTTTAGGGCGGCCCTTTGAAGCCCCGCGGCAACAGTTTAAACACTTTTTTTCCTTGTAGCTGATCAGCTGGGACTCAGGAGGCAGCAATAGATTGAGGGTGGGGCTAAATAAAAGGTAAGAATAACGCGGGGAGTGGGGGTGGGGGTGGGGGACAGAACCGGTTCAGTGACATCATATCGTCACCGCTACCAGCTCGGTGGAACCGGGCGGAACTGGGCGGAACCCACCACTGACTGTAAAGCAGTATGAAGCGATATATAAGTCTAAGTGCTATTTCTAAGTGCGAAGCAATTCGGATTTCTAGCAAATGTGAACCTTCCGTCCCCAGTAGCCTGGCAGTCAGAAAAAAAAAGAACACAGAACAAAAGAAAATTCCTGATTTTTTTCAACTGAAAAACTGAAAACTGAAAAACAGATCCTGGAAAGATTATCTTTAACTGATACGTAATGTGCTTTTAACAGATTGTTCTTCTGAGAACGAGACAGAAAAAAATTAACACCCTTGTCTTATGACTTAAGGGCCGGGAAACACATCTGTGTGAAACTGAAACTGGGGCCTTAGTGTCTATCTTTGCAGATGTTTAGATTTGCCATTTTGCACTCACATGGGGAGACAAGTGCCACATAGGAGTTTGCTCAGTTTCCCATTCTTCCAAAAAAATTTTTTTTATTTTTATTTTTTTATTTTTAATTTGATTTATATGCCGCCCTTCTCCGGAGACTCAGGGCGGCTTACAATGCGTTAAGCAATAGCCTTCATACTTTTGTATATTTATACAAAGTCAGCTTATTGCCCCCACAAACTGGGTCCTCAAAAAATAGGTATACTTTGCCTCCTTCTCTTTCCTCAGCCTTTGCATTAAAAAACAATCACACTAATAAATGGTGCTCATAATTATTTGCAGGTATTTTGCCCAGGTAAACTCTTTTCTTTTTCTTTTTTAAAAACTTTTTAATTTTTTTACAAATGTACAAATGCGTGAACAGTGTGGCACCTGAATGTCATACATTTTAATACAAATAAAATAGTATTAATCCTATTTGTTTCATTTAACAAGCTTATATAATCTTTGTACATATTTTTGTTAAATTATAATCTTTCATTATTTAATCATTCAATATTTCAATGTGTCATTTCTATGCCAATCACCCTATTCTGTCATACCTTTTAATACAAATAGAATGTTATTAATCATCTTTATTACTTTTAATAAGCTTATATAATTCTAATAATAGTATAAACATTTATGCTAAATTGAAATCTTCCATTATTTGCTTGTTCAATTTATAATCCTTCATTATTTAGTTATTCAATATTTCAATGTATTATTTTTATGTCAATCACCATATTCTGCATGTCATACATTTTAATACAAATAAAGTATTTTGATCATATTCGTTACATTCAGTAAACATATACCTATTCATATTGAATTATAATCTTTAGTTAGTTAATCAATAGTTCAATATATTATTTTTATGCCAGTCACCATATTATTTAAGTATACTTAGTAATACCATCATTCAAATTCTAAATTCCCCTCTTACTATTACTTCTCCTTATTATATAAAAATGTATGTTTTATTAATCCCCTCCTCTAGTTTCCATCACTATTCTAACTTTGATTATGCCACTTTGCCATTCATTGCCATTTTGCACCCACATAGGGAGACAAGTGCCATATAGGCGTTTGCTCAGTTTCCCATTCTTCCAAAAAATAGATGTGTTTTGACTCCTTTCTTTCCTCAGTCTTTACATTAAAAAAACACACACACACCAATAAATGGCACTCATAATTATTTGCAGGTATTTTGCCCAGGTAAACTCTTTTCTAAATGGCTGCATTTCCTTAAATATGTTAACGTGAGGGTGATTGGAATATGACTTTTTCCTTTTCTTTTTCTTCCAAACCCTCTCTTTTCTTTTCGCAAAATAACAGGCTGCAGGGCAGCTATCTCTTAGCAGAAGTCTGATTTCTTCTGAAAGGTATTTAAATCAGATAGTAGGTGAGAAGAAATTAGCCTTTGGGCCACGTGGTATTGCCATTCTGGCCTAAAATCATTAGAGCCAAGTGATATGTTAATGAGATCATTTCATGAAGCAATTAATGCGCTTGTCTGAAGTGTTGCTTTAAGGACTTTGCTCAATTCTCTTTGCTTTCACATAATCATGACCAAGGGCCTTGAAGTGGAAGCATTATCAAGAAGTTGGGCTGCCCTGATGCTTTGAGTCTGAATTGGTGCCTCATGCAATGCTCCTCCGAATGCTTCACACACTCCTGTCATGAATGTATTTTTTTTACTATACAACAGATTCCTAGCATAAATGATTCTTTTACTAAATTACCACATTATTGTGTGCATTCTCTTTTTCATATATAATATTGTGGTTTATGTAATACTTTGGTTTAAAGGGGCTCAATGGCTCAGTGGTTAAAGATATTGAGCTTGTCAGCTTGAAAGCTGACAGTCCTGATTTAAGACTTACTCCATACGTGACTCTCGGCATAAGTCATACTGGCCATAGGGCCATAGAAGTGTCTTCGGACAATGCTGGCTCCCTCAGCTAAGAAATTAAGTTGTGCACAGCTCCCTAGAGTCAGACATGACCAGACAAGGGATACCTTTATTTTTATTTTCGTTTTAAGTTGCAAGTCTCAACATTCCAAGAATATTGATTTTGGAATATGAAATCTACAAAATAGATTTTGGAGTTGCAAATGGCCTGAAATCAAATAAAAATTCAGACTAAACAAATTTCTTCACCCATGATATTACGACCGGTGAGTATAATCTTTTGCCAGCAACCTTTCTGGTTCAATATAAATAATAAAGGCAATGCAAGAGAAATGTTTTTTGAACGAAACAACTGAGAGTCAGCAAGATTATTCCCTCAGTTTACAGACCTCTTATTGACAAAATTTGGGTTACCACCTTTGGGACCGAACCGAAGATGAAATACAACTTATTTCCCAAGTGGGAAATTCACATTCAAATTCAGATGTATTGAGATCTGTAAAACAGCTGAAATTAACACAGGAAGGAGCAACCAGGAGGTCTGGCAAAACACATTTAACTCTAGGCCTGAGGGAAAATATACAGTTCAGTTGCAGTCAAAGATTTGCAATGCTCAGTACCAACCCAAACTAAATACAGCAGGGAATTTCATAGGGAGCTGTTCTACTAAAAATACTCTCTCACATTATAGAATAGCAGTTTCCTAGTAAACATAGTATTTATCTTCTCCTTCACTCCAGGCATCAACCTAGTTTGGAATGATCCTAAACGGCATTGATTGCGTTTTTTTGAAAAAAGAGAAAGGGTACAGTTTCTTATCTGCATCAAAACTATTCTGTCAGGTGAACATTACAAGGGAGCTTTCAGTTTTCTATTTCCATTATGGTTCTGATCCAAGTTAATTTACCATGTTTGCTGTTTCCACTTTTCTTTAAAAAAAAAAACTGTGGGAAGAGAACATTTAGAAGCATTTGCTAATTGCACGGATGCTATAAATCTAATTTGGCTCTTTCAGCTGACAAATAATTTGGTCAATACAAGAGGATGCTGTTGCTGCTATTGACTGTAAATAGCAAAAAGAACTACAGTCAAATGAATAAATGTTTATGCTGGGTCTGTTATGGACAGTGCAGATTGAAGCAAATACTCAAGAGAATTTTAAACTCTTTTGCCTTTTTCCATTTTCCACTACATGATGGTATCTATAAATTCTTATATATCATGATTCCCAGGCATGGGATACTGAGGACTTCCAGATTTCCTAAAATACAGGTAGCCCTCGACTTACGACCACAATTGAACCCAAAATTTTTGCCACTGTGAGAAATTTGTTAAGTGAGTTTTGCCCCATTTTATGACTTTTCTTGCCACATTTGTGAAACGAATCACTGCAGTTGTTAAATTAGTAAGACGGTGGTTAAGTGAATTTGGCTTCCCCAGTGACTTTGCTTGTCAGAAGGTTGCAAAAGGCAATCACATGACCGTGGGACACTGCAACCATCATAAATGTGAGTCAGTTGCCAAACATCTGAATTATTATCTTGTGACCAAGATGTTGGTCACAAGATCAAGGATGCTGTAAGTATGAAAAATGGTCATAAGTCACTTTTTTCAATGCTGTTGTAACTTTGAATGGTCACTAAGTTAATTGTTGTAAGTTGTTGTGGCCTGTCAGCAGCTGGGCCCCCCAGTAGCTGAATCAGATGAGGAGGCAGTATGGAAGTCAGGGCCAGCATCAAGGCAATCTGAGAGCTCTGAAGGGGAAGAGGGAATGGTGCTGTCTGAGATAGAGACAGAGGCGGAGCCTGGGCCATCCATCAGCCCTCAGATGGAGAGTCAACAGCCTCCAGATCTGGAGGTGGCTGATGAGGAAGAGGCGGAACAGCTGGGTCCAGTGCCTGACGCACGGATGTGCAGAATGCAGAGGAGAGGAGAGCAGTGGAAATCTATGGGCCAATCATTGGGACAGAAGAGCCACCGCTGCTAGTGAAGCCCCACCCTAGCTCTGGGGATAAGAGGCAGGGGGCGGAGATAAGTAGGTGTTGCAGACAACTATTTATCTCCCTGGTGGACAGATTTGTTAGCCTGCCGTGTGTGTGTGAGAGAGACTTTTTGCTGGGGCTGCTGGCACTCCTAATAAAGGAATCATTGATATAACTATAGAGGGTTTTTCCTGTTGGGCAGTCGGGTCAGAACATAAGCCAAGAACTACCTGTACATATATGTTTCCATGTTTGGATGACTTTGCAAAACCTCTGCATCTGCAGAATACTAGGAAATGAATGCCATTTTCCAATTTCTATTCCATGTCAGAAATGTTCTGTAAATGGTAGCCTGCATTGCCATTTCTCCTTACTCACTTCATTGGTTTTTATTTATTTATTTATTATTATTTTTTTCCTTACTTTTTTTTAAGGAAAAAAGCAGAAATTTTAAACCTACTAAATTGTTGTCACTTTTTGGAAATTTTGTGGGCAGGTCCACACTTTAGCAAGTCCTTCTGGATGGCTTCTACATCCAGAGCTATCCATCGGGTATGGTGAAAAAAAAATTCAAGATGTGGTAATGCTGCTGTGATCAAAGCTTCACCCATTTTTATGAGCATTGTACATAAAAACATGAGACAACATATATCTCAGGGGTGTCAAACACAAGGCCCGCAGGCCAGACCCGGCCTGCAATGTGGTCAGATCCAGCCCGCGGAGCCATCCTGGAAAATGTAAAGGGCTAGCCCGCACCACTTTGGCCCGGTCTTCCCAATGCGAAGAGGAAACATTGGGCCAATGTGGCTATGGCCCAGTCTACCCAATGTGAAGAGGAAACATCCGGCCCGTGTCCCTTCGGCCCGGTCTACCCAATGCAAAGAGGAAACATGTCAGCAGACCCCACCCTGTCAGCCACACCCAGTGAATGGCATCAAGCTGATCATGCCCAGTTGGCCACACCCACCTAGTTGGCCACGCCTGCCTGGCCCCCCGAGGCCAACCACAGCCCTGATGTAGCCCTCAATGAAATTGAGTTTGACATCCCTGATATATTTGAATGTTCTGAGTGTTTGTCGAGGACACTTTAGGATGGCATTGAATCATACTATCAACCATCAAAGCAGGCCCAGCCATTTATTGCAGCTTATCAAGTTCATGATACCCTATTTTGTTAGGCATAAGGAAACTACCAATTTTTTCCCTCTCCTTGTTTGCATATCTAGGGTCTCTCCAATATGGTTAGTTACAAGTTGAACTTGTCTGCTTTAATTATGTAGGAGGCTATTTAAACGGAAAAAACAACAATTGGAATTTAGCAGAGTTCCTTCCCAATCTACAGTTCTAATATCTGACTGTTTATAATCTCACTTCAGTCAGATGGATATCCTCTTCATTTTATTGGCCAAATGCTACTCATTTATTTCCTTTCAACCTCTGTAATGAATGTTTCAACTTCTCTATGCCTTCAGATCTATCTCCCCTGCAGAACTGCTGGGGTGTGGCTGTTCTATAGTTTTCCAGTTTTTTATTCAAGGATTATTTAATATATTTTGATACTGTAATTTCCCCTTCATCTATCATATCATAGGCAAAATCTCTCTTCTCTAGAACAGGCTGAGATATAGATGCTTTCTCTAAGGAACAGATATCAGAAGTATGATTAATGATATGTCCTTAATAACTTGTCCCCGCTGCTGAGTTTACTATTTTATCAGTCCAAAGTCTCCATTATAATATTAAGTTCTATTCTAAGCTAGAAGAATTGAATGGAGGTCATGGCTTCCACTGCAGGGAGCAATGATTCACCATTCACTTTATGGGTAAGTGGTTATCCATTATTACTGGGAAATAGATGGGAAGAAATTATGGTGTTAACTAGAGACTGGTGGGAGTTGTAGTCAAATAGATTTGAAAGACACTCGTGGGAGAGAACCATATAATATTGAGCTGAAGGACAGAATTCATTGATTGATTGTTAAGGGATCCAGTTTTAGTACCCTGAGTATCTCATTAAATTTGCTTTATTTAGCAGGACTGAGCTAGTCACACAAAGTTTTCAGGTCAAATCTTTGAATGCCATGCCTCAATTACATTCCCTAAAGGGGACCAAATCTAAATCAACAAATTTGATATGATCTTCATCTACAACAAATATTTACATATAATATTACTCCCTTCTTTTTTAAAAAGAAAATCCATGTAAGATTGAAAGTTAGAGTTTGGGTAAAGTTGAGGGCTATGCCTAAAGTTTTGAGGAAGCCTGTGCAAAAGGCTTGAATATTCCTACCTTAGACTCTGAAATGCTATACAGAAAATCAATACCATGCTAAGAAACCAACTAATGTGGTATAGACAGCAATGCTTCAAGGACAGGTGAAGTCAGTTATATACTGCAGTTTTGTTTTAGCTTCCAGAATGCAGGCTAACCAAAAGCTAATCAGATATCTCATAACACTGGACCTGCAGTTGGAGTTGAGTTCCCCACATGGGCTCATTAATTCTACTTAAAGTATTTTTAGCCTGTAATTGTTTGAACAAAAAAAAAAAAGTGGAGAAATGACTGGTGAATGCATTCTCCAAGATGTTAGTGGAAAAGTATTTCCTATGACTTCTTAAGCACCTTTTAAGGCAGATCTTTAAAAGATCATTGGAATAAATAGGGGCATAAATCAGTGTACAGTTAGTCGATGGGCACAATTATATTCTGTTCAACCTGTTTGCATCTGGATCACATCTTTTAAGGATCAATACTTTGCGTGCTGACTTTATCTTCCATAGAGATAAACCCTATCATAAGTGTGATTTAATCAGGTTTTTTCCTCATGATAGAGATCAGAAAGTCAGCAAGAGAGAGAAAAGGAGGACAAGGAGAATGGAAGGGCTTTGTGCATGTATTTTTAACCAACTGTAGCAGAAATGTCAAATATCATTATAGCTCATCTTCCTTTTCAAAAACGTGAATTAAGTCATGGGAGCCCAAAGCTGAAGGCAATGCTGTTTAGTTTTCCAGACTGGTTAAACCGAAATAAATCATATACATAGATAAAGGCAGAGTATTTCAATCACTCTTCCCTATAGGCAGAGTATGACAGCTGCTTCACTGCTTTAGGCAACTGAGTTTAGATATCCAGAGACGGGACACACGGGTTATTTATTTATTTATTATTATTGCATTCTTGATACCATGAATCAACATTGGAAATTATCTGCCTTAAATGCAGGCAAAAAAACAAAAAAACAAAAACAAAGAAGTTCTAGATAAGATTTTGAAATTTTGTTTAGTAGATCAGGTGGGGATATGTATCTACATAAATTTATGTAGTTCCAAAATCTCAAGATGATAATCTATCTTACCCACAACAGCAACCTTAAGAAATAAGTGAGGCTGGGAGGGAGAGAAGGAAGAAGGTGCAGGCCCAAAGGAGCCCGGTAACATTAATATCTAAAATAGATTTAACCTGGGATCCCCTTGGTTCTAGTTCAATAATGTAACTATCTCCTCAGATTCACCATGAGAAACACATTGTTCTGCTTTAAACGCAATATTGCATATTCTGAGATGATCCGGAAACAAAGGAAGAACAAAGCACACTAGAAGTAATTTAGATCTAATTCTGCCAGTTATTCTGGACCGTGCATGAAGCCAGCCTCTCCTACCAGTGGTGGGTTTCAAAATTTTTTACTACTGGTTCTCTGGGCGTGGCTTGGTGGGCGTGGCAGGGGAAGGATACTGTAAAATCTCCATTCCCATCCCACTCCAGGGGAAGGTTACTGCAAAATTCCCATTTCCTCCAGATCAGCTGGGACTCAGGAAGCAGAGAATAGATGAGGGCGGGGCCAGTCAGAGGTGGTATTTACTGGTTCTCCAAACTACTCAAAATTTCCACTACCGGTTCTCCAGAAGTGGTTAGAACCTGCTGAAAGCCAGTGGTTCTCTGCCTAGAACCATTGCATGGTTTACTGATGGATAAACTATTTCAGTCCAGGAAAGTAAACTAGAAATGCCAACTATTTGATGGGATGGACTGTGCACCTGCAGGACCAGAGGGGGAGAAATTCAGCATCCCAGAGAGAGGCCTGTAATACGAGACTGCACAGTCCAGAAAGCTGGATAGGGGAGGGGAAGAAAGAGGTTCAGGATAGAATATCTTGGGATATATCTAGTAGGATAGAGGATTATAGCTTTAGTTTGCTGACGTTCTGCCCATTAGATGTAAGCAGATAAAAGTTTGGACTCTTAACAATTAATGAATTTATTAAAAATTAAAGTGCTGTCCAATATATAAAAAAAATCCGTTTTCTCCATCCCACTCTCTGATTCCTTTTTACAAATGTCTCCAAGCTACTTATTGGCAAGAAGATTAAAAAGCAAGCACTCCGAAGTTAATCTTCATTAGTATCCTGAGTGCCTCTTTGCTTTGTCTGCTCATTATCCGGGGGTGGGGGTGGGGGTGGGGGTGGGGGGAATCAATGACACCAAAGCTTGATCCTGAACTGACTGAGTCTTAGAATTTACCTAGTTGGGCAGCTAGTGTTTTTTTTTTAATCCACTGAAAGAAATAAAAAAATCTAATGGTTTTCTTTTTTCTCTCCTAATATCCTTCTATTTGTCTGGTATAAACTTTCTAATCAGAGCAACATTGCTGAGTGGGAAGAGATCTCCTTCAATATGTTACAACTGATATTTGAAAGGAGAGGAGGGAGTGTGAAGTTACCCATCTGAAAAAGCAGAAGAGCAATTTGCCATCCAGCAGAACTAAATACACACCCACGAAATACAGAAACAAAGCTATGAATTTGCAACGCTGCAGAAAAAGACGGTAGGAGGAGCATCAACTCGTTACATCTTATGTAAAAGTAGAGGTGGTATCCAGCAGGTTCTGACCAGTTCTGGAGAACCTATAGCGTAAATTTTGAGTAGTTCGGAGAACCAGTAAATACCACCTCTGACTGGCCCCGCCCTCATCTATTCTCTGCCTCCTGAGTCCCAGATGATTGGGAAGAAATGAAGATTTTACAGTAACCTTATACTGGAGTGGGGAGGGAATGGAGATTTTACAATATCCTTCCCCTGCCACATCCACCAAGCCATGTCCACAAAAACAGTAGTAAATTTTTTTGAATTCCACCACTGTGTAAAAGTACTGCTCTCGAGGAAGGAAGGATTAGGGGATATCTGGAACATTGAAAGATGTTGCAAATAGTTCCTCGCCAAGGAAAAATCTCTTTTCAATATCTCTTTTTAGTTTTCTTTATCCATTCCGTACTAAACTAGTTATAACAATCCCTTTCTAAAAATGCCAAGTCTAGGTTGACTTTAAGCAAATGTTTCTCATTTCCTTTAGGATCCTACCTATTAAAATAGCAGGAACAGTAGAAACTCAGACATTTGTCAAGGTAACATAGGTGACAATATGAATAATATAGTGGATTTGCTGATTCCTTTACTTTAGCACTAGCAATAGCACTTAGACTTATATACTGCCCATAGTGCTTTACAGCAGGAGTCCCCAATCTCTGGGCCATGGCACACTACCAAGCCATGGCTTACTTGGAACTGTGCAGCACGAGAGGTGGGCCATTTGCGCCAGCCCACCACTTGCGCAGCCAGGTCCCCCCCCTCCCAGTTGGGTCACCAAGCTGCAAAAATTGGAGATTGCTGCTTTACAGCACTCTTGATGTCAGCATATTGCCCCCAACAATCTGGGTCCTCATTTTACTGACCTCCAAAGGATGGAAGACTGAATCAACCTTGAGCTGATCAGGATTGAACTCCTGGCACTGGGCAGAATTAGCCAGCAATGCTGAATTCTAACTACTCGTCACCACAGCTCCTTTACAAAAGCTGTTCTCCAAAATGTAAATAGCAAGAATTCAGAATCATGGAAATTATATAGGCATTGCTTTTTTAATCCTGTGAAACTGGGATTCTCAATTATATGAAAACCATACATTACAGGCATACAATCTCAAACGTCCCATATGAATGTTGCGAATGATTTAGTGGTCAATTGGAGATAGAATCAGAGGAAAAAGTGTCAAAGGAGCACCCTATATTCACATGTCAACCTCTGTCTCTTTCCCTTGCTGATCCAATCTTGATCCTAATTGTAACTTACTAATGAACATTTCCGTACCCTATTTTTTTCCTGTATGATTTTCTTTAAAACTCTGCTGTGCCTGTTGGTGCTTACCCACTATTAATTCATATATTCATAGAATGAGGAGAGAAATATAACTATGGTTACTTCCCTTTAGACATAGACTGTATTTTTGGTGTAGTTATTGTTTGCAATTTCTTATAATCAGAATGCAAGAAAAAAAGAAAGAAAGAAAGAAAGAAAGAAAGAAAGAAAGAAAGAAAGAAAGAAAGAAAAGGAGTTTGATTTACTGAAATCAATTCGAGTGAATGAATGCCACTTCAGCACGAGATGAATAAACTGGTTCTGATGTATCTCCGGCTGCAATGGGGCTTAGCTATTTTGTATCGACATGCTTTCCTATTTTTATTTTACTCATCCTCCCAAGCCAGTCTGTGAACCAAGTTATTAGTATTCCTGTCATACAGACGTAGGAATTTAAGCTAAGGCAGTGATTTAAAGAAGGCCACCCAGCCAGTCCACAAGGAACTGGTATTTGAGCCCATCATCGCTGAGGTCTACATTAGATGCTTTCATCCATTAATTTCATTCTAATGACTTTCAGATTGTTGATTTTCAAAGAGAACTGCTGCTAATAAAGGGACAGCTCTTTTTCTAGTTTTGCAGGAAGCACAGTCCAACAGATAATACCAGTGAGCCTTTTTTATATAATTAAGTGAGCTTTAGACAGTTTAAGGTTTATCTTGCGCGTGGTTTTGCATTTTCTTCTTCTTATTTTTTCTCAGCCTTAATTTGCAGATTTGATTCTGACACCACTAAAACTCTTCTTTATAAATTTATTGTGTGTGTGTGTGTGTGTGTGTATGTTTGCCTTCTGATGCAAAAGGCAAATACAATGAAGAATATTATTTTGAAGGCAGCTCTGCGAGACAGCCTTACCATTTTCTTGCATCTTCTTTCTAAACTGGCAGGACATGAGTGAAATAATGTTTTCTGGCTGACAGAGAATTTTGGAAGTTTTGTGATATTGCTAAACAAACCCAGCTTCATGTAGTACATAAAAATCAACCAAAAAACAAGCCATCCTCAAACAAACTCACTTTGAGTGATGGGGTGATGTGCCTGATAACTCAGAGTCCTGACTCCTGAGCAGGGGTGAAATGCTCCCGGTTTGGACCGGATCGCCTGATCTGGTAGCGATGGAGGCGGGTGGTTCGGAGAACCGGTAGCAAAAATCCCCGCCCCCCCAGCCCATGCCCAGCTGAGCCGCACAATCATCAGAGGCTTTTTAAAAACTTTTAAAAGCATTTTTTCTACAACTACGAAAAAAATGCTTTTAAAAGTAAAAAAAAAGCCTCTGATGATCGCGCGGCTTGTCAAAGGCATTAAAAAGAAAAAAACCCTTTTTTTCTTTTAAATGCTCTGATGATTCAAGCTGAGTTCTCAGCTTGGATCATCAGAGCCTTTTGAAAACATTCTTTTATAACCTCTTAGCTGAAGAGGTTATAGAAAAAATGGTTTTAAAAGTAAAAAAAAATAAAAATTGGCCATGTCCACTCAGTCACATTAACCCCCACAAGCCACGCCCACAGAACCGGTAGTAAGAAATTTTAGATTTCACCCCTGGTCTTGAGAGTTCAAAAAGGAAACACCCATTCCGATCTCTTTTAACAAGCTGCCTGGAAAAGGAGGAATCTGTTTTCTTTTTCTTTTAAAAAGTAGTCACCTAATTATTTATTTTCAGACAAGGGAAAACAGTTTGTAAGTCACATGTTCCACCCTCATTCCCAGACAGTCTATAAATCCAGAGCTAACTTCTTATTTGCCGTAAGAATGACCTCGAGCAATGGAGCTTGAAGGACAGAAGGTTTTTCTGGCTGGTCTGCAAAATATTTACTGACTAACTATGTCATCATTTGAGATTCACACAATATTTGATTATGTTCCTGGAGACCAGGATGTTAACTTGAGCAAGCCTGAGTCTAGTGAAGCAGCTATTTGTATTTTTAACAGACGGTTGTTATAGGAAATGGAGGGGAGGGGGAAGAGATAAAGGCTAGGTCTCAGGAAGCTTATGAAGTGAATCAGTGCAACTGAAGTCACACTTCTAAAATTATCACTTATTTGATTGCTCCATTTAAAGAAACTTGCTGACCTTAGGTAAGAAGATTCAGTCGAACCAAAACTGGAGGAATTTATCAGACAGCAATATATATCTTGGATAAGTGCTTTGAAACATGAGTCAGGTAGCAAGTAAACAGCTGAAGAAATGGAAGCAGTAGAAAGTTCATAAATGGTGTCATAGATGTTCATAGGCAGAACAAGAAAAAAAGTGTCAAAGCATGCATTGGGATGTTGTGATGTAGACTCAGTCTTTGTCTAGAAATAATAATAAAAAAATTGGGCAGATGAACAAAAAGAATCTCATCAGCACTCTGGTCATCTCTGAGTTCCAAAATCAATCAGACATGAGACAACCATGCCTGCAAATTGTTGGGAAAATCCCTAAGGTGCTTCTGAAAATCTTCTGGCATCTGGACCAGATCAATTTAATGGGTCCTTTGTTCTTGCAGAAGCTCACAACTACTCTGATCCACAATCTGACCAGACATAGGTACCCACAAGCAGGTATTTTGAGACAGTGCTTCTGCTCAATGTGAAAAGTTAACATACAATTTATTTATTTATTTATTTATTTGTTTAGATTTGTATACCGCCCTTCTTCTTGTGGACTCAGGGCGGTGGACAGCCAGATAAAAACAGTACATAAAAGTTAAAAATTATTTAAAAATCCATATAACTTTGGCTAAAATTAAAACCATTAAATATTTAAAATACACAACCCTACGATACAAAATCTTAAAAATTCAACGGGGGTCAGGCTAGACCAGCGAGCTGAAAGAGATGAGTTTTTAGGGCCCGACGAAAAGTCCGGAGGTCAGCAATTGTTCTCAGTTCTGGAGGAAGATCGTTCCAGAGGGTAGGGGCTGCTACTACCCTTAATCTGTAGCCATGGTGTTATGACTTCTGGAGGATTTGAAACCTGGAAGCCAAGTTTACCGATTTTCTCCATAATTGCTCATGTAGGTCTCAGTAATACCTACCAAATCTGTATATTCACCTGTTATCATACTGTAGATCAGTGGTGGGTTTCAAATTTTTTTACTACCGGTTCTGTGGGTGTGGCTTGGTGGGTGTGGCATGGCTTGGTGGGCATGGCAGGGGAAGGATACTGTAAAACCTTCATTCCCACCCCACTCCAGGGGAAGGATACTGCAAAATCTCCATTCCTCCTGATCAGCTGGGACTTGGGAGGCAGAGAATAGATGGGGGTGGGGCCAATCAGAATTTTTACTACCGGTTCTCCGAACTATTCAAAGTTTCCACTACTGGTTCTCTAGAACTGGTCAGAACCTTCTGAAACCCACCTCTGCTGTAGATGGACATTGGGTTACTTTGCACAAAGCGGGTATTTATTAGTAGCATCCTGAGTCTAAGGCATACATTAAATTGATCACTGATGCTGATGCTCAGGGCCAGGATAACCTGTTTAGAAAGAGGTGTATCAAATATAAATTCCCCTTCTCCTGCCTCCAAAATACCTGCTTCTGCCCATAGGATCTTCACAACACTGTTGTTGTTGTTAGTTGCGAAGTCATGTCCGACCCATCGTGACCCCATGGACAACATTCCTCCAGGCCTTCCTGTCCTCTACATTATTGTAGATAACAGAAATAGTCCCTTTCCAAACTTATGCATTATCCATCTCACCAACATCATCTCTCACCTCCAAGGAACTTTTTCAGGTTTGGCCTGGCATTACTTACCATAATAACAGTACACTCTTAACGATCAGTTGTGTACTCTTTATCTCAACTCAGTTTAAAACTGTACAGTGTTTCTCTTCTGTCAGTCAGATATCATGTATATGAACTTACTTCCTATTCTCTAGGCCTACAATACATCAGAAGGAACAGTTGTCACATCCTCCATTCTTTTTGCTCTGGGTGGACCTTCTTCAGCATTCTCCAGATCTCACCTGAGGAATATACCCAAATCAATTCTTAGAAATCCAGACTTGGTTTCTCCAGTCTGGTTGATCATTCAAAGTGGCTGAAGTCTGTTTCAGGCTCCAAAGCAATGGTGAAATCCAATTTTTTTTTACTACTGGTTCTGAGGGCATGGCTTGGTGGGCGTGGCAGGGAAAGAATACTGCAAAATCTCCATTCCCACCCCACTCCAGGGGAGGCATACTGCAAAATCCCCATTCCCTCCCCACTCCTAGGCGAAGGATATTGTAAAATCACCATTCCCACCCCACTCTGGGGCCAGCCAGAGGTGGTATTTGCTGGTTCTCTGAACTACTCAAAATTTCCGCTACTGGTTCTCCAGAACCTGTCAGAACCTGCTGGATTTCACCCCTGCTCCAAAGGTTGTGGCTTATTGCCACAATGTTTTTGCTGCTTCCTCAACTCTCTCATTGCTGGAGTGAGTTTAAAATCTTTATTGTTGTTTTTGTTAATGGCCTAGACTAGTAGAGCTTGCATATTCAGGATGTGAAGCTAGTCTCCAGGCCTCTAACTTAGCCTCTCACAATTAAATGGCAACCACCATGTTTCTCCTGTGACTGCTCAAACAGAGGATGCCAAACATATAGATTAAACATTTCTGATGTCTCCGTCACTGCCTGACAGTGACTTCCCATGTATAATTTTTCCTAAAACTGAGTTTGCTAATGTTGGCTTGGATTTTCCTTTTTTCCATCCAACCAACCTCTTGTTCCTTGGCTGTTTCCATTCTTTTCCAACTTGTCATGCCAGCTCAGACTCTGATGATGAAACTGACAGCAAGCAGCCAATCCCAGAATTGCAGGCAGAGGGGGCTGTCCTAGTCTCAGAAGATGAGGAATCTGAGCTCTCAAGCCTCTCCTAGTGCAAGGGTTCACTATCTGGGGAGGAGAGGAGACTAAAGACACTCTGCAAGTCTTCTTGCAAGAAAGGGATTGCAGCTTCCCAAATGAGCAATACCTGGGCTACCTCTATTTAAGAAGAGCAATGAGCTCAACCCCCACCTCTCTGGCAACAACCATTCATTAACTTGTCGGCCTTGCCTTTTGATTTGAAATCTTCTATGACATTTGGACCAGAGGTGGGCTACAAAAATTTAGCAAGGGGTTGTCTGCCTGTTTGCTGGGTGGGCGTGGACATAGTGGGCCTCCGTTACCATGGTGGAGGGGGGGTTGCCTTCCCTGGGCTCTGGAAGCTTTCCTTGAGCCTCCTGAAGGGCAAAAATGGCCTCCCCAGGCTCCGGAGGCCCTCTGGAGGCCGGAAACAGGCCTGAATGTCTGATAGGCCCATTTTTCGCTCTCCCTGAGCCTCCATACACACCCTGCACCTACCTGTATCCAAAACGGTTCATGTGGGGATTCCTGGGAGGGGCAGGGTGGGGCAGGGTGGGGCCAGCCAGGAATGGGATTTGGGGGTTCTCTGAACTGCACAAAATCTTAGCTAGAGGTTCTCATGAACCCCTACTAACCCCAGCAGCCCACCCCTGATTTGGACCCTTACACTTTGCCAGACCACTCTTGTACCTGGATTTGGACACTCTCTCAATGCAAGCTTGCTGGCTTTGTGAAGATTTGGTTTTTCTTGTGTGTGTCTATGTATGTTTCCACTTTTCCTTTGCCACCTGTTATTAGGAAGACTTCCCAATAAAGTTTGCAAACTTCTCTATGTGTTTGTAAGTGGTGGCTTGAGGCAGACATAACTCAGCGTGGCCTTTCCTGAATCATTTTCACACCTACCAAACTTCCCACTCTCTCTAACACCCCCCTGCTTTCACCTACTACAACCAAACCACTATTTCCAAAATAAAATCCTGCAAAAGCATATCTAAAACTACCTAATCGCATATTACTACAAAACTACGGGCCAATTCATGTGTTTGCAATATAGAATTCTGAACACAGTCCTCCATATCACATCAAGCTTAGAACATAGTGTGGGAAGAAATAGCCATCTGGTTTAGTTCCAAGCTGGAAGAAAGGCACTGGAGACAAAATGGAGGATGGAGGCTGATTGGAAAGAAGGTCCACTTATTGATGAACAGAACCATCAGGATTTGTGGTTCTGGTGCAGCTCCCCACATGAAGTTGAGAATGGAGAGGTTTCATATCTTCTCTTGAGTTTTGCACTTGAGTTTCCTGTTCCTGTGAAGAACATGTATTCTATTGGCAGTTGTTAGGTTCCCATGGGGCCATGTAGGGCTTATGCAGATAGAATGGCCCAGTCTTTCTTAATGGGCACAAAATATCTGCTGGGGTGAGGGAGCTATTAAGGAAAGTGGGGGTTGCTTTCTGCTTCTATAAAAAAGTGTTTCTCAATTTCTCCCTTTGGGAAATATAATAATCAGCCTTTTTAAAAATATTCTTCAAAATAATTCATTCTTCTAGGAGGGGGATGGCTTCCCACAATAGCTTTATGACATACTTTGATGGGCTCATGCAAAGTTTCATTTGGAGTTAGGTCTACGACAGATACCCAGGACTCTCAGTTTTGATGGAAAGGTTCCTAATATGTATAGGAACCTGATGTCTTGAACAGACAACTTACATTTTCTATACTGTAGTCCAGCAGCTCCCTTAAATTGTTTTCCTTTCCCCCTGTATTACTCTTTCTCTTTCCTGCTGTCTGAAGTAATATCCAATATACAAGTTACAAAAGTAATTGCCACTTCAGGTCAAATTGGCAATCCCTCTTGCACCGAAACAAAATAAAACACCATTTGAGAAGGCTTTGGAGTTAATGCTGCAATGGAAGAACAGACTAGAAGCACCTCAGGTTATCTGGTTATTTTAATGAGAAATAGCAAAATTGGTTGATGATTATGCAGAGAAAGGTGGGGAAAATTTAGTTGTTAGCGGGATCTACCTATTTATTTATATTTTAAAAACTAGAACACTGGGTCTAACAACTAATTTAGTTGTTAAGTATGATGTTAAGGATTAAGGATGCCTCTGCACACATGCTTGACTAAAGCACAATAACTCATTCCTTGCTTTTCATAGGAAATACGGTGGGTTAAATTTTTTAGCAGCATAATTAAATATTGGACGCAGGGTTGCATATTTATAAATGCTCAGTGGACACAATGTTCCATGCCTATGAAGCTTCAAATTGTCTACCGAGAAGTTTTAGATGCCTCCCACTCTATAATAGAAAATCTGTGATGCAAATTATATATTCTACGCAATACAAATATTTATAGCTCTAATCTGGGGGTTTATGACTATAGAAAATACATGGGGTCTACAAAGAACTTACTGTGCTGAGAAAAAGAGATGTACCAGTTTAGTTGTTACTATTTTTAGATAGTTGGGAGTCAAGGTTTTACTCTTTTATTGTAGGTATTCAGTTGCCTGTAATTTGTGCTACGCCTTTTGCTTTTTCCCAGAGGTCCTGAGAAACTAAATAATCTGATACAGAATCGAGCAAAATGGAATCTGTATGGTGTAGCTGGGAGGAGGTGCTATGGATACTCAATTTAGTCTAAAATAGACTAAATTGAACTAAATTTTCTAAAACCAAAGCAAATCAAGAATTCTCTCTTTAATATTTGAAGTCGGGCACAAATAAACTTTTGAGATGAAGCAGAAGCAACTCTTGGGCCTGGTTAAGTCTACAATACCGGGTAGCCATCTATAGATTTACAGCCTGAAATAGTAGGTAGGTTTTCAAATTGCATTTTAAAGAAACTCCTTGTCTCCGGAGCTTCCAACATTTATGAAAGAAAAAATAATTATGATTGACACATGAACCCCACTGACATTGTCCTCTTTTTCAGAGACTTATTTTGTTCAGGAGTGTTGAGAGACATTTCTTCAAGCGGAGATGATCCAAATGCTTGGAATATCATTAACACTGGAATAAAATTGGAGGGTTCTGTAATATAGGCAGTCCTTGACTTACAACAGGTCATTTCGTGACTGTTCAAAGTTACAATGGCACTGAACAAAAGTGACATGACCATTTTTCACACTTGCTTCACCATTGAAGCACCAGCATTTTCACAATGCTTCACCATTGAAGCATCCTCATGGTCACATGATCAATATTCAGCCACTTGGCAACTGGCATGTATTGATGACGGTTGCAGTGTCCCAGGTCATGTGACCACCTCTTGTAACCGTCTGACAAGCGAAGTCAGTGGGGAGGACAGATTCACTTAACAAGCATGTTACTAATTTAACAACTGCAGTGATTCACTTAACAACTGTGGAAAGAAAGAACTTAAAATTGAAAAACAAAAGAAACAAAACTCACTCTACTCACAGAAATTTTGGGCTGTGGTCGTAAGTCGAGGACTACTTGTAGTTTGAAAGCAATTTCTCAAAATTACCCCTCTTGCATGTTACTCTTTATGCTGAAGTGTTCATTTTTAAGTGAAATAGAATGTAGGAGCTGAGAGAACTGCCTTCTATTAAAAAAATCTTATCATTGGATTTTCTAGTACTACATCACTGTTATTAATTGAGCAACCATGCTAAACATACCAAAGATAGAGATAGGGACTTTTGTATGCAAAAGCATGTGTTCTCTATTATTACAAATCTTTTACAAAGGATTATGATTAAGAATATCCATTTGGTTCATTAGTTTGCAACCAAAATCATATTTAGACCTTGCCCAATATATTATATATATATATTGATACAAATTGCTCTGTTTATGTTCAGTAATTCGATTTAATTGGATGCTCTGTTACGGCATTTCAGTTGTGGACAAACAAAAGAAATTCAGATATTACTCTAAACCAGGGGTGTCAAACTCGATTTCATTGAGAGCCACATCAGGATTGTGTTTGACTTTGGGGGCCCAGGGTGGGTTTCACCAGGGTGGGCATTGTCAGCTCAATGTCACTCATGTTGGGAGGCAACTGTGGTGGTCCGAGCGCTCTGCCAGTGAAAATGGGCTCCTGAGCTCTGTTTTTGGCTGTGACGCCCTCCTGCAGCCCTCTGCCAGTGAAAATGAAGCTCAGGAGGGCTGTGGGCGGCCCTCTTGAGCTCCATTTTTGCTAGCAGAGGCATCACAGGCTGGTCCTTTGCTGTTTCCAGGGTGGCCCCATGGGGCCTTGAGTTTGACATCCCTGCTCTAAACTGTTGTACAGCCTAGTCTTCCTTGGAAACAGGTAGAGAGACAGTTATTTAGGAACATCATGATTTAACATATAATATGTGAAATTCCTATATTTATAAAAAAATAAGCCGGCTGGAGCTGGCTGGCTACAATTGTCATTGCAATCTGTGACTCTGTCAAAAAAAAGAAGAGAATATTGTATTTATTATTGACAGAAAAGTCAAAGATTAGGGACACCTTTCATCTAAACATACACCTTTAATCAGGTGGTGGTGAAAGTAGTAGGGTTTAATGCCTTTCATAAGTTGGTCTGTGTTTCTTTTTCCTCATGAAAGCAGCCTGCTTCATGAAGAGATGAAAAGTCATCACAAAACCACAGTTTTTGGGAACATTTGTTACTCTGTTTTTAGGAAGCTTAAAAGATACATTGCTGGTGATCTCTGATTAAGCTAAAAGGATACAGGGAGTCCTAAACTCACAAGCACAATTGAGCCCAAAATTTATGTTGCTAAGTAAGAAATTTATTAAGCGAGTTTTACCCCATTTTAGGACTTTTCTTGCCCCATTTGTTAAGTGAATCACTGCAGTTAAATTAGTAACATGGTTGTTAAATAAATCTAGTTTCCCCATTGATTCGACTTGTCAGAAGGTTACAGAATGACCCCCAGGACATTGCAGCCATCATAAATGTGAGTCAATTGTCAAGCATCCGAACGTAAATCACATGACCCTGGGGATGCTGCAGTGATCATAAGTGTGAAAAATGGTCATAAGTCACTTTTTTTCAGTGCCATTGTAACTTTGAAACAATTGTTGTAAGTTGAGGCCTACCTGTATTTAAAGGAATTTAATGAGGGACAAATTAGAAAGCCACAGACCACTTCATTTTATATAAAGAATAAATGTAGCAATGCTATTCTACGCTAAAGTCATCCATTGTTGCCAAGAAACTCCTTTGTTCAGAATAGGGTTTCAGTAACTATTATGGTGGTCTTTGTTTATTTCCATGTTTTGTACAGGAGCTCAAGTCAGCACGCAGTGGGCTCTCTCTCCCCCATTTATTCTCACATGAGCAACCCTATGAAGTAGTTTGGATTAAGAGAAAGGGTGTTTGGCCCAAAATCTCCAGTGAGCTTCTATGATTGAGAGTGAACTAGACCAGGGGTTTCAAATTCAAGGCCCGGGGGCTGGATCTGGCCCACGGGGTGCTTAGATCTGGTCTGCGGGGCTGCCCTGGAAACAGCATAGGACTGGCCCACAGCCCTCTCGAGCTCTGTTTTGGCTGGCAGAGGATTGCAGGAAGCCGCAGCAGCCGAAAATGGAGCCCTGACATGAATGATGTCAAACTGGCCACGCCCACCTTGACCATGCCCACCCTGACCCCCCATGGTCAATCAGAACCCTGATGTGGCCCTTAGTGAAATCGAGTTTGACACCCCTGAACTAGACCTTGTGTTTCTTGATTCCTAGTCCAATATTTTAGTCACTATATATACATATATGTATCAAGGGAAATGAGCCGGAATTAAGAAGGCATTCAAGGTGGACTGGATTTAGATCTCTTGTAGCATGCAGGGCAGAGGTGGGTTCTACTTACCTTTACTACCGGTT
Source organism: Masticophis lateralis (assembly GCA_030761175.1). NCBI lineage: Eukaryota > Metazoa > Chordata > Lepidosauria > Squamata > Colubridae > Masticophis > Masticophis lateralis. The sequence continues at coordinate 199,192,110 of JAUDYJ010000002.1, forward strand.
CACAGCGGGGCTTCTGCACATGCACAGAAGCGTTTTGATGATGTCGGGGTTGGTGGGCAGAGCCTCCCACCGGTTTTACTACTGGTTCTATAGAACCAGTGCGAACCGGGGGCAACCCACCATTGATGCAGGGACTCGTGACTTATAATGTGTTTGACCCCTCCCTCAGCCTGGTCATCTCCTACAGCAGCATCCTCATGGTCACGTGATCAAAATTCAGCTTGGCAACCGTCTCGTATTTATGATGATTGCAGTATCCCAGAATCATGTGATCACCTTGTGTGACGTTCTGAGATGCAAAGTCAATGGGGAAGCCAGATTCATTTAACAACTGTGTTACTAAGTTAACAACTGCAGTGATTCACTTAACAACTTTGTCAAGAAAGGTCATAAAATGGGGCAAAATTTCCTTAATAACTCTCTTGCTTAGCAAACAGAAATGTTGGGCTCAATTGTGGTCGTAAGTTGAAAACTATCTGTAAAAACGTACTCATGTGGACAGAAGGAAAACAAAAGCAAAATATCTAACATTCATCTGGGGATCCTTAAAATAAAAGAGTAGATACATCATGAATTTGTAATGTATTTTCTGTATTGTCATCAACTTTAGCACATATAATAATTCTGCATAACTATCATGATACAACATGCAAGTCATATTAAGAATATGGAATTGATATAAACCCAAGTCGTGCCTGAAAACATCCTAATGCATCTCAGCTCAACAAGCATATTATAGAAGAGAAATGGTATATAAAGATAAATAGTTGATGTACTGGGACTAATTGAAAAATTATCATGGGGAATTTAAATTTAAACTGAAAGGACAATAAATAACATAAGGATATAGTTGTCAATGTTTATCCCATTTGCAGTTATCTGAAACATTTAAAATGGATAAAAATACTTATAGTATGGAGCAAAATAATTCAGAATTTGATGAACATGTAATTACTAAGATGTACAAACTTTGGCTAAAATTTAAAATACAGGAAGAGCAGATTAAAGAGACTATGATAGGCTGAGAATTTTGGTTATAATATATAGATGGATCAATGGGAAAGTATGTAGTTAAAGGGATTGCAATTTACAATGTTATCATGATGAATTGTTGATACATGATGCTAGAGAAATTAGATTTATTCTAATACATTCTAGAAATCTAGAATACATAAAAGAATTTCAAATATATGTTGGAAATGTGAACCATATGAAAGGATTTTTTTAAATCATGCTTGGTGAACATATAAAAAAGGTTAAAAAATTGGATCCAAATACATACTTTGATTCAGAGGATTTTGCAGATTGATATTCAGTTAAAGCCAGAACTTTTCCCTTTTGGATTAATGGATAAACATTTAGAAAAAAATCCATGAAGATTGTTTCAGTGTATGATTACTGCAGCAAGATTATGGTATGCACAGAGATGGAAAGATTTAATATTATCTACCCGTGTTTTCCCAAAAATAAGACCCTGTCATATTTTTTTGAATCCTGAAATAAGCGCTTGGCCTTATTGCCATGTGCTCAAAAGCCTGAATGGTCTTATTTTGGGGGAAACAGGGTGCTATGGAGGGATGTTTGGTAAAGTTGACAGATTTTGCTAAAATTAATTTCTTTGCTTACTAGAGAATATATATATATTGTCTACATTTATTGGTGACTGGAAACCTCTTATTGAATAAAGATCCCTGGCCTGTTCATTTTGGAGGCACTGTGTAAAGTGTGGTTGAAATCATTATATCACTGTTGCCTGGGGGTACCCTTTCATGTTCCCCTCCAGGAGCAGAGTTAATTATGGGAATTCACTCTACCACCCATCACCCTTCGAGTCTTGAATTCAGGCTTGCTAACCTCCAATCCAACATCTTAACTATGTGAGCCATCGCACTCCTTTGAGTAAAGATGAAAAAAAAATGAACATGATATGCTTTTGATGAGTAAATAGATTATAGAAAGAAGAGTAAGATGTAACCGTAGACAGGGAGGTAAAAGTATATTTGTACTTATAAATGCTGTGAAGAATATCTGATGCCATTTTTTTAATATTTTCTTTTTAAAAAAATTTTCTTCTGCTTTTTTTCCCTAGTCTTGCACTTTTTGTTTCGTCTTTGATTTCTTTCTTTTTCTTTTTACTTCCTTACTTCCTATTAGTTTGTGTTAGCTTTTATTTTCTCTTTTAATGAAAATTAAAAGAGAAAATAGCAAGGCCACATGATAGCGGTATAAGCATTCTACAAATAGGTTATATTGTATGGGGAGTCTATATTAGCATGCATTTTCTGTATCATTGTAAGAACTGCATACTTGGAACAAAGCTGACCTGTTTGGATCAAAGAGAAAATATTTGCCTCTCACCTTCCCATGAATATTCCTCATTTTTCTATATCATACTCTTGTATTTAGTAAAGTTATACAGCCTTCCACAATTTAGTGCTTTTTGGGTGTCTGGGGCTACAGTGTAGCATTGCTGACAAGAAATTAAGAGAATTTAGGTCCAAGAGGATAGCTTCATGTTGGGGAAGTCTGATAGATTTAGAGTTAAATTGTGTCTCTGACCTGTGAAATAGAAAAAAGTCACACCAGCAATTTTCCATGTTAAACAATTAGGTTCCTCTGCTGCCTCATTAAAAGTTCATGCTGTGCCTAATATCCATTGATTCAATCTGTGAAACAATACAATATTTCCTTAAATTTAGGAGTTTGGCTAACAAGCGTCCTTTAGGCAAGAAATATGGTTTTGCATAGAACCAGACTTACTGCCCTGTATGCAGTGGTGGGATTCAAATAATTTAACAACCAGTTCACCCAGGGTCAAGTTATCTATTGTGGGAGCCATGGCCCATCCCCGTCCTCCAACTCCGACCACATGCGGAACAATCCTCCCACAATGGCCAACCTCACCCTGGGTGAACTGGTCATTAAATTACACCCACACACCCATATACACACTATCAAAGTAGATCCTGGGCGCTGCGCTACAATGGAGAAACAGGAAACAGAGAGTCCGGCAGAAGGAAGGAGGAGGAGCAGGGAGAAGAAAGAGGGAAAGTGGCTTTCTCATTCCCTTGCACCGGCCACTCAGTTGCCCATTTCTCCATACAGCACAGCGCAGCGCCCAGGATCCATTTTGATAGTGTGTGTTTGTGTGGGGTGTAATTTAACAACTGGTTTGCCTGAACCGGTGTGAACTGGCTGAATCCCACTCCTGTCTGTATGTCTGAGGATACATCAGAACATGTATGTTCTGCATGTTGCCACAACATGCAGAAATCAAAATAGTGCTGGGTGATTTGATTTGGCTTCTGTTGGACGCACCACTTATCACTTTCAAGTGTTTAACATATGTGTGTCTTCCATAATAGCATAATAGAAAAACTGGAATCTGTATGTGCCTCTACTGTGTCTCAGTTACTGCTGAATAAGCTAATGCGGATACTGTTTTTAGATGGATGCCTGAGGTATGTAACATAGTAAGTATAGGATAAAATAGTTACTAACTAAGGGAAAAGGAAGCAAGTAAATGAGATATTAAAAAGAAAGATATGTAGCCACATACTCACCTTGATATATGATTCTTTCTGACTTTTGAGGATATGGTATTTTTGGATGATTTTTTTTTTGCTATTCTTTATTTCATATAGCTTCAGCAGCACCAGCTGATCTTGGCAAATCTCAGCTGCTAAACAGGGTTGGCTGTGATTAGTACTTGCCTGGGGACGTCCTGGAAGCTTCAGGCTGTTGGCTAGATTGGGAAGTTGAAAAAAAAATTCCCAAAGAAGACCATGGCAAATCATACCTTTAACCTTATTTAATGTTTAATTAGGCCATGTTTGTTGTGGCCCGTCAGCGGCCTGTGCAGCTAGTAGCTGATTCTGACAGCGAGGAGGCTGGTGTGGTGCTGCACCAGCAGCCTGTGCAGCTGGCACTCGAGTCAGACAATGAGGCTGGAGAAGATGTGGTGCCAGAGGCAGGGATTCAGCCAGGGCCTTCAGAACCTCCAGAAGCTCCCATAAGTGAAGAGGAAGAAGAGGAGGAGCCTCTTCTCGATGCACGGGCGCACAGAACTGCCAAAAAGCAGGAGTGGTTCCTCAGGAGGAGGTCTCCTTGAGAGTAAGGCTTGGGGCTGATTGTCCACTCCCTTAGCCTATTTAAGGAAGGACGACGACTGAGGCAATTTGCAGGGAACAACTTCGTGCACTCTCCTTTGCGTCCTGATCTTAGTTCTCTTATCAGTTTCCTGCAAATTGCTTCTGGGCTTTCTGCCAACCATAGTAAGATTACGATTATTTATTCTTTGGATTCTTGTAGGCTGTTAAGAAAGTTAATTAACAGCCTTTATTTGAAAAAGACTGATTTAATTTAGTAAACTAAGGTTTATGCAAACTTTGTGTGTGCTGCATTCTTTGGGGTACATAGCTAGGGCAGAACAATGTTTGAGGGCACAAAGCCCTCTCAAGGCATCTCACAAAACCAAACAATACAACTATGTTTTTGAAATATATTTGGTGTGAGGAAATTGATTCCACACCACATTGTGGGGATGTTGTAGACATATTGCACAGTAATGTATTTTGATTTCAGCAAAGTACTAACAAGATACCTTATAACAACTGATTAACAAGCTAGTTAAAGGTGACTGGATATCCTGACAATTGAATGAATATCTAACTGGTTGGGAAATTGGACTCAAATAATGTTCTGAAGAAAGAACGGTTCCTCTCATTGGATAAATGAACTGAAAGAAGTGGTTCAAATTTCATTTTTGGATCTCTAGTTTTATTAATGACTTGGATAAATAGATAGAGAGAATGCTGATCAGATTTGCAGATGATTCAAAACTGGGACAGATCACTTATACCTCAAAAGATGGAAAGAAAATTTAAGATGCTCTTGGTAGTTTAAAAAAAGTGAGCTCAATGTAACAATTAAATTTAAGAGACAAATTCAAGATTTTTCAGTGAGAAAGCAAGCCGCACATATACAAGAAATATGGGTAGATAATGATACTTCTGAGAAAGATCTTGCAAAAATAAATTGCAAACTGAATGTCAGCTAGTAGTATGATGTGTCTACAAAACAGCAAATGCAATTTTATATACATGAGCAGAAAATTATAATTGCCAAGTCAGGGGAAGTAATTGTTCCCTTTTTTTCCTTTGCTTTGATCAGATTTCACCATCAGCGCTGCATGTAGAAATCTGGATGCCACACTTTAAGAAAGAGCCAGAGAATTGTGTTGAGAAAAGTACAGGAAGTATAATCAAGGAACTAGAAATTAAGTGCCATGAAAAGAAATGTAAGGAGATGGCTATGTTTTGTCTTGAGAAAAAAAATAACTGAGGAGAGTTTTAGTAATCTGGAAAGGATGTCTTATAGAAGACTGTTCTCTTTTGTTCCAGAGTGCAAATGTAGAATAGATTTAAGATACACAAATGTTACAAAAAACAAAACAAAACACACCTTTGCAGTAGAGTAATTTGAAAACAGAACCAGTTCCTCTGATAAAGTGGTCTCTCCTTCACTGGGCATATTCAAGTGAAAGTTGGACAGCCATCTGTCTGGATATTCTAATTTGAACTTCTTCACTGAATAATGACAATCTTCATGGCCCAAATGGCCTCTTCCAACTCTGTGATTCTATTATTGCTTGATGTCCGCCAAATAAGAGGCTAGCTAAGCTTCTTTATCAACACAGTTGGTCTGTACGTTTTCCCTTGCTTAATTCTGTTATCTTAGCAGCCAAACGCAGCTTTGTGAGAAGGTCCTGAAGGAACAATAATCCTATAAGCCTGTGGTAGTAACACACTGATTTCCATATCAGAGCCCTGGCATCCTTTTCCTGGCAAAGCACCACTCCTACCACCATCCCCAGAAGAATACAGTATCTCTGCATAAACTTCAGAACCAATATTCTGTGCTGTTGCAAAGGAGGTAGCCATAATAAATGGTAGAAGACTTTGAGGAACAAATGCATAAAATAGCAAACCACATGCACCTGAGATTCAGTTCCCTAGAAAACAATCCTCAGACACCAGCTAGATATGTGTCTGATTGATGCAGCATCCTACTTCCTTTCTGTCTTGAAGAAGTTAAACTTTCATCAGAGACATCAAGACCAATCTGTGCAGATTGCATCATTCGTAAGTAACTAAGGAAGGAAGGAAGGAAGGAAGGAAGGAAGGAAGGAAGGAAGGAAGGAAGGAAGGAAAGAAAGAAATCTTAAATAACATAATGTTTATTTTTTAACTGCCTGTGGGTCTCCCAAACTTCTTTTTAAATCCCAAAATTTATTCTTATAGAATGCAAAGAAAGGGCAGGAAAGAAAGAAAAAAGAAAGAAAGAAAGAAAGAAAGAAAGAAAGAAAGAAAGAAATGAATAAATAAACCTTTGAACATATTGAGTGTGCTATAAACTGTAGGAGGAAGAATCCCTCCTCTCTCTCTGTCTCTCTCTTTCACAGTCACACAAAAATACAGTAATCACCCCATCAAATACATTTAAAAAAGTCCCACTCAACTGCATGATGTTATTACATCATTATGACCACCACCCCACCAATACCCTCTGCAAGAGCAGTGTGGCTCTCTGACTTCAACAGAGGTCCCACTTCTGTTTGAAAGAATGCAATGGGGATGGTGAATCAGAATAGAATTGCGGACAGGAAGCTAATGTAAGCTAAAACCATGTCTCTGAAGTTGCTCTTTCTCTCAAGCAATACTAGAGTTCAGTTAGCACTATAAACTCCATCCCACTTCTCAAGTAGGAGACCCTATACCTGCTTCAGGATGGTTAACCTTTTTGGTGCTGAGTGCCCAAAGCATGCCAAGAGAACGTTTTGAGAATCCCAAAAAGCAATGCGAATGCCCCCCTGTGCAAGTGCCCCCCCTTTTTGGCTTCCAGGTGGGTGCAGGAGGCTTTCCAGGCCCAAAATGGGTGCAGGTGGTGCAGTGGTTAGAGTGCAGTACTGCAGCTACTTTAGCTGACTGCTAGTTCAGCAGAACAGCAGATCAAATCTCACCAGCTCAAGGTTGACTCAGCCTTCCAGCTTTCCGAGGTGGGTAAAATGAGGACCTAGATTGTTGGGGGCAATATGTTAATGCTAATGCAATATGCTAATATGCTATATGCTATATGCTAACGCTTAGAGGGCTGTAAAGCACTATGAAGCAGTATAGAAGTCTAAATAAAAAAAACCGGGGAACGGGGGTGCTGCACAAGGCCCCCCGTGTCCCATTTTGGACCTGGGAAGCCTCCTGCACCCCTTCTGTGCATGCGCCCCACCCCCACGCAGGTAAGGCAGGGATGCAAAGACCAGCTGGCCGGTGGGAGGCACGCCCACATGTGCAGTGGAGCTGGGCTGGGGTGACGGCTGGTGTGCCCCCAGAGAGGTCTCTGCATGCTACCTGTGGCACACATACCAGAGGTTCGCCATCAGCCCTATACCATTTCAGACAATTGGCTGTCCAGTCTCTTCTTAAAAGCTTCCAGTGATGAAGCACCCACAACTTCTGAAGGCAAGCCATTTCTCTGGTTAATTGTCTTCACTGTTAGGAAGTTTCTCCTTAGCTCTAGGTTGCTTCCCTCCTTGAGTAGTTTCCATCCATTGTTTCTTTTGGTGCTTTGGAATCCATTGTTTTCTTTTGGTGTTTTGGAAAATAGATTGACCCTCTCTTTTTTGTGGCAGCTCTTCAAATATTGGAACACTGCTATCAAGGCTTCCCTAGTCCTTCTTTTCACTAGAGACTCTCAATTCCTCCAACTGTTCTTCATATGTTGTTGTCTCCAGGCCCTTAACCATCTTAGTTGCTCTTCTCTGCACTCTTTCCGAAGTCTCAACATCTTTTTAATAACATGGTGACCAAAATGGGATGTAGTGTTCCCGATGTGGTTCATTCAGGTTATATAAAGCGGTACTCATACTTCACATGATCTTGACTCTATCCCTCTGTTTATGCAACCAAGGATTACATTAGGGATTTTTGGCTGCTGGCTCATATTTAAGTGATTGCCTATTAGGATTCCAAGATTTGTCTCACAGTTCCCGCTTTTGAGTCAGATTTCACTCAATTTGTATTTGTATATTTAGTTCTTCCTAAATGTTCCTTTCTAAGTACGAAACCTTATTTTTCTCTGCATTAAATTTCATTTTGTTGGATAGAGCCCAGTGTTCAAGTCTGTCGAGATCCATTTGGATCCGGAGCCTATCATCTGGAATGTTGGCAGCTCCTGCCAGCTTAATGGCATCTGCAGATTTGATGAGTTTGCTTTCTATTACCTTATTTCTAAGCATGAATAAAATCATGTTTTGTAGGATGTTGTTTTTTTAAAATATGGATTAACTTCCCTTAGGCCATAAGAGCTTGACAGAGGAAGTTGCCTTGTCAGCAGGCTCTTCATTCATCTAATCGAGTATTATCAATATAGCCTGGCAGTGGCTCTCAGAATTTTTGGCAGGAATTTTCTAGCTGTATCCAGAGTTATGCACACAAAATGCACATACAGTATCTACTTCAGGCAAGCTTTATGATTTATCACTGGATTATATCCTCTCCTATAAAGACCCTTTCTACCCATCCACTTTATGCTAGAGGTACTCTCAATAATAACGTTGGAAATTTGGATTCAGCAGAAAGCCTTGTAGAAAACTCTGAATATAAGCAGAGTTTGGAAAGAAGGCAGAGTAATTAAGTTGCAGAATGTCCCATTAAAAGGAATAAAACGATCCTAATACAGTTGTCTTGCAGAGTTCTGTATATGCAAAGTATAGCCTGAAGCAGCTATCAATGAATACCAACAGCCATTTGTTCTATTCGAAGGAAAAAGAAGATTGATAAACAATACACAAAGAGAGAAAAAAATGCTATTTCTGTACTTCTTAGAGAAAAGCATAAAGGGAGTGAGAAATAGAAAATTCCTTTTGTCTCTTAACATAAGAATTTTATCTTACGAACAAGCCAGGTGAGAAACAGATGCAGGGACAGTGGGTAGAGATCCTTCTCCTCATCTATCCCCATTTGGTGGAAATAGGTGGAAATAGATGATGCAGGTGGAAATAGATGGTGGAAATAGATGATCCAATCTCCAAAACACAATTTTCTCTTGGTAGAGTAACTTTGCTTCTTTGTTTGAATTCCGCCTTGGAAAGTTCCTTTATAAATTAAGCCACAATGTTGGATTATATCAGAGATTTCAAATGCGCTGCAGCCTGAATTCTTCTGGGCAGCCGACAATGGCTTAATAATTTAAGTTGCCACTGCATCCCATCTTGCCTTGCTGACTTGTCTCGTGTGCAGGCACTGTGCCAATGTTGGTCATGCAGGCATTCAGAGGGAACATTGCCAGTGACACCGCTATTTGTTTGTACTAGTTGCTGCCAGAACAAATCAGAAGTGAGGATAGCAGACAGGTAGAGTCTGCAGCTGTGGTGTTACAGTATTTTCTCATTTTACTGTAGGCAACACATTTCTGTTTCTATTAACCATCAGTGGTGTAATTTAATGTTTGATTGTTACTAATTATAAATAGTAAATTGTTTTTTTTATTTAAGTCTTTTGTTAAATGACCATTAATAAATGTTCAGTTTATGTTGCATTTTTGCAATGTGGCTACTGAACAACAAGTTTTAGGTACTGTGGTCCCCTATATACATTTGAATTTGAAACTTCTGCTTTATATAGACCTACTATGCCTTATACAGCAAAGAGGCAATCCAGCATTAAGACTTGCAAATTATTGCCATGGATGGATGGATGGATGGATGGATGGATGGATGGATGGATGGAATGAAGTAGGCTGCACTGGAATGTCCTAATTCAGTTCATACTGTGGAAGAAAGTACTAGACAATCTAAGAAGCAAAATAAGAGAGCAAGGTTCTTGTTCCCTTGATTAGTAGAATGTAAGGATCTGCAGGGACTCTTACTGTAACTGAGAATCTGTAGGTTCACAGAAGAAAATTATATGAACTTAATATTGTAACCAAACTGTGAAGAAACAGAAAACTGATGATATCATGTAAAACAAGTTTCATATTTGGTCATAGGAAAAGATAGGTAAAGAAGCACACCCCAGCCAATTTCCATTCCTAGTTGGCTTTTTAGCGGGGAATCTGAAGAAGTGAATAGAATTTTTTTTTTTAAAAAAATCATGATTTTATTTATTTATTTATTATTTTTACAAATAACTCAAGGCAGCGAAGATAGATATCCAACATACCACCCTCCTTCTATTTTCCCAACAACAACCTGGTGAGATGAGTTGGGATGAGAGAGAGTGATTGGTCCAAAGTGACCCAATTCCCTTTTGTGATGCTCAATTGCTTCTGGACAAATTTTTATTGTGTCATCACTTTGCCTTATTTATAGACTTTTGTTGAAGATCAAGGTAACGTAATGATCTATTTCCAATTGAGCTGCATTCATCACCTCCAAATCTTTTTTTTTCTCATAACAAAAAAAAAATGAATAAAGAGGAATGGTATGAAATATCTACAATTTGGGGAGAGGCACGTAAACAGAAAATATGTGCAACTGAAATAGCCTTGGGGATAGAAAAGACATACGTCTTCCCACTGCTGCCTGTCCTACTTCTTCTCTTTAAAGAAACAGAATATGAAAAAAATGAATCAAGGCAAAGCAAATTTTTGCAATTTTCTTGCTTGGTTTGTGAAACAGAACTAGAAAAAGGAAGTGTGAAATTGACAAGGAAGAGCAAAAACCAGTTTACCTAATTTGATGGACAAACTGACCAGAAAATGTCCCATATTGGCAACGTCTGCCCAGTTAAATGGCTAAACCAAGTAAAATTTGGTTTAGTTTTTGAATGTGGATCTTTAGAAAGTCCAAAGTTACTTATTACTGTAGAAAAAGGCAATTGCAAACAATTTTTGTCTTATGCAAAGTATGCCTCTGTAAATCATCATGAGTCAACCTTGGCTCAAAGACAACTTATTTCTTTTTTCTTTTCAATAGCCATGTATAGCCAGACAGAAGGCTATAATTCTATTTCCTTTTATAGTAAGTACATTTCCCACATAAAACCCAGATGCATGGATACTAAAATGATGCTAAGAAACATCAAGTTCAAATTATCAAGGGAAAATATATATGCCGACTTAAAATCTCAAAGTGGGTCGGTTTAAACTTTTAACTACTGAATGCAACATCTACTGTAGAATGTAGACAGTGAATAGAACTTCTGCTTTTAGCAGAACAGCCTCAACAACAGCTGCATAGGAGCTGCTTATGAGTTATTCATATTAGAATTGAATGCACTAAATAAGTATTGAGGCCTTGGGGAATGGGAGACACAACCCACGCTTCATTTTAAACTAAAAGTTTGGAGTGGTTTCTATTCAATTCTGAAAGCAAAGCTTTATGCTTGCGGTGATGGGTAACCTTGATTGATGGCTCTTAATATTTCACAACTGGCAAGGGCCACAGTTGTAGGGATAAGTGATATAAAGTTGCTGTGTAATGATAAGATTTTCCACATTTCCCCCCCTTTTTTTCAATAGTAGTCTGTTCAGCAGGAATTAGAAGGGGTTCTTGGGCCCCAATAAGATTTTCAGAAGAGTGTCGTCCATATATTATGTGAGTTAGACATGATGACACATTTAAGAGAATCAAATAATCCACAATTCAAATGATTGATGTACATACATAAGTAACAGGCACCCAACATGGTATGTGAATCAGTTTTTATTTTGGTAGAGTAGTTCATAAAAGGAACTTAAAGTGTTACAGAGATAAAATAATTGCTCATAAGTCATAACCCTTCTTCCTATTTCTCAGTAGGCCTGAAACTGCAACCCAGTTTATATCTTCTGATGCCCTATAATTATCATACCAGATGAAGCAAAAATATCTAAAGAGTTGCAATCAACTTTTGAAAAGAGATGATTAAAATGACAGTGGAGGCTAAATGCTTGTGAGATCAGGAGTCTTCAGAAAGCCAAACAATAAAATAAAATTTCCTTAAACATAAATGACATAATTAGTCAGCAATCACTATGTTTGTTTCATGTTCTCTGGATAATCTGCTCTGGGTAAATTCATTCCAGCTTAAATATTTTAGAGACTAGATACTTGTTTTCTGAAGTACTTTTTAATCACATTGTTTGGAAGGTTTTTGCCCGTTTCACTGATATTTGCATAGTTGTACAAACAAAAGTTGCCACTATAACTTAATTGTATTTTTCAGCATATTCCTTTGTGCTTTGTTTACAGAAAAGGAAGGCACTTGTTCCTTCAAGACAATTTAAGATACTGAGAAGTAAAGTATGGAGAATTAACAATATGTAGAAAGGAAGTTTAGGTGGCAAAGAACTTAAGGTTCCTCTTTCTGAAAGAGGCTGAGCAACTGATTTTAGAATATTTAGAATATTACTATATTCATAACTGGGGAAAATGAAAAGTGGTAGTTCTTATGGATTTTGCCTTATTATATGAGAGATTGTTCTAAAGTGGCATGTTCTAGGCAAAGATTTTTTTTCCAGATGTGAGAGTATAATAACAAAGACCTTTCCATTTTTATATTTGTTCATATATTGTTCGTATATTTCTGTTAATAACTATTCAAAAGTGATATTGTGCACCCTTATATAACCTTACCAAGGGAGGGAACAAGCTGCCTTATGCCAGTTGGCAGGTTATTTCCCGGTTGTAAAATAGACTCAAATCTTTGCTGTTACTTGATATCCTTTTAAATGAACATAAAATTGAATATGGGACTTCTACATTAACATATATATCTTCTCTTACAATGCTCTAGTCAATTGCAGAGAAGGTGCTGGTATCAGGATACATAATCTCACTTCTACAAATTGTTCTCTGACTTGCTCAGCTAAAGAAAGCCAGAATTTATATAGTAAGTGGTTAAATCCTCAGTTCCATTTAATTGTTTATAGAAATACAGGAAAATCTCTAACATGTATTGGAATTTTTGCAGACTTTGTGGAGTGGGGGGTGGGTAAGAGAAAACAATTGATGTAGTAGATTCCATACCTCACTATAATCTGTGCCACAGTAGAATCTACTTTGGAAGGTTATTACTATACCTTGAGATAATAGAATTCTTCTGATAGAATCCTTTCTAGAATTTGATAGACTATGTAGCCCCAGCATATCATATGCTAAAGAGACTTGCTGTAGCACTACCTGATCTTCAGATTATAGCATCAGAAAATGCATGTCTTATTGTACAGTATGCATTTTAAGGCTACAATTAATATAAGAGCACTTTGCAAAAACTAATTCCAGAATAAGGTGATTAAAATCCATTTCCCCCTTATTCTTAGGTCACCAACATTCATTTTCTTCAAAAATATAAAAGCTGGTTAGCTATTTTCCTCACTTTTGCCCCATAATCAGGGGTGAAATCCAGCAGGTTCTGGAGAACCGGTAGCAGAAATTTTGAGTAGTTCAGAGAACCAGTAGCGAAAATTTTGAGTAGTTCAGGGAACCAGCAAATACCACCTCTGGCTGGCCCCAGAATGGGGTGGAATGGAGATTTTGCAATATCCTTCCCCCAGGAGTTGGGAAGGAATGGGGATTTTGCGGTATCCTTCCCCTGCCATCCCCACCAAGCCATGCCCACCAAGCCACACCACGGCCACCAAGCCCTACCCACAGAACCAGTAGTAAAAAAATTTGGATTTCACTACTGCCCATAACGTTAGTGGAGAGAGGTGGGAGGTGGGAGTGAGAGTGAGAGAGAGAGTGAGTGAGAATGTGTGTGAGAGAGTCAGTCAGTCAGTCAGTCAATGGTAGCATGTCTTTGCTGAAGGCAATTTAAAACCTCTTCAGTGACCTGTTCACGTTAAATAAAGCTTATGTGCTCTCAAGGTTCAGATCTGCTGATGTGCTAACATTTCTTCCACAGCTTTGTATTTACTTTAAGGCAGGGAAGGCCAGCTTGGTCTCATTGATCCAGTATCTATCTGTGAAGAAGACAAACTGGCTTTTCTTAAAGAAAAGGAAAGAAAGGAAAGAGTGCTTCGATTCCATCCTCCCCAACCATCTGTTCCAAACAGCTGGTATAGCATGAGTCCAGCAGATGGCATTCTTTCTCTAAGTGAAAAGCAAAAGCAAAAATTTCCCCCCTACATTCTTTAGTCACCTTAGGGGCTCTGAGTTTAGGTTAGTTTTTCTGCTACTAAAATAAAAAAAAAGATGGCAGAGCGATCCTGCCTATGTCTTATTTGGCAGATAAAACTGAGGTAAAATAAATATATAAATCGGGCTGCTCCTGTCAAGGATTTTGATAGGTGTCACATTATAAACTCAGAAAGCTCACATGAAAAAAATCCCCCAGAGTGCCTTGCTCCATGCAGCCAGATGGAGATTGAAATCTGTATCTGTATACAGATACCTATTTGATAAGGAAGAAGCTTACAGAAACTATCCTCCCACCCCCAGTGGTGTATTAACTATTAAGCAGACTAAGCATGTGCTTAGGACACAAGGCCCAAAGGGGGCACCACAAAGTTGAGAAAGAAATTAAAAAAAAACCAATGAAGATTTGTACAGTATGTACAAAGGAGGGGGGCACCAAGATTTGTCAGTGCTTAGGGCACCCCTGAGCCTTAACCCGCCACTGATTCCCCCTGTATTTCTGACTCAATTGGCCCACTTGAAACTTTACAGCGAAGGGTCAAGTCCTTCTTTAGAATTACAGTTTGAATGAATTGTTTACAAGGGTGTTGAATTTTACTAGCTCCTCTGTTGCAGGATAAGCAATGGAAATCATGTAAAGAGGAAAATCACAAAAGTTGTTTCTTGGGTAGAGCCCCAGCTGAGTGAGACCATGTGCAAACAAATGTGTATGGTATAGTGATGGTATTCAGCAGGTTCTGACCAGTTCTGGAGAACAGGTAGTGGAAATTTTGAGTAGTTTAGAGAACCCCTCCAAGACTGAGTGGCTATGGTTCCAGGCGTCCCGGTATAGCCAGGTGGTTCCATTGCTAGCTATTGGGGGTGAAACCTTGGCCCCCTTGGAGAGGGCTCGCAATCTGGGTGTCCTCCTGGATACACGGCTATCTTTAGAAGACCATATGACGGCTGTGGCCAGGGGGGCTTTCTATCAGGTTCGCCTGATTTACCAGTTGCGTCCCTTTCTGGACCGAACGCCCTGCGCACAGTCACTCATGCCCTAGTCCCGTCCCGTCTGGACTACTGTAACGCTCTCTACATGGGGCTCCCCTTGAAGAGCACTCAGAGGCTCCAACTGGTCCAGAATGCGGCCGCGCGGGTGATTATGGGAGTGACTGGACGCACCCATGTGACACCTCTCCTGCGCGAGCTGCACTGGCTCCCAGTGGTCTTCCGGGTGCAATTCAAGGTGTTGGTTCCCATCTTTAAAGTGCTCCATGGCTTAGGACCTGGATACCTACGGGATCACCTTCTACCACCGATAGCCTCCCACCGACCAACACACTCCCACAGAGAGGGACTCCTCAGGGTGCCGTCGGTTAAACAATGTAGACTGGCGACCCCCAGGGGGAGAGCCTTCTCTGTGGGGGCACCCACCCTCTGGAATGAACTGCCCCCTGGGATACATATGATTCCCGACTTGCATACCTTTCACCATGCCCTTAAGACTCTGCTATTCCAACAGGCTGGCCTAGTTTAATAAGAATCTGGATGAGGTATTTTAAACTTGTGGGTTTTTTAACTGAAGCGGCCAAATTTATTTAATTTGTCTTAAATTTGTTTTTAAATTTTGTATTTCATATTGTTTTATCATGGCTGTACACCGCTCTGAGTCCTTTGGGAGAAGGGCGGTATAAAAATCTAATAAATGAAATGAAATGAAATGAAACCGGTAGTAAAAATTCTGACTGACCCCACTCCCATCTATTCTTTGCCTCCCAAGTTCAGATGATCGGGAAGAAATGGGGATTTTGCAGTATCCTTCCCCTGGAGTGGGGTGGGAATGGAGATTTTACAGTATCCTTCCCATGCCACACCCTCCAAGCCACGTCCACCAAGCCACACCCACAGAACTGATAGTAAAAAATTTTGAAATCCACCACTGGTGTGGTAGGGAAGTCATTCTCCTTGCCTGGCATTGAGTCCTCTCTTTATGCACACCAGTCTCTCTTGACACGAGGACAAGAAACCCTTGAAAATAAAAGAGAAGGTTTGGCCTAATCCAAAATACAAGCAAACATAAAGGGCCAACCTCTCTTCCCCCCCAAACCCCTTCCCCAAAATAATAGCCATACTTCTTTTAAAGAGTACTCTGGCCCATTTTCTGAGTTTGAAAATATGACACAAATAATTACTGACAATTACAGAGTTTGAAGAGACAAAATGCCTCAGAGAAAAGTGAATTCTGCATTCAGCAAGAGTCATTGTTGTAAGCACATTGTCTATGGGCTAGAAAAGTCAATCAGAGAAAGAATTTCACTTGATCCTGTGGTAGATGAAGGGGATCTTTAATTCTGAGTAGCTTGCTGGCTGACTTGGGAACCTTGATGGGTTGTCAGATCATAGCTCCTGTCTTATTCAATGAGAAGAAAGTAAGTGAAATTCAGAGGGAAAGAAATTAGAAATTATTGTTCTTCTCAGTGCATTTTGGCAGGATCTCGTGGGAATCAGGGACAAGGAGAAAAGAGTTTTATTATGACTGAACCTGAAGTTTCAGGCCTAAACCCTAGAAAATACAGGTAGTCCTCAATTTATGACAATTGAACCAAAAATTTCTGTTGTTAAGTGAGTTTTGCCCAATTTTGTGACTTTTCTTGCCTCAGTTGTTAAGTGAATCACTGCAGTTGATAAATTAGTAAACCACTTGTCAAGAGAATCTGGCTATCCCCTTGACTTTGCTTGTCAGAAGGTTGCAGAAGGGGATCACATGACTTGGGACACTGCAAATATCAGAAATATGAGTCGGTGGCCCAGCATCTGAATTTTGATCACATGACCCTGGGGAAGCTGCAAAGGTCATAACTGAAAAACAGTCATAAGTCACCTTTTTCAATGCCGTTGTAACTTTGAATGGCCACTAAATGAACTGTTTTAAGTCGAGGACTACCTAGTAACTTGTTGACTGGTTTAAAAATTCCATTCAGTGCTGAACATTATGTTGTATTTGCTGTCTTTCTGCTTTCTCAAGCAGATTACTGAAAGTTGGTTTGGTAATGTAGTTCTTCTTCAGCTTCATGGAATGTGGTGCTTTTATTAAAATAAAACCCCTTCATTTCTTGATATTCCAGTGTTGGGTTTGCAATCTGTCCGCACACATTGCAGAACCACTTTAATAGGTCATCTTGATTAAAAGGGGAAAACTGAGCCAATTTATTTGAAAACTTACTTCTGGGGAATGGAGAATCCTGTTGTGGTGGCAGCTTCTGCCTGAGGAAATAACCACCCCAAAAGTCCAGATAGAGAGAACATGAGTGTGGAAATCTCCGGAAAAGTTACCTGACAGGTTTGTGTGGATGTGGATGTTGATCATAAAAATTGAATTGCTATATAAACTTACTGAATACATAAATAAACACCTCCTCCCCTTTGTTATCTAAGGAACTCCACAGCAAACAAGACATGTGGCTTTTAAAGGTATTGGGAAAAGAAGTTGTCAGTGTTCATTGATCTGAAGAAATTTGTAGATCCACTTACTTCCTGTCACTACCTCAGGCATATACAGATTTATTAATAAGGCAGATGAACTAAAATATTAATTATCTCTTGACTCTATAATTTTTAATGCATCACAGCCCTTCTCTCTCCTAAGATCTTTGATTCTCAATCGGAAGCAGAATATCTCACTAATGTTTTACTCCTCCCTGGCAATAAAATTCATCCTGCAGCTTTTCCATGACAATCAAATCAAACTGCCTTTTTTCCACTTATGATAGCCTCCTGATCTCTTAATTTTATGTATAAATGTATAATAGATCTAAGAACAAAGAATCAAAGCAAACCCTTTGAGAAGTGGCTTGAAGACTTCCTAGCAGATTATTATTTATACAATAATTGGAAAAAAAAGTCATGAATTGGTTGTATGCTACGGACATAATGAAATGTGCGTTTGACTCTCCAGGCCTGATTAATTCCTTGTATTTTGAAGTAATCTATGTACTGTATTTTCATATTGGTGTCCTTTTTTTCTTCTACCATTTCTTCCATATAGAACTTAATGTCTTGCATCTGGATAGCTTTAAAGCTATCAGTCACAGGTAGCATAGAACATAATGAGGAGGGTTGATGGGAATTGTAGCTCACCAACATCTGTTGATTTCCTCCTTTATCTAAATGATAGAACATGAGATGTGAAGGTTATTAAGAATGACATAGGGTAAATTGTTTCTCCAGTTCTTTTCTCCATTTCTATCTCCCTCCCAGGCATCTAATGAAGATTTAAAAGTGTTGACTATACTCCTTTACTGGCATGTTGTGCTCAGAGGTGGGTTTCAGCAGGTTCTGACCAGTTCTAGAGAACTGTTAGCGGAAATTTTGAGTAGTTCGGAGAACCGGTAAATACCACCTCTGACTGACCCCACCCCCATCTATTCTCCGCCTCCCGAGTCCTAGCTGATTGGGAGGAAATGGGAATTTTGCAGTATTCTTCCCCTGGGGTGGGGAGGAATGGAGTTTTTACAGTATCCTTCCCCTGCCATGTCCACCAAATCACACTCACCAAGTCATACCATGCCCACCAAGCCACACCCACAAAACCGGTAGTAAAAAAATTTGAAACTCACCACTGGTTCTACTATAAAAGCTATAAATATCACGGTGTCCATCTTTGCAAAAGTACAATCAGCATCTCTGTCCCACCCACAAAAGTGCCAATCTAGGAACCATTTTTGGAATTCTAGTTTCTGCAAGAAGTGAAAACACTGTTTTTATTTTATTATTTATATTGCTATAAACAAAGGAAAAAAAAGAAATCTTGATGAGTGCAAAAGATTCTGATATATAAGATGGTAGCTCAGCCCTCTTCCTCCAAAACCCTTTTTTTTTTCAATTTAGAATTTGAATACATAATAGTTTTTGCTTTTCTTTTTGTTATAAATTTTTGCTGTTTTTTTTTTTAAAATGTGTAGCGGAAGTCAGGGGAGGGAGGGGAGGGAAGGGGTGAGGGTGGGGGGAGGTTGGGGAGGATGGGAAGGTGGGGGTGGGGGTGGGGGGAAAAAGGGAAAAAACTTTTGTATTGTAAAACTTTTTCAATAAAAAAAAAAAGATGGTAGCTCAGCTGACAAGAAAGTGAGCCTGAAAAGTTTAACTGGTGAGGAAATCGTTGATTTGGTGAGAATCAAGGCTTGAAGAGCTTGGAAGAGGGGAAGTGATTGGATTTGGTTGTAAGAGATTTAATTCAGGAAGAGATATCAACCAGATAGGAAAAGACTGAACAAAACTGCTGTAGGAGACTTCTGTGCAGACAGCTACCACTGTTGACATTTTAAAAAAAGCTAGGAGAGCTGTCCTATTTAACTATATACTGTGCTTTTGAAATATACTACACCTTTAAGGAGACTGCTCAGCCTGAGGGAGAAGGTTCTGAGCAAGTTTCCCTAAAGGCCCAAGGAAATTTAATTCAATGACTTCAGTATCTTGGTGGGATTGGTGGACACTCTAGATTCAAAGATTGTCTTTATATCTTTATGGTTGTTTCCCTGCTGCAAGGTGCCAGGTTTTTCTTCTTTGTTTCAAACTAAAACAAACTGAGTATATTATTATTAACTACAGGTTTCCATGCTAAAACAGAAGCCACATTTATTTAACTTCCATCACACATTGCTCTTATTCATTTCCATATTTGCCTAAAAGATGCAAGCCTATCATTTGCTTTTTGAAAACCAAAACACTTACGCACATTTAAAGATTTACTGCAGAACAAAAATCTTATCTGTATAATCCATGCCTACATTGCACTTCCCAGATTTCTTGTCATTCCTATTAGTATTCTGTCAATCATCTAACTAGGCACACTTACAAACTAAAGCCCTTGTAGTCTCTGGATTCAATCTTGTCATCCTTCGGTATTAGGCACTGACAAAGCCTTTACAGACATATTAAACCAATCTCATAGGCACTCCATAAGCAAACTGGATCCATATTTTAATACCTTTCATATTACACCACCTACAACTGCAGCTTTAAAATTCTTCAATGTTTCAGGGGCGTTTATGACATCCATTTCATTTTTTTCCCTTGGGCAGTAATATTTATAGCATTTACTTTAAATCAGGAGTGCCAAACTTGCGGCCTGCGGGCCGGATGCGTCACATGCTGGCCACGCCCATGCCTGGTTTAGCGAAGGGGAAAAAAAGTCATGATACGTCATGTGACGATGCCGTGACGATGTGAATTTGACACCCCTGCTTTAAATATATTCGACATAGCAGATGATGATGATAATGATGATGATTTCCAGCTTTTTCAATCAAGTGCTCAAAGTGGCATCATTCCTGTATAAAAGTCTACCATACAGAACTCTAAAAACATTTTTCCATCATTCCCACCCTTCTGTTTTATCCCAAATCATTTGATCACATTTAATTTTAATTCTGTTCATTCTGCTGGGTCCTGGTGATTGTCTTCAGTCACTTCTGAATTAATGTTTTATTTTCATCAAAATCACTCTGTATTTTCTCTGCCTATTTAAATTTTAACCATTCCTCGTTCTCTTTGATTACATTACAGTTATATTACTGGTAACTAGGGGCGACATGATTGCATGTCTGCACCCCAATATCTGAGGTGTTGCCAAAAGGAAGAGGGATTCAATCTATTCTCCAAAGCACCTGAAGGCAGGACATTGCTGGTGACCTTTTGTCGCTGCATTGTAGAGAGTATTTTAACTTACTGTACCTGTGTATGGTTTGCTAATTACAGAGTGGCAGGTAGGACTGCACTCTAGAGGATTAACATCATTGCCCAGAGGATCATTGGTTGCCCTCTTGCCTCCTTGGAAGAACTTTATAGCTCCTGCTCAGAGGTGGTATTCAGCCGATTTGCACTGGTTCGCACGAACTGTTGGCGGAAATTTGGCCAAGGTTGCCGAACCGGTAGCAGTGGCTGGCTGGCCACACCCTGAACCAGTCCCCCGGTCACCGCTCGCTTGCCCCGCCTGCCGTGTTCATCGCCATGTTCTTCATGCACGCGCATCCCATTGCCTGGCAAGTCCAATGGGATGCACATGCACGAAGAACATGGCAGTGACTGCAGCAGCTTTTTCCGTGACCTCTGGTACTTTTCAGTGGCTGCAGCCAGCCGCCACAGCTGCAAAGCCCCTCTCCTGGGAGGCTTCTTTGCCAGCTGTTTTCCAGCAGCAGTGGCTGGCTGGGGGCCGCCAAAAACTCTGGTCAGCTTGCCTTCCGGACTCTGGACCAGCCTCCACAGAAGGTAAGCAGCCCGAATAAAGAGGCAGTGGTGGTGGAGGAAGTGGTACTAGGGCTGGGGTCCCTAAAGTAGGGGAAACAGGGGTGACTGGCGAAGGGAGGATGAAGGTAGATAGGTAGAAAATCCCAAAATTTTCCTACCTTTTCCTGTGGGCACGGCTAGATGGGGTGTGTGTGTCATGTGACTGAGTGGGTGTGGGCATGAGTGACGTCAAGTTGGCCATGCCCACTCAGTCACATGACCCCCATTAGCCACGCCCACCAAACCAGTAGTGAAAATTTTTGAAACCCACTACTGTTCCCGCTGCCTTAAGAAAAAAAATTCTTAAAGATCCATCTTATCCTGGGCACTCTTTTTTTTGAACTATTACTATCTGGCAGATAGTACTGGACAATAAAACAAGGACAAATAGGCTGAAAAACAGCTTCTATCCTAGAGCAGTAACTATACTGAATTCTATTGTATGGTGTAATATTACTGCAGTATCAGGGTTTTTTTTAATTCAATTGTATAGAATTTGAAGGATATGTGTTTTTGTTTTATTTTTATAGTTTTCTTAAGCATGATGTACCCTGAAGATGGCATTTAATTTCATTGTACGAGATGCAATGACAATAAAGTAAACTAATAAAGTAAATTAAGAAGCAATGGATGGAAACTAACCAAAAAGAGAAGCAAACTAGAACTAGAAGGTGGAATTTCCTGGCAGTGAAATAATTCCAATTAACCAGTGGAATGATTTACATCCAGAAGTTGTGGGTGCTCCACTACTGGAGGTTTTCAAGAAGAAATTGGACAACCATTTGTCTAAAATTGTATAGGGTATCCTGCTTGAGCAAGGGGTTGGACAAGAAGATCTCCAAGTTCCCTTACACCTCTGTTATCCTGTTATTCTATTACATGAGTATAATTTTATCTATATATGCATTATGCAGTCCTTTTATCTTCTCTTTTCTTACTGCAAACATTTTTTGAGATGTCCTGGTTGTCCTGGTTGACCTGAGTCAACAAAACACCCCACCAAGCCCTTTAGACAAAAGGAAGAGATAACTGAAAGGATGATGTGAGAGGATTAAAAAAAAAGAAGATGGAAAAACTACATCAATGACAAAATAAGCAGAGGCAACATCAGATGTAAGTTAGTAAGGCTTATTTAGTCCTAAACATCCATCAACCAGGACAGTAAGCAGCAGTGACCTGGTTTGAAGCTCTGCTTGAAACTTGGCTTGATATCCAGAAATCCTGTCCTTGGAGCTCAGCTTGGAATTTGGTCTGGAGTTTGGCAGCAACTCTGCCTTTTAGCTTGAAGATAATCGTTAGGGAAACAGTGGCAATCAAGGCCAGGAGTAGAAGACTGTTCCAGGTCAAGCTTGGGCAATTATCCATCAGGAAACAAGAATCTGGTCCTGCATTAAGATTTAAAAAATTTAAGGACCAGAAATGGCTAATTAAACCAAGGCTGAAGAACTGAAGAACTTGTTCTACTGAGACAAGCTGGTTAATGTGACTGATCAAGTTTTGACCTTATCCAGAGTAAACTAAACACACCAGGGACAGTGGGAAGAAGAGTTAGAGTTCTATATTTGTACGGGGAAATATGGAGACATGATTTTGAGGTAACCACCATTAGGACAATAATAGTTTGAGAAGCATGTGCTGAGCCAAGGGAGACAGGAAATTATTAAAAAGAGGCCGAATCCCCCTGATTCCCTCAGGTAAAACAAGGAAGGAAGGGAAAACTCATGTGGACTTGTAATATTCTGTTTCTATTGCCTATCTTAATGAAACATACTAATAGCCTTCCTGTGAAATCAGTTTCCTGATTTGATCTACCTTGTAGAGCTGACAAATTGGGAAACCTTAAAATAAAATAAGAAAAAGCCTCCATATAGCCTATGTGTGTGTCATTACCATAAAGAATCCTGACACAGTTCCATTGTTTTAAATGATAAACATTTTTTCCAAGAGGTTATTTGCTTCTTTGACTTTTCTTCTTCTTCTCTATATTGGCATTTGCTGAAAATTTATGTCAGGTTGCTTTTGGAAAGGAATCCAAACTTTCCATCAGTGTTGCAGGTCACAATTGCTCAGTTGCATTTGTCTCATTGAAAATCTTGATCCAAAGATGGAAAATGGCTTTCCATTTTGATCTTGTTCTCAAAATGTAATAGATCAAACTGTAGCCATTTGCTTTTAATTTGAGCAGTATATGCTTCAAAATCAGCTAATCCCAGGGAAATTAATCCTCTTATCCAATTGACCACCATATATTATTTTAAACTCAAATTTCAGAACCCAAGGACAAAATGTCACATTATAACTGAATTAAACTATTTTAGTCACTGTTGACTTGACATATGGGGTGTATATTCAAATATAATCTATGATATTTTGTTACGTTACAAGGAATGTGGAATATAGGGAGTTGCCTTGAGTTACATTAACTGAATGCCTATTTCACACTCCACCTGCTTTCAGTCTGCGTTTATTTATTGTCCAATGTACTTTTTCCTTGTAATCGTGTAAATTTTCCTACCAACATAGAGTTTAGAGCTGCTGCCATCTCTATTGGCATTTATGACAGTACAGCAGATCTCTTGTCTTCATTACTTAGTTCTCCTCCTGTTAAGTTTAAGTGTTTTTGAATCTCAGTGACTTTTGATTTCTTTCAGGAAAATTGCTGTCTGAACTGGAAATCTCATTATGCACAGCATGGCTCACTGCTGAATAGCCATACAAAGCATTGCTTTGGCAGTCAACTAAAATGGTGCAAGATTGCAGAGAATGTTATAAATCAGGATTTTTAAAGATGCCAAAGCCAAGAATAATAATTGCCAGGGCACATTAAATGCATCAGTAAACAAAAATGTTTGTATTTGATGTTGTCTTAAAGTCAATAATAATTAATAACAACAGCTAAAGAAATGTCAGCTGTGATTTCACACTGTTGTCTGTATAACAATAATGTATTATACTCATATGCTGCCCAACTCTTAACAAGAATTAAGGGTAATCCTCAGGTTATGTCCAATCATTCAGTACTTGTTCAATGTTATGATGGCACTGAACGAATGGTACTTACTTACAGTGGGTCCTCACAGTTCCAGCCATTATAGCAAACTATGGTCACATGATTGCAATTTCTAACATTCCCTTACCAGAGCCAATGAGGAAGCTGGCAGAAGTCAGAAGTGGCCGTAATGGAAGTTCCTCACTTAATGACCAGTATACTCTTTATTTAACAACAGCAATTGGGACTGCTGGAATTGCTATCACTAAATGATGTGGCATCATGCTTTATAACCTCTATAACACTTTATAACCTTTATAATGCTTAGTGATAGAAATTCTGGTTCTAGGTGCTGCAGTAACCCAAGGATTTATGAACTGCCTAATTTTAGCAGGCAGCAGAATATAGACATTCTTTCACCATGTCACCAATCTATGTCAGTAATATCTCCCAAAAAATTAAAATGTATAATACTGTAATTTTTTTTCATGATTTCTTCTTTTTGTTCATTTTTCTAGGGTATACGGAATGAAACATAAAGATGAGCAAAAGAGATGCGGGTATTTTCTTTAGAAATTTGCAGTAGGGAGGGAAAGTAGTTCTTGCTTTATTAAATGCCCAAATTGGTTAAGACAGTCTTTCACATTAAAAATGCCTCATGCAGCCCCTTAACAGTGCAGAATTCTGCTTTTCCTACTTCAAATCAGCAATTCTTTCTGAAATTGCCTGGTGATCAAACAATGTGGCACAGTTATACGATCATTCTAGAAAGTTCTGCAAAGAAAAAAAGAAGCTCTATATGAAGCAGCATTTTTAATGTTAAAGGAGGGGTGGGACACCCCATTCATCCACATTATACATTTAGTAAGATAAGTATAATTTCTCCTGCACCTACAGTAGAATTTTAAAGATGTTCTTCCATTCTTGCTGAAAGACATAATAGAAGGACACTTTTTTTGTTAAAAGCAAAGAAGAGAGCAGGATTCAGCATAGCATAAAGGCTATGATTGTAGCTTCTAGCTTAGTGTGGAAATAATAACACAAGGAGTCCAAATCTTTAATCTGTAATGGAAGTATTAGCTGACTCTCAGACAAACACAAATGAAAAAAGTACTCCTTAGTTGTACTATTTCATATTTTCCAACAGACCAATATATGAAATCATTATCTAAAGCCCCAGTCAGGTACAATTTCATGGAAGTAGGTCCATGGAATGTGATGGCATTTACTTGTATTTATTTTATTTTATTTTATTTTATTTTATTTTATTTTATTTTATTTTATTTTATTTTATTTTATTTTATTTTATTTTATTTGTCAAGTACATATTAGATCATATTTATAAGTATAAGCATAAATTGAATACATAAAATGAATACAAATAAAGGGAACATTAGGACAGGGACGGTAGGCACCATTCATACAATTTTGCTGTACTAGAGGGAATATCCTGGAAGTTTATTTAAATTATACTTTGCCTTCAGACAGATAGCATCTGTATTAGGTAAGACCCACAGCTGTTAGTGACAATGTTTCAACACACATACACACACACACAATTGCTCAAAATTGGAAAGCAGAGAAAATATCTTTGGAAGAAAAAGTAATAAAAGAAAATTTAGATTGTGCAGAAATGACTAGATTAACTTTGATGATTAAGGATAGGGAAGAGTTAGAATATTTCAAGATATGGAATTATTTTTATCCTTGGTTGGAAAAGACATATAATTAATTAATTTTACAATTATGTATAAAAATTTGATGATTAGAATATTGTCTTAGCAATGATTTGTTTGGATGAAGATCAAGATAGAAGAAACTTATGGAAAAAGAAGAAGAATTTTGGAAGATAACACCGAGATGTCACAGGGAAGGGAGGACTGATGTATTAAATGTTTGTTTGTCTTAAAAAATAAAAAACTTAAACACACACACACACACACGAGCACACAAATGGACACACACATACATACATGCAAACAAACAAACACATAAAGGTTTCTTTTTAACTGTCAGTTCCTGGCAATTTTTGTACTGCCATTTTATTTTCTATTTTTTTAAGAAGAAAAAAAATGAATAAAAAATTGTTGAGGGGCAAAGGTAAAATATAAGTAAGTAAATAAAGAGGTCAGCTAAGTTGTATAGGCAGTGCTTAGCATATCATTCATGAAAAATTAACCCTAAAAACAAAACACATTATTTTTTGACAATAGAAGTATTTAATGGTGTTTTTGTGCTTAATGCCAACGGTTTTTTCTCCTTTTTTGGAGTGTGTATCTAATCTTTAAATAATATTACACCTCTTCCCCCACAAAAAAGAAGAAAGGAGAAAAACCACTAAAAACAATATAGATAACTATTTAGTTTTTAACTTCCTTTTTGTTATACTGACTAGTAAGGTATTATAGTATTTATAAACATTTAAAATTATCATATATTTCTTATTTCAATTCTTTGGTTGATTATTTTTCTCTTAAAATCATACTCTAAATTCATACATTTGCTTTGCTGTATAATATATATTATACATGGAAGCCATTCTTGGTTAAATTTGATGAAATTTCCGGTATGAATACATACTATTAATTTTCTTTATTTTTGAAGTATAAATTCCCCAGCTGATATTGTCAGTACATATCTCTTTTCCATTGCTCTGCTAAGTTACTCATTGTGGTTATGAATGTATATATTAGAAAACTGTGATATTTTTAAAAATATATGAATATATATCTAAGGAAATTGTTTGTTAATATATTTTGAAAATATGGCTAGTGAGTTGGAGGGATTTCCTATATAATTGTGTGTGTTTGCACTTGTGTTTGTGACTCCTTCTTTTCCAACCACTACACCAGGGGTGAGTTTCAAAACTTTTTACTACTGGTTCTGTGGATGTGGCTTGGTGGGTATGTCATGGCTTGGTGGGCATGGCAGGCGAAGGATACTGTAAAATCTCCATTTACTCCCCAATCCAGGGGAAGGTTACTGCAAAATCCCCATTTCCTCCCCAATCCAAGGGAAGGTTACTGCAAAATCCCCATTTCCTCCCCAATCCAGGGGAAGGATACTGTAAAAAATCCATTTCCTCCCCAATCCAGGGGAAGGATACTGGAAAATCCCTATTTCCTCCCAATCAGCTGGGACTTGGAAGGCAGAGAATAGATGGGGGCAGGGCCAATCAGAATTTTTACTACTGGTTCTCCAAACTACTCAAAATTTCCGCTACCAGTTCTCTGAACTGGTCAGAACCTACTGAAATCCACCTCTGCACTACACATGCAACGTAATCCTATGTTGCATAGGCAATTTGAAGGATCCTTCTCGCAAGCTATGTTTATTTTAGATTTTATTCTCATTGAAATTAAATATCATCATGGTTGGCAGATAGTGTGGATGGTCTAGAATGGGATTGCAGGATGGGTGACTGGTGGCTTTGTCATTTCACTCCCACTGTGATCTCATTTTAGATCCTCTCCCAAGCTGCAATTTAACAAGAGAAGCATGCAAGATTAATAATATCATTAATATTCCATCTATTTTGGCAATTAAGAACTCAACCATAAATAGAATTTAATGGGAGCCATTCAGTTTCAGCCAATCAGTATATTATGGAAAAATGCAGGGTTCATTTTTATCAACTGGTATACATTTTGCAGACTGAATTTTATAGGGTGATTATTAAGAATTTTCAGATAAAGCAGCATGTTCCTAATTAGAATGAATTTGCTTAAAACATTTATTCAAATATTAATTCTAAAAAAAATTTCCTAGAGAATACAGTGCATGCATGAATGAAAAAGCAACTGCACAGAAGAGAATGAAATATTTAATTTATGTTTCCTATAATTGGTGAATGTTGTACAACAATGTACTATATACTTTTCTGTTTCTTCTTAATTTGATGCTTTATGCTCCAACCAAACTCAGATTTAAGTAAGGGACATTTTAGTAATGTTGCACAGCTGGACAACACATTTATATAAAAACAAACATAACAGGCCTTTTGAACATGGGCCAACATACCTTGGGTACTTCTGACATGCTGCGTTGCATGCAACAGTATGTTGGTTTGCAAGGCAATCTCTAGATTAGAGATCTTAGCTTGCATAGAAAAGTAAGACATGTTTGAAGTAAAATTGAACTGTGCCTACACTTGTGACAAGCTCAAAATATGTTCCAAACTTACTGGAACTATTGTTATTATTAACAGGGAAATCTGCATATGGCATGGGTACAAAAAGGGCCTTTAAGCTACTTAACCCCTCTATGTAATTTACAACCATTACATGAAAACTTTAATTGACTAAGTAATTTTGGAGGCAGATGTTATTATCTGTGGTCCCATCTGGTGTTGATCATAGGATTTAGAAGATTGTCACTTGGAATGTAAAAGAAGTAAATTATGAATTAACAAATTAAATGGAAGAAAGAGAACCAATAGCAGTTGCAATTATATACTGCTTCACAGTCCTCTCTAAGCAGTTTACAGAGTCAGCATACTGCCCCTAAACAATCTGGGCCCTCATTTTACCGACCTCAGAAGGATGGAAGATTGAGTCAACCTTGAGTCGTTGAGAATCGAACTGCTGAACTGCTGGCAGTCAGCAGTCAGCAGAAGTAGCCTGCAATACTGCATTCTAACCATTGCGCGACCAGGCTCTTAGTTATATACCTTTATATATCTCTAAGTTATATATCTTTATATATCTCTAAGTTATATATCTGTAGTAGAATGTATAGAAGTTGTTTAATCTTCTGGAATATAATTAATGAATTATGAACATGCAGTGAACTGAAATTGTAGGTTTAATTATCAATGAAAGAGATAAAATAGAACGGAGAGCCTATGAAATAGTGTCACCTCAATAGAAATCCATAGATAAGTGATACTTCCATGTTGTGCTCCATGATAATGAAAACTCAGATACAAATTCTAGGAAAAATTGTGCAACATTCTGAAAAAGATTTAGAAGCAGGACAAATATTCTGTTAGATGATATGAGTGAATAGATGAGATAAGAGAACACAGAAGATGCAATTGAGCTACTTCCCTAATGAATAAAACAGTGGGCAGGTCCAATCTTCCCTATTAGATTACAGTGGTGGAGCTGCAGCTCAAGAGATCGGATGACTTCTTTCAGGATCAGGATATATTGGTGTAACTTTTCTGGCCCTGCTTGATCTCTTGACAGCTTTTAATATTATCAATCAGGGTATCCTTCTGAGAAATTTCTGAAAGAAACTGTATTGCTCTGATTCTTTTCTCTATTGCCAATTTCAATTGTGTTGGTGGATGGGGGGGGGATTGAGCTGGAGATCCCTGCTTTGTGGGATTCCTCAGAGCCTAATGTGGCACAGAGTTTAGAGTGTAGTATTGCAGGCTACTTCTGCTGACTGCTGGCTGCCTGCAATTTGGTAGTTCAAATCTCACCAGGCTCAAGGTTGACTCAGCCTTCCAGGATGGGTAAAATGAGGACCCAAATTGTTGGGGGCAATAGGCTGGCTCTGTAAACTGCTTAGAGAGGGCTGTAAAGCACTGTAAAGCAGTAAATAAGTTTATTAATATTGCTAACACTTTCCCCATTCTTATGTAACATCTACATGAGACTTCTGGGTGTTCAACAGTGTGGTGCCAGTATCCTCAGTATGAGTTGATACTGGCAAAAGTACTAACAAATCAAATTATATAAAGTAGCTGCTGTACAGAACCACAGAGATGTCTTTGGAGAAGAATTTTTTTGAAAAAAGTAACTCTGCTTTGACTGTTTTGGGTGTAAGAGTGAGGGAAAGGAAAACACAATTGTTTTTCAGGATCCTGCTACTTTGGCCTATATCAATAAAGTAGACTTCAGGGTTACTTGTGGACTCTGTTTCCTATCTCGTCTATTTCAAAAGGAGGACAGCAGAAAGAATGTAATCAAAGACAACAAGGAATACTTAAAGTGAAAAAGAAAACTCAGAATGATTTTTGTTGAATTAAAGAGTTGTTTTGGAAGTAGCTGAAGAGAGCAAAACAAGCAGTCTCCAGCAGAGTGAAAAGAATTAAGAATCAATATGTTGAAATGATTGGGATGAAACTGAAATGAGAAAATGTTGGAATGTTTTTGAGATTTGAATGGAATAATAGTAATTTGTTGAACTGAAATGCACATGATGCATATGATGCATCGAAGGAAAAAAATGATGGAAAAGAAGTTGTAGCACATGCTGTGAGAATGTTGAGAAGTGGTAAAATTGTGCAAGCACA
Source organism: Masticophis lateralis (assembly GCA_030761175.1). Taxonomy (NCBI): domain Eukaryota; kingdom Metazoa; phylum Chordata; class Lepidosauria; order Squamata; family Colubridae; genus Masticophis; species Masticophis lateralis. The sequence continues at coordinate 199,222,719 of JAUDYJ010000002.1, forward strand.
AATAATGTAACTAGAAAAATGTTAAAATACAGATATGCTTGCTTAGGCAGAGCTGGGCAATATTTTAATCTATGCAAAGGCTTCACTTAGGCCTAATAATTAGAAGAATGCTGTTATTATTTCCCCATGCAAAGGGAAAGGTAGAAAGAGTGGATGGAAAAACTACAACAGGAATTACCGTATTTTTCAGTGTATAAAACGCACTGAAGTATAAGACACATCTTAATTTTGGGGGAGGAAAACAAGGAAAAAAGTATTTTACCTCTGCCTACCAGCATTTAAGGTGCCACCACCTTCCTCCTTCTCCTGCAAGCGAGAGGTGCAGGGACTACTCCTCGCTTTCCCCCAAAGAGACCCCTCGCATGCTCTGGGTGGAGGGACAGAGCACAGCCTGAGGAACAAACCTCTTCGGGACAGTTCGGGGGGGGGGGAATCTGCCCTGCAACTTCGGGGAACAAGGTGGGTGCCACGATTTGTGACTGGTCACCCCTCTGGCCGTGCTGACTTCACTCCCCAGCAATGTGAGGAGCCGCCGCCGCCACTGCCTAAGCCCTCTCTGAGCCCAGGAGCCAAGCCGAGCTGAATGGGAGCCCCTAAAAGGAAACTTTCCTCTTTTCCAGCCATCACTGCCCAGATTCCCCAATGCAATTCTCAAGAATCGCACTTCAGGTGGTGGCCAGTTCCCCTGCAATGTGCAGTGGGAAACTGGGAAGTGCTTTGGATTCGGGGAGATTATAGCACTGCCGCCTGAAAGTATTTTCCTGCACTTTGCAGAGCCGTGCGCCCCCATCCTCCTTCTCAGCAGACTCAACTTCTCTTTCCTCCTGGCCAGATCCGCCGCCTGAAACACGGTAGACTTTTTTTTGTCCCTGCCCAGACCCCATGTTTGGAATCAGGAAGGGGATTGCGGCTTTGGGCAGAAAAACACTTTCAGGCGGCAGCACTACAATCTCCTCCCCGAATCCAAAGCACTTCCCAGTTGCCCGCTGCACATTGCAGGGGAACTGGCCACCACCTGAAGCACGACTCTTGAGAATTGCATTGGGCAATCCGGGCAGCGATGGCTGGGAAGGAGGAACATTTCCTTTGAGGGGCTCCCATTCAGCTCGGCTTGGCTCCTGGGCTCAGAGAGGGCTTAGGCAGTGGCGGCGGCGGCTCCTCACATTGCTGGGGAGTGAAGTCAGCACGGCCAGAGGGGTGACCAGCCACAAATCGTGGCACCCGCCTTGTTCCCCGAAGCTGCAGGGCAGATTCCCCCCACCCCCTGACCGTCCCGAAGAGGAAGGGTTGTTCCTCAGGCTGTGCCCCAACTCAGATCCTTGCTGCCTGGAACTGGCCGAAAATGACCGAAGGGTGGGGGTCGGCGGGTGGGCGGGGCTACATTCAGCATATAAGACGCACACAGATTTTCACCCCCTTTTTGGGGTTAAAAAGGTGTGTCTTATACATTGAAAAATACAGTAGATTGTTCAGTTTGCCTGTTTTGGCATAATGGAAACATGAGAATTGATAGTGAACAATATTTGATAGTGCAGTGCAGTTTAATGCTTATAACTTTATACTTAGTCATTCAGGGGATTAATAATGGCTGTTTAATGTATTTATGCTAAAATGTATATTGGATGTTTGTGAAAATATTAAAGTTTGTTGGTTGGGGACATGAAGCTATGTGTTCTTTTGTATGCAGGTATTTTTGTTGCCTGAATATCCAAAAGATTTGTTGCAAATGTTAAAAAGATTGTATGATACCACAAGGAATATGTATTTGAAAACTCATGTATAAAGATAAAGTTAGTTCTGTTTTACAGGAAAAAAACAGAATGAATGGTTGCAATTATAATGATGAAAAACTGGAATAAGTAGATGATTCTGTATATCTTGGTGTAGACTGTAGAGGCATAAGTATGATTCCTTCTTGATGAAGGAATACAAGAGCAGATGAGATAAGGTAAACAACAACTCAGAAAAGAAGAAGGCATGAGAAAGAAACTCAGAACCACCCCATCTTAATTTTGTTTGCTATAGGATAGGGCAAAGGAATACTTTGGTAGGCTTTCACGATACAATTGTAAAGTAGCATTCCTGAAATCCTTGCTTCGTTTCCTATTCTGGCCTATTATTTTGAAGAGATGACACATTTACTAAAGATGGGGAAATCAATGGAGAAATTTTAAGACGTCTAATGTTGATAAAAAGCTATAATGTGATCTGTTGTGAAGAACAATGTTTTTTGGGGGCAAATGTTTGTCCAAGAGAAACTTGCTGTGTACGAGTGTATTTCAGTATATTTTGTTATATTGTATGAAAGTGACAGCATTTTCAGGAGAAACATAAAAGTAGGCTGAACAAAATCAGCACGGAGTACTTAACAAATGTTTGGTAAAACAAGATGCGAAAGGTCAAGGATGAATGGATGCTGAATAAATGTTGAATGAATGCAAAAGGGAATGACCAGTACAAATGGAATACAGTATATTGAGAAGGTTTGATCAACAGATCAACACCAACAGAATGAATGAATGAATGAATTAGCAACAGAATGAATAAATTAGTTAAGTCATGGTTAGATGGAATTGATTAAATCTTTGAAAAGAGAGAGGTGAGAAATTTAAAGAATAAAGGAAGCAGTGGAAGCAGAGATTATTTGCAAGGGCAGAAAAATCCGGAGAAGTCAAATATATGATATAAATAAGATTTAACTTTTTATATTCCTTTTCTTTGGATTTACCTTTTTCTATTTACTATGTGTGTTTTGCTTTGTATGTTAATATGTATGTATGTAATTGGAAGAGGAATATTCTTAATTAAAGTACCGATGAAGTATTGCTGTATTATTGTATGTACTCTCTCTCTGTGTGTGTGTGTCTAATGAGATTTCCCAGACAGAAAAACTGCAGGCTTTCTCCCCAGGTAGTTTTCAATAAATTTGAGTGAACCACCACAATAACTTCCCAGGAGTTATGTTAGCCCTCCTGGGAAGGGTGAGTTCATTGTTAGATTTTTCTCTTTTTTCCCAGCAATGTTCTCCTGGAACTTCTATGTTTATCTTCTTTGCTAAGGTTCTCTTCTAATTCTCTATTTTCAGGTTTAAACTGAAACTGCAACTGAGGAATATGCTCCTGCACTTGGAGATGCCAAAGGGGAAAAATAAGTATAGGAAAAATTCAGGCAGCTGGGTAATCTTACTCCTAAAACAGTATTTAATCTCTACGGTAAATATTGAATTCTGAATTTGTTCCTGATCTGGAAATCCTATTCTTAATCCCAAATGCAGATGAGTTTGAGTTGGTATGAAAAATGCACTATCAAATCAAAGATCCATTCAGTATAGGCTTTCCCAGTCTGGTTTTTTTAGATGAGTTGAACTATCCCCAAACAGACAGCAGCAATATTTAGAGGCTGATCTTTTTTGGTTTGTTTGTTAAATAGCATAGGAGCTGCTTATTATTTAAATTGGCCTTCACTAGAAAATCCAGTGTCTGCAGGTTAGATTATGAAATATTTTTTTTTAGAAGTCAACAATGGCAAATAACTTTTGCTTTACTAGGAGATTGGGAAAAAACAAAAACCAAAGGTCTCCATGACTGAATCTCTACAATCTCTAGGAACTGAGCTTTAATCTGAGGGAATGTTTAAATGTGAGTTCATAGAACAACAGTCTTTCTCCCAGGGAAGACCACCATTTCTGGCACTGATGCTGTCGAAGGATGTTTTCTTTGATTCCACCATCTTTGAAGCTTCATCACAGTTACAAAACATTGTTCAGGCTTGAGGAAACTACTGTATAATATTACAAAGCCAGTTCAGCAAATAAAACAGGTTTGCTCTTTGAGGCAAAGTAAAACCATGTCAGCTTGCTCATATTAATTATGTATCCATTTGGTTCATCATTACAACTGGATCAGTCCCTTATGGATAATTCGCAAGCTCACAAGAGAAGCATTTAGAGGAGAAAGGCTTTCTAGACCTTATTCTTCTCAAGCAGGGACCACCTGATGCTGAAGAAAAGTTGTTGGATGTTCTTCCTAATTCTGTGAGGAGCCTGGGCCACAGTAATACATTTAGGGTGTTTCAGCTCTTAGCTGCTTACTTTCATGTTTCTCTCTCACACACGTAACATTCTTTTCTGATTTGTTTGCCATTTTCAATTATTTATCTCCTCAAAACCCAAAGAGTCTCTGCTTATTGTTGTACTCATCAGTTTCTGTGCCAGGCTCAGAGCAGAACAGAAAAGGAATGAAAAAGCCACTTTGAATCTAGCTAAACATATTTCTGTCCATCTTCCTATTTCATTTGTTCACTTATTTATTTTAATTAAAGTAAATCAGTTTAGATTGCCTTTCATCCCCACATACTTGAGATGTTAATTAGTCTTTAAAATGTGCCTAAGCATTCTTTGCATACATGTGCAATTGAAGGGGGGGGGGGAGTGAGAATGTGAATGTAATTATGCCTTTGAAGAAATATGATTAATTATCTAGAGTGCATCATTTGAGAATTTAGTAAAAGCAAAACACAACTGCTAATGTGCTGATTAGTCAGTACTAATACAAAAGGAGAACAAGACAATATTTTATGGACTAAATCTTTTTGAGTTCTGCTGTTGCACATTGTAAGAATGAGGGAATTGCATGACAACAACAACAAAAAAAGAAGCTTCATGACTGGTTATGGATCAGACAATCCACAGTTGTGTTTATAGAATTTCAGAACATTTCACATACTTTCTATTTATCAAACAGCAACATAAATACTTTTATTATTTACATGGAACTGCTGAAAAAAGTTACCTGTTGGTTCAGGATGAGGTATCTTTAGTATGCAAATGATATTTAATAATATACTTAATAACATATACATACCTAGACTAAACCAGGAATGCTATGGAAGCATTGACTTATTGTCTGGATGCTGGTAGGGTCTGCATGTATTAGCTTTGAGATTGGGTCGAGGTAAGAAAAACAACCAGTACTAGCATTATTTTTATTGTGAGGTTACATTAACAGAGTTAATGTTTATTGTGAGGTTATATTAACAGAGTTAATGTTGTTTTTATCTTTCAATTATATTGTTTTTATTTGTTTCCTAATACGATTTAATAGCTTATTAGTTACCTTGACTATCACTACATGTTGTATCTTTTTATTCTTGATGAATGTATTTTATTCTCCTTATGTACGCTGAGAGCATATACACCTAAGACAAATTTCTTGTGTGTCCAATCACACTTGGCCAATAAAGAATTCTATTCTATTCCATTCCATTCCATTCCATTCCATTCCATTCCATTCCATTAACAGAGTCTTGCAAATCTGAAGTATCTGTCCTGTTCCTAACTTTTACTCTCATTAAACTAGAGAGGGTCTCTTCTTAGATAATTTTATTCTGTTATTCTATTATTCTGAAATAGTCATAAAGAACAATAATTCACTAGTGGAGAGGAGAGGGTGTGCCACATGCTGAAGCCATTAGAACTGGGGTTGTTACTAGTTTGGTATAAAATAATTAGCAGGAATTGGATTGGAACTGGATGGAGGACAATATTATATGTGCATCATGTATGTTAAGAAATGGTGCTTTCTATCAAGAATGGGACAAGCAGAAAGTGTGTATCTGGTTTATGATTCATGACAGATTCAGAGAAAATGAAGTAAATATATACAGAAATACAGTGACATGGAATTTGGGGGGAAATTTCATACCCTCAGATGATTTCATTTTCATTCTAGTCATTGAGTGCTAAATTGTATTTTTTTCCTACAAACATGGAAATCAAGTAGAGTCATATTTGCACACAATGCATTTTCTATAAAGTGAAGGAGGTTAGAGGACTAATTTAAGCAAATGAAAATTATTATTTTCAAGGAAAGCTTAAATTACAGAATAACTGAAAGCCAGAAAGTAATATAGTTTTTTTTATAAGATAAGAAATACATTATTTTAAAAAATCCATAAAAGACTGGTGTCAGTAGTCCCAGAAACCTAAGGTTATGGTACATGTAAGCTTGTGATGGGTTTTTATGGTATATAATCCATAATCACCTCATGAAGAGGTGATTGTTCTGTTCCCCAGGCATCTGGCTCCACTGGGAACAGGCAGATAAACTCTAGCAAACAGGTTTTCATGCAGATTATATTTATTTGGGAATCCTTGAACACATAAGATTTACAATCAAAGTGAGTCCAGGTGAGGTGCATCCATATTTCATAATCTGTCCCATTTCCTAGTGTAAAAGGATGATAGTTTGTCCCCCTGTTCAGAAAGCATGTTCTCTCTTCTGAGGTAATTCAACATATAGCTAGGCCTTAGTTCTAAAACTCAGGCAGAAAGCCTCAGTGGCCAATCAGGCACACAGATATGGTCACATATCCTGGATTACATTTCCCATAATGCAATCTCTTAAGGAGACAGCTCTTAATCTTTAAGGTAACTAACTCACCACAACTCACTATCTGTAACAGCACAGTGATTATTGATCTTATTAAAATCAGGCAAGGCCACAAGTCCAGCTGTTGATGCTGGCAAGATATTGTAAAATTTAAAAAATTTCAAAAAATGCCAGCCAGTTTTTATTTATATATAACACTCTGATAAAGTTTCGCTTTTGAATTGTAATTGTCCTACTCTGGTTAGCTTGATTATAAAAGTTGAAACTCATAATTAGCAAAGTAGAACTGATTTCCATTGTACAAAGAAACAAACCCTGACTAGCTCTGTAAATGAAGTATTAAAGCTGGTAATTATTTGTGCTATAATTTTCAAAGATCTCAAATTTGACAGTAAATAATGCTGAGCCAAGAGTAGTAACTGTTTTTTGACAGCTGTTCTGGCAGTATCAAGAAGCACCGTGTTTCCAGCTGAATTTCAATACTGAGAAAATAAGTACAGTACTTGTTCCTTTTTAATTGTCTGCTGTCTCTTTTTAACTGGCCATTTGACTTCAGGGATACCATAAATTGGCTATTTGGTAAAGGAACAAAATCTGATTCATGATGAAATCTTTGTAAATTGGTTTTACCCATGTGACTAATCTTCATAAAGTTATTACCCAGTCAGATCTGCTCCTACATAAAATTAAAACAAATGAGGTAAATGAAGAATCATCCTTGGAAAATTGCCAGGAAAGAGAAAGAATGAGTAGTCAAAACAGAACCATTCTGTTCTGTTTAAAATTTAAAAGCAGACTTTGAAAGTAAAGAAATGGCAACAGGATATACTGAAAAGGATGATTATTTATAGAATGAAAGTATTCTGCGTAAAATATCACCCACTCACCACCGAGCATGCATTAGGACAGCAAGAAAAAAACAGAGAAATTCAAGGATAGAGAATAGAAAGAAAAAAAATATTGAACTAAGCTTTTCTAAAACCCAAGATATTTTTTTCTTAAAGTACCATCATATGTAACAAAACATAATAGAGTAAATCATCTAAAATGTTTAAGGAGCGTGCATAAGTGCACCAGTGTGCATACAATCCCTGTCCTAATATTCTCTTTTATTTGTATCAATTTCATGTATTCATAATCATGTTTATACTTATATCTATTATCTAATACATGCTTGATGAAAATAAACAAATAAAATAAAAATAAAAAAATAAAATTTCCATGCATGCTCGCTACCTTTTTCTATGAGCCATGAAAATAATGGATGGAACTTCTATATATAGCTCATTATTTCCATACTTATTCCCACTGACATGGGCAGATAAATGTATTCTATTGTACATTTTCCAAGAAAGGTGGAAAGGCTAAACATTTAAGAAAAAAATGGTATTACTTTCTTTCACTGAGTATCCCATGATAGAATTTGATTCTTGGGCATCCCTAAACCATTTTCACAATTGCAATTTGTGAAAGCTGGCTGAGGAATTCTGGGAGTTGAAGTTCACAAGTCTTAAAGTTGCCAAGGTTGGAGATCCCTGATCTAGATAACCATAATTTAAAAGATTATAAATTCTGTAATTTCCTTTCCTCCCTTTCTATCCAAACATTTTATTTTGCAACAACAAAGGTCTCCGCTCCCTCTTTTTAACATATTTGCTGCAGCACTGCATAATAATGAAAACTTAAAAATTGTAAGCGAAGGTCTGAGGAAGACTCTGAATGATTAAACATATATATTACAGATGGAAGTCAGTTAGAAATGATTCCGATTGCCTTTCTCTACAGGTGATTCAGAGATCACCTCAATTCACAGCACAACTCTTGTTTCCTAAACCAATATTAAAAACATTCAGTTATTTTATAGGAAATAAAATTTTATTTGTACACTTATAATAAACCAGGATGTTTTACTGATTAAAGGTACTGGACAAGAATTTAGCTGTCCCTTATGAATAAAATCTGGCTGGATGAATTCGAGTTAAGTCACTTTCAAAGCCCTAGGTGAGAAATCTATCAACCCACACAGAATGAGCGTGATATATAATGGCCCATAACTTTTAAGAAAGAGGCTTTTATCCTACATTGGATTGATTCAAGATGACAATAGTACCAATTAGTTGACTTATCCTATCCTAGTTGAAAGCCAAGGTCTTCTGGAAAAAATAAATACAGCATAGTGTACGTGAATCAATATCTTCAGAACAAGAATATGAAATTGTTCTAAAACTCAAGTTAATTTGGTCATGACTAACACTGGTTTAATATTTGTAATATAGTATCATTCCAAACGAGAACAATGACCCAAATAGTTAAAAAGACAAATGAAGTAAAAATTTGCCCTATCCTTATTGACATTCCTGAAAACCTTTTTCCTTTTAGATAGGTCATTAAGTCTTCCAAAAAAAAAAAAAAAATCCATCTGTGCAAATGAAGCCTTTTGCTGCAAAGGTTAATTGCCACTTATGCTGATAGTGGGTTGAAGAGGAGAGGAAAAGGAAGAAGAAAAATAGCAAGGAGGTTAAATGTGTTAGCTCGGCGCCGGAAAGAAATGCGACTCAGTTGCTGTCCGTTCAGAACCTTTATTGAAGTGCAAACTGAACTGCCGGCTGGGCTGCTGAGCCTCCTTATATCCTGCTCAGGCATGCGCGCCGGCCAATGACAACTGTTTAAATCTCCCGCCAGTGGAATCTACCAATCCCCCGGCGGATGTCCTTATAAGGACATAACAGAATGGATGTGGGCAGCGTGGACAAAAGAGAATTAAATGTACAATGTTAGCGTGTGAGAGAAGACAACAGACAAATATGCCTGTATGAAGGTGTAGAGTGAGTGTGTGGGTTGAGTTCTAGACCCATCCACCAATTAAACTGGCTGGGCTTTCTATTGATATGAGTCCCAGGTAGCTGTTCTCCAAGAGAACATAAATAGGAAGAAAAGGTTTCCACCTTTTTGGCACTGGCAATAATAGAATTATTCCCGCACCCCCATCCCTTTCCCCCTGAGCTTATTTGCATGATTAGAAACTGGCAAGCTGGGGCTATGTATTTTGTGTGGCTAATTTAGAAGGTTGCTAGGCAACGTTCTGGCTCAGCTCTGAGGCCTAAGGCCAGTTCTGAACCACTTACTTGAAACATTTCAGACAAAAAAAATATGCCCAGCAAAGATAAAAAGGATGTCCCCAAAAGTGTGTGTGTCTCTGTGTGTGTGGGAATCATATAATGTTAATGAAGTATATAGAATGTTAACTGAATACATATTGCTTACATTCAGTCAAACCTTTATGCTTGTATTATCTGGTATGCCAAATCTAGTTTGCAAAAAAAAATAAAATAAAAAAATAAAAAAAAATTTAGATGATGATTTGAATTTTCTTCTGTTTCTCTCCTCTCGTCTAATGGGTGTCCAGATTTCTGTTCGCAGATCTGCTTGTGCTGGTATCCATCTTTTACTGCATTTTGAAACCAAAAGTGGAAAGTAGAAGGTATCAGTTCCTTACTATGATCTTGAAATGACCACACATAGCAAAACTTCTGAATAATTATTGTGGTGCAAAAGCAAAGCAGGAAGAGACCATATTAAACTACAGGGTGCCTTTTTTTTTCTTTTCTTCAAATGGCCATGAGATGAAAACAGTCATCCAAAGTTACTGGTAGCTGAAGCCAGTAAGCCACTAAGAGTCTTGGTTATTTCTTTCTCAAGCACACCTCCTATTTGATGTTTGTGTCTTCTTCAAATCAATTCTGGTTACCCGGAGAGTAGACAATTTACCTCAGAAAATCAACAAAGTATTTAAGGGAATAGTGGAACAGAATACCCACAGAGCAGAGCTTAGACTTTTTTTCTTCTTAAACTATTAGCTAAATAATTTTTTGTTCTTAAATCCAGGCAGGGAAACTTTTCTTAGAGAGAAAGGTCTTGCTTCAGTCTTGGAGCTCTTGCAGGCTCTTTTTTTTTTTGGTCTCCCTGTCTTTGAATCCATTTTGAAACACTAGCTGTTTGGACTATTTTATTCCATAGATAAGACTGGTGAGAGCAGGAGACCCTGAGAGCCCAAGGATGGCAGATAGTGGTGAAATCCAATTTTTTTTACTACCGGTTCTGTGGGCATGGCTTGGTGGACATGGCATGGTGGGCGTGGCGGGGAAGGATACTTCAAAATCTCCATTCCCACCCCACTCCAGGGGAAGGATACTGCAAAATCCCCATTCCCTCTCTACTCCTGGGGGAAGGATATTGCAAAATCTCCATTCCCACCCCACTCTGGGGCCAGCCAGAGATAGTATTTGCCAGTTTTCCAAAATACTCAAAATTTCCACTACGGGTTCTCCAAACTGCTACCGGTTCTCCAGAACCTGTCAGAATCTGCTGGATTTCACCCCTGATGGCAGGAGACCTCTTTGCCAGGAGAAGTGGTGTAGTCATCTCTTTCCCTTTGTACTGTGGAGAAAGAAAAGATGATGAAAAAAAAGAAAAGAAAAGAAAAGCTGAAGTTCTTGAGCCTAAGTAAATTAGGGTCAATCAATGTTCTTCCTCAATTCAGTTTTTTCCCCCAACAGGTTATGGTTGCCCTATTTCATTTTATCTCTTCTTACATCTTTTCCTGAAGAGCTGATGTTGGAACTATTCTCATCTCATGCCCTCAGAATGAAAATATGGGTTCAAACAAAACTTTACAATTCAAGTTATTTATCAAGTGGGACATTCTAATCCATCAAAGTTCACTTTCAATTTAATGCATGTTATTTCCACATTGACCATCTTGTTGACTCTTGATTTGTGCTTCTCAAATTTCATGTTCTGTTTTATAAATGGCTTTACAAAATGAGGAATTCCTTTGGCAATAGCTGGAATGCTTCAACAACAGCCTGGCTGGTTCCTTTTTGGCAAGATGTGTAAAATGCTTAACATTTGAGTTTCTAAAATGCATTAATCTTTGTTGCCTTAGTTATTACATTCATGGAAAATACTTCCTTTTGGTAAGATTGCTGTGGAGTTGATATTGCATTCACTGATGAATGGAAGATAATCCCCTGTGAAATACCATTTTTTAACGTCATTAGTTATTTTTATATATTTATTTGCATTTTGGGAAATGAACAATGGGCTATATCCAGCCTGCAAGTTGTGTGCTCCTAACTAAGTTTTAAATGAAGTTTTCCTGAAATATAAAAATAAGCCAAGAAAAAAGGTAATCAAAATTACTATCATCTTGAAATGCCAATCTACTATATTCTAGTCCTTATAGCAGTAACTAGACTAAATTAAATATTAAAGTGTTTCCAAATGTTTTGGAAAAGAACAGGAAAATTTAGTTAATGTGATATGGTTAGCAATATGTCAGTAAAATTAATTAAACCATTTAATTAAATTGGCTGGAGTGAACTAAATGCTAAAAGAAATCCAGTAGAAAGTAATATTATTCTTGTGAATCTGTACTGCAGTGCCTCTAAAAGAAGGTATTCTTATTATAGTGATTCTAAAGATACCAAAGAGTATTAAAATAGTGATGTCTTAGAGCAATGTTTCTCAAAGTGTGGATCAGTAGGGGACCGCTGAACATCCCCCAAAACCCTAAAAGTCAATCTTTGTTTAAAATTAGTTCATATTAAAGTCTCATTGAACAGTTATGAGGAGCAGCAATAGCAGTGGAGGAAGGAACAGCAAACTACTTGTTTAATTGGGTTCTCTTTGTCTAATTTTAGGGAGTGGGTGGAAAACAGATCAAATTTTAGGTCAATTTATTCAGAAATATTGAAAATTCAGAAGGGTTTAAAAATGCTATTTTTTACATGACTTGATAAACAAATCAATATTCAACAAATGCATCTATTTTAATTTTTGTTATGGAAAATATCAATAAGTATAATACACACAAACAAAAACTGTTTGGAGCTGCTCCATAATTTTTAAATGGGAAGGGTTTGTGAGAGATAAAAATTTAAGAAACATTGTCTTGGGTAATCTTTAAAAGATCATTATCAGTTCCTCAAAGCCAAGATTTGCAATGATAAACAGACATTCCCGAAATCACTATTTTACTCAGAAAAAGATCAGTGTCAACTGATCCAGTTCTGTATTTATAAAGAAGAGTCTGTTCATTTGTCTTCATATACAGTAATGGAGCCAAGGATATGGAAAGAATTCTCTGAAGACAGAAAATATGAAATCTGTTAATTTATTAATTTCTGCAAAATCTGTCAACTTCACCAGCCATTTCTCCATAGTGAGTAAGTCAAATGTTTCCATCTCTATGCATATAGTTCTGAAAGGGTTCTATGATTTTAAAAAAATCCCATTCTAAGCTACCTTAAGCACCAGTGGAAAAATAGGAATAATATCACCTGAATAAATAATATATAGAAACTTCCCCTCTTCTATTTTATCATTAAACTGCTCTCCAGCTTGTACTTGCCCTTTTAGGGGGCAAAAAGACTACATTAAAGAAATAGTTTATCTAATGCAGAAAATAAAAGTTGAAGAGAAGAACAATTTGAGATTGCTTTTAGATTGCTGAGTTCTGATCCAATTTGGTTTATGACCCCAGCTTTTAAAATAAATAAATTGGTGAATCAGCTAGCAATTTGACCCTTGCAACAAATTCTGTTCTGTTGCCCTCTACTCTACTCTTCTGTTCCCTTCTCTTCTTCTAAAAGTTAAATAGTAAAATGACCTTATGAATTATGAAACAGAAATCATATTTGGGGGAATTTATTTAAAAAGAAGGATGTCCATATAGTAGAATAATTAAAAGTAACTGTTATGTGTATCCATGTCTTGCACTAATAGGTTCTTCTTTTAAAAATCAGCATAAAAGTAAATATTCGCATTCATAGTAATATCTATGCATAGTAATATCTCTAGCGAGATTAAACGAGTGTGCCTAAAATCCTAGGGAGATCAGTAGCAAATGTAGAATTTTTGGTGTATTGTTTTCATAGCAGTTGTACTATAGTTTCTATAATCCCTTCCAGCATTATCTATAATCTGCTGTCAACTGAACTGATGAACCAAAACATTTTGAAGAAAAAATAGGTACCATAGAAGGCTGCCTGGAAATATAAGAGACTATTGTAAGAGAGACAGTTTGATTTATTGGTTAAAGCAACAGGGTAGAAACTGGGAGATTGTGGGTTCTAGTCCCACCTTAGTAGGGCGTGAAAGCTGGCTGGGTGACTTTGGGCCTGAACCCTTTCTCCCTGAACCCATGACATCAGGCTCATGTGACAAGTCACTTAGTCAATTCCTAAAGCAACCAATGGATCAACACTTGATTGATCTGGGGAAAAAAAGATGCCCCTGCAGTTGCGGGAACACTTTAGAAAGAAAAGAAGAACAGACTATTGTAATTTTATCTAGTCCCATAGTGCTTACTTCATATGCCCTAAACCAGAGGTCAGCAACTTTAAACACTCAAAGAGCCACAAAGGTCCTAACTGGAAGCCACCGTTCAATTCTGGAGCCAACTGGAAGTCTGGTTCCCTCATCATAGACTCCTCCTAATATGGCATCCTTTTTCCTCTACCTATCCTAACCAAAAGCCCTATCAATTGTGGAGCAGCAGAACGACCACAACAGGGAGCCTCAGCAGAGGGATGAAAGAGCCACATACGGCTTCAGAGCCGCAGGTTGCTGACCCCTGACCTAAATCTATTCCATCTGTGAATCCAGCAAAAGATTATAATCACAGCAAAGGTTTAGATTACAAACATATCTCATGTTACACTTCATGCAAAGTACTCTCTTTTAAGATGCCATCCCATAATATTGGTAGAAATAATTGAACCTTGCTTTGTTTCATTTTTTTTCAATCAAGTTTCCCCCCCCAAAACTTCCATGTAAAACAATTACACAAAACAGCTAGGCCCATCATTCTGTCTAATTATAGAATCTTGCCTCCTTCCTATTCCATCACCATCCTAATCCCATTCTCAGAGAGCCTATTTAGTCTAATAGTTAAGACCTCAGGTTAGAAAGCAGGAGATTGTGAGTTCTAGTCCTGCCTTAGCTTTTGAAAGCCAGCTGGGTGACCTTGGGCCAGGCACTCTCTCTGAGCCTAACCAACTTCACAGGGTTGTTGTGGAGAAAATAGGAGAAGGAAAGTATGTTGGATATGCTTGCTGCCTTGGGTTATTTGTAAAAGTAATAAATAATAAAACAATACAAAAATATTAAGAGTGGTTTACAGATGCTCTCTCATTGGTTTCTGCTGCATAGTGGGAGGGGAGGAAAAACCTAACCAGGGGAATCCAATTAAACCCTGTTATTAGTATGTTCTATATGCAAAAAATAACATTCATCATAATTTCATGTTTTTTCAATTACTTTTTGATATGGCCAAAGGAAATGTTTGGATTTTTCTTCACCAAAAGTACATAGATCCAGATCAGGTCCTGATTATAAAAAACAATAGCACGATTTATCAAGTTTATTGTCCAAATGTGACAATTGCTATATGCCAATTTAGTATTACTTTATGGTTTTCTTTTGCTACTGTCTTATTATGTAATATTTTGCAATATTCCATACAGTGACTGATTACATTCCTGCATCATATGCTCCCTCAGCCATCACTTGTATTGTTTTTGGGTGAAACATCATGGCTAGTATAGCTCTTTTTTTGTTTGTTGTAATATAGTGAATTATTTTTACATATCAAATGTATAATTATTTTTGTATATCAAATGTAGAAAGTTAGCACCCACCCCTTTCCTGGAAGAATGAAATATTTTAGGAAATATTAAAAAGGCAGAATATTTCCCCTAAAAGAGAAATAGAAATCTTAAAACAGAAACTCAGCCCCAGCTCCCTGCCCCCAGCAGATATTTTGGCTATTTACAAGACAAAAGACTGGGCCAGCTTATCTACAAAACAATAGATCTTCACCCTCAGGACATAATAGGATTAGCCCTCTACCCATCTAGCAACAGATCTCACCACATGGCACCTGAGAAGATTTCATCACCCAGCAAGATTCAACCAAGCCTGGGACTCAAGCCAACCTAGAAAGTTATCCCTGCATGGCCCCATGGGAGTCTGACAACCAATCAGAATACATTTCTTACATAGGAACAGGAAGCTCCAAAGTGGAGCCCAAGAAAGGTTATAAATCTCCCCCTCTCTCCCTCTCCCTCTCCCTCTCCCTCTCTCTCCTCCCTCCCCCTCTCCCTCCCCCTCTCTCCCTCACTTTCACCCACATACTCATTTCTGCCCAGGACCTCAAACCTTTAAAATGATCCTTCCAAGCAGTCTCCATGTTTCCAGTGTCGTTCTCCCTACTTGGAATTGAACCCAGATCAGGGGTGAAATGCTCCCGGTTCAGACTGGATCGCCCAATCCTGTAGTGATGGAGGCGGGTAGTTCGGAGAACCGGTAGCAAAAATCCCTGCCCGTCCCCCCCCTCATGCCCAGCTGAGCCGCACAATCATCAGAGGGTTTTTTTTACTTTTAAAGGCATTTTTTCTACAATCTCTTCGGCAAAAAAATGCTTTTAAAAGTAAAAAAAAAAGCCTCTGATGATCACGCAGCTCAGCTGGGATTGTCAAAGGCTTCTAAAAGAAAAAAACCCTTTTTTAAAAAAATGCCTCTGACGATCCAAGCTGAATTGCCTGATCGGCAGAGACTTTTTTTCTTTTAAATGCCTCTGACGATCAGGGAACTCAGTTTGGATTGTCAGAGGCATTTAAAAGAAAAAAAGGGTTGTAGAAAACAAATTGTTTTAAAAGTAAAAAAAAAAAATTCGCCAAGCCCATCGAGTCACATTACTCCCCCCCCCCACCAAGCCACGCCGACCAAACCGGTAGTAACAAATTCACCACTGACCCAGATGGACATTTCTTCCAACACAAATGTATAATTAATTAAAACGTACACACAGAGAAATCCTGTTCTAAAATTATTCACCCATTAACAATATAAAAGTTGCTTTGAGGGAAGTAAATGAGATATAGAATTTGGGCAATTTAGTTATGATTTTAAGAGAAAGTACTAACTTTGGGATATTCCTTTTAAACCATAAGAATAGCTGCTCACTATATCTCATATTTTATGCTATGTGATAACCTTTATTGTTGTACATATTGTACACTTAAGCTGTATGAGTCTATGAATAAGTTATTTTGCCACAATACAGACTTCTGCCTTAAGTTATCAAAATGATAAAATGTTTGAAAATTAAAACAGAAAGAGAATTTGTTCTAGTTATATAAATAAAACAAAAATAAAACAACTGTCTAATTGAAGCATTATTTTTGAACTATCTGACTCACACATATGGTGGCAGAACTTAGCAAGTTTAGCTAATTTCCAAAAGGCTAAACTTTGGCAGTCTACTTAGTACCTGATGGAAAATCACCAAAAACCCCACTGCTGTAGGCCAGACTGGGAAGTCAAGCTACCATTCTGGAAGTAGGTAACCACAAACCAGGTTTGTATTGTTTCCAAAAAAAGCCAGATGGATTTGCTCCTTTTGTCATCTCCTAATGACATCTCCTAATTATGACCCTTTACTATCTGCCAGAATTGATATCATTTGACTAATTAAATTATCTGTGATTTAACACAATTCCAACTCAGCTCTCAACCCTATTAATCAAAAGGCATTGTGTTGCTATTTTGCTTGTGTGTCCCCCCCCCCCGCTTTATTTTGCTCTCTTTCTCTCCCTCTGGGAAGCACCCAAAAATTTGAGAAACACTTATTATTAACATTTTGCATATCAGTTTAGAAACAGCCATGTCAGAAGAGAATATAAATGGGGTGATACATTCTGAGGACTTAGAAAAGAAATTGGATAGCAATGTGTGGTTCATAGGGAATACTGCCTCTTTTAGAAATGAAAAGGGGTATGATCATTTGCTAACAGTGATCCAGACTTTCTGTTATAATTGATGGGTTGTAGTCTTTATCCTAATTAAGAATTAATTCCAAATCTGTCTAATCTCATAGTGGTAAATAATTCAGAAACTGAGTTTCTGATTCAGCTATACAGTGGTGTATCTGAAACTGCAGCGGAACTGCTATTTTCATTGTTCTTCCATTGGTGTGAAATTTTGCTCATTCTACCTCCTAGGTTCTAGCCAGGCATTAGTCTTGCCCTCCCAGCTTCATAGAGATGACACCACGATATCATCATGTTGACATACTATTATTTCCCAGATCTTGTAAAACTGCATATGAAGAAAGCTGACTTTGCAGCTCTCCTTTATAGTAACTGTTATAACTGATATAACTGAGAGTCTGCTTGGTTTAGCGATTAGGGTGCAAGGCTACAAACCAGGAGACTATGAGTTCTAGTCCCACTTCAGGCATGAAAGCTGGTTGGCTGACTTTGGGTCAGTCATTCTCTTTCAGCCCAACTCACCTCGTAGGGTTATTGTGGTGGAGAAAATAAGAGGAAAAAGAAGATGTATTAGACGTATTACCCATCCTGAGTTATTTATCAAAATAATGAAATCAGGAAATAAATAAAAATAAAACAAATAAATGTGGGCTACTGATTGAATTTTATGTTTTTCACTTTCTCATTTGTCGTCTGGAGATTCCCATATTTGGCTTGAGGATTATGCTTCTTGTCCCTAAGATGTAAATGCAATTATAGGCCAACTTCAAATTACTTTGTGAGGTATTCAAGAGTGAAAACATTATGATATAGAATTGTCCTAAATATCTAAAGTGCAAAGCTTGTACCAAGCTATTCAGATTTCTGTTTTTAATATTTTGGGCAAATCCACTTGTTTGAATATTTATAATAATAACATGCATAAACACAACATAATTTCTGTTTTAAATAGGTGAACTCAAAGAATAAATGGCATCACAGATGTACTCACTAGTAGTAGCTGGAACTTGTATGTGCAGACTGAATGAAAGTGATAAGTTACCACCTTTTTATTCTGTGTTCAGTCCATCACAGCAGAAATACTTCCCTTTAGAGGGCAAAGTGAATCCCTTTAAATTCTGCTTTGAGGAGGACTTGCTCTGTATGAGGGATGCAATGGCAAATTAAAGCTTTATGGTATTGATTTGATGGGGAGGCAACACCGCATTGATTTCAGAGACATTTTTCCCCTGCAATAGCAGACAGCAGGAGGGAGTTGCAGCAATCAGTAATAAAGTATTCTCTATTTAGGTCAGTGACTTCAATCCTGATGAATTTTTTTCTCGCTGTAATGCGATTCACCCAAAGAATCATGAAGATGGGGATTTTTCTTTACTGAACTATGTCTTTTGCACATATAAGAATAGATATGTATTTTCATGTTTTGGGCCTCCAAGCAGCATCTGAGATGTTAAAGCATTACTTTGTGAAGCTGAAATTACATGAGAAAGAATGAAGTCTACTCTAACTGTTATTTGTTGAAACTAAATTTATACTTTTAGAAAATCAAGGCCGTAATTGTGCCATCTGATTTCTGTGGTAGCCATTAAAAATCTCAGTGACACAGGCTAAGCTGGACAACTAATATCTGAAAGGCCAGAGGCCATATAAAACAAAGAAATGAATAAACAAGGCAGTTTATGAGAGCCATGTCGAACAAAATAGCAAGGTTGGAATTTGGGGGTAGAAAGACATTCTTTAAGTTTTGGAAAAGCAGAATGTATTGTTTCTTTTGGGGTTGTGAACAGAGATGTGCCAGATGGAGACGTATGACTCTAGAACGTTCATTCTTTGCCTAAAGAAGCCAAGCCAAATATTCTTACAGTAACCCGTGCTTTTACAAAAGTGCAGTTTGTAATTTGTAAAGTTCAAAATATCTTTCATCCCCAAACAGCCTAAATCTGTGATGGTGAACCTATGGCACGCATGCCGGAAGTGGCACACAGAGCCATCTTTCTGGGCATGCCAGCCATTGCCTGTTGCTCTTCCGGATTCTACCGTGGGAAACCAGAAGCATGGGAAACTGGAAGAGCAGCTCCCTGGCACGCATGCGCGCACCGGGAAACTGAGCTTCCAGTTTCTGGTGTGTGCATGCATGCTGGCCAGATGGTCTTCCTGTGCACATGAATGCCAGAAACTGGAATACCAGGTGACTTGCGCACATGTGCCTGCCGGAAACTGGAAGCTTAGCTTCCTGGCATGCACATGCACGCCAGGGAACTGCTCTTCCGATTTCCGGAGCTCCTGCCCGTACATGGTGGAGAGCTGCTCTTCCAGTGCTCTCCTGCATGCACACGCATGCCCCCATTTCAGCACTCGGTGCTGAAAAGGTTCGCCAACTTTTTTAAAATCTAAAATAATATTTATTTTCCACTTCTTTTTTTCACTGAAAAATGGCAAGAAATCGATTCACCGTTTTACAGACTGATGTTAAAATACAATGTTGTTTTCTGGGAGCTACAAAAAGGGTTCAGGGACAGTGTACAGCCTTAGACTAAAAGGATTCTTAAACTGTTTTGGTATCCCGAGTTAAAATAAGAATGAGAAAAGATAGAACACTGCAATGCCTCTTAGTAAACTGAAGTAAAGAATAGCTGGTTCATGCTTGTACAACTTTGTGTGATCATGTGCTGGTAGAAGTAAGGCCTTTATTGTTATAACTTGCAGCTGGAGTGAGGAGAAATAAATAAACATAGTAAAAGAGAAAGAAGGTAGAATTATAAGGCAGCTAAAGAAATAGTTCAGCTCCACTCATGCCTGTTTCATCATCCTATCAAATTTCCAAACGATTCCTATGCTAATCACATCCTTCACCATTGAGTAGTGATTCAAACTCAGTATCACTATTTAATATAATATACTGCCCATTCCTCAATAAAACTGAGTGCTGCCATCGTGGAATTGAGAGGGCCTCTATTTGATTTATCAAGGTATTGTTTATTATAAATACATTTTGCAGTAAATTCCTATTGTATGTCCCTAAATAGGTCTAGAGGATTGACAAATCTGGTAACATCCTAAAAATGAGGAAACATAAACATATATATTAAAGAGAGAATAGGTAATTGTAAAATATATTTAACAGTGAATATTAAGTATGCTTCACAATTAGCACTTTTTTCTTTTTAATTCCATGTCTTTCTACTCAGCTCTTTCCAGTCCACTTAGCATTTGGTTTACAATTTCTTCTCTTGACTTAACTACATATCCAATTACTTGCTACTTCTGGCTCCAAATTTCTTAATAATGTTGCAAGTTTGCCTATGGAATTAGGATTTCACTTTGTTAGGTCTCTCTCTCTCTCTCTCTCTCTCTCTCTCTCTCTCTCTCTCTCCCTCCCTCCCTCCCTCCCTCCCTCTCCTCTAAACACACACATGTGATACAAGTTCATATACTGAAGTGCTTTTGGGTTAAAATCCTTAAAATTCCAGTATAATGTTTATTTTTCCTCAGCTTTATCAACATATTTGGTTTCTTTGTTTTCAATCCAAAGAATTCAATATGTTTTACTTAACATATAGTAGATCGAATTACTTTTAATAAATTAGTAATGGGAGATTGCTCACCAAGTGCTTTATCGTTTTCCTCCCTATCTTAGTTTCCTACAGGATCTAATTTGTGTATCTAGACATGGTTTCAATATCTGGTATTTTCTTTCCTCTTTCTGCTTTACTTAACAATCTTTCCAAAATAACTATACTACAGGACTTGCGAGCAGGCGCACTGTTTTGTCAATCCAAATTAGCCTAATAATAGTATTAGTTCAGTTTGGATTTTGAAATCTTCTTCTATGAAACGTCTGTAATGCCTTCAGTCAAATATAAACTCCATAATGCATTGGTTTTTTTGACAGTTTGTTAACTCTTTCATCGGGTTGACTTAATAGTGAAACTTATTCAGTGTGAATTGCTACAATAATAAGTGCTCCATGCATAACAAAATACTGAGTTCAATATAACTTATGTCATAAGGACAGTAATGAAGTTGTGGATATCAAGACTCATCACAGCTGATTTCCACAATCCAGCTGTGGAATTCCTTTGCAATAATGCAAATAACATTATTCTGTTATTTAATTTGCAATGTGTCTGTCTATATATAGATATATTGCTCTGGACCTTTATCTAGAGATATGGCTTCCCTCTGACTGACCTTCATACAATTGATCTCAAATACAAAGAGTGTCAGTTATTTTTCAAGTACTCATTATCCCAGACTGTAGACCAGGGCTGTCAAACTCGCGGCCCATCAGCCGGATGCGTCACGTGTTGGTCACGTCCATGCCCAGTTTAGCAAAGAGGAAAAAAGTCCTGATACGTCACATGATGCCGCCATGACAATGCACCCCTGCTGTAGACAAAGCATTTTACTTCCTGTTGATACAGCTTACACTTGTGGAACATGTTGTGGAACATAGTTGTTGCATAAGGAGAACACATTTAATTTTCCCCCAATTTAGTAAAATTAACTATACATTGTAAAAGTATCTTGAGAATGAATAGTTATCTTGAAAGAGACACAAAATAAGAGAGGCAAAACAAAACATTACAAAACAAATGCATAAAGAAAATCGTAAGATTTAGAATTAAAAGTAGCATTGGACTGAAACCTATGGTTTATCCATTTGCAATGACATCCAATTAATTATTACAAATGGCACCAAGGGCTTAGCAATATGGTCCTATTCTTGTTTCTGTTTTTAGTTTTTCTATAGTAGGATAAAATTCTCAAAAATGGGACATTTAAAGATTTTTTTTAAAAAAACAAAGACTGCATTTCTTTGTCATGTATCCATTAAAGTGATCATCCTAAATTAAATATTTCTGCATCAAACAGAAAAATGGTGGGGGTTTTTTGTTTGTTTGTTTAATTTGGAATTCTCCAATATGATGTTCTTTCTATGCTGTCTTCCCCCCCTCTTTTTAGCCACCCAGAAATATTGCCCAAATAAATAAATGAAAATGGCCAAATGGAACAGCATTAATGTGTAGCTCCATTACCTGCCTCTCTCACACACAAAAAGCCCTTGTTACTTTCTCACTACAGAGCTAATGGCTCTTCAGTAATGGGATTGGTTTGTTTACAGTCCTGGTTGTTTGCTGGCCAATATATTCTATAGAAATTTAGCAGCACTGTCACAGAATGTCACTGTCCACTTATTCTTCCCGATCTCTAATGGATAAAAACAAAAATATCAAAACAGAATTAACTCGACTTGGATACGTACTTTGGAAAGAAGAATAATGAGACCGAAGGGAGGTTGCTATTAGTTTGAGGGAGGGAAGAATCTATTATTCCCTTCTCAAGCGATTCCTTTATAGAAATGCTGTTTTAATAAAGTTCTGCAAAATGACTGGAGCTAGAGGGGAGGCTTCCAAGAGAGCTGCCTTTTATTACTTTTTTTGTCTCGGATCCACAATTCTGTTTTCTTTTGTGCATTGGCTCCATTCTTGGTTTGTTTGTTTCTTAATTTATTGTGTTTCAGATACAGACTCTGCAGACCCTAAAGAAAGGATATAATACAGTGTCCAATTTATTTGGAAGCCCTGGGTCTTGAGAGGGAACTGGAAGATGACTCCCTGGATGGTTTTATGCTGGCATGTATTCTGTGCAGTCAGGCAGATGTGCTTTGTGAATGATCTTTTCCTATAGCTTTATTGTGTGTAGCATCCACTGCAATCTGGGATTAATCACTGAACTGCAGAGTGCTTTGTTTGCTTCTTGCCACTAATACTGTGTTGTTATCTTCTCAGTGTAACATCTCGTTTCAGCTTGAGGGTAATGGGAGTTTCCAAGAAGCCAGTATACTCTAATGTTGTCATGGAATTGTACAAAGGGCACTGAAATGATGGCAGAGCAGAGGGTTTAGCTTTGATTTCAGAATTGCAAAAGGCTTTGGGAGTACAGTATATTGGTTCCCTGGTTTTAGATATGTATCCCACAATAATGGAGTACAAAACTATGGAGCTGACAGGTTTGCTGCCCCAGTATGACTAATTTGACAGTTCCCTGGATGTTTCATGTTCATATTTATAAGTGTATGTGTGTATATGTAAAATTATCCGATGCCAAGCAGAAACTAGATTTGGCAGAATTCCAAAATACTTCTAAATGTTCTGGGAAAATATAGTATGTTATTTCTGGATCCATGCCAAAGCCATTTGTTTAATGTTGTTATTGTCATTCCATCCATCTATATAGGGGTGATAAAATCTATGAGAAGCTTGCCATTATGCCCCCCTCTATATTCATTTATGAAGAGACAATAACACCAGAGGTGAGCTTACTGGGTTGTTAAGATCAGCTAGGAGTCAAATCCAATCTGGAACAAAATGGAACTTTGCTGTTACTGTAATGGTGCATGGGAATGACTCTGGGAGGCAGGAAGAGGAGCCACAAACTAAATAACCATCATGCAAAAGGTATTCTCAGACCATAGAAGCATAGAAGCAAAAGATTCACAAGAAGCATCTCAGAATCATCCCAGGGATCATCCCAAAGGTGTTTTTTCAAAAGGCAACTGGATTTTGTTTTTCTTTGAAGATATTTCACTTCTCACCCAAGAAGCTTCTTCAGTTCTGACTGAATGAAGGAGGATGGAAGGATTTATATTCGTTAACAACCAAACTGCAAGGAATTTAAATCCTTCCTCCTCCATTCAATCAGAACTGACGCAGCTCCTGGGATGAGAAGTGAAATATCTTCAAGGAAAAACGAAGTCCAGTTGCCTTTTGAAAAAGCACCTTTGGGACAACCTGGATGACTGAGAATCTCCATAGAACTCAGAAGTGATCCTTTCTACTTTTCTGGAAAATAAAAGTAAAGGAGGAGAGAAGTGTTTTGAGTCTTGTAAGATTCTATTGTAAACCTTATAACAAAGGCAGTGTTATTACTCATTGTTCACGCTTCTTGTCCAGATGACTTTGAAGGGCCTTCAATCTTGCAAGTCAGAAAGCATTTGTTGTTTACACAAAGGAAGGAAAATAAATTCTAAATGATTCAGTTACCTTCATGAACCCAATCTTCTTTAAAAAAAACTTTAATCAGCCCAGGTGATGACTGAAAGGGATATGTGAAGAGAGACCTAAGAAGAGGTCTAGGCTAGACATGATGGTCAAAAGTTCAACAGTTAAAACATTCCTTATGAATCCTGCGCTGCCATGATTGTCAAATGTTTTCTTTGCTTGTGTTATGCTGAGGACAAAGGACAGCAAAACCAGACTTACTACATGCTATAGATGCATGATCAGGACAGCATTATTTGGTCATTTGAAATAGACACAGTTGAGGAAAGGAACCCACAGTTGAAGGGTAGCAATTTTTTACCATGAGCAACAAATCACATTCTAATGGCATTCCCTGTCAAGGATAAATGGATAACTCTTAAGTGAAAAGGGCATTTGGCTTCTCAGACTAGAAGGAATATTGGAGACTTCTTATTTCAGTACAAATTTTGTTATAAACTTAGCCATATCTTTGGGGTTTTGGTATCTCTTTTGGTATGAAATCCTAACCTGTTCTCTGATTCTGGTTTGACAACTCATCTCGAATGCCTTTTTTCTAAGTCTGATCCTGACTGTTGTTTGATAATAACTCCTGATTTATGAATTTTTGCTTGCTCCAGATGGCTGCCCGTTGCTCAGCTGAGCCATTGAACTAGACATCAACTAGACATCAACTGTTTTAACTCAGAAATGGTAATACAGATAGTGAAATTCTTCACCAAGGAAAAATACATTGTACCAACTCTGTCTTAGCCCCGGAGACTGATTTTTGCTAACCATCAATCATTATTTTAATCTGTCTGTGGATGGAAGCAACAAAGTATAGGCTTCATTTTAAAAGGTTTATAATGTACTTAATATTTATATGTGCTACGAGAGATTGGAAAATAATTTGATACTCGACCTTAGTGTTGAATTTTTATTAACCTTCGGTCCCTTTTTTCCCCATCATGACATTATTGAGGGCATATTATAAAAAGAAAAAAAAATTGCATGTGTTTCCACCACATGTTTTAATGAAATCTTCTTTGCTTGCAATAATTCATGATTACCTTTGACATCTAGCTATAATATATGGAGAAGATATCCCAAAGGGGTGTAGTATTTTCAGATTATATTTCCCATTTAAAAATCTTTGTTTCAGACAACAAAAGCAAAGAGCGAAGACAATAAAATGTCTCAAATCTAGAACCCCTATATGGTCAGTAACAATAATAGCATATCTATGAGTGCTAGGCATTTTTCTTGGTACATATTTATGACTTTTCATTTGTTTAAAAAATGTGGTGGGAATGTTGTCATATTGCAAAACAAAGCACCATTCTTCAGCATCAGCTTTCAGCATCATGCTTCTGCTTTTGCCACATCCTTCTTAGAAAATAAATTTGGTTGAAAACTATGGAACAGTGCTTTGTTTGGAAGGGTTCCCCAGCCCCCTACCCAGAAAAAGGACAAAGGACAAAAATATTGTCAGGCACGAAAGATCAGAGCCACACATTAAATGCCAACTAAACTGACTTATTGCTCATGCCTATGTCTAGTCAACTAATGGTTAGCACTATTTTGGCGCTGGATAAGGGATAATGGTATTCAAGAGGGGTTGGACTGAGACCCTTGTGGTAATGTAGAGATTCTAGGCTGAGTCCTCTTTTCACTCCACCCCCAGGCTCTTCCATTCCTTCTACAAATATCCTGCAAGGACAGAAGCTAAAAAGAATGGGAGATAATATTCTAGCAAATTAGGCTTTGTTATTGGTTAGATCTCTCGTGGCATCCATTTTGTAAAGTGTACCCATATCATGTTTTACAATTCCATGTATATCTGTTATATTCCAAGTTAAGAACCAGTGTGATAAAGAAATAGGCTGGGTAGCCTTGTTTAGCCATACACAGGCAATGTTTCAATTATCTTGGGAGAGCTGCATGCAATGTTTGCTACATAACACTAACCCTATCATTAGGCAGAATCCACTACAGGCAACAAGGCTAGAATAGTAACCATTTCCCAACATGTTAGATAAAAGTATAGCTTTTCTTTAGCCTCCCAACATTTGCCCCAGGAGGTAGTTAAAGACTTTCTCCACTTATCAGTGTAAAAATAGAATTTCAGCTGTAGATCACTCCGCATTTGTATAGTAACTGGAAAAGAAGAAGAAGCAGCTGATATAGATTCGATTTTAGATGGCAAAATTCCCTAGTTGGTCAAGCTAACCTACACCCCATTTTTTAAAACTGAAACTTAAATATAGCTATAAATCAAGAGTTCCTGGGAGAGAGTATTTTTTATTTGATTTATATCTGTCATTTCCTCCAATAGCTCAAGGTGGCATGTATAATACTCCCTCCTCCATTCCCCCCAACAAAACACCATAATGAAATAGGTTGAAATGAGAGAGTTATCATTGAATGGCAGATTGGAAATTTTTCAGAATTCTGAGTTGGAGACAGAATGCAGAGCCCCTGTCCCAATTTAGAAGAAGTCATTCTTCGAAGTGTCTGCAAGTGGGTGTTTATACCACTCTTGCCAAGTTGTAGATTTTGAAATCAACCCTCCCCCAGCCCAACAATAATGCTGGTCCTTATGGAATAATGACAATTGCTGGCTGCAGGGGAGAAATATAAACAGGGAAAGGATTATGACCAAGGGATTTGCCATATATTAAACACAGAATAATAGAATTGGAAAGGACCTCAGATTTCTTCTAGTCCAACCTCCTGCTTGAGCAGCAGACCATAGATCATTTCAGACAAATGGCTGCCAGATTCTTTTTGAAAGCCTCAAGTGATGGAAAACCCACAACTTCTAAATGCATATTGGTAAAAAATAATTTTTACTGCACCAAAGATGTGCAAGTTACATTCCTGACAGTCTTCAAAATTATCCACCAATGGGAAAAGATTAACATCAGAGGTGGGTTTCAGAAGGTTCTGACAAGTTCTGGAGAACCAGTAGTGGAAATTTTGAATAGTTCAGAAAACCGGTGTATAAAAATACTACTCTGACTGGCCCGCCCCCATCCATTCTCTGCCTCCCAAGTCCCAGCTAATCTGGAGGAAATGGGGATTTTACAGTATCCTTCCCTTGGAGTGGGATGGAAATGGAGATTTTAAAGTATCCTTCCCCTGCCATGCCCACCAAGCCATGCCCACCAAGCCATGCCACGCCCACAGAACCGATAGTAAAGATGTTTGAAACCCACCACTGATTAAAATATTTATCATAATTAGCAATGACACCCGCACAGCATTATTTTTCCATGCTGATGTTTTATAGTAATTTGACCATTATATTACACAGTCTAGACTTAGCACTTGGGAAAAATATGTGGACCAGTACCCCCAAAAAAGAGAACACGTGAAGCAATTCTTCCGAATCAACTTTCTTTCTAAATAGGCAAGTGATGGTGTGAGAAATAGAAGAGTCTCAGAAACTTTCTCAGCTGTGTATCTTCTGAGAAATTTCATTTCAGCTCTGAGAAAACGTAAATGTTTTTTCAGCTTCTTAAGTAATTGTAGGAAGAGAGAATGGCATTATGACCATAAAAAGTTCTGGTGATTAGTTGTAAAATTGCTTATATAAAAAAAGAGGACTGTGCCTCATTTAAAGATACATTAAAGTGCATTGCAAGATATCCATCAGAGAGGTTTTAGCAGTGAAAAACACTGTTTTGCACAGAACAATGGTCCCTTTTGGAAAGTAAAGAGAGAGAAAAAAGAGAGAACAAAAGAGAAAGGGAAGCCTAAATGTCTAGTTTATGCAGCTGCATTTGTAGAAATCACAAACCATATTGCAGTTATTTTCTCTTGAATTTAATTAACACCGATTGGCACACTAGTACTGCCACTGGCAATACTTGTTGATTATATCTCCGTAGTAAATGCTGAGTTTGAATAATGTTTTTACCAACCTTGCCTCCTCAACTTTGCTGACAAAATAAGTTTTATTCTCTTATTTTCTTTTTATTATATTAATAGTGTCATTAACTGCATATTGATATCAATATGATAATTATGTTTAGCTTAGCCTGGGAAACAGGTCATATTATATATTTCCGACAATATACTTTCTTGGGCTTCTTTGTGCAAATCTATTTCTCCCTTGTGATTATACTGACAAAAATTTCTATGAATAGAATAGAATTGTTATTAATTTCCCCTGATACCTTTGCAGCCTAAAGGCAATTTAAAAAAAAATTTAGATAACTTTCCAGTTTCTCAAATAATATATATTTTAAAATCCCTCCTGTAATATCTCTAATGGTATTATTACAGTTACAGCAAGTGCATGTGGAAGCACTGTATTGCATTTGAAAGAATTTAAAAAAGTTGTGAACCTTTAAAATCTGCTCAGAATTCCCATAAGCTATTGAACACATTCCAGAGAGTATTTAGCAGTATTTTTAATTCAGTTTTTAAAAATCTCTTCTTTTTTATTTATAAAAAATGTAAGGGAGAAGCAAAGAATTATCTTGAAGGTTAGCATCACATATAGTTTTATAGATTAGAGGTTTACAAAGTTTAAATTTTCCATTATTTGTATTCTGCCATTGCCAGTTTTACTGAAGAATTCATAACAAGTCTTGCAAAATTTTTGGTGCTTGTGGACTTGTTTATTTTCTTATGGACATTTCATTACCTAACTAGGTGACGTCACCAATGCATCAGTGCAAGCATTTTATGCATGCTTATGTGGGAATACCAGTAAGTATTTCCGAATTTAGTGGGGGAACTCTGTGGGATTTACTGCTCAATAAAGTTTACAGAATTGCATTGTTACAAGTTGCTTAGGAGTTCAATCTGATTCAAAGAGATAATGTAAAACAGCATTCCCTTTCCCCCCTTTTTATTCAAACTACTGCTAAAGCAGATCCCAGAGAAAAGCAGAGCCTCAACCACAGCTAATAACACTGCAAACAAAATAGGAGTGAGACCATGTCCCCAACCCCCAAGTTTTTAATAACTGTAAGCATTTATCTCAGAAAATTATGATATGTGCTTAACATATGTGTGTGCAGGAGAAGACCAGGTTGAGCCCAAGTGAGGGTTGAAGTATGTCATCAGCTTCAAGTCTCTTCATGTCCACAAAAGTTCTAAGTCCAGCCCACCTTGAACTCCATTGACTCCTACCTATCACCAACTTGCTTTGACTGTTAGTAGTTCAGATTCTTGTAAGATTCTTTAGCATGCAATGAACCTATATGTTCTTTTTGAACTGACTGGATTCCTGATTTCCTGTGCTTTAGAGTGTGTACTTAGCACATGTCCTTTGTTTTCTCAATACTAGAACTATCCTGTTTTTGTTTTAAAAAAAGAATGGTACTCACTAGTAATTTTCCACCTGTCTCAGTCAGATAAATTGACAGTTGATACAAGTGGTAAACCTTCAACAGATAAAGTTTTCTTCCATCTTTCTTCTGGCACACCCCCATCATGCCATCTGTAATTTGTCACCACAATGAGTTCCCTCTTTAATGAGTCTTCTCTTGGGCCTCACCCATGAGTCCTTTTTCGACTAGTGATAACCCTGAACCAATGGTAACAGTACAAGTACAGTACAGTACAGTACAGTACAATACAAGCACTGCCCAATTCCTTTTTAAATCACAGTACTCTTTCTGTGGTTTATACCCAATAGGCCGTGTCAAATTTTTCAACTTTCAATTTCCACACGTTTAAAGATAAAGGTAAAGATCCCCCTCGCACATATATGCCAATCGTTCCCAACTCTAGGAGGCAGTGCTCATCTCCATTTCAAAGCCAAAGAGCCAATGCTGTCCAAAGATGTCTCCGTGGTCATGTGGCCGGCATGACTAAATGCCAAAGGCACACGGAACGCTGTTACCTTCCCACCAAAAGTGGTCCCTATTTTTCTACTTGCATTTTTTATGTGCTTTCAAACTGCTAGGTTGGCAGGAGCTGGGACAAGTAATGGGAGCTCACCCCTTTACGTGGCACTAGGGATTTGAACCGCTGAACTGCTGACCTTTTGATCAACAAGCTCAGCGTCTTAGCCACTGAGCCACTGCATCCACACATTAGGGGTGCTCAAAATTTGTGACATGCCTTCGGGATTGTAAAGATATTTTGGTTATTTTAATATAATTTAGATGTGCTTGGTAATTAACTACATAAATATCATACCTTTTCAGATCAGCAATTCCCCAGCAAACAATTCAGACCAGCAGTTCCCCAGTATCATCAAAGAATAACATTATTCTGTGTGCAGTGAGCCGGATGGAAGATATCTTTATCATATCACTCCAGAGAAAGGCTCAAAAACAGGAAAATCTCATCAAGTAATTGCAGATAATCTGGTATATTTCGTGAAGAAGAAAGACATTTACAAAAGCTTGAAGACCATTGGAGGAGATTCTACAAATGTCAGTGGTGAAATGTAAAATTTGTTACTACTGTTCTGTGGGCATGGCTTGGTGGAAGGGTTAATATGACTGAATGGGCGTGGCCAACTTTTTTTTTTTACTTTTAAAACCATTTTTTCTACAACCTCTTCGAGAGGTTGAAAAAAAAATGCTTTTAAAAGCCTCTGATGATCCCAGCTTAGTTGCATGATCAGCAGAGGCTTCCTTTTTTTTTTAAAGCTTCTGACGATCCCAGCTGACTTGCCTGATCGGCAGAGGCTTTTTTTCCTTTTAAAAACATTTTTTCTATAACCTTTTCGGCCGAAGAGGTTTAGAAAAAATGCTTTTAAAAGCCTCTGATGATCCCAGCTGAGCCGCACAATCATCAGAGGCTTTTTTTTTTGCTTTTAAAAGCATTTTTTCAGCCAAAGAGGTTGTAGAAACAATGCTTTTAAAAACAAACAAACAAAAAAACCCTCTGATGATTATGCGGCTCAGCTGGGCAATGGGAGGGCGGGCAGGGATTTTTGCTACCAGTTCTCCGAACCATCCGCCTCCATCGTTACCGGATCGGGCAATCTGGTCCGAACCAGGAGAATTTCACTCCTGACAAATGTTAATACTGACTGTGAAGGTGGTGCCATGCACTGGGTAGACGTCAAGCCAGAGCATCCACTCTGCTGGAGCTGATTGATTTGAAGGTGTATATGAGCCACCTTTGACATGCAAACTGACTACAGCAAAAATAAAGAAGTTCATTGACAAACCAAGGCAAGTATTACAGTGGCCCTGTCATGCCCAATCAACAGAGAGATGTTTGAAACACAGAGCCAAGCTAAACATTGTGCAATTGCAAAAATAACAGCAGATTTGAATTCTTGGTGTAAAAACAGATATTTTTAAAACTGCACACTGAAAAAAATTGCAAAAAACAATTTTCATCCCATTAATTGACACGCCCTAATACCCAACAGTATATAGAATAGAATAGAAAAGAATTCTTTATTGGCCAAGTATTCTGAACGTTTACTAGATCTAAGTTCATGATAGCCTTCTTAGATGCCAGCCATAATTTTCATCTCTGCTTTCTCTGATGAGCACCAACTCTTATTAGAATTAAAACTATATTTTATTTCCAGTTCTTTATCAGTAAAGCTTCACACAGAATTAGCACAAAGAGTTCCTTTGGGCGTCTGCATAGAGGAGTGGGTACATGGGTATGAAGCTACTCAAAAACTAGAAAAATGCCATGGAAGAGAGCAGGCTCATCACACACTCTATTATATTTCATAAAATTAATTAGAAGCAACACATTTTTTGAGCTTTGGCTTCAATGGCCCTTTAATATACTTGACCTTTTGTAGATTTTGGCATTTAGCAGATTCTGAGACAGAAGAGGGAGAGCAATATGGAGAAACTACATCATGTAAATCCCTTATGGCAAAAAAAAGTTGTTTTATAGGAGAAATCTAATGTAGAAGCATATCATATGTACAAATAGATTTCTGCATTGGAACTGTTTTCACAACATGAAAAATGAACAGGCTTTCACTGCAACTGTGTATATCCTGTGGAATTTCAACTAATTTGTGAGTTTCAGTCATAGGACACTTATGGCACTGCTTCCACTGCCTAGTCCTTCCAAAACAATTTGAGGGAGACCTGCTGTTCATCTTCACTTGTGCCCGCTGCAAAATACTGAAACAATGAGCTTCTAGCTGACTTTCAGAGAGCCTGCAAAAGCTGTATTCAGTCAGTGTCCTGCCAAGTTATTGTTGGTCCTTGAGGGAGAAAAAAAATCGCCTCAGCATCACTCTATACATGATGGAACTGAAATGAACTGTTATGTTACTTCAATTCATATTGTGTATTGTTTGCAAAAACAATCTGTGATGGATGGTAGCAGCACCAAACCGTTCAACCTCATGAATTAAAAACATGAGAGCTTTTCAAAGCAACATCATAACATGTCATCAGTTTTGTATCCAGGTGCTTTCTCCAATGCCTTTAAACATAAAAGAACGGGGTTATTCTATGATTCTAAGCAAAAGTCATGCCTGTTGGGCTTCAAAGATTGGAACTATTTAAGGACACTTTCAAAGAACCACTGTTTCTACTTCCCTAGAATAACTAAGATCCCAGCAACCTAGAATTTTTCCCATTTTATTGATTGATTGATTGATTGATTGATTGGTTCAATTTATATGTCACCCTTCTCTGGAGACTCAGGGCGGTTTACAATGCATTTAAGCAATAGCCTTCATACTTCGTATATACCTGCTTAGTAGGGCTTTTGGCCCCCCCAAGCGGTGTTCTTTTTTATACAAAGTCAGCTTATTGCCCCCACAATCCGGGTCCTCATTTTACCTATCTCGAAAGGATGGAAGGCTGAGTCAGCCTTGAGCCTGGTGAGATTCGAACTTGCAGTAATTGCAGGCAGCTGGTATCACTTAAGACCACTTTAATCTGCTGCGCCACCAAGGCTCTTACTCTACCTAGCGTCAAGGGGAAAACAGACAAAACTCTTATGAATTTTATTTCTGCTAAAGCAAACATTGCTCTTAAAATACCTATAATTGGGCTAATGCTCAGGAACTAAGAAGGAAGGGTAGAATTTTCAATAAATACAAAACAT
Source organism: Masticophis lateralis (assembly GCA_030761175.1). NCBI lineage: Eukaryota > Metazoa > Chordata > Lepidosauria > Squamata > Colubridae > Masticophis > Masticophis lateralis. The sequence continues at coordinate 199,255,980 of JAUDYJ010000002.1, forward strand.
CTGGAATATAACTGCCTAACTAACTGCCTAACTAAAACTAACTCCCAGATTCTAGACATATGATTAAACAAAGCATATAAGAAGCCTCGCTGGATCAGACCAATTATGTATTTATTCCAGTATCTGACTACTGCAGTAACAAACTACTGTATATACTTTCAAGAAGTACAGATGACAATCTTAAATTCTACACAAAGTAAAAGGAAAATCTAAAGGACAGGAAGAGAAAAGAAAGGGACAAGATGAATATTATGAAATATAATGACTTCTGACTTTCTCTTCAACAGGTATGGCTAACTGATGACAGCTAAATAGCTTGAAATAGATCTATACTAGTCTCCCTTTATTTTTTTGTCGCTAAAACATAAATTTAACATAAAAATAGTTCGTTGCAAAAGTGACTGCCTGCAAAGGCCCCTGAATTGGGGCTGAAAGGCGAAAACGAAAGCAATATGCCCTGCCCCATAACTGGGTAGACCAAGTTGCCATGATAGACTGGTCCAACCAGAGAAAAAACACTCTTCAACAGATAATTACCATTTTTTAATCCCACCTCCATAGTTAGATGTTATACAAATATCTTTAGCCCAGAGATGGGTTTCAGCAGGTTCTGACCAGTTCTGGAGAATCGGTAGTGGAAATTTTGAGTAGTTTGGAGAACTGATAGTAAAAATTCTGACTGGCCCCGTCCCCACCTATTCACTGCCTCCCAAGTCCCAGCTGATTGGGAGGAAATGGGGATTTTTCAGTATCCTTCTCCTGGAGTGGGATGGGAATGGAGATTTTACAGCATTCTTCCCCTGCCACAGCCACCAAGCCACACCCACAGAACACATAGTAAAAAATTTTGAAACCCACCACTGCTTTAGGCCCAATGTATTCTAGATGTTTTAGACACCCATTTGGTCCAATCAGGTCAGTGGCATAAACTGTAGGAGCTGAAGTCCAAAATACCTGGAGAATGCAGCACTCAGATGCAGTTCTAGGAAGCTTACCTTGGCATGTGTAGATAAGGTATTTTACATTTATATTGGCTTTGATGTCTGTGTCCTTTGGAGAAGGGCATTTGTGTGTACAGTATGTCATAAGAAGGAAACAATTGTTTAGTACTGCCCCCATGCGAAGAACTTTATCTGACAATTCTAAATTAAGATTTGTTGTTTCAGGCTGCGAAGTGAATCAATCTCTGGCTATGTAAGTTACCAAGGTGAGGTGCTTTGATGCAAAACATGAGCGCTATTTTATGTATGAAAATAGTAAGCCTTGAAAAATCAATTTTATACTAGAGCTTGATGATGTCCATTTTTACTTATCATGTTTGCACTACAGATGCTACAACCCTCCCCAGCCCACCCCATGTTGTAATAAATCTGAGGTACATAATTTGACAGCACCCAACAATGCCTTAGTTACCTAATTCAGTACCTTGTGGGAAAAGAAGCAATCAAAACTGACAATTTCCCCTTGGTTTATACTAGCACAAATATGCAGGTGTAATGGAGGTTTCACTACCCATTTACAATAAGTCAATAGGGTGGAAAAAATAATGCATATACAGTATACTAAGTGCCCAGGATATAACTGACAATACATATTTGGCAATACACACACACACACACACACCCTTCTGTGTGTGTAATGTATGTATGAATGTACACATAAAGTAGGGTTACGATAGTTTAAGACAAAATAGAATCTAAATCAGCAATGAACGAGTGTCACTAGGATCAATAAGGGGAAGCAGTCCACTATCTTTCAGGAAACAAAGATTTGATTACTGTATTTTTCGGAGTATAAGATGCACCAGAGTATAAGACACACCTTAGTTTTGGGGGAGGAAAATAAGAAAAAAGCTGATTGGGGGTGGATCGGATTCCTGGAATACCCCCAATCAGCTGTTCCCAGAGGTGAATTTTAGCAACAGTTTCCTTGGTTTTGAACTCTGTGCCTTGCTTTTTTTTCTGCCTCTGAAACTTTGTTTTAGAAAAAACTTTTTTTCCTGCCTTTGAAACAGAGCTTCAGAAAAAAAGCCTCTGAAGCTCTGTTTGGGGGCTTTTTTCTGTAGCTTCGTTTCTAATGCTTTTTTCAGCCTCTGAAACCTCCATTTGAGAAGCTGGGCTGGGTTACATTCGGAGTATATGCACACCCAGATTTTCACCCTCTTTTTTGGGGGAAAAAGGTGCATCTTATACTCTGAAAAATATGGTATTTATGCATATTACTTCTTTACTCAATTCCATATTGCTTAGGTTTATTTGGCCTTCTTTTGGACTAACATTAATTGTTGATTAATAATTGTTCCCTTTGCCCTGTGAGAGAAAGGAAAAGATTCAAGGCCAGAGATTTCCATACTAAAATATTCCCTGAACCCCCAAGACATGCACAGTGATTAGATTTGCACAAATGATAAATGATACAGAAACGGACTTGATGGACTTCCAGGGTTGTCTTCCAGGCAGGTTGAAGATGGCTCCTCAGATAATGGGTATTTTGTGAATAACCATATCAAACATGGCAGAGAATTTGTGAATATCTTACCCACCCACCCATCCTCAGTTGTGATTTAATGAGTATGCCGACAAAATGTTCTAAAAATTATAAATATGCTTTTGGCATGATAAAAGCAGAAACTCTGGCCTGGTAGCTTCATGTTTATAGAATATAGGCCTGACCTGCCTTGATTTTGTTTCCAATTCAGTTGAGAATTTATGTTTTTTTTTAAAAAAAAATCCTTTTATTTATCCAGAATCACTTCTTTGCAACCTAGGATCACTTGTTGAGACAGGCAGCCATACAACTTGAATTAATAAATACATTTCTTTTAAAATTATGTCATGTATTTTCATTTACTCTCGTGCTGTTGCTCTCTTGATTCAAGAAGTGTTCTTTTAGGAGTTTAGTTGATGAGCTGGTGCTCTGGGAGTTGCAGACCTAAAGCAATTTTTGTTAAAGCTTCCCCGCAAACCTAAAACACTTACAGAACTGCTGGCTACCGTAGTTCAATTAATAGCACTACTATTAATCTTCTCATCGTTCCCACCACCCATCTCCTTCCACTTATGACTGTATGACTGTAATTTTGTTGCTTGTATTCTTACAATTTATATTGATATTGTTTCCTGAGTGCTTATTTGTACCCTATGACTATCATTAAGTGTTGTTGCACCTTATGATTCTTGACGAATGTATCTTTTCTTTTTATGTACACTGAGAGCATATGCACCAAGACAAATTCCTTGTGTGTCCAATCACGCTTGACCGATAAAAAATTCTATTCTATTCTACTGGCTACTTTACATAACCCCCTTGCCTGTGTTCCTATACACTTCTTTGAAATCATTTCTGAAACATGCAGAATCATAATTATTTGCATAGCAGAACAAAATACATTATTCTCACATATTTTTGCATATTTTTAACCCTTTAGAGCAGTGATGGCTAACCTTTTCTGGACCAAGTGCCCAAAGTGCACCTGAACCCCCAAAACGCAATGCGTGCATGGGCCCTGTGCATGTGTCCCGCCCCCTGCACACATCCCTGCGCATGCACACATGCCCCCCGCATGTGCCCCGCCCACTTGCATGTGCACCCTACCACACATGCCCTGCCCTCCACGCATGTGCGGCAGAGACCCAAAGACCAGCTGGCTAGTGGGAAGTGCATGTGCATGCACAGCATAGCTGAACTGGGGCGACGGCTTGCGTGTCATCAGAGAGGGTGCTGCGTGCCTCCTCTGGTACGCGTGCCATAGGTTCACCATCACGGCTTTATAGTGTAATCGGGAGATGGCAAAAAAATAAATAAATACCAATTTGAAAATCAATTGCATTGGGAAAATTAATTGTGCCACAGTTAAATCTGGAAGTCAAGATAAATGGTTTCAGATCAATTGTCAAGCTAGTTCAGCTTCCTATGAAATGAATCCCAAATGCTTAAGATGTTAAAATCCCATTTAATAGATTAATTTACGTTATTCCGATCTAGTCTCAGAATTATTCATCATATTTGTATTTTGTGGTCAGAGTAGTAGCTGAGAATACATTATTTAAGAAAATACTGTAGGGACCCCATGAGACTTGACAGAACAAGATCATTAGGCAAAATGAAGTTAAACTGCTTTAATTGCAAGCAGCTGGAAGATAATGGAAATCAAATAAAACAAATGAAATTAACAGTATACTCTGAAGAGTTCTGAATTATTTGTCCTGAGGAAGAGGTGAAAGCAAGAAAATATGTTGTTGTTGACAATCAACGAACGTGACATTCTACTATAGCATATGCCAATCAAAAATAACTTAGGGATCGAATATGATGGCCATTAAACATAAGCCATATTTTTTATGTTAAGCATTTAAAAAAGTTTGAACTATCAAAGGAATTTAGGATGCCTTTGTTTCCCCAGCCTAAATATTCTACAAAATCTGAATATTTCCATAATAACTCAATGCTTAAGAAATATATTGAGGCCTACATTTTCCTCAATTCAAGCCAATATAGGTAACCAGAGGGAATTCTGGGAGTAGTAGTCTCAACATATCAAGAAGACACTTTTGGAGAGAATGCCATAAATTTACTCTGACAAATTCATCTCACATTACATGTATAATATATTATAGAATCTCAAAGCATTAAGGCATGATATAATAGATTTGTTGCTTTTCAGGATGCTGTAAGATTCTATATTTCTCTTTGTATTACCCTCTTAAGTTGTCTGAATGCCTTTTAAAATCATGTCTAGCAGGTACAGCTTTGCAAATAATCTGATCAGTTGAGTATGTCATTTCACAAACCAACAGTGAAAATTTGTTTTACATACTGTATTTACACACCACTCCTTTTAAACATCTCAAAGAATTAAATATATGATATAGAAAAGTACCTTTCATACTACTGAATAATTTTTTTATCATTGTGCTGTTACAGATAGTGAGTTGTGGTGAGTTAGTTACCTTGAGGATTAAGAGCTGTCTCCTTAAGAGATTGCATTGTGGGAGATGTAGTGAGAGATTGCATTATGGGAAATGTAGTCCAGGACATGTGACCATATCTGTGTGTCTAATGGGCCACTGAGGCTTTCTGCCTGGGTTTTAGAACAAAGACCGGGGCCATTTTGAATTAGCTCAGAAGAAAGAAACATGCTTTCTGAACAGGGGGACAAACTATCATCCTTTTACACTAGGAAATGGGACAGATTATGAAATAAGGATGCATCTCAACATGCTCACCATGATTCACCTTGACTGAAAGTCTGTGTTTGAGGATACCCTAATAAACGATCTGTATGAAACCTGTTTGCTAGAGTTTACCTGCCTGTTCCCAGTGGAGCCAGATGCCTGGGGAACAGAACAATCATAATGTGAAAAATGGAACTAGTTTTAATACTCTGTGTCATCACATATCTATAGGGCTAGGTAGCACTACAGAAAAACTTTGGTTTTTCAAAATTTTGGCTTGCAACTCTTTAAATCAGCCCAGTTTGTCTCAGGATTTTCCATAGCGTTGCATCTTACTCTTTCAGCCTGCCTCTGCTGCCTCTTTTAATTAACTAACAGAATATTCTCAGTGAGCCATAATCTGAAATGATGAAATCCTGGCACAGAGACGGCAATCTTTTCTTTCTAATGACAAGTCAATGTTCATTCTTCTGAATACTGCCTAAAAGAATATATCTGCCTAGCTTGGTACCCAGCCAAAATCAATGATGAATGTGTCATTCTCAATGTTTTCTCTCCACAGATGATGATAACAATGACAATGACAATGATGATGATGTGGAGGAGGAAGTTTACTGAGTACTGGAGAGACCAAACTTGCTTACAAGAAAAACCAAATAAAGAATAGAAAAGAGACATAACTAGACAAATGATTACTTAGCCAGCACATTCAAAAAAAAATCATATAATAACAAGAACTGGCAATGGCTAACAGCAAGAAAATTGAAGAAAGGGAAAAAGGAACTAATTCTGGCTACATAAGACCAAGTCTTAAGAACAAATGCATACAAGGCCAGATTTGAGAAGATAGTAACAGACAGCAAGTGCTATCTTTGCAAAGAAGCTGAAGAAATAGTAGACCACTTTGCTAGATGCTGCAAGAGGATCACATGGACAGATTACAAACAATGACATGACAAGGTAGCAACAATGGAATATCTGCAAGAAATGCCCATTTTCCTGCTATCAAGAAATGGTGGAACCATAAAATAGGTAAAATAATAGAAAATGAGAGTACTCAAACAGACAGCACCTGCCACATAATACCTCAAACTTAACAACTGTCAATGAGAAAAATAAAACCAACAGGACAGAGAACAGTATCTGGAGACAGCAGAACAGAATAGAAAAATCACAAAATATGAAGACCTGCAAATAGAAGTAGAATTACTGTGGCCAAAGAAAGCAAAGATTGTACCAATAGTAATAGGATCCTTGAGTGCTGTCCCAAAACAACTGGCGCATCACCTGAACTACATCGGCACTGACAAAATAATCATCAGTCAATTGCAATGGCACCTTTGACACATCAATCAACAAATGCCTGTCCTGGGTCCTTGGGAAGGATTGGATAGGTGGACAAAAATGCCAAATTCAGTCTAAACATTTGGCTGACTATGTGATGAACCATAATAATAATAATAATAATAATAATAATAATAATAATAATAATAATAATAATAATAACAACCACCACCACCACCACCACCACCACCACCACCACCACCACCACCACCACCACCACCTGCAATAACAACAACAACAATAACAACCACCTGCTAGCATTTTGGTATTTCTCTCTTCTAGTCTACAGACAAATCTGTTTTTCAAATTAAATCTCAGAGTGAATTGAACTGAATGGTTTTACCCTCAGATCTGGAGTCCCAGATTTGAAGAAAACCATGCCTTTGAATCTTAAATGTCAGCATTTCCAAATCAATTTAAGTCAAATTGGGTCTGAACTGGACAAGACTAATAGACTCCCCAGAGCTATCTGTATGATTGTCCAATTCTAATTATGTTAAAAACAAGTTAAGGCTTTGTAATGAACATGGCCTTTCAAGTGTATTGTACATCCCAATATGAATGTTGTAGTGTGGATTGATTCCTACTTGCCTTGCTGCATTTCTATCAAATGCTTATTTGCATAGAAATTCTCACTGAGATCAGGATATCTATTTGTATGCTAGCTTGTAAAAGCTTGCCTTTTCATTAAAGCAGAAAAATCCTGCGAGAATAGAAGTTAGACATTTTCCCATAAATATTCAGTTACAGGTCTCTTATGCTTATGCTTATGCATTGATCTGCATAGAAAATAACCTTAAAAGAAATGTACTTTCTCTCCAAAGATGCCAGTTTAAACATGTTTGTATACATGTGTGCCTGTAAAATTGTCTCCAAATACATAATTTGAAAGAGTTTTATTTTCTTTATTTTTCACCTTATTCATCTACATTATCACTAGAAAGACCATTGCTTTAACTGTTCTGAATGTTATTATCACTGAAGTGTCCTTATCCTGCTTTATCTTGTCTAAGATTGCCATTGTCTTGCTCTCAAGGATCTCCTTTCTTTTATATGCATCTTTATTCTTTAGCTGAAGAAGCCACATTCACTTCTGCTTTATTAATTTTAAATTCAGTAAACATGGAGGCTGACATTAATTTAGACTAACCACTTCTCTATTTTCCCTTTCATAGCAAGCTCTTCTAATTTTTTTTTTAAAAAAAACGTTCTGTTGAAAAGTGGCATCTTTGGTTGATTTCCAATTGTGTGTTTTGACATCCATTTTTAATTCCACTCTTGCCATTCTTATAATAAACCTTTCCCCCCAAAAGTTAAGGATTATTGTCCCTGTGAACCAGAGGTGGTATTAAGCAGATTCTGACCAGTTCTGGAGAACCGATAGTGGAAATTTTGAGTAGTTCGGAGAACCGGTAAATACCACCTCTGACTGGCCCCGCCCCCATCTATTCTCTGCCTCCCAAGTCCCAGCTGATCGAAGGAAATGGGGATTTTGCAGTAACCTTCCCCTGGACTGGGGTGGGAATGGAGATTTTACAGTAACCTTCCCCTGCCACACCCACCAAGCCACACCCATCAAGCCATGCCATGCCCACCAAGCCACGCCCACAGAACTGGTAGTAAATTTTTTTGAATCCCATCATTGCTGTGAACCATTCTGTTTCTTTAAGTTAATTCTGAGAATTGTGTATTTATATATATATATATTTAAATTTGATTTATATGCCGCCCTTCTCCGGAGACTCAGGGTGGCTTACAATGCGTTAAGCAATAGCCTTCATACTTTTGTATATTTATACAAAGTCAGCTTATTGCCCCCGCAAACTGGGTCCTCAATTTACCCACCTTAGAAAGGAAGGAAGGCTGAGTCGACCTTGAGCCTGGCTAGGATTGAACTCACAGAAATTACAGGCAGCTGGTGTTAATTGCTGCCTTTAGTAGGAGGCATTAGCCCCCTATGCTACACAGGCTACACAGGCTCTGACTCATTGCCTACCCCAGTGTAGTGCAGACATGCTAATTGAACAGCAAAATAAAAGGATTTGTAATATTCAATACAGCAATAATAAACCATCGTATTATCTTCTACCCATCACGTCTGCAAAATGTAAATTTATCTACGTGCCTTAGCCTTTTGTGATACCTATCTGTTTGCCTGTCATTTTTTCCCTCTGTAGTAGCTGTAGTCGTCTTTGTAAGATCTTAAGCAAAATCTTGCTTGCATAAGGATTTAGTGTAATGGTTCACTTTGCTCTTGCATCTTCCTTCTTTGGAAAAGAATGCTATGATACTTATTTCAATCTGCAAGCCATACAGTTTGGTTTGCTATTTGCTGTCATATAGCTATTAACACTGAACTGCCTTTGCACTTGAATCTTTTGTAACTATTTCATGCCAGTCTGATTCCTTCCTACTCTGCAGCTGTTTTACTGCCTATCTAATCTCACTCTCTAGTGGCAAATTCACAAATACATTCTCCCACCTCGTGTTTTGGCTATCCTATAATCCCATGAATAAAGGACTTTAATGGTCACTCTGTTTTCTTTTAATCTAATTTTCTCTTATTAGATTTCTTCCATTGTTCTCCCTTCCCACATTTAAAGACACTTCCAGGTTGACATCCAGTGACATCCTGGTTGTCCGGGGGAGGTGGGTGGAGGCGAGGGCTCCTTTCATGTCCCTGTCCAGGAGTTGGAGTGAATGACGGGAACTCATCCTACCAGGCAACAGCACTTGGGTCTTGAACATGGGATTACCAATCTCCAAATTAGCATCCTAACCACCTGCGTTACCGCATTCCTCTTCCATTGTTGTTTTAATTATTCCTATTTTTTATTTATTTTACATACATATACACACCTGATTTGGAAGGTGCAGATCAGATTAATTCATAGAATTCATAAAGTCTTGCTGTGGAGCTTTGGCCATCAGAAAAATCAGTCAAGGGCAAATTTGATTGAAATCAGATGTCATGTCTAGTTTCTTGGCATAATTTGCAAGGACTACATCTACATTTAATTCTTTTGAAATCAAGTATTAAATTATAGCATTAAGTTTAAGGTTTTAAGTAGCAAAAGTGGTTTCTAATGCCACTTGTTGAGAAATCTAAATCTAGCTGTCCATTTATTAATTTAGAAGGTGACAATGAAAAGCCTTGAAAAATATCAAGCCTTGAATAATATCAGATGCAAAAATAATAATAATTCAAAGCTGTTCAAAAAATCAAAGCTATCAAAGGAAACCCATCTGAATGAATATTGTTATATTAATATCAATAATTTGTGCCCAACTGTTTTTATTATTTGCATAATTTATTGTGGTTTTGCAAATCATAGCCAAAGTAAGAATCTGAATTCCCACTGTTGATAGTTCTAACTATAATATCCCTGTCTATTTTCATAATGCAGTAAATCTTTTTTTTTTCCCAAATGAAAATCAAAATTTGCAGGAACAAGAATTCTGTACCTACTTTTACATGAAACATTTTTTGCTCTTTCACTGAATTATAGAATATGTTGAGCCCTAATCTTAGGTCTCTATCTTTCCCCAAAGGAAGACACTGAATAAATATTTCAGATAATTATATGTATTTGTGGCTCTCTGTCTCATGCTCTGCAGGATATATTTCCCTAAGCAAATAAAAGAAATTACCTTGCACTTTTTGCAAACTAGAAAATTACTGTGCATTCAAAAAATCAGTTTATTACAACTATAAAACATGAACATATTTCCCCTGCCCCAACCCTCCAAATGCACATTTTTGGGAACAATTCTTGCAAGATAATATAATACTTATAATGACAAAAACTCTTGACTTAAAGTTAAAATGAGCTGAAGGGTAAATGTATTCGTCTTCAACTGCATCCAGAAGCGTCTGTGTATGAATAACAGTAATTGATCACCAGCTTTTTTTTCTATTCTTAAAATTACGCATTCAACTGCATTGGGAAACTGTGCCACAAACAGATTCAGCTAAAGTTTTGGGCTTGTAACTCAGTATATCTGGAGGGCACCAAATGTACTATAGCTAGAAAATATCTTCTCCTCCCCCTGCTTTGAATAAGAAAAACAAAAAACAAAACCATGTCTATAAGTTTCCCAAACATAATTTGAGTTGCCAGAGAATAAAAGTGGCAGTTGCTATTGCACTCATACTATGCTCGTGAGCTTTTTATAGGACTTCATTTGTCTGTATGGGAGCAGAGTGATGACAGGACAGACCCCTGATCGGGCCCAGTATAGCTTCTTTGTTCATGTTATAAATGTGGCTGATCCTCCTCCCTTGCCATGCAAAGCTAAAATCTCTATCTGCCACAATTCCCCTTGCATCTGTATACATGCGGTCATCATGTCTACAACTGGGAAGCATCAACTCTCTCTGTTTAGAGAATTCCCTCTAAATACTAACGTGGCACATCTTTCTAGGAAATGAAATGAAATATTCTTAGACTAATCCAGTCATTTCCACCAAGACAATCATAGAAGTTGCCAGAGGTATCAAAGTTGTGATATATTGTCTAATTTCTTCGGACCTCATTACTGGTATAGTTACTGAGATATTTGTTAAGCGACTTTTGCCCCATTTTATGACTTTTTTTTGCCATAGTTGTTAAGTGAATCACTGCAGTTGATAAGTTAGTAACCTGGTTGTTAAGTGAATCTGGCTTTCCCGTTGACTTTGCTGGTAGGAAGGTTGCAAAAGGGGCTCAGATGACCCCCGACACAGCAAAGGTCATAAAGAGGAACCAGTTGCCAAGAATCCGACTTTTGATCGCATGATCATGGGGATGCTACAAAGGTAATAAACAGCCATAAGTCACATTTCTCGGTGCTGTTGTAACTTTGAACGGTCACTAAATGAACTGCTGTAAGTCGAGGACTACCTGTATCAGTTGAATGCATGATTCTCATAATAGCAAATCATGACTCCATCAACCAATCATCATCAATCATCATCATCAATCATCAATCATCAATCATCAATCATCAATCATCATCCACTTCTGTTGTCTCACTGTTTAATCTTTAATTCATATCATTTTCTGATAAGACTTTATTTGTGTTTTCTTGATGTTCAAAGAAAGTCCAGCATGTTTATTTTCCTGTTTTACCTTTAGAATGGGCATTCTTAAATCCTCATCAATTTCAGTTTCTGCAACCAAAATAGCCGTGTCTGCATATCTCAGGTTATTGACATTCCTTCCCTTGATTTTGTCACTGGCGTTCAGTTTTTCCAGATCTTCAGTACATGCATTAAATGTATGGAATGAATAGGTGTGGTGACATAATGCAGTCTGTGACACCTTTTTGGATGATAAACTATCTGGTGTCACCAAATTCCATTTCCACTGTGGTTATTGTAGTGCTTTTTAAAAAAAAATCAGAAGAATCAGATGCTTGGCCTGTTGTTTTGACAGAATTTAAACTCTTGACTGATCAACACAACCAAGAGCTTAGAAGTCTATATAGTCTATATAACAGAAATAAAGTTCTGTTTGATATTGCTTTTCTGTCATCTGAAAGACAGTTATTCTTCCAAGCCTTAGGGTAGGGTGAAATTAACACACACACACACACACACACACACACACACACACACACACATTCCCTTTTATAAAAATAATGAAAAGGAAAATTGGCCAATTCTTAAGAAATCATTCATTCCCTTACATAAAAGAATGAAATGTCACTGCTATAATATTCTTTCTTTTCAATTTAGCCAGTGTTTGGTTAACTGCTCTGTTTCTTGCCGTAATAGAAACATAATATTGCTTCATTCTGTGTCACAAAAAACACAGTAACACATCTAATGGCAAACACTGCTTAATAAGTTCATTTCTTTTTTCTCAGAACTTCAGTGAAGAAAAAAAAATACGTTTGCTCTTTTGTTATTACACTGGCTGACTACTCAAATATGTGCTAGTCTGCAAATCAAAATTCTGTGAAAGAAGACAAGATAATTCCCTTTCTTATATTTCCAGAAAAAGGAGAGAGAAATCAGAAACAAATTCCTTGCCAGATAATTAATAGATACATTCCAAATATCAAAATCTATAAAGCAGACTTATCACCCTTGGAATCAAGGTAATGTGAACTAAAATCCTGGCCTAGAAGTTTTATATTATCTTAGAGAGGGATTTCCCCAGCAGATCTTTTCCAGATTATTCAAATCAAAGAGCATTACCAGAAGATGTTTCCAGAACATATTGGTTTTTTTTCTCCTGAGATTTTCCTTCATCCCATATTTTATCATTATATTAAAGTGGATTTTTTTTCCCTCTAGGCTTGCTTCTTTCCATCAGCTTTACAAGATGGTGAGAGGAAATATTACCAGTTGCTGTTTCTTTTGCTGTGCTATGTAGAGCCTTGCAGCCTGAGTGCCAAAGTCTTTAATCAAAGGTGGGTTTTAACAGAGCCAATCAAACATGATTTCTGAAATTGTCTTCTCTATTTGTGAAATGGGAATGAAATGTGGGATAGAGATTCTCTTATATTCTCAGGATTAGGTGGAACATCTACCTAGGCAGTTGGACAACTGTTTTACATCTCTCACAATACCATTGGCCCAGCATCGCCTTATGGATTGGATGAAAAATAATTGCCAAAGGAAAAGAATGGTAGATGATTTGTAGAATGTTAATCCATTACGCATCATTTCCACGCTTCAAGACCAATTCTGCATCCTCCTCTGCCCCATGGATGTGGTGAACTATTTTGAAATGCATGTTGTCTTCGGAAAAGGGTATTTGGGGTGGAGCCATAAAAAACCAAGCTGATGTCCACAACTACCATCTTGACTTTTAACCTTCTCCCTGTGGAACTCCCTGTGGAGAGACTTCTCATTTCTTCATTAGGCTGATTTTCAAAGTTTAAACCTGTAACATGACCTGAATAGGAAATGTTGGTCCTTCCCATTGTTATGACATCATTAATTACAGTCCAGTGGTGGGTTTCAAATTTTTTTACTACCGGTTCTGTGAGTGTGGCTTGGTGAGCATGGCATGGCTTGGTGGGCATGGCTTGGTGGGCTGGCAGGGGAAGGATACTGTAAACTCTCCATTCCCACCCCACTCCAGGGGAAGGTTACTGCAAAAATCCCCATATCCTCCCAATCACCTGGATCTTGGGAGACAGAGAATAGATGGGGGCGGGGCCAGTCAAAATTTTTACTACCGATTCTCCAAACTACCCAAAATTTCTGCTACTGGTTCTCTAGAATTGGTCAGAACCTGCTGAAACCCACCTCTGTTACAGTCCCTTCTTTCACAGACCTTTAAAAACAAGTGCAGCCTCTCAAGAGTTAGGAACTAGTGTGCATCTGATTTATAAAACAGATAATTTGCTTCTATAACCATACAAGGAGAACATTTTAGAAATATATTCTCTGTATAGCATGCAATGTTTTTCCACAAACAGCAACTGCTTTCACTTCTGCAAAGTCAGGCCATCAGATTGTCCAATCGCTCTGCCCAATTTTGTTGGAAAAAGATGGTAAGCACAACTTAATATTAGCAACAGGGTACCTTGCAAAGAGGGGGAGAAAATGGCTCAGCAGTTAAAGACACTGAGCTTGTCAGCTGGAGAGCTGATAGCCCGGGTTTGAGATCCAAGCTTTGCGCAATGGGTTGTGCTCCCATTACTTGTCCCAGCTCCTGCCCACCTAGCAATTTGAAAGCATGCAAATATGAGTAGATTAATAGGTACCATTTCAAAGGAAAAATAACAGTGTTCTGTGCGCCTTTGGTATACAGCCATGCTGGCCAAATTGTCTTTGGACAATGCTGGCTCCCTTGGCCAAGAAACAGAGATGAGCACTGTGCTCTAGAGCTGGGCACAATTGACAGGGAAACCTTTACCTTGCAAGGATAGGAGTTAAAGACTGAATGTTGACATGCTCATATTCTCGATGAACTCTTTTTTAACTTCCCACATTATTAGCTGTTACCATTGTTAAAAAGTTGTCTGTACTTATGTACTAATAAAAGTGAAGCATTATGCTTTAGTATACTTAAGATTCTTAAAAGTGTTTCAGTGCCTTATAAAATGTTTAGCTTAATTCTCTTAACCCATAGTCTTAAAAGAATAAATCCTAAAGGAAATCTTTGAGAAGAGCATGAAATAGATAACAATGAGCTTGTAACATACTTCATTCACTCACATTCCCAGGCCTATCCTATACACCCAGGGCAGTCAAGGCTAAGCACAAGGGCTATTTGTTTCACTGATATTTGCTTCTAGTGTTTCCTTTATTTCATATCCATCAGAGATTTGGGAGAAAGGCTAGAAGAAGGAAAATGTATCCCCCTTTCTGTTGATTGGAAAACACAAGGACAATTAAACTTGAGCCTTCTGAAACACATTACTGGATTATGGATCCCATAATCTCAAATACTACATGGCTTAGGCCCAGGATATTTGGCGGACCACCTACAGCCAGCAACGATATCCCATTGCCCGGTTTGCGCCCATAGAGGGGGCCTGCTCAGGGTGCCGTCGGCTGGACAGTGTAGGCTGGCGGCCTTCAGGGGTAGAGCCTTCTCAGTGGGTATGCCCACCCTCTGGAACCAACTTCCCTTGGAGCTCTGATTAGTGCCTGACCTTCTCACCTTTCGCCGTGAATTAAAAACTTGGCTTTTTAAATCCCTCGACCTGGACTGAGGGAGTTTTAAGGGTTAATTTTTAAATTTTTAGATTTTAGATTTTATTTTGTATTGTGGCTTGTGTTTTATTATTGTGAGCCGCCCTGAGTCCACTGGGAGATAGGGCAGCATATAAGCCAAATAAATAAATAAATAAATAAATAAATAAATAAATAAATAAATAAATAAATAAATAAATAAATAAATAAATAAATAAATAAATAAATAAATAAATAAATAAATAAATAAATAATAACAGGTACTTCATTTGAAAATACTGGGTTTAATGCAGGGCCATGGGCCATGCTGGCTCAGGAATTCTGGGAGTTGAAGTCCACAAGTCATAAAATGGTCATAGTTCCCCACCTCTGGTTTAAATAACAGGGTTTAGGGTTCCTCTACACCAGCAAGAGGCTATAAAAGAGCACAAGAAGAAGTGTCACAGTGGGCAAAAGTGAGAGACCAACAAGACTGCATGCAAGAGAGCAAAGTATGAGTCAGACAAGTGAGGAGGAGAAGTGAGGATGACAGGATGAAAGGGCAGGTTGCGGAGGGAGTGAAGAAGCTGGTTGCAGAATATGATTTATTCATTCATGGAGCGATAATGAAAAAGATGATAGAGCAGGCGATAAACATGAAAAAGCAGCTGTTATGTATGGTATTAGAAGATGGAGGAACAGATGATAGAACAAGGGATGGAGCAGATCAGAGAGTGGAGGGCAACGGAGAAGTTGATGGAGGGCATAAGAGGGAGAACAAGAGTAAATGATGGAGGAAACCATTGGATCAGCAACAAATAGCTGAGTGAGTGAGTGATAAAACAGGAAGAAAGAGAGGTTATGCAGATGTAAATTCAGTGGTGGGATTCAGCCAGTTCACACCACTTTGGGAGAACCGGTTGTTAACTTTCTGAGCAGTTTGGCAAACTGGTTTTGAAAGAAATCATTAGGGCAGAAAACCGGTTGTTAAATTATTTATTTATTTATTGGTTCAATTTATATGCCGCCCTTCTCCGGAGACTCAGGGCAGCTTACAATGTGTTAAGCAATTACTTAACACATTGAATTACTTGAATCCCACCACTGTGTAAATTATATGTGAGGCAGATTACAAGCGCCTCATTTGACTACCTTATTGTATTTCTTAAAACCTCATAAGATAGTTTCTAAAACCTTTAAAAGTATACAATTTAAAAAGTTTGTCATTCTATGATGCTGGATAGTTTTTTGTTTTAAAATGGCAATTCTGAAATCTGTAATAGAGTGTTCTGGGAGATTAAAATACTATGATATCAATTACTCCTTGTTTTGAGTCTTGGCTTCATTGTGCTTCATTAATTGTTTTGTAGATGTCAGACCTGTTTGTTCTATAATAGAATCCAGAGAGGTGTTAATGGCAGAGAATGACATATATTGCATTAGAGAAAGACTATGTATGCCTGCAATCTTGTGTGTGAAGTTATTGGGTGCCACCTGTGGTGGCCCTATTGGTGTCAATGTGTGAGCAAATTAGACATCCAGGTTTGTTATAGAAACTAGTTACTAGTGTCCTTGTTCTAGTGTTTCTTATTTCTTGTAAAAATCTGAATTCTAATTTGTACAGAATTATTTTATTTTATTTATTTATTATTCGTATTTCTATGCCGCCCAACTCTCCGAGGACTCTGGGCTGCTTACAACAAAGACAGTATAAACAGTATACAATAAGAGACATTAAAAACCCATATATACTGCTCATGGCCGGATCTTCCAAGATCGCAGTGGTGAAATCAACGACCCCAAGCCTGCTGGAAAAGCCAGGTTTTCACCATTTTCTGGAAGCCCAGTAGGGTGGGAGAGTAATGGACATGAGTTTGACATTCAGGATCAAAACAAGGATAAATTAATACCTATAATATTCTTTCCTTGTTGCATTTATTCATGACACAGTTTTGGCCACTGCTTTGTCAATATCGGACACTTTTTAATTAGATGGAGACATATATATGTGTTACTTTTATTTTCTGACTCCAAGGAGCTTACTTTAGCACACTTAGCATTTTCTTACTTTATATTCGCTATAAACACAAAGGGCATAAGTTAGAATGTGAAACAGGTTAAGGTTATTATCATGTCTTAGAATCATAGGGTTATAATTTAAGTATGGTACAAACCATAGACCAGGTAGTTAAATACTCTTCCTTTGGTATTTACATGTGGTAGGTTGCTGCTGATGTGAGTTTTTCTTCCACATTTATCCATAACTAAATTTTTCTTAGCCTCGCAGTGATATTCATACTTTGTAAATGTATTTTTTTCCCCATAGCCTTCAGATTGTTAGCATTTTGACAATAATCAAGTAACACGTCTGTGCAGTTCTTGCAACTGAGATCTTCAATATAACTGATTATACTGCTGTTGTCAGAGTTCTGACCAATGCCCTAATAAAAGCAGGAGCCTCAAACAAAGTTTCAAGAAAAATCCAGTTGCTTATTAGGAGCACCATGTCGGCATGGACCAAGTGAAGCCAGCTCTAACTTCACTCGGTTTGTACCTTGCCTCTGACCCTGTTTTCCCCCTCCCTCCAAGGTGTGTCAGTCACATTCCCCAATGAAACAATTTTGTGGATTGTAGAAGTCACTCCCTCTGGCTGTTATGGGTCTCTGTGGAGATGGCCTTAACTTTGGCTGGCTAGGATGTGTTTTGTTTTGACTGAGGTGCAAATTCCATGATGCAGTTGCGAGGCATGATTCCCCATTCCCCTGCCTATGGCAACTCGGGAGCAGGTGAGGGAAGCTTCGCAAGTTGACAGCTGTTTTGTATTTTGCATTGTTTCCCTGATTCAACTTCCTGAGTTGAAGCTTCCAGATACTGCTGAGTTTGGAATAGGATGATGTGGTATCAAATCCCTGATTTGTTAACAAAACTCGCTAGTAGTTGTTATGAGCAAAGACGTATCTTTCAGCCTTCCCTTGTAAAAAATAAAGATTAAAAATAAATTATATCTGTAAATAGGGGAATTGTCTCTGATTGGATGTGGGGTTGGCTGTGCTCTGATTGGCTGGGGGTGTGTTCTGTTTGGGTGGGGGCTTGGTTGTGCTCGGGTTAGTCTGAGTTGTAGGGGGATTTGAGCTGGTGAGCTGCATTGCTGTTGTTTGTTTTATATATATATATATATACACACACACACATATATATATGTACATATATATATATGTGTGTGTGTGTGTGTGTGTGTGTGTGTGTGTGTTTCTTTAAGCCAGGTTTTCCTACATAGTCAAGATTTTTCTGGAACCACAATAGAGCAAAATCATTTATTTTGCTCTATTGTGGTTCCAGAAAAATCTTGACTACGTAGGAAAAACCTGGCTTAAAGAAAAACACACATTAAGCCTACGAAAAGTAAGATATATATATAATGTTTTCTGAGGTTTTCGCAGGTGTTTGTATATAGATCTTTGGTAATCAGAGCACTGCCAAGCCCCCAACCAATCAGAACACATTTCCACCCAATCAGAACACAGCCAAGCTCCCACCCAATCAGTTCACACTCCTACTAGCAGTTAAAAGGAAGAAACAGCTGCAATCACACATTGCTCCTAGAAGCATGAAGCCGAGAACACCAGCCTGAAGATGATGAAATGAGACATTTCGTCGAAATGTCGCCAAGACACTTCCAGTTTTACCCGGGAGAAAACCCGAATAACCAAAGACCTACTATATATACATACATACATACATACATACATACATACATATATGTGTGTGTGTGTGTGTGTGTGTGTGTGTGTTTTCTGAGGACTTCGGATATATCTATCTTCCAACAACCTTGCATTAAGCAAACAAAAATATGGTTAAGAAGCGTGTGATTAAAGTAACATCTAATTACCATCTGATTTCCTAGTCTGGAGGAAAGCAACACGATTGGTCCAAGTCAGGGGTCCCCAACCCCTGAATCACAGTCCACTACTGGGTCGCAGCCTACTTGGAACTGGGCCACTTGAGCGATCAGCCGGCGTGCATGTGCATGTGTGCAGCTTGACTTGCATGATTGACAGCCCAGTGTGCGTGCACACACACTTGTAGCTCAACTTGCACAAGTTGAGCAGCGCACACATGTGCATGCCAGCCTGCTGCTCGCACAAATTGAGCTGCGCATGTGAGCACACACCGGCCTGCCGCTGATGCAGCCCAGTTCCTGCCCCCCTCCAAATTGGGCCACCAAGCTGAGAAGTCTGGTCTAAGCAGTAGTCTTGCAATGGTTCTATCTATGTTGGTCAGCCGATAGAGACTTCTGGTTGTTCCATGTTACCTGGCAACTACAAGGCTGTCTTCTTGTTATTTATATAGAAGCAAGCAGGCCAGAAATCAAGGTTTTCCAACATCTGCTTTGAGACTCTTATCTGATGCCCAAGATTGCAGCTGCAGACATGATTTCACTAATGCCATAGTTCAAGTCTATTGGCAACAGCCATTTATTAAAACAAATGATAAATGGAGCTTGCTTGAAGCAATTTGTCTTTAAATGAGTAATAAAGTATAAGTAAGCCCACTTTCAATGTTATATTTGCTTAAAACCTCTCTTAGACCCAGTGTTTAGGGGCTTAATAAAAAATTAAAAGATATTACTTCTTGGATTTATATGAGCTCATTGGTATCTTGAGCTGAAAATATCTAATTAATTTAACGTGACGGGAAATCTCTTAATGATATTTTGGCCAATAGCTGATTGAGCAGCAGCTTTGTCAAAGTCCCAAGCAGTCAAGAAATAACATGCTTTTACAAAAGGGACACATACGTTCCCTAGGATGCCAGAATTCCAATACAGGTTGAATATATTGCTGTGAGTTAAGGGATTCAGCTGACATTTAAGAGAGTTTGCATGGAAAGAAAGAGCTTTTCAGAAATGTTAATATTCTGAAGGGCAGCTCATCTCATCTAATTAAGTATTTAGGATTTATATTACTTATACTTTGCTTGGGATTACTATTGTTGAACTAGGCACTTCTAGAAATTCAAAAGCAATTCCACCCAAAACAGTTCCTGCCCCCCCCTTTTTTTTGCTTGGTAGAAATGCTTAATTTTTAATTACATATTTCTGCCTTTAATCAGAATGCTCATGGAACTTTCTAATTCTTGTTCGCCTGCTATAAGTCCATTGCCATTTAAAAAAAAATAACTTGTGGAAGAACAATCTATATTAAAACATCTTGCTGTACTTTCATTTAGAACTGTCTGCAAGCCAGGTTTAGCATCTTGGTGCAATGAAGCCCTCATTCTGCAGACATGCCATTTATGTATTCTTCCTAAGTGGTCTTTTATTACAACTGCTACTTCAGCTCTAACTCTGTACTGTTGGAAGAAATGTCCATCTGGGTTCAGTGGGGAGAAAGACACTGGAAACATGGAAGCTGCTTGGAAGGATGGTGCAGTTGCTTTCACGACAAACTATTTTGTGTTAAATTTATATTTACGGATAAAGAAATAAAGGGAGACTAGTATAGATCTATTTCAAGCTATTTAGCTCTCATCAGCTAGCCATGCCCAGATTCGATTCCCAGAAGGGTATGGCTAGCTGATGAGAGTTTTGATCTTGAGCTTCCTGTTCCTGTGGTAAGGGCATATATCCTATTGGTTACAGTCAGACTCCCAGGAGGAGTCATGTTTCTCTGAATCAAGTTTCGTTGAATCTTGCTGGGTGACGTAATGAAGGGGCTTGGTTGTGCCATGTGGTGAGCTCTGCTGATAGATAATCTTATTATGTCCTGGAGGATAATGTCTTAATCCCATCAGCCTGGAGCTGAGGTCTTTTGTTTTGTAGATAGGCTGGCCCAGTCTTAATGTGCACCAAATATCTGCGGGAGGCAGGGAGCTGCTTTGTCTTTAAAAACATGTTTCTCCTTTTCTTATCCAGGAAAATATAATATTCTGCCTTTTTAATATTTCCTAAAATATTTCATTCTTCTAAGTGGGGTGGGTGCTAATTTTCTTCATTACTATAGTAGAGCATTTAGATATAATAACTCTCACAGTTCTTCATTTTCTCTTCCTCCTTTTTCCCATTTCCCTGCTCTTCTTCTTAGGATTTATAGTGTTAACTCACACAGAATGCAAAAACTGAAATACATCAGTAGTGGCAACTTATCTCATTGTGCAACGAAGGGATGAGGCTTAACAGGGATAAGTAAAACAATTGTTAGTCTCCTCTTTGGTTGATTTTCTTCTTTTTTTTTGTATTAGTGGCTATGAATGCTGCTAGCTCTGTTGCTGTTTCCTCCATCTTCTTAGCTACCCAACTTTAATAAGAATTTAGATATGGACTGGTAATAAGAATTAAACAAGGGTTGGTAAAAATTGGCTATGGGTATAATGGCCAGGGAAAACCTTAATCTTTCTAATTGGATTGATCATGTAAATTCTCCATAAGCTTAAGCATGTGAATTTTCAATAATTGGCTTGATCATGTGAATTTTGAACAGCACTACTTGGAAATGGACATTCCTTCTCATTTTTTTCAAGAGGATAATGGGAGAAAAAGAGGTTGTTACTTATTCAGAAACAATACTCATCAGGGACAGATTAATACTTGAATTCTCTTCTTTCTAAAGGAAAATGACAAGAACCACACATTTCAAATTATTAGACCCTCTTTAGTGCAGTCTGAAGCCTTCTAGATAAACCAAACTAAAACACTGATATTACAAATTGCAACTGCAATAGCAGCTAGACTTATATACTCAGTCAGTGGTGGGTTTCAAATTTTTTTACTACTGGTTTTATGGGTGTGGCTTGGTGGGCGTGGCAGCGGAAGGATACTGTAAAATCTCCATTCCCACCCCACTCCAGGGGAAGGTTACTGCAAAATTCCCATTTCCTCCCGATCAGCTGGGACTTGAGAGGCAGAGAATAGATGGGTGCGGGGCCAGTCAGAAGTGGTATTTACCGATTCTCTGAACTACTCAAAATTTCTGCTACTAAATCTCCAGAACTGGTCAGAACCTGCTGAAACCCACCTCTGCCCATAGTTCTTTACAGTACTTTCTGAGTAGTTTATAAACTCAGCATATTGCCCCTGACAGTCTGGGTCCTCATTTTTACCAACTTAGAGGTTTGGAAGACTGAGTCAACCTTGAGCCCTGTCAGGATTGAACTTCAGGTTGTGGGCAGAGTTAGTCTGCAATACTGCATTCTAACCACTGCACATCTCTTTGGCCTTTCTGAGAAAAAAGTTTTTTACTCTTTCTCACCACTCTTTGCAACTTATAAAGTGACTTTCTGGTCAACCTTAGAAATGGTTTTGCATGTTGATTGAAGTATTTGCTAAATACTGTAATAGCATTTTGTAGATCTAGTGTGCAAGAGAGAAGAGTAACAGTGATATCACTGTTTTTGCCATTCATATTCCTCCTCCACCATCATCACCATCGTTACTTCATCATAACTACCACATTAATCCTTTCTTTCTAAAAAAAGTCTATGCTGCTGTGTGGCACAATAAAATACCTATATATGAATGACAAATGATAAACACAAAGGCTATACATAAGTAAGGAAAATGACTGTTTCAGTGTTCAGTTCATTTTAATTAGCATAATTAATCTGATAGCCTACTAATTTGATAATATTACATAATGCCCAGTACTGATATCCCCAAAATATAGAATTTGTTCGTGCAGACATTAATTGAATAGCATATTACGGATATTTTAATATAAGAAAGAAATAAAGGAAGTTGTTTTTTGCAGAATCTTTCCAGTAAATGAACCCCCCCCCTTTGTACATTATAAACAATTTAAGAATATAGTAATTAAATTATCAGTTGATGTCATTCAAGATCTTGTCCATTCTACTATAAAAAATTTGATGAAGTAAAATGATGAAGATATCATTTAATTTAACATTTCAATTTTGAGACTCTCCACCTCCGCAATGAGTTTGGGCAGTTTACAATTAAAAGAATTAAAAAGAAACATATATCAAACAAAGAGAATATTAACTGACCAGAAGAATGATTCCTAAACATAGAAAGACCAAAAAATATCCTAAATCAAAGCCATCCTAATCCAAGACCTGAGAAAACAACCAGGTGTAAAAATTTTGAAAAATAAGTAAAATGGACCCTATACAGATCTGTGGGTGGATATCACTCCAGAGTGCATTAGCCATTATTAATATAATTAAATTACTGATGTTTTTGGAGCAATATATTGGGGACCCCAACTTTTTGGGAAACATATAGATCCGTACGACAGAGGACGAGGTGGCTGGATAGAGTCACTGAAGCAGTAGGTGTGAGCTTAAATGGGCTCTAGAGGATGGTGGAGGACAGGTAGACCTGGAGGAACATTGTCCATGGGATCGCAATGGGTCGGACACAGCTTCACAACAAACAACAACATAGGTCCATGATGGTGAATCTATGGCATGCCTGCCAGAGGTGGCACGCTGTGCCCTCTCTGATGGCATGCGAGTTGTCACTCCAGTTCAGCTCTGCTGTGCATGTGCAAGTACTTCCCACCGGCCAGCTGGTCTTCAGTTCTTGCTGTGCATGCGTGGGGGGTGGGATGCATGTGGGGGCCTGTGCGCATTACATTTTGGGGTTTCGGGTTAGCGCATGCACATTTGCATGCACACGTGCCCAATTTGGGCACTCGGTCCGGAAAAGGTTAGCCATCACTGATATAAGTCAATATATTTTGGAATTCTGAGAACATGCTATTGGCACATAATGTGATTGCTATGATGGGTGTAGTCAATCTCTGAACAACAATTCCCTGAAGGAAAATGGATACAGTTTTTCCCCAACTTCCACTCAAATATTTGTGTTCCCATTGGATCCTTTCTATGACTGTCTGTTGTCTGGACATATAGTCTCCTAGCATTTTGGTTTTCTAAGAATGCCTCCAGGGCCCCAGAAGCATTTTTAGAAATAAGAATGTACGTTTGTGGATGGTACTTTGCTTTGCGTTATGTTTACTACATGTACATTACCTCTCTTCAGCTTCTCCCTTTGAGAGAGAGAGTGTGAGTGAGTTCATAGGGAGGAACTCAAGGTAAGTGGCACAATGGCCCCCAAATGATTTAGAGTTTTTTTTTATCCACAAAAACATGTCAAAATAGCTTGCACTGTTTCATTTCTTTGTGATGGCTGCTGAAATAGAGAAGGGACTTGTCTCAAATGTACTTCCAAATAATCTCTATTTAAATAAATATATGTTATAGAAATCCATTGCTTGAAAGAATTTTCTGAACTTTGCATTTCAGAAAAGAAAAATACTAAAAATATATTCATGGAGATTCAAGCAAATGCACACATTAGTATGAAAAAGAGATAGAATACATTTGAAACTGTGAACCATATGAAACTAACATGTAATGGAAGCTGATTATCTGCCATCCCAAGCATTTCCGTAGTTGCTATCACAAAGTAGTTAAGGAAATACCATATTCATTTTTCAAAGCTTCCCATAAAACCCTCAGAGAATTGTAAAAAGTGAGTTGCCAAAATTCCTCTGTCTTATCTCTTTCCCTTCAAAAAGCCACCACATATTTCTATTTTTTAAAAAAATGTTTAGGTAGTGATGAAATTGCTGGTCTAGAAACTAGGAGATGAGACCAAGTCCTGCCTCAAGTATGAAAGCCAGCTGGGTGTCTTTGGGCTAGTCACACTCTCTGTCAGCTCAACCACATCACGGGGGTTTTGTTGTGAGGAAATAGGAGGAAGGTGTTTAGGTATTTTACCACCTTGTGTTACTTATAAAGTATTAAAGTCAGGATAAAAAAAGTTTACATTTTGCAAGAATCAATTCTTTAAAAAGTTGACTCTCTCTCTCTCTCTCTCTCTCTCTCTCACACACACATACACACACACACACACACACACACACACCAGGGGTGGGTTCTACTTACTTTACTACTGGTTCGCATCATGCCCGCATGCACAGATCACCTGATGACGTCTGGGTCAGTGGGCCGAGCCTCCTGCCGGTTTTACTATCAGTTCTTGTGAACTGGTCCGAACTGGGAGCAACCCACACACTTTAAAACTTCGCACAATTCCAAAGAAGTTTACATATTTAATAAAGGCATAAATACAAATATCTACAATAATAAATATGATGGTATTTTACCGAATACAACTCTATGCACAGTTCTTTTTTTTTTATTGAAAAAGTTTTACAATACAATTTTTATCCCCCTTACCCCGCACCAATCCCCCCACCCCACTACCACCCCCTCCCTTTCCCTCCCTTTCCCTCCCCCCTCCCCCCTGACTTCCTTTGCTAACCAAACATCAATCATATATATCAATCCACATCAAACAGAAAAATAGGTGAGATCCAGATAAAATATTATAAATTTAACCTAAAATAATAAAAAATTAATCTAAACTTCTAACACCCTCCTTTACCCCCGTAATTCAAATATATAGTAACCGTAAATCATTTATAGAAACTTACAGCAGTATAACAAATATAACAAATATATAAAAACTAATTTTAAACATCATTATTTTTCTAGATAACAGTAAGTATATATATATATAAAACATTAAATATAATTCCTAATATTCAATCTAAATAATATTATATAAAAAAAATATAAAATATAAAATCCGGATAATACATCATAAATTTTTAACCTTAGATAAAATAAAGCTTGTCTATCAGATATATAAACTTATTTTTAACATTATAATTTATCTAAATATTAATATAGTAAGTATAAATATATAACATAACATCAATATAAATTCAAATATTTAATAAAATAATTATAATAAAAATAATTATGAATCAAATACTAGTTGAAACTTCTTAATTTGATATTTATTCTGCACATACTCTATCCATTTCTTCCACTCCCTAACAAAGGCTTCATGGGTCCTGTCTTTTAGGTATGCAGAAATCTTAGCCATTTCTGCAAAATTAACCATCTTCAATATCCATTCCTCTATAGTAGGTACACTATCTTTTTTCCAATATTGACCAATCAATAGTCTAGCTGCAGTGATCATATATAAAATCAATCTCGTTTCAGTCGGTGAACAATCCTTAACTATCCCCAACAAAAAAAGCTGCAGAGAAAATTGAAGCTTCTTTTTCAAAACATTCTGCATAACCCACCAAAGTTTAATCCAAAATGCTTTCAGTTTTTTACATGTCCACCAAATATGAAAATATGTTGCATCCAAACAATTGCACCTCCAACATTTAGGTTGAACATTTGGATACATACATGATAATTTTTTGGGATCTAAATGCCATCTATAAAACATCTTATAAAAATTTTCCCTCAAATTCTGTGCTTGTGTAAATTTAACATTCTGGACCCAGATCTTTTCCCATGTTTCCATGTTTACTGGTTCTGCAAAATTTTGTGCCCAGTTCTTATCAAATTGATATACTTTTGAAAGCGTAATAGGAATTTTGTAAGTTAATTTTATGGTACAGGGATAGTTTATTTCCTAGGAAGAAATGTTGGTCTTTTCTTTTGACCTATGTTCTATTCTCAAATTTACAAAGAATACATGTATTCTGAATACATGTATTCCATTTCAATGGCAAGCTAATCTGTTTTAATTAAGTAGCTTTTTTACGTATTTTAATACATGTGTTGGGCACTTTTCAAAAGCAGGAAAATTGGCATATTCTATACTTTATAAGATCGGGGACATGGGGTAAATTCTTCACTGCAGTACAGTCTATAGTAAGCTTAGATTTGCTGATAAGTCTGTGAATAACCTACCTATGTGAAGCTGAAATGAACATTTTGAAAACGGTTGAAAACTCTCTTGGCTGCCCTGATGCTCATCATTCACACCAGGTAACAAACAATCATTGCCAGAGCAAAAGAGGAATGCATTTCAAGAAATTTAAGCCAAAAAGCAAACAAAATGAAACCTGGAGAACAATGCATCTGGAACATGACTGGAGTTTCTCTGAGCTTCTAATTAGGGTTGCATTGTCATGGAAAGGAGGAAAAGTGGTGCTGCATTTT
The DNA here is from genome assembly GCA_030761175.1 of Masticophis lateralis. NCBI lineage: Eukaryota > Metazoa > Chordata > Lepidosauria > Squamata > Colubridae > Masticophis > Masticophis lateralis. Next base: position 199,283,115 of record JAUDYJ010000002.1, read on the forward strand.
GAGGAGGTAAGGAGTGGCATTATGATACTCTTCTCTGATTCAAATGGCAGATGTGCTAAAGTCCTGCAGAACTGGCATCTGGTTCTCCTGCTGTGCGATAGATGGGTGTTGCAATCAGGCTTCCCTGGAGAGGAATTTGCAGTCATGGCCAGAAAAGAGCCGACAGAAGTTATACGTTCAAGGTCACTTAACACATGGTATTTACACACTTCGTCTCTCCCCTCCCATTAACCGTATTGTTATGTTCAGAACAGATGCAGCCTGACAGATACATTAACCTGTCTGGTATTGTGTGTCTGTGGATCCATGCTTCGTATGAGTTTGTTTTACAAAAAGCATAGCACACTCCGGAGACTCTTACCAAGTGAAATAAATAACGGAGGTGTCAGTTCAGTGCAAATTTCTATATACTTATCCAAGCCATAGATACTGTCCTGATGCTAAAAAAATAATAAATCAAAATATGATGGGATTTAAATAAGATTCATATTGGGAAAGTATGGGCAGAAATGCTTTATATTTGCTATAGATAGATAGATAGATAGATAGATAGATAGATAGATAGATAGATAGATAGATAGATAGATAGATAGAGTCTTTCTATTGAGGCATCTGGTCTACCCCAATGTGGGAGGGAGCATACTGCTTTCCTTTCGCCTTTCAGCTCCAATCCAGGAGCCCTCAAGCAGTCGCATTCACAACAAACCTATCCCAAATTTATATTTCGCTGATATATTTCAATAAAATTGCAAAAATAATAGAAATGGAGCTAAAAATGAAATTGCTATTTAAATTTACACGCTGCCCATCTCTCACCAAATTTTGCAGTTAGCAAAATGAGAAATAGAGCAAAACAATTTTTCAGCTGCTAAGATTATTGGCCGGGCAGGTACAAAGAAAGCCAGGTAAATGATTGAAGCCTGGGAAACTGTCCCTTTGTCAGTCAACAGGAGTGTTGATTACCACCAGCTTATCAGGTACTTAGGAGCCCAGGACTTGGCAGCACATGGAAACAACAGCCAGCCATCAACAATCCAACCAATGAATGAGAAGCAACATCCAACCAGGCATCACATAAATATCATGCATAGAATAGCCCATAGGACATATTTCGGTAGAGAGAAGTTCCCTGAAGATGGGCTCCAGCATGAATCTGAAAGTTTGGAAGACTAAACCACCTGTCCCGGTGACCAAACCAAATTGTATCCTCAAAAACAATGTTTCTTTTATGATGGTGTCCTGATGAAAATCTCCATTTTGTGGGAGCCTGTACTATTGTTATAGTTCTTCCTGTTAGAAATAACAACATTAGATAAGCCTTTTTAAAATTACTGTTAACAATGTATGTGCCATGCTCTATGGCTATTTTAAAGGAAACCCAGAGATTGTAAGCAGAATTGTCCAATAAGTGAAATTGCACAGTTAGACAGACTGTTTGGGTTTTGTTTTGTTTTTTTACTTGGGATAGTAGTCATTTGCATCAAATGGCAAAGAACATTCTTAGTTATTCAAAAGCATCTGGGTAAATGTTGGAATCAAGGATTGTTGCTTAGGCTGTTACCCCGTTTCCCCCAAAATAAGACATCCCCTGATAATAAGCCCAATCGGGCTTTTGAGCGCATGGCAATAAGGCTAAGTGCTTATTTCTGGGTTCAAAGAAATATAAGACTGGGTCTTATTTTCGGGGAAACAAGGTAGTTGCTACCAGGTCTCCTTGGTAAAGCCTGACATTTATGGGAACAATAGCGACTGATTGACATCTTCATTTATTTAGAAGCACAGGAAAGGATAGCTGTAGCAAACATTACATATCTGGAGATTTATCTTGTGCTGCATTTGTGTCCTCAAAGCCTCTGATATTGATTGAATTTTTTTTTTGCATTGGCACAGAAGGTTAACTTCCTCAATCCTTTCTTAGAAAGGAAATGTCAATTTAGCTAAGACATAGTGCTTTAATCAGTCCACTTTCTCAAAAGTTTTCTTCACTTTAAAATGAGGCTTCTGGGGTTTTTTTTCCCTAACAGCCTTGCTGAAATTTCTTTATATTTTTTTTAGAGGTATTTTGAATTTCCTTATCAGTATGAAGGAGCTGAGCCTGATGTCCCCAGCCAGTTGAAGTCCGCACCTTTTCAAGCTGCCCAGATTGAGAAATGCTCCCCTAAGCCTCCAAATCAGCATCAGGCTATGCGACAAGCTAGCTGAGAACAACCCCACTCATGTTTCATACACAGATTAACTTTACCCACAGGTAAAACTAGCAGACCCTGTAACAAAGAAGGACAAACTCTAAGAACAACAACAACAGTAACAACAACTGAGTCCCTGTGGGAGGAATTTTGTCGGTTGTGATTTTCTCTCTCAGTGATGCGTTATAAATCAGAAAGTCTAAGATGGCAGTGTGAACCGAAAACGAAGTGTTTGATGTGCATGGGAGAAGCTAATTTCACACTGATTTCAACTAGCCAGATGATTCTTGACTGCACGCTTCTTCTGAGCTTTTCACTATTGTTGTTGTGGTCTGCCAGCAGCCTGCGGAGCTGGCAGCGGAATCAGACAGTCAGGAGGCTGGGGAGGAACATGGGCCAGTCCTGGAGTCTGGGAAGGCTCGGATGAGGGCTCTGCGCTGGAGGCAGAGAAGGGGCCATCTGGGAAGTACGTGGAGCCTCCAGAGTCAGACCTCAGCGAGGCAGAGGAACAGGGGGAGCCTGTTCCCAGTGCACGCATGCGTAGAGATGCCATAAGGCAAGAACAGTTAAAAGAAAAGGGATGACTCAGGCGTAGGAGATGATTGGCCCCTCTCATAAGACTTAAAAGAGGAGCAAAGGCACGTGGGCTTTTGCAGGAAGCAACATTGTTAATTCTGTGCAGTTTAAAGTCTGAAGCTCTGTTTAATTCTGGACTCGGTGTGGCTTTGCCAATTAGGTCTTTGGCAGCATGTCAAGACAAATAAAGATGGGTGATTATCAGCCTTATCCTGAAGGACTCTTTACAACTATTTGCGACTCATCTGTGAATGAACAAAATTCACAGCGGTAAAAATAAAACAGGTTTTGGGGACTACTTGTGTGTTTTACTGACTCAGGAAGCCTAGATCAGAACAATTGTGCTGAGCGGTCAGCAAAAGAAACTTCTAGGCGCATTTCTCCATTTTGTTTGAAAATATATTGGTTAAAGAAAAAAAAAAGCTGCAACACACTCTTACAGCTATTGAAGCCCTCTTAAGAAATCTTTAAAGTTGGGACACATTTTCTGGTTGGCTTCCTCTATAATATCATTTTTGTGACCTCTGGTTTGAGCATTGCACTTGCTTCTGGTAGATTCTGCTAGTTATAGGTTGCTAAGCAACTAAGCTCATATGATCTATTGTCATTTCAATGAATGACCCAAACAGATAAAAGGAAGTTTTGAAATCTAATGGGCTGGAAAAGAAAAGGGAGGGAAAAAAACCAATAAAAGTGCCTTAATACAAGCTGCTCAATAACGCGTTTTATCTGAAACTAATTTCTGGCAATGAAGAGAACTGTCTTGAAGGAGTACTTTATATAATTTAATATAACAGGAAGGAGGCAAACCTTGTGCAAATGAGTCAGTCCGTGACTCTTTTTCAAAACCACCTTAATTTGCAGTTGGTTCCAATCTGTAGGCAATGGAGCTCTCTACTCGAGCGTTTGTTTTTTTTTAAAAAAAATATTATTTTGCAATTAGTCAGGCCATTTTAACCACTCAAAAGGAAACCCCAGTTTGGTTGGTAAAATTGTCGAACTGATATAATAATTTCTTCCTTTGCAAGCTCAGCAAACAATGGAGGCATTGCTTTTTTGGGGGTGGGGTGGGGGTATTTGTTTTTGCAATTCTGGAACTTGTTCGGTAGTATTGCAAGGATAGTCCAGCAAGTTTGAAGAATTCCACGAAAGCAAATCCACTTTACCTGTAAATCTGAATGTTTAAGAATCTATTCCATTGATTCATTAACCTGCAGATTATTCATTTATTGTAATGAATGATTTTCAAAAAAAAAATCTGTCAAAGTCGTGAATGCAGTCAAGAAATAAGAGTCTTGAGACACTCTGAAGTTAAGAACTGAAGAATTCTACTGTCATAATTTATAAGCACTTACCATCCCTCCTATTAGTCGCTAATTTAAGAAACATTACAGATTAGTGGGTACATCAAGTAATTTGAATACAGGAAGTCTCCATTGTTCCTGCTTGTAGCCAGCGAATGAAGCTTCCAGTGTTCCTAATTCATTGGCTACATTAATTCAGTATCATTTACTGCTAAATGCCATCATTTCTGCAAGCTTTCGATGGTCTGATAATCACTCACAAGAAAGAAATCAGCCATTATACTGAGGATATTGGCAATTATTTCCTATACCTGTGAACGTTCACCTTTCCAGTACTATGTTTTGTCAGGTGAGGTTTAAGCTTAGAAGTGCTGGCATTTACTGTTCCCATAAACTGTACCTTTTATAAAGGTATTTCTTTGATTTTCACTATGGAGGTATACCAGGAACTGTCCTGATAAATGCTTCTAATTCTACATTTAATGCATTAATGTATGAATTATAGATCTTATGATGGGAGAATCACAAAACTATGGTCAGATCCAAATATTTTGTATTAATTTCAAGGTCAAGCATGGAGAAAGATTTGAGAGCAACCAACCACATGCTTATTTCTCAAAAAGAATGGGAAGCGGTGATATATTGTCTTTAAGATTGGGTAATATATAAATAGGCTATCAAGCGAATTCTAGATAACAGCCTGCCCACTACATTTTGCATTAACTGAAGTTCTTGAGCATTTTTCAACAACAGAAACTGTTACAGTGATTTAAGCATGAAACTGACCAGGTGAGGTTTGCCTTAAAAAAGTAAAAAAGCACAGTGGGATGCAGTGATGGGTTTCAAATTTTTTTACTACTGGTTCTGTGGGTGTGGCTTAGTGAGCACGACATGGTTTGATGGGTGCGGCTTGGTGGGTGTGGCAGGGGAAGGATACTGTAAAATCCCCATTCCCTCCCGATCAGCTGGGACTTGGGAGGCAGAGAACAGATGGGGGTGGGCCAGTCAGAATTTTTACTGCCGGTTCTCCGAACTACTCAAAATTTTCGCTACCGGTTGTTTGATGTGAGCCTCCCACCGGCTGGGACGCTCTCACAGAGAGGGGCTCTTCCGGGTGCTGTCGGCCAAACAATGTTGATTGGCGGCCCCTAGGGGGAGAGCCTTTTCTGTGGGGGCACCTACCATCTGGAATGAGCTCCCCCCAGAGATACGGACAATCCTAGATCTGCGCACCTTCCGCCGCGCTCTTAAGATCTTTTTATTTCACCAGGCGGGCCTGGCCTAATTTTCTCCCTTTTACTTCTTTTAATATGTAAATTTTAAATTGGTTTAAACAATGGGGTTGTCTTAATTTGTCCGGCCAAATTATTTAATTTTATTTTATTCTGCTTTTTAAATTTTGTAATTGTGTATTTTATTGCGTGGCTGTTCACCGCCTGAGTCCTTCGGGAATAGGGCGGTATACAAATCAAATAAAACTAAAAAACTAAACTAAACAGGTTCTCCAGAACTGGTCAGAACCTGCTGAAACCCACCTCTGGTGGTGACAAAGAAAGATGAGCAAAGGTATTTCATTCCTGGTCAAAATAGTCCCCTGGCCTTCCAGTTAAATATTGAAGGTTAAGATGTTGCCAGATTGAACTTTTGCATTTGTAGTGAGTGGGAAGTTTCAGATTTCTAGGATGAATTATTTTGCTCCGTCCCTTGCTGCATTCCAACAATGGTTCAGTACTCCTTACCATCTGTTGATAAAAAGAGATAAATGTAAGAATCATCAGCCCCATGATGAGACCTAATTTCATAACTTGAAATGAACTTCCTCGGAATTTTTATGGCTCTAGGAAGAGCATAAGGACAATTACAGAACTCTATAGAACTGTACTTTATAAATTAAAGGTACGTGGTCTGAGGCCCCCTGAAAGTCTTGAGCGTAGTTCTCATTAACCGTAGTCTGCCATTAACAAATGTGATCTTTCATATGATAGAAGGGGGAAACTTTATATGTAAAATTAATAATAAGAATAATATATGTAAAGAAATCAGATGTTTCATTAACTTGATTCCACTGATTTTTTTTTTTTTTTGGAGAGCAACCTGTGTTGTGGGAAATGTTTCATAGTGCTGCTATAATCTAGCGACTGTGTTACATTAGATAGCAAGAACCATGCTACCTTATGGAAAATGTTCAACTAAAATAAAACTTGAACACTGCAGAATGATTCCTTTAATGTCCTTTCAGCAAGGACATGCTAATAATATTCTTTGCCAATCTCTGTTCTTTATTTATTATTCTTTATTTATTTATTCAATTTGTATGCCACCCCTCTCCGAAGACTCAGGGCGGCTCACAATGCATTTAAAATCATTATAAAAAACATTTAAGAATTAAAAACATTAAAAACATTAAAACTCATTCACACCATTCATGGTCAGAGTTCTTGAGTTTATCCTTTCATCAAAGAGTTCTTATGCCCTAATTCTTAGCGGCAACGTCGGCTTTATTTGCGAGAATTTGTGCGGTTACCCTAGCTTTCTTTTTCCCTAGCCAGGACCAACAGTATTATGTATTTTTAAGCAAGGACTTTTATTCCTTCTGATGGCAAGAATGTGACAGCCAACTCTGGTTGATTGCTTCTTTTTATATACAGCTTGATTCCACTTGATTCCACTGATGGTGGCTATTTTTGTGCAATAGCCACCATCTTTCTCTTTGTATCAACCGCTAACAATTCTTCCTGTCCCAAATACAGACAATGTGTTGTATTGTATATATATGTGCATTTATAATGAGTCAATTTAGGTTTTGCTTCATGCATATGAAGCATATTCCAGTTTGTGAAAGTATAACCAATGTATCATTCTTCAATTTGCTTGACAATCCTATTTATTTTGGCTACTATGAATGAACATAGTTATCCCTTTGGAATATATAATAATGTTTCAAACAACTTTGATAATGAAACTAAGCATCCTACAGCTTTTGCTAAACTACTGAAAACTGAAAAAGTGCATTTGCATTTGGCTTCAATTAAAAAAAAACCTGACATTCCAGAAGCAATAACCCAAATGAAGAAAACATTCTATTTCATAATCCTTCATAGACATAATCCTTCCATTCCCTACCATCCAGTTAGAGCTGAAGAAGCTTCTTGGATGAGAAGGAAAACATCTTCAAAGAAAAACCAGAAAGTCCAGTTGCCTCTTAAAAAAGCACCTTTGGGACAACCATGACCTGGATGACTGAGAAACTCCATAGATATTCTACTTCAGTTTATTCCAGTTGATTTAAAAAATAATAAAGTTTGTTCAGATGACAAAATAGTATCAATAATGATAGTACTGTAACTCACAGGATTGAACGTCAATCCTATAGCTTCAGATGTTTTGGAATAGGGTTCCTCCACTCTCTTTGTCACAGGCTATGGTGACTGGTGTTGATGGGAACAAAAGTTAAAAATAACAATAGCAATAGCACTTAGACTTATATACCACTTCACAGTGCTTAGCCTCACTAAACAGCTTATCAAGGCAGTGTATTGCCCCCAACAATCTGAGTCCTTTTTTTACCAACCATGGAAGGATGAAAGGCTAAGTCAGCCTTGAGCTGCTCAGTATTGAACTCCTGGCAATGAGCAGAGTCAGCCTGCAATAATGCATTCTAATTACTGCACCACGATGGCTCCTAAAACAGAGAAAGAACAACAGATTGTTGATCTTAGATAACCGTATAAAGCATGAGTCGAAAAGTCAAGGGCAGGAATATGATTTAGTATCCCACCTTTGGGAATCTTAGATCTCTGCCACTTCTGTACTATATTTTTCATTTTTTCATATTTCCCATCTTTTCCTTCCTGTCTTACATTTCCTTACAGCCCTTCTTCAACCCCCCCAACCCAGGGGTGAAATGCACCCAGTTCGGACCGTATCGTTCGATCCGGTAGCGATGGAGGTGGGTGGTTCAGAGAATGCCCAGCTGAGCCGCGCATTCATCAGAGGCTTTTTATTTTATTTTTAAAAGAATTTTTTCTACAATCTCTTCGGCCAAAAATATGCTTTTAAAAGTAAAAAAAAAAGCCTCTGCCGATCAGGCAAGTCAGCTGGGATCATCAGAGGCTTTTAAAAGCATTTTTTTTACAACCTCTTCGGCTGAAGAGGTTGTAGAAAAAATGGTTTTAAAAGTAAAAAAAAAAGTTGGCCACGCCCACTCAGCCATATTACCCCACCACCACCAAGCCACGCCCACAGAATCAGTAGTAACAAATTTTACATTTCACCACTGTCCCAACCTCTTCCAGTGATTTCCTTCTGTCTATCTTGCCCCCTTTCCCCTTCTTTTCAACTTTTCTCTTCTCACATTCGTTTCTATGTTACTTTGCCATTGTCATGCCTTTTGAATGTCTGTCAGACGTTAATTGACTTCTGTATTTGCATGGCAACTTCATTTAACAAACAGCAAATACTGTATAAAGGAGCCCTTGATTAACTCTAGCCTTGGAACTCTTGACAAAATAATAATGAATGGAATGTTTTGCTAAAAACAAATTAAAAAACAGGAAGTTGCCCAGAATTTGGTTCATCTTGCTAAGTATTGTCAACTCTGACAGGCAAGATGTCAAGCAAGAGATTTTTCAGTCTATTTTTAGATGCCAGAGATTGGACCTGGAACCTTCTTCATGAAAAAAACATGTATTGCTGAGTGGTTGAAAAAAAAAATAGAAATAAAACAAAGCCAAGGGTACCATCATTCAGAGCCAAGATCTGTGTCTCTTATTACAAGTATCTAGATTTTTATAAGCAGTGATATAACAGGGAAACAAATGGTGTGAGGCATATTTCTAAAGGTAAAAGCAAAATAATTTTAAAAGTAAAACAATTGCCTCCTATTTCTGTGATATTTTGCCTTCTCTCTCTCTCTCTCTCTCTCTCTCTCTCTCTCTCTCTGCCATTTCTTGAAAAAGCTATTGGTTCCAGTATTGATTTGTAGCATCTATATTTGCTAGAAAGGGGTCTTGACTCCAGTCACTAAGGGCATTAGTCTATCTACAGCAACGGATGATACAATTTATTATTGTTGTTCCAATCCTGTTATTGTGCTAGGTATAAGGATAGGTTCCTTTTGCTACTTTGCTCCCGAACACCATCACTCTCCTAAACAAATAATTCCCTCAACACTGTCAAACTATTCACTAAGGCTGCATTACTAAAGTAGGAGCGGATGGATGACCGCTGGATAACTTTATATTCACTATATTCTAAAAGATATTCTAAAAGCAACTATATTCTGAAGACAAGAAATACGTGCAGTTGCAGAGAATACAAAGCCAATGTGTAATCTCTAACTTGGGGCCCCCTAACTTGTCAGAAGAAAGGAACAATCCTAAAGACATATAGCTAGAGGTGGTTAGGTCATGGATACCCATATGGGCTGAAACTTGTCCTTCAACAAGAAGATAATTTGAACTTATGCTCCAGTGATTTACAGAAGAATTATGATTGTTTGGCAAGGACGATGTAAAACTGTAATAATTAAGAAATGTCAATGTATGGAAAGTTACTGTGACAGCAAGAATCCTTTGTTCCAAACTGTATAAAAGACGTTGTGTAAAGATGGACTCTCCATTCAGAACTTTCAGATACAACTCTGATTCTGAATCATTTTGCGCAAAATAAACCTGACTCTAGCTGCTCTATGAGGTGTCTCTTATATCCTTTCTTCCATAAGATTACTATTACTATTAGTCTTCTCATCGTTCCTATCGCCCATCTCGTCCCACTTATGACTGCATAACTGTAACTTTTTTTAATAAGTCAGCTTATTGCCCCTTTATTGCCCATAAAATGGGTCCTCATTTTATCTACCTTAGAAAGGATGGAAGGCTGAGTCAACCTTGAGCCTGGTGAGATTCGAACTTACAGTAATTGCAGACAGCTGATGTTAATCACAATGCTTTAGTCTGCTGAGCCACCAGGCCCTAACTTTGTTGTTTGTATCCTTATGATTTATATCAATATTATTTCCTAGTATGATTTGATTGCTCATTTGTATCCTATGACCAGGTACAAATACCTGGTCATTGAAACCAAGTGGGTTTCAGCAGGTTCTGACCAGTTCTGGTAGCAGAAATTTTGAGTAGTTTGGAGAACTACCTCTGACTGGCCCCGCTCCCATCTATTCTCTTCCTCCTGAGTCCAAGCCGATCAGGAGGAAATGGGGATTTTGCAGTAACCTTCCCCTGGAGTGGGAAGGGAATGGAGATTTTGCAGTATCCATCCCCTGCCACCCCACCAAGCCATGCCATGCCATGCCCACCAAGCCACACCCACAGAACCGGTAGTAAAAAATTTGAAACCCACCACTGCCTATGACTATCATTAAGTGTTGTACTTTATGATTCTTGACGAATGTATCTTGTCTTTTTATGTACACTGAGAGCATATGTACGAAAGACAAATTCCTTGTGCGTCTAATCACACCTGGCCAATAAAAATCTATTCTATTCTATTCTATTCTATTCTATTCTATTCTATTCTATTCTATTCTATTCTATTCTATTCTATTCTATTCTATTCTAATTCCACTTATGACAAATATGATTTTTTTTTTTTTGATGTGAGGCCTAGCATGAGTGGTTCAAAAGGTATGACATCTGATAATGGTTGAAAATCCTCATGGTTGAGAAGCATGAGGAATCTGATAAGCTGATTGGTCAATTGATATTAGCAGATTAACTATGCAACCTTTTTTTATTATTATACACAGCTATCATTAAGTTTAAGATGTTTGAAAAAAGTTCTGTTGTTGATCATTGGCCTAATCAGGATTGGATTAGGCCAAACATACATTTTTTACGCCATTGAGATGTGGGTTGTATCACATTCCATAAGGTTCACATGGTGCCCTTGACTCAAAAGTGATATATTTTAAATAAATAAAAATTCCAGTCATACTCTTAAGTACAAAAATACAATACATTAAAAGTTAGGACATTAAAAAGTAGATTTAAAAATCTGCAAGATAAAAATCTAAGATTTGGAAATATATTTTATTTATTTATTTATTTATTTATTTATTTATTTATTTATTTATTTATTTAACAGTAACAGAGTTGGAAGGCACCTTGGAGGTCATCTAGTCCAACCCCTGCTCACACAGAAGACCTATTCTAGAGATTCGAACTGCCGAACCGCCGACCTTAAGCTTAGTCGCCGACCGCCACTAAGCTTAGTGTTTAGCCCCTGAGCCACCTAGTCAGGCTATATTTGATAAAGGCTATATTTGATAATCAATAAATAATTGATTGGCTAAGGCCAGTCTGTGAAGAAAACATCTCTGAGAAATTATTTAAGCTGTTCTTCTCTACGACTTGCTGCACCTCAGATGATGGAAGGATGTTCTCTATTGAAGACCTTAATGTTCAAAATGGTGGGTTTGGTTTTCTTTGTGGTGTCCAAGGAATGAGTCCATCCAGTTTTCTTGGGAACATTTTCAGAAGTGACTGGCCATTGCCTTTTTACTAGAGCTATGAGGCAATGACTGTCCCAAAGTTATCCAGTTTAAGGCAGGACTAGAATTCACGGTGTCCTTGTTTCTAATCCAGCACTTTTAATTACCACATCAAAGTAGCTCTCATATAGATAATTACATACAGCAAAAAAAAAGTACTCTCTCATACACAAACGTACTCAGGGAGAGCTGTACATACATACTGGACATGTAGATAAGTGCAAATGTGTACATATGGGAAATTAGTCTGTTATATGTGAATTGATATAATCACCCTTTGAAAGGTGATATCTTTTGGGAAGCTAAACATCTGTTTTTAGATCATATAGACTGCCTCTATATCATTGTACCAGCAATGTCCCTTTATTTAGAATAGAATAGAATAACGGAATTGGAAGGGACCTTGGAGGTCTTCTAGTCCAACTACCTGCTTAGGCAGGAAACCTTATACCAATTGTTATCCAACATCTTCTTAAAAACTTCCAGTGTTGGAGCATTCACAACTTCTGGAGGCAAGTCGTTCCACTGATTAATTGTTCTAACTATAAGGAACTTTCTCCTTAGTTCTAAGTTGCTTCTCTCCTTGATTAGTTTTATCATCCTATGGCAGTCTTCTAAGGCAAGTTCCTTTCCTTTTCTTTTCTCTAACTGCCAGGGAACTTAAAAACTGTTTCTAAAATCCAGAAAATGGCCCCTCAGAGAAATCCCTTCAAACTTACTGTGCAAATTCCTCCAATTCAATTAAACAATCTGAATTGATGACACATAAATTGTTAATATATTGCTATGTATGTACCAAAAAAAAAAAATACTTATCACGTTTTTCCAGCTCACTGGTTCAGTTTTGTACAGTTTGCAATCCTAGCTTGCAATTTTTTCCCCATTACCTTTTATTATTCTGAGAGAAATAAAATACCATTAAGTTGGATTTATGATGACAAGATAAGTACAGTGTAGGAACACAGAGTGTGTGAGTTTAATGAGACACAAATAAAGTTTAATGAAATATTTTGAAATGAAAATAATATTGAAACTAAATAAATCTCTGCTGTAAGTATGTATTATAATTATTGGAAAAGATTTATAAAAAGGGTATCAAAAATAGGGAATTGGATGCAAAACAGATAGAAACACAAAACTCTGATGGTTATTATATAAGTATTTGTCAGAAGGTTATTGATGGCCTAAAAATTAATTCTTTCACTTATAATCACAAGTTTAAAAAAATAGATTCAGAAGAATTTTTAAGCTCTTTCAGACATGAAAAATGTCTTTATACAAGAAACAATGGATGGAAACTGACGAAGGAGAGAAGCAACCTGGAATTAAGGAGAAATTTCCTAAAAGTGAGAACAATTAATCAATGGAACAGCTTGCCTTCAAAAGTTGTGGGTGCTCCATCACTGGAGGCTTTTAAGAAGAGACTGGACAGTCACCTGTCTAAAATGGTAGAGGGTCTCCTGGTTGAGCAGGGAGCTGAACTAGAAGACCTCCAAGGTCCCTTCCAACTCTCTTCTGATTGGTTGATATATAAGGAGAGTGAGATAAAACAATCCCGCTGCCTGTTATACATGTGTAGAACTAAAGCTAACTAGCCACAGATGAGATTTTATTTTTCTTCATCAATGTGACTTAGATCCTAGCAAAAGTCATACTGATAGTCAAATTGCTCTATACTTTAAGATCGTGCAGCACTCCAAAGGCAGAGAAAAGAGTTTTGGAGTCCATGTGGACATGTATGTAGTAGCACTGATCTGAAACTTAAGAAGATGAAACCTATTGTCCCAAAGGCACTTCTTCTGAAAGGCAACTGTACTTTCTTGGTATTTTTTTCCCTGTGAAAACATTTTGCTTCTCACCTAAGAAGCTTCTTCAGTTCTGAATAAGCTCCATGGGTGAGAAACAAAATATTGTCTAAGAAAAACTAAGGAAGTCCAAGGAAGGTACTTTTTGGAAAAAGTACCTTTGGGACAACCATGACTTGGATGATCAAGAATCTCCATAGGCAAAATGAAAACAAATGTATCAAGTACAGTAAAAATCAAGAAATCCAGGCAGTTCAATTGAATTTAAAGGCTTATTGCAAACTTACGTGTTTTTTTCAAGAATTGTATAGTTACCTTTGTGGAAAAAGATGGAGCTGTTTAAAGACAACAAAAAGGTGCTATGTGTCCCTGTTGTGTATGAAGGCTTCACTCAAGTCCGCTGTTTTCAGTGGGAAGAGACATTTGTTCTGATTGGCTGTCCGTCTGACAGCTGACTATAAAAGGAGTGCTGTCAGACGGAGAGTCAGCTGTTATTGTTAGCTGAGCTGTCACTGTTAGCTGAGCTGTTAGAAATAAAAGGTAGCCAAACGTTAACCTGCTTTGCCTCAGTTCTTCCACCTTCCGAATTTAATAGTCCCTACATGTCCCAAAGTATCATTTTGATTTAGAATGTAAAGCATCACATGGTATACTACTATGTATAATCTATGCACAAAGCATGTATGTATAAATATGTGCTGGGGACAAAAAACAATCACTCCATGACACTGCTCTATCCTGCAGGAGGGAAAAGAACTAATTATAATGAACAGTAAAGAATAAAAATTGATGTATTCAACTCCAATAGTGCCAGAGTATCGTCTAAAGATGAATGATCCAGCTGACTTGATGAATCCAACAGGTCTGGTTTAGATTGCTACAAATACTTTAAGATCATCTATTAAAAGGTAATGGTGAATAATAAGCTCTTTAAATGTCAGCCCTTCAAGGTAGGCTAAGTCAAGAAACTGGTAGCAGAAAGATTCCAGGAATACTATTTTATTTTTATATGATATAACAACAGGCTGCCAGAATTTCTCTCTGCCTTCTCTTATACAGACAGACTTAAAGGAAGAGGGAATCAAGCTATTTTCCAAAGCACCTGAGGGTAGGACAAGAAGCAATGGGTGGAAACTAATACAGGCGAGAAGCAACTTAGAATAGAATAAAATAGAATTTTTATTGGCCAAGTGTGATTGGACACAGAAGGAATTTGTCTTGGTGCATATGCTCTCGGTGTACATAAAAGAAAAGATACATTCGTCAAGAATCATAAGGTACAACACTTAATGATAGTCATAGGGAACAAGTAAGCAATCAAATCATACAACCTCCGGACGTTTCGTCGGGCCCTGAAAATGCATCTTTTTCAACTTGCCGGCTTAGCCTGATCCCTGCTGAATTTTTAGAATTTTTAAAATTTTTAATGTTTGTAGAGTTGCTGCATTTTAATATTTATTTTGTTTTTAATTCTCAGCCTAACGTATATGTGTTTTAAATTTTTAACTTTTATGTATTGAATTTTTATTCGGCTGTTCACCGCCCTGAGTCCGTAAGGAGAAGGGCAGTATATAAATCTAATTAATAAATAATAAATAAATAAATATTAGGAAACAGTCAATATAAATCGTAAGGATACAAACAACAAGGTTACAGTCATACAGTTATAAAAGGGAGGAGATGAGTGATAGGAACGATGAGAAGATTAATAGTAATGCAGACTTAGTAAATAGTTTGACAGTGTTGAGGGAATTATTTGTTTAGCAGACTGATGGCATTCGGGAAAAAACTGTTCTTGTGTCTAGTTTTTCTGGTGTGCAGTGCTCTATAGCATCGTTTTCAGGGTAGGAGTTGAAACAGTTTATGTCCAGGATGTGAGGAGTCTGTAAATATTTTCACAGCCCTCTTTTTGACTCGTGGAGTATACAGGACCTCAACGGAAGGCAGGTTGGCAGCAATTGTTTTTTCTGCAGTTCTAATTATCCTCTGAAGTTTGTGTCTATCTTGTTGGGTTGCAGAACCAAACCAGACAGTTATAGAGGTGCAGATGATAGACTCAATAATTCCTCTGTAGAACTGGATCAGCAGCTCCTTGGGCAGTTTGAGCTTTCTGAGTTGGTGCAGAAAAAACATTCTTTGTTGTGCTTTTTTGATGATGTTTTTGATGTTAGCTATCCATTTTAAATCTGGCGATATGGTAGAACCTAGAAATTTGAAGGTCTCTACTGTTGATCCTGTGTTGTCTAGTCTTGTGAGAGGTGGAAGTATGGAAGTATGGTGGTAGACTTTAGGAAGTTTCTCCTAAAGTTTACCACCATTTCTACGGTTTTGAGTGTGTTCAGTTCCAGATTGTTCCAGTTGCACCACAAGGCTAGTTGTTCAACCTCCCGTCTGTATGCAGATTCATCATTGTCTTGAATGAGACTGATCACTGTTGTATCATCTGTGAACTTCATTAGTTTAACAGATGGATTGTTAGAGATGCAGTCACTGATATACAGAGAACTTAGAATTATGGAGAAAGTTCCTTACAGTTAGAACAATTAATAAGTGGAGCAACGTGCCTGCAGAAGTTGTGAATGCTTCAACACTGGAAATTTTTAAGAAGATGTTGGATAAACCTTTGTCTGAAGTGGTATAGGGTTTCCTGCCTAAGAAGAGGGTTGGACTGGAAGACCTCCAAGGTCCCTTCCAACTCTGTTATTTTATTCTATTCTATATTTGAAAATATGAAATCTTCCTAGGATGTAATCAATAAAGGAAAAGGAGATGGTTGAAAAACTATGAGGAAAAGAGGAAGAGAATGATTATGTGAGTAGTAGAGAGAATTGGTTAGATAGAAATAAGAAAATTATTTCATTCAAGAAGAATTGGTAACAGGGTGACACAGCATTGAGATGAATGGCAGCAAAGGTCAATAAGGAGGTTAATAAACATGCAATTGACAGAGATAGTGTCAGATGTAATTATAGACTGAGAATAGAAGTTGGCACAGAAGCTGACAGACAAGTGGAAACAACTCTTGGAAAACACAACAGGCGAAGGGTGACAACTGCAGTGGAATAAATACTGAAGTGAACAACTAGAATCAGTGTTTGAGTCCTTACTTAAAGGATGCCGTTATTCATGTAGCGCTCGTCCGCAAAGGAGCCACTGATGAGCTGGTCCTTCTGTTGCTCTTCCCAGCCTATTGGCCCCAAACACATGCAAGTAGAAAAAATAAGGACCGCCTTTGGTGGGAAGGTAACAGCGTTCTGTGTGCCTTTGGCATTTAGTCATGCCAGTCTTCGGACAGTGCTGGCTCTTTGGCTTTGAAATAGAGATGAGTTGCTCCCGACTCCCCTAGAGTCGGGAGCAACTAGCACATATGTGCTACATTTACATTTAGCCAGAGGTGGTGAATCAGGAAACTACAGCTGGATTAGGAAGGCAGCCACTTCTGAGCTCTGCTGCTGGATTAGGATTGTCACTTCTCTCATGGTGGCAGGAATCATGTCCACAGCCCTGAATGCCACAGCTGCTCTCCATCTCAGAACAACACTGTCCCTCTCTCAAGTCCTTTTTCCCTCCTTCTTTTTTCCTGTCCCTCCTCCAGGGAGTCCCTCTTTTTTTCCCCCCTTTGAGCAGCTGGGACCTGTAGTTCTGATTCCATGCACTTCAAAATTCCTCCCCCAGTCTTCTTCCGGTTCAGAATTCAAGAGCCCAGGATCCAGCCACCAGCCAATCAGTGAGCACCAGCTAATTGGCCCATCAAAGATCAGCTGTCTGAGGTAGATCACAGAAGTCCCTATCTGACTGGAAGGGACTGAGCAGCTCAGAGAGAAGAGAACCATCTGCAGCAGCTGTCAGTCTTTCTGTAATTTGCAAAATGAAAACACTGCTGATCAGGGCTACATTTACCTAGATTTATATCCTGTATGGTGTACACCTGCTTGGAAAAGAATAACTGCTCTGGGCAGTTTACAAAAATTTAAAAATAAAACGTAAAATAATAATAATAATAATAATTTGCTACATATAGTCCTCGACTCACAACAGTTTGTTTAGTGACTGTTCAAAGTTATAATGGCACTAAAAAAAAGCGACTTATGATTTTTTTTCACAATGCAGCATTCCCCATGATCATGTGATCAAAATCAAATGCTTGGCGAGTGATTCATATTTGAGTTGTAGTGTCCCGGGGTCATGTGATCACCTTTAGCGACCTTCTGACAAGCAAAGTCAATGGGGAAGCCAGATTCACTTAACAAATGTGTTACTAACTCAACAACTGCAGTGATTCACTTAACAAATATGGCAGGAAAAGTCGTAAAATGGGGAGAAACTCACTTCTCACTTAGCAACAGAAATTTTGACTGAATTGTGGTCGTAAGTCAAGGACTACCTGTCATTTTGTAATGAACAGCAGCTGATGAAAACATTCTGCATATGAAAATATTGCAGCTGCATGTAGACCGTAAACAATCCTAACAGCCAAAGGAGAACTTTGGAAAAGAGAGATGAAATTAGATTTTTTGTAAGGAGTAGGAGAAAAGTTCTTCTTTCCCAAAAGATGTGCACCGTACTTTGGATTCTCTATTTACTACGTCCTAAATACCAAAGCAAAAAATTCGGGAAAATTTCTAAATTAATTTGCTTTATTAAGTTCATGTACCTGCTAAAAACCATCAGTATAATGGTTTCTTCTTCTCCTCATAACTTTTTTTTTAAAATTTGATTTATATGCTGCCCTTCTCTGGAGACTCGGGGCGGCTTACAATGCATTAAGCAATAGCCTTCATACTGTTGTATATTTATACAAAGTCATCTTATTGCCCCCACAAACCGGGTCCTCAATTTACCTACCTTAGAAAGGATGGAGGGCTGAGTCAACCTTGAGCCTGGTGAGATTCGAACTTACAGTAATTGCAGACAGCTGGAGTTAATCACAATGCACAATGCATTAGTCTGCTGAGCTATCCAGGCTCGCTATAGTCTATTCTGCTGCAAAATAAAATAAAATAAAATAAAAAATACAGGTAGTCCTTGACTTATGACCCTCACTTAATGACCACACGATGGACCGCCCTCCCCAAAGCAACTTACAACCTGGGTCTGGAGTTCTGACTGCTGAACAATCCCCTGCAGGCACATGATGGCATTTTCGACATTTGTCAACTGTTTAACATCCTATTAAATTATATTTTATAACTGTTAATAAGCTTTGTAGATCTGTATCCATTTATTTAGGAGCGAGCATTATGAGTCACAGTGGGACGTCCTTTGATGTAAACATGCAGAATGCGCTGTTAGTATTTTATAAAACGCAGAGAGAAACATTTCTCATTTGATGAAACTTGACATTGAGAAATGGCAGCTAATGATATTTCCCATTTGACAGAATAAAACGGATGCTTTTTTTACCCTCAAGCCCGGGGCCCTTTTCTTGGTTGTGTTTATATTGCATGTGGGATGCCTTGAGTGTTCTTGGTTGCTATTTATCTTACTTATGTTGTTTTTAATTTTAGTTGGGTTTTTTTTACTGTTTTTATTCTGTTTTAACCGATAGCTGCCCAGAGTCATTCATATAAGATGGGAGGCCATAGAAATGTATTACATAAAGAAATAAAGATACATTTTGTTATATTTCCTTTTCTTATCTCATGCCTTCAGATCTTTTAGCTTACCATTCTGACTTCTTTTCTGTGCTTTGCGTTTTCTTGCTTACCTAGTGGTGTGAAAGTTTAAGAAATGAACATTTAAATTCAAACACTGGAAACAGTTGATTTTTATGTTTTCCTCTACTGCAATTCTAACTGATCACTGCCACTGTGTGATTGACCTTTGGAGTCAGATGAGACGTGGAAGTGGTGACATGCTGCACTTCTGTGAGTTTGGGTCTCTCCTCAAAGCCTCTCAAAAGTGCTACCCAACTGTCAAAGAGAATAAATTATTAAAATAAGAAATAATTACAAATTGAGTTATTCTCCTAATTGCCCAATTGTTTGTCCTGCTCCTATCACCATACATAAGGCTAAGTCTGATCTTCAGACCCATAAATTATATCCATTTATTCAGGATTGGATACTCTGCTTTCTGCATATATCCTCTGAGCCACACATCATGTGTACTTTAATGGCACATTACCATATATAAACAGTGGTACAATTTTCCATACTGTTAAATTTTCCATATTTAACTTATATGCAGAGCATATCATGAGAAAGGCGGGGCTAGATAAATAAAAAGTTGGAATTAAGATTGCTGGGAGAAATATCAACAACCACAGATATGCAGATGATACAACTCTAATGGCAGAAAGTGAAGAGGAACTAAAGAGCCTCTTGATGCGGGTGAAGGAGGAGAGTGCGAAAGTTGGCTTAAACCTCAACATTAAGAAAACTAAGATCATGGCATTTGGCCCTCTCAATTCCTGGAAAATAAATGGGAAGAAATGGAGGTAGTGACAGATTTTATTTTCCTGGACTCCAAGATCACCGCAGATGGGGACTGCAGCCAAGACTTTAAAAGACGCTTGCTCCTGGGTAGGAAAGCTATGGCAAATCTAGACAGCATACTAAAAAGCAGAGACATTACCCTGCCCCCAAAAGTGCGTATAGTCAAGGCTATGGTTTTCCCAGTTGCAATGTATGGCTGTGAAAGTTGGACCATAAGAAAGGCTGAGCGCCAAAGAATTGAGGCCTTTGAACTATGGTGCTGGAGAAGACTCCTGCAAATCCCTTGGACTTCAAGGCGATCAAACTGGTCAGTCCTAGAGGAGATCAACCCTGAATGCTCTTTAGAAGGCCAGATCCTGAAGATGAAACTTAAATACTTTGGCCACCTAATGAAAAGGAAGGACTCATTGGAGAAGAGCCTAATGCTGGGAAAGACTGAGAGTAAAAGAAGGAGATGACAGAGAATGAGGTGGCTGGATGGAGTCACTGAAGCAGTAGGAGTGAGCTTAAATGGATTCCAGAGGATGGTAGAGGACAGGAAGGCCTGTCCATGGCGTCACGATGGGTTGGACACGATTTCGTAACTAACAACAACAAACAATTTTCCATCAATTTACTGGAAGACATTAAGTAAAATAGAAGCTATTAGGACTGTGATTGGTGTAGTTTAATACTTTTCAATACCAACTATATATATATAAAAGGACCAGAATTTCTAATTCTGCACCTTCAGTGATAACTATATATCACTGCTATGTTTTCTGAAATTTTTAGCCACATAGAGATTGCCTTGCATGTGGTAAATGAAAGAGATGAGGCTGATGGTAGTATTTTTGTGATTTTGAGGGGGTGGGTAACAGAGGTATTGTTGTGTTGTAGTCACAATGCTTATAACATTTTCATTGGATCTTCCTCTTTGATTTTGTTTCTAGAAAAGCCCAATTGTTGTCCTTATATTGTTGGCTATAGTTTCTACCTTTTTATTTTTCCTTATAGGAAGCACTAAGTAAAAAAAAGAAAAAAGTTATAGCCATATCAAGCTATGTTTTAACTCAATGCAAAAGCTGTTTGGTTTGAAGTCCTTCTTAACATTTGGTTTCCCCACTTATTTATGAGCCCATATTTGAGTTTATGACAAGAGTAATTGAAACCAAAAGGTTTGAAAATTGCCTGTTGTTTATGTAGAAGTTTGTGAATCAATTCCTGGCTTACCTTGTTAAAACTATTGTGTATTTGTCAGGAGGAAGACCTGGTATTAAGACCTGAAAAGTTACTGGTAGCTAACATGTCAATGATTTATGTTCAGCTTCTGAGGTTTTGATCTTGGTCAGGGCTGTCAAACTCCTGGCCCATGGGCCAGATGCGTCACGCACTGGCCACACCCATGCCTGGTTTAGCGAAGGGGAAAAAAGTCCCGATATGTCATGTGACACCTCTGTGACACCGTGAGTTTGACACTCCTGATCTTGGTTTTGTAAAAGGGTGCCTGCATTTTTGTAATCAAACACATCCCTCTCAAAATAACATTAATAGTGGCAAGAATAATATATGCACAAAATAGGAAAAATATACCAATGGAAAAAAATTTGATTAGAAAAGATTGGAGTGCGCAGAGCTGGACAAGCTCACAAAAGAAATACAAGAAAAGGAGAAACAGAATACTACATGGTATGGGAGAAATGGTATGAATGGTTAGAGGAGAGGTATAAAGGGCAAGGAAAGAGTAAATGAGGAAGATATAGGAGTTGAAATGTAGCAACAAACAAGTGGAAATGGAACGGACACAGAATGTATAATTGAAATTCAGTACATTGTTATCTTTATGTATATAAATCAATATTAGAATCATATCAGAGGTGGTTCTACTTACCTTTACTACCGATTTGCAATGGGATCGCGCTTGCACGCTCTCTTTGCTTGCACACACACCTCACTTCTGCGCATACGCAGATCGCTTCTGATGATGTCAGGGTCAGTGGGCGGAGCCTCCTGCCGGTTTTACTACCGGTTCTATAGAACCGGTCCGAACCGGGGGCAACCCACCACTGAATCATATGTATAAATGGTAAATTGAAGTAAGGGAGAAAAATGAATATGTAAGAAATGTTTACTGATGCGAAAATGTTGTTTAATAAAAATTATTTAAAAAAATAAAATAAAATGTTTGCCATTACTTAAGAAAAAAAAAAGTTTCCAGCTTTGTTTTTGAGAAGGGGAAATACTAAACCAAAATGCTTTCCCCCAAAACTTTCAGTCCATCTATCAGCATTGTTAAATATAGGTGTTGTGCTAATGCTAGCTTGGCAGGCAGTTCAGGTATAAAGTGCTTTTTTGCCACAGTTGGCTGCTCATTTCCTAATACAGTGAAATGTTTCCTCTTGAGCCTATAGGCTTGTCATCAGCCAAAGTTCTTCAACTGTAATAAATGCAGATTGATTTTTTGCTTGGGTGTTGTTGCTTCAACTCTAAAGCTGACAACAAAACCCCTCTGTAATCTAGCTGTTCAGCTGACTGCGACCCCTTTTTGTTGATGCAACTCGCCTCCAGTCCTAACTGAATGCAATAGTTGCACTAAAAAAAATAAAAGTATTTGTCAGGTTTGAATGCCCAGGCAGCTATTGTCTAAAAAAAAAAGAGAGTAGATTTTGGACTTGCAAAATCAACTTTGTTTTTCACTTGGATGAATGCCAAGGCCCACCTATGGGAGCCACCTCCCCAAAATCTGGCATCTTCCAGATGCATTGGGATTACGACTTCCCCAATTTCTAGCAAGCATGGTCTGTTCAGGGAGTTACAGTCCCCACACATCTGGAAAGTGTCAAGGTGACAAAAGCTGATGTGAAGCCAGTACAAAAATAGAGGCTCAGGAGACCAGATAAAAAACTGAGGAATAAAATGTTTGCTACACCCGAAGATTATTTTTCAGTATTAAAACTGGAACTTGAATGCATTTCCTAATATAGATTGCATGGTGTTTCCTCTAAGCTTTCTTAATTTTGAAAATCTGAATTAAGAGAGGTAAGTCTGTTGGTGGAATTTACTATGCTGTTTAATGATTGGTAATTATAATTATTTTTGACTATACAAATCATCTGGTAATTTATTGGTAGAACTTGACATAACTTGATGTAACTTCTTTCCATATTTGATTTAGCATGTATATGGAAAAAAGTTATATCAAATTATGTCAAGTTCTACCAAAAAATAGGAAGTATTGCTTTTCTCTGATCAAGCTTGTTGTAGCCCAGCATTCTCACATTGGCTCTATGTTCTGTTTCTCACTTTCACCTTAATCCTTGAGTACCACAGCAATAACCCACAAAATTAACCATCTTCTGGAAATTCAAATGAGGAACAGTTTATCAGAAGTAGATGAAGCACAGTAAAACCACAACAAAATGGAAAAGCTGGCTATGATCTTTTAATCTGCTTCTTGAAACCACATGGAATTAATATCTAACACCACTTAACCAGACTCTTTCTTAAGATAGCATGGTATTACTCATTCGATCTGTTTCTGGTTCTGCAGTTCATCTCTTAGAAAACTGTTTATTTTCAATATTTGGTTTTTTTTTAAAGCAATATTTCTTGCAACAGACACAATACAATTCCAAAGTGGGTTGGGTATCAGTCCTGAAACAGCTCTATAAATCTGCAACTCTCCTAAAAACTAAGTTTTATTACAGTCCCTTATCAACAGGGAAGTATCATAATAACTGCTAGAAAATGTAAAGTATGATATTTTAAACCGAAGTTCCTTGCCTGGGCAATGCCTAACTTGGGAGAAATCTATTGCTGTACAAGCTGCTTTGGCTGTTGGAAAGGCAGAATGGATATAAATACCATCATGCTTTGAAGCCGTGTCTTTCTAGCTTACACTAAAGATTTCTTGGAGAGCAGAAAGTTGAGATACTTTTCTGTCAATCACCTGATTACAAAAACATTTATTCCTAGAATGCAGTCTCTAATCTCTTAACTACACCAAGCAGAGAGAGGTCTCTTGAAATCAATATTGATCCAGAGTTACTTTCTTAAGAAGAGATACAGGAAAAAAAAATGAATTCACCTTCAGTTAATTAGTTGGATAATCCTTTCTAATATACAGTATATAGCTCCTTGTTATCTATGATGTTAAGGAAATAAATATGGAAACAGTCCTGGGCTGATAAGATGTCGTTTTTTATTTTATTTACTTTATTCAACCAACTCTATTGTTTCTTAGTGATGGATCTGCAGGTGTAATGGTAATTACACACAACCCACATTCTGTTATTAGAAATGATGGGCTCATAGAATGCAAGGGCTTGTGATACAACATCTAATCCAAAACCCTTGTTTATGATTTTAAATAATACATAAATTGTTGGATTTATTGTCTGGATTTTTACCAAAAGGAAAACTTGTTACTTGGTTTAAAATTTAAAATTATCAATTTATTCTGAAATGATAAAATAAATAGCATCATCCTGCAGAGTCAAACTATCTTATTCATCAAATATTTTCCTAAGTATCAATATTTGCCCGTGAATAGGATGTAATAGACAGGGAGAAGACTTTTCTTTGGGAGGGAATTTCAGCAGCCATCAAATCTGGAAGGCAGAGGGAAAGACAAAGACAAATGTTCGGCTCTGTGGATTTTAAAGCCTGTGTCAACTTTCAATCGAACCTGGCAGAAGCCATTTTTCTGTTCCTCAGTGGGGGGAGGAGGGAGGAGGATGGTATACTTTGCTAGACAAAACAAAGAACTTTCTCTTGGGAACCAAGATCATCTCTACAGGTGGTGGACAAACACAGGGAGGAGTGCCTGAAGAGCCCAAAAATTAACCTAATTGGCCAATGTGACATGACTTTTGAGGAGGGAATTATTTCCTCTTAATTATACTGAGACCACGGAAAACATTTAGAATTGGTTTTCCTTTTAATTGTGCTGATATGATGTTCCCAAGAAAGAAGTTCTTAAAGGAAGACCTCCACTTCAGAGTTCTGATTTGCTTGGGTTCGTTAGACAGGATCATGACAGCCTGTTTATGACTGTTAGAACAAGAGAGTCCTCATGATCCCTGTAGCTGCAATCTAAGATTGTCCACAGCATTCAAACTAGTGAAAGTTTCTGAAGATTTGTTAGTGCCATCTGCAATAACTGGATCTGACCTTTCCATAAATGGTCCACTAGATCAGCGGTCCCCAATCTTTGTGGCTCTACGGACAAGCAGTAGAGGTGGTAGTGTGAGAAGGGGATGGTTTCAAATGCGCAAATGAAGCTTGGCATGCTTGCACAGCCAAGTTCCTAATGGGCCACTTGCACAGCCAAGTTCCTAATGGGCCACTTGCACAGCCAAGTTCCTAATGGGCCATGGGCCGGTACTGGTTCACAGCTCGGGGGTTGGGTGACCCCTACACTAGACTGAACTAGACAAACACACTGCTAAATACCGGGTAGAAAATGAACCTGGAAGAGCATATTTTCTTGGGAAGTGTTCTGGCCCCGTGCCCAGAAAGAACCCCCCCTCAGACACCCAGAGGCTAAGGAACTGGCAGGCAACCAAGGGAGATGATAACAAAATGACGGCAGCACTCCGCAGTTGCTTGCCAACGTGTTTATTACACAGTCCGTCACATACACACCACAGCTAAGACGCCGGGCCGATTCAACACCGGGATCCACGTATCTTTGTTTTTGTTCGTCACAAAGATATGTCTACGATCGCTTGCTTATATAGTCTAATAAGAGGCGTGGTCCCCCAGCCAATCACGACCACGCCCTTTCCTCTGCTGGGCTCTCCTGTCTCTCCGACGCTGGCGAGGGTCCAACCAAAACTCGCTGCCCTCGTCAATGTCCTCCTGTGGCTGTGGGGACGAGTTTGGCTCTGGGCCTACCTCCTGCCCTTCGGTGTCCTCCGGAGGCATTGCCAGAGAGGAGAGTCCTGGAGAAGGAGGCCTTGCCAACTCCTCTCCCTCACTCTCAGAGTCCTCCCCTGCTGATGACGCAGGCTCAGGCAACGGAGCCACAACACTATCCCCCACCGCAGGGCCCTTCCCCCGCCGCTGACGGTCCGGATGCGGTCGGGACGGGAACTGCGCATGGAAAGCCCGTACCAAGTCAGGAGCCTGTACGGAGGAAGCATCCACCCAGGAGAAATCCTCAGGCCCGTACCCCTTCCAGGCAATCAGGTACTGGAAACGGCCCTTCAGCCAACGGGAGTCCCGAATGCTGTCCACCTCGTACGTCGCGGAGCCGTCGTCGGCAACCGTGGTCGAGGGAGCAGGTGCCGTCGGGCGTCGGAGGCGGCACGGCGGAGCCTCAGGGACCAGAAGGGACCGATGGAACACAGGGTGGAGCCGCATCGACCGGGGCAGGGTCAACCGGTAGGCCACCGGGCTGATGACCGCCTCGATGGGGAAGGGTCCGATGAAACGGTGGTCTAGCTTCTTCGCCGGCCGGTCTGTGGGGAGGTGCTTCGTGGACAGCCACACCCGATCCCCAACCTCCAGCGGCGGCGTGGCCCATCGAGAGCGGTCGGCGACCCGTTTATAGTCCTCCTTCGCCCGGATCAGCTGCCGACGCACCAGCTGCTGCACCGCTTGCAGCTCCGAGAGGAAGTCCTGGGTCTCGGGAACAGTGGAATCCAAGAGGGACAGAGGGAACAGCCGTGGATGGTATCCCACGTTGGCATGGAACGGGGTCATCTGGGTGGAGGTGTGTTGGGAGTTGTTGAAGGCGAACTCCGCCAGGGGAAGGTACTCGGCCCAGTTGTCCTGCTGCTGATTGACGTAGCAGCGGAGGTACTGCTCCAGGATGCCGATGACCTTCTCCGTCCCCCCGTCAGTCTCCGGATGGTGCGCCGACGACAGACACACCTGCACCTCCAACGCGGCCATCAGGCTTTTCCAGAAGCGGGCCGTGAACTGGGCCCCGCGGTCGGAAACCACTCTGTCCGGCAGGCCGTGGAGGCGGAAAACGTGCTGCAGGAACAATCGGGCTGTGGTGCGGGCCGATGGCAGTCCACGGCACGGAATAAAATGTGCCATCTTTGTGAGCATGTCCACCACCACGAGAACGGTAGTGAATGTGGCGGACGGTGGCAGCTCCGTCAGGAAGTCCATAGAGATGGCTCCCCAGGGTCTCTCCGGTGTCGGCAGCGGCTGGAGAAGTCCAGGCGGTGGGCCTGACGCGGCTTTGGCCTGTCGGCACGGCACGCAGGATGTCACGTACGCGTGCACGTCGTGCCGTACCCGAGGCCACCAGAAAGTCCGCGTCACCAAGTTCAGCGTCTTAAAGAACCCAAAATGTCCTGCCGCGGGGTTGTCATGGCACTGATTCATAACGATGGCTCGGAGCGGACTCGTGGGCACGTACAGCCGGCCTCGGTGTTTTAACAAGCCCTCCTCCAAAGTCCAAGGGGAGGCAGGGCCGACTTCCGCCTGCCGCTGTTGCGACCAGGCGTCCTGGCGCTGCGCTTCCCGCACCTGAGCCCGCAAGTCCATGGGTTCCTGGGCTGCGGCCAAGGATTCCGCTGGCAGCACCGTCCGCAGAGGCAGGGAGACCTTCGGAGAGAAGTACTCCGGCTTGCGGGACAAGGCGTCCGCCCGCACGTTGTGGCCACTCGGGATGTAGGTCACGTGGAAGTTGAACCGGGCGAAAAACAATGACCACCGGATCTGCCGCTGGTTCAACTTCCTGGCCGTCGTGAGGTGCTCCAGGTTCCGATGGTCCGTCCGCACCTCCACCTGGTGTCGGGCCCCCTCAAGATGATGCCGCCAAGCCTCGAACGCGGCCTTGATAGCTAGCAACTCTTTCTCCCAGATGGTATAGTTGCGCTCGGACGGATTGAGTTTCCGGGAGTAATAAGCGCAGGGAAAAGGGGGCCGCCATCCTCCAGGGCCTGTAACAGCACCGCCCCAATCGCCACATTGGACGCATCCGTTTCAACCACAAACGGACGATGTGGATTGGGGTGCCTCAGGACAGGTTCCGTAACGAAGGCCTGCTTCAGAGCCTCGAAGGCCTGCTGCTGCGGGGGACCCCATTGAAACGGAACCTTCTTCCGAAGGAGCTGGGTCATCGGCAAGGTCAGGGTGGCGAAGCCCGGGATGAAGGTTCGATAGTAGTTGGCGAACCCCAACAGACGCTGGATGTCCTTCACCCGACGAGGGGGTTCCCAACTAATCAAGGCCTCCACCTTACGCGGGTCCATCGCGATGCCTTCCGGGGAGATGATGTGCCCAAGGAACTCTATGGAAGTCTGGAAGAAGAGACATTTCTCCAACTTCGCATAGAGTTGGTGCTCCCGCAGGCGCTGCAGAACCTGGCGGACGTGCTGGACGTGGTTCTCCGGGGACCGGGAGTAGATCAGGATGTCATCGAGATAAATGACCACGAACCGATCCAACATGTCTCGGAACACATCGTTCATCAGATGCTGGAAGACCGCAGGGGCATTGGTCAACCCGAATGGCATGACAGTATATTCAAAGTGTCCGTATCGGGTGCCAAATGCCGTCTTCCACTCGTCCCCCTCTCGCATCTGCACCAGGTTGTAGGCTCCCCGGAGGTCAAGCTTGGTGAAAATCGAGGCCTCCCGCAACCTCTCCATCAGCTCCGGGATGAGCGGCAGGGGGTAGCGATTCCGTACGGTGATGGCGTTTAACTGCCGGTAGTCGCAACAAAGGCGTAGATCCCCCGTCTTCTTCTTCACAAAGAGGACTGGGGCCGAGAGAGGGGAGGATGAAGGTCGGATGAACCCTCGGGCCAAGTTTTTGTCCAGGAAGTCCCGTAGGGCGGCCAATTCGGGCTCCGACATTGAGTACAGACGTCCCGTGGGCAGGGGCGCGTTGGGCACCAGATCCACTGGGCAGTCATAGGGTCGATGCGGGGGTAAGCGGTCCGCCTCCTTTTCACTGAACACGTCAGCGAAGGACGTCAGCTCAGGAGGTAAAGAGATGGCAGGGGTGGAGACGTCCTGGCCGGCACAGGTGTGGCAGATGTGGTCGACGCACTGCAGGCTCGGGAAGGAGATGGCGTTCCTCGACCAGGCCACCTGCGGATCGTGCGCCCGAAGCCAGGCCATCCCCAGGACCAGCGGGAAATGCAGGTCCGCCATCACGTAAAAACAGATCGCCTCCTCGTGGGCCCCAATGGCGAGGCGCAAGGGCTGAGTCACGAACTTAATGGGCCCCGCAACAAGTTCCCGCCCATCGATCGTCTCGACTCTCAACGGAGGGTCCACTGGAACCAAGGGGACCGCAAAATGGGCCACAAAGGCCTGGTCCATAAAGTTCGTGGTCGCCCCCGAGTCCACCACCGCATGTGCCGGAAGCCCCTCTGACCGGTCGGCCAACAACACCCGGGTGTCCAGGATTAGGTGTCGAGGGGGCCCCGAGTCCACCTCCGCTGAATCAGGCGGGGCAGTGATACGTACCCGACCTAAGGTTTCCCCCAGGCTGGGCCTGCCCCGTTTCCCGGCTGGTCCCGCCGAGATTCAGGAACAGGCGTGAGCGTCCCACTACGCTTCTTGGGGCATGAAGCGGCAAAGTGTCCAGCCTCCCCGCAATAGAGGCATAATCCCCCTTGGCGTCTCCGCATCCGCTCTGGGGCTGTCAGGCGAGGTCGGGCCGCTCCCAGCTCCATGGGCTCCTCCGCGGGCACCACAAAGCGCGGGGTGACCCGGGACGCTGTCGGTGCAGGACGCGGGGGTACTTGGATGGGCTGACGGATCTTGCGCCGTTGGAAATGGGCATCAATGCGCAAGCACTGCACGACTAGGGCATCGAGGGTCTGAGGCGTCTCCACACGAACCAGCTCATCCTGCAGGTCATCGGACAGGCCATCCTGGAAAGCGTCCCTGAACGCTGCATCATTCCAATCTGAGTCCTGGCCCAGAAGCCGAAATTCAGCCACATATTCCTGCAGGGGGCGTTTCCCTTGACGGAGATCTTTGATGCGCCTGGCTGCTGTCTGGGTCTTCAGGGGGTCCTCATACATCACCCTCAGATGTTGCCAAAAGCCCTGATAGTCTGCCAACAAGGGGCTATTCTGCAGCAACAGAGGTGTGGCCCATCGGGCGGCATTGCTGGAGAGGAGGTTGATAACAAACGCCACCCGAGCCCGGTCATCTGGAAAATCCTCCGGCCTCATTGCCATAAACAGCTGGCATTGTCCCATGAAAGCCAGGAACATCTCCTGTTGCCCAGAGAATTTATCAGGCACACTGATAGGGCTTTTCCGACGAGGAGGAGGGGGAGGAGGAACAGCTGCAGGCACATTTCCCCCAGCCAGTTGGGCAGTCAACTGGCCAACCTGCTGCTGCAGGAGCTGGTTATCAGCTTGCAACTGTTGGATAATTTGCTGCAGCTGTGGATCCATCGTGGTAACGATGGGTTAACTTTTTTGCTGGTGACGAACAAGATGTTCTGGCCCCGTGCCCAGAAAGAACCCCCCCTCAGACACCCAGAGGCTAAGGAACTGGCAGGCAACCAAGGGAGATGATAACAAAATGACGGCAGCACTCCGCAGTTGCTTGCCAACGTGTTTATTACACAGTCCGTCACATACACACCACAGCTAAGACGCCGGGCCGATTCAACACCGGGATCCACGTATCTTTGTTTTTGTTCGTCACAAAGATATGTCTACGATCGCTTGCTTATATAGTCTAATAAGAGGCGTGGTCCCCCAGCCAATCACGACCACGCCCTTTCCTCTGCTGGGCTCTCCTGTCTCTCCGACGCTGGCGAGGGTCCAACCAAAACTCGCTGCCCTCGTCAATGTCCTCCTGTGGCTGCGGGGACGAGCTTGGCTCTGGGCCTATCTCCTGCCCTTCGGTGTCCTCCGGAGGCATTGCCAGAGAGGAGAGTCCTGGAGAAGGAGGCCTTGCCAACTCCTCTCCCTCACTCTCAGAGTCCTCCCCTGCTGATGACGCAGGCTCAGGCAACGGAGCCACAACAGGAAGCATAATTCCATGATACTTTATCATTCAACAGTGCCTTGATTCAGTATTACCTATTTCCTATATTAATTAAACCCATACCTATTAAGGTTTAATTTGTTTGCCCTATAATCTTTTATCAATATTAGTAATTCATTCTGAACTTGAACTTACATTTTAGTGAAATAGATTTGGAACTCAGCACCTATGAAGCTCATCTAGTTTACTAGAATATGTTTGAATGGTTTTTTGATTCTATGATTCTTTATCAGAAAGGTGCCGTAACATAAGGCTTTCTGCAGTAACAATTATTAAATTACTTTTTAGATCACTTCCCATTTCATATCTCTATGGTTTTATTTTCAGGCAGGATTTTATATACATCCGGCTTCAAATTCTTTTCAGGTTAAATGGTTAATACACCAAAACAGAATCCATCGTAGTATAAACTGGCTCATTACTTGTATTTATCAAAAGCTATCCTGAAATATTTATTGGCACAAAGATACAGTCAAAGTGCATGTTTGGGAAAAGTTGCCTTCAAAATAAATATCAAGTAGTTTGGTAATTTATGCTAAAGATATACAAAGATGGGCAGCCAATAAATTTTATAAATAAATAAATGAAGGTGAAGGTTCCCCTCGCACATATGTGCTAGTCGTTCCCGACTCTAGGGGGCGGTGCTCATCTCCGTTTCAAAGCCAAAGAGCCAGCGCTGTCCGAAGATGCCTCCATGGTCATGTGGCTGGGATGACTAAACACCGAAGAAGCATGGAACGCTGTTACCTTCCCACCAAAGGTGGTCCCTATTTTTCTACTTGCATTTTTTACGTGCTTTTGAACTGCTATGTTGGCAGAAGCTGGGACAAGTAATGGGAGCTCACCTTGTTACATGGTACTAGGGATTTGAACCGCTGAAGTGCCGACCTTTCAATTGACAAGCTCAGCATCTTAGCCACTGAGCCACCACATCCCTAAATAAATAAATACGGTACATAAACAAATAAAATAAATGTGCCACTGATGCTGGCAATTACTGTGCTAAAAATGAATGGCAGTTAAGGGATTCTGGGAATTGCATAAAGATGGTTTGAAGTTCCTTGATTTATGACAGTTCACTTAGCGACCGTTGAAAGTTACATCACTGAAAAAAGTGACTTATGACCGTTTTTCAGTTACAACCATTACAGCATCCCCACAGTCATGTGATCAAAATTCATTAAATATCTTAATTGAAAAAAACAACTTCCTGTGGCTCCGCGAATGCCAATGGATGCTCCTTTAGGAGCTCCAGCCCCATGATTCTGTTAGCCGCTAGAACAGCGAAAATCAGCTGTTTAGCGGCTTGAAACTCTCCCTCAGGGAAAAAGAGGGAGAGAAGAGCAGAAGGGTCTGGGTACAGCTCCCCTAGAGCCCGAGATTTTTTTTTTCAAGCCTGGGGTTGGCAGGGTGAGAGCTCCCTGAAAGCCTTTCAGTGCTCCGGAACCGGGATGAGTCTGCTTTCTGCAGAACGAGGAGTCGCGACCACACCAGCAATGCAATTTTAAGGATTATAAGAAACTTCGACCTTGGATGCTGGCAGAGCAAATCAGGAGAACAAAGAAATGCAAGTACTGTACTTTAACTCCGTTTAAAAAGAATGGTGCCTGAGGGCGTGAAAATGAAACCTATTAGTGAAAGGGCTTGTTAACGCTTGCAACATTGTTAAAGTTACTGGATTACATACTAAGAAAAAGATTTAAAGTGGAAGTGGAATGGAAAAGACTATGGTATTGATTTTAACTAATTTACATTTTTAAATCGTGTGGAAAATAATTGGACTTATTGAGCTGATAGTTGAATAAATACAAAGTGAAAATTGAAATATGGCTGACATCAAGGATGGAGGATTATTATCATATGAGTCAGCAAATTCACAAATTGTGACTGTAAGGGTTTTTCAAGAACTTTTAAATTTTTATACTTCCACTATATTAGAATCAGTTAAAAGCGTTGTTCAAAATTATAAATTGGAGAATAGCAATGATTTGCTGGCTGGAAAAGAGGAAGAAATTAACCAGGCTAATGTGATTTTGGAGGATAAAGAAGAGGCTGTCAGGATTAAGATGGAGGCTAGCATGCTGCAAACAGAGGTTTTAGTAGAGGCTTCTATGCAATCAACTGAAAAGCAGCAAGTAGACTCTTTACTGAAGACTGATAAATACCGTGAAAATTTTTGGCTTTACAGACAGAATCAATATTTAAAGAATGAAGTGACTGATTATATAAGCAGGAGGAGTCGAAATGGGGGTTCCAAATTAAAGGAAATAATTCTAAGAAGAGAACCAATTTCAAAGACACATCAACCTCAAATCCAAATTCAAAAATTCTCGAAAATAAAAGCAGGGGGAGGAGCAATGCTGAAGAAGAAAGTATTATTGAAGAAGAAGGACTGGAAAAAATATAGAAAGAAAGGAAGAATGGAAGAACATTTTTTTTCTTTTTTGGGGGGAGTATTCTAGTAATGAATCTGAAAAACTTACTGAAATTAGTACCTTTTAAGTTTATCTTAAGATAATGACATAAAGGAAGTGTTTTATTATATTTAGTTTTGGATATAATTTAAGGGATAGCCTTTTGAGGGTTATATTTTGAAGAATGTTTTATTGAAGTAAAAATGTTTAACTAAAAATGGATAGCTTTTTAAAAGTAATTGAGGTATTAAAATGGTTAATTTAAAATTTAATGGATAGCTTTCTGAAAGTTTTGAAATTTATATTTTGAAGAATGAATTCAAGATTTAGAAAGAATTTAACCCAATGGATTAACAGTATCGCTAAGGTTATACTCTGAAGAATGTTTTATTGAAGTAAAAAGGCTTAATTAAAGTTGGATGGGTTTTTTTTTCTTTTTTAAACTTATCGGAGTTTTAAGGTGGTTAACTAAAAATTTAATGGATAGTTTATTAAAAGTTTTGAAACTTATATTTTGAAGAATGCCCTATTGATATGTTAAGAGATCTTAAAATGTTTAAACTTAAGATTATAGTATTATAGTATTTTTAAAAGGTATATGTGACGAAATATTAAATGTTTAATTTAGAATTTTATTAGGGAAATTAATGTAAGTTTATGGGGTAAAAAGCAAAACAAGGTTCTTACAATGTATTTTACTGGAGATTGGCTGAAATATTTTGTTAATGTGTTAATAATATATGTAAGAGTTGGAGATGGGATGGTTAATTGTAATTGGACTCTGATTGTGTAATACCGGAAGAAAGAAGATTTGCTTATTACTGAGGAATGGACAAGAACGAAGTTGGACTATTTTCAAGGAAGAATTGGTTTAAATAATTATACTTAGATATGAACAAGGGGAGTTAAAGTGCAAGAGGGAGATAAATTTATAGATAGGCAGTGTATGTTTTTCTTTTTATATCTGTTAAATGTTATGTCCTGTATTTGCTCTGGGAAGTCCGGGGGAATGGGAGGGAGGGGAGAGAGGGGAAAATATGTGTAAAATTTTATAAAACTTTTTAATAATAAAAAAAGAAAGAAAAAAACAACAACAGCACATTATATTGAGATACTCCATTGTCATCATATATCACATTTGTATTGAATAGTTAGATCAGTTTAAAAAAAATGAATTTCCATATCAATTACCATTAATGTTATAATGCTTATTAATGAATCATTGAACTTTGAATTTTCCCTTTAAAATCTATCATAGAGGTTTGCTCATAATAAGATGATACCCAAAAGCCATCTCCACAAAATAATCATCAGTTATTCTTCATTAAAAGTTTATTTTTTCTTGGGTTAAAATAAATTAGGATCTATGCCTTCGTTTTCATGTGATCCACAACGGAATTGTTCAGTTCGATCCTAGGTAGAGGCAGATGTGGGTTCTCCTGCTTTGGCAGGGGGTTTGACTAGATGACCTCCAAGGTCCCTTCCAACTCTGTTAATCTGTTAAGAATTAGAAGAAGGTCTAGGGACCACAAAAAAAAAAAAAAAAAAGCTTAAAGCAACATGCAAAGCCATGTTCTAGGATAGTTCATCCAAGAGGTGCTGCACTTACTTTAACAAAGGGTTCACTGCCCCTTTGCAGTGAAAGAAACGGAGCTTCAAACATGCTCCTAATCAACTCAGGCAGCTCCAGTGAGTACAGCAGGGGCAGCACAGATCACAGCTGGGCCAGCCAACGAGCCAGAAAGTTGTTATAAACAGTGGTGAAATGTAAAATTTGTTACTACCAGTTCTGTGGACGTGGCTTGATGGTGGTGGTGGTGGTAATGTGACTGGGTGGGCGTGGCCAACTTGTTTTGTTTACTTTTAAAAGCATTTTTTCTACAACTTCTTCAGCCGAAGAGGTTCAGGAAAAAATGCTTTTAAAAGCCCCTGATGATCAGGCAACTCAACTGGGATCATCAGAGGCTTTTAAAAGCATTTTTTTTGGCCTAAGAGGTTGTAGAAAAAATGCTTTTAAAAGTAAAAAAACCAGCCTCTGATGATTGCATGGCTCAGCTGAGAATGGTGGTGGGGGGGGGCAGGGATTTTTGCTAAAGCACTCGCCGCCATCGCTACCAGATCGGGTGATCCGGTCTGAACCGGGAGTATTTCACTCCTGGTTATAAATTAAGGTGACCAGATTTTAAAATTGGTAAAGCGGGACTCCATTGACTGGGGAGGGAGGGGGTTCTTGATTAAAAATTTGGTCTATATGGAGCAACAAAAATTTTCATAGAATGCAAAAATACTATTGTAATATATTTTTTTAAACTTTCAACATAAGTACAATTTACAAATATAATAAATAAAAAAATTATGTATAGTATTATTTTATTCTTTGGCATATTTTTCATTTGAGTGAATTTTTTTAGTAGATTATTGGGGGATTCTGGGAGTTGAAGTCCTTCCAGGCTTAAAGTGACCAAGGTTGGAGACCCCTGGTATAGATACCCCCCCTCAAAAAAAAAACCTTCAATAAACCCATTTTTGGGAAACGGTTGCTTTTGAGGAAGGCAGGGAAAGTTTACAACCTCCCCCCACCGTGCATCTCTTCACCTGTCTGAAAAACCTCCTTGGGGGAAGGAAGCCTGAGGGGGACCGGACACCCCCCCTACCCCTCCCAAAAATCTTCCCCCCTCACAATACACCCAAACGGAAAAGTGAGCTGCAAAACCCCAAAGACCCTCCAGGGGGCAGCCACAAGCCAGAAAGGGGGTGATGTGCTTGCGCGTCCTGATTGCTGGTGGGGATCTTTGCAAAGGGAGACTCTCGCCCAAGGGGCGCCCTTGGCAGGCGGCCGGGTGGGTGGGTAGGTAGGTAAGGCAGACGGAGGGGCGCCTGGCTCTGGCCTACCTCCAGGGTGCGATCTCCTGCTGCGTGAGGTCATTGGAGGTGGCATACTTCATGCGGAGCCCCTGCAAGCTGGAGAGGGAGATGTCGATCAGGTCCTGAAGCTGCCCACATTGCTGAAGAGCGTAGCTGGCTCGACCCAACCCGGCTAGACGGGATCGGCAGCAACCACCGCCGACACCACTGCCGCCTCCTCTTCCTCCTCCTCCAGCTGCTGCCCCGCCGTCGCCACCTTCCTTCCTCTCGACCATCTTCTGGGTACCTCCATGCACAACCATGGCTCTAGCTTGTCATGCATTCTTTCCAAAAATCGGGACTTTTTAAAAACGCCGCAGGACGCGGGACAAATTGTTAAAAATCGGGACTGTCCCGCCAAAAGCTGGATGTCTGGTCACTTTGTTATAAATGGGAAGCATAGTCCAGAGGTAGCGGGGGGGGCAGGGGGCAGCCAGCGATCAGAGCTAAGATCCGCCCAAACCCTTTCGACCATACAGCCACTCACCACTGGTTCACCCTCAACTTCAGTCATATTTGTATTCTTATATTTTCTCTCGTACCTTTTTTTCTATAATTGAGATAATTTTGTGCTAGAAGTGTATTTTTGTGATTGCCCTTTGTAATTTTTGTTAAAGTTAATAGCCAGAGATGCCTCGAGGATGAAGGGTTGTTGCTTCACAACCTCATAGCTGTATCCTGATCATTTCTTTTCTGACAGTGCCGATGGGATCTATAGAACCATTCATGGAAAGATAATCACTTTGCACTTTGCTTTGTAACACATTAACTGTCTATTGATTAACATTTTAATTAAAATAATAGAACAATATTAAAGTCAGTTCAAGTTAGGATTCCATATTTCCTCTATCTATGGCAGAGATCATCACAATTTATTGATATTGCGCCTTTTTGAGATGGTGAGTCAAAAGCAGCAAACAAAACTATGTAGAATACAGAACAAATCCACTAATCTCTAGGATTGGAGGAACTGAGAAATCCACTAGGCAGGACAGCAGTGTCAGATGTAAAAACTAGGGGTATAGCTAGATATGCAATTGTAAACTGAGTGTTGCACACACACAAAATCTGGACTTCATTGAGTAGCTTCTGCTGTCTTTGTTCTGACCTACCCTTTCTGATATAGTAAAAAGCACACAATTAGCCACAAAAACCCTTTTAAAAATTTTAATGGCTGTGAATTCTTTTCATTCACAGCTCGTGCTCTTCCTTTATGACTTATGGGAGGGGCCAATCATCTCCAAGCCTTACTCGCAAGTCATCCCTTTTGTTTTAACTGTTCTTGCCTTCTGGCAGCTCTGTGCATGCGCGCATTAGGAACAGGCTCCTCCTGTTCCTCTGCCTCTCTGATGTCTGATTCTGGAGGGTCCGGAGTCCACATATAACTCCCAGATAGCCCTGTCCCCATCTCTGCCTCTGACACAGAGCCCACGTCTGAGCCCTCCCCAGACTCCAGGACTGGCCCATGTTTCTCCCCAGCCTCCTCACTGTCCAACTCTGCTGCCAGCTCTGCAGGCTGCTGGTGGACCACAACAGTCTTATCAAATTCAGAGTATTTTCTTATGCTATACAACCTGGGAACATGTTATCTGGGTGTTTTCTGTAAGTGGAAATTAGTGTGTGATAGGTGTCAAAATTGGGAAGTATCAGTCAATGCTCCATGTTCCCAATTAGATGAAGGATTTTTATGTCCTGCAACCTTCGCTTGCTTCTCTCCTGTGCATGAACCAATTAAAAAGGAAGACTAAGAAATCCGTTTCTGGATTTCAACCCTTTGCTCCACTTGGGATGTATTAATTTTCAGATATTCTATCCAGACCCTGGTTAACAAAACTCCCCAATTAATGAATTCCCCTGCTTCTTTTCCTCTCCCACCCAGGCCAGGAAAGGAAGCACTAATTGCTTTCCCCTCTATGGGCATGTCTTTGGAGGACTGGTAAAAAACAAAATAAAACAGTTTTACAAGTTCTCACTTTGTTATGTTGGCTCACCCCAATTGAGTTCCAAAGGGAGCTTGAGATTTTCCTGAGGCAGCTCAGCTGGGGCCTGGACGCGAGCAGCCGGGTAACGGGAAAAATGCAGCCCTGTCATTGGTTCTCCCATCTGTCAGCTCTCTTATTTAAACAGCTGTCAGACGGCAATTGTTGCTGTTGCCCTCATGGGAGTTTAGCCTGTTAGCTGTTACTTCTTGTTAGCAATAAAGGTTGGGTTGTTAATTGCAACCTGTTTTGCCTCAGTTCCTACCCGCCAAACCCACAACAGAGCAGTCACCTCATGGGACGTCTCTTAAAGACCACCCAGAAGCTGTAGCTGGTTCACAATGCAGTGTCACGAACATAACATGTATTTTTCAGTATGCCCATCATCACTGCTGTGCAAGCCACATTGATTGTCAATTACGTTCCAAGTAGAATTCTAGGTGTTGATTATTGTCTATAAGGAGGGTAGCGAGCCATGGCCATTTTATGACTATGCTGGCTCAGGAATTCTGGGAATTGAAGTCCATAGGTCATAAAAAGGCCATGGTTCCCCACCCCTGCTATAAAACCTTATATGGTATAGGGCCTAGAAATCTGAGAAATCACTTGTCTTCTATTATTTCTGCTTACCTGGCCCATTCTGGCAGAACAGATGAGCATCAGACCCCTCTATTAAACATTGTCATCCTGTGTGTGACCAAGGAAATGTGCCTTCCTTGTCATATTCCCACCCTCTGAAATAGCATCCCCTCAGTGATAAGGTAATACACTCTTTTCTAGGGTTACAACAAAATTAAATTAAATTAAAGCCTGGCTTTAGTTCACAGGTGTCAAACTGGATTGCATCATGGGCTGGATCGTGATGTATCATGACTTTTTTGCCTTTGTGGAACCGGGGATGTGGCCTGTGCATGATGTATCTGGCCCGCAGGCCGCCAGTTTGACAGGCCTGCTTTAATTCCAGAATTGGGTTTAATGTAATAGTATATTCTGGGAGGCCCTATTTTGTTTTGTGTTGCTTTTAAGATAATTTCAGTCTGCATAATCTGTGTGGTTTTATGCTTCATTTGTTTTTATAGAGTGTTTGATTCTGTACACCACTCAGAATCCATTGGGGCTGTGTGGCTATAACACATTTGAAATAAGGAGAAACTTGGCTGTTTCTGAATGTCACACCGTTTAAAGAACAACAATGCAATAGCCAGCATTTCACAATTCACTACAGGTACAGTAGTTCTCAACTTATGACTGCAAGTGGGTCTAAAATTTCCACTGCTAAGCAAGACAGTTATTACATGAATTTTGCCCCATTTTATGATCTTTCTTGCCACAGTTGTTAAATGAATCACTGCAGTTGATAAGTTAGTAACCCAGTTGTTAAGTGAACCTGGCTACCCCATTGATTTTGCTTGTCAGAAGGTCGCAAAAAGTGATCACATGACTTTGGGATATAGCAACCGTTATAAATACGAACCTTTCGTCAAGCATTTGATCACATGACCCTGGGGATGCTGCAAAGGTCATAACTGTGAAAAATGGTCATAAGTCATATTTTTCAGTGCCATTGGAACTTGGGACGCTCACTAAATGAACTGTTGTAAGTCAAGGACTACCTGTTCTGAGCCTGGGAAGCAGTCCAGCAGCTACTAAAAAAAAGAAAGAAAGAAAAAAAGACCATTATAGGCAGAAAAGACTTAGGGAGCTACCAACTAGAACCACACACCACAATTGGAATGGAAGCACTTGTGTAAGATGGAATGAAAATTCAACAGATGGACCAGACTGTCCTCCTAGCACCAGTAGAAAATGAAAATGGATCATTACTTTGGATGCAGAGCAAGAAAATGTGGATTGAAGACTCCTTCCAAGAAGCTGAAATGGATTGAGGGTGATGTCATCTGTTGTTGTCTTCCTAAAATTGCTAGAATAGTTTGTCCATGTGCTGGGATTAAATTATAGTGCAGATCTGCAGTAAGCATGATCATGTTAAATCAAGGTGCTTTTAGAACTTGGTGCATTCTGGATATACTGGACTACAATATCCATAATGCCAAACTAGGCATGATGATAGAATTGGGCGGGGTTTGTAATCAAGACTGGGTAGGCTGCATTTTAGAAGTTTTGTTATTGAGAAGTCAGAATTAAATACATGTCACTACTGTTGAAGGTAACTGTTCTGCTATTGTAAATCAGTACTGGCATTGGTATATGTTAAAACAAACAGGGAAATCCAGTTCTTGGTTCATGTGTAAATTCATGCACACTCTGCATGAGCCACTATTAGAAATTTTCTTCCTTCTTTCAGTGCGACTCCATACATGTGGATTTAAGGAGGGAAATACCATCTGAATCATAGGCATTTCCTCACATCAGTTTCCAGTACACTAATATTTTAAGGATTTTCCCCCCTTTAAGTTTGAGAGATTTGAGGCTCTCCAGATATTGTGGGACCTGCATGAAGACAAGCCAGCATGGCCCAAGATTAAAGATGATGGGAACTGCAGCAAAACAAGATCTGGAAATTTATCCCAGCCTTATTTTTTCTGGTGAAAATCAAACCCAAATGGATTCATGGTTGACCAGTTCCCACAGTTCAAATCTCAAAGAAAGGGTAAAGTTTTTAGCCACAATGGTAATTTTCTGTGCATAAACTTCAGGAGTAAAATACTTTTTCCCCCCCTTTTGCTAAAAATTGACAAAAAGATGGATGACACAAAATAGCACTGCACTTAAGTGCCCAATAAGCCTCGCAATCCAGCTTTCTGATATGCTGTGCACAAACAGAACAGCTCCAAATCTATTCATTTGATTGCTTTCCCTCTGCCAGAGGCTGCAGAGTACAATGATGTATAACTCTGTAACTCAGCAAAGGGCATTTTCTTTCCTGTTCATTGTTGCTTGAATAAGTTTTTCACAGTAAGAGAGACAATATTTAACAAATGAAGCTATTGTCTTCATGGAAAAGCAGAAAAACAGGCAAGCAGTATTTACTGAGGGTGATCCAATCAGCAGGACATCTGAGCAAGCATATCTAAAAGTTCTGATTTCTCATAGTGGGTTTCCTCAGTATTAAATCAACTTCCGCTAAGAGCTTTCTTTTGGAAGGAAGTTCATAATACTAGCGTGATTTTGTTGATGGCTTGATAATTGATAATTCTTTGGGAAATGTGCTCCTTCCACCTGTCTCCCTCAGGTTCTGCTGGGTTACTTAATTTCAGAGGGGGGAGCAGAGGTGGTATTTAGCCAGTTTGGACCGGTAGTGGCGACCGGGCGCAATCCCATCCTATATCACTGAGTCTTTGACGCCACACGGATGTGTGGATGGCTTCCGTGAGTGAATTGCCATGTTGCTTGATGTTGCACGCATACGTGGATGGTACATGCTCAGATTTTCTGGTGCTGGGCGAACCAGTTGCTACAGTATGTGAAACCCACCTCTGCGGGGTGGGGGAGAGGAGAGTGATGTTTCTGTGATGGATGTGTAAAACATGGCAGGTTTAAAGCTCTCTGAGGCTGGTTGTTTTCTTGCAGTGCATCGATGCACTGATGATGTTACCTAGTTTGGATAATAAAATGTCTGCAAGAAAACAACCAAGCTCAGAGAGTATCAAGGAGCTCTCATTTCAACCCTAAGCTACAAATATCCTCCTTTATTGGCAATGTCAGGTATTTATGTAATCCCAGCAGGTTCAATCAAAGGATGAAGATTGCCCTGGTTGCCCACCTAAAGGAAGCAGTTTTCTCTATCAGGTAGCAATGATACAGGAGGATGCTAGGGGTGGGACGATCACTTCATTAACAATGGCAATGCACCATTTCATACCATATAAAGGTAAAGGTAAAGGTTCCCCTTGCACATATGTGCTAGTCGTTCCCGACTCTAGGGGGCGGTGCTCATCTCTGTTTCAAAGCCGAAGAACCAGCGCTGTCTGAAGACACCTCCATGGTCATATGGCTGGCATGACTAAACACCAAAGGCGCACAGAAATCTGTTATCTTCCCACCAAAGGTGGTCCCTATTTTTCTACTTGCATTTTTTTACGTGCTTTCGAACTGCTAGGTTGGCAGAAGCTGGGACAAGTAACGGGAGCTCACCCCATTATGCGGCACTAGGGATTCGAACTGCTGAACTGCCGACCTTTTGATCGACAAGCTCATCGACTTAGCCACTGAGCCACCGCGTCCCTCTCATACCATGTAGGAGAAGGTAAATCATTCCTTTATTTTACTGAGAAAACCACATGGATAGGCAAGAGAAAGTGATGAACCTCTTAGGTCAGATGGCAGTCAACACATATCTGAGAAGAGCTGACAATCCTGACAATCATATGGGGAAAAAAATGTCAGTAAAAGATAAATTCTGTAACATTCGGAAGAGAAAGAAAAGTGTCCTTATTCGGAACTTCAACTCAAAGGATAAAATGAGAAAATTTTCAAGAAGCATTTGTTGAATCGGGACCTGATGAAATACAGGCAGTTGTCAACTTACAACCACAACTGAGTCCAAAGTTTCTGTGGCTAAGTGAGCTAAGTTGCTAAGTGAAGTTTGCCCCATTTTATTACTTTTCTTGCCACAGTTGTTAAGTAAATCACTTCAGTTGTTAAGTTCATAACACGGTTGTTAAATGAGTCTGGCTTCCCCATTGCTTCTCAGAAGGTTGCAAAGGTTGATCACGAGACCCCGGGACACTGTAACCAGCATAGTTTGTAAATTAGGATTTATACAACATGGCAGAACAAACCGTGGCTTAATGTTACATGTGAGCCGGTGGTGGGTTGCCCCTGGTTTACACTGGTTCTATAGAACCAGTAATAAAACTGGCGGGAGACTCCGCCCACCGACCCCGATGTCATCAAGAGCGTGTGTGCGACCCCGCTGTGAACCGGTATTGAAGATAAGTAGAACACACCCCTGATGCGAGCCAGCCAAGTTGCTTTTTAAACATGATTACTCTGTGCAGAGCAAGGCTGAAAGCTTTACCCTTTCTTTGATTTGCTACAAGTTGGTAAATGTTGTTTTCCCTGCTTCACTTCTGAAATATCAGTTAGGAAAAACATTTCAGCTCAGCCCTGTTTGATGAAGTAAT
Source organism: Masticophis lateralis (assembly GCA_030761175.1). Classification (NCBI taxonomy): domain Eukaryota; kingdom Metazoa; phylum Chordata; class Lepidosauria; order Squamata; family Colubridae; genus Masticophis; species Masticophis lateralis. The sequence continues at coordinate 199,326,275 of JAUDYJ010000002.1, forward strand.
GGCTATTTTCTTTTACAGGCTTGGCTATACAGTATGAGAAGAATGCTTGGCAGCTCTGAAACTGGATGCAAAATTGGATACACAAAACTACCTTCTTTAGATCTCTCTCTCCCTCCCTCCCTCTCTCCCTCCCTCTCTTCTGATTACTAACCTTTTCAGCTGCAAAATTCTGCATAAAAATGTGGCAAATCTCCTGGGCCAGCGCTGGTGGGTCATTGAATAAGATTTCCATTGATCATGGATGGGCTTTTATTACTGAGCATTGCTACCTCCCCCCTTCCCATCTCAAACTTGCAAAATTCTGAATAAATTATACAAAACACTGAATCGTGAAATAAATGGTGCCGATGAAAAGAAAGGGCATACATCCCATTCGGTTTGCAAGATTTATGCGTCTCGTGGAAGTTGACCTTTTACGGTACATCTTTTAGATTGTCTGTGCACTTTTAATTTCTTTTGGGAGAGAGTTCACTCAGCGATTTCCCTGTGGGTGTCGAAGGAGCTACAATCTCTGGCCCGTGATCTACATTGTATTAGAAACTGGCATCGGGTCAAGGGATCTTTCTGCAGAAGGGAAAGATTGTACGACGAGGTGAGAGCTAAAACACGAGGTGTTTATACACGAGGTGTATAAACAGGCTTTCATTCTCAATTGTGAGCAGGGAAAGAACCTTTCACCCCCTCTATTCATCAAGACTTGGCAACTGGAATCGTATTTGATTGCTTGCACATCATTGATAGATTGTCAAACAAAATGATGACTAGGAAAGGTCAGTGCTTATTAGGTGTTGGGAGGAATTGATTGGAGAGGAGCATATTCCCAACAGTTCAAGCTAAATCATTTTTTTACCAAGCCATAGCTAAGTTAAATATGGGAGGCAAGGTAGGCTGGAAAAACCCAAGAGGGGATTTCAGGTTTTCTTTTTTTTAATATGGAAAATCGTTTCAAAGATGCAGGGAGCTTATAATTACTGCTGGCAGTAGCGTGATAGTACTTTGTGTACTTTTTTTTTTAAAAAAACATTGTTTCATCAACAAAGTTTACGTGAGAAAAAAGATACAAAATTAAGCTTACCTGAGAGCAAGCACCAGAATCACCAGTCACTCATATTACTTGTTGCTCCTGCTAAGAAAGCTGGATTGTTCCATTCATGGTTTGTATATTACGGGGGGGGGGGTGTCAAACTCAAGGCCCTCGGGCTGGATGCGGCCCATGGGCTACTGAGATCTGGCCCGCGGGAAACAGCAAAGAACCGGCCCGCAATGTGGCCCTCCTAAGCTCTGTTTTCACTGGCAGAGGGTTGCAGGAGGCTGTCGCAGCTGAAAACAGACCTCACGAGGGCCGCACTCAGTCCTCCCAAGCCATCGCAGGCAAAAACGGAGATCAGGAGCCTGTTTTTGCTGGCAGAGCACCTGGGCCATCCCCGACATGAGTGACATCGAGCTGGCCATGCCCACCCTGGCAATGGTGAAATCCAATTGTTTTTACTACCGGTTCTGTGGGTGTGGCTTGGTGGGCGTGGTGTGGCTTGGTGTGGGTGTGGCAGGGGAAGGATACTGCAAAATCCCCATTCCCACCCCACTCTGGGGCCAGCCAGAGGTGGTATTTGCTAGTTCTCCGAACTCTCAAAATTTCCGCTACCGGTTCTCTGAACTGCTCAAAATTTCTGCTACCGGTTCTCCAGAACCTGTTAGAACCTGTTGGATTTCACCCCTGCACCCTGGCCATGCCCATTCCCCCTGACGTCAAACACAATCCTGATGCGGTTCTCAATGAAATTGAGTTTGACACCCCTGGTATATTACATCGTATGAACTAGGGAGGATTCTAGGTTGATTCTCATGGAGCAAGCCAGAATCTAAAGCTACATTTTTTAAAAAAATTCTGAAACATTTCAGCTACCGTTCGGGAACAACGATTCTGTCATCTTCTATGATGACAGCAGAGCTGTTTTTAATGAGTCCCAGATAATGGGTGCCGTTTTCTACAGAATAGCAATAGCACTTAGACTTATATACCACTTCATAGTGCTTTAAACCGTTCTTTAAGTAGTTTACAGAGTCAGCTTATTGCCACCAACAATCTGGGTCCTCCTTTTACTGACTTCGGAAGGCTGAGGTCAGGATTGAACTCCTGGCTGTAGGCACAGTTTGCCTGTAATACTAGTGCCACCACTATATTTTGAGCATTTTGGGGAGAATAAAAGACAGTAGAATCCAGTAGCAAATTTTAATCTTCAGGTTCTTGTTTGAGAATGCAGCTTTAAATGTTAAAATAACACCGATTTCTATTTTCAGAATCAGGATGTAAACTTGGAGTAGCTGATGAAACTGCTCATCCCATTTTGCATGAGGGTATGGTACCTACCTGAATGGATTAATTGGCTCGAAACTGGATAATCCAAATAGCAAATGTTGTCTCTTCTCACTCTTCTAACTCAAGCTGTAAACTACTCAAAGCTAATTGCATTATTTTTTATGCATAGAGCACAGGGCATCCCTCTAGATACCTGGAAATAACAATATTCCAGACCGGTAATTACTTACTGCCTAATTATGAAAAGTCAAATTCTTTCCCTTAAGGCAACTGACTTTAATGTTAGGGATGGTCTTTGGGAGGAGAGTTTAAATATTCCTGAGATGGACAAGCTATTATTTTTTAAGTAAGATAAAGGAACACCCAACCAGTTAACATGCTGGGCTTGTTGACTGAAAGATGGGCAGTTTGAGACCTCAGTGCTGTGTGAATGAATGAGCTTCTGTTACTTGTCCCAGCTCCTGCCAAACTAGCATTTCAAAAGCATGCAAATGCAAGTAGATAAATAGGTTCCACTTAGCTGGGAAGGTAACAGCGTTCTCTGTGCCTTGCATATAGTTATGCTGGCTGCATGACCATGGAATTGTCTTCGGACAACTCTGGTTTTTCAGCTGTGAAACAGAGATGATCACCTACAGACATGGCTGACAGGGAAATCGTTACCATTACTATTTAAAGTAAGGTGAAGGATGATATCTTTTGATGATACTAAAGCAGCGGTTACCAACTGGTGGTCCGTGAGAAAATTTTGGTAGTCCACAGAAAAATTATTTGCATTTTGTAAATTGCACTACATCAGGGATCCTCAAACTACAGCCCCTGGGCTGGATATGTGCAATGAACGGTTGTGTTCATGCAGAGAGTCTCCCCCTTCGGGGTCTTTTTGTGTGGGTCGGAGGGGGACAGAAATTCCAACTTGGGGTCTGCTTCAACCTCCTGGTGTGGGGCTTTGGGCAAAGACTGGAGGGAAGTGCCACTGGTGGCAAAGAGCCGGATGGCCTTGTTCCAGTGGGACTCCGTCATGGCCTGGAACTGACTGACCATCTCAGCCCGCTGAGCCTCCAGGTGCTGGTACCTGGCCTTGCACTCCCACAGGTCTTTCTTCCGCCTAGAAAGCCTATGCTCCTAGTCCTGAGTGAAGTGCTTCTGCTAAGCCTCCTTCTCGGTCAGATCCAATTTGAACTAAGCCAGCTGTTTGGCCCACTCTTTCTCGTGGTGGCTGCTTAGCTCCAACAACTGCTTCCTGTTGGGACCCTAAGGAGCCTGAGCAGGGAGGCAAGGAGTGGCTGACAGGACAAGGGTGAGTAGAGGCTGGCGAGGTGCCTCTTGACATGAGTGACATCATGTTGGCCACACCCACCAAGTCACATGACCACCTAGCCAGTCCACCTAGCCGGTCATTAGGTCCATGGGATTTAAAATTATGAATTTAGTGGTCCCTGAGGTCTGAAAGGTTGGTGACCTCTGTACTAAAGTGTCTTTCCTCATAGAAAAATATAAGGTAGGGCCTAAAGAATTCATCCCCTTGTATTGTTTCTTTCTTCCTTTTTTTTTAAACAAATGAATATAGTCTGCCCATCTAACTAAACCTCTTATTCCCTTTGTACCTCCTCCACACACTTCACAGCCACAGTCTTTAGCAAATCCCACAATTATTGTTTTTCAAATAAATCAAGGCACTGTGTTGGAAGCTGGGTGTAATAAATGTCTTAACGGTACATAATTCTTTCGTCTGAAATTATATAGCTTAAAGAAAAAGGCTGCTCTCTTTGCAAAGCATTGACATTTAGAGGGTTTTAATGTCGGCTTTAAGAACAATAATAGCTAATAATAAAAAATTTCATCTATCAATAATACAACGCCTCCTTTTTTCACTTGTGCTTGTCTCTAGGCTAACATAATTCAAGGGAAGTGTGTCCTTGAATGTCATATCACCCTAAAATTATTATCCTTGATATCATTAGCTACCTATTCATCTCACTTCATCTTCAAAGAATGATTTTTTTTCAGTCAGTTGAATGCGATATGATGAGGACGCTGCTGTTGATATTGTGCACAATTCATTCATCCCCAAATTATCTTTGGGCAGACAGATTTTACAGTTTTTATAGTTAGAAACTTGCTAAATCTATTAACTCTGAAACAATCACAGGAGCCACAGATCATATTACGTCACATGATTAATTTGTTTGGGTTTAGCATCTTGCATGAATCAAGACATGGGGCTTGTGAACTCTGCCATTATAACCTATTAACAAACTATGCCTTAGCATGAACTCTTACATAATGTTGGAGTTTTTATCTTGCACTAACCCCCAAGATGCAATTTTTTAATTTTTTAAAATAAATTATCCTCCTCCTTTTTGCTGAAGACATATACAAGAAGCATCGACAAATAATGATTCCAAAGTAAGTCTTGTTGAATTTACTTGCCTCCAGTCATTAAGTTTTTCCTTCCAATCCTCTCACCCTCTTCATCAATCCTCTGCTTTGTCAATGTTTTTCCTAAAATTCATTATCCAGAACTACAGTATCCTAATTTGGTATGGCTTATGCAGAATAGAGAGAAATTATAACTTCTCTTGATCTTTACACTGCTGATGATACAGTGTAGGACTGTATTTAGGATATTTTTCCAGGCACATCAGTTAGTACATAGTCATCCAGTTTTGGTCACCACACTATAAAAAGATGTTGAGACTCTAGAAAAAGTGCAAAGAAGAGCAACCAGGATGATATTAGCGGACTGGAGACTAAAACACATGAAGAATGTTACAGGAACTGGGCATGGCTTAGTCTAGTGAAGAGAAGACCAGGGGAGACATGTTAGCAGTGTTCCAATATTTGAAGGGTTGCCATAGAGAGGAAGGGGTCAAGTTATTTTCCTAGGCACCTGAAGGCCAGACAAGGAATAATGGATGTAAACTGATCAAGGAGAAATAAGGAGAAATTTTCTGACAGTGAGAACAATCAACCAATGGAACAGCTTGCCTTTGGAAGTTGTGGGAGCCTCATCACAGGAGGCTTTCAAGAAGAGATTGGACTGTCATTTGTCAGAAATGGTGTAGGGTCTCCTGCTTGGGCAGAGAGTTGGACTAGATGACCTACTAGGTTCCTTCCAACTCTGTTAAACTAATCATATGATTCATCCTATCTTTTCTTTTTCTTTCAAAAATTTCTGCAACACAATCTCATTCCTCCCCGCCCTCGAAAACAAAAGCCCAAATATAGTCTCAATGTAAAGGGGAAAATCTAAAATTAAAAACCCAACTTCTGAAATTTGCAATTAGATACAGAAGATTAAGGAGTGTGGAGCTTTGTCCATCACATAAAAACATTCCCCATAACCCCTATAACTTAACAATATGTTTAAAGTGCCTAAATACAGCCACTTCTTAGAAAAGTTATGACTGTAAAAATAATATTCATTTTAACAATATTTATTCTTTCCCATAAATTTATAGGAATTTTTAAGTTTCTTTATATCCACATTAGTAAAATAATCTAGAGTATTTAAATCTGGATCAAATCAGTAGGTTTATTTTAATCCAATGAAGCTGTCACTGCCAATTCAAATTATTATATTTCTGAATTATCAATTAACAGTCTAATTTTGGCTGAAGCTTGTGTTCCTTTTATAAAACCAGATTATGCAGTATTAATATATTTTTGCAATCTCTGTGCCAGAGTTGCTGTCAACATTTTAACATTTATATTTTTCAGAAAAATCAGGCAAAAGCTTTACCTATGTTGTTACTATTATGTAAGCTTCGTAAGAACAAAACAGAAAAATTCTATTTGCAGAAGAATCATTATAGACTTCTAACAACACAGGAATAAAAGTCCATATATACCTAACCATACCATTCTATTGGGGTGGGTGGGAATCCATCTGGACCAGTAATCTTCTCTGTTTTTATGGACTTACAGTAATAATGTCCATTATTTTGAACTGGCTTCCTATGATCTGCTTTCTAGCTTGTTAAGGCATCGGGGTAGAAACCAGGAGACTATGAGTTCTAGTCCCACCTTAGGCACAAAGCCATCTCTCTCAGCCCTAAAAAGAAGGCAATGACAAACCACTTCTCCAAAACTTTACCAATAACACTGTAGGGACTTCTCTAGGTAGCAGTTACCAGGAAGCCACCAAATCAGCAAAATATGGTGTTTTTGTATTTCACTTTTTTAAAAAAAATCTTTCATCAGGAACCATTATATCAGAACTATAGAATCCAGTTATACTAGTCGTTACTAGTATAAGAAGCTAAAATTAAATTGTGAAAGCTTTTGGAATTTTCAGTAAAGGTGTTTTTTTCTTTGTAAATCTGTCGTTCTTATACTTAGAGAGCACAATTGGCACCTTGCTATTTAAGCAGAAACAGAATGCAACTTAAGAATCTTGTGATAATCAAATCTTCAGCAGATAAACAATGAAACTCCCAGAAACTCTTAACTTTCTTCTGAACAAGCAGCTAATGAAATCAAAATTAATGCTTCATTTTAAAGATCAAGGCCATATTTTGGTGATGTATGCACCTTCTACTTTAAATGAGATGCCAAGATAAATAATACTTGGCTTCCCAAGCTTCCAATAAGCAAATCTCATTCCCCCCACCTTACATTAAAATCTCTAGTCTTAAAAATGTTTTATTCAGAATAACCTTTTCCAAAAGGAGCCTCTCCTTTGAGTTTCCGTGTGAATTACTATTGTAAATGTATTTCTCGGAATTGTCACATATGCATTATTCTTAGAGGAAAAATATCTGCTGAGTTTCTGCATGAAAAATTACTGAGAGATTGTTTTACATTGATACAGCTTCTCAGTCAAATTACAACGAGAACCAACTGGAAAGAAGTAAAACCAGAACTGTAAATGGCAGGAGGCATTCTGTTTTTTATAGTCCGGCTTCATTAGACTTTTGCTTTATCTCTCTTTTTTACATCATTTTCTAACAATTCTCTCAAATATGATGGTCTTCCATCCTTAAATAACAACAACACGAATATATAACCGCACAGAATGCAAACAAGATCCGATTGTTACTTCAGGGTGAGCTCCTTGATTTAAAGTAAGATTTTCTCTTATGCACTCTTATTTCATTTAATAATAGTGTTTTCAGCCAGTTCACAAAATAAATAAAAAATTAAAAAAATTGTATGTTAATTCCAGGCCATTTTTTTAAAAATCCTTGTCTGGACAGGGTAGTGTTCTTGAGTGGCTAGAGCATCAAATTCTTATGTCATTAGAACTCATTAACTCTTCTGAATGCCTGACCTTACCCTTAAAACATGACTATGATGACGATGATCCCCTCTGTACAACTATTATCCTACCATCTACAGGCAAAAGCCACATTTTAAATACCACCTCCTGCAGCATGAGATTATCCTGTCTTCTGTTAGTTCAATAGCAATCCTTTTCCTTTATCTATCTCCTTTTGCTGTTTTGGCCAAAATTGCTGTGTTATCTGGATTGGACCACGTTTGACTTCAAATAAAGAGAGCAAGCACATTTGCTTATGAATTCAGCAAGTCTTTTGCCCCATTGCAGATTTTGCTCAAAAAAATAACCCTAATTGCCTTTCATCTGAATTTCAGATGTACTTGGATTCATTAAAGGAACCTAATTTATACTGAACTTGTGTACCATTTGATTAGAAAAAGGTAAGGCAACATAATCTGTTTTGATCCTTGCTGGGTTCCCTGACTCACTTTGCTAAAATTATTTTAATTAATAAAAATAACTTGGCATGCTTTAAAAAAAACCCCATTGTTTTTAAGAAAACATTAAAGGCACATGGAGGCTGTATAGGGAGTCTTACTTTATTTATAAGCCATAACAAAAGAGGAGCAAGGTGGTTAAAGATAATGAACTTGCAATTCCCTTTGTAAATCTGCACCACATTCCTGGGATGCTTTTTTAAGCTATCTAGGATGCCCCAGAACTGTAGAATGAAGCAGAAAAGTAAACCTATATTAAATTTCAGTTAGAACTTTTTGTATTTCTTCCAGTGATTTGTCTGGATTTTTGCAGCCAATTCTGGAAGGTTGTATGAATGGTGGGAATCAATCTTATTAGTTTGCCTTCCAGGATTTTGTGACAGCTGCACACACCATAGTTGCTGTGGTGGGATTCACATTTTTTTACTACTGGTTCTGTGGGTGTGGCTTGGTAGGCATCGTGTGGCTTGGTGGGCATGGCTTGGTGGGCATGGCAGGGGAAGGCTACTGTAAAATCTCCATTCCCATCAGTGATGGGTTTCAAAATTTTTTACTACCGGTTCTGTGGGTGTGGCTTAGTTGGCATGGCATGGCTTGGTGGGTGTGGCTTGGTGGGCATGGCAGGGGAAGGATATTGTAAAATCTCCATTCCCACCCCACTCCAGGGGAAGGATACTGTAAAATCTCCATTCCCTCCCCAATCCAGGGGAAGGTTATTGCAAAATCCTCATTTCTTCCTGATCAGCTGGGACTCAGGAGGCAGAGAATAGATAGGGTGGGGCTACTCAGAATTTTTACTACTGGTTCTCCAAACTACTCAAAATTTCCGCTACTGGCTCTCCAGAACTGGTCAGAACCTGCTGAAACCCACCTCTGATTCCCATCCCACTCCAGGGGAAGGTTAGTGCAAAATCCTTATTCACTCCCAATTAGCTGGGACTCGGGAGGCAGATAATAGATGGGGGCAGGGCCAGTCAGAAGTGATATTTACCGGTTCTCCGAACTACTCAAAATTTCCACTACCGGTTCTCCAGAACTCCTTCAGAACCTGCTGAATATCACCTCTGCATGGTAGCCATTTTGTGAACAGGACAATCTTTATCCTCAATTCCAGTTTTCTGCCTGAGCATGGATGACATGCTCTGAAGATTAGTTTCAAAGTTGCTTACTAACTTAGCAAGACTATGTCTTGAGCATGCTTGAAAATGTTCAGAGAAATATCTTAGGCAATAGAGAGAAATGCTACTACTCTGGCACACTTAATAGATGTTCAGGTCCTGCCAGTTATTGGAAATTGCTGGCAGAGCTCTTAACTAACAAAAGTATATCTTGCCTTAATAGCTCATACCCCAGTTACCTTAAAATTAGACTATTGTGTTGTTGCTCATTAAGGATTTATTCTTGACAAGCATCTGGAAACAGAAATTGGAAGGGAGTAAAGCCATTAGATTGCTATTGAAGCTTGACATTTTGATCATGTTTTTTTCTTTTCTTTTAATTAAAACATACTGGATGCATTTTAACTGTGGGCTGACTTCAATTCAACACTCTGCTGTCGATTTTTCAAAAAGCTTTTCCCAACCTGGATACCCCATGGAGTATATATCAATTATTATAAAGCCTATATAACTGAGGGGGACACAGGTATGGGAGATTGTTTAAAGCAGGGGTCATCAACCTTGGTAACTTTAAGACTTGTGAACTTCAACTCCCAGAGTTCAAGTCCACAAGTCTTAAAGTTGCCAAAGTTGGAGACCCTTGGTTTAAAGCCATATTCATTTTGGGATTTGGCTGCTTCAAAACATCAGGTTCTTCTACCTGTTCTTTCTCATGTGTTTTCAGAATTTAATAAGTCAGTATTTCAACTCTTTAGGCCTGATCAAGCTGGACAGTCAGGTGCAGGTGATTTGTGAAATAATGCCCACTTTGGGGAACATTGTGCCAACTGAGATTTGTCAAGCTCCATCAGTATATTGTTTGACCTGGCATGTAAACCATGGCTTTTATGAATTTAATTCCAAGCTGGTTATTAACCTTCTCTCAGACCTATTTCTGATGAGAACATATAAAAAGAAATCTTTCATCCGGTACACCTGAACGTCCGTAGATTCAATGTGGTGATGGACGCTCCCTCGAGTCATTTTTTAAAAAGAGATGAAACAAATTCACAGAAAAGCTCTGACACCTTAGTCACAACTATTAAATGGAAATGAAATGAAACATCATAGTCCAGAAGTGTCTAGTTGCCTTTTGTTGAAAGGGAAAAAAACATATCAGAAGATGGATTCTTATTCCAGACCAGAGAGCTGTTATGATCTTAGCCTTGGTGTTTGACAAAACATGGTTCTGCTATTTAATATTTACCTATATTAAACCATACAGGTAGTCCTTGATTTACAACCACAATTGAGCCCAAAGTTTCTCTTGTTAAATGAAGTATTCGTTAAGTAAGTTTTGCCCCATTTTATAACCTTCCTTGCCATATCTTGTTGTTAAATGAATCACTGGCATTAAGTTAGTAACACTGTTAAGTGAATCTTAACACTTCCCCTTAACTTATCAGAAGGTTGCAAAAGGTGATCATAAGTGTCCCCCAGGACACTGCAACTGTTATAAATATGAGTCAGTTGCCAAGCAGCTGAATTTTGATTATGTGAACTTGCGGGTACTACAACTCTTTACTGCAATAAAGAGCCTGGTAGCTCAGCAGACTAAAAGCATTGTGATTAACACCAGCTGTCTGCAATTACTGTAAGTTCGAATCTCACCAGGCTCAAGGTTGACTCAGCCTTCCATCCTTTCTAAGGTAGGTAAATTGAGGACCCGGTTTGTGGGGGCAATAAGCTGACTTTGTATAAATATACAACAGTATGAAGGCTATTGCTTAACTCATTGTAAGCCGCCCTGAGTCTCCAGAGAAGGGCGGCATATAAATCAAATTTTAAAAAAAACCAAAAAAACCATTATGTGAAAAATGGTCATAGGTCACCAGTGCCATTGTAACTATAAACAGTCACTAAATGAACTGTTATAAATTGAGGATTAGGTGTATTGTATCATTTTACTCACCCCTCTCTCAGGTTTCTCTTAGTCCCTGTTAATCCATTTCACTTTTTTCACTGCAAAACCCCATTGATTCATCTTAATCCTCTGCTCCCCTCTTCCTCCTCCTTCTCCTCCTCCATAACCATGCACATTAAAACCTCATCCATCATTGTTTTGTCTCCAGCTTTTTAATCAGGCCTGTGTGCATATTGGTTTGAGCATGTGGCAGTTTAATTACCCTCTTGAATACACGAAACACATCTTTGTCATATCTGCTTATATCTGAAGAGAGCGCCTTGCTATAATGCTAATTAAAGTGGGATGATGACAATTTCTCTCCATACTCAAATTATATCCCATCTGTCTTGTCCCGTGTTCACTCTTTGGATTAATCGAGGGTTGGGAAAGGTTGTTTCCTTGGAGTTTTACCTAATGCAGGTGGGAAGATTTAGTTTTAATGAAGTTGCAGGTAAAAGAGGAGGAGGAGGAATAAAATCAGGTCTGCCAAGTTAAAGGAAAATTTTAAAAGCTTTCTTCTTATTTTTTTCTAATCTCTTTGGCTATCTATCTCTGCACTGATTTCATGGGTCATAGTTTCTGAAAGCAACATAAAACAGCAGGCAATTCTTTTTCCACTGCTTACATCCTTTGTAATGAAACAGCAAGCACTTACAAGCTATCGGGGACCTATTTATCATAAACAAAGCATCTCCAGAACACTGGCTTTTAGGCACTTACAGGACAAACCAGTGCCTGTACCAATACAGAAAAGTTTTTAAAGAAGAGGAAAAGAAAACCTGACATTCTTTTTAATGGACCAGATCTCCCTTTCCCTTATTTTTGTTTTAGATCCAGTGATCCACTTGGAAGAGATGATGTTCCTTTATTTGGCATCTTTCCAATGTTATATCACTTGTTCCATTGAGGCTGGAGTTACCTGAGTGACCACACTTACCTGATCCTCTGAGAGATATTTTGCTTCCACAGGTGGCAGCTCTTGACTGAGCTTATCTATAGCAGAAGCTAAACAGGACTTGTTTTGGTTAGTACTCCTTGGCAGTTAGCATTGCCAGGAAATTTTAGAAATTCTAGGCTAGACAGGGAAACAGTTTAAATTAAAGGAGACATTACCATACAGATTAAACTGCTTAAAGATACTTAGTTTATTTGTACTGATATATGTTGGCAGCAAATTGAATGGAAAGCTTTATTTTATCTATAAATAAAACTTTATCTCTACTTTTGGGGATGGTTTATTTGGAAGTATTTCTGAAAGTCCCTTGAATGGTGAAAGGTGACATATAGTAAGAAATCTTTTAAATCAGTTCTTTGCAGTAAACCAGTCTTGTTATAAATGGTTTTAGGGCTATAGTGTGAAACATCCTTGTGGTTTCTAAACAAAGTTTATGGCTCAGTGTGATATATGAACCCAGCTGGCAGGACTTATATAACAAAGCATTAAACAGTAGCTTAGTGTGATAATGTGAAAGCCAACAGTTAAGTGTTTCTCAAACCTGACAACTTTAAGATATGTAGGCTTCAACTCCCAGAATTCACTCATATGCTTTAAAGTTGCCAGCTCTGAGAAACACTACAACAGTTGCTTATTCAGTAGACCATGTTATATAATGATGCCCAGCAAAATTTGACCTAGAGGACAATCTATTATGCATAGTATTATATTTTAGAATTTCACAATAAAATGTTTGATTCAAACCCAACCCAATCTAAATTTTAAGGATAATATTAGGAATTTTAACTGGGTTTCTGCTCTTGAAACATGTTGTCATTACTAGTAGAATAAGGGTGCTAAAAGTGTGATTTAGGGATTCCATGTAGTTTACCAGTATCCATTTTTTGCCTTTTAAGAGCCCTAACATGGGGATAGATCTATTAAAGAGATAGAAGTTACATTTTCTGAAGCTCGATCTTTTACGTATTGACTCAAAAATATGCTCCAATAAATTTAATGAGCAACATTAGGGTCATTTACTTGAGGGTAAATTATCTTTATTTAGTGGAGTTGACATATAAAGTATGGATGTAATAGTGCATTATAAAAAGCAACTATCATTCATGTAATACCGGTTAGTGGATAGTATGTTATGATGATTTATCACCAAAACTGCTCTTTACTAGAAACATAACTATGTTCAAGGAACTGAGATTGAAAATTGGTGCAAGGATTAAGCAGGGTATGGTGTATAATGGTTACCACTAGATTCCTTTTGTTTCCATTCACACAGAGCTTCATATGCAAATATAACTTTATGCTGTCATGCCTGGAAGCCATATTACCTGTGTGCCTTGAGGATCCAGGCCTGCCACAATCATATGGTGGGAAATTGGAGGGAGGATTGCATGAGTGAAGTAGAGATAGCCATAACAAACTTCTCTAAGAGAAGTTCAAGGCTATGGTGTCCGGCAGCTGTGCAAAGAAGAAATTGGAGGATGTCTTCTGTTCGGGAAAGAACTGATTGGAGCTGTGGTAGACATGTGGAAGATGTGGGCAAGGTCTTCAACTTTCTTTTGGGTGAGGAAAACCTGGAAGCTTTCCGATTCAATTTTTCCCAGATGTGCCAATATGACATCCCTAATAAAAGTTAGCTTTGAGGAACTTCAGGCCTTGGAGTTTTATTTTGTTGGGGATGTTATTTGGAACCCTGACATATGCACCTAGAGAATACATTACCATTTATTTCAATACATTATATCATATACACTTATTAGCGTAATTTCCCAAGGCATAGAATTTGTATACTCTTTTTACAACATAAAAATTCATAGTAGAAACAGGAATTTATAAATCAATATTTCAAATATTTCTTTCAACAATCCTATAAAATACCATACTTGATAAAACAAGCCTAGGGTTCAAGTTTTTGCACAGCCAAAAAACGTGCATTTTCTGACTCATTATTTTTACCCCAGCCTAATAATGAACAGAAGTTATGCAAGGGGTCTTTGGGTAGGATCTAAAAAACTTTCATGTCTGTTTGATTGTTTGTAATGTTCACTTGGATGAAATGGTGTATATCATGGGGCAACCAGTTTTGAATCAATTACCTCAAATAGGTTAACTTGTGGAATGTGTCCGAAATCCAGGGCCCACAGCTCCCATGGGATTGCCATTTGAGAAAGTTGTGGCCATTTCAGTGCTACCACATTGCAATAGTCAGCTCCAGTCAGCTGCAGTCATGTGATCATCATTTCCAATGCCTCCTGCCAGCTTCCTAGAAAGAAAAGTCAATGGGGAAGTCAGCAGTAAGTCAGAAGTTATTCCCACTCCCACTGCTTTGTTTACTCACCCATGGACATCCTGTTTCTCTCTTTAGACAAATATCCCTGAAGTGATAGAGAAACTATCTATTGCTAGAGAGAACAGAATAGGTCTAAAATTTGTGCGATGGGAAATCCACTGAAAACCCACAAATAAAAATAGAAAGTGGACTGAATTTGGCTAGAGGTTGCATGGGAAAAAAATCCCACAATGTCCCCCTAGAATGGTTGTAGCTTAGTTTTTCAATTAAGGAAACTGGCATTTTTATTATGTGGGCACCTAATATAAACAAACGACAACAGAAATACATCATGCTGAATAAATTCATTTCAGAGGAAGAAGTACTGATTTAGACTCATCAATTGCTGGGTGAAGATTTTGATTCCATGATTAGGGCAGAGGATAATGATTTTAAAATTTGCCCAAGGAAAAGCCGCTGGCTGTTGAACTCACTGAGATATATTTCTGGAATTGCAGTCATTTTTCACCAACGTTCTTCATAAGACAAGGCTTCATCTCTAGTTTTCACTTTATCATTTCTCCAAATTGAGCATTAATGAATACATTCTTTTTTGTCAGCTGAACGTAATGAAGGGATGCTGGAAGATCACAGATTGCATAGCTGCCAGCTACCTAGGTACAGTCATAGTTTTGGGCAGCTGATTCAGCCTGTAAAAGATTCTCTGGAAAAATGTTGGGCTTCTGCTTTGATGCCATTTGGACATTGGACTAGCTGCAACGGTAGTTTCATAGCAGCAGGAGGAACAAGGAGAAGCACTCCTTCTTTAAGGAAATATAAGCAGCGATGCCCTGACTCTTCTTCCTTTGACTAGGGATGCCATCATTCAATTTAATGTTGATGCCGGAACATAGAAACCAGTGGTGGGATTCAGCTGGTTCAGGCGGGTTTAGATGAACCGGTAGTTAAATTGCTGGCTGGCTCCGCCCCTCCCAGGAGTCCCCATGTACCCCATTTTGGCTCCCAGGTAAGTGCAGGGAGGCCTACTAGGCCCAAAACAGGGTGCAGGGGGTGTGTGGTGCCCTCCCCATGGCCCGTTTTTGCTCTCAGGAGGCATCAGAAAGGCCTCCTAGGCCCAAAATGGGTCACAGGGGCATGTATCTCCCCCATGGCCCATTTTTGCTCTCAGGAGGGTGCAGGAGGCTGAGTGCTGCCTGTCAGACCCCTGGCCACGCCCATGGCCACACCCACAGCCAGTCATTAGGGGAGAGAACCGTTTTTAAATTATTTGAATCCAACCACTGATAGAAACCAATGTAAATAAAAGAGGATGGGATAAGGGAATGGCCAACACTACAATGATGCAGTGATGTTTTCCAGGATATGATGCTGATCAGTAGTAGAGGAGTGAGGCCAAGGATTTTTGTTTTTAGACAGAAATTACTGCTTTGGACCTGGGCTTTTCTGATGCAGAATAGTGTTTTTTATTCTCATAATAGTTGTTGTTGCTTATACCTAAACAAATTTAAGCAAAAACATCACGAAACACATTTCATGAATTTTTTACATGCCCACCAAACATAATAAATGTTCCTTCTTGTTAGTTATGTAACGTAAAGTTGAAGAACTTTTTACACTTCTATAAAATGATGGTCATTGAGTTTTCTGGTGACATGTGCCAACGGATACATCATTTTATAAAAACTCTCTTTAAGTATCACATAGTCTAAATTTCAGTCCTTTCAACCACATTCTCCCACTGATTCATGCATATATTATAACTGAATTTTTAGCCCTTTTTGCATACATTCTTTCACTTGTTCCTCTTGTTTCATATTTCTATAAGAATATATCCATTTTAGCAATGACACGATCCTTACTTGTACATAGTTCCATTTCAAATTGAGCCTTGCATTGTTCATCTACTTTAAATCTTTCTAATAATTGTACATACAAAAACAAGGCACAAAAACAATCAATTCTAAGTATTGATTAGCTCTTAATATAATGACAAACAAAATATTTGGAATTTCTGCAGAGCCTCCCCCACCGCCACCCTCCATTTGTTTTCAATTGCAGAAATGCTCTTTGTGACAAGTGACAGCTTCACTAAATTCGGTAGGCAGCATCTCTACTCATTACTTGGATATTTGTGGGATTTCAGCTTGGGGAAGATTTTTTCCTTCCACATTGTCAACCACTGTTTCAGTCTACTTACAGATGCCTTTCTTTGGGGGGTCTTGGGAAAGAGAATCTGTGTGGCAGACAGTCGGAACATAAATGAACACACAAGCTATATTAGGCCGGAAGCTCTAATGCTGCCATTGACAATGTGTTGAATGGTTTCAATAGCTCATTAAAACAAGCAAATGAACTCCCATTTATTTGAACTTTTGAAAAATGCTTTACTGGCTGATAAGAGAAATGAGGTCTAAATTCAAAAACAATACACGAGACAGGTCAACCTTGCATATCTAGTAGAAAGTAGATCTTACTTGGTTCGTTGTTCCAAGGTAGTAACCAGTAGTGGGTTTCAAATTTTTTTACTACCAGTTCTGTGGGTGTGGTTTAGTGGGTGTGGCTTGGTGGGCATGGCAGGGGAAGGATACTGTTCCATCCCCAATCCATGGGAAGGTTACTGCAAAATCCCCATTTCCTCCCAATCAGCTAGGACTCGGGAGGCAGAGAATAGATGGGGGCGGGGCCAGTCAGAATTTTTACTACCGATTCTCCAAACTACTCAAAATTTCCGCTACCAGTTCTCCAGAACTGGTTAAAATCTGCTGAAATCCACCTCTTGTAGTAACACTTCCTAAGGGATTTGGGTGAATATATTTTTCTAAAAGCAGCGTACTGGATTAGAAATTCAAAACAAATGAAATTGTTTCCATCTGATAAACAAGTATTATGAAAACCCTGCAACTGTCTTCTGCATTCCTTTAAAAAGGAAGACATGTTGGTGGCACCCCAGAAAGGACTTTAGTGGAATGTGCACACTATGGGGAGGTGTACAGTTACCTATTTTTCTCCTTACCTCTTTAGCACATAATATTATCAGGTTCTTAAGCTTCATTCGGTATTCCAAAGGGCAAAAAAGCCTATTGTATTCCAAAGGCATCGGAGTCAGAAAGCTAAAAATAAACTCAACTCAAATGACATTGATAATGAACATTTATTTGAACATTTGAAAAATGTTTTACTGGTGAATAGTAAGATGCGATGAATTGAGTCATTTAAAAATATTAAATATGAGAGGTGGATGATTGTTCTTTAGATAGTGCTATTTATGTGATGGCTCCTTCACACATTTAAGTGAGTCACTGGAAATTGTACTCTCTATATTCAACTACTCCATTCCTTACCATATATTTTTTTTAAAAAAGGAACTGCCAGAAGCACAATACACTGTATGCATGTATACGTCAATAACTTCATAAGGTCTTAAATTCATGCAGCAAGGAAAAATTACCAGCAGTTGGCAGCATCCACATTTGATTAATAATAATAAAGTTGATAGCTATGTCAGTAGAGGCAGTTTTGATTCTTATTCATTCCAGTGTTTGATAGAGACTTTAGTTCAGTGGTGAAATCTAATTTTTTTTTACTACCGGTTCTGCGGGCGTGGCTTGGTGGGTGTGGTGCGGCTAGGTGGGCGTGGCTTGGTGGGCATGGCAGGGGAAGGATACTGCAAAATCTCCATTCCCACCCCACTCTGGGGCCAGCCAGAGGTGGTATTTGCCGGTTCTCTGAACTACTCAAAATTTCCGCTACTGGTTCTCTGAACTGCTCAAAATTTCCACTATCGGTTCTCCAGAACCTGTCAGAACCTTCTGGATTTCACCCCTGCTTTAGTTGTGTAATGTTGCCTATCACGGTCAGTTGTGCAAGGGAACATATTAATTAGAAGGATAGGGCAGTGCTGCTCATTTAATAAATAGCAATAGCACTTAAAAACTTATCTATCGCTCCATAGTGCTTTACGGCCTCTCTAAGTGGTTCTCCGAGTCCACATATTGCCTCCAACAATTTATATTCTCATTTTACTGACCTTGGAAGGATGGAAGACTGAGTTAATTTTGAGCCTCTCGGGATTGAACTCCAGGCAGTAGCCAGAATTAGTTTACAATAGTCTGCAATATTGCATTCTAACCATTGTGTCACTAAGTCTCATGCTGGTGCAAATCAGGGGTGGGTTCTAATTACCTTTACTACCAGTTCGCAACGGGGCAGCACACACTCTTCTGTGCATGCGCAGAAACATTCTGATGACATCGGGATCAGTGGCCGGAGCCTCCCACCAGTTTTACTACTGGTTCTATAGAACCGGTGTGAACTGGAAGCAACCCACCACTGGTGCAAATACCCTAGAGTAGACACTATATTCATATGGTCCTCGAGTTATGACCACAATTGAGCCCAAAATTTATCTTGCTAAATGAGACATTTGTTAAGTGAGTCTTGCCCCATTTTATGACTTTTCTTGCCATATTGGTTAAGTGAATCCATGCAGTTCTTAAATTAGTAATGCGGTTGTTAAGTGAATCTGGTTTCCCCATTGACTTTGCTTGTTAGAAGGTCGCAAAAGGGGATCACATGATCCCGGGACACTGCAACCATCATAAATGCGAGTCAGTTGTCAAACATCAGAATGTAAATCACATGTCCATGGGGATGCTGCAACAACGGTCATAAGTGTGAAAAATCGTCAAAAGTCACTTTTTTTCAGTAAAGTTGTAACTTTGTCACTAAGTGAAGTGTTGTAAGTCGACAACAAATTGTAAGTTGTAAACCTGTATTTGCTTCCAGAGGCCTATAGTATACAGAATTGCTCATGGAACAGTGTGGATTAATATATTATGCAACTCCTATTGTATCTGCTGTTTCATTTTTTGTTCTTCCTTACACGCCGAAGAATGCAATGTGGGAGAAATCAATTTTCCCTTATGTGAATAAATTTTAAATCAAAGTGTTTTGATTCCATATTTAGATCAATGTAGGAACAGAAACAGGAAGAGTTCAATTGTTAGCCTTGAGGGTCAGTTTAATATGGTGGCTCAAATACCAGCCTGATTTCTTCTCGCTTTTTCAAAAGTGATTTGATGGCGTGTTTCTTTCTTTTCTGCTTTTCTTTCATAGAGCGATAGAAAAACAGGCATCAAAGTCCTTTTAATTAACGTAGACACATAAACATCACAAATTTAGCAGCAAAGAAAGCAGAATTTCTGGCTAATCTCCCTAAGAAGCTGCCTCAATAATCCCAGATAAGAAATTGACAGATTTTCCTAGCAAAGGAGAAAAAAAAAAAGGAATAGCTGCTGTTAGAATTGCTGGCTCTGTCACTAGAAAAGGCACTTGTTGGCAAGCTTTAAAAGATCAAATACACCCAGAAGTCTCCTGGAAATAAGCATTTCTTTTCACGCTCTAATGTAATTAGCTACCACCCACACAAAAACCCCTTTAATTAAAAAGAAATATTTCAGAAGCATGTTAGTAAGATGGCTTTCCTCCTGCACCGATTGTCCCTATTTATCCATAGCAAACCGTGCCACCCTTTGACGGTGATGTTTATGGGAGACCAAACATGGCTAAGAACTGCTATTATTCTGTTAAGGTCACTCTTGATTTCATTTTCTGACTGATATCAAGTAATAGGGAAAGCTGCCTGCTCCACTTTGCATCACTGGTCATTATAGCTAATTTACAGCATTTTCCAACTATAATTATGCTACAATAGCAATGATAATAGAATAATAAAATAATAGCAAAATAAAGGATCATGGTGGTTCAGTGGCTAAGATGCTCAGCTTGTTGTTCGAAAGGTCGGCAGTCCAGCGGTTCAAATCCCTAGTGCCGTGTAACGGGGTGAGCTCCCGTTACTTGTCCCAGCTTCTGCCAACCTAGCAGTTTGAAAGCACATAAAAAATGCAAGTAGAAAAATAGGGACCGCCTTTGGTAGCAGCGTTCCGTGCGCCTTTGGCGTTTAGTCATGCTGGCCACATGACAATGGAGATGTCTTCAGACAGCGCTGGCTCTTCGGCTTTGAAACAGAGCTGAGCACTGCCCCCTAGAGTCAGGAACGACTAGCACATATGTGTGAGGGGAACCTTTACCTTTATTTAATAGCAATGAGGACAGTTTGTGTGATGGTTGGGTGATGCTATGAAGATGCCATAGGTAGTCCTCAACTTACAACAGTTCATTTAGTGACCATTCAAAGTTACTGCAGTGAATAAAGGGATTTACAACCACTTTTCACACTTACGACCCTTGTAGTATCCCCATGCTCATGTGATCAAAATTCAGACGCTTGGCAACTGGTTCCAAACTGGTACCTTATAAGAGAGTTATAGTCCTAAATTCTAAGTGAGATACTAGGAATTGTAGTTCAGTTACACCTAGAAGGGATACACAGAATCTCATTTTTGGTCTATCCAAAGATTCCCAGTAGAGATCTTTCTAAGCTGTATCTAAGATGTCAAGGATTGAATTTAGGTCCTTTCTCCTAACACTCCCCCCCGCCCCTCCAATATGTCTTTTTGAAAGTAGTTTGTTGTTAACAATGGATTTGTTTACAAGGCTTTTAAACCACACAAATCAAAGCCAAAAAATGTACCTTTATAAATTAGATTAGAATCAAAATTAAACGTAACACTACAACAGTTCAATACATAGGAAAAAAGAAACATAAATGTGCGTGCATCAGGGGTGAGTTCTACTTACCTTTAGTACCGATTCACATTGTGCCCACGTGCGTGCATGAACAGATAGCTTCTGATGACATGGGTAGAACCTTCTGCTGATTTTACTACCGGTTCTATAGAACTGGTCAGAACCGGGGGCAACCCACACTGGGTGCATGTATAGAGACAGAGAATTCCACATTCAATGGACAAATATTAAAACATCATTCCACATCATATTAAATAGTCATTGCCTTCCAGCACCATGGTCTGATAGAAACAGCCACATTTTAATGGGCCTTCTAGAAGTCAGAAGGAACCATTCTGATGTTCAGGGGCAAACTGTTCCAGAGGAGAAGGCTGCAGCTGAAAAGTTAAACTCCTGAGGTCCCTGCGGTTTCTGAAAGAAGGGTCCCAAAGTGAGTCCATGCTGACTCAATCCTTTCATAAGGGCTGATGTTACTAGGAGAAGGCAACTCAGCAGATATGGAGGCCTTGAATTTTGACGGGCTTTAAAGATAACAACCACCACTTGGAACTCAAATAGTAGCTAGCCAGTGCAAAGGCATTCTATGGCTATGCAATAGCACATCTTTAAGTACTTAAACTGCTACATTCTGGATGAGGTATTGCTTCCTAAGGCTGGATGAAAGCAGCCCTAAGCAGAGTATCACAATAATCTAGTTGAGACGTGACAAAGCATTTTGTGCCCAACTAGCCATTAGGATTACTTGCCATCTTCTGACAGCCAAAGGGTGGGATCAGGGGTGAAATGCTACCGGTTTGCTCTGTTCAGGCAAACCGGTAGTGATAAAAATGGGTGAACCGGTAGTAAAAAAATGCTTTAAAAAGTTAAAAAAAAGTTCCAATGATCGCGTGACACAGCTGTGATTGTGGGAACCTTTTTTTTTTACTTTTTTAAAGCATTTTTTTACTACCAGTTCGGGCTAATAGGTAGTAAAAAATGCTTAAAAGTAAAAAAAAAAAAAAAGTTGGCCATGCCCACCCCGTCACATGACCCCCCCACCAAGCCACACCCACCAAGCCCCGCCCACAGAACCGGTAGCAAAAAAAATTGCATTTCACCACTGAGTGGGATCATATCCCCCATGGAAAATCTTGGCTGCTTTATGTCCTCATATTCAAGCTACATGTAAAGCAAGTATCATGCAATGGCATTTGAAAGCCATCAATTATTCTGAAAGCCCTGCCAGATTTGCGGTAAGAGTAAACATCCTATTATGCTTACTTAAAGGCTGAAAAGCAGTGTGGGCACTTAAAAATAAATGGAAAGGAAACTATTACCGCTGCTTTATTAATAAATTGCTTCAGAAGCCAATTCAGGGCAGCCATTGCACTGTAAATGATGCAGAAATTGCATAAGAATGCCCTGATTTTCATTGGTTATAAACACTGGAGGGCATTATGTTTGGTATTATCTTCTGTTCTTTCTACAAAGATGGGAAATGATCTTTTTTTTAAATTGTATTTCAGAAACCAGTACAACATAAACTTAAGAATTGAAGAGTTCCAATCCTGTGTGCCCCTACTGTATGCAAACATGGATG
This sequence comes from Masticophis lateralis, assembly GCA_030761175.1. Lineage (NCBI taxonomy): Eukaryota > Metazoa > Chordata > Lepidosauria > Squamata > Colubridae > Masticophis > Masticophis lateralis. The sequence goes on from JAUDYJ010000002.1 coordinate 199,348,845, forward strand.
TAGAGATCCTAAAGAGAGACTATTCCTTGATGTAGAAATAGACCTGTACACTCTCATCGGAAGAACAATTCATATATGTTTCAGAACCAGACATTTGTTGATGCCAGAATAGAACAGAACAGAACAGAACAGAACAGAACAGAACAGAACAGAACAGAACAGAACAGAACAGCAGAGTTGGAAGGGACCTTGGAGGTCTTCTAGTCCAACCCCCTGATTAGGCAGGAAACCCTACACCACTTCAGACAAATGGTTATCCAACATCTTAAAAATTTCCAGTGTTGGAATATTCACAACTTTTGCAGGCAGTACATATTAAATACATATTAAGCAGATGCCTGTAGCCAAGGCATGACCACATGTTCAACTCCCAGCCTGCCCTCCACTCCCTCATCTTCAAAATCTGCAAAATCACACCGGTCTGCTGTGACAATACAAACCCCAACCCAAACAATTATCTTTCAATCAACTCTTATGCCACAGAGCCATATACTGAGAATTCAGTGTTTTCTACTTCCTACTCTGAATAATCTCTTATAATCTGTGCTTTTCTTCTCACCATTTTCATTCTTGAATTTCATTCTTCATTCTCTTGGGCGGTGGGAGTTTTTTCCTTCTGCCTCGCCTTACACTTATCAAGTGTATAATGTACTTCATCCTCCTCCAAAAAGTAATTATTCTGCCTTTTCCTTTCTCTTTCAGACCTCAACCTCTTGAAGGGTCTTTGTGATATTAAATTCCTACAGCTATTTCATTAATGCCAACTATCTAATACTTCTTAAACACCTCAACCAGTGAAATATTAAAAGACTTAATTGTCACATCCACTATACCAGGGGTCAGCAACCTGTGGCTCTGGAGCTGCATGTGGCTCTTTCATCTCTCTGCTGCGGCTCCCTGTTGCTGGTCGGCTCCACAATTGATAGGGCTTTCGGTTAGGATAGGTAGAGGAAAAAGGACACCGCACTAGGAGGAGACTCTATGGTGGGAGAACCGGACCTCTGGTCTGCAGAAGAAAAAGGATGTTGCACTAGGAGGAGACTCTATGGTGGGGGAACCAGACTTCCAGTCCGCAGAGAAAAAAGGATGCCACACTAGGAGGAGACCCTATGGTGGGGAACCGGACTTCCAGTCGGCTCCAGAATTGAACAGGGGGCTTCCGGTTAGGACCTTTGTGGCTCTTTGAGTATTTAAGGTTGCCTACCCCTGAACTATACAATAAATACTACTTTTCCAGTACAGTATTTGCAATGACTTAATTTTAATTTTTATTAACTTTTTAAAATTGTTATCTAAGCACTCCAATCTGATCACTATACACAAAAGAAATTGTGTTCTTTAAGGCACCAAGTATTACCAGAGGGCAAATTTTATATAACATAATTTTAAAAGGAGTATGTAAAACCACAGGAAACACAGAAAGTAGAGCCAGTGTGGCCCTTTAAGAAAAAACAGAAGAATCCAAAATGCGGAAGTCTTGGGCTGGGGGCGCCTTCATTAGTATTCCATTGCTGACAGCAGCTAATACTTCCAGGCAAATGACCAGCATACAACACCAAACCATATACTGTGTGATAAAACGCAGCCTTTTCTGTAGCTTCATAAGGCATCCTTCCTTGAAGAGTTTCTCTGGTTGGTTTAGGTCACCACTGCAATCCACGAAAGTCTCTTTGCAACAGCTTTCTGGAACAAGGATGTGTCCACTCTGGAGAGGCTTTGGGAGCCCTTCTGTCCAGTCAGTGTAATTGTAGATCCCACAACACTTTAATTGTTTGTGGATGGAATCCACCCTCTCAGTGCTGCAATGACGTGGAAAAGTCCAGTTGTATCGGTGAAAAAAGTGATCCAGGCTGCTTCGCAGTTGGTAGCATGCTTTGGCAGAGTAGACTTGGGTCATGGAGACCGAGGAAGTTTCCAGGCAGAACAGGACCAGCAGCAAATACATTAGAATTCCTTGGCTATAATGAGAATTTTTGACAGGGACGTAGATTGCCAGGAACCCAGCTGGGAAAAGCAAAGCAGCAGTCAGGATAGCCAGCCAACCTGGCAGAAGAAAGAATTGGTTTGGAAAGAAAGCTCCATAGCTTTTATAGGTAAGGATGACAAATAATCCTCCAAACAGTAATAGTAAGGAAGCTCCCCAAAGAAAGAAACCAATGAAAGTCAGAACAACTTTAGGTAAGGCTCTGTCCCAGGACTCCGTGGCAAGTACCAAGAAAGGATTGAAATTGAGGTTATGCCAAATCCTTCTGATTTTACAGTATTTCATTATAATCCTATGTGCATTCTTCCTTTCCTTTTTCCTCTCTACCTCGCTCCCTCCTTCCAGAAATATCTCCATCTTTAGGCAGCTGCAGATAAGATCCAACCTTGATCCCCAATGAGTATCCATCTCTGTTCTTTATAGTTTTGCAGTCCCCATCCTGCAAAGCTTATGACCCAGTGCTAATTAGAGAAACTGTGTTTGTTCATACCTCACATAAAACATGGTTAGTCCAGTCAGTTTCTTGAATATATCCTAACTGTGGTTCTTTTATAAACCACATTAGCTGGGTTTACAAAATGTTCTCATTTGTGAATTAAAGGGGAATAAACAATTTGACACATAGTTGAGCTGCACCAGCAAAAAGCCTAGAATCTTAGGATATTTAACGGAAGACAAAAACACGTGTTGTAGTTATTGCCCTTTTGTTTTCAGGATGCAACAAGGAACAACAAAAGGAAAGTTGGATTTATCTGAAAGCTGTTTATTAGACACACTTGTAATGTTGGGTGAGCAGGTCTTCTCCTGAAAAATACAGGATGTGTGACATATCGCTGTGAAATTAGGTTACTAAATGTTCTCCAACTGGCTTGCCTTGTAAAATTGTCAGTGGATTAAACCAAACAAACAGACCTGCCTAACTCTGCTCTTCTGCCTGGAACAGAAGCTTTCTGTGGGAATCTCAGTAGGTAAAGATTATAACAGGGTAGATTTGTAAGACTCATTGTATCACAGAGGAGTAACTGCATTGGCCTACCATGTTTTATGACCCCAGTTTACAGTTCACCCTGTTGCAAAACCCAGAAACTTAAATTACATCTGCAAACTGTAGTTAAGTTTGTTAATGAATTCTGAGAAGGGTTAAGACAGGATCTCAGCCTGTTGATAGTTGGAATAGACTGGAAGCAGCTAGTTTATAGCTCATGTGGCTATATAACACCACCCAAAGCGGGACACCTTGCACACGGTCACTCACGCCCTCGTCACTTCCCGTCTGGACTATTGTAATGCTCTCTACATGGGGCTCCCCTTGAGGAGCACCCGGAGGCTTCAACTGGTTCAGAATGTGGCCGTGCGAGTGATAATGGGGGCGACTTGTCACTCCCATGTAACACCTCTCTTGCGCAAGCTGCACTGGCTCCCGGTGGTCTTCCGCGTGTGTTTCAAGATGCTGGTCACCACCTTCAAAGCGCTCCATGGCTTAGGACCTGGATATTTGCAGGACTGCCTTCTGCCACCGATTGCCTCCCACTGACCGATACGCTCCCACAGAGAAGGCCTTCTCAGGGTGCCGTCGGCCAAACAATGTCGACTGGCTACCCCCAGGGGGAGAGCCTTCTCTGTGGGGGCCCTATGGAACGAATTGCTCCTGGATATACAAAGGATCCCTGACCTCCATGCCTTCTGTTGTGCTCTGAAGACCCTACTATTTCAGCAAGCCGGTCTGATGGGACAATGATTTTAATTGCGTTTTAAATGGTTTTAAAATGGTTTTTAGTTGGGAGTTTTAAATTCGGCCAAAAATGATTGAATTATTTTAATGATTTTAAATTTGTATCTTGTTATTGTTTTAATATGGCTGTACACTGCCCTGAGTCCTTCGGGAGAAGAGTGGTATAAAAATACAATCAATCAATCAATCAATCAATAAATAAACTATATTGTTATTACTTACTTTCTGGATTTATATACCATCTTCCTGTTGGAATACTCATGAAGCCTTGCAATTTAAAACTATCTGTGTACTAAAATATAAAATACCTTAATAAATACTAGAGAATTAAAATATGAATAAAAATATCCCATTAAAGATTGTTTCAGCCAAATTTACAAGTGGCATTTAACTGGTGGGGTAGTTCATTAATTCAATAAGTACATATCTGAATTTTATACATGAAGGTGAAATTTTATGCTTTTATTAGCAAAACCTCATGTCTGTTGGAGTCTCCCAAAGTCATTTAAATTTTATCTCCACAAATTCTATCTAAAAGTATGTGGTAATGAATTCAAATATACTTTTTTCTTTTAAAAGGTAGCTTGAAAAGGACTGTACTTCCTAGTGGGCCACAAGATGTCAGCTGCAAAAATGAAGATGACCTGTAGATGGCAGCATATAAGATTGTGTTGCTACCTAATGACCACCTATGTTTTTGTAGTCTACTACTCTGTGCTTTACAATTGCTTCTATATATTTGATATTCTAAAACAAAGCAAAATCAATCAATCAATCAATCAATCAATCAACAAACCAAAATCCTGGTAAAATAGAAAATCTGAATTTATGCAGTTGTTGCATTCGAGATCTTGTCAGTGTCAACGATTGTAGGAATAAAACATGCCAAAAACCTCGAAGGAATGGAGATTTTGCAGTATCCTTCCCCTGGAGTGGGGTGGGAATGGAAACTTTGCGGTATTATTTCCCTGCCAACCCACCAAGCCATGCCCACCAATCCACACCCACAGAACTGGTAGTAAAAAAAATTGGATTTCACCACTGTCTACTAGAATTCCAAGGTCCCTCTCACAGTTACCGTTTTTGATCCAGGTTTTGCCTAATCTTTACTTGTCCCTTTGATTTTTCCTGCCTAAGTGTAAAAGCTTTACTCTGCATGTCCTCAACCACTTTGTGATAATAGGGGAGGTATATATTAAGAAGAAAAGCAATCAGGCTTCACCCCAGTTCTTATGTTTTCATTCACTGAAACAGAACAACTCAGCTGCGAGTCAGAAACAGGTAGAAAAAGAGCCCCAGGTTTATTGGCAAGTCTTCTCTTTGGGGAAATAATTATATTGTGTCTATTTTCCCATTTCTCTCCCCTCATAAAACTTAATGAGATATTAACATTTGAGTTACAGCTCTCTTTATAGTTTATTCTATACGTTTTAAAAGGTATTTGATGACTAAGGCAGCCTCCAGAGAGACATTTTATAGTTCCTCACAGCTCTTCTGGTGAGGTCTCTGCTGCTTTCTCTTTCTGAAGAGCACGCGATAATTTTGGCACATTATCAAAGTGCCTGTCTTTCTAAATATTTTCCTGATACATAATTCACTCAGTTCTGACTCTTTGCACCTTGTGTGAAACCAAGAGCTGGGGTGAGAGGAGGAGAACATATACGACTGAAATATTGTGCTTTTTCACAGAAAGAGTGAGAAGAAAAGAATCTTGAAGATCCAACAGAACCTATATCTGTGACGGCGAACCTATGACAAGTGTGCCAGAGGTGGCACGCAAATCTCTCTCTGTGGGCGTGCGCGCTATCACCAGCTACTCTTCTGGTTTCTGACGTGTGCATGCGTACCGGCCTGGTGGTCCTCATGCGCACCAGAGCACCAGAAAACCCAAAGAACAGCTAGCCAATGTGCATATGCACACCAGCCAGCTGGTTTTCGGATTTCTGGCGCATGCACATTCTGGTTTGGGCACTCAGTGCTGAAAAGTTTCGCCATCACTGTCCTATATCTTGCAGTGATCACAAAATTGATGTCCATTCTGCAGATGCACTTGTGTGAACTATCACGGTTTTCTTCACTCCTCTGTCATGCACCACTGTCCTTATCTAGCCAAGCTCTCAATTCTTAAAGATGTTTCATTAAAATTGTACTATTAGTAATTCAAGTTCCTGAACTACCATTCCTTAGGGTAGGGATGCTGAACCTCTGCATCTGCCTGCATTGCCTACAGTTCCTATAATTCATAATTGGTGGCCCTTTGGTTGGGACTGATAAGAACTTGCATCTAGCAATCTTTGGAAGACAAATATTTTTCCAACTTTAGTGGAAGGAGCACAGAAAAATGGCTGTGCTATGTGTGTTTTGAATTCAGATCTTAAGGTTAGCTTTTAGACGTGATAGCAAAGATGTCTTTCATAGTTACCTGAGACTAGGAATAGCAAGTCCACCTGCAAGGGAGTCTGAGCCTAGATCTGTACAGGGTAGCAAAAGACCAGACTTGACTACACAAAGTGCTAAGAATTCCAGGTCTTTATTGTTGAGGCTGGCAAGAGTTTTTGAAAAGGATGGCCATTTTTGTCTTGCCACTGTTCGTGACAGGATTGGAAATGTATTGTATCCAAGCCTTATGAACCTGTTTTTCTTTCCTTGCTCACCTTTGTCCCAGCAAGATATCACTGGGCAAAACATTGAGTTGCTCCAATGTTGGCATTGACACCTGTAAAATTTAATCATCGGGTTTAATTTATGTAAGATTTTTGTACGTTGCCTTAACGTTGTCATATGTTAGTAAAAAACCAAAATTTGTAAGTCATCCTGAAGTTGAGAATTGTAATGCCCAACACTTTAATGTTAAAGGAAAATAAAAGTGCTGCAGTAAATGGGAAAAAAAAAGGAATTAGCAAGTCCTTGTCAGAATAAATAATACTGGACGAGAAGGAAAAAATGGTTGAATTGAATATATAGCAGTTTTCTGTATTCCAGTGGTCAGTTTCATCCAAAGATCACAATAACCTAATTACAGAGTAAGTAAGCCCAGAGGTGGTATTCAGCAAGTTCTGACCAGTTCTGGAGAACCGGTAGTGGAAATTTTGAGTAGTTTGGAGAACCGGTTAATACCACATCTAATTGGCCCCGCCCTCATCTATTCTCCGCCTCCCGAGTCCCAGCTAATCGGGAGGAAATGGAGATTTTGCAGTAACCTTCCCCTGGAGTGGGGAGGGAATGGAGATTTTACAGCATCCTTCCCTTGCCATGCCCACCAAGCCACACCCACATAACTGGTAGTAAAAAAAATTGAATCCCACCAGTGAATAGGCCCTGTAATGGAGTTCTATTACTGTATCATAAAGAGAGGGTAAGCAAGGGGGTTCCTCTTCCTTTCGTTTTGCTCTGCTCTTCTTTTTCTTAATGATATTAGTTCTCCTTTCATCTGCTACCTAAGGAAAAACAGTATTCTCTTCAGCCTCCCTCCCATTTATTTATTTAAAATACTCCTTTGTACTTAATTTTGTACTTTCTTTTGATTCATTCTATGCATTTTGTTGTATTAATACTGTTGTGAGCTGTCCAAAATTGGTTGGAATCAAGTGACATCCAAACTGAATTAATCCATTTTATCAGTCAATCCATCAATCAAATAATTTATATGGCCGCCTATCTAACGAATGAAACACTAGGAGCATCATGAGGCCACCAAACACAGAAATTCAAGTTTTTTTTTTAATTGGAATATATTAACTTCCATAATCAACTGTGCTTGTCCTTTTGGCCTATAAGCATTTTTCTGTAGATATTTTAAACAGACATGATTCTGCTCGTGCAGATATGCTCTGATAAACCTAGGCCCTAGGAAATGAATGGAAGGATTCTAATTAGCATTATCATAACATTTTTTCTGACAAGTCTTTTAGTGCGTATAGAAATATATTGGTTCATGTTTACAGTAAAGGCAGTCAGAAAGAAAAGAGGTAGAGGCATCATCAGTTCTGTAGAAAAGTCAATACACCCAGCTCCTCACTCCAAGAACTGTCACTTGGCAATAAATGTTTCATCAGGTTGAACTAAGAAAAGAAAGGAAGCAATCAGAAGCAGGAATGTGCCATCTCTCTACTGAGAGTCTTGTAACTTTCAGTCCCTTCAAAATTATAATGATTCAGCTACAGGCCTTTGCATCTAATAAAACAGAAAAACATAAAAGCATACAATCATAGTGAAAGACAAAAGAATAATACAACACAACAACATCTATGGGGATACAATAACGTTTTATTCAAACACATTTTTGCTATGTGCTCAAGTTATTACGGTTTAGAAATAAATAATTGTCATAAGACAAGATTTAATTTCTGGATATCTATATATCTATATCTATATCTATATCTATATCTATATCTATATCTATATCTATATCTATATCTATATCTATATCTATATCTATATCTATGTTTTCTGAGGTTTTCGTGGGTGTTTGTATATAGGTCTTTGGTTATTCGGGTCTTCTCCTGCGTAAAATTGGAAGTGTCTTGGCAACGTTTCGACGAAGTCTTGCTCCTGGAAGCATGAAGCCGAGAGCATCAGCCTGAAGATGACGAATGAGACTTCGTCGAAACGTCGCCAAGACACTTCCAATTTTACGTGGGAGAAGACCCGAATAACCAAAGACATATATATATATATATATATATATATATATATATATATATATATATATATGTATATGTATATGTATATGTATATGTATATGTATATGTATATGTATATGTATATGTATATGTATATGTATATATATATATATATTTGAACGATCTATTACTTGAAAATGGATGCTGAGCACAGAAATGGATTCTCCATGTTGTTCTTATTCTTAAAATGTGAATCCCTCAATTTTATGGTCCCAATTACTGAGTGGATTGAAAATCTGATATTACTTGTGGCTTGTGATATATGATTACAAGGAAATACAGGGATTCTTTACTCTGTGTGTGTGTGTGTGTGTGTGTGTGTGTGTTTGCGTATATATCAGTGGTGGGTTGCCCCTGGTTCAGACCGGTTCTATAGAACCAGTAATAAAACTGGAGGGAGGCTCCGCCCACCGACCCCGACGTCATCAAAACGTGCATGCACAGAAGCTTATGCGCATGCTCAGAAGAGTACTCGCGGCCCCATTGCAAACTGGTAGTAAAGATAAATAGAACCCACCCCTGGTATATATGTATACGTGTAAACACACAAACACTTGTATGAGAGCTTTCATTTTGCTTAAAGAGGGATTAAAGGTATTTCACAGATAAAGCCCCATGCATGCCCTATAATTTGTACACAGTTGTATTTGAAAAAATATATTGGAGACATATATTTTGAATGGCTTGATTACAATTTAAAACAGAAAGGAGAGAGTAAGCAAATATAATACAGAATGTTCAGCAATAATACTGACTGGTGATAGTGATGTTTGGCATAGGGATATTATTAGCAATTCACTTTTTACATTGTGGATATTTGGAGGACGTGCAGAGCTGTAGAAATAATGTTATAGAACTATTGCTACTTTGATTAATATTCTTGTTTGCAAATGTAATTATGAACCACAGTTCAATGTTGCAAGAACACCCTCACATGTTCTTTCATTTCAATTTTCAGTTATCCTAATAGCAGCTATTATAATTGAAATAAAGATGGGTACTGATGGGTATGAATTAACAAAAGAATATGGCTCTTTCTCTAAGCTATACTTGTAACAAACCACACTCTATTTGGCTTTGAATGGCTGGGATAGCACGTTATATTGGGCCATCGTGTGCTTTAATGTGATACATGAACACAGCCTTTGTGGTTTGCAATCTACAGTTGTGAACATTACATGGGAACATTGTGATTTATTAAAACAAGTATGAGTTTTGGTCAATCTGCAAATCCAGTCAGTGAGAAACCAGGTAGTTTAAAATGGAAGTGAAAATTGGTTTTTTTTTAAAAATAGATTTATATGCCACCCTTCTCTGGAGACTCAGGGCGGCTTACAATGCGTTAAGCAGTAGCCTTCATACTTTTGTATATTTTATACAAAGTCAGCTTATTGCCCCCACAAACTGGGTCCTCAATTGACCTACCTTAGAAAGGATGGAAGGCTGAGTCAACCTTGAGCCTGGGGAGATTCGAACTTGCAATAATTGCAGACCGCTGAATGTTAATAACAGGCTTTTAGTCTGTTGAGCTATCCAGGCTCTTCAGTTGTTCAGTTGTTTTCTTATGCTTACATTGATGGAGAAGAGAGAATGTGTGTAATACAGGTAAATGAAGAATGCAGCCATAATTCTATACAATTGAATCAAGGAAAGTAGTTTTCCCTGCAGTGTGCATGTCAGAAAATTAGAACTGCTACATTGCCACAAAAGGCAAAGACTCTTATCTGCTACCAATCGAATGTTGAACTTTAGTTGACTAGATTTTTCTGTATAATCTTGAATAAATTTTCTATGGTCCTAATTCTTTGACAGGTTTTAATCCATATTCAGCTACAATCCACCTTGTTTCATGGATCCTGCATCATTAGAGCAGGGAATGCTACATATGATACCTTAAGCTCATAAATAAAGACAGATTATAAATTTTCCCAAACTTTTAAAAAAGACTTCTTTTGAACGAAGTTAGGATATCAAAGATATATGTGGGAAGAAATATTTTGGGGGATAGTCCCTAAGTTATGCCTGAGTCTAGTTCTATTGCAAAAAGTAGCGGAAAGTTTCACCTTCTATTCCATCTTTGGTTTGGTTTTTGAGGTAATGTTGATTTTCCTGTCGTTCTTGTCAGAGCTATTTTTGTCATACACTAAGATTTTATAGTCCCAGTTTATTGAATTAGATTGGGAGAGAGGGGAATCTAGGCGAAACATTAAATTAGAATAGTCTCCCAATTTCTTTTCCTGTGGCAGATCATTTGAACATGATTAATGTTGTCCTGTTTTCTCTAAGTTTGTTTCTGCATATGAAATGATGGCTGAAATTCAAATGGAAATGTAATCATTAATATTGCTTAGATAAAATATTTAGTGATATATTGCTGAAAGCACAATCCTTCAAGTTCATAAAACAGCTAGCATGATGAGGTGGGGTTTTTTTTTTTTTTTGCATTTACTTTTATACCAATTTAAGATAAAATGTGAAATGTTTGATGGGAGACAGAAGGTCAAATAGTTCATTAACATAAATGGATTTGCTTTAGAGCTTCCTTAGCCTTATTTTATTCATAAGAAAGATATTATAAATGACAACTGGACTGATTCCAGATGTTATTTCTGAGCACTACTGGAGAATGTTGATATAACTTTGAAAGCAACCAATCGAGCATTTGAAAACTATATATGTATATGTATGGTATGTATATATTTATATACACATACACCAAATATACGTCCTCAGGTAACAAAAAAACCCACTAATCCTTCCTTCCTTCCTTCCTTCCTTCCTTCCTTCCTTCCTTCCTTCCTTCCTTCCTTCCTTCCATTTCTTTCTCTCTTTCTTTCTCTTTCTTTCTTTCTTTCTTTTTCTTTCCTCCCTCCCTCCCTCCCCTCTCTTCCTTCCTTCCTTCCTTCCTTCCTTCCTTCCTTCCTTCCTTCCTTCCTTCCATCCTCTCCCCCTCCCTCCCTCCCTCCCTCCCTTTTTCTTTCAGTTTATAACTTCCCATCTCCCTCCCTCTTCTTATGAAGAAACATGCATCTAATCCATAAAAGTAGAGTTTCACTAGGTACCCTAATACAAACTCATTTTCAAAGATACATGACAATTTTTATAAAGTATAATAGTTTATATTTCTCAGCAGAGAATTCTCTATTTAGCATTTATTTAAGTTGAAATACCCATTGAAAGCCATAAAAATTAACCATATCCATCAATGGCAACATGAGTTGGGCTTCTAAGGTTCTCTTAATTAGAACAGCAATCCTTACATTGATGTAGCTTCAGGTGGCATTGGAAACAATTCTAACAGGCTATGCGAAGCCAATTTTCATGACAATTTATGTAACAAATGAAATTTGTTGTGGTGCCAAATCAGAGCGATGGTAATGCAGCCTATTCTCTATTATTATGTTGGAAAGAAACACAGAGACAAAATAGGGTTTAATAGAAGCAGGTAATATGGTTGCCTGACATAGCCACAAATAATACATAAATTAAACATTTTGTTTCTATTTCTTTCCAACTCCTGATAAAATAATGGCTATGGATATGTTCAAATTATACACACAAGAGAACAGACGTATGTGAGGGGGAAGGTGTTACAACTCAATCTATTTATGAATATGAATGAATATGTCCATAATTGCCCAATGTGTTTCAACAACCATATAGAATAGAATTATGAGGAACTTACAATTTACCATACATTTCTTATTCTTGGAAAATTAATAACAGGAATAAAATGGATTGAAAAAGTTAGATGCAAAAAGAAACATTAGATAAATGTGAGAAAATATAGTTGCATATCTTTAAGTAATTTATTTTCATGTAAACAGTATAAGCTGTAAAAATATAGCTTTTCATATCCCAAAGTAGATTTTGAGGGAAAAATAAAAGATTGTGTTACCATACTGATGGTTTATATAAAGTTTGTGTTTAAGAGAATGCTAGAAAGACCCATTTTAGAACAATGGATCGCTGATGTTTTGTTTGATATTATCAACATTTCAGCCAGATTTTATTTTTCTGATAAAGAAGCAAGGAGAATAACTTTTTGGAACTGTTGAATATATAAATTAATTTTCAGGCATTTTGTAAAAAAACTATATATTCTTATGATCACTATTAGCATTATAGTTTCTTTGTATCTTAAAGCATAATAGTTAAAAAAACTAGCATTGTGAAATAGATATTTCTTAAAATGTTTCCTCCTTTCACAGAAAAATGTCAGGCAATATAATCATTTTATTATAAATCTAGAGCATGAATTACTGAAATCAATTTTTTTTTAAAAAAAGCCTCATTCCTTTGCTCAAGAATAATCTGCAAAAAAAAAAAAAAAAAAAAACCCACCAACCCCCCCCCCCCCAAAAAAACCCACAGGTAAATAAAAACAAATATTGAATGTACAGTGGGAAGATTGCTTCCTGGTTCATATGAAGGAAATATCTCGGAAGATAGGAAATTTGTGACTAAGATCTGGGTTCAATTATTAATTTCTGTTAGCTTCTTTCATGGTAAATCTTTAATTAATACAACTCTAGAGAAGCTCATAATCACAGTGGGAAAAGCAGGAAGGCAAATGAGCAAAAAATCCCAGTGAAACTATGGCATATCTGATAATAAATGTAAGGGTATTTTTCTGCTGCCTGATACGCCTCTCCCCTGCTGTATGCAAATGAATCAGTGGTGGGTTGCTCCCGGTTCGCACCAGTTCGCAAGAACTGGTAGTATAAAAATTTAATAGTTTGGAGAACCGGTAAGAAGATTGGCTGGCCATGCCTCGAACCAGTTCCCGGCCACTCCCAATCTATTGTGCCTCCTGAGTCCCAGCTGATGGCTAGAGGGAAAAAAAAACTGTTTAAACTCTTGCTGTGCGGCTTCAAAGGGCCACCCTACAGCTGATCAGTGTTAAAAGAAAACAAATGAGTAGACCGGTGCCTGCAAAAATAGAAAAAAACAGCCCCTTTCAGCTTCAGCATAGGTTAATTAGCACAAGTTGATTAGATCGGCCTCCCGACTCTCAGCTGATTAGCTGTCAGCTGTTTTGTGCAAGGCTTTGTTGCTAGCTGCAGAGTGCTGGGGTAAGATTTTTTTCCCCCTAGCTATGCTGAAAAAACAAAACTGAAAGTAAAGCAGGGTCTTTGCTGCAACCTGACAATATTGTTTTTTTAAAAAAATAGATGAGGAATAAATATGGCAAAAAGGAAATATAGAAATTGTAAATTTAATTGAAATGATTAAACACTGTTTAAATTTGTGAACTGGCCAAATACTCTGTTCAAAGCAAATACGTTGTATGTTTGTATGTGTGCTTCTAATTGCTATTTATTCATATTTATTCTCTTTTATTCTTTAAAGTTTAACAATTCATTCTTTATCTTAATATCTTTATATTTGTTTAGGGTTGGCTTTCTTCCCTTTCATCTTTTTATTGTACAGCAGTCTTTCTCCTCAAACCTACAACCTCTCTCTTTTCTTTCCTTCTTAGTTTCTTCCCCCCCCTCTTCTTCTTCCTACTTCCTCTTCCTTTCTCCTTCTCCTCCTCTCTTCCTCCCTCTCTTACCCTCACTCCTACTCTAATTTCCCTTCCCTTCCTTCCTCCCTTCTTTTCCTTCCCTCTCTCTCCTTCCTTCATCCCTCTCTATTGCTGTATCCTTTTGTGCATATGGACTACTCAGAGGGCTGAAAAAGTTATTTTTGACTGGTCCTCACACTTTTGACCAGTCCTCGAACTTACGACTGTCCTCACATTTTACGTTTTTGCCCTATCTTGTCACCATGGTGAAGAGAAGCAGTTGTGAAATGAGTGACATGGTTGTTAAGAATGCTGCAGGGGCATAAATGTGAGGATGGTCATAAGCGTGAGGACCAGTCAAAAGTGCGAGGACCTGTCAGAAATGACTTTTTTCAGCCCTCTGAGTAGTCCCTATACACATAGCCATGGCCACCCGGTTCACATGATCAGCTAGCCACACCCACCCAGTCACATGACCTCCAAGCCACACCCAAAAAATAAGCCACGCCCACAGAACCGGTAGTAAAAAAATTTAGAACCCACCCCTGAAATGAATGGTTCCTTCATATGAAAGTAACTTTTACAGTGAGTCTCCAAAATTCCTCTTCCAAATTGTCATGAAGGAGGCAGTTTCACAATGATTCTGTAGAGGCCAGGGACTGATAGAGTGGGTTATAGCCATGAGTAATTAGTTCCACTAGAAGTTCAAGTCCAAAATATTTTGAATCAGAATAGAGCTGGAAAGGACTTGGAAGTCTTCTAGTCCAACCCCTGCTCGAGCAGCAGATCTTATACCATTTCAAACAAATGGCTGTCCAGTCTCTTCTTAAAAACTGCCAGCGATGAGCATTTGAAAGCAAGCTGTTCCACTGGCTGATTGTTCTCACTGTTAGGAAGTTTCTCCTTAATTCCAGGTTGCTTCTGTTATGTCCTTATAAGGACATCCGCTGGGGGATTGGTCCACCGGCGGGAAGTTTAAATCACTGTCATTGGCCGGCGGGCATGCCCAAGCAGGATATAAGGAGGCTCGGCAGCGGCAGCCGGCAGTTCAGTTTGCAGTTTAATAAAGGTTCTGAACGGACAGCAGCTGAGTTGCGTTTCTTTCCAGCACCGATCTAACAGCTTCTTTCCTTGATTAGTTTCCATCCATGGTTTCTTGTCTTGCCTTCTGGTGCTGTGGAAAAATAAATTTACCCCACTGTTTTTGTGGGAGTCTTCAGATACTGAAATACTGCTTTCATGTCACCCCTAGTCCTTCTTTTCTCTAAACTAGTCATACCCAAATCCTGCAATTGTCCTTCATATGCTTTACTTTCCAGGCCTTTAATCATCCCAGTTGCTCTTCTCTATACTTTTTCCAAAATCTCAACATCTTTTTTGTAACGTGGTGGCCAAAACTGGATGCAGTATTCCAGGTGTAGTCTTACTAAGATTTTATAAAGTGGTACTAATATTTCACATGATTTTATTTTATTTTGAGCCAAATGAGGAGGAGCTACCTGCTCTAGACTCTTTTTCCAAAGTCTGCTTCAACACAGGGATGTGCTTTGATCTTGTACATCTGATAAAAGTGGAAGAAGGAATCCAAATGGCTGCCTGATGTTTTTCTTGAAACATTTGTTCAAATGGCTCAGAAATTGAGTTTTGTCTAACACACTGAGCTGCAACCCTCATTGGCATAGGCAGCATTTGAAAGTAGAAATATTCAGTTCCTAGAAAAGTCGCAAGAAGACATTTTTATTCTGTTTTCTTCAACGTTTTAACAAACCGGATGTGTGCAAGGATGCCTTGATGTACGACTGCAATTGAGCCCAAAATTTCTACGGCTAGGTGAAACATTTGTTAAGTGAGTTTTGCCCCATTTTACAACCTTTCTTGCCACAGTTGTTAAGTGAATCACTGCAGTTGTTAAGCGAGTAACCCCACTGTTAAGCGAATCTGGCTTCCCCATTGAATGTCGCAAAAATGATCACATGATCCCAGGACACAGCTACCATCGTAAATATGAGTCAGTTGCCAAGCATCTGAATTTTGACTGCATGACCAAGGGGATGCCACAATGGTCATGAGTGTGAAAAATGGTCATAAATCACTTTTTTTCAGTGTTGTTGTAACCTTGAACAGTCACTAAGTGAATTGTTGTAAATTGAGGACTACCTGTAGCCTGTATACCTCCAGGTTCTGTAGTTTCCTTTCCAGGGAATGAAAAGTTTTAGAGAGGGAAAGATGACTCCTGTTCTTTGTGAAATGAAAGAAAACTGTTTTTGAGATGATCGATGTATCTAGTCTTAAAATCACCATCCTTGTTAAATATACATAGATTATTTTATATAGTACCTCAGAGATTTGCCTTGCACAGGTAATTGCTACCCAAGATATAACTTTAAATGATAACATCCGTAGGGAAATTTAACATAAAATGCAAATTGAAGCTTCATGGTAGCTTTCAAAACCTCAAGGATATGGATAAGGGTGTGTGTGTGTGTGTGTGTGTGTGTGTGTGTGTGTGTGTGTGTGTTTGTGTATGTGTGTGTGTATACATATATACATATATATATAGCTCTATATCTATCTCGCTATCTCTATCTCTCTATTATCTATCTATCATCTATCTATCTCTATCTATCTATCTATCTATCTATCTATCTATCTATCTATCTATCTATCTATCTATCTATCTATCTATCTATCTATCTATCTGCTACATGCTTAAATTGGCCTGAATAGGACAGATTGATTAAGAAGTAATGCATCCTGGTGGATGAGATATATTCCCAATAATTAAATGAGGGAGTTATAAGACTGCTATTGAAGAACTTCTCTTGACATCCAGGAGTTCTGTCAACTACAATTCAATTTCAAACACTACATTTCTGGGAAGATGGTCAAAAACAGATTACTCCATTATGAGTGGATACTTTGTGCTACAGAGTAGTCTGGCTGTCAGCAGTTGCTAGTTCATTTAGTTCGCGTTGTCGCACTATCCAGGGTGTACCACAAAGAGGCGGACTAGTTTGAAACTTCACAAAAAAGGTACCAGACTTTGGACTATCATGTCAGCAATTGACAATCCTTAATAGGATTCACACCTCACATGGTGTCTGCCAGGACTCTCTATATAAATGGACATAGCGCTGTCAGTGTGACGGCGGAGTCCCACATCAAACTGTAGAACACATTGTGACTGGATGTAAGCTGAGGGCATATACTGGTCCAGTAACCCTAGACCAGGGGTCTGCAACCTTAAACACTCAAAGACCCATTTGGACCCATTTCCCACAGAAAAGAAAACACCGGGAGCTACAAAACCCTTTTCGTGCCTGACTATTTCTTGAGCGGCCACAAAACTAGCATATGTAGTTGAATTAAATGTTCTGTTTTCTTCTGAAACATTTCTTTTCTTGGATTTATCCATGGTTGGCCTACTGGGGGTTGAAAAGCTCAATAAATCGTGTGCCGGCAGGTGTCGCACATTGCCGGTTGTGACACATATTTTGAGTGGCAGGGAGCCGCAGCAGAGAGGTGAAAGAGCCACATGCGGCTTCAGAGCCACAGGTTGCTGACCCCTGTCCTAGACATTGGTATTTGAACATAGATCTTTTTAATAGTTATATTTTATTGTATTTTACCAAACTAGTTGAAATGTTAATATACACTGCTGGTCCATGTATGATGCCATATGTTAAATAAATAAATACTTTGTGCTACCACTACAATAGTTAACGTTTTTTAACAGGAAACTCTGAGAATGGAGGCCATACCACTAAGTAGAATTCTGAAATGATACTGATGACTTTTGGCAAATTAGGCATAAATATAAGCCTCTCTCAGACCTACAGAGACCAAGGAATCTGATTGGTGGAAAGCTACCTTGATTGTAATTGAAATTCTTGCATGTCTTTCAAATCCAGGCTGGATCTCTAATCCTCTCTCTCACGGTCTGTCTCTTTCTTTGGAATCACAAAAAAACATTTTTGGTGAGACTTACATGATTTCTGATTTTGAATTGGATGGCTTTTGAAAGAGTTCTTGTTTTATTTTTGTGAGATACAGGAAGCATCTCAAGGTTTTCTGGCAAACGGTATGCGATAGCCCAAACACATTATATTTAATGCCAATTATTGTGATTTTGAAGTTAATCTGGCAGGAAGAAAGGAAACCTTGTGGATACTTCCTCTAGATAATTCTACCAGAACAAAACTGCTTTTGAGGATGCCAAGATGTGAAGCTTAGGATAATATTTACTTTTAGGCCCAGACAGCTTGGGAACTCTGAAATCTCTGAGGGGGCTGAAGACTGAGTAAAAAATCCTATTGGGATGAAAGGAAAGAACAGAGCATTTAAATGTTATCTTTTTTTCTGTATGCTGTCTGCCTGCCAGAGAAGAGGAAGAAGAAACATTTAGTTACTCTGAACTAATTTTGCTGTTGCCGAAAAGTCAACCATATACCATATTCCTTTTAGTAAAACTATAATTAGGAGAGATAGGGACGCGGTGGCTCAGTGGCCAAAATGCTGAGCTTGTCGATTGAAAGGTCGGCAGTTCAGCGGTTCGAATCCCTAGTGCCGCGTAACAGGGTGAGCTCCCATTACTTGTCCCAGCTTCTGCCAACCTAGCAGTTCAAAAGCACGTAAAAAATGCAGTAGAAAAAATAGGGACCACCTTTGGTGGGAAGGTAACAGCATTCCGTGTGCCTTTGGTATTTAGTCATGCTGGCCACATGACCACAGAGACGTCTTCGGACAGCGCTGGCTCCTCGGCTTTGAAATGGAGATGAGCACCGCCCCCTAGAGTCGGGAACGACTAGCACATATATGGGAGGGGAACCTTTACCTTTAATTAGGACAGATAGTATTTAAATTCTTACTGTTTTAATAGGTCCCCATTGAAACCACTGGAGCTCAGGAAAATAAATCTTCTAAAGTAGATTTTGAATTTGGCTGTTTCTTCCTGGCATCACTCAGAAAGTATAACCAAAATTACCAAAAGAAAGGCGTACATTCTTCAGTTGCATGTTGACTGTGGACTTCTCTGAGGTCAGGGAAATCTGGTACTGTACTAAAGTTTTTCTTTTCTTTTCTTGGACAACCATGAAAGCTATCACCTTGAACAAAAGCAGGATAAAAAGAGATGATGCAGTGTCTGGAATGAAGGCTGTCAAGTACCTTGTAACTGAAATGTTCTCTACTGGAACTGTTATTTGAATGCAAAATTGGGAAACATGTAGGCTGAGTTTAGAAGGCACTTGATGATTCTCCATGCAGACCGTCAGAGAATCTTACAATCACGGAAAGGTAACAATTGACAGTCTAAGAAGAAATGGCATTTGACTTTTTGTTATATGTTTTGAGAAAGAAGATGGAGAATTAGAATTGGAGAGGAACTCTGATGTACACTATTATTTTATTTGTCTTGGTCAGAGGAATTTTGAAGACAGGGAAGCCCCCTTGAAATTCCTTTAGTAAGAACTTAAATTTGTTGTCAAAAACAATCCCACAAATACAATTTTAGATGAGAAGAAAGGTAGGCTGGAAAAGGAGTAGAGTGTGCATATTTGAGAGACTAGGCCTCAGCCAGCCGGTTCTGATTTAGCTTTGATTGGAGATTCAAGATTTAAAGAGGGCATGATTCAATTCATGTTTGCAATATGGGATTTTATGGTGAACTAATTTTAAGCGAGCTGTGTTGAAATCAGTTCAGAAAACAGTGTGGCTATTGAAGGAAAACAATAATTAGGATATAATAAATAATACTAGAATATGATATACTGGTATACTAGATTCTGTAACCATTAGGTTCCTGTAATACATATATGCCTTTGTATTTGTATCACATATATTATGCCTTTATATTTGTATCTCCTGTAACAAACATATTCTGTTGTTAAGCCTCTGTGATGTATCTGGTATTTGTCAAACATATGTCCCTGCCATTTGACCTGAACCCATATCAATCTTCTTCCTATTTTTCTTGTGCCATCTAAGAGCATGGTACCTATCTCAGTTGGAACTGCAGACATCATCCGAGGGATAATTTACACCTCAGCCCTAATTTATAACTTTGATCTGTATAAGCTCATTCCTTGCAGAACCAGGGGGTCAAATGGCCAATAGAGAAAATAAAGGAATGCTCAAGGATGAGATAAGACTAATTGGGAAGTTTCTATTCCCTTGCAGGGCAACAAGGAATACACAAACCTAAATTAGGAGGGCAGAATTGGGTACTAAGCTGACGTCTCTGCGGGTATAAAAGGACGCCATACCTTTCCCTAGGTGTGGCTATCTCCTCACATGCATTGCATCTGTATGTTCTTGATATAGTCCCACCCAGTATTTTGTTTTTGGCCATAAATAAAATCTGCTTTTTTTTTTGCAAGCCTCGTCTTGAGTCTCTCTCTTTGGCATTCTGGTGACTCAGGTATATTTTGGGACCTTACACTATAAAAGTCAAAATGCCTACACTTGTGTTTTTTTCCCCTGTCAGAATAAAATGGAAATAGCAAGTATAGTAGACTTTTTAGAGTTTAACCCTATTTGTGGTTTATTAGCTTCAATGGTTTGTATTGTTATTTTTGATCCTTTCAAGTCAGTATCAACTCCTGGTAACTACCCGGACAATCCTTACAGAGTTTTGACAAGGTCACTCAACTGCCTTTGTGCCTTAGATGGGATTAGAACTCAAAATTTTCAGGCTTCTAGCCTTAACCAGTACACCAAATTCCTTTAAAGATTTTGCCATAATAAAAAAAATTGAAATAAAAATTTTCTGCCTGGCTTTCTACCAATAATGGGGAGATATTTTATTATTATTTTCTTGCATAGACGT
This sequence comes from Masticophis lateralis, assembly GCA_030761175.1. Taxonomy (NCBI): domain Eukaryota; kingdom Metazoa; phylum Chordata; class Lepidosauria; order Squamata; family Colubridae; genus Masticophis; species Masticophis lateralis. Next base: position 199,369,578 of record JAUDYJ010000002.1, read on the forward strand.
TAGCTTTATGAACCTGATTTTACTTCCAGGTCTAGTCAAGAGATCTCAGATTCTCCTGCCACATATTTCTCTATAATCTTGACTTCAAGTCCATATATCCTTTGCTTTGTGGGCGTGGCGTGGCTTCGTGGACATGACAAGGGAAGGATACTGCAAAATCTCTATTCCCACCCCACTCTGGGGCGAGCCAGAGGTAGTATTTGCCGGTTCTCCGAACTACTCAAAATTTCTGCTACCGGTTCTCCAGAACCTGTCAGAACCTACTGGATTTCACCCCTGCCTTGGTTGCAATTTAGATTTTGAAAATCCATTTATTTAATAAAGAAGATTGATTGGTGGAAGTGGCTATTTGGAAATCTGTGGATGCCACTTGTATGGCTGCTTATTTTAAATTGCATTGGCAAAGGCAAACGGCAAGTACGGTAGGATTAGACTTTTATGTTTCTACAATATTTTCATTATGATTGTAACTATTACAATGTATATTGATTTTATTTTTGTGTAATTTTAACTGTTATTGTTAAGTTTTACAGTGGTTCGACTATACCTGGGTGGGAAAATGTGTTATCAACATATTTTTTTGGTGTGTTCACTAGGCGCAACCATGCTTAGACTCAGGGGTGAGATGCTGGGGGTTCGCAGGGGTTTGGGAGAACCTCTAGCTAAGATTCTGTGCAGTTCGGGGAACCCCAAAATCCTATTCCTGGCTGGCCCCGCCCACTCCTCCCCTCCCCTCCCAGGATTCTCCACACATCCCATTTTGGATGCAGGTAAGTGCAGAGTGTGCGCGGAGGCTCAGGGAGGGTGAAAAATGGGCCTACCAGAAGTTCGGGGAGGCCAGAAATGGGCCTGTTTCCAGCCTCCAGAGGGCCTCTGGAACCTGGGGAGGCCATTTTTGCCCTCCCAGAGGCTCAAGGAAAGCCTCTGGAGCCTGGGGAAGGTAAAAATCCCCCCCCCCCCATGGTGCAGGAGGCCAACTAAGCCATGCCCACCATGGTACACCCACCCAGCAACTGGGCAGAGAACCCTTTGCTAAAATTTTTGAAGCCCATCCCTGCTTAGACTGTTAGCCCAAACAAGGTGTTGGCAGAAACTTTGCTTTCTTTTAATGTTCTGGCTTCATCCGTTTCCCCAATGATTGTATTTTCAAGTGGTCATTCAGAGCAGGAAAGATTTCGGTGATTGATAGTATTGGTTGCATAAGCAGATAACCTATTTGGTATAAGAGAAGAAAAAGTAAGAGTTTCTGGAGGAGGCAGATAGAACTTAAAGCAGAAATGCTAAAGTACAGTGGTTAAAAAAAATATCATGAAGGCTTTTGACCCTGAGAAATCAGTGAAAATATTTCCTCTCTATTTTCCACAACAATATTTCAGAATGTCACTTTTGCATTTCTTCTTCTTCTATGTATTCGCAGAAAATATAATCATAATCAGAAAATGTGAACCATAACACTCCCTAAAGTGCAGGCAGGTGTGAGACAAAACAGGCTCAGAGATATTTTAATTGTAAATATGATATATAACCTTGCCTTTAGCAAAATAGTAGAAAGCATTACACAAACATTAACAAAGGATTCCAACAACAGATGGTCTGCCTTGTTGCTATAGAAAGCTTGAGTTTCCAGGAAAGATATGTCAAACAAAACTTACAACTGAAAAGAGATTCTGGTAGAGAATGTGTTTTCTTTCTTCACACAACTTTACTGTTCAATTGGTAAAGCTTGCCTTAGGGATTCAGGCCCTGACTCCCATGGAAGGGAATGAGGATTGAAATCACTAATTGACTGATTTGCTATTTCAGGATGGATCAACCCACATTCATGCAGAAATGTGAGATCAACACTGCAACATTATTCACACTTATATGAGAGTAAATTGAGTAAATTCAATAGAATCCAAATTTATTAGACATGAAAATAGAGATGAATTGTTTAGTTCAGATGTCATATATAAATTTATCCTAGTGACTGAAGCCTTATGAACTCTTATGTGTAAGTCCCTGGGGTGAAATCCAGCAGGTTCTGACAGGTTCTGGAGAACCGGTTATGGAAATTTTGAGTAGTTCGGAGAACTGGCAAATACCACTTCTGGCTGGCCCCAGCGTGGGGTGAGAATGGAGATTTTGCAATATCCTTTCCCCAGGAGTGGGGTGGGAATGGAGATTATCCTTCCCCCAGAAGTGGGGTGGGAATGGAGATTTTGCAGTATCCTTCCCCTGCCACGCCCACAGAACCGGTAGTAGAAAATTTGGATTTCACCACTCATAGAGGGTAAGTTCCCTCTGTGTACAGTACAACTTGCTTCCAAGTAAATACATAAGATTATGTTGTAAAGCTGTGACACATAGTGGTCACTTCTAAAACTTAGTCAGCACTAACCATGGTTAATTTCAGACTTACATGTTGTTTGGCTTTAATATGTAATTTACTTGATAATAAGTCTCATAAGATTCAGCAAGATGTATAGTACTATATTTTTAAGTCTGGTTCACACTTCACACTAAGTCAAAATACACTTTTGTAAACTTGTTACCAATTCATGTGGCTTAGTGTCTTCAGCAAACCTCATCTGTATGACATGTTTCATGTCCCCAGAATAAAACAAAACAAAAAACTGTTTTACTTCACTTCCATTCAGTCTCATTAGCAAATTGAGAAAGAAATGAAGTACTTTATAACCACGCATTCTAAAACAGAAGATGCCTTTGAGTTGGGATTCATCGAGAGGAAGATAAATGCAACCATTTTCTGGTTTCTTTGATTGATAGAAGGATTAAATCTATGCAACTATCAATCAAATACCATGTTATGTGATGAGGATGCAGAAATAATATATTTATTGCAGAAATAGTTTATCAAAAACAGTGTTTTCTAATATTAGTACTACATCGGGCAGTGTTGGTGAACTTTTTCGGCACCGAGTGCCGAAATGGGAGGGTGTGTGCATGCGTGGGTGTGCTGAAAACCTGAAGCTGTGCATGCGCATGCGGGAAGTTTTTGGTGCCCACATGCGCACTGGCCACCTGGTCTTCCGGCTTCTGGCACAAATGCACATGTGAAGACCAGCCACCTGGTGCACATATGGAAACCGGAAGAGCACCCGCCCAGTACGCATGCATGTGCCGGGAAGATGATCTTCCGGTTTCTGGCACGCGCATGCGTGCCAGCCACATAGTCATCCGGTTTCCGACATGCATGCACATGTGAAGACCAGCTGGCCGGTGTGCCTGTGCGTGCTGGAAAGTGGAAGATCATCTTCCTGGTTTGCGCATGCGCTGTTCTGACCTAGGCTCCCTTACAAAGCAGGAAGCAGGAATTGGTCCTGGCAAAACCTCTTTTATTTACATGACTGTGAATTACTTTCATTCACAGTCAGCAAGGTTTGTCCAAACAGTTTTTCAAAGGAATATTTCTCAACACACCTTATCTCGCTTGGCAATCTGCCACGAAACTTGTTTCCGAATGCAGAGTAAGGCAGAACTTGGCACAGAGTCTCTTAGAGTTACAAACAGAACTTTCTACTTTTGAAAGTACCGAACGAACGAATTGTTTCCTGCAAATGCCCCCTCCCTATTCACTCCTCTTTTGTTTCTTATGGGAGGGGCCAATCATCTCTAAGGTGTGGCTTTACTCCCAAGTCGACCCTGCTTTCTGAGTTGTTCTTGTCTTCTGACAGCTCTGCACATGTGTGCACTGGGAACGGGCTCCAGCTGTTCCTCTGCCTCATTGCTGTCTACCTCCCTCTCTGCCTCCGACGCAGAGCCCTCATCCGAGCTTTCCCCAGCCCCCAGGACTGGCCCATGTTCCTCCCCAACCTCCTCACTGTCTGATTCTGCTGCCAGCTCCATTGGCCGCCGGTGGGCCACAACATGCGCTCCAGGCAGCTGCTCTTCTGGTTTCTGGTGTTCCCGTGCACGTGAAGACCAGCTGGCCAGCGTGCCGGAACCCAGAAGAGCAATGGGTGACGGCTTGCATGTCCGGAGAGATGGCTCTGCATGCCACTTCTAGCATGCATGTCATAGGTTTGCCATCACAGAAAAATCTATGCTACCTTTCCAAGTTTACAACAATATCCAATGAAGTGCTAGAAATTTTAGACATTTTTTTTAGTCATACTTATTTTAATAGATCATAGGCGATTTCATAATTCTTATTGTTTTTCTCCCTCAAATACAATGTAAAAACAAAAGGTTCTTCCTTCCCATGCTAAATTTAGTAACTGTGTAATAAAAATATATCTGTCCATATCAACTTTATCTATTCTGATTGATCCTAAGAAGATCAGCTCTGAGAAGGCCCTATATATTCAATTCATAATAATATATTCATAATAATTCATAATAATATATTGAATTCTTCCAATAGTAATATATTGAATTGAATATATTGAATTGAATATGTTGAATTATGAATTGAATACTTCATAATAATATATTGAAAAAGTTCAATATAATCTGTAAATATGTTATCAATGAACAATTTGTGGTTTTATCTTGATCTGTTAATTCTATAATTTATGTTTTGCTGATTTTATTTGAGTTTCTTTAATTGTTGTGTGTTGCCCAGAGGCTTTTAAGAAGACACTGGACAGTCACTTTTTGGAATAGTAAAGGGCACGTGTGCCACAGGTTGTATGCAAAGCCCTCTCTGCGGGCACATGACCCATTGTCCCAGCTCAGCTCCACCGCACATGCGTGTGCACCTCCCGCTGGCCAGCTGATTTTTGGGTGTGCCGCGCATGCACAGGGAGCAGGGCAGATGCGGGCATGCGTGTGCATGAACGGCGGTGAGGGGGTTGCACGTGCATGTATGGTGGGCGGGGGGAGCATGAGGGAGTCACACGCGCATACGTTGGGTGGGGAGTGCAGCAGTGTCCCACGCGCATGTGCAGGGGGGTGAGGCATGTGGAAGGGTGTCCCAAGCACATTGCATTATGGGTGCAGGCTGTGCACACACATGAGTGCTTTTGGCATGTGACAACAAAAAGGTTAGCCATCCCTGGTATAGGGCTTTCTGCTTGTGTAGGGGGTTGGATTAGAAGACCTTCAAGTTCCCTTCCAACTCTGTTATTCTTTTATTAAGAGTCAGGCGGCATACAAGTTTAATAAATTACTATTTTATAAAATACTGTCAATAAGAATGCAATTCCACATGCACAAATGTAGGAACAGTTCCCATTGAAGTTATTTCCCCATGAACAAGTATAGAATTGCCCTGTGATTGTTCTTTGAACGATTCAGAAGATTGATGGGATACACACAACTGGGTTCACACACGAAACTGTTCCCAAGGTTTTTAACTATAGTTTGTTCAATAAGCCATGAATGAGTTTACACATTCCATTATTTGGAAACTATAATAACAATACATAAAGTTGCACCCCCACCCCCACCAAATTAATGATATAGCATTCTGTTGAGTTGGGAGATTGAGGAGGCAGAAGCAAGGTAGTGACAACAGCTCTTTAATGTATAGTGAGACTTCAGCAAAGATTACAGGCAAACAGCTGTCCTTAAATACCTGGCCAGCCGGGAAGTTGACCAATCACAAGTGATCTATTGTGGTTTAAATCTCCCGCCAAAATTATATACGTAACACCCTTCCCCTCCCAGAAGGCACTTAGTCTATGCATTTGCATACAAAATCATGCAGGTGACCAGGGCATGTCCGGGTCCTAGTTGACCTGTGCAGCTCAGTCTGAGGCGTGGCGTCGAGCCGGTCAGAGGGACCTTTTGTTTCTCCCAGCTTCGCCAATGGAACCTCCTGAATCTCGTCGGGTGTGTTGATGTCCTCGGCTGGGAGTGGTGTCTCGCTGGGGCGGTGTTGGATTCCGGACCTTCTCGGGCTTGAGCTGACCAATCACGAGTGACCTATTGTGGTTTAAATCTCCCGCCAAAACTATATACATAACACATTCTGTGTGAATCTGGTTGGAATAAAAAGAAAACATGGATTTGAATTAGTCATTATCTCCCAAAATTAGTAGCAATACAGTAATAACCCAGAGTCTGAAATTTATCTAGATCAATGTGCTTGTGAATAAAAGTGGGGGGGAGGGGGGAGGCTGCTGTGTTTTTAATAACTCTGTGGAAAACGGAATTTCAGCCGATGCACTTTGCTATGAAAATTACTGCTCTGTGCAATTTTTAAAGGCACAGAAGCTCTGACCTTTTTGGTACCTGAGCTTAATGCCAAGTATAATTGTAAATGGTTGCTGTCTCTGAACATTTTGGATTTATATTATTATATAAACTGGCCTTTTCAAAAGAAAGGGGGGGGGGAAACCCTGGACATCGCCTTGTTTTTCTCATTGTTAGGGGCATTTGACTAAAAACCATCACTAATGATAACAAGCCTGAGGACAGGTATTGGCAGCTGTGGGAGTGTTTTGACAATTATCTTATCTGACAAAGGTCATTCTCGCCTTAGAATAATAGAAAAAGAAGGGACCACTTAAGCTGTCAAATCCAATTGCCTATTCAGAGCAGGAATCCTAATTAAAACATACAGATAGATAGCTAACTAGCTTCTCTTAGAATGTAGTCAATAAAGGGGAGTCCACCACATTTCTGAATAATAGGGTCTGCAGTCGAGCTGCTGTTTCTATTAACAAAGATTACATAGGGGAAACATTTTCCAATATTTATGTTAAAATAGGAACGAATTAGTAATTCTTTCATTCTAAATCATGGTTTATAGCTAGGAGCACTGTGGCTTATGTGGTTAGGATGCTGGATTGACAATCAGCAAGCCCGCATTTGAGAGTGCTGCTCTGTGACAGAATGAGGTCCCATCATTCACTCCAGCTCCTGGCAATTTAGCAGTTCAAAAGTGTGCAATGGCACGTAGATAGGTATCACTTCAGTAGGCACATCAACGGGGACATGAAATGATCCCCAACTGGACATCTCCTGGGCAACAGTTATGTCACCGGCTGATCCTTTGAACCCAGAAGCTTCCAACATGAATGTGATGGTTTATGACTCTGTATGGTGAACCCAGTTATTTGTGGATTGTTTAACAAACTGATTTAACATGTGTCAACCCAATCTGTAGATGCTCTTGGTTAGTTATCTATACATTTTAGGTGGATAGATAGTAATAGCACTTAGACTTATATACCGCTTCATAATGCTTTATACCAATCTCTGAACCATTTACAGTATCAGCATATTGCCCCCAACAATCTGGGTCCCTATTTTACCGACCTTGGAAGGATGGAAGGCTGAGTCAACCTGAGTCAACCAGCCTGAGCCCATCAGGATTGAACTCCTGGCAGTAAGCAGAATCAGTCTGCAATACTGCATCCTAACCACTTGTTTTAGAAAGTGATAAACATAGCATCTCTCTGCTATCCATTAAAGATGTCACATTCTTTTTAAGCTTGCCTATTTGCTTGAGAAAGTATGCTGCTGCTGTAAATACCATCTTAATGAATTGATTTCTAAAACAAATTCTGCATACTTTCAGATTTACACACAACCTGGAGTTGCTCATATGAGGTCTGAGACATTCCTTCATTTTTAAAAAGATGCACAATCCTAGAAAATAGCTCACATTAAAGTATACATTATCTTGATAACTCTCAAGTGTTCAAAAGATGGACAAGGATTCAGGAGTTAAAACTTCTTGTACTTCAGTTTTATGTTTAACCAAGGTTTATACCAGGGGTGGGTTCTACTTACCCTTACTACCGGTTTGCAACAGGATCGCGTGCGCGCATGTGCGAAACAAGCACGCACACCTTGCTTCTGCACAGATCACTTCTGATGATGTCAGGGTCAGTGGCCGGAGCCTCCCGCCAGTTTTACTACCAGTTCTATAGAAACAATCTGAACCAGGGGCAATCCATCCCTTCCCCAAAAGCACTGTGACTGGAAATATAACAGAGCCCTTAAAGTTCCTTGCTTAAAGATGAAATTGTACTGAAACCATATTCTTACCCTCCGTTTCTCTCTTGGCTAGAATGAAAAGCTTGAAAAAAAATGTAATATTAGTAAAATCTCAATGTAATGGACTAATAAGGGGAGCAAGTTGCCCATTATTTCCATTTGTTTGTGAAATAATAATAGTAATAGAAAAAATAAAAGAAATAAATCCACCAATTTATTTCTTGTATAATAGCATTATTATGTAAATAACTGCATAATAAAACCTAAAGGTAAAATTAACCTAAAGGCTAACTGCTTCATCCACTTTTCTTTAGATGCAATTATCTTGTTTCTTCTTTCTGAGAGATGTTTGTAAACTTGGTCGCCTGCATTCACAGTGCACCCACCAAAAGGAGGTTCCTTAAAGAGGGATTTTACTGTAAATTTAAAGACACAGAAAATATCAATCTGGGTTTCCTAGAAACTGCACTGTGATCCTGAGTTTTTAGGAACATCCCATTTCAGCAAGAAAAGATTTAGAAGGATCTGTTTTGCCACAGACCAGTCCACATCTCTTTGAAGAGGCTAACTGGAATTTGAATCACATGCTCAGTCCCTCATGCTTCTAATAAAAGATAGGAACACTGTTACTGGAAATACAAAATAAATAATCCTTCACTCTGAAAAATCAATCTGAAAAGCAGATTGATTTGATGAGTATCCAACAGATACTTGGCAGATGAGATGACCTTTAAATTGAATCAGATCAATCTTATTATAACATTTACATGAGACTTCCCTTCCAAGTGCCTTTGCTCTATCTATTCAAGATGAGAAGATTCATATTGTACCAAAACCTGAAGCTTTAGGAGATTAGTACCAATGATTGATGATGAAGTATTTGATGGCAATGTTGTCTAAATATTATATAAATAGAAAGAATGAACGCTCTGCTTTTGATTTTACTGTAGGATTGCTGACGAAAAAATAGGCAATAATTAGGATGACTGTCATCACTTCAGTAGAAAATTGGAATTGTCAGGAAAATAGCACCAAAGAAATGTTACCAATAAAGGAGAATATTTTAGTTCATGATTGAAATGAGGGGTCCTTGGTGATCTTTTTGATTGTTATTTTTTTTCATTATTATTATTAATCATCGCACAGTCAGCCAGATGTTCAGACTGAGTTTGGCATTTTTGTCTTCCTATTGAGTCCTTACTAAGGACTTGGGAAAAAGGGATGTGGTGGCTCAGTGGCTAAGACACTGAGCTTGTCGATCAAAAGGTCGGCAGTTCAGCAGCTCAAATCCCTAGTGCTGCGTAATGGGGTGAGCTCCCGTTACTTGTCCCAGCTTTTGCCAACCTAGCAGTTCAAAAGCACATAAAAAATGCAAGTAGAAAAATAGGGACCACCTTCGGTAAAAAAGTATTGGATTTCACCACTGCTCTAAACTTTTTCTTGACTTCAGTGTGCTTGATGTTGTCAGCTTGAAAGATACCCAGGTATTTGTAGTAATCATCTTCATCCAGACTCTTAATGTTACTTTCATGGGGCATCTTGATTCCTTCAGTTTTCACTATTTTTCCTTGTTTGATAGTGTGACACATTAGTCCAATCCAAACTCCATTGCAATATCTTGGCTATATAAACAAACAGTGCTGAGCAGCGATTCTATTTCCGGTGGTGTTATTCCATACAGCTTTAGATAATCCATGTAAAGGACGTAGGATAGTCTGGCAGATGTTTTTGAGGTTTGATAGCCATGGCCTGAGTTATTCAGTATTGTTGACAGAGGAAACAGTGAATCTCCTTGAAATACTCCTTGAAATATTCCGTTCTTCATTTGGTCTTTCTTGTAGGCCAGTTTAGTTTTTCCAGTAATCAGCAAGCCTTCCTAGCATTCTAACTTCAGTGCATCTTCTTCATTGTCCTTCAGATATTCTTCCAAAGCCCAACTGTTGTTGTTGTTGTTGTTGTTGTTGTTGTTGTTGTTGTTACAAAGTAGTTTCTGGAGAACTTGTAGGTTGCACTTATTTACATTTCAAACTAGCACTGATAATGTTACCTAGTTTGGTAATGAAATGCCTGCAAGAAAGCAACCTAGCTCAAAGAGCACCAAGAACCTCTAATTTCAATCCTGAACTTCAAAATATTCTCCTTTATTGGTAACACTTCTTTGATGTAGTTTCTGACAATTCCAATTTTTAAAATAAAAAAGGAAAAAGAATCAGGTACTGAAGAAGAATGTCAACACAAGCACTATTCCTGCACTGTACTTTTAAAATATTTTTAAAGAACTGCTTGATTTTCTTTAAAGTTACTTTGTTAAACCAGGAGGTAAACTGGGATTTGAAACTCTTGGACGAAACCGGAAGCATTGCTGCGAGACCAGCTGGAAAAATAGCGGGCTTCGACAAGCTCTGCGAAAATCCAGCTGGACAAACCACTGTTGGTGAGGTCTTTGGACCGGAACCATCCTGTAGGGATGGTGAAGAAGGAGATGTGCCTTGGACGACCAAGAAGAACAGGCAAGTTCCTTGAAAGGCCGGAAGCTGCTCTTCAAACCGGCAGCGGGGGGTGGCAGCCATTGAAAAATGACTGCTCTGAAGCTGGGGCAACTGGACTAAGTTTCTTGTGCAGGAGCGGTGTCTGAATGGAGTGCTGGTACCGGGTGTGTGATTGGCCAACTCACAGGTAAAAAAGAAAAATTTTAATAACTTTAAACGGTATCCCAGAGCGGAAATGAGTCACTAATTGGCACTCGGGAAAGTTAATGGAGGGAGACGAACAAAGAGGAAGTTAAAATACCAAAGCCCAAGAAAGAAAATTTTACAACTGGATTTAAAATTGGATTTGGAGAAATTAAAAATAATAAAAGAAAAAGAAACTCAAGGAAAAGCACTCTTTATGTGGATTTAAAATATTTTTGACAGCTTTGATACTTAGCTGATCTGAGGATATTGTGGATTTGAGAGAGACATCTGCTGGCGGAAAGAGAGTACTGCAATATTCATTGGAAAATAGAAGAGAAAATAACAGCTGTGACCTTGATTAATAAAAGATAATTTGGAAACTGTGAAGGCATATCTGTTTTCCTGAACTGTTTGGTTTTGACTCTCAATGCTTGTGGAAGATAATAAAGCTTTAACTTAGAGTGGATTGGATAAATATTTGAATTGGATACTATCTGGAATTAAAAAGACACTATATGGACTTTAAAATTTTAATTAAATATAAGTCAAAAGTGTAACAATTTTTTAAATTGACAATATGGAGTCTTGGATTTATGAGGAATTAATTGAGATGTTTAAAATCATGTGTGATTCACTAAAGGGTAATAAAAGTCAGAAATTTTGCTGGAACACACAGAACAGGGAAAAGAGAGCATAAATGAGGAGCAAGAAAATAATATTGAAGGAAAAGGAATTGAATGCAAAAAGCAGTTAGATGATTTCACTGGGATTAACAGTGGCAAAAAAAGAGTGGATGGGGGAAATATTCCCCCAAAAAGAATCAATCAAAGGGAAAAGAAGGAGATAGTGGAAAGAGATTAGGAAAAAGCTTGGGGAGAATTTCTCCAGTAATATATCTAAAAGTGAGAAAAAGGATTCAAGAGAAAAGATATAATAAATACAAAAAGAAAAAAAAAAGAAAAAGTTAAAAGAATGGGATAAAAGGAGGAAATTATTAAGAAGTGGAATTTTGGAGAGACCAAGAGAAAATGGTTAAAAAGGGGGAAAATAGTGGAAAGGAGGAAAGGAAATAAGGTATATATTAGTAGATTTAAGGGATTGTATTAATATTATTAATTGTGAATGATCAATTAAGTTAAAGGGTTTTAATATAAGAAGTGAATTTGATGATGTATATTGCTTATAGCAAAACAGAATAGCAGATGAAATACGAAATGGCAATTGGGTTCAATTATGAGACAAGTTAAATTAATAGACAAAATTGAAATGTTAAAAAGAGGGATGGGGATTTTGAGAAATATATTCTGCAAATGGAGTAATAAGATAATTGATGTTATTGTAAGAAACTAGGAATTAAAGGGCGGATAGTGATACTGTTTATGTATTATGTATTAAGAAGAGATTAAAATAAGATAAAGAAAGATGGAAAAAGAATATTATGGCCAAAATTGGAAATATGTAAAATATACTTGGGAAAAAAAAGAGTTGAAATAACAAGATATGGTGAAATAACAAGATATGGCGAAAAATGATGAATTTGTGATAAAGAATTATATAAAAGGGATGAATATGGCAAAAGAGGGAAGATTGGAATAGTTTATAAAAATTAATATATATAAGATGTATAAGATGTGATCCGGTCAACACTCTGTTCATAAAATATGTATGATGAGAGAAAATTTTTAATAAAGCTTGTTTACAAAATAAAAGAAAAAGAAAAAAGAAACTCTCCTAAGCAGGCAAGATAAGAAAACAGAAGTTATGGAAGAAAAAGGAAAAGTCAGCAAGAGGGCAGAGTAATTTGGCAAGACAGTTATTGCTAACAACTTGATGACCCAATACCTGTAAAACAGTCCAAAAAAAGAACTAGAAATGATGATGCCAGCCTGTCAAATCTAGGATGTAGTTTTAAAAAGTGTTTTTCTTTTCTTCATTTATATCACTTTAAACATTTTTTGGAGAGTTGTCATAAAAAAAAAAGAATGTCTGTTTGTTCTTATTTTCTATACCTCTATTCTATTTTTCTTGCATCTTCAGCTTGACTACAGCAAATAGAATCCAATTGGCTTCCATGTTAATTCTGATAATAAATTGAAGTTTTCTCCTATATTTTTGAAGTCAACCTTTCTTAACCTAGATGAATTGAAATTACAGTTGCCAGACTTTAAACATATTAATTAAGACTTCTAGGACTATAATTTTAATACATCTTGCCAGAGTCAACCCCTCCAGGTATTGTACGCAAGTAATCCTCAACTTATGACCACAATTGAGCCCAAAATTTATGTTGTTAAATGAGAAATTTGTTAAGTGAGTGTGAGTGCCCCATTTTATGGTTTTTCTTGCTACATTTGTTAAGTGAATCACTGCAGTTGTTAAATTAGTGACATGGATAGAGTAGAGTAGAGTAGAGTAGAATAGAATAGATAACTTATTGTCACTTTGAATGTACATTCATCAGCATACATTAGAATGAAATTTCATTGCATAGAAAATGTTAAGTGAATCCGGTTTTCCCATTGACATTGCTTGTCAGAAGGTTACAAAAGGTGATCACATGACCCCAGAACACCACACCATAACAATCATAAATGTGAATCAGTTGTCAATCATGTGACCATTCGGATGTTACAACAGGCATAAGTGTGAAAAATGGTCATAAATAACATTTTTCAGTGCCATTGTAACTTCGAATTGTCACTAAGTGAACTGGTGTAAGTCGAGGACTACCTGTACCAGACTAGAAAACCAATGCTATTTAGGTCAGGATAACTTTTACCAAAAAGTAATAAAAATGGAATCTTGTAAGTTGGAATGTGCTTCCCTCTCCCACTTCATGTGAACTAGAGAAGGACTTGTCTGAGTTACAGTATTTACTCACATTACATTCTTGGCCTGGGCTCAGAGACTAGATTAGACTAGACTAGACTGGACTAGACTAGACTAGAGCTGGAAGTGATCTTGGAGGTCTTCTAGTCCAGACCCTTGCTGAAGCAGACCCTTGCTGAAGCAGGAGAACCTATACCCGTGATGGCGAACCTATGGCACGGGTGCCACAGCTGGCACATGGAGCCATATCAGTGGGCATGCGAGCTCAGCTCCGACACACATGCGTGCACCAGCCAGCTGATTTTTGGGCCTTCTGGGCCCACCAGAAGTCAGGAAATACAGTTTCTGGAGGGCCTTAGGGTGGGGTGGGGAAGGCTGTTTTTGCCCTCCCCAGGCTCCTAGAAAGACTCTGGAGCCTGGGGAGAGCAAAAATCGGGCCTACCGGGCCCACTGTGCCATCACGTGCCAAAAGCGGGGGAGAGACATGGGGGGGCACATAGAATTATGGATGTGGGCACACGTGCGTGTGACCCCACCGCGCTCCCCCCGCTTTTGGCACACGATGGCAAAAAGGTTAGCCATCACGGATCTATACAATCTCAGACAAGTGACTGACTGTCCCGTCTCATGCACAGAAGAGGAAGCAATTGGTTCTTAATTTGCTGATTTGGGTGAGATGGGAAAAGCAGTAGTGGAATCCAACAATTGGAGGGCATCTTAACCCATTGTGTGGACAGAACTCTTGGCCATCACTGTGAGCAACGTGGAAGAAAGGGTTAAAATCCATGAATGGTTTTCTTAAATAGACTCTCCAAACAGTTTACACACAGAAGAGAAGAAGCTGGTGAATGTGATGGGGAAAAGCTCTTAGGAAAGGCTAATTACAGCAGGGGCATAAAATTGAGCTATAAATTTAGATGTGCTGCTGCTGCTAATGACATAAAGGTATTTCCTAAATAAAGTTTAGTTTTATTTTCTTTCATGTAAGACCCAGCCTTGGGAATACTTCCTCATAAAAGACTGGACTCCTAACTGCAGTGCCTCTCACTTCATGGACTGTTTCTGCTGTACAATCTGTCCAATAATTACCATAAGCACAAGCAACAATATACCTATAAATCAGGGTTGAAAACACAATTCAGTTCTCTATTTTGATGTTCTGATTTGGGACAGAGCCAGATAGCAGGCACCATTTGAATTTAACTATTGCTGATTAGAATGAGGCAGAACTAGGGCATGTAACAAGAGGAGGAGAAAATGTACGTATATTAGAGAAGATTTTGTACACTATGGGTTTTGCATTGTGATATATGAACTGGATTATATAATAATTGGATTAGATAATAATTCTCACAGCTGAATGGTTCTTTGAATTTTTATTTCCCACTGGGAAGGGTTTGTAGCTCTGTAATGGAGCCTGTGCTTCAGGTAATTTCAAGGGTTGCATCTTCAGTTTAAAAAACTAGGCAAAAGCCTGAATTTTGTGAAAAACCGCAATCTACAAATTTGGGAGCTCTATACTAGTCAGAGTTGAAGTATTGGGGGGTGAAGGATTCTGTGGTATAAAGCAGTGGTGGAATCCATTTTTTTACTACCAGTTCTGTGGGCGGGGCTTGGTGGGTGTGGTGTGGCTTGGTGGGCGTGGCTTGGTGGGCATGGCAGGGGAAGGATATTGCAAAATCTCCATTCCCTCCCCACTCCAGGGGAAAGATACTGCAAAATCCCCATTTTCTGCCTACTTCTGGGGGAACGCTATTATAAAATCTCCATTCCCACCCCACTCTGGGCCTAGCCAGAGTTGGTATTTGCTGGTTCTCTGAACTACTCAAAATTTCCGCTACCAGTTCTCCAGAACCTGTCAGAACCTGCTGGATTTCACCCCTGGTATAAAGTGCCCACTTTTGTTCTCAGTTCAGTTCAGATCTAAAAATCTTAGCTATTAAGAAAACAATCACATTGAAGTAATGCTTTCATTTACAATAAAAAAAAGAAATCAAAATGGTTTGCTAAACTAGATAAACTACTGGCTTAAGACAAATAAGAAACCTTTGTACACTAGGCAGTCCAATTTTAAAACCCACGATCACAAAATCAACAAGCGCTCTGAGGGGAAAGGCAGTTTAATAATAGGAAATATAATAAATAAATAAATAAAATAAAAACTAAGAACAGCAACATTTAACATTTATGTCTAATAGTCTATCCAATAAATATCTAGCTCTCCATGGTCACTTTCCTATTCCTATTCTAAGAATGATGATGATGATGATGATGATGATAATAATAATAATAATAATTGTTATGTCCTTATAAGGACATCCACCTGGGATTGGCTGAAGATCCTTTCGGCGGGAGTTTTGAATCCCTGGCAGTGGGCGGTGCGTCTGCTGGAGCAAATATAAGGAGAGCTCCAGCAGCGCAGTGCCAGTTCAGTTCTCGTTAATAAACGTTGTTACTTGAACTCTGCTGGTCTCATCTTCTTCCTGCGCCGATCTAACACTGGCGACGAAGGACTAGAGAAGAACCAACCGCGTGGCACGATCGCCATTCCGAGCTGAAGTCACTTGCCGCGGTCTGAGAGATGGCAACGCCGCGAGCGCCGTTCGCCTCGCTTGCTCCATTCAACCCCGGCCGGGAGAAATGGAGCTCCTATATGATCCGTTTCCGCCAATTCCTTCGGGGAAACGGCTACAACAACCTGGACGACGAACGGAAGAGGGCTCTCTTCCTAGCTCACTGTGGAACCAATGTCCTGGAGCTCGCCATCAACCTCGTCGCACCCAGGGACATCGAAGTCATGTCCTGGGTGGATCTACAGACTGCCCTGCAAGACCACTATGCCCCCACGGGCACCCCCATCTTGAATCGGTTCACCTTCCGCCAACACAATCAGAAGGAAGGCGAATCTATCAAAGATTTCGTGGCGGCATTGCATCAAATTGCAGCAAACTGCGAGTTTGAAAACATTGACCATGCCTTACGCGACGGGATCGTGTTCGGGATGAGAGATGCAAGCCTCCAAAAGAAATTCCTAAGCAGGAAAAGACTTTCCCTAAAAGACGTTCTCAAGGAGGCTACGGCTGCTGAAACATCGGAAAAAGCAGCCGCAGAAATGCTCAAATCACAAGGGATCCATAAGATCCGCAAGTCGACCCCAGAGTCATCTGAAGAATCTGCCACACCATCGGATTCGGAGAAGGAGATGGCCGTTTTCAAAGTTTCCTGCCCATCAAGGCGGGAAATTCAAAAAGATGGCCGCCGCAACGATCAGTGCAGCAGTTGCAAGGGAAACCATCCCCGCCAATCCTGCCGCTGGCGTGACGCAACCTGCCGACGTTGTCTGAAGAAGGGGCACATCGCTGAGGCATGCAGAGCCACTGATCCGGTTCCCGAGTCGATCAGGCCCCGGAATCCTGAAAATCGCCGCGATACCCAGAGAACATCCAAACAGTCCTCATTCCAGCACAGACGCGACAATCGCAATGATTCACAGGGCAGCACGGTGAATCAAACAACTATCACCCACACCTGCAGCAACAGTGCCACCAAATTCCATGTGACACTGTTGGCCGAAGGCTTGCCATGGAAGATGGAGGTAGACTCTGGCTCCGTCTATTCCATCATTGACTGGCACCAAGTGAAGAGACTGAAGCCGGCACTAACCAGGCGCCAACTTGAGCCCCTACACTCCCGACTGGTGGATTTTGGCGGGAATCCCATCGGCCTCCTTGGAAGAACCAGCCTTCAAATCGCCTTCAAACAGTTCCGGGGCCAGCTCCGTGGTCCCAACGGCTGGGACCACTCTATGCCTAGCAGGGTCGTTGTGGAGCATAGCCGCCCGACCCTGCTAGGCGTAGAGTGGTCCCAGCCGTTGGGGCTTTCTATTGGAGGCATCCACCAGATTAGTGTAGGCGAACTCGACTCACTCATCGGAGAGTTCCAAGAAGTCTTCGATGGTAAGTTAGGGACTTTCACAGGGAAGCCCATCTCCTTTAATCTGGACAAGGGGGTAACCCCAATTCGGCTCAAGCCCCACCGGGTTCCATTCACCTTGCGATCCAAAGTAGATGCTCAGCTAGATAAGCTGATTGCCCAAGGCGTCCTGGAACCCATCGATCATGTTTCATGGGAGACTCCCATTGTGACCCCAATGAAGCAGGATGGATCTGTGCGCATCTGCGCTGATTACAAGGTGACAATCAACAAGGCGTTGCCGCAGAGCGCATACCCTGTGCCAGTAGTGCAGCATTTGCTTCACTCACTCGGCAAGGGCAAAATTTTTGCAAAACTGGACCTGGCCCAGGCTTACCAGCAACTGCCAGTTGATCAACAAACGGCAGAGGCTCAAACAATTGTCACCCATAGGGGGGCATTTAAGTGTAACCGTCTCCAGTTTGGAGTCAGTGCCGCCCCAGGAATTTTCCAATCTATGATGGAACGCCTTCTCCAAGGCGTTCCAGGGGTGGTGCCTTACTTCGATGATGTTCTCATCTCCGGGGACTCAAAGGCACAACTCCTTGACCGGCTGAGGCTTGTACTCCAGCGGTTCAGAGAGAAGGGTTTGAGAGTCAGACGGGACAAGTGCATCATTGGGGTACAGGAGGTCGAGTTCCTGGGCTATCTCATAGATAGCTCTGGCATCCACCCCACCAAATCAAAAGTTAAAGCTATCCATGAAACGCCCAGCCCCCAAAATAAAGCGGAGCTTCAGGCTTTCCTTGGATTGCTTAACTTCTATGCAATATTCCTCCAACAGAGAGCCACAATTGCTGAGCCGCTACATCGCTTACTGGCAAAGGCGGCTTCCTGGAGGTGGGGCCGCGAGGAGGAATCTGCCTTTCGAGCCGTCAAAGAACTTTTGACATCCAACAGCGTTCTCATTCAATACAATGAGACGCTGCCCATCAGGCTCACCTGCGACACTTCACCTTATGGAGTCGGCGCTGTCCTCAGCCACGAACTGCCTACCGGCTGTGAAGCCCCCATTGCCTATTTCTCAAAGACTATGTCCAGCGCTGAGCGCAACTACAGCCAACTGGACAAAGAGGCATTGGCAATTGTTGCAGGGGTGAAGCGTTTCCACGAATACCTCTATGGACGACGTTTCACCATTGTCACCGACCACAAGCCGCTTCTGGGCCTCCTCGCTGGTGACAAGCAAACCCCCGCCTTCATGTCACCTCGAATGACTCGCTGGGCCATTTTTCTTGCCGGCTATTCGTATAGACTTGTCCATCAGCCTGGAAAGTCTATTGCAAACGCCGACGCACTAAGCAGATGCCCATCTGCAGAAGCCGTTGAAGACCCGGCTCCCACACTTGAGCTGCTGCACATTGACAACGACAGCAGCTGTCCGGTCACATCTGCCGACGTGGCCACGCACATGCGGAACGACCCCATCCTCCGCCAAGTCCAGTCCTGGATCCTGAGGGGATGGCCGGCGCGAATCGACAGCGACGACTTCAGCCCGTTCAGCCGCAAGCAAGGGGAGCTGTCCACCATGAGCGGCTGTTTACTATGGGGAGATTGGGTGCTGATTCCCAGCACTCTCCAACGGAAAACGCTTGAGGCTCTCCATAAAGGACACCGGGGCATCGTCCGGATGAAAGCCCTGGCACGTAGCTACGTCTGGTGGCCATCACTGGACAAAGACATTGAACAATGGGTCGCCAGGTGTAGCCCGTGCCAAGAAGTCAGAGCAGCGCCGCCACAGTCAGACCCGACGCCTTGGGAGGCTCCTAGCTCCCCCTGGTCTCGGATCCACATAGACTTTGCGGGTCCGATCCAGGGGCGCCACCTTCTCATCGTGGTCGATGCCTTCTCGAAATGGCTCGAGGTCATCCCCATGGCATCTACCACAACAGAAGCCACAATCCGCGCTCTCCGCCGGCTTTTCGCAACCCATGGGCTTCCGGACGTTTTGGTTTCCGACAACGGTCGCCAACTTACGTCCGACAAGACCAAAGGGGAACCCCGAAGCACCGCGGGGTGGACAGCAGTCAACACCCCAATGCCCAAGACCTATCCCCTGACGACAGTAGCCAAGTAGACCGGGGACAACCGAGCAGGGGAGGCCAACATCAACCCTGCGAAGTAGGTGACCGACACCCCAGGGAGGGGGACCTCCATCCAGCACACCAGAGGGCACCCCAACAACAGCCCGACCGCGCAGAAGACCAACCCTGCGAGGAAGGCCTCCACCACCCCTGCAGGGGAGGCCTACACCAGCCCAACCAGGGCGAACACCCCAATGACGAGAATCGGCGACCGCCACAGCAACGCCAACCCTGCGGAGAAGGCTTACACCACCCCTGCAGAGGAGGCCGCGAAGGGCAGCAACCACCCCAGTGGCGCCAACCTTGCAGAGAGGGCCTACACCACCCCTGCGAAGGAGGCCTACGCCACCCCAACAAAGCCGGCCCTTCACCAACCTGAACCACCTGCCGCCCCGGGAGTGGATCGGACTCAACTGGAGAACCCGAGGGCCTGACCCAGCAACCACCGCCGGACTCGCACCCAAGACCGAACCAGTGCAACCCCGACCCAGTGGGAACCCAAGGGACCCACGTGGCTCAGGAGTTCCGGACCGGTCGAGGGCGAGGACCTGTGCCGGCGATTCCATGGCTCGAGCGGGAACGAAGAAGACCAGCATCGCCCGCAGGCGGAGGTCCACGACCCGGCCGGAGGTTCGGGAGCATCGCCCACATCCTCGACGGCCAGATCCAATCCGACTCCAGGGAAAAAGCCCAGAGCCGAGAGAGCACCTTCCGACCAGGAAGGCTTTCAGCCAGCAAATGGACTGCGCAGGTCTACGCGAGCAAGTAGATGCTCTGCGTACCTCAGTGACTTTTTCCTTGATGGACAGACTAAGAACTAGGGGGGAGGAGTGTTATGTCCTTATAAGGACATCCGCCTGGGATTGGCT
The DNA here is from genome assembly GCA_030761175.1 of Masticophis lateralis. Classification (NCBI taxonomy): domain Eukaryota; kingdom Metazoa; phylum Chordata; class Lepidosauria; order Squamata; family Colubridae; genus Masticophis; species Masticophis lateralis. Next base: position 199,389,900 of record JAUDYJ010000002.1, read on the forward strand.
GAAGATCCTTTCGGCGGGAGTTTTGAATCCCTGTCAGTGGGCGGTGTGTCTGCCGGAGCAAATATAAGGAGAGCTCCGGCAGCGCAGCGCCAGTTCAGTTCTCGTTAATAAACGTTGTTACTTGAACTCTGCTGGTCTCATCTTCTTCCTGTGCCGATCTAACAATAATAATAATAATAAAAATAATAATAATAATTTTATTTCTATACCGCCCCAGAGAATGATGCTTATTTCTCATCAATAACATGACTATACCCAAAAGGGGATATCAGCACATTGGGAAAAATCCCCAAGGTTTGTATAGGCATTACTTGTCCTCACCAAAAGAAATCTATAAAAGTGCATGGTGGTGATAGCAAAATACCCCAGTGATGGTTGACCAGGCTTGGTGAGCATTTAATATAGAGTGATTGGAGGCATGGAAAAACCTGAAAAATCAGTTGGCAGATGGCTACCAGATCTGGACTGCAAACATTTGCATGGTAAAAAAATGGTGGCAGAACAATACATAAATGCCAACAGAAGAGAATGTTTGTAGTGCTCAGAGAGCACCGAAGACTTTACACTACAGAAAAATCCCATCTATTTACTGCTATCTAATGGCCCTCCAGGGCTTTGCTGCCAAGATTTGGGAGCCAATGTTGTTCTATGACGATGCCTTAGAACATTCCACATTATAGCATTTTGCTGAATTTTCCCCAGTGTATACTTTACCATCAAATGGTTTAACAAATGAGTCCCTCTGGATTTTACCCAGCTAGTAGTTGCTGATCGGGGGAGGGGGGGCAGTGCTCGTCTCTGTTTCAAGGCCATTGAGCCAGTGCTGTCTGAAGACATTTTCACCATCAAATGGTAGAGATTAAAATTAATTAAAGGAAATAGTTTTTACTTCACTGATAAACCTTATCACAATATCTGTCTGCTCCAGGAGTGAAATCTGGCAGGTTCTGACAGGTTCTGGAAAACCGGTAGCAGAAATTTTGAGCAGTTCGGAGAACCAGCAAATACCACTTCTGGCTGGCCCCAGAATGGGGTGGGAATAGAGATTTTGCAATATCCTTCCCCCAGGAGTGGGGTGGGAATGGAGATTTTGCAGTATCCTTCCCCTGCCATGCCAACCAAGCCACGCCCACAAAACCGGTAGTTAAAAAAAATTGGAATTCACCACTGGTCTGGTCTGTATTAGCGAACAGGATGCTGAAAAAAATGATCTGTTGGTTTAGACTGAATTGTATTTCCTTAAGTCTTTCTCCTTTTCCAGCTCAGCTTTCATTTGCAGTCTGTATATATTCATACAGAAGGCAGTCTGATTGATTCTAGTGGAGATTGTGAGTAAGTAGCAAATTCCTTTCCTTTCTCAATCCCTGGCAAATTTTCCTCTGAACTCATGCCAATCATTCTTAACTCCATTTTGAACCCAGAGTCAGCTGAAGGGTTAACACAGAAAAGCATCTTTGGAAGAGAAACAGCGAGGCTCCAGTGAACCCTTAAATTCAGATTGCTTTGAATAATGAAAGCATTTTAGACAATAAGCTGTATTACTTACTAATCTGACATTATGGCAAATAGGAGAAAGGCAAGATAGTGTATGATGAGAAATTACATGTCTCGCCAAAAGCAGCAAAGTTTTAAAAGAGATGCTAACAGAAGTGATCTCTGTCTCTGTCTCTCTCTTTTATTTTTAATTTGATTTATATGCTGCCCTTCTCTGAAGACTCAGGGTGGCTTACAATGTGTTAAGCAATAGCCTTCATACTGTCGTATATTTATACAAAGTCAGCTTATTGCCCCCACAAACTGGGTCCTCAATTTACCTACCTTAGAAAGGATGGAAGGCTGAGTCAACCTTGAGCCTGGTGAGATTCGAACTGGTGTAATTGCAGACAGCTGGATGTTAATTATGGTGCTTAGTCTGCAGAGCTATCCAGGCTCAATTCAGGCCCTTGATGTATTTGCATCTGAATAGATGGAATTCAAATTAAATTTTTCAAGTTAGCATTCAAATTAAATTTTTCAAGTTAGAAAAAAAAGAGGAAATCAAAGTTAGGGTAATAGTGGGTAAAACAGGAAAGAAAAGCTTGTATTTGCTCACTTGTATGTACATTCAAGGTTAATGAAAATGAAAACTTAGTTCTAATAGGAAAAAATATGTATTTCAGAATACCTAAACTAAGTTCAGAACCAGCAACCAGCAACCAATTATCATAGCTCTTTGGATTGCAAAGTGAAAGTCTTTGTCAAAATCATGACATTCTGAAAGTGGCAACTAAAGGAATTGATTCTTACTCTGCTTTGGCCTGGCACTGACCATTAACTCTAGTTCTGGACCCCAAAAGATGACTATAATGATGCCAACAGGATAATAACAAATTTCTTGTGAATTGCCAGTTCAGCTGTTGCTGCATGAAATATTAAATATATGGCTTATGTAGTTAAGAGTCCATTTCAGCCTCAGAAATGTCTATAAGTTGCTTCTTGTTGCCAAAGAAAGAATGAAGGAGATTGACTATTAAGAAGAAGCAAAACTGAAATAAGTGCTGCAGATTGTTGCTGACATTCAAAAGAAACTGCAAGTAGTGATTGTGCAGAATGTTGCTATGGATAATAGCAATTACGTATTATTTTGGACTAATGAAAACAGCAGGGTTAGCTTGGACTGCTGGCCTGCTTAAGTCTAGTGGATTTCAAAAGAACAATAGGAAATAGTGCTTCTGAACCCAGAAGTTGAAAAAAAAGTTTTGATTACAGAAGCAAACATATTTTGTCTGGGAAAAGAGTGGGTGTAAAGTTATGGCTTGTCTTTTAGATGGTCAGAAAGATGCCCAACTGAAATCTTTGAAGAATAGAAAATAGAATAGGTATGGAGGCAGCCTTGAAGAAGAATTTCAAACTACTAAATAAAAGACAGCTTAGCCCTGAAAGAATCATGGGGCTGAAAGAAATCTTGGAGGTCTTCTAGTCCAATCTCCTGCCCAAGGCAGGAGTCCTTATATTATCCTGAACAAATGGTTGTACAATCTTTTCTTGAAGACTTCCAGCAATGAAGCACACAGACTCCAGTAGGCAAGTTGTTCCATTGTTTAACCATTCTTATTGTTAGGGAATTCTTCCTTATTTTCAGGTTGAATCTCTCTCTGATGAGTTTCCACTTATTGTTTCTTGTCCTGCCCTCAGGTGCTATGGAGAATAAATCAATCCCCTCTTCCCTATGACAGACATTCAAATATTGGAAGATAGCTGCAATGTTACCCCTTAGTCTTCTCTTTGTTAGGCTAAACATATCTAAGACATTCATCAAAAGTTAAACATATCCTTAACTGTTCATAATACAGTTTAGCCTTCAGACCCCTTAACATCTTTGTTGCTCTTCTCTGCACTCTTTTTATAGTCTCAGCATCTTTTTTACATTGTGGTGACCAGAACTGGATGTGGTATTCCAAATGTGGCCTCACTAGTGCAGTATAGAGTGGTACTATCATTTTCCATGATTTAACCCTATCTCTTTGTTGATGCAGCTTAGAACTGCATTGGCTTTTTTGGAAGCTGTAGCACAGTGCTGGCTCATATTTAAGAGATGATCAATCAGGACACCTAGATCCCTCCCATTCTTACTACTGTTGAACCAGGTACCTCCAATTCTATACCTATGCATTTGGTTTTTCCTGCCTAAGTACAGGGACTTAATTTTCTCACCACTGAACTGCATTTTGTTGGTTAAGGCCCAATGCTCAAGTCTGTCAAGATCTTTCTGAATCTTAAGTCTAATCTTCCAAAGTGTTGGCAATTTTCCCCAGCTTGGTGTCATCTACAAATTTGATGAGTTTCCCTTCTCTCACCTCATCTAGATCATTTATCAAGATCTGAAGACCATTGGGCCCAAGATAGAACCTTGAAATATCTCACTGTATGCTTTCCTCAATTTAGATGTAGCTCCACTAAGGAGTGTACTCTGAGTGCAGTTGCAACTGTCAATTCATTTGGTGGTGGTATTGTCTATTTGACATTGTTCTATCTTATCAAGAAGTGAGTTGTGGCCTACTTTATCAAATGCCTTACTGAAGCTCAAGTACAGTATATCCAGAACATTTCCCTGATCTACTCATTTAGTCACTTTATCAAAGAAGGCAGTAAAGTTTCTCTGGTGTGATCTGTTTTTAACCAACTAATGCTGGCTTTGAGTAATCACCTTGTTCATTTCTCACAAATCCACTGTGTGACTATGTTTTCCAGGATTTTCCTGGGTATTGATGTCAACCTAATTGGTCTGTAGTTTCCTAGATTCATTTGTGTACCCTTTTTGAAGATTGGAATAACATCAGCTCTTTTCCAGTCCTCTGGTAGTTCCCTGGTGCTCCAGGAGTTCTGAATGATTTTATTCAGTGATTCCAAGATCATAGGGAGGAGTGAGTGAGAAACGCTGCCCTACCTTGATTATCTTTGATATAAAGGGAGTGAGTAGGTGAGAAAGAATCTCTGTCAGGCTTTCAGGATGCTATTGTTACATCCTATATCAAAAAAGGAGAATTTAAATGTCTCTTTTCTAGCCTAACCTACCTTGAAGGGCTGACATGTACTGAAATGGAGAACAAGAAACAAGCTTATCAGATGTCTTAGAAAATTAATCAAGAATCAAAGAAACAGAAAATTGATGAGATATTTAGTGGCTACATGAGGGAGCCAAAGAAATAACCAAGTAAACAGTGCAAGTTGAAAAAGGAAAGATTTTCTGTTCCTTTATTGCATTAGGAAATGAACCAAACTCTCCTAATATTAGATGGAGAGTTTTATCTACACCTGAATTCTAACTAATCATGTTCATTATAGGCCCCTAAGTCCCAGTTTAAATACCTGGAGCTTTTGGCCAATTCAAGTAATCATTTTTTTAAGTATCAGCTTGAAACCAGTCTTATATAGCAATTGCTATGAATTCTACTACTGCTTTAAATAATAACACTACTTTTCTGGCTTGCTTACTTTATAATGACCCAATTGAGAGGTCAGTGGGACCAAAATGTGGTATATACATTTTAAAAATGGCTACAATGTTTATTCACAGGGCTCAAGAGGAATATAATTCTATACACCTATGCACCTATACACCTAGCCTGTAAGATAGGTCCAAAAATATTGTTAACTAGCCAAGGGTCACCTAATAATTATATATACTTTACATTAGATAAAACTCTTTTCCTGGAAAACCCTTCTGTACTTTAGTGAAGTGTTATAAAGTTAGCCTTTTGAGATACTCCAGACAAGAAGCACACACAAGTACCCAAAAAACTAGCTCTAACTTTATGCAAATATTAGATTACTGGTTATTAGAATCTTGCAAATCTGAAAGTACATCTCTTTCCCCCTTTACTTTTACAATCCAAAAAACTAGGGAAGGGCCCTTTTGGGAGGTATGCCACGTTTCTGCAAGCTCATCAGCTGCTTATTTGATTGTTGTCTAGTCTTCAGTTCTTCCTCCTGTCTCCCCAAGTCATCCCACATATATTACACAGAAGGAAAGTAGCAACATCATCTGAACAATTATTTCTCCTTTAATTCCATAGTTGGTAAAAATCAATGGAACCACTGCAGCATCAAATGAAAGAAGAATAGAATAGAATAACATAGTTGGAAGGGACCTTGGAGGTCTTCTAGTCCAAGAAGATCTAGTCCTGCTTAGCCTAGTCCTGCTTAGGCAGGAAACCAGTGGTGGGCTGCCCCTGGTTCGGACTGATTCGCATGAACCGGTAATAAAACCGGCGGGAGACCCCGCCCACCATCCTGGATGTCATCATTGGTGATATGCGCATGCGCAGAAGCAAGGCAAGGTGATGACGAGCGATCCTGTTGCGAACCTGTAGTAAAGGTAAGTAGAACCCACCCCTGCAGGAAACCCTACACCACTTCAGACAAATGGTTATCCAACAACTTCTTAAAAACTTCCAGTGTTGGAGCATTCACAACTTCTGGAGGCAAGTTGTTCCACTGATTAATTGATTAGTTTCCACCCATTGCTTCTTGTCCTGCCCTCAGGTGCTTTGGAGAATAGCTTGACTCCCTCTTCTTTGTGGCAGCCCCTGAGATATTGGAACACTGCTATCATGTCACCTCTAGTCCTTCTTTTCATTAAACTAGACATACCCAGTTCCTGCAACTGTTCTTCATATGTTTTAGTCTCCAGTCCCCTAATCTTCTTCGTTGCTCTTCCCTGCACTCTTTCTAGAGTCTCAACATCTTTTTTACATCGTGGCAACCAAAACTGAATGCAGTATTCCAAGTGTGGCCTTACCAAGGCATTATAAAGTGATATTAACACTTCACGTGATCTTGATTCTATCCTTCTGTTTATGCAGCCTAGAACTGTATTGGCTTTTTTGGCAGCTGCTATACCCTGCTGGCTCATATTTATGTGGTTGTCCACTAGGACTCCAAGATCCCTCTTACAAGATGACTTTTTCAAATCAGGTACGACTTTGGCAACTTCGTGGAGATTTATTGACAACAATACAGAAGCCATTTGCCACTGTTTTCTTCTGGGAAGTTAGTTTAACTTTCCATGCTAGACAACAACTGGTTTACTCCTGATGTTGCTGAAAAAGCAGCTTCCATCACCATAAGAAAAAGTGTTCTTTTTCACAAGAGCCCTGTCCAAGGAGCAGGAATTAACAATGATCATAGCCTCAATCACAAACCATAAATTCAGTCTAATGAGGTTAATTGAAAAGCTTCTCCTGAAGATATTTCTACTGTTACCAACATTGTAGTTTTTTGCTACATGACAAGTTAGATGACAACAAATCTTTTCTTGCAACAAGATATAATTTATTTTGCTTTTATTCAGATGAATTAAGTTCATCCATCTTTTCCAGGTTACGTTTACACAGTCACTGGCAAAGCTGAGACTGCATGTTTGAACTAGCACATTGAAAATAAGGTCAGTTTCCTTTCCTGGAAAATAGCTTGCATATGAAGTAAAATGGTCCATGAAGGCTATAAGAATTTGCTGTGCAAAGTAATTTTGACTTGAAAAGTTTGTCATTACTAGATACTTGCATCCTGTTTCTAATTCAAAAGCATTTAAAATCAATTCACTCTGATTTATTTTCCTGCTAAACAGTTTGGGGAACGATTGTAGTTGCTACCCGCATCTCGTCAGAAGGCAGGGCTACAGTGACAGTAGAACACAGCTAGTAGAATTCCCCCTTTCATTTAGCTCTTAAATCCACTTTGATTTCTGGAATAGGCTTTTTAAAATAACAAGTAATAGTAATAGGTTTCTTGCAGTGAAGAAAGGACTTTTCCTCTTCCTGAACAATGGCATTAATTTCCTTCCTGGTGGAGATACATGAAAATTCATGTATAAAATTCATACCATGAACTATTAATATAGTGCTACTAAGAGCATCAGGAAACGACAGAAGAGTTGGAGACTGGGTCGAAGCATGAAAAAGGTTCCAAGTTGGGGAAAAAAAGCACTCTTTCCATCCAATCTTGCTGGGAAAAAGATCTAAAAATCAGACATGAAACCACTGGGAGGTATCAATGAAACTTTCAGGTGACAGCAGAACCTAGCATCTGATTTCTTGAAATCAGCAACCCGTGGCTCTGGAGCCTCATGTGGCTCTTTCATCCCTCTGCTGCGGCTCCCTGTTGCTGGTCAGCTCCACAATTGGTAGGGCTTTCGGTTAGGACAGGTAGAGGGAAAAGGATGTTGCGCTAGGAGGAGACTCTATGGGAGGGCAACCAAATTCCAGTCGGCAGAGGAAAAAGGATGCCGTGCTATGAGGAGACTCTATGGTGGGGCAACCGACTTCCGGTCAGCAGAGGAAAAAGGACACTGCGCTAGGAGGAGACTATGATGGGGGAACTGGACTTCTGGTCAGCTCCAGAATTGAATGGGGGCTTATGGTTAGGAACTTTGTAGCTCTTTGAGTGTTTAAAGTTGCCGACCCCTGGACTAGAGGAACATCAACGAAGAGAATGAAAAACCTAATCATTCTAGGACACAAAACAAAATAGAAAGGACTAATGAAAGCACATGAAGATCAAAGTATCATTGTATCTGTTAAGGAATATGCGCAGAGTAACCCCTGAGTAGCAAGGTTGTGCACATGAGAAATGACTGAGGGTGATTGTGAATAAGCACTGTCAATACACAGACACACCGAGTTGTGATATTCTTTTACTTTTAGGAAAAAGCAAAGCGAAGTCCAATAAACAACCCAGGTCATACAGTGATAAAGATAGTTAAATTGTCAATCCAGAGATATTCCAAGAACAAAATCTTCTTACCAATTGTTGTTGTCATATGCAATAAAACAGTTCTTCTTCTTTTTTCTTTTTTTGGAGTTGCAAACAGGAACAAGTACACAAGTAAAACAATCAGTAAAACAGTAGAAAACAACAAGTAGCAATGATCAAGCAGTGATCATACAGAGAGGAGCAGAGGTAGCAATAATAATGTAATAAGAAAAAAAAAAAAGCCATGATTCAAGATTCCGCTTAAGGATATTGGCTACAGAGCTAGCCAATCAGAATACAGTATGATGCAATACAGCATTACAGTCTTAAAGCTATACATTACAATTTGACTGCAAACATGCATTGATGGTTTATATATATTGCCAACCCAACCAATTAGACAATAGCCATTCCCTAACAGTATCTGTCCCTTGTTATGTTTCTTTATTATGTGATTGGAATAAGAACCTAAGTAGGATACATTAGCAGTGTCTATGAAGATGAGTTGTTAAATTCCTCCCAAGAAATAACTTAGAAGAAAGCAAAGGTACCAATTAAAACATGCTTAATTAAAACCAATTAGATAAATAAATAATTAAATAATTAAAACCAATTAGACACTCAGACTAACAACATTTTTATAGTATATACACGAGTTAAAAGAGATCCCTTATTCAGGTCCTATAGAGTCTAATTCTTTTGTATAAAGCTAAATTTATACTGGTAAGGTTTTGACAACCATATAAGATAGATTTGGAAATACATGCCTGGCCCGGGGCGATGTGGGGGGAGCACACTTTTCATTTGGGTGTTTCTTATCTTTTAAGGACTGCATTCCTTTTGTGTAATATTGTGGACCAGAATTTTTCAAAAGTACTGTATGGCTCTCTATATTAGTGATGTATAGCAAACCAAGAATTTCTTTCCCTCAGGAAGCATCCGAATTGTACCCGAATTGTATTCCGTATTTCAAGATTTGAGTCATAATAGCAGGATGCCTAAGGAATATCTTTAATCTTGCACCAGTTTGTAAGGCCAGTACTGGAATGCTACATCTGAAATTCTTTTTAGCATTCCAGATCTTTGACAGAGAAGCCAAGCTAATATTGGAGCAGAAGGAAGTTCTTGGAAGCTGATAAAATCCAAGGAGAAAATTATAATCAACAAGAGAACTGAAGTTTTAAAAAAAAATCAAAAGATTTTTTGGATCCAAAAATCCAAAATGCTAAGGTAGTGATAAATTCCAATGTTATTAATCTAGGATAAATTTATCTAATACTTAACTTTTAAAAGGAAGTTACAGAGCAAAAATAGTTTCATACATATTTTGCTTTCAGTGTTGTTAAATGGAATTCTCTTAATATCCAGTAATGAGCCACTAATGGAATGCATAGACCCATTACACTGTCCACAAAATATGTTGGTTATTGAAGGAAAACTGCAAATAAAACATACACCAAAAAAAAAAAAAGAAAAAAAAAAGAAAAGAAAGTAAAGAGGATGTTTGGAAGATTGAACAATGTGACAAAGTGCTAAAGTGTGGAGCAGTGGTGAAATGTAAAATTTGGTACTACTGGTTCTGTGGGTGTGGTTTGGTGGTGGGGTAATGTGACTGGGTGGGCATGGCCAACTTCTTTTGTTTTGCTTTTTTTAAAACATTTTTTTACAACTTATTTGGGCGAATAGCTTGTAAAAAATGCTTTTAAAAGGTAAAAAGCTGTGGCATGTGATCATCACAGCCTTTATTTTACCTTTTAAAAGCAGGAAGTAACAACACCTAGGCAAGTGGGCGGAGCCTTGTGTCGCCATCGCTACTGGTTCTCCAAACCACCTGCCACAATCACTACTTGATTGCCCGATTGGGTCCGAACTGAGAGCATTTCACCCCGGTGTGGAGTTACATTAATAGGAAGACTGAAAAAGGATAGTGGAAGAGGCTATGGAGGTGAAAAATGCATATAAGAGAATAGTTGCTGCCCAAATGAGAAATGTATTGACAAGTGTCAGGCAGTGGCCAGGTGTCAGAAAATTGGTTCTTTGAGGATCCAGAGAAAGATAAATAAGTAAGGAGATTTTAATCTTTATTATTAACTTTAGCAGGGAGGATGTGATGGCTCAGTAGTTAAAGACACTGATCTTCTTAGTTGGAAAACTGACAACCCAGGTTCAAGACCCGAACGCTGTACTACAAGATGAGCTCCCATTCCTGCCCCCAGCTCCTGCCCATCCAGCAGTTCGAAAACATACAAATGTGAGTAGATAAATAGGTACCACTTTGGTGGGAAAGTAACAGCATTCTATGAACCTCGGCATATAGTCATGCTGGCCAGATGACAATGGAAATGTCTTCGGACAATGCTGGCTCCCTTGGCTAAGAAACGGATATAAGTGTCTCCCCCTATCCCCAAGAGTCAGATACAACTGGATAAGAAACATTCACCTTTTATTAACTTTAGCAAACAGATGTAAACAGAAACACAAAAGTATAGCATGCCAGGGAAGATGACAAATCTCCATTCAGCTGTTGGAAGTCTCAGTGAGACAACAAGGAAGAAACTCCAAAATGGCCAGATTATAAAGCATCAGGGCTTATGTCTGGGTTGAAGCTCAGAGGGCAATACTAGGATTTTTATTAAAGCCCAGTACTAAAATCTCATAACCCTGTTCCCCCAGTGACAAAGTTGCAAGGCCTGAACTTGATTGGATGATGCATCTCTTTATCATGTAAACTGACAGAACTCTGTGATGGGAACAAGAGTCTGGGAACTATACAGATAAACCAGGGTTAATCCAAATTTCCTACTGCTGTGTGAAGATCCCCCCTTTATTTAACAACATTATCGTGACTCAGAATGAATTTTAAACTTCTTAACATGAAGGCGAAATTAAAAGATGTCACTACACTCTTCAAAGTACAGTGGACTTCTGCAGGGCCTCCACAAGGCTGAAAAAACATATTGTATAAAGTGCATATAATTAAAGAAAATGCAATGAGAGAGAACAATTAATAGTTAAGATTAAAAGTGGCAGGACTCCCCCACCCAGTGATTTGATGAAAATAAATTATTTTGGAATTGGATGAAGAGGGGTAAATAAACTACCTCTGTAAGAATGAGAGGATTATTTTTTTTCTTTTTGAAAAAAAATGATAAAAAATCATTTGGATGAAACTGAAATGAGGAAATGCAGGAAGGAATGCTTCAGACAAATACAGAAATGATTGCGATATGTGATTATGTCCAACAGTGGAATTAAAATAAACTATATGTCTAAGAAGCAATTCATGAGAAAGAAATCATAAATGTTACAAGATGTTGGAAAACAGTAAGTCTGTTGGTGTAGATGCAGTAATCAGGGGCTGCCACAAAGAAGAGGGAGTCAAGCTATTCTCCAAAGCACCTGAGGGTAGGACAAGAAGCAATGGGTGGAAACTAATCAAGGAGAGAAGCAACTCAGAACTAAGGAGAAATTTCCTGACACTTAGAATAGTTAATAAGTGGAACAACTTGCCTCCAGAAGTTGTGAATGCTCCAACATTGGAAGTTTTAAAGAAGATGTTGGATAACCCTTTGTCTGAAGTGGCGTAGGGGGTTGGACTAGAAGACCTCCAAGGTCCCTTCCAAGTCCATTATTCTAATTAGAGAAATATTAAAGTATGAATGTGTGAGATGTTACTGGTGCAGCTGTACACTTTAGTGAGTGTGGCTGATCAAGCAGCCTTATACGGCCAGCCAACCTTTTTAGAAAATTCACTTTCATTTGCCAAACACCTGGGGGAAAAGCCAGAACATTATAGCTCTTCTAAATAACAGCAGATTGGGGGGTGATTTGGATCTCAGAAGGAACTTGTTGATACTGTTACTTAGGAAAGGTTGAAAAAGTTAATGTAATAGCTATAAGTATATCTCAAAAAATATTTGGCAGAAAGATGGACAAAATGTGAGAAATACAGTATAGTATAGCAAGCTTTATGCCACATGGGGGCTATGCAGCCTAACTTTTTCCTCTTCAGAAAATAATTGAGAATTATATGCCTGTGAAGAAGAAATGTTATTGGACATTGTTATTTACAGAAAGCATATAGGCTTGAATTATAGAATGTTTGGTATTGAAGGTTGGTTGTAGATGTGGTAAGGATGGTACAATAGAAGTAAAGAATCAAAAGTAAATCGAGTACTTATAGAATGGTTCAACGCTGAGCAGGGAATAAACAAGCATATGCAATGTCACTTTGGATGTTTAACAGAGGTGGGTTTCAGCAGGTTCTGGCCAGTTCTGGAGAACTGGTAGCGAAAATTTTGAGTAGTTCGGAGAACTAGTAGATACCACCTCTGACTGGACCCACCCCCAGCTGATTGGGAAGAAATGGGGATTTTGCAGTATCCTTCCCCTGCCACACCCACCAGACCATGTCACCCCCACCAAGCCACGCCCACAGAACTGGTAGTAAAAAAATTGAATTGAATCCCACCACTGTTGTTTAACCTATGTATGGCTAAATAGTGGTTTATGGTGACACAAGAATTGCATTGGGTACATGATTGCATATTGTTATGTAGATATACATATTACTGGATGAACTCAGATAATTTGTAGTAAACTCAAATTCATGATATATTATATGATGGGATGAGGTAGACAGAACTGTAAATTAATATTTCCATGACAAAGATGTAACAGAAAAATGGAGTGAGCATCTATGACAAACGAGGCAAATTGCTTCAATTGACTGCAATTTGTATATTGGCATTTCTTTCATAATCATTTTTAATAAGTGAGATGGGAATGGACAAAATTATGAACGTGTGTGTGGGGAGAGCTGCTCCACAACTTAAAATAGCCTTTTGGATGCCATTATTTTAACGTAGCATCAAATTAAGCGTATGCTTGCACAAAATATTTTGGCCATTTTTAAAAAGTGAACTTGCAGCTTTCAGGGCCTCTGGGTATCTTCTTTCAATCAAAACTGACAGTGACTGTGAAAGTCTTTGTGGTTTGTTAAAATTGCAACTTTTAAAACACTGTGAATATGCTTATGTGAAATTTTTCAAATTGCAAGCAGTCACTGTCAGGAGAACATTTAAAATTAAATGCTACACTGGGAAATAATTTTTAATAAGGTCTTCGCCTTGCGTCTTAGAGTGGAAAAGAGATAGGATAAAGGCAGAATGGTATTCTATAAAGGCCCCATTAAAAGGGGAAATAGTTTGGAAAAGGGAAGATCGAAATCAATGATAAGCATGTATAGTGCTATTTTCTCTGAAAGTGTTTACTTTTTTTAAGATTGTACAGATAGTCCTCAAAGTTACGACTACTCGTTCAGTGACTGTTCAAAGTTACCATAGCATCGAATGAGGAGGGCTTATGATGCAGTCCTCTGCATTCTATTCATTACAGCATCCTCGCTGGATTGTTGCAACTATATACACTTCTGTTTTTTTCTAGTTTTCAACATAATCTTCCTCCAGTGCAGGGCTATACTACCTAGTGGTAGTAGTTATTTCATTTTAACCCTTTAATGTACCTAACAGCAGCAGAATAGGAGTGGAATGATTGCAACTGAGAAGTCAGTGACCAGCTCATGATTTTGGTCACAAGATTCCAATTTTTGATGTTTCTTGTTGGCTTCCCACAAGCAAATTCAATGGGGATGCTGGCAAAAAGTTGGTAGTAGTTTCCACTCTCACCATTTTTTTTTTGCCTACCCATGCTCCATAATGCCTACCTGGTGTACTATCTACCTCTCTGCAGCACCCACTTACTTGCCTATGTTCCACAGTACCTGCCCATGGCGTTCCTCTGCAGCACTTATGCACCTGCTCACCTGCCTGTGTCACCCCACCATAACCTGTAGCTCAGTGATGAAATCTGAACCGGTTTATTACCAGTTCACTGGCTGTGCATGCACACTGCGTACGTCACACCAAATGCGAGGTGTGCACACACAGTGCATGCCTAAAGGAGGCATGCAGTAAGTAGAACAGTGTGTGAGGTGGGGGAGAGCAATCAGCTGTGGCGCACAATCTCTTTTTTTTTTTACTTTTAAAAGCATTGCTTTTAAAAGTAAAAAAAAGCCTCTGATGATTGCGCTGCTCAGCTGTGATCGTCAGAGGCTTATTTTTTACCTTTTAAAAGCATTTTTTCTACAACCTCTTCAGCCAAAGAGGTTGTAAAAAAACCCTGCTTTTAAAAGGCTCTGACAATCCCAGCTGACTTGCCTGATCAGCAGAGGCTTTCTTTTTTTCTTTTTTAAAGCCTCTGATAATCCCAAATGATTTACTTGATCGCCAGAGGCTTTTTTTTCCTTTTAAAAACATTTTTATATAACCTCTTCGGCTGAAGAGATTGTAGGAAAAATTCTTTTAAAAGTAAAAAAAAAAAGCCTCTGATGATCGCGCGGCTCAGCTGGGCATGGGGGTTGGGTGGGCAGGGATTTTTGCTACCAGTTCTCCGAACCACCCGACGCCATCGCTATCGGATCAGGCAATCCAGTCCGAACTGGGAGCATTTCACCCCTGCTGTAGCTCTTACCCATAGTTATCACTTCAGCAACCTGCTTATCTGAGTTTCCTGTCACTTCTGTCTTAATGAGCTATGCCAGGGTGTCAAACTCACATCATCCTGTGACATATTGGGACTTCCTCACCCCACTTCACTAAACTGTGTGTGGGCTTGGCTAGCGCACAACGCATCTGGCCTGTCGGCTGGGAGTTTGACAGCCCTAAACTATGTAGTTTTGGGGTTATTAGAAGCAACCAGTACTGTTCAGATTGCCATTGCTAAATGATGCAGTCACGTGACATTGTGCTTTATAACCTCATTGCTTAGCAACAGAAATTCTGGTCTTAATTGCCATAGTGACCCGAAGACTACCTGTAGTTCATAGGCTTAATGAGAAAAAAACACTCATTTATTTACACTTCTGGCACTCACTAAGAAATTTAAATCCATTGGCTAAAGTGGAGATATACTGAATCACAAATAATAATTCAATAGAGTCTAGTGCTGAGGCAGCAGATCAAGAAATATTCCTTCTTCCCTAAAATCTGTGGACTGACCTTAGAAGATTTGAAGAAATCTGTGGATTTCTTCAAATGGTTTTTAAGCTCAGGTACAGAAGTAAGGGGATATGGTGGCTCAGTGACTAAGATGCTGAGTTTGTCGATCGAAAAGTCGGCAGTTCAGCAGTTCGAATCCCTAGTGCCGCATAATGGGGTGAGCTCCTGTTACTTGTCCCAGCTTCTGCCAACAGAAGTTCGAAAGCACGTAAAAATGCAAGTAGAAAAATAGGGATCACCTTTGATGGGAAGATAGTGTTCTGTGTGCCTTTGGTATTTAGTCATGCTGGCCACATGACCATGGTGACATCTTCGGACAGCGCTGGCTTTGAAACGGAGATAGGCACCGCTCCCTAGAGTCAGGAATAAGTAGCACATATGTGTGAGGGGAACCTTTATTTTACCTTACAGAAGTAAAACTTAGTTAATCGGGTCATAACAAATATAGGAAATCAATTTACTTCCAGATTTTGGAAGGCCTCCTTGCAATGATTAAATATTAAAATTCATTTATCATCTGCCCATCATCCAGCTTGATCAGCCTGCAGTTTAGCGATCCACTGAGTCTGAGAGGGACCATCTTACTGAGATTAGATCTGAGTGAGAAATTTCTCTGTTTGTGCTTTGGGCTTATTTCACTCCGGAGTTTTATTACAGGCTTTTTGACATTCAAGGCCGAACTGACAGACATCAAGAAGCTTCCCAAGTATTTCCATCTCTGTTCAGTGATTAAAGGATTTGTTCCTTCTTTACTATGCAGCACAGAGTTTTAGGAGTTTTCATGTCTTCCTCTGGGATGGTAACTGTGCTAAAATAGTGGGTCCTTTTTGTTTCACCTTATCCAGCAGGAGTTTAGAAAGAGAATAAGGTCATTGAGGCAGTGTGTCACAAGGCAATATCGGTAATGCTTGTCAGCCATTACAGGGGCAATCCATTGTCTCTATGTGGAAATGGCTGCTTTCTCTTTTGGTTTCTTTTTAAGCATTCATGTTGATGTGACAGCTAAACATCCCCGTGACTGTTCAAAAGCAAAGTTAGGCAGCACCTCAAACTAAGAAGGAGAGGTTGCGGGAGATTAAAAGCAAAAATATATTATATCAAACGTCAGATATTATCCTACTTAAGAGATCACCTGCTAGGTTTTTTTTCTTTTTTTATTCTTACTGTTTCATGCTAGAGTTGCCTCACTTAATAGTCTGGTTTGGAAGCATTATTGTTTCAGACAGGAAGGTTGGGCAGAGAGTGGTGAGGATGGCAGAAAAGATAATTGGCAGCTCACTTCCTTCTATCCAGGACATAGCATATAAGCAATGCTTGAGCAGAGTCCGCAGGATTGTCTGGGATGCTAAACATAGCATAAAAAGTAAAGGTAAGGGTTGCCCTTGCACATATGTGCTAGTTGTTCCCGACTCTAGGGGGCGGTGCTCATCTCCATTTCAAAGCCAAAGAGCCAATGCTGTCCAAAGAAGTCTCTGTGGTCATATGGCTGGCATGACTAAACACCAAAGATGCACGGAATGCTGTTACCTTCCCACCAAAGGTGGTCCCTATTTTTCTACTTGCAGTTTTTACTTTTGAACTGCTAGGTTGGCAGAAGCAGGGACAAGTAACAGGAGCTCCCCCCATTACATGGCACTAGGGATTCGAACCGCTGAACGGCCGACCTTTCAATCGACAAGCTCAGCATCTTAGTCACTGAACCACCACATCCCTTACACATAGCATACAGAAGTGTGATTGCAGAAACAATCTGGAAATTCAGGCATCATCAAAGTATAGTCAGGCGATCAAAAATTAGAAGAATTGAGGTTCGGATAGCCATAGAATTTAATGTAACTAAATTCAAACAAAACAGACTTAAATATGGTAACATCACACAGCAAGATACATTTAACCATTTGGATTCTGATAGTTAAAAGTTAAGCAATCAATTTAAAAAATAGCAGACAAAAGAATTTATGTATAAGCAACATTCTCCAATATTTCGAGAAAAAAAAAATATTAAAATTGTGATTCGTCCCTAGGGAGAATGGGGGTAAAGGGGAAAAAAATGAATTACCCAAAGTTCTTCCTTAAGATTTTAACATTGTACTTTTTAAAATTTTACTTCATTATTTCAGTTTTCTAAAACCATGCTTCATTTTCTTATCAAACAATGTAAAGTTATTATATGTTTATAATATAGGTTCCTATTAAAAAGAGAGAGAACGGCAGGAAAGTATGCTAGGGTGTTTCCAACACAGAGCCGGTGGCCAGTGGTAGCTACCTCCACCAGATTTGACCTAATTAAGGTTTTGATTGCCTTGGTTTCTCCAGAGGTTGACAAGAGAACCTCTTCTTTCAGTTCCCCTGTGTTTGAAGCACATTCTTGGGATGGACAGTTGCTCCAACATCTGACTCATTTCACACCTGGTTTAGTCAGTTTCAAGTGCTTGATTATTGGCCATCTCCTGAGGCTGACATTTGTCCAGAGCTAGCTTCTCTGCAACCAATTCCTCCAATTCAAGAAGTCCATGATATAGGAAAACCTGGCAAAACACTTGAAAATGCTGGTTCCAGTCACATACAATACTGTCCATTTTCATCCTTGCCCACTTTCTGCAACTTCCATGCCCCAAATGTCAAAGTGAGATTTTTGATGATTCCAAGGGCATCTCATCTTCCAATGCACAGAACCAAAAACATCAAGCCACAGACAAACGAACAAAAACATGGTTCAGTACAAAATATGAAGTACTCCAACCAGCCATAGTAAACACTATGGCTTTTAGTTGTCATGGATTTCATCTCTCAGGATAACTAAGGGAAGAAGTTAAAACTTCTTTTTTCCTAATGATAGCCTTAGGTCAGAGTTACTTGAAACCTCAGGGAATTTCTTTCACTGTTGTTCATGGATAAATATAAAGATAATTGCCCTGTTAGCTGAGAGGCTATAGCTCATTACTGATAGCTACCCCCTGAATTTCTAAGCCAACTATGGAATGTGAATAGTTAAAGGGTAGCTGATATGGAAGACCAGAAGGAGCTGGCCTGAGCCTCATGCTTTGTTCATTCATTAGTGGAAGGTACTAAATAAGCCCTAGATAATTATTGACAGAATCTTATTTTTTTTACAAATATAGATCGGTCTTTTCAAGGACACACATTAATGCTTTCTGCCTTACAGTATGTATGAAGGCTCCATATCCAGAAAGACTGCCAATAGGGAATGGGAGAAATAGAATCAATGGCTCACATTCTTTATCATACTTAATAAGAAGTATGACACTGAAAAGTAATTTATTTAAAGGTTTAAAGGACATCCCCAAAATTGTTTATTTTGCCCAGATATGTATCTCTGCACAAGCTGTATGAAAGCATAAATGCCTTACAAATAATAATAAAAAGCATCAGTAGGTTAGCAAGGCAAATATTTACCTGTTATCTCCCTTTAATGTATATTATTTTGAAAATAATATGAAAAGTTATTTTCTCTATTATTTTTTCTTACTCTTTCTTGCATGTACCCAACCAAGGGTAGTAAAATAGCAAATAAAATAGATAGGTTTTACACAGGTTTTAACCGGTAGGGAAAAATTCAAAATTTTTCCCTACCGGTTCTGTGGGCGTGGCTTGGTGGGCGTGACAGGGGAAGGATATTGCAAAATCTCCATTCCCACCCCACTCTGGGACCAGCCAGAGGTGGTATTTGCTGGTTCTCCGAACTACTCAAAATTTCCGCTACCAGTTCTCCAGAACCTGTTAGAACCTGCTGGATTTCACCCCTCGTTTTACAGATATAAGGATTTATAAGTTTAGTTAATTAGGTCAGCTCAACATGTTTTATAAGTTGGGTGTCTATAGTTTTTTATATTATGTTTAATTTTTTCTTTTTTGCCCTGGTCACTAATCATAATAAAGTAATGATTTACTAAAATAATAATCTATTCAACCTGTTAAATAGTTTTATCATTTTAGACACAGATGTATTCCTAATCTAGAGGTATTATCTAAATTAGACATCAATCAATTCTAATAATAATTTGTACAGTTACCCAAGATTACATGGTAATATATAAGGGTGAATTTTTCTTGAGCTTTACAAAAAGAGCCTGGTGGCGCAGCAGCTTAAAGTGGTGTTAAAGTGACACCAGCTGCCTGCAATTACTGCAAGTTCGAATCTCACCAGGCTCAAGGTTGACTCAGCCTTTCATCCTTTCAAGGTAGGTAAAATGAGGACCCAGATTGTGGGGGAAATAAGATGACTTTGTATAAAAAAAGAACACTGTTTTTTTGGGGGGGGCGAAAGCCCTACTAAGCAGCTATATACAAAAGTATGAAGGCTATTGCTTAACACATTGTAAGCCACCCTGAGTCTCCAAAGAAGGGTGGCATATAAATTAAATTAAAAAAAAAACCTTCCTTTGGGAAAAGCATCAGAAAGCTGTCCAGAATCACTTTATCAGTGAGATGGACAACACAAATAGGTAAATAAATAAATAATCAAATAAGTGTGATCTATAAAAAGAGTATTAAGTTGTTGTTGTTGTTATTATTATTATTATTATTATTATTATTAATAATAATAATAATAATTAGATTTATATACCGCCCTTCTCCTTACGGACTCAGGGCGGTGAACAGCCGAATAAAAACCAGTACATAAAAGTTAAAATATTATAAAAACAAATATAAATTTGGCTGAAAATTTAAACAGATAAATATTAAAATAAATCAAGTCTAAAAACTCTAAAAGATTTTAAAATTAGAAGGGATCAGGCTAGACCGGCAAGCTGGAAAAGATGAGTTTTCAAAGTCTGACGAAAAGTCCGGAGGTCGGCGATCATTCTCAGTTCTGGAGGAAGATCGTTCCAGAGGGTGGGGGCTACCACAGAGAAGGCTCTCCCCCTGGGGGTCGCCAGCCGGCATTGTCTGGCTGATGGCACCCTGAGGAGGTCCTCTCTGTGGGAGCGAACCGGCCAGACCGGCGAGACGTGACGAGCGCCTGAGTGACTGTGCGTAGGGAGTCCTGATCTAGAAAGGACCGCAACTGGCGTATCAGGTGGACCTGATAGAAAGCCCCACTGGCCACAGCTGTCGTATGATCCTCTAAAGACAGCCATGGGCCCAGGAGGACACCCAAGTTGTGCACCCTTTCCATGGGGGCCAATGATTCGCCCCCAATAACCAACGATGGAGTCAGTTGGCTAT
This sequence comes from Masticophis lateralis, assembly GCA_030761175.1. NCBI lineage: Eukaryota > Metazoa > Chordata > Lepidosauria > Squamata > Colubridae > Masticophis > Masticophis lateralis. The sequence goes on from JAUDYJ010000002.1 coordinate 199,410,380, forward strand.
ATCGGGACGCCGGCAGCCACAGCCACTCGGTCTTGGAGGGGTTGAGTCGAAGCCTGTTTCTCCCCATCCAGACCCGCACGGCTTCAAGGCACTGGGACATCACTTCCACGGCATCATTGGGGTGGTCTGGGATGGAAATGTACAGCTGAGTATCATCAGCGTACTGATGGAACTCCACCCCAAAACCACAGATGATCTCGCCCAGCGGCTTTACATAAATGTTGAACAGAAGGGGTGAGAGAACTGACCCTTGTGGCACCCCACACACCAGGCGCCTCGGGGTCGACCGCTGCCCCCCTGTCAACACAGATTGCAACCGTCGGAGAGGTAGGAGGAGAACCACCGTAAGACGGTGCCCCCCACCCCCAATCCCTCCAATCGGTGCAACATGATACCATGGTCGATGGTATCAAAAGCCGCTGAGAGGTCTAACAACACCAGGATAGAGGAGTACCCCCTACCCCGGGCCCTCCAGAGATCATCCACCAACATGACCAATGCCGTTTCGGTGCTGTATCCAGACCTGAAGCCGGACTGGAGGGGGTCTAAATAGACAGCTTCATCCAGGTACCAGGGGAGCTGCCACTCCACCACACTCTCAACAACCTTCACTAGAAAGGGAAGGTTGGAGACTGGACGATAATTTGCCAAAACAGCTGGGTCCAGGGAGGGCTGGACCCAGCTGAGGAGGGGCCTCACCACTGCCTCCTTCAAGGCGGCCGGTAGGGCACCCTCACTCAGAGAAGCGTTTATAATCTCCTGGAGCCAGCCTCGTGTAACCTCCCAGGAGGCCAGCACCAGTTGACTGAAGGTTTCAGTGTAAGTTGTTGCCTGGTCTTGGTATGTATTTAAAACACTCTATCTGGATCTGCTCCAGTCCAGCTTCAGGCCTGGGTACAGCACAGAAACGGCATTGGTCACGTTGGTGGATGATCTCTGGAGGGCTTTTATTTATTTATTTATTTATTTATTTATTATTTCAATTTATATACCGCCCTTCTCCCCGGGAGGGGGACTCAGGGCGGTGAACAACCAGATTTAAAAACACATATAGTACAAACATTAAAAGAATTATAAAATTAAATTAAATTCATTGGCGTTCCAAATAAAATTCTAACCCCATTAAAATACCCAATTTAAAACCCCAAAAATCAGTTAAAAAATTTTGTTAAAACCCCATTAAAAACAATCAAGCAAGGCCGGCTTGTTGGAATAAATAGGTCTTAAGGGCCTTTCGGAAAGTGCTTGGGATAGGGGTTGCTCCTCTATCCTAGTCCTGTTAGATCTCTCAGTGGCTTTTGATACCATTGACCATGGTATCATGCTGTGCCGGCTGGAGGGGTTGGGAGTGGGAGGCACCGTTTTGCAGTGGTTCTCCTCCTATCTCTCCGACCAGTCACAGTCGGTGTTGGCAGGGGGGGCAGAGGTCGACCCTGAGGCGCCTCGTTTGCGGGGTGCCACAAGGGTCGGTCCTCTCGCCCCTTCTGTTCAACATATATGTGAAGCCGCTGGGCAAGATCATCTGTGGCTTTGGGGTGGAGTTCCATCAGTACACTGATGATACTCAGCTGTACATCTCCACCCCAGGCCACCCCAACAATGCCGTGGAAGTAATGTCCCAGTGCCTGGAAGCCGTGCGGATCTGGATGGGGAACAACAGGCTCTGACTCAACCCCTCCAAGACCGAGTGGCTGTGGCTTCCGGCGTCCCGATATGGCCAGTTGACGCCATCACTAGCTATTGGGGGCAAGTCATTGGCCCTCATGGATAGGGCTTGCAACTTGGGAGTCTTCCTGGATGCACGGCTGTCTTTAGAGGAGCATATGACGGCCGTGGCCAGGGGGTCTTTTTATCAGGCTCGCCTGATACGCCCTATCTGGATCGCTGCGTCCCTATCTGGATCGGGACTCCTTACACACAGTCACTCAGGCACTCATCATTTCACACCTGGACTACTGTAATGCTCTCTACATGGGGCTCCCCTTGAGGTGCACCCAGAGGCTCCAACTGGTGCAGAATGCGGCTACGTGGGGGATTATGGGAGCAAGGGGGCGCTCCCACATGACACTTCTCCTGCATGAGCTGCATTGGCTTCTGGTGGTCTTCCGGGTGCACTTCAAGGTGTTGGTTACCACCTTTAAAGCGCTCCATGGCATAGGGCCTGGGTACTTGCGGGACCGCCTTCTGCCACCGATAGCCTCCCACCAGCCAGTACGCTCCCACAGAGAGGGACTTCTCAGGGTGCCGTCAGCCAGGCAATATCGGCTGGCGACGCCCAGAGGGAGAGCATTCTCTGTGGCAGCACCAGCCCTCTGGAACGATTTGCCCCCTGAGATCCGTATGATACCTGATCTCCGGGCTTTTCGCCGTGCCCTTAAAACTTTTTTATTTTGTCAAGCTGGGCTGGCATAACCCCCTGCCTTTTAGTTTTTAAATTGTCTATGGGTTTTAAATTTTAAATTGCCTAATGGGTTTTTTAAATTTTCTGGGCCAAAAATTGTTTAATTTTTTTACAAATTTTAAATTTTGTATTGAAGTGTTTTTTATTCCTGGCTGTGCACTGCCCTGAGTCCACTAGGAGAAGGGCGGTATACAAATTTAATAAACTAACTAACTAAACTAACTTGTGTTTGGGGGAATATTGTCCACAGTCTTAGTTGTCTGTTGTCTTTTGGTGCTGTTCAATTTCAGAAGAATTTCCAGAACCAGTTACATAATAGCCATGCTTTACGGTATTCTGAGACAACATTCGAAAGGTGCAGATCAGGGGTGGGTTCTACTTACCTTTACTACTGGTTTGCAGCGAGTGCAGAAGCATTTTGATGACGTCGGGGTCAGTGGGTGGAGCCTCCTGCCGGTTTTACTACCGGTTCTATAGAACCGGTGCGAACCGGGAGCAACCCACCACTGGTGCAGATAGATGGTTGGAATGCCTTATCTGGGCTTTATCAATGATTTATGGATTCTCCTGGACTAATTACCCAAATAGGGCTTTAATTATAACAACAATTGTGAAGTCTTATGCAATACATTTGATTACACAAATGCCACACTTTTCAATGAATTAGCCATCTGTGATATCTATGTTGTCACAATCAGTATGTTTTCCCAACAACTGGGACTCAAGATACCAATCCTGCATAAATAAAACACTTCAGATAATGTCAAGTAGGGATTTTTCTATAAAGGCTCCTATGAGAAGACATCTTGAATATTTTATCAATTCCAGGTTATTCTTTACCAAAATGACACAGATTTTTAAAAAATGAATAAATAGCTACAATGCATTTCCCATTCATTATACTGGTTTCCAAAAAAGATTTTATAAAGTGGCAGAAAGCTGTAAAATACTAAATATAATTTGAATCCTAATAATGTCTTAGGCTCATGTCTGCAAGATTGTTAGTGTGCAACTGAATGTCTCCTAAAGCCTTCTTGCTGGAACTGGACTGTGGGAGTTATATACCATGCCTTCCTATCAGTGGTTTCCATGTTTTGCTATAAAATAAGCTTTAGCTTTTAATTCCAGTTTTGCAGCTGACTCTGGAGGCAAATACTCCGTACCTTTCTTGATGCAAACTATCCTTATATATACAGTCATGGTTCATGGAATTTTAGCCAGTGTGCCATGAATTATGCAGATTTTTGCCATGAATAAAAAAAGAGCCTGCTATAAAATTTGAAATGCTATGCATTTGAAGAAAAATGAAGCCCAAGCTATTGTCTGTTTATTCAGTGGATAAATGACAGCTGTCACCATAATTTCACGCAGTCCTTGGGAATCTTACAAAGCTGCCGGTTAATTTTATTATCCTTTTCCAGTTCATTTAAATAAAGAGGATTTAGGATTTTTTTTTTTTCACAATGAAATCTTATCCATTTCCATTATTATCAAGTTTTTCGCAACCATGTCTTTTTTTTTTTTTTTTTTAAAGTCTTCTAAACTCTTTTTGGAGGGGAAATGTATGTGTGGGACTTGAATGAATTTTTCATTGAGCAGAAATTCTCCAGTTCTCTCAGGGGAGAGATTATAGGTTTTTGGGCTGTTTCTGCTCCTGATGGTGTTTCTTTGCAGATGGTAGTAGCGGCAGAAACCTTTCTACCCATTTGACCATTTGGCACTGTGATAGCACATTACAGCCCAGGGCTGCCTGCCATCCCTGTGAAATATTCAGCCAAACATGCCCACTATACTTTCTCATAGACAGGAATTTTCCCATAGGAAAAAAAAGGAAGAGGAACTGTTGCTGAGCTGGCAAGGGAGAAGAGAGAAGCAAAGACTTAAAAAGAGGGAAGAAGGCTGTAATGTGGCTGGCAAAACCAACATGGATTCTACACAGTACTGGCTGTTGTTGGTTCCAGGAGATCCACAGAGTAATATTTTAAATTAATTTTTATTGGACAATTTTTAATAGTTTTTAACAATTTTCCTATTTGCAACATTTCCACATTGGTATACATCCATTATATATCCATTTTAGTAAATCATTACTTTATTATGATTAGTGACCAGGGCAAAAAAAAAAAAAAAATTAAACGTAATATAAAAGAACTATAGACACCCAACTTATAAAACATGTTGAGCTGACCTAATTAACTAAACTTATAAAACCTTATATCTGTAAACCGAGGGGTGAAATCCAGCAGGTTCTGACAGGTTCTGGAGAACTGGTAGTGGAAATTTTGAGTAGTTTGGAAAACCAGCAAATACCACCTCTGGCTGGCCCCAGAGTAGGGTGGGAATGGAGATTTTGAAGTATCTTTCGCTTGCCACGCCACCAAGCGATGCCCACCAAGCCACACCATGCCCACCAAGCCATGGTTACAGAACCGGTAGTAAAAAAATTTGGATTTCACCACTGCATTTTTCCTTTTACATATATATATCTATACATGTGGTTCCATTCTCCTTTATACATACTAATATATTAATATACTTATTTATAAACATACATTTTGTGTCATCTATATTTGTACAGATTTATTACTATATTCTAACTCCTAAGTCTTCAACATTTTCTTAACTTTTCCACCTATCCTCTAACCATTTATACCATACATTCCTTACCAAATAGTATGGTATGATATGGTATGGTATCTTAGCACACTCCAGCACTTTTCTTATTATACTTTCCTCTGATGGTATAGTATTATTTTCCAGTTTTGTGCATACACATTCCTGGCTGCGGTTATGACATGTAATATTAAATATTGTGGGTTTTTTTTATCATAAATTCCTGTAAGTATGCCTAATAGGAATAATTCTGGTTTCAATTCTATTTGCTGTTTAGTTATCTCCTCAAGCCACTTTCTTATTCTAACCCAATACTTTTTTGCTATTGCACACGTCTACCTCATATGATAGTACATTCCCTGAGCTTGTCTGCATTTCCAGCAATCTGCTAATCTGTTCAGGAACATTTTGGCCAATCTGGCTGGTGGTAGGTGTCCAGAGTAATATTTTTGAAGTGGAAGTACGTTCAGGGTTTAGAGAAGACCCAGCGAAGGTAAAGTAGAAGAGATGGCAATGAGGTATGGTTTCTACTCCCTGCAAATGGTATCTATGGCAACCTGAAGAGAAAAACTCCCTCCTCCACCTTCTTCACCTCTTCCTCCTCTTCCTCTCCTCTTCCTCTACTTCTCTGCTTCCTCTACTTCTCCGCTCCTCCTCTACCTCCTCCACCTCAAGTTCTTCTCAAGAATCTAGGAAGTTATAATGTATCACCGTAGTATTTGTGCAGATCTAAGCAGTGTGTGGCCTTATGTAATTGTTGCTACTTTGTCACACCGTTGTTTGTAATCAGTCTGTGTGATCTTCTTGCAGCAGCTAACTAGATGGTCCACTTCAGCTTTTTTGATGAGGTAGCATTGGCTGCCTATTGTCTTCTCAATTCTGGATTTATATGCATTTGTTCTTAAGGTCTGGTCTTGTGCATCCAGAATTGGCTCTTTCTTCAATTTACTTGCTCTTAGTTACTGCCAGATTTTGCTGTTATCTGCTTTGCAGGGATGAAATCCAGCAGATTCTGACAGGTTCTGGAGAACCGGTAGCGGAAATTTTGAGCAGATAGGAGAACCGGCAAATGCCACCTCTGCCTAGCCCCAGATAGGGTGGGAATGGAAATTTTGCAATATCTTCCCCCCAGGAGTGGGAAGGGAATGAGGATTTTGCAGGACCCTTCCCCTGCAATGGGGTGGGAATGGAGATTTTGCAGTATCCTTCCCCTGCCACGCCCACCATGCCATGCCCACCAAGCTACATCATGCCTACCAAGCCACGCCCACAGAACCAATAGTAAAAATATCTGGATTTCACCACTGCTGCTTTGCCTCCTATGTTTTTAATATACTGGCCATGTAATACTTTGCCTTGCCAGGTCTGTTTTCTACTTTTTATTTGATCTTTCTTTTACAGTCTTCAGTAAAGCCTTTGTGATGTATTAGCTTCAGTGTATCTTCTTCATTGTTCATCCAATATTCTTCCATTTTCCTATTTTCTTCTTTAACTGTCCAGTGTACTTGCAAAATTCCATGCCCACTTATGCTGTTTGGTATTATATTGTGCCTTTGAGTCAGTGTTGATTTCTTGTGGCTGCCTAGATTAGCCTCTGCAATTTTCTTTGCATGATTTTTTGGAAGGGTTTGCCTTTTTCTTCATAGGACTGATGGGACATGACTGGCTGAATGTCACCCGGATGGCTTCATGCCTAAAGCAGAACTAGAAATCCATTCTCCTGGTTCCTAGTCTGGTGCCTTAACCACTACACCAAACTGACTTTGAGCAGTAATTCTTAAATTTAAGTAGCAATGTACCCAATTGATTGACAATTTAAATTGAATATATACTCATTACAAAGTTGGTTGCTTTAAAAAAAATATTTGGACAGCTCCCGGTAGTATCTGCAGGGTAATCAAAAAAGGCGAAAACCGGAGTGATTGAAAACTCTTCCATTTTGTAAAGGCCTTAATGTCATATACATGCTTAAAGGGGAGAGTATTGTGCTGCTGGAACTTTTCCCTTACTTTTTTGATTATTACCTCTGAACACTGCCAGCTACTCATAAATCCAGCATCCGTTTCTTGCTGTTATGCTTCTTATGAAAGAAAGAAAGAAAGAAAGAAAGAAAGAAAGAAAGAAAGAAAGAAAGAAAGAAAGAAAGAAAGAAAGAAAGAAAGAAAAGGCAGGAAACTGAGGGAATGTAGCTGCTATAATTAAATCTTGCCTTAATTGTTTACATGCCTGGGAACAAAAATTAGAACAGTCCTAATGTTTGTAAGAGGGGGGTGGGAAATCACCAGAAGTGTGTTATGTGCTAAGAGAAGTCCCATGAATCCACAAATCCCTTGTGACAAGTATGGTCCATGAGGCATCAGGCATAGTTTTAGTGCAAGCATGGTAGATAGAAAAAAATGAAAAAGTAACTTTGTGACTTGTGCTGGATTTACAGCCTTCACAGATCTGTAAAGCAAAGGAAGGTGAAGAAAGATTATACACACAGTCACTGTTCCACTTAACAATCACTTCACTTAATGACCATGTTTCTGGTTTCAATCGCGGTGTCATTAAATATGGATTATCTGTAGCAGCAGGTCCTCTGGCTGAATGAATTTTGGGCTGCTAAATTATTTAGGGGCCCTTAGAAATGGAAAAAAAGCTACCCCTTTAGTAATATCCCCATCATGTTCAGTTTCCAATCCCATCAGCTTCTGAAGCTGGAATGAAGAAAGTATCCTTTCCTTCTTCATTTTCAGGCAAAATAAATCAATAAATAAAAGATTTTAATTGATTCTTCACATATCACAGCATTGCTTTCTCATTTGAAAAGAAATTACCTTGGGAGATAAGTTCCCTTACGAATATTCAGGTGTCATTCATGACTAATTCCAAGATACTCTCTACTCAAGAGTATCTCACTGAGTCCGGTCCCAGTGTACGCTACCTTTCGGAGACACTTATCCTTTTTAATAATTTACTGATTCCACATCAGGCTTTTGATTTTTAGAATTTGAATTTTCTATTCTTGAGTGTCTCTTTGAACAGTGACAAATCTACAATGAATACCTTCCATAAAACCTTAAAATAGAACAATGGCAGGATAATATTACTTCCTACCCTCTTTGGATCTAACAGTCCCCAAAGAGTGCCTAAAAAGAGCTGAAGATTGACAGCTATAGTGTTTGTTGAAGAAACATTTGCTGTCTTTTATCCAATAGCTAGTTGAGTGTTAATGAGAACCGAGAGATACACATGTACATATCCATATATATATATAATATTCATATCCATATATATATAATATTACATATCCATATATATCATATATATATATATATACATATCCATATATATATATAATATTACTACTAATATATTTATATCTATCTATCTACCTACCTACCTACCTACCTACCTACCTACCTACCTATACACACACACACATCTATATTGTATACTTGTTATCACATAGAAAGACAAAAAAGAAAACATGATGAATATTTGATTTAAATTTGAAGTCCATTTGAATTCACTCCCCTGTGTTTAATACGTTACAAGGTGAAAGTCCTTTAAAGTATTACTTTGAGTAGTAAATTCAGTATACAGTTTAATTTGTATATTTAATGAGATCTCCAAGGGCATTTACTATTTGTCAGTTGTCAAAGGAGTGGTGAAAAGTATTGCTGCTCAATACAAGCATACATTGTTAATGCTGAACAGCTGTTTCTTTATTCTGGAAGAAATATTTTGGGAGAAACTACTGTGGTATGTAATTATACATAGACATAACTCATCACAAGCAGACATACTTGAACTTCTCATCTACAGTAATAGAATTAATAAAGAAATAGTAAGGCATTTTGAAATAATATTCCTTTTAACTGTGTCCTTTCTAATCTAGATGTCACACTGGAGGACAGACACAGTTCACTGATATGTTTCCTCCTTGTAATAATTTTAAGAAGCTGTTTACACATATTATTTTTTTCCTCTGGCAATCGATGATATTTGACTGCAGAATACAAAGGAGTAAAATTCCTTCTGGCTCTCCAGTCATAATTTACGACAAAGTACCAAGTGGATACAAGCAGTATCACATAACTTTTAGGTGATGAAATGTCATATTGGTTAAGAAATAAAAGAAAATTTTGAAATCTTATTGATTTCAGAGAACATAAGGCTAAGGATGTTATAGGATTCAGGTAGAGATTAAAAAAGAACTCCACTATGTTAAGAATCGATTTGGGGGTCTTCATTTCCAGCAGATTTATGATTGAACAAATGATGGGACAAACATTAGTCCAGCTAATATTACTTGCTTTTAGGAAAAACAAAAATCTATACTCCCCTCTTAAGCCATTCCAGAAAATGCCATGGAAAAATCTCTAGTCCCCCTGAAACTATTTTTTTTTTAATTTTGAAGAAAGACAAATTAAACACTTCAGCTATGTTGTACATTTTAAAATGCAACTACAGTACTCATTATCAGTCTTGTTTAGCAAATTTATTTATGGATTTGTTTTTTTTAAAAAAAACCTTGGAAAAATTATTAATCAGAAATTTCCCCATAGGTGGGAGTGTTAAGAAGAGTAAACAAACCTAGTTTCTTGTAGGTTTTATTTTTCTTTAAAATAAAAAAAAATACATGTTTTACATTAAAAGGTCTTTCTATTACGTAACAGAGAACCAGCAAAGGACATTTGGTATGTCACTAACTTCTCATTATAACAAATAATATTTGCTGCACTTCTGAAAAATCCAGAATTCTACATTTATTGATAAATTCTAAAATCTCAGTATATAATTGAACATGACGTATTGATATTTAATACTTTTTCTAAACCCTATTGATGAATACAGAGATATTTAACCAAAGCAGGACAATACATTATTGAACAAGCCTGTATCATAAATGTAGTCTTCTTTACATTATTTTATACTTCTGCCTAACAGTACTGGCAGCAAGTATGTTCCAAACATCACTTGGGTCCAAAAACATGAAAAAATAATATTTTTTGAATAAGTCTTATCTTAAAGCCATGAGAAAACTTTAAACTTTAAACTATTGACTTGTTAATATAGGATATTACAACTTGTTCCAAAGTGTCATATTTGATAATGGATAGTTGCCTTAATAATCTATAAAAATCTTGTTGATTTGGAATCCTCTGAAATATATTTTATTTCAGGAGTTCAGAAGGGCCACTAAGCAGTGGTGGGATTCAAAATTTTTTACTACTGGTTGGTAAATGGCTTGGTGAGCGTGGCTTAGACATGGCAGGGGAAGGTTACTGCAAAATCTCCATTCCCTCCCAATCATCTGGGACTCAGGAGGCAGAGAATAGATGGGGGCAGGGCAAGTCAGAGGTGGTATTTACCGGTTCTCCAAACTACTCAAAATTTCTGCTACCAGTTCTCCAGATCTGGTCAGAACCTGCTGAATACCACCTCTGGAACTAAGGCATGTAGGCCAAATTGCATAATCAAGAAATATTGCAGTTTATGGTCAATCCACAGTTTTAATCCATCCAGACTTCTTATCTAATATCACAGATTGTTTAAAAATATGATTAGCAATAATCTTATCTAAATGATTACCACACCTTTAGTTCATGAATAATAATATTAAAAAAAAGAAATGCAATGTTCAAACTGGGATTGTCTCTGACTGAAAAATTATCATGGGGATAAAGGGAGAAATTATCTTCTTGTATTTTTGTAAAAATAGGGTAACAGGCAAATTCTGTTTAGCACTATCAATCAAGCCAGAATGCTTAAATATTAAATGTCTTTTACAGGGAAAATATGTCCAGGCAGCATTTTTTGTCAAATAAATCAAAATGAAAAGAAAGGGAAATAGGCCAAATGAATGGATATAAGCACACGATGGAACCATGAGGAATGAAGTATACAAAAATAATGGGTTAGACACTTCATAATACATACAGTACATTATTCATTGGTTGTAAGTTTTTAATGCATTGAAGAAAAGGTTGATTTTAGTTATTTACTTTATTGATTTATAGTAAAAAAAACACTAAGCAATTCAGGATAATTTTTTGTTTTTTAAAAAAACCTTAGCTGATGTAATTATCAACAGTTATTGAAAAATCAAAAGGGAGGCAGTGGCTCAGTGGCTATGACACTGAGCTTGTTGATTGATAGGTTGGCAGTTCAGCTATTTGAATCCCTAGTGCCGTGTAATGGAGTGAGCTCCTGTTACTTGTCCCAGCTTCTGCCAACCTAGCAGTTTGAAAGCATGTTAAAAAAAGCAAGTAGAGAAATAGGGACCACCTTGGTGGAAAGATAACAGCATTCCGTGTGCCTTTGGTGTTTAATTATGCCGGCCACATGACCATGGAGATGTCTTTGGACAGCGCTGGCTCTTCGGCTTTGAAACGGAGATGATGCACTGCCCCCTAGAGTCAGGAATGACTAGCACATATGTGCGAGGGGAACCTTTACCTTTACCTAAAAATCAAGAAATCAACACCTTCCCAATTGGCCTAAAGTAGATCCCAAAGCCTAATAATCATTGTGATGAAACAGAATTTTGCTACATTTCTAGAAATTGTGGATGAAAAGTCAGTAGTAAAAAAGCAAATTCCTTTGATTAATGCCCACCTTCGTAAGGGGGCGACATGAGCTCTGCATGCTGAGGGATGATCAAGGGACAATTAAGTAAGACCTACAGGGAGAGAAGATTGATTTATTCTCTAAAGCACCTGAAGACAGGACAAGAAGCAATGACCCGAAGGTCCTCAGAGAGAAATTGGAACTAAGGAGGAATTTCTTGACAGTGAGAACAGTTAATCAGTGGAAAAGCTTACCTCTCTGACTTGTGGGAGGTTTTTTTTTTAAAGGACAAACATTTGTCCAGGATGATATAAGGACTCCTGCCTTGGGCAGAGGCTTAAAATAGGTTCCTTCCAGTTCTACCATTAATACCATACCACTGATTCAACTGAAGTTCTGCCTCAGTGACAGAAGCACAAACATATCAGACAACAGATGGTATTGTATCTTCCCCCAGTGATGCTGAAGATACAGTAAGGCATTAAACTTTCCTAGTGTGAGTGCTGTTCAGTGTGTAGCAAAAGCAATCCTGTAAGAAGAGTTTAGAGTTCATGGAAGGGTTATAAAAAAGGTCTTTGAGGCAATAAGATGGAATATTAGATCTAACGTTCTGTATATCCAGATCAAGAGCCCTTTCTTTCATGCTGCATGTGGCTTTATCAATTTCAAGGCATATTAGGAACGAGGCAGAAAAGCCACAAATGGACAAAGTCACTGGCAGTATTCTCCAGTCAGATGAAAATGACCTCATCAGCCAAAGTGAGCCCAGCCAGTGATTCATCCTGGAGAATCTGTCTCAGCCAATATTTTAGGCAGTAGATTCTCACTCAGGCTGCTATAGAGAGACATCCAAGTTCTAACTGGAGAAAGACATTTGAATTGGTACAGGAGGCTCACAACAGGATTCTAATTGCTCTAGCTTGAATAGCTTCAAAATCAGGATAAGCACAAAAATGGACACTAAACAATAATAGGTTCAGCACCTTAGCATTATATACTTAAATAGGTACAGGGAATGTTATGTTCCAATTGCAGCTAGCAAATCTAATTCTTGCGCTGGGATCTTTTTGAACTTGGGCCCATAACCTCTCAAATTTGCTGTGTCCAGGAATTAGAAACCAGAAAACAGATAACTAAATATTTAAATACTTTTAGTTAAAATAACAACAACCTGTATTGGTGATATTTCTTTATGAAGATCAGCTCCAGTTTTAGAATAGTTTATTCCTAGACTCTCAATTTAGCAATGTTCTGTCAACTCCTAAAGGTTTTGATTGAAGCCAACTTGAGTCAGGGAAATAATTATAATCGGCATTAAAGGAGCATGGAAATTAATCTATGTTTAAGTGAGGAAGGATGTGATTTGCATTTGGAGAGGGCCTGTACAGTCCATTAACATAAAAATATTATCAGAAATGGGAGCAGAACTCAAGCACCTGTACCCTTGACATCATATTTAACTTTTCCAAAGGTATCCCCATGAAGCATTAGAATTAGTCCACAGGATCCATAATTTTATTCATTTATTTAAAACATTTATATAGCCACCCAATTTATACCTGGCTCCCTGTGTGTGGCTCACAATTAAGGATTAAAACAAATAAGTAATAAAACAACATAAATACCATATTAAAAACCATAACCATTAGAAGCAAAAAACCAACAAACATGGCACGAAGATAAATTTCTGACACACAGTCACCCCTTCTTATCCCAGAGCTTGGGGAAAAGCCAGGTCTTCAGTGCTTTTTGGAAGGCTACGATGGTAGAGGCCTGCCAACCTCAGGGGGAAGGGTGTCCGTAGACCAGGGGCTTCCTAGTCCCATAAAATGGGATTTTTACAGCAAGGGACTAAAAGTGAGACATCCCTCTCTAATCTGGTAGGATGGGATTATCTTTAGAGAAAGATAATCCCACACATAACCTGATCCTGTGCCATATGGGACTTTAAAGGTGATTACCAGCCCCTTGAATTGCATCATGGAAGGAAACTGGAAGTCAGCACAGGTTGTATGCAGGTTGTGCAACAAAAGTTTTACATGCTGGTGGTGCATGCAGTTATGGTGGTGCATAACTGCATGCACCACCATATTCTGGACCATTTGAAACTTCCAGATGGATTTCAAGGGAAGCCCTGTGTATAGCATAGTGAAGTAATCCAATTCAGAGGTGACCAATACATGAGTGACCATGAGAATGGCCTACAGCAGGGGTGGGTTCTACTTACCTTTACTACTGGTTCGCAACAGGGCTGCATGCACAGAATCATTTTGATGATGTTGGGGTTGGTGGGCGGAGCCTCCCCCCAGTTTTACTACCGGTTCTGGAGAACCAGTAGTGGAAATTTTGAGTAGTTCAGAGCAGTGGTGAAATGCTCCCGGTTCGGACTGGCTTGGGTGAGTAGGTAGCGATGGCGGCGGGCAGTTCGGAGAACCATTAGCAAAAATCCCTGTCCCCGCCTCCCATGCCCAGCTAAGCCACACGATCATCAGAGCCTTTGTTTCTTTTAAATGGCTCTAACAAACCAAGCTCTAACGATCCAAGCTGAGTTGCCTGCTAATCAGGCAAATCAGCTTGGATCGCCAATGGCTCTGATGATCCAAGCTCTGACGATCCCAGCTGAGTTGCCTGCTAATCAGCACTCCATCTTGCCAGAGTTGAATCAAAGCCAGATCCTTAAAGCTTCCAAGTACAAGGCCATCACCATTGCAGCATCACTTGTCTGGCTAGGGATCATGGAGTTATATAATTGAGTATTATCAGCATGGATGACCTCCCCCAGTGATTTCATGTAGATATTATAAAGGAGAGGTGAAAGGACTAGGGCAGCCCAAATGACAGAGACTTAGGGTTCCACACTCTTCTCCTATGAACTCCAATAGGAATCAGGCATAGAGGAATTGTTGAATCCTAAACTAACTTCAGATCAGTGGATGCTATTGAAAGGGTCTGAGAGGGAGGATATGATATTTTTCAGCCAGATATTATAAAAATGATGGCTTGGTCAGAAATCAAGAAACCTTGTCTAAATCAAATTTGTTTTATGGTTGACATATTTTCTTGAATCCATCAATTTCATGTAGAGATGTCAGCATATAATCTCCTTATTATATTTAATACACTAACAAGGTGAAAATTGGTTGCAACTGACTTTTAACCTTTTTTAAAATTGAAATGATTATTTAATGGTTTCACTCATTAGGCATTGATCAAAATGAATAAATAAAGAGGTGGCCAAGAGAGAGGGCCACTGTTCTATATTAAGTTTTAAAAGTGCAGCTGGGATCAGATCTCCATGGCTACTTGAACTATTTTTAATTGAATTTAACTGTAAGGATCTCTGAAGTAATGATAGGCACCAGAAGGGAAGATGGTTTCTAATGAAGGAGGAGGTATAGAGGGTTGGAGAAGGTTGAAGGAGATGGTGGATGGCGGATGGCAGAGGTCAACAAAGAGAAACCTATGAAGAAAACACCTGCTAAATTACTCTTACAAGGCCTGTACAGTTCAGTTTTCCCACCCTCCTACTTTGCCTGGCCTTAATTCATTGTCCATGAAAATTAAAATTGCCCAGGGTTCCTCAAGCTAGAAAGTTTTCCTCAGGAGAGAAGAAAAAGAGCTGAAGATTATACAAGTAAGGAGTTGCCTATAGATCCACAGTGGCTGGAAGATTTATCTAGGGGTGGGCTGCAAAAATTTTAGCAAGGGGTTCTCTGCCCAGTTGCTGGGTGGGCGTGGCCATG
This sequence comes from Masticophis lateralis, assembly GCA_030761175.1. Classification (NCBI taxonomy): domain Eukaryota; kingdom Metazoa; phylum Chordata; class Lepidosauria; order Squamata; family Colubridae; genus Masticophis; species Masticophis lateralis. The sequence continues at coordinate 199,425,695 of JAUDYJ010000002.1, forward strand.
GTGGATGTGGCCTAGTTGGCCTCCTGCACCACGGCCGGAGGAGCATTTTTGCCCTTTCCAGATTCTGGAGGCTTTCCTCGAGCCTCCAGGAGGACGAAAACAGCCCCCCCAGGCTCTGGAGGCCCTCTGGAGGCCAGAAACGTTTCCAGCCTTCTTGAACTTCCAGTAGGCCTGTTTTTCACCCTCCCCAAGCCTCCATGTGCGCCCTGCATTTACCTGCATTCAAAATGGGCCACATAGGGATTCCTGGGAGGGGCGGGATGGGTGGGGCCAGCCAGGAGCGGGATTTGGGGATTCTCTGAACTGCACAGAATTTTAGCTAGAGGTTCTCCTGAACCCTTATGATACACCCCTAGATGTATCAAGACTTTTGGTGAGGAAACAGGAGAACAAGCTTCCTATTGTCTGTGGAGATTCTCAGTTATCTAGGTCATGGTTGTCCCAAAGATGCTTTTTCAAGAGGCAACTGGTTTTTCTTTGCTTCTCATCCAAAATTGCCTCTTGAAAAAGCACTTTTCGGACAAGCTTCCTATTGCTGCTGCCAGAACAGTATTAACCTCTTTGCTTAGGCATTTTAATCTGAATATTATTTAAGTGCTTAGTGAGGGACCCTGAGGATGCAAAGAGTCTGTTTTTGTTTTCATACCTTGCCCATGAATACTAAATGACTGGACAGCATAAACTTCAGCTGGTTCTCTACGCACCTGTGAATATTGCAGTGTTTGTTTTCTATTACTTGTTAAAAAGCTCTCAGCTTTTCTGTCTACAAGGGTCTCGGCCATACCTGATGAAGCGCTTCTTTTCAGAGCTACCAAAAACAGATGCAACTGTTATCCTTTGCTGACAAGAGGATCTAAAACAAGTTTTGCAAAAATAGAAGGACACTCTGATTCCTAACATGGAAGAATGGTTGCAGAAGTTGATTGAGTCGGCGGAAATGGCAAAACTGACTACTTTGATTGAAGAAAAAAACGTAAGAACTTTTGCTTCCACATGGAAATCACTTCTGAACTTCGTGCTTGATATGGAAAAGAACTCTGAATTTGGATTTTGCAGATTAGATTGATAGATCTTTATAGAAATGACTTGTTTATACTATTATGGAAAAGCAAAAAGCTGTGAGTTGATGTTAATTCTTTCTTTTACTGTAACAGAGTGAGTTGGAAGTCAATGCTTATTTTTCTCCACCCCCCATCTTTCCTCACTTCTCTTCTCTCTTTCTCCTCCCCCTCCCACTGTTCTATTTACTTTTGTATTTTGTATTTTATAATACTCTATAACTTTACAAAAAAAAGAGGATCTAAAACAAACTTTGTTAAATTTACTTAGAACATATAGTAGAACATAAAAAAGAACATAGAACATTATGGTTTCAATTGCTGTACAAGAGAATAATGGAACACCATTTACCTCAAATTGGCAATACTTTTATATGGAAACTTGAAATGGCTAAAATTTGTAGTGTTGTGATGCATTCTACATCTTTCTCAAGAAAAACACATATATTTTAAAAATCCAACCGGAGAAAAGATAGAGAAAACGCTTTCACTGTACGTGGAACATTGTCATAAGAATAAGATCATAAAAGTTTGTCAGCATATTTGTCAATGCATTTGGGATACAAAATTTTGCACCATCCCTTGAAACCCTGCTTTTCTGTACTGGTTCAGTGTCTTTGAAGTGGCTTTACATGGTGTATGTAGGATACATTTCCCCAGCAAAAAGAGAAGCCTGTGTTTGTGTAACTGGTGATGTCCATATCTCTAAACAACATCTGATTCTGTTCATGTACATCTTAACAGCTATTTTCATTGTTATCCACTATATGGCTTAATCTATAAGGGTTCAAAACCTCCTAATAGAATTCTCCATTCTATTAATGCAAGGCAAACAAGCAAAAGTAACAACATAATAGGATTATCCCAAATCACTTTGTCAATTCATAAAGCTTTGACCTTTATCCTTATCTCTTGTATATTGACTACAACGGGGAAAAAAACCTTATATTTGTTTTAACAGTTCTCTTTTTCATAGTTGCTTAAGAGAAATTTAGTTTTTAGTTTTTTCACCCAGCTTTAACATCATAGAGCGCTGAATGGAAAGGTTTTGTTTCTATGCATTAATTGGGTCCCGGAGAACAAAGAAATTCACAGCATTTAGTGGACTGGCAAAACCATTCCCATCTTCTCTTTGCCAGCATCAAAGGGGTTTTTGTTTCCTTAAAAGCATATATATATAACAGGAAAGTAACAGCAGTACTCTCCTATTGATGTTTGGAGCCACAAGGTTTTTGTAACACAAGACTTCACAGTGTTGCAGTGTTTTGAAAGTTCTCAGGGAAAGAAGGAAAGAGAAGAAATCACACTTCAAACATTTTTCTGAGTATACTTTCATGGTCTATGGTTGATATACTTCGCTATAGTTTATTGCTAGTTTGACCTTGTGTGGTGTTCACAGTTTCAGCATTTTATTGAATATTGGTGCCAGCTGATAAACAGAAGACTAATCATACCCTGCAGAACACCTGTGTTTAACCTTGCTTTTGTTTTAGATGGCACTTTTATTATTTGCTATCTACCATCAGTAATGTGAAATAATTGTATGGAATGGCCTTTAAAATCCTCTCTCAAACCACCCTTCTGATCTTATCCCCTAGATTGGATTTACCTGACAGATTCTTTAAAGCAACTGTCCTAAACCTGTCTGTTTTTTTATATGACTTAAGGGACCATGGTATGAAATATTTTCGCATTTCACCTTAGCTAATTAGATACCTTTGATGGCTTCTGGGTGCTCTTTGAACTTGGTTATTTTCTTGCAGACATTCATTACCCAGTCTAGGTTATGTCATCAGTGCTAGTAGGGAGTGGGGACTTCTTATTAGCACTGATGATGTTACCTAGTTTGGATAATGAAACAACTGCAAGAAAACAACCAAGCTCTGAGAGCACCAAGGAGCCCTCATTTCAACCCTGAACTACAAATATTCATCTCCATTGAATATCTCAGTAATCAAATATAAAACATGTGTTACAAGATGATCCAATAGGAAAAGGAATCCATGAATTGTTTGATCCTATGCCAACCTTACTGAGATTACTTGTTCATATTGTTAAGAACTTGACATGAAAATATTTATCATGAAGCATTAATAATATTGTGACTTGCTTGACAAACAGAACGTTCTCTGCAATTTCCTACAAAATGGAGAGTATAGAAAAGAGATCTGAGATATACACATTATCCAGAGAATGATCACACTGTCTTATCATAAATATTATGCCAGCAAAGCCTAGGGTTTGGAATTTTTATCTGTGGAATCAATCAAAAATATTGTCAGAGATAAAGTGCCTACATTTTCTTTTAATTTTGTAATTTTTTTTATTGAAGGAAACCATTGAATTCTTCATCTCTGTTAGTAACTCATTGGACTACCAGATCATTTAAATGTTTACCTGAAATGCTTGCTTTCCCTTGGTTCTAAATAAATATCAGGCTTTTACAAAAATATCTGTCAATGAAGGTTTATAGCACTTTCCCCCATATGATCAATGGCCTAAACAATGGAGAATCCAGTTTACTTTTTTGGTATAATAACTTGATTCTATATGCTAGTTTAAAATACTCACTGATTAACTATAGTCAAATTCAAATTCAGAAGCGAGTTGGAAGGCACCCCGGAGGTCTTCTAGTCCAACCTCCTGCTCAAGCAGGAAACCCTATACAATTTTAGATAAGTGGCTGTCCAGTGATGAAGCACCCACAACTTTTGAAGGCCAGCTGTTCCACTGGTTAATTGTTCTCACTGTTAGGAAGTTTATCCTTAGTTCCAGGTTGCTTCTCTCTCTGATTAGTTCACATCCATTGTTGTTAAATGTGTTAAAAGCGGCTGACAAATGGGGTATTTTAGTCATGCCCAGAGGTTCAGCAAAAATATAAATATAAGACCCAATTTGGTATAATGATAAAGCTATTGAGTTAGAACTGGAAAGATTCAAGAAACTCACAGTCTAGTTTTGAACCAATTTTAGGGGGGCTGTTGTAGAGATAAAATTGGAAGTAGAAGTATTATATAGGCTGCCTTGAGTTTCCTCCAGAATGATGAGTTATAAATATAATGAATATATATTAAACACAAATAGCCAAACTGTTAAATGTCAATGTGAACTATTGCTTAGAAGTAATAGAATTCCTTTCCCCCCTTTATCTCAAAATCTTTAATTTTGTGTGTAGCTTATGAGTGTGAAGTGGGGAATTATTTATTACCTTTCATTAGAAAATTAAAATCCTGGAAACAAAATATTATAAAGATTTCAAGTCAAATATTCAAGCTCTGCAAAAGTATGGCTCAGGAATCTTAATATTCCTGAATTAATATGTTTATTTCCTTCTTGCAATATATTTAATCTGCTAAAGCTCACTGCATCTATTATCCAGCTGGCAAATGTTAGCATTTCTTTTTTATTTCAGTCAGACCAACATGACATAAATAAAATAACAACTCAAACAATAGAATTTAAACTATAAAATTAGGTATTAATAATACAATAAATATATAATTATTCAATATGTTTGCCTCTGAGACATAATAGGGTTTCTATAGGATTATATGTATAAATTCAGAAGTCTAAGGAGATAAGTGTAAAAATAGTTAGATATAATACCTTGGGGCCAACTCAGTTGTAGCAGTTATTTATGTTCAGTTATACCTTGTGTGCAAAGAGCAGCACAGTGACCTAGAAGTGAAGACACTCGCCTCCCACTCAGATGACTGATAGTTCAATCCAAGCAGGGGCAGATGTTGCTTTACCAGGATGCAAAGAGAAAAATATCTGCTGTGAACTCTGCATAGGTGTCAGGAAGGGCATCCAGCCAGTAAATGCTCAGCTCCATTCAGTCGTCCCAACTCCACCACAAATAAAGGGATTAAGGATCGTAAAAAGAAAAAAAAAGTAGTTTGTATGGAAAACCTAGCTATGCTACCTAAAATCACTAGCTTCTGGTCAGCTAAAAGTAGGTTAATCTACTTAGCCTTCATTCTACACCTGAATATTAAATTAGGAATGGGAATATTTATAAAGCCCAAATATACGTCACTTTCTCTCTTATTTCTTAAGAAAGGCAGCACAGGGCAAAGCTGTTGTTCTTTGATTATACTGCAAAACCTGTCCTGCAAACGAGCCAAGAGAAGAGCATTGCAACAGGTTATAGCTAGTCCTCATTTAGCAATTGTCTCATTCAGCAACTGCAATGATGATGAAGTTCAAAATGTAACGTTGTGACCAGTTCTTACATTTATGACCTTTGGGGCTCTGTAATGCAGAGGAAAGCTGAGGTAAGATTATGAGCACAGAGACTCTTTCACTTAGTGACTGCTTCATATATCAAATGATATTGCTGATCCCAATTGCGGTTGCTAAATAAGGATTAATTGTAATGTAAAAAGCCTTTCTGGTGTTTTTGGAGATAATATTGAACAGGCAGATGGAACATTTTTTTCAGTTTGGGATAATATAGGGTGGGGCCTGGCTGAAGTCACTTTGCAGGTCAATATCTCTGGAATATTGCTTGAAAAATGCTCTGCCTGTTGGAATTAGTGCATACAAGGAGAGCCCATATCTTAAAATGGCACTGAATGTATTCTAGATAGAACCAATGGAGTTGTTTTGTATATAAATCCCCAAACTTGTATTGACTGATGACCATGGTAGATTTGTTGAGGTGGAAGTTAATTTGCATGGGACTAAGACTCTAATACTGGAATTTATGCCTCAAATGAGGATAAAGTACAGTTCTATAGATGACTTATATTCAGCCGAATAGATTTTTCTTATGAAAATCAATGTTTGATGGGAGATAAACTGTTAAATTTTTAGATCATAATCCTCTGAGTTTGGTTTATAAGAGAAAATCCATTTCTCTTAGATGGAGATTAAACAAAATGCTGTTGCAGAAAGAAGCAATAGTGGAGAATTGGGGAAAAGAATTTTAAAAATTTTCTGAAAATAATTTAAACTGAGGTACTGATTTAAGAATGATAAAGCATTTATCAGAGGTTACTTCGTACAAGGATCAAGAGAAAACACAAGCTATTTTGAATGAGGTAAAAAGAAAAGAAGTATTAAAGAAATTTCAAGAGAAGATAAGCATTTCTCAATGAATTAAGCTTTTACAATGACAATTATCTATGTAAGAGTAAGAGAAATAGAAATAAAACTATGCGAAGCCAAAAAATCCCGCCCCTTTCAGTTTGCAAACAAACCAGGCAGTGGCTGGCATATATATTACAAAAAGAAATATATATATATATATTGAAACTACAAGAGGGAGATGTTGTATAAACAGATAGCATGGTTATACAGAGAGCATTTCATCAATATTATTCTAACTTGTATAAAGAAAGTGACATTTCTCTAGGAAAAATAAATGAATACCTCAAGAAAAAACAACTTACTGAGGATTACAGAGGAACTGAAAAAGATTACGAATCGACCTATAACAGAAGTTTCTGAAGTTATAAAAAAGATTAAACTAGGAAAAGTACTTTGACCAGATGCATTATCAGGTTCTTATTATAAATGTTTTGAGGAATGAACTCTTGCAATCTGTACAAAATAGCTTTAGTTTATTGGGAAGAAAGATGCTATAGAGTTGGAAAGAGGCTAGTATAGCACGAATACATAAAGAGGGGCAATATTTGATTTTAACAACAAACTATAGGCTAATATCCCCATTGAATAATGACTACAAGTTGTTTGCAATGATTATTTGTAATACTTATTTTCTTTTTTTAAAAAAAGTTTTTATTAAACAGTTTTGTCTTTAAAAACAACATAAAAACAACCACAAATACATAAAAACAAAACAAAACAAAACGTAACAAACAATACATACCATCTAAGGTCATTTTACAGCTTTCTGTATCGGCAGTGGTGGGTTCCTCCCGGTTCCTCCCGGTTCTGCCGAGCCGGTAGCAATGATGATATGACATCACCGAACCTGTTCTCCTGCCCCCCCACCCCCGCCCCCTCACCCCCCGTGTTATTCTTACCTTTTATTTGGCCCCACCCCCAATCTATTGCTGCCTCCTGAGTCCCAGCTGATCAGCTAGAAGGAAAAAAACTGTTTAAACTCTTGCCGCGAGACTTCAAAGGGCCGCCCTACAGCTGATCAGTGTTAAAAGGCAGTGTGCTGGTAGACCAGTGCCTCCAAAAACAAATGACTAGACCGGTACAGCTATGCAAGCAGTTAAAAGCCTGGTAGACCCAGTGGTGGGATTCAATTTTTTTAACAACTGGTTTTTTAAACAACTGGCTTAGTTGGGGATGTGGCTTGGAGGTCATGTGACTGGGTGGGCGTGGCTAGCTGATCATGTGACGGTGGGCATGGCTAGCTGGTCATGTGACTGGGTGGGCGTGGTTATGTGCATAGGGACTATTCAGAGGGCTGAAAAAAGTCATTTCTGACTGGTCCTCACACTTTTGACCAGTCCGCACACTTATGACCATCCTCACATTTATGCCCATTGCGGCATTCTTAACAACCATGTCACTCATTTCACAACTGCTTCTCTTCATCATGGTGACAAGATAGGGCAAAAATGTAAAATGTGAGGACAGTCGTAAGTTCAAGGATTGGTCAAAAGTGCGAGGACCAGTCAAAAATAACTTTTTCAGCCCTCTGAGTAGTCCATATGCATAAAAGGATTCAGCAATAGAGAGGGATGAAGGAAGGGAAGGGAAATTAGAGTAGGACTGAGGGTAAGAGAGGGAGGAAGAGAGGAGGAGAAGGAGAACGGAAGAGGAAGTAGGGAGGAGAAGAAGGGGGGAAGAGAAAGTAAGAAGGAAAGAAAACAGAGAGGTGGTAAGTTTGAGGAGAAAGATTGCTGTACAATAAAAAAGAAGAAAAAAGAAGAAAGGGAAGAAATCCAACCCCAAACAAATATAAAGATATTAAGATAAAGAATGAATTGTTAAACTTTAAAGAATAAAAGGGAACAGATATGAATAAATAGCAATAATTAGAAACACACATACAAACATACAATGTCTTTTCTTTGAACAGAGTATTTGGCCGGTTCACAAATTTAAACAGTGTTTAGTCATTTCAATTAAATTTACAATTTCTATATTTCCTTTTTGCCATATTTATTACTCATCTATTTTTTTAAAAAAAACAATATTACTCTTCATCCTCATCTCTAATCTTAATCAAATTCAATTTTTCCCTTCTATTCTATATTATACCCATTCCCATTGTCATCTATTTTTATAACCATCCTCACATTAGTTAATTATGTAATTATGTAATGTAGTTATTTAATACAAATTCAACATTTTAATATAAATCAATTAGTTATATAACTATCTTTTTTGTATATTAATCAATATGAACATGAATATTCCAATTATTTCTATGCAATCCAATTTCTTACAAATCAATTAATTATATTTACCAATAATAATAAACCAAATAATTTCCCCCATATATTCCTCCAAACCACAACTTAACCATTTCTGCTTTCAACACAATATACAATTAATTAAGAAGGTTTCTTGGCCTTCTTGTTCTAAGTTTTGGAAGATCTGAACTTTGGAGAGAACTTTATAAAATAGATAAGATTGATCTATACTCACAGAAGGCACAACTAATTGTCTTCTTTCTAAATGAACTTTTAACAAAGTCTTAGAGGAAAAAAAAGGACAGGGATGTCTGCTATCTCCTTTTGTTTATTTTGGTTTTTGAAATAAACAACTTTAGTTTGTGGCGGCACTGTGGTTAAAGTGTAGTATTGCAGGCAAACTCTGCCCACAGCCTGGAGTTTGATCCTCACGGAGATCAAGGTTGACTTAGCCTTCCATTCTTCAAAGGCCCAGATTGTTAAGGGCAAATTCAAACAATGCTTCCACATTGTAAACCCAGTTAGTGCTGTAAAGTGCTATGGGGTGGTGCAATAAATGCTATTGCTACTACTATCCAGTTTATAAGTGTGTAAAATGTAGGGTGGCAGTTACACTCCTTTTGACTTTCTTTTTTAAGGAGTGAATTTGAATTTCCCTCCATGAACCACTAATGTGGGAAAAACAATTCCAAATTGAAAGGGATTTTATTTTAAATTCAGGGCCTCCTGGTTGCATTTAGAGCATTAAACTAGCCGTTAAATTGAATATTTGTGCAAGGAAATATTGTTGCTCATGCTCACACAGTTAATTTCAGTGACAAATAGATGAATATCAACTCTAACCTGTTGCTTTCCACAACCGCAAGCAAGAGGTTATAATCAAGATATGCCACAGGGGGAAAAAAAATAAACCATGGATGAAGAAGAGTTTTCCACAATGTGTGAATGAACCAGCATGAGTCATTTCAATAGGAGATGGGTAGCAAATAAAGTAAAATAATAAAATAAATAATAAAATAAAATAATCAAGGAATAGGGTCTGGTTTACTACTTGTTTCCCATAGAAATGGCCCAACCTATTTAATCTGGCAAGATTGGCGTGCTCCAATTTCCTTAGATTAAATAATGCAACCTATTGGAAATGCAACTTCTTTGGGGCAATGCTTGACTTCTAGAATGAGGTTCCTCCAGAGATCCAGAATGCAGAGTACCTGGAGTAAATCTGTGGAGTACCCTACTTTATAGAGGGTTTTGTCAACTGTAATATGTCAGATTCTGTTTTGCTCTTCTTTTAGATGACTAGCAAAGCACATTCATCTGTAAAAAGGTCTTCAACTAAATATCCCTCTTGGTTCATTTGTGGCATTTCCATATTATACAGTGCATTGATTATGATATCTGTGGAGATTCTCAGCCATCCAGGTCATGGTTGTCCCAAAGGTGGTTTTTCAAGAGACAACAGGACTGTCTTGTTTTTCTTTGAAGACGTTTCGCTTTTCATCCAGGAAACTTCTTCAGCTCTGACTGGATGACGGGGGAATGGAAGGATTTATATTCCTTGCAGACAACTGGTCATTTGCATTAGTTTTAGAGAGTCTTCAAAGAAAAAAAAACAGAAAGTCCAGTTTGGGACATTGGTTAATAGTTCATGTTTTAATATATTGATTTGCTAGTCATCAAATTCTTGGTGCATTGTCTATCAATTAATCTGTTCTTGTTCTCCAGGTATACAGCATCCTGATAATGTAGCAATAATGTTTCTTTTGCCCAAGGCATCTGAAACAGACAAACAAAACTACCAGATGCCCATTACACCTCAAGGCACTGCTAATAGCCAGTTTTCTATATCCGGCTTGCTTTTGTTTTGGTGAGTTTTGACACAATGTCTTCCCTAGGGATAATGTTCCGTGGTTTGGATTATTTGACTCTGACTGATGCCCAAAATCTATGGCCTGCAGCAACTGCTTTATCTTTTCCCATGGCAGGACTACCTCTGCAGGCTTGTTCAGCAAAAAGGGAGCAATTAATTGTGGTGACTGTGGTGAAGAGTATGAAGGATCAGTGCACTTGTCTGTGTCGATGCCAGCTCAAACACCACGTGTCCTTTAGGTACCATGCAGTGATCAGAAGGAAATAACTATTTCAGAGAAGCACTTGGTGTGAGTCACCCATAAATGGAGAGGAAAGGTTATACATAAGAGGCATCCTGCTGTTCAAAGCTTTGTCGATTTCACAAACCTTTCCTCTTTTCTTCTCTCCAGGGACTTTGGAAAAAAAAAAGAGAGGAAAAACATTTCTCTTTGCGAGAGATTGTAAAATCTCTTTAGTCCCATCTGCTTTTTTGGAGGAAAGATCCATTTTTATGAGCCTTTTTAGATGATTCAGATGCTCGATTCCATTATTGTAATTTCTCAGATTTTTACATGTTTCATTTTGAAAGCAATCCTTTTTTTTTTAAAAAAAAGAATTGTAATCCCATTATTCATAAACAGCCTTTGATATGACTATTGTAATATACTCTACATAGGGCTGTCCTTAAGAGTTTCTGGAGGCAATGGGAGGGGGTGCGGGGGAAGGGGGGATTCTGGGGGGGAATTGGGGATAAAAATTGTATTGTAAAACTTTTTCAATAAAAAAAAAAGAGAGTTTCTGGACCCTTCAATTAGTTCAAAATGCAGCACAACCCACACAGTTTTGCACACGACCAGATTTGTACATGAATCAACTCTTGTGCAGGATATGCATTGGTTACCAGTCTCCTTCCAGATGCAATTCAAAGTGCTGGCTCTCACTTTTAAAGCCTACGTCGCTTGGGCCCAAATTATTTGAAGGACCAGCTCTCCCCTACTCACCAGTACAGGTAGGCAGGGCATCCCATCTATTAGAGAAATATATCTGGTGGGACCAAGAATAAGGACCTTCTCAGTGATACTGTAGCTCCCTCCTTGTGGAGTATAATTCCTGCAGAGATAAAATGGAGGCCATCTTGTTACTTTTCCAGAAGGCCCTGAAGACATGGTACCTGGGGGCCTCAGACTAATAGGAAGTCAATGAAATGGTTTATGTGATTGTATTTTTTTGCTGACATGGGTGAAAGTAGTGAAAGAAGTGGGATTGTATGGGTTTCTGTGCTTTGTAGTTTTTTAATGTTGTAAGCCACCTGGAGTCATCATGTGAGTTGGGTAGCCATATACATTTGTTAAATACATACATACATACATACATACATACATACATACATACATACATACGTATGTAGGTACATACATACGTACTTATGTAAGTAAGTATTTCTACACCTTTAGTTATATAACAATATTTTGAATTCCCTTTTTAATTTATTTGTTTTCTTAGTTGGTACTCAATCCCTGTCTAATTAGTCCATTTCCTTTAGTGTGGTCCTATTTTTGTTTTATTTTCCTTTTCTCCAGCCAATCATACCATTTTTGCTATACCAGATAGCCATAGTTCATAGGAGATATCTGAATTTTCTACTGTATAAAACAAAGAAATGCATGTAGGTATATTTATAAGGGTGTACTTCTCTCCAGGGATTAATCAGGGTATGTATGCCCACGAGTGCTTCTATTATATATTTCTTTCTCTTTCTCTTTCTCTTTCTCTTTCTCTTTCTCTTTCTCTTTCTCTTTCTCTTTGTATCTCTGTCTTCTGTCTGTCAGTCTGTCTGCCTATCATCTTCCTACCTACCTACCTACCTACCTACCTACCTACCTACCTACCTACCTACCTACCTACTTACCTTCTTTTCCGAAGTCCCTACTGAATCCAGTCCATTTTCAATCCCGATCTTACTTTCAGCAGTTTCTCTTCATATCAAATTTGGTTTCATTTTGGTCAAATTATTTTCCGGTGGACAGATTGGATTAAATAAATAAACATCCTTCAGAGCTGCCAATATATCAGGATCAAAAATAGAGACATGATTAATGTAATGCACTGTGTGGTATGCAGATTGCACATTTGTACAAGTTCTGCTAAGCTCTAAAAGAAGACATCCATCAAAGCAAGGTGTTAATAATGAGGTTTGAACAATGTGGATCCCTTGGGGGGTGGGGGGGAATTTTCCTTAAGGCCAAACCAAAAACTATACTTGAAAACACAATAATAGTTAACTGGAAAATAAAAAATAACTTGTCACTATTAAGAAGGTATTTTCCTTGTCAGCAAGTATTTGTCAGTAGCAGGTTTTGCTTTATAGATTCTTAGTTGATATTGATTTTGTAGTGATTATCTTAACACAGGTAGTCCTCGACTTACCACCACAATTGAGCTCTACGTTTCTGTTGCTAAGCGAGAAAGTGGTTAAGTGAATTTTGCCTGATTTTGCAACCTTTCTTGCAACAGTTGCTAAATGAATCTCTGTGATTGCTAAATTAATAATGTGGTTGTTGGGTGACTCTGGCTTCCCCACTGACTTTGTTTATCAGAAGGTCGCAAAAGATGATCATATGACTCCGGGACACTGCAATTGCCATAAATAAACCAGTTGCCGTGTGTTTGAAGTTTGATTGTGTGATCATTGGGATCAGTGCTGGGTTGCTCCCGGTTCAGTCCGGTTCTATAGAACTGGTAGTAAAACCGGAGGGAGGCTCCACCCACCCACCACAATGTCGTCATGGGGGATCTGCACATGCGCAGAAGCGTGCGTGCAGTCCCGCTGCGAACCGGTAGTAAAGGTAAGTAGAACCCACCCCTGATTGGGATGCTGCAAAGATAAGTGTGAAAAATGTCGTAAGTTACTTTTTTCAGTGCCATTGTAACTTTGAATGGTCACTAAATGAACTGCTGTAAGTCGAGGACTATCTGTATAACAGTGCATACACTGAAAATCATTTGGAGGACGTATCTGGTATCTCAGATCCATTAAAGGAGCCTATCTTTGTGAGAGAAATAGGCAGTTTCCTAAATTTGATAAATAAACAGACAGACAAGACATGGCCCTGAAAAAAAAGATGCTACCGTTTTAAGAGCTGTATTTTTTTAAAATTTGATTTATATGCTGCCCTTCTCCAGAGGCTCAGAGCGTGCGTAACAGTGCGTTACAGTGCGTTAAGCAATAGCCTTCATACTTTTGTATATTTATACAAAGTCAGCTTATTGCCCCCACAAACTGGGTCCTCAATTTACCCACCTTAGAAAGGATGGAAGGCTGAGTCAACCTTGAGCCTGGCTAGTATTGAACTCACAGTAATTGCAGGCAGCTGGATGTTAAATGCTGCCTTAGTAGGAGGCATTAGCCTCCTACGCCACTCAGGCTCTTTGGTACATTATGACTGGTTTCCTTAAAGGAAACCTGAAAAAGTTTGGCTGCTTGAACAAATGTCAGAGAAGTGCTGTGCGTAAGATGGGGAACACATTTTCTGTATCATTTTCAAGGCATTTCTACTGTAGTATCTGTATATTTTACATACACTCTAGCTGCAGCCTATTTTCAGTTGACTTCTCTTAGGAGTTCGCAAAATTAGACTTTCCCCCATAATAATGTTGAAAAGTGCCTTAACAGAAAACATTATTATATGGGATTCGTGGTGTATATTTCACAAAATGAGAACTGCTCAACTCTGATTGGTTGATAGTTGCTGTTTAAATCATTGAGGTTGACACTGATCAGTCTATATCCTCAGATCCCTGGCAGATCGATCTGTCAGACTCGCACTTCAAAAACCCCATGCAGCGATCTGTGGTCAGCTTTATGTTAATAAAAACAGACAATTGTTCCAACAGAGCATCTATCAATGAGAAGCTCAATTTTTTCTTTTCATCTTGGATGAAGCCCAAGTATGTCTTTTTGGTCCTGAATCACTGAATAAGAACGTCTGCTTTTTTTTTTTTTTTTTTTTTTAACACAGCAGAGATTTCAGACAAATAGTTTGTGCTTCAGTGGGAGATGCTGAATTTCCAATTGATCCATCTCCTTCATCGGCTGCAGTGCAGCAAACGTGGTATGGCTTCTGGAAGTTTCTCTGAGTGATACCAATAGAAACAGATAGTCCTTGACTTACAACCATTCATTTGGTGACTATTCAAAGTCACAACAGCCCTGAAAAAAGTGACTTATGACCATTTTTACACTTGTGACTGTTGCAGCATTCCCATGGTTACATGATCAAAATCAGATGTCAAGTTGCAAAGCTTTCAAGTTGGGCAGGAGGGAGGGAAAACTGATGGAGCTGATTGAGTTCCCTAACTGAAACTACATTCCACAGATGCTTTCTTACTGCAACCAGTAGGAGAGTATTGGGTTTCACAATCAGCCAAAGTGGTTAATTGGAGAATGTGATTTATGACATGGCCAGGGAGGAGGGGAGAGACAGGGTCATAGGGGAATGTAAATCTATGTGGGATTAGTTCTAACTGCATCTGAATATTGCTGAAATGGTGCTCCTAATAAATGACTGTACTTCTTTTGAAGTTTGGCTCATGGCTCATGAATTAATTAGGGCATCTTTCGGAAAATTCAGAGCAGTGGTGGGTTGCCCCCAGTTTGGACTGATTCTATAGAACCGGTAGTAAAACCTGCAGGAGGCTCTGCCCACTGACCCTGACATCATCAGAAGTGATCTGCCGATGCGCAGAAGCTTCTGTGCATGTGCAGAAGCAAGATGCGGGCATGAGCGATCCCGTTGCAAACTGGTAGTAAAGATAAGTAGAACCCACTCCTGCATCAGACAGTTGGCATCTGGCCTGTATTTATGACAGTGGCAGTGTCCTGGGGTCATGTGATCACCTTTTGCGAACTTCTGACAAGCAAAGTCAATAGGGAAGTCAGATTCTTGTAACAACCGTGTTACTAACTTAACAAGTACAGTAATTCACTTAACAACAATGGCAAGAAAGGTCATAAAATAGGGCAAAACTCACTTAACAACTGTCTTGTTTAGCAGCAGAAATTGCTAAACAATTACAGTTGTGGTTGTAAGTCAAAGACTACCTAGATTTGATTCTGACTCAGAAGATAATGTTAATGTACTTGATTAACGTAATTGAACTAAAATATAATTACATGAACAAAATATCATTTTTGAATGCTTGCTCATCTAAGATTCCAGAGGTTTTGTTTGCTCCTTCTGATGGAACAGCCTCATTTTCATCACAAGAGTGAGTTGCGTGAAATAATGTTTAAGGCCATCCCAAATATTTATGACTGTTTCTAGTGTGCAGTACATGCATCATGATTGAATTTCAGATTGCTTGATAAACTTTCTAATAACTCATTATAAAATTAAATGCTGTTTTTTTCTGTGAAGCTGCTTTCTTTGCTTTTGCTGTTTTTTCCCCCAGAATAATAATAGAGATCAACCAGAAAATTATGTGTGATAAAAAGAAAAAAGCTTTTGTCCCTGATTTTGCTACTAGATATGCTAAATGGCATGCAGAGCACAATGGATTTCCCACTACTTTGTTTTGTCTCTAGAAGCTGTGGTATATTGTGCTTGCTAATTATTACAGACACATGGTTTAGGACAAATTCTATAAGCTGAGTTTTCCAATAGAGAATTATGGTTAAAATAGCATTTATTTACCTGTGAAGTTCTTGATGCTCTCTGAGCTTGGTTGTTTATTTATTTATTTTATTTATTAGTTCGATTTATATGCCGCCCTTCTCCGGAGACTCAGGGCGGCTTACAATGCATTAAGCAATAGCCTTCACACTTTTGTATTTACCTGCTTAGTAGGGCTTTTGCCCCCCCCAACGGTGTTCTTTTTTATACAAAGTCAGCTTATTGCCCCCACAATCCAGATCCTTATTTTACCTACCTTGAAAGGATGGAAGACTGAGTCAACCTTGAGCCTGGTGAGATTTGAACTTGCAGTAATTGCAGGCAGCTGGCAACTAAGTGCTACTTTAACAGCACTTAGTCCACTGCACCACCAGGCTCTTGCAGATGTTTTATTGCCCAGGTAAGTAACATCATGAGTGTGAGGGAATGTGGGAGGTTGCTGCCTCCCTCCCTCCCCCTCTCCCTCTCCCTCCCTCCCTCCCTCCCTCCCTCTCTCTTTCTCTCTCTCTCTCTCTCTCTCTCTCTCTCTCTCTCTCTGTGTGTGTGTGTGTGTGTGTGTAGGTAGCAATCTCCCACACTCCCTTGTAGTCATGGTGTTACTTAGTTGGGCATTTGTATCAGTGGTGGGTTGCCCCCGGTTTGCACTGGTTCTATAGAACCAGTAGTAAAACCGGTGAGAGGCTCCGCCCACTGACCACTGACATCATCAGAACGCTTCTGCTCATGTGCAGAAGAGTGTGCGCGTGCATTAGCAAAGCATGTGCGCGCGTGCGACCCCATTGCGAACCGGTAGTAAAGGTAAATAGAACCCACCCTTGATTTATATGCACTTATAGAGAAGATTGCCCTGTTCTATACATAGAAGCTTGCAGGTTTTTTTTAATAGGGGGGGGGGTCATTCATTGGTTACAGTATTGTTTTCTGCCTGATTTATTTACTGGATCAGTTTATAGAGCTGCCCATCTTGCAAATGCGAGTCTGGATATCTAACAACCTCTAAAACATTAAAAAAAACCAATAGTCTATTTGGAAAGCATAAAAACTTATAATGGTCATTAAGGATAAACCCAGACCAAACATCTGACAAAGATATCTCAAGAAGCCACCATGCTGAGTCAGATTCACTCCTTGCTGTCTTCTAGCTATGCTCCAGGTATCTCTTTTTATGTTTCACCTCTTTCAGTGCCTCAGTAAACGGTAGGACGCTCGAGGAGAAAAAGGCCTCATAGGTGAGATCCAATTCAGAGCCAGCCAGCCACTCTCTCATTACTAGCAATTGAGACTTTGATCGGGTTGTGTGCCAAACCTTCTGGAACAATCCCAAGTACCATTTGTAACTGAGCCGGGGGGGGGGGGTGTCCATTATTCTGGGGCAAAATGATCAGACAGGTCTCCCTGTGACAGAAGGCAGCACTGAGGCAATCAGAAAGTGATCCAGCTGTACATGGAATGATGAGGATCACTCCAGATCACACTGCCACTGCCCTGATATGAAAACCAAATCTGGTGAGAATATTTGTTGTATGATAGGCCCTGTATCAAGTCTATGGTTGTGATAGTGACTGACATATGCTATCCCCAGCTTTGTACACAGTGAGGAGAAGTGAAAGTGCCCTAAAACCATAAGATAGGCAACTCACCACAACCTGGTCATGGGATCTAAGAACTCAGGCAATGCAATGCATTAGGGAGACTATTTATTTATTTATTTATTATTGGTTCAATTTATATGCCACCATTCTCCGGAGACTCAGGGTGGCTTACAATGCATTAAGCAATAGCCTTCATACTTTTGTATATACCTGCTTAGTAGGGCTTTTGGCACCCCCAAGTGGTGTTCTTTTTTATACAAAGTCAGCTTATTGCCCCCACAATCCGGGTCCTCATTTTACCTACCTCAGAAGGATGGAAGGCTGAGTCAATCTTGAGCCTGGTAAGATTTGAATTTTCAGTAATTGCCGGCAGCTGGCAGCTAAATGTTACTTAACAGCACTTTAGTCTGCTGCACCACCAAGGCTTCTAATACTGTACAGGAACAATAGCAATAACAATAGCACTTAGACTTATATACTGCTTCACAGGGCTTTACAGCCCTCTCTAAGCGGTTTACAGAATCAGCATATTGCCCCCAGCAATCTGGGTTTTCATTTTATGGACCTTGGAAGGATGGAAGGCTGAGTCAACCTTCAGCCACTCAGGATTGAACTGCTGGCAGTGAACAATGAGTTAACCTGCAGTACTGCATTCTAACCACTGTGCCACCATGGCTCTTGAAAATTCCTAGAGCCCAATTTAACAAATATGGTCTGTCATCCAATTATCTGGATGCCTCTGAAAGCTACTAGAACCATGATGGCGAACTGATGGTGGGACTGGAAGTTGGCAAATGGGCCATTTCCAGCCTCTGGAGTGCCTCTGGGGGGTGGGGAAGGCCATTTTCCCCTCCCCAAGCTCCTAGAAAGGCTCTGGAGCCTGAGGAAAGAAAAAAATGGGCCCACCATGCCATCATGTGCCAAGAATGTGGTGGGGGGAGCAGGAGGGTCACACGCACATGTGCGGGGGCGGGGGCATAGAATTATGAGTGTGGGCACACATGTGCCTGACTGCCCCCTGCTCCTTGCACACAATGACAAAAAGGTTAACCATCACCGTACTAGAATATCCCAGGTAACTGTAGCTTTCCCCCTGCCTCTGTTCTGGGCTCTAGCTGATGCTAGAAACCTATAACCTGGATAAACTTCCCCTTTCAGGCCTATCCTTTCAGGCCTATCCTGCACACAAAATTTGCAGTAATATTTTCCACATCTGCTTACTTTATTCTAGATATATCAAAAATGAGCTTTAATTGAACCTTAAGAGTCTTCAAAGATAACTACTGGAAAAACTTGTGATCTTTGGAAGAAATGCCATCTGTACTCACTGAAGTGTTTTTTTTTTTTAAAAAATCATCAAAAGTTAGATAATTGCTTTTGATTTGCATTCAAGCTGTATTTTTCAATGCAGTTGATAGGGTGACTGGCTTCCACAAATTTCCTAGAATATGGAAACATTCAGCTTATTAATTAAAGGAAACAATAGTTGAAAAGGTAGTTCTGCATTCACATCCTCGATAGCCACTGGATTATGTGGACGGGACCAAGAAGTCCTCAGTGCTTGGGAGAGTTTTAAATTTCATTGACATTCTGCATTCGTTATTTGTTTATAATTACTACATATACCTTTAATTCCTACCATAAGATAATTGAGATGTTATGAACAAAAGTATATATTAATAAAAATATAATTATAGTAGAAGCGTCTTCTGTTTTTCAACTTATTTTTCAGAATATGTTCATATCCTTTTTGAATTTCTTTGCTTGAGTGTTTAAATATAATTTATTGTTGTGACATTCTATTTTTTTCTTTCCTTAATCCATCTATCAATTTGAAGTCTTTCTAGCTATTGACACTAAGGCTATAAAGAACGGTTGCTGGAACTGGGTATGTCTAGTTTAATGAAAAGAAGGAGTTAGGGATGACATGATAATTCTATTCTATTCTATTCTATTCTATTCTATTCTATTCTATTCTATTCTATTCTATTCTATTCTATTCTATTCTATTCTATTCTGTTCTATTCTATTCTATTCTATTCTAAAGTGGAATGAGAATATTTGAGAAACAAACAAGACATGTTTGCCACAACAATTGATTCTTGTTTTAAACCAGTGGCCCCCAACCTTCTGAGCATCAGGGACCAGTTCCACGGGAAGACGTTTTTCCATAGATTGGAGGGGGCGCGATTTTGCATGCTGCCTACATCCCATGAATGGAACTTCACTTGTTTGTACAGTCCAGTTTCTGGCATGCTGTGGCCCAGTGCTGCTCCATGGATCAGGGGTTGGGCACCCCTATTTTAACCAGTTCCAGCTATTTGAAATCTATAAGTTCCAGAGAAACACTTTACCTGATCCTGATCCTCACAGTTTCTCTTTTTCAAATATATAATATACATATACATTATGGCTGGGCAGACCATGTTGCAAGGATGTCAGACCACCACCATCCCCAAACAGTTCCTCTATGGTGAACTGTCTCAAGGAAAGCCTTTGGATGGGGGGCAAAGGAAGTGATTCAAAGATGCTGAAAGCCTCTCTCAAGTCCCTGGATATTCACACCACCTCCTGGGAAACCCTGGCACAAGAATTGATCGACATGGCGCACATTGATTCACCAAGGCTGCCAGATATTTGAAGACAAAATGACAACCATAGTACAAGAGAAGTGAGCACTCCACAAAGCCAGAGATGCAAATGCTGCAGTAGTGGTACCCACACATGTCTGCCCGACATATGGCAGAACATTCCGTGCCTGTATAGGCCTTACCAGCTACCTGCGGACACAGTGTGGACATCCCACAACCCGTTAGATGTCAAGGTCCTCTTCGAAAATGATGGATGAACATCAATATACATATTATATAATGGAATTATTATGAGAATGCTGCAGTAGCCTAGAGGTGAAGCTCTTGCCTCACAATCAGTGAGTTCGATCCTAGGTGGAGGCAGATATTTCTCTCTCTGGGCAAGTTGAGAATATCTACCGAATGTAACTCTGCATTGGCAACAGTAAAGGCATCCGGCCAGTAAACACTCAGCTCAATTCAGTTGCCCAGACTTCACCCCGCAAGGGATTATGGGGTCATTAAAAGAAGATGAAAATGGAATTGTTATGCCTACACTGAAAATGGGCGAGGAAATCAGAGGCTTTTCCCTCTGTAATTCAAACATTGTTGAAAAAGGTATCCTTGCAATAAGCAAGAATTGTACATATATTGTACAACTGTTGAACAAAAGCATGGATGTTGGTATTTGGGGTTATTAACAAGCAATTTTCAAACATTCTTTAAAAAGATTTTTCTCTTTCCCAATTTAATATTGAACATGTAACATTTTAAGCTTTGGCGCAGATTTTACATCCCCAGATCAAAACAAAAGTTGTTTATTAATATTTCAGAATGATGAAACTGCCATCTTTGAACTTTGGAATATTTTCATTATAATTTTTAACTGGTGTGCCCCCAATAGGATCGTCAGTGGTGTATTTTTAATTGCTAAGCATGTTCTACACAAACAATTTCTTTATATTCATTTTTCCCCCAGGGGGAGGCCTATGTCCACATATATATCATTCTTTTTTTAAGGCCCATGGAATTATTGAAGGTTGCACCTATGAAATTTAGTAGCAAATCACCGAATGTAAACATTCTTTTAATATAAATAAAATAAATGTAAAGGCTTAATAGGCTTAAGGTATCTGTTTTATTTTAACCATTAACGCCAAAAAAAGTGGTATTACTGAATACTGTTACATTGCCTACATAGCAGTAGGCAATGTAACAGTAGCAGGGGTGAAATCCAACAGGTTCTGACAGGTTCTGGAGAACTGGTAGCAGAAATTTTGAGTGGTTCGGAGAACCGGTAACGGAAATTTTGAGTAGTTCGGAGAACTGGCAAATACCACCTCTGGCTGGCCCCAGAGTGGGGTGGGAATGGAGATTTTGCAGTATCCTTCCCCTGTAGTGGGGTGGGAATAGAGATTTTGCAGTATCCTTCCCCTGCCATGCCCACCAAGCCACATCACGCTCGCCAAGCTATGCCCACAGAACCAATGGTAAAAAAAATTGGATTTCATCACTGCTACATAGGTCTTGGGCAGTGGTGGGTTGCCCCCGGTTTGGACCGGTTTGCAAGAACCGGTAGTAAAACCGGCAGAAGGCCCTGCCCACTACCCCAGATGTTGTCATCAGTGATCTGAGCATGCGAACTGGTGGTAAAGGTAAGTAGAACCCACCACTGGTCTTGGGGCCAGAAAAGTGGAGAACAGAAACCAGAAAAAGGCTATTCAGTTGTCCACCCCTATATTTAAGGGGCTGCCCAAAGAAGGAGGGGGGTCAACCTATTCTCCAAAGTATCTGAGGTCAGAACAAAAAGCAATGGATGGAAACTAGTCAAGGAGAGAACCAACCTAAAATTAAGGAGAAGCTTCCTAACAGTGAGGACAATTAACCAATAGAACTGCTTGCCTTCCGAAGTTCCACTGGAACTGGAACTTTTTAACAAAAGACTGGACAACCATCTGTCTGAAATGGTATAATTGTATAAAGGGCCATGATGGTGAACCTATGGCCTACCACAGGTGGAACGCAGCACCCTCTCTGTGGGCACAGGAGCCATCGTCCTAGTTCAGCTCCACTGTGCATCCGCAGGCACCTCCCACCAGCCAGCTGGTGGTCGGTCTCTACCATGCATGCACAGGGGAGCTCGCATGCAGGGGGTATGTGCACATGTGTGGGGTGCATGTGTGGGGTGCGTGCGCATGCCTGGGGGCAGGGTGCATGAATGGGGGCTGCACACGCATTGTACTTTGGGGGTTTGGGTGCGTACACGCTTTGGGCATTCGATCGGGAAAAAGTTAGTCATCACTGGTAGAGGGTCTCCTGCTTGAGCAGTGGTTTCAACTAGAAGACTTCCAAGATCCCTTCCAGCTCTGTTATTCTGTTATATCAGGCCATCATGATCCACATGGATTAGATAACACAAGCAAGCTCACTTTCCACAGCATGCCTTTTTGCTGGTTGTAAGCTGGCTATAAAGAATTACTCCTCAATAGGTTGTGTCAGGTTTTCAGAACACATCTTGGAGGCGTTGACTTCTTTTGACAACCTGTTGTAAACAGGGACTTTTGAGTATGATGCCTATAGCATCACTTGATGGATTGCAACTCATAAACAATCCTTTTCCAAAATGTGTCTTTCTATTTGGTTTGACGAAAAGATAAGGTCCCAACATGTGGAAATATATTGTCTCTTACGATATCATGCCATTTAATTAAATCCTTCTCCGTTTTCTTTGACAGGTGAAATATGAGCTTGCTGATAAAAAGCTTTCCCTTTTGATTACTAGCTTTACATCTTAAGAGGAGGAGGATATTGATTCCCCCGCTCTCCGAGTATACTATATAGCTCATTTCTTTTGGATCTTTTTCTCTCCCCTTAGGACAAATTTGTTACATTTCCTATGCTTGCTTAGCTAAGCCTGCTTGAATGGTAATGGGCAGAATATCTGTTAAGCTGATCTTGCATAAAACTATTGAAATCATTATCCTTTTCCATAAAGGTAATTTTGTCTAAGTTTGGGCAAGTTTTCCAAGTTTTCCTGGAATTCTTTGAAAAATCCCAAAGTGCTTTTCCAAAAGGCAACTGGACTTTGTTTTTCCTTGAAAATGTTTCGCTTCTCATCCAAGAAGCTTCTTCAGTTCTGGAACTGAAGAAGCTTCTTGGATGGGAAGTAAAACATCTTCAAGGAGAAACAAAGTCCAGTTGCCTTTTGAAAAACCACCTTTGGGACAACCATGACCTGGATGACTTAGAATGTCCGTAGAGATCCTTTGAAAAATATGAATAATATACAAGATACAACAAACTGAATATAAGTAGTCCTCAGCATACAACAATTGAGCCCAAAGTTTCCATTGCTAAACAAGACTGTTAAGTGAGTTTTACTCTATTTTACAACTTTCCTTCCCCCAGTTGTTAAATGAATCATTGAAATGGTTAAATAAAGGTTGTTAAGTGAATCTGGCTTTCCCATTAACTTTGTTTGTCAGAAGATTGCAAAAAGTGTTCACATGACCCTGGGACACTGCAGCTATCATAAATATATGCCAGTTGTCAAGCATCCAAATTTTGATCACATGACTATGGAATGCTGCAATGGTCGTGTGAAAAATGTTCATGTCGTTTTTCTCAGTGCCATGTAACTTCGAATGAGCGCTAAATGAATGATTGTAAGTCAAGGACTACCTCTATTCGAAGAACATTTGCATAGAAATTACAGATTTTTTTTTTTTAGTTATTTGTAACACCTTTCTGCTAATGCACTACAACAAAAGGGACAGGACCATAAAGAATCAGTTGTAAAAGACGTGCATTAAAATGCAGGAAGGCTATTAGAGAGTATTCATATTAGAGAGAACTATAGAAAAATATGTATATTAGAAAAATATGCATTTGTGTTTTCATGTAGAGTTTTAATATAAATCACAAACAAATAGGGAAAAGGGCTGGAATTAAGATTGGAAAATTGAGACGCTGGAATAAATCAAATGTGACAAGGTCATCTGTTCATATTTATAGGAGATCTTCAATGTGCAATCTTGATTCCACTCAATCAGACAATTTATTTAAAACCCTCTTCCTTAAGCACTAACACTTCACACAATGTGCAACTACAGAAGAGTACTGTATGGTGCATGCTTGGTCCATATGGAGCAATGATGGCTAACCTTTTCTGGACCAAATGCCCAAAGCGCATGTGTGCTTTGCAATGTGCGCATGGCCCCCGTGCATGCACCCCATGACCTGACCCCTGTGCATGCACACACAGCCCCCTTCATGTGCCCTGCCCCCTGACATGCGCAGCAGAAACCCGAAGACCAGCTGGCCGGAGGGAAGTGTGCATGCATGCACAGTGGAGCTAAACTGTGCTGATGGCTTGCATGCTATCAGAGTGAGTGCTGGATATAGAGCAAGAGATCCAAAAGGAAATGCATAGTTTTTAGCCCCATAAAGAAACCTTTCCCTGCAAAGAAAATTTCCATGAATCAAGTTTCCTAATTATTCCGCTCCTAATCTCAACCTCACTCCTAGCCTATCCCCTCTTCAAACCAGAAACAAAGAGATATAAATAATACTAGTCTACCAAAGAGTGCAAAGTTAATGTGAATTCCCTTAAAAGAATGCTTTGAACAATTAACAGAAGCACGAAGTATTGACTTGCTCAGAAGAGTTCTAATGGTTTACTATATAGCTATTTTAAATCTGCCCAGCCAAATGTCATCACCTACCTGAACTGACCGATTTAAAAAAGCTAATTAGCTAACAAAGCAGTATTGGACCTGACTAATGCTCAAACGGAAGATGACATTGGAATATAAAGGCTATAATGTAGACCAAGAAGTAAAAGTAACACCCCAAAAGGAGATAAATACAATTTGTTCATCCCCTCACATCCTCCCAAACTTGCATAGATGAGTTCAGTAAAAGTCAAGTTTGATTTAATATTTATTTTAATCCCACAGCAGTGGCCAGACTGTTAAAAATACTGATTAAGAAAAAGGCCACATTATATTGGTATTAAAAGAATGTTTTGAATATGGATTTTATTAAAGAAATGGGGTGTGATGGCTGAGGGGTTAAACATGCTGAGCTTGTCAGCTGAAGTCCTCAGGTCATAAAGGGACCATAGTTGCCTACTCCTATTCTAGAACTTTGCAGCATCAGTTGCATAGTTAGTTTTCCTGCCCTTTATAACAAACATTCAAGGAGTTGAGTAGTGTGATCAGCTCCCTGATATTGATGTACCTACCCAGTGAATTATATAATCTCTGCAAATTTATCTATTAGAGAACTTGTACAAGGAGAATTAAAAAGAGATGCAGTGGCTCAGTGGCTAAGACGCTGAGCTTGTCGATCGAAAGGTTGGCAGTTCAGTGGTTCGAATCCCCTAGTGCCGTGTAGCTCCCGTTACTTGTCCCAGCTTCTGCCAACCTAACAGTTCAAAAGCACGTAAAAAATGCGAGTAGAAAAATAGGGACCATCTTTGGTGGGAAGGTAACAGCGTTCCGTTTGCCTTTTGTGTTTAGTCATGCCGGCTACATGACCCCGGAGATGTCTTCAGACAGTGCTGGCCCTTCAGCTTTGAAATGGAGATGAGCACCGCCCCCTAGAGTCAGGAACAACTAGCACATATATGCGAAGGGAATCTTTACCTTTACAAGGAGAATGCTATTGCTGTATCTCTACTCCAGGGATTTCAAAGTTTTTCAGATCATGTAAGCCATAAAAAAAAGTTTCTTAGACCTCCCTCTTCCTACCTCTTAGATGCTCACAGAGTAAGAAGCTGCCATAACCATAAATTCTATCTGGAGATGGGGCTTCTAATTGTCAGCTGAGAAGCCTAGTGTCTTTCCCTAGAAAATTTGCTGTGGATGTAACTCTCTTAGGTAACTCTCTGTTCTATCATCCATTCAAGCTCTCAGTGGTCTGAGCATACATGCTTTGTCCTCTGGTGCTAAAACTGTGGAGAAGCCAGATAGACTTAGAAAAAAAAAGAGAGAGAAGGGAGTTTATGTTGGTCTAAGCTGCTTTGGGTTCCCTGCAGGGGAAGGAGGTGTTACAGATGAATCAGGTTACAGGTGATCATGGTCTGTGTTGCTGAATTGCCCAAAAAGACACCTCATGTTAATCTTGGGCTGGTAGAATTTTTGAATAAGCAGCTTTGCCTATTGGTTAATGCATCTCCATGTTAGCTAATAGTAGGTTAGGCCAATGGTATTTGTGAGCAAGTAGACTCACTACATACCCAACTCCACAAGAATAACTACCTTGCATTCACATCCTGCTAGAGCAAGTTTCAGCAACCTGTGGCTCTGGAGCTACATGTGGCTCTTTCATCCCTATGCTGCGGTTCCCTGTTGCTGGCTGGCGCCACAATTTTGAGAGGAGCTTCCGGTTTGGGGGGGGTGGGGGGAAGCATGGCATGCCAGGAGGAGATTCTATGGCAAAAGGCGGGTTTCCGGTCAGCTCCACAATTGATAGGGCTTTTGGTTAGGACTGGTAGAGGAAAAAGGACGCCATGCTAGGAGGAGACTCTATGGTGGGGAAACCAGACTTCCGGTCGGCTCCAGATTTGAATGGGTGGCTTCCAGTTAGGACCTTTGTGACTCTTTGAGGGTTTAAGGTTGCTGACCCCTGTGCTAGAGCAATGTTTCTCAACCGTGCAACTTTAAGATATAAGGACTTCAACTCCCAGAATTCCCCAGTCAGCAAAATGGCTGGGGAATCCTGGGAGTTCAAATTCACACATCTTAAAGTTGCTATGATTGAGAAATGCTGTGCTAACCATTCCCGTCTTCTTTTGCAAGTGCTTTATTCCTTGTCCTCTTTTTCACCTTTCCTTAATAACTGCAAATCATTATCATCCAGCTGCAGTCCAAATTTATAAATTTATAAAGCAATTCCCTTTTTGAAACTGATGAATTTAGTAGGCCTCTATTCTGTCACTCCCACATATAATTCTTGTAAATAACATTGTAAGAACAATAAAAAATAATAAAAAAAGCTTTTCTGTCAGTTGGCATTATAAGGGACATCACTATTTCTCTCACTGGGGTTTTTTCCTGCTGATTTAATTACAGTAAATTGGAATAATTAGAACGAAATTATATGAACCCAACAATTCCCTGTGGTCTTTGTGCTGCCTTTTAGTATGATAATGAATGTTAATATAAATAATTGATATATTCTGACTACCTCTGAATCTTTATTGCTACCTTTTTTCCCTCTTCTTAATTTTGCCCCTGATAGAAGGTGATGCATTCTAAATTAACTGTAATATGTAATATTTCAGCACAGCAGAAGAGGTTAATTAAACTTTGGGGGAAACTTATTGCATATAAACCATAACGACAGGCAATTTTGCAGCCACAGATTGAGATGCTGACATGAAATTCTGGCAATTTCGGTAAAACCACTGTTGCTTACTTAAATACTTAGGTTACTTTTGTAAATGGTAGCATTAAAAACAAGGTCGAGTCATTCATATTAAAATAGTAGAATCAAGGATTAAAGCAGTAGCAACTTTCAGTCCTGTTTAAAACTAAGTGAACACGTAGCTGACATAATATAACCATTGCCCATAAAAAAGAATGCATCCTGAAAGCATTTTTAAAAGCTAAACTAAAAGGATGAATTCCTTCTTTCTCAATTTATTCCTTCCTTGGAATATTTTCAGAGCATGTTTTATTGTAAAACTAGAGGTCTAAATGTTGTAGGGCAGGGGTGTCAAACTCATATTGTCAGAGCATCATCACATGATGTATCACAATTTTTTCCCCCTTCGCTAAACCAGGCATGGGCATGCGCAGCATGTGACACATACAGCCCGCAGGCTGCAAATTTGACAGCCCTGTTGTAGGGAAAATAGGAGGAAGCAGTACATCCACTGTTTCAAAGATCCATAAGACAAAACTAATAAGGTGATAAAGTAAGCGTAAACAAGGGATTGGTTGGCTGCCATATTTGGCCTGTATGTCCACAAGATTGCTGGACAGCATATACACACAACACAATCTTTAGGATGAGGGTGAAGATTCATTCTCCAAGCTTGTGGGTTGATTTCCAAACCTTTCATCACCAGGCTAGGTAACAACTTCAGCGAAGTTTAGGGGTTTATCAGTGTTCATCTGTTTATAAGGGCTTCGTGTGATCAATAGGTCTTTTGTGGGTGTGTCAAGTGACGGTCTTGTAATGGGTCTTGCGATGGGTCAGATGTGAGTCATCAGTGAGAGTCTTGTGATGGTAGGGCATGTCAAATTTTTCAACTTTCAATTTCCAAACATTAGAGGTGCTCAAAAATTGTGACATGCCTTGGGGATTATAAAGACATTTCGGTTACTTTAATATAATTTAGATGTGCTTAGTGAGTAACTACATAAATATAACTTTTAAACATTTTGTTTGTTTTCATTTGATGGGTCTGTGATGGGGAGGTTACATCAGGTGAGAGTCATTGGGAGGTGAAGTGCTGGTTGGGTGGGTGGGGCAGGGGTAAGGGGGTTGATTGAGGGTCAGTGCTGTCCCTTATAAACAGAAGAACACGGACATCCCCTAAAATGTTATCTAGCCTGGTAACAAAATGTTCAGAAGCCAACCCACAAGCTCCGAGAATGAACCTTCACCCTCATCCTACCCCCAAGCTACGGATAATTGCCACTATTGCAAACTATAGAAGTAGCTAGCTCTTTTGGGACTGTGAGCAGGGGTGAAATGTAAAATTTGTTACTACCGGTTTGGTGGGTGTGGCTTGGTGCTCGGGATAATGTGACTGGGTGGGTGTAGCCAACTTTTTTTTTTAAAAAAAACTTTTCAAAACATTTTTTCTAATGCTTTGAAAAGCCTCTGCCGATCAGGCAACTCAGCTGGGATCGTCAGAGACTTTTCAAAGCATTTTTTTTACCACCTTTTTTTGCAGAAAAAAAAATTGCTTTGAAAAGCCTCTGATGATCCCAGCTGAGCTGCGCAATTATCAGAGGCTTTTTTTAACTTTTAAAAGCATTTTTTCGTCAGAAGAGGTTGTAGAAAAAATGCTTTTAAAAGTAAAAATAAAAAAAAGCCTCTGATTATCGTGCGGCTCAGCTGGGCATGGTGGGGGGGGGGGCACAGGGATTTTTGCTACTGGTTCTCCGAACCACCCGCCGTCATTGCTACCAGATTGGGTGATCCAGTCCGAATCGGGAGCATTTCACCCCTGACTGTGAATGACATTAAGCATGTAAGCATCGTGAAGAGTTCCTTGGCATTGTGAACAGTGTATCCTAAAAAATACAAAACAAAACAAAACAAAACCTAGATTAAGTCCCAGTTGTAATGGTGGTCAGTTTTCAGATCTGAAGGAATTTTCATACAATCAGAAAGGATCTGAATGGTATCTACCACCTGCACGCAAAAGGAGACTCAGATAGCTCAACCGGCTGAATAGCCTGTTATTAACATCCAGCTGTCTGCAATTACACCAGTTCGAGGCTCAAGGTTGAGTCAGCCTTCCATCCTTTCTAAGGTAGGTAAATTGAGGACCCAGTTTGTGGGGGCAATAAGCTGACTTTGTATAAAAAATATACAAAAGTATGAAGGCTATTGCTTAATGCCTTGTAAACCTCCCTGAGTCTCCGGAGAAGGGCGGCATATAAATCTAATAATAATTTAAAAAGTTGGTCTGCAAAAAAATTCCACTGCCGATCTTTCACCTTTTTCAAATAACCTAGTCCCATGATGGCGAACCTATGGCACACAGAGCTCTCTCTGTTGGCATGCGCGCCGTCGCCCCAGGTCAGATCTCCATGGTGTTTCTTTTGTGAGCTTCTGTTTCCCTGCAAATGACGAAATAGAAGCTCACAAAAAAAAAAGATCTTACCTCTTGCCGCGCTGCCGGTGCATGTCTGCACATGTGTGCATGGTCATGCTAATGTCAATGCATGAATGTCCACATATGCATGCAAGAATGTTAGTGCATTCTCGCTTGTGTGTGCACCTTTCAGTTTGGGCATGTGCACGTGCGCAGTTTGGGCACTCGGTGTCTAAAAGATTTGCCATCACTGACCTAGCCCATGCCATGTAGTGCTTTATAGGTCATCACCAACATCTTGAATTGGACCCAGAATCAAATTGGTAATCGGTGCAGTTCACAGAGAGCAGAGGTGTAATGGGACAGAACTAGATGCACACATAACTGCCCATGCCTCTCCAGTTTGCACCACCTGAAGCTGTTCTGCCCAGCTACGGATCCCAAAGAACACAGCACATACAAAGTTTGTACAAAACTTAATTTACTAAAATAACTCAGTCTTTTTCAAAACAAAGGCTGTTAATAAACTTTCTTAACAGCCTACAAGAAACCAAAGATAAAATAACCACAATCTAAAGTTGGCAGAAAGCCCAGAAGCAATTTGCAGAGAATGCAGACGTGAAAAAGTGTAAACTAAAGTTGTTTCCTACAACTTGCTTCAGTTGGTGTTCCTCCTTAAATAGGCTAAGGGAGTGGCTAATTATCCCCAATTAGCTTACTCTTGAGGAGACCTCCTCCTGAGGAGCCTCTCCTGCCTTTTGGCCACTCTACGTGCCCGTGCATCGAGAAGAGGCTCCTCCTCTTCATCCTCTTCACTTAAAGGAGCTTCTGGAGGTTCTGACTGGCTGAATCCCTGCCTCTGGCACCACATCTTCTCCAGCCTCCTCGTTGTCTGACTCGGGTGCCAGCTGCACAGTCTGCTAGCGCAACACCACACCAGCCTCCTCGCTGTCAGAATCAGCTACAATCTGCACAGGCTGCTGATGGGCCACAACAGAAGCTTTCAAATACCTTAGGGCAACCCCATGTACAGTGCATTATTGTAATCCATATGCAAGGTATCCAGGTATGAGGGATTGAGCATAGAGCTTCCTCTTCCAGGAATGAGCATAACTGACACACACCTTGAATCTGTGCAAAGCTACAATTTCTATTTGTTCTTCAAGCAGAAGTCATGATGCAAAAGGACTTCCAGATTGTGCACTGATTCTGGATGGGTACAAACCCATCCAGAACCATATATAGTAAATTCTCAGATCCAGGTGTCCCCAGAATTTAGAGGCACTCAGTCTTGCTAGTTGGCCCAAAGCTTCCCCATCCAAACCCCTCAGCCTCGAGGCACAAAGCACCATTCATTACTTTGCTAGGGATGGAGATATATAGTTGGGATGGTCTCCACCAGCAGCTTCATATAGATGTGAAATAGGATAGAGTACACCTAACCCTGCGGCACCCCACAATTCAAATACTGAGGGCAGAACCTCTTACTGAAGTTGGGGGTGGGAAGTGTTTGTAGAATTATAGAATAGCAGGATTACTGTATCTAGACTGCTGAAATATGGATTTATTATTGAATTATTGGTGACAAAAGAATTAGAGTTTTCTGTATCTGTTTGCTGCCACCTAGTGGTTGTATGGATTTTTGCAGCCGATATGTCCCTAAGAATAAGCCCCTACAAATCATTAGCTCAGCTGCTCTGCTCCTTGTGTTTCTCAAAATTAAAAGCAGCTGCAACTGCTGAAAAACAGGACATGCTTCAAGGGTCTCCAGAGGCCTTCTAGAATCCACCAGTAAATGGCAGAAGCACATCCAGAGGGTTGAAATCCCATGAGAAATGATTTGCACAGCCCTGTTGTACAATGTCATTTTAAACAAATACCTGGCAAAACATGGTTGAATTTCTCTTTCTTTTTCTAAATTCGTCTTTGAACAAGGCACCTGCGCATTGTGATATATTTAGAACTGGTGGATCCGGGGACTGAAAAACAAATGGGAAAATGCCTTTATGCAGATGTAAAAGAGATACGAAGGGGCTGTTTCAGACTAGGAGAGGTTAAATGAAAGCCAGTCATATAACTTCTGCCCTGCACCAGATGGCAATTACAACTGATGACACTACTGCCCCTTTGATGGCATCCAAACAATGAATTCTTTCTTTATTTCCTGGCTCATTTGAAGCTACATCTGTTCCCATAAAACTTGGGATCCTTAAACCTACAGCTGCATGTACTTTTAACATTATAATATGTGCCTTTTGTAGTCAAATATTGTAACTCTTAAAGTAAAGAACCCCAACATGTAAAAATATAGCCCATACAAGTGACTACTCATCTCCCAATACATGAACTCAGAAGTAGCCCTTTTCTCCCTCTTTATCTTTTGGATAAACATTAGTGACAATAACAAATGTAGCCCCTTTCAGGTTGCCCCTTTCAATCATCCGCAACCCCGCCCACTCTTTTAGTGGATCCAATCAGCTCTCTCGCATTAATATAAATATGAGACAAGTGACAGGGGTTGAAAAAGGTGAAAATGAAGATGTGCAATAAATTGGCAATAACATTAAATGAGATGAAGTTTTCAATTCAACATGGAATAACAAGGTATGTTTTGAAGGTGGTTGTTAGACAAACGACAAAATGGTCAATGGAGGACACATTATACCAGCTGAGGCAGAGCAGCAATTGACAAGCTTAGACTTTGTGTTTTGCTGGCCTCTAGTCCTATTCACCTAAGGGACACAGTGGCTCAGCGGCTAAGACGCTGGGCTTGTCGATCGAAAGGTCGGCAGTTCAGCGGTTTGAATCTCTAGTGCTTCATAACGGGGTGAGCTCTTGTTACTTGTCCCAGCTTCTGCCAACCTAGCAGACCGAAAGCACATAAAAAATGCAAGTAAAAAAATAGGGACTACTTTGGTGGGAAGGTAACAGCATTTCGTGCACCTTTGGCATTTAGTCATGCCAGTCACATGACTATGGAGACATCTTTGGACAGCACTGGCTCTTCGGCTTTGAAACGGAAATAAGCACCGCCCCCTAGAGTCAGGAATGACTAGCACATATGTGTGAGGGGAATCTTTACCTTTACCTTTAGTCCTATTCAGCAAGGCTCCCTGCCCAGATAACTGATTTTGGCTTTCAAAATCAGAAGGATGGGACTTTTAGTGATATGATTGCTTCTTATAGTTTTGTATTTCAGTAGCTTAGTTTCGCTCCTCTCCTCCTTCTCCTCCCCTTTTCTTTTACATGTACAGATAGCCCATGACTTATGATCATTTGGTTAATGGCTGAAGTAACAACCGCAGTGAAAAAGTTAGTTACAACCGGTCCCCAGATTTACAACTGCTGCAGCTTCCCCACAGCCATGGATCACCATAAGGTGCTTCCAACAAAGTCAACCAAGGAACCCAGATTTGCTTAATGACTGCGGTAAAAAATGGAATGGGCAGCTAACCACGGCCAACTCGCCATGGGATAACTCACTGTGGGAAAATGTAACATTTCAATTTAATTATTTAAAATAAATAAAATCTTATTTTAATTTTTGTCATTCACATTTCATTCTGTCCCTCCTTTTGCATCCTTTCTTTAATGATTGTATTCCACCATATTTTTGATATTAGTGTAACTCTTGTCTCGTGGCAAGTTGTCCCCATAACGAGTTGGCCGTGGTGAATTGTCATAGACCAGGTTAAAAAAAAAAGGTCATAAAATTGACATTTTTGTGATTCATCTAATGACTGTATAATTTAGCTATGGACATTCTGGTCCTAATTGTAAGTCGATGTCTACCTGTCTCTGTCTTTTTTCATCTCCAGGCATTTTCATTCTGTTTGGTTCTGTACCTGAAGTCTAAGTCTTTTGGGGATGACTGAAAAGTGTAAGAGGTAAGGTCTAATCTGAACAGAGGCTATGAAGTTAAGAGACAGCTGTGCAAAAGCAATTACCAGGGAGCTACTTACCTAGGCTTGTTGAATCCTTAATTTAGTTTACAAAGAACTACCTAGCCGCAGCCATCTTTAATTCACTTAGTTTTCTCCAGTCATTCTTCAAAACAGGTAGCCCAGGGAAATCCTCTTTTAAATTATTCATACTTTCCATATAATAAAATACAGATCTCGACACACAATAATCTAGGAAGTGGGATTAGGAGGGAACAGGGCAGGGGTGAAATGCTCTGAAGTCAGCTACCAGTTCGCTTTGCTAACTGTTTGCTTCATGTGTGCATGTGCAGTGCACGCCAAATGCATGCTTTGCATGCATGCGCACCGCAGGCACTACCACGCAGTGCTGAAAAAGGAAGATTAAGAAACCTTTTCTGAGTCTGCAAAGGTAAGTAGAACAGCTATGGTTTTAATTGCCTATTTCCATTGAG
This sequence comes from Masticophis lateralis, assembly GCA_030761175.1. Taxonomy (NCBI): domain Eukaryota; kingdom Metazoa; phylum Chordata; class Lepidosauria; order Squamata; family Colubridae; genus Masticophis; species Masticophis lateralis. The sequence goes on from JAUDYJ010000002.1 coordinate 199,459,937, forward strand.
TTGCATCAGTTATCCTATTTTCCATAGAATAGAAAAAGCATACAATAATACAAATTCAAATAATGTGAAAATTTTATGAGATTCATTAACCATACTAATTAAGACCTGCACAGGTAGTCCTTGATTAACGACCATTCATTTAGTGACTGAAGTTACAACGGCACTGAAAAATGTGACTTGTGACTGCACTTATGACCACTGTAGCATCCCCATGGTCACATGATCAAAATTCAGGCACTTGGCAACTGGCATGTACTTGGGATCGTATGATCCCAAGTGTCCTGGTATCACATAATCATCATTGCAGTGTCCTGGGATCATATGATCATCATTTGCCATCTTTCCACCAGTTTCCTACCAGCAAATTTAATTGGGGGAATCTAGATTCTCTTAATGACTTTCTTGATTCACTCAATAACTGCAGTGATTCAGTTAACCGTGGCAAAAAGGACATAAAACTGGACGTGATTCAATCACCTTGCTTAGCAATGAAAATCCTAGCCTCAGTTGTGGTTGTAAACGGAGGACTGCTATATTGACAAAAACTCTCTACGTACTCGGACCACTTGCTCAATGAACTTGAATAAAAGTAACATTGTTGTTCAAAATTACAAATTTACAAATTACAAATTTGTATAATAAGCGAACCAAATTCCTATATGCCCATCATGAAATTTCTTATAAGATAATAGATGCTATTTCTGAAGAGGTGTTCCACTTATTTCTGTTTTAGGCAGAGACAGAATAATTATTGATGGTGCTACTAGAATGAGAACATCATTTAAAAAAATGAATCGGGCATTTGTCCCCTGTCCTCTAACATTGCTTGAAAAGGATAGTTGTCTTTAATTAAAATTCACATTATTATTCAATAATTCATTGGATGGTTTGGAGGATCACTTATTGCAGTTATCGGTAGGGTTGAGATTTATCATTTGCGATGATCCAAGAGCTTGAAGAGACTTCATCTACTAACAGATGGGCTTCTTGTAATCAGGGCATGGTTCAATGTCTGTGGAGATATTTATTTATTTATTTATTTATTTATTTATTTATTTATTTATTTATTTAATCAAGCATGTATTAGATAACAGATATAAGTATAGACATAGTTATGAATACATGAGATGGATACAAATAAAAGGGGTCATAAAAGGGGATAATACAGGGATGGTAGGCACGTTGGTGCGCTTATGCACGCCCTTTACAGATCTCTTAGGAATGGGGTGAGGTCGACAGTAGACAGTCTAAGGTTAAAGTTTGGGGAGTTTGGGGAAGAAACCACAGAGTCAGGTAGGGCATTCCAGGCATTGACCACTCTGTTGCTGAAGTCATATTTTCTGCAATCGAGTTTGGAGCAGTTTACCTTATGTTTGTATCTATTGTGTGCTTGTGTATGTGGTTGAAGTTGAAGTAGTCATTGACAGGTAAGACGTTGTAGCAGATAATTTTATGTACTTTGCTTAGGTCAGACCGAAGGTGATGTAGTTCTAAGTTGTCTCGGCCCAAAATTTCAAGTCGGGTGGCATAAGGTATTCTAGTGCGGGTAGAGGAATGGAGGACTCTTCTTGTGAAATATCTCTGGACACGCTCAATTGTATTAATGTCCGCTATGCAGTCATATCTTCTCAGTCATCCAGGTCATGGTTTTTCCAAAAGTGCTTTTTCAAAAGGCAACTAGAGTTTGTTTTTTCCTTGAAGATGTTTAGCTTCTCATTCAAGAAGCTTCTTCAGGTGTAGCCAAATGGTAGAGGATAGAAGGATTTAATATTCCTTCCTAATGAGAAGATGACTGCAAGGAATATAAATCCTTTTTTAAAAAATTATTTATAACACAACACAATATAACAAACACAAAACACATAATATAAATTCCTTTTTTACAACTGTTTTGTAACATCTTCTAATATTAACATCTTCCCTCATTTCCCCTTATACCGTATTTTTCCTTCTTGTCCCTTTTTTCTTATTTACATTATAATTCCTAACAATCATGATATTAATTTTGTACATTTTATACATTGCCATATAAACCTTTTACATTGATGATTTCTCCCCTTTCATTATTGTTCACTATTTCTGCTCTCCAGCCAGTTGTACCATTTGTTCCATATTACATAATATTCCGTATCTTCCTTTTCTTTAAGTTCTTTTGTTAATTTGTCCATCTCGGCACACTCTAAGATTTTTGTTATCAATTGTTCCTCTGCTGGTGTATTTTTATTTTTCCAATTTTGTGCAAATGATAGTCGTGCGGCCATTATAATATGTAAAATCAAGTATTTTATTTCTTTAGTATATTTTCTAGCGAATATTCCTAATTAAAATATTCTCTGGTTTCCTATCAATCGGTTGATCTGTTATTTTTTTCTAGCCTGGAATATAAATCCTTTTGATATATTTGAATATAAATCCTCCAGTTGCCTTTTGAAAAAGCACTTTTGGGACAACCACATGGTTCAAAATCCTACTGGCCCAATTGCTACTAGCAACTTTTTTTATTTGGAAGATGGAAACATTTTGACAACAGAAGAGCCTGAATTGGGAACTTTCTTTTCTGGAGGTGAGAAAAACTGAGTAAGTAAGCTGAGATTTACTTGTGACTAGAAGCTGATTTGCAGATCTGCCAGTTCTTCAGTTCTTTTAAACCGACATGCAGATGAGATGTTATCTATTCACCAACACTTACACTTTCTAAATTTCCAAGGCAGATCTTGGCAGCGTAAATGTGATTTCAGTCAGTGCCTATTTTGAGGGAAAATTGACATCTAAAGAGCATATTTAACTATGCATTTTTATGCTGCCCTTTTTAAAGCTGTAATTTGATTCAGGAAATTTGAACCTCTGATAAAAACATGCAGATATGATATGAACCTGTAATAGTAAAGAACTCCCCCCCCCCCCCGTCATATTGAAATGTATAAAGTGTTTGCTAAGTAGTTTCCTGCCTCAGGCATTCCTATCCATAACACTTTTATGTTCTCCAATTTAAAACCCAAGAGCTAACTGTACACTGTAAAATCCCTGTTTAGTGTTTGAGCCACAAAATAAAACAATCTGAAACTTTCAGCCTGGCAGTTAAATCCCCCTTTCCCAAAGCACTGAGCATCCAAATATAGGCAAACTGACAACATCAAAATGTAGGCAAATGAAAATGAATTACTCCACTGCAGTTTTGCAGCTAATCATCCAGAGATATATTATCTCCTAAAACACACCCATAGCCCAAATTTCACTCTAGACTGCATGGTAGCCTGGGCAAAAGTGGGTCAGGTTTCATCTCACAAAAATGGACTAAAATTGGATGCATAATCTCAAAGGAACCAACTTCCAGGGAAATTGGGAAAGGGAGGGAGAAATTATTAGAAAGCTAAATAGGAAGATTGTAAATACATGTCTGGCATGTATATCCTTTTTTAAAAAAAAATGAAAATGGATTCTTGGCAATTATTCTTATTCATGGGAGTTTTCTATGAATCCTTTGCTTTGAAATATTTATCATGTTTCTGGTTCTAATTGACTGGCTTTCTTTCTAAAAGCATTTGTTTCTTAACTCAAGAGCTTCTGGGGAAAGAAATGTTTCAAATAAACAGAGAGTGAGTTAAAGTAGCTTGTTCAAGTCATTGTTTGTGGATGAATATTCAATATCACACTTGGTGGTTATGCAAAAAAAAATAAAATAAAAATAAAAATCCAAAGTATTTGGAAAAAAAAACTACATCTCCAAAATTCTAAAAATAACATTTGTATTAATAAAGGAGACTATTTAGATTGAAATCACAGACATTTCTACTAGGAATACTTAGATTAGAAAAAAATTTTATTGGCCAAGTGTGATTGGACACACAAGGAATTTGTCTTTGGTTCATATGCCTTCAGTGTACATAAAAGAAAAGATACATTTGTCAAGAATCATAAAGTACAACACTTAATGATAGGGTACAAATAAGCAATCAAATCATACTAGGAAACAATCAATATAAATTGTAAGGATACAGCAAGTTACAGTCATAAAGTCATAAGTGGGATGAGATGATAGGATATATGATGATAGGATAGGAATGATGAGAAGATTAATAGTAATAGTAATGCAGACTTAGTGAATAGTTCAACAGTGTCGAGGGAATTATTTGTTTAGCAGAGTGATGGCGTTCGGGGAAAAAACTGTTCTTGTGTCTAGTTGTTCTTCTAGAAAACCTATTGAAAAATATTTACTAAGAGACAAGCTGACCATAGCAAGGCGCAACACTGAGGTGCAGTGCCTATGACAGCAGACTGGGATACTAAAAGGATATGGGGATATGATGCATGTATCACCAGTTGCATCACTACAGGAATGAACAGGCTGGTGGGAACTAGTAACAGAGGAAGTAACATGGTGAAGGAACATTTGTAATAACATTAAACTCAAGAAGCTTCTTGCATGAGAAGCAAAACATTGTCAAAGGAAAAACCCAAGAATGTCCAGTTGCCGTTTAGGACAACCATGACCTGGATGATTGAAAGTCTCCACAGACGTTTCTAATAAAAGTATCTGTGTTGAGTATACTAAATATTAGTTTAGTTTAGTTTAGTTTATTAGATTTATATACCGCCCTTCTCCCGAAGGACGGTATAGAAAGCATATCCAGAGAGAAAAGAGTCATTTTGCTTAAAAGGTCTTTATTTCTCCTTCAAAGTGGACTTCAGAACTTTCTTCAGCATTTGGAATGAATGAGAAGTTCTAGCAGTGGGAAACCACTCATCAGTGTAGTTCCAGAGCAAAAGCTGTTTTTGCAGCATTTCCTCTGGCATCTTGATTGAATACCTGGTTAATTGTCTTGGCTATACCATTCCCTCTCAATTATAATAGGGACATGGGGTGACTCTTCTCAGTTTGGTGGATGCAAAAGGGACCTTAGAGAGAGTTGTCCATAGCATCTGTCTTCATTCTTGTCACAATTAACATTTCTCTTTTTCTTGCAATCGGAGCAACTCTCAATGTTGGATCTTATCTCTGTCTTTACAAGGCTGCCAAATTAAAAGATGGTGTACAAAGTTAAAGCTCCATACAAATTAACTGTAAGAAAGATACACCAGTGCAACACATAGGGACCAATAAATGTTGGCAAATTAGCATTCAGTCCAAATGGCTTTTACAGAGAAGCAAGATGATGGCGTGAGAGCTAGCAAACATTGGGTTATAAATGCTCCTTTTTATTTTGGAAACAGATTATCCTTCCCTTCAACAAAAAGATAAATATTCCCAGGTAAATGTGTTTGGCATCAGAGATATAGGAGAAAAGTCAGTTTTATTCTTGTACTCCCATTACGGCCAAGATGGAAATGGGTTTATAATGTGAATTCATACATCTTTGGATGTTGATGATGTGATGATTTAACAAACTTTTTTTGGTTGATGCTTTTACTCTAACAAGTCAGAATCTAAAAAACAGCTATAAAGTGTGGAATAGCAAGATAGGGAGCAAAGAGAAATATTGTTTGCTTCATAGTGAAGTGATGCACATCTAAATGGGCTCTCAGAAACCTATTAGGCCTACTTAATTTTAGCCCATTAAGTATCTAAACTTTTGCAAAGAAGAGTGAGTAGGCATTAACTGACAAATGAAACAAAAATATTATTTTCCAAGTGCCTTATTGATGCTCTGTTCTAATTATTCAGTGCACTGAAGCAACAGATGACATGAATGTTACAAACTGTTTTTGGAAATAGAAAGTTGAAGTCACTGAAAAAAGAAAAACACAGCATGACTAAAATGCATAGGGCAATATGGTAATATAATTGTAACATTAATTATTTGCATTCTTGTTATTATTCATTCATCTAAAACAATGAGCATGTAAGATAAGAAATGCTGGTAGAGATTCTTCTTGTGCCCATTTTTTCCCCCAAATACCAAGTTAAGTGTATTTAATTTTATGCAGCTTTAATTTCTGACAGATGAACAATGAAGTACAGTATATTCTATTAGATCTGTATATAAATCGTTGTAAAATTAAAATGCATTATGAAGCAGAGGGGATAGTGATGGCTGGTCTACAAAGTGATGGAACACCGTACAAACTTTGTGTTGCATGTTTCACTATGAATTTACTTTTTACTCTTGCCTTTATAAACAAAAAGCACATTGCGAAAAAGTTCTGTGCAACCAAATATATATTATATATGTAGGCAAGAAAAAGGAAAGAGACAGTGAAGCAAAAAATCAAGTCAGTTGTTAATCAAATAATAGGATCTGCTACTTGTGCCACCAGATAAGTAATCTTTGCTGTGGCAGCATTCCAGAAGAAGTTCCTTTGTTGCTTCAGTTCATAGATGGCAAATACAGAAATGATAAAGAAACAGGTACACAATAAGTTGTAGGAGATGCCTTCTTCATCTTCAGTAGTTGATTTTGAAGAAAGTTACAATATAACTTCTTATCTGATTATCCTCCTTGCATTCAAAATGTTCCTTTAAAGCATTTTCTTCTGAAAGTTTATAGCAGAGATCCTCAGACTTGGCAGCTTTAAGACTTGTGGACTTCAACTTGTGAGTTGAAGTCCACAAGTCTTAAAACTGCCAGGTTTGAAGACCTCTGATCTATAGAGTCTTTGTCAACCTGGTTTCCTCTAGATCAATATTGCTCAAACATGACAACTTTAAGACTTGTGGACTTTCAAAATTCTCCAGCCAATGGGTGATAGAGAAATTCTGAGAGCTGAAGCCCACTTGTCTTAAAGTGCCCATGCTTGAAAACCAGTACTATAGATCCTCATTCTCTGTGTGTGAATAGAGTTATAATACAACATAGTTAAAACACATTTGCTAGTGGAATTCCTGGTCCTTTTAGATCTTTTGACAGCCCTCAATACCATCAGTCATGGTACTCTTGGATTGCCTTCAGGGTTTGAGGATTGGAAAGCACAATTTCACAGCAGTTCCCATCCCTCTTCAGTTGGTGGTATCTTTCAATGGTGGCAGCAGAAGGACAGATCAGCCAACTGGTTTGTCTCTTATGAAATGCCAACCAGCCAGAAGAGCAGGTTGTAATGGAGTGTAGTCTGGATTCCCAGGAGAGTACATTTCAGAGGCAGCAAGAGTAAGTTCAGATCTGTGTGATAGTGGGTGAAGACAGCTCCGCCCTAATAATTCTAAGAGTGTATACTTATTGAAAGTAGTAGCAAATATCTGTAGCTTGTGTGTAGGATGAGAATGAAGGTTTGTTCTGAGCTTGTGGGTTGGTTTCCAAACATTTCACTACCAGGATAGGAATCATCTTCAGCAGAGTTTAAGGGATGTCAGTGTTCTTCTGTTTATAAGAGCTTCAGATGTAGGTGTGTCAAGTGATCTCACCTGATTTAACTTTCCTATCACAAGATCCATCACAAGACTCTCACTGATGACTCACACCTGACTCATCACAAGACCCTCACTTGACACACCCACACCTGAAGCCCTTATAAAAAGAAGAACACTGACACCTCCAAAACTCCGCTGAAGATGTTACCTAGCCTGGTAATGAAACATTTGGAAACCAACCCACAAGCTCAGAGAATGAACCTTCACCCTCAAAGTAGTAGTTAGCAAGATTCTGCCTATTGGTGTTGTCAGCTGCAAAAGAACATGATTTATTGCTATATAGCCTATACACAGGAATCTTAACAGTTAGCAGCAGCTTGGAATTAGATAAGAGTCAATGGAATTCAAGGAAGAATGTAAGTCCACTTGTGGCTATGTAGGGATTCTAGGCTGATCCCTCTTTTAACTCTGTGCCCAGGTTCTGCCACTCCTCCTCTGTGTATGGAACAATAAAGAAACCTACTTGGAAGAATTGCCACATATCTTTCTTGGTTTTTGGACCCTGACAGAGAGTGTGTCTAAAGAGCCCCTTGCCCAACTCTGGGCAGTCCTACCTGGATCATGAGGCTTTAATCATGGAAAGTTGTACCTTCATTAATTTTTATTGGTCTCTACCTTTGAGACTTTTCTTCTGAAGGTGCTTTTTCAGGAGGCAACTGACTTTCTTGTTTATTCTTTTGAAGATGTTTTGCTTCTCATCCAAGAAGCTTCTTCAGCTCAGACAGGATAGTGGGGAATGGAATATCCTGTCAGAGCTGAAGAAGCAGGGGTGAAATCCAGCAGGTTCTGACAGGTTCTGGAGAACTGGTAGCGGAAATTTTGAGCAGTTCGGAGAACCAGTAGTGGAAATTTTGAGTAGTTCAGATACCACCTCTGGCTGGCCTCAGAGTGGGGTGGGAATGGAGATTTTGCAATATCCTTCCCCCGGGAGTGGGGTGGGAATGGAGATTTTGCAGTATCCTTCCCCTGCCACACCCACTAAGTCACACCCACAGAACCGGTAGTAAAAAAAAATTGGATTTCACCACTGTGAAGAAGTTTCCTGGATGAGAAGCAAAACATCTTCAAAAGAAAGAACGAAGTCCAGTTGCCTCCTGAAAAAGCACCTTTGGGACGACCTGGATGACTAAGAATCTCTACAGACTTTGAAACTTTTAAATGCAGGATACAACAGCTTAATTGTTGGCAGGTGTGTGCTGATGTGGACAATGTCAGTGCTATAGGCCAGTGATGGTAACCTTTTTGCTGTTGCGTGCCAAAAGTGGGGATCATGCGGGGGGGGGTCGTGCATGCGTGTGCCCATACCCATAATTCAATGTGCCCCACCCCCTGCACATGAGCGCGTGACTCCCCCCTGCACAACCTCCACTTTTGGCACGCAATGGCACGGTGGGCTTGGTAGGCCTTTTTTCCGCCCTCCCCAGGCTCCAGAGGCTTTCTTGGAGCCTGGGGAGAGTGAAAATAGCCTTTCCTCCCACACGTGGAGGCCAGAAATAGCCCATTTCCCAATTTCAGGTGGGCCCAGGAGGCCCGAAAATTAGCTGGCTGGTGCACATATGCGTGCTGGAGTTGAGTAGGGCAACCCTCGCGTGCCCACAGATATGGCTCCGCGTGCCACCTGTGGCAGCCGTGCCATAGGTTCGGCATCACGGCTATAGGCCCTACTACACTTGCCTTTGAACATCCAAATATAATTCAAATGTCTGTTTCACAGCCCTAAATAGCACAGCTCCAAACTTCCTCCAAGACTCTCTTCTTCATTCGGTTTCAGTCTGTCTAATCAATATATCCCAGGAGACTCTGGTAGTGTTTGTCCCTCACAGGTGCAGCTTTTCTTTTGGCCCACCTGTGCTTTAAAATAGCCTCCCTCACAATAAATAAATAAATAAATAAATTATCAGGTTTCACTCTGTTGGCTTAGTGCAACCTATGAAAGCTATTTTAGAGAGCCATTTGGCTGGGGAAAGTTCACATTAGTTTATTGGCTTGTTTTGCTTGTGGGGTGGAGTTGTCTCTGTTGTTATATACGAGCACGTTTGAAGCTATTTTATTTCCATCCTTTGCTATTGCCACGAATGTTTTAATGCATTGCATTTATTTTTTATTACTGTATTGTGGAAGTTTCAATGTATTTTATAGGTGTACTGTAAACCACAGAGAATTCCTCAATTGCAGTAGGTAGAAATCCAATAAATAAATAAATAAATAAATATGGAAAAAAACTTCTGCTGCCCATATTAAGTTACTGTTATATTCAAGAAGTTTAAGTGTGTGGTTGTTGCAATTTCTTTAGGAAAGTACTTTGAGACAGATTGAACAAGAAAAGAAAAATAGATAGAAATGGGAGAAGATTTAATTGAAATATTAGATGTAGATTTTTGTTGCGTTTCTACAAATATGTGTTCTGCTCCAGAAACCTTTGACCTACTGTTTCATGGCATTCTCTATCTGCATGCTCCTTGTTTTACTCATCAAAGGTATGCAAACAAATTGATTCAAATATCCATGTATTTATTTTAGGTCTTAAGGACTCCATGTGTAACCTATTAAAACATGTTCTAATTACCATCATTATTTTCTATGGTTTTTTTGTTTAATCTCCAGAAAATAAGAATGGGAATATGGATAATATGGTTCTTGTTCCATTCTTAATCCACCATAACTCCCAACCCTACTGGGTCTAGATCACATGATGAAATCAAGCCATTTTGTTAGCGCATTTTTGGCAGTATGCATGGGAGGTGGGAATAGGGAAGGAAATAATAACACAGCTGGAAGGGACCTTGGAGGTCTTCTAGTCCAACTACCTGCTCAAGAAGGAGACCCTATACCACTTCAGACAAATGGTTGTCCAATCTCTTCTTAAAAATCTTAAAATCAAATTAAAACATCTACAAGACAAAAGAGAGAGAGGAGGAATGGGACTCCCTGATTGGCAGAGTTATTACAAAGCCTCAGCGTTAACATGGATAAAAGATTGGATCGAACTCAAAAACATAAGGACATTAATATTGGAAGGTTTTGACTTGACAAGGGGATGGCATGCTTATCTTTGGGGAGACAAAATTACAAAACAAGAACAATTTCGCAGACATATTTTAAGAGACAATTTGCTTAAAATATGGAATGAAATCAGGAAATATCACTATGATAGGATTCCTAGGTGGACTTCCATAATGGAAGCACATATTTATCCAAATACAATAGATACAAATAAATTAAAAACATATCAAGACATCTTAAATGAAGAAGGAAAACTAAAAACAGGAGAAGAATTGAGAATGCAAAATATGGAAATAGAGTGGTGGTCATATTTGCAATTAAAATCCAGATATAAATCTGATATGGAAAAAACTGGAATTCAAATGGAACCAAATCAGTTGGATAAAATTTTATTAGGCCCCAATGAGAAATTAATAACCAAAATTTATAATTTTCTATTGGAATATAAACTAGCAGAGGAAGCAGTTAAAGAGAATATGATCACATGGGCAACGAATTTTGGGTATGCAATAGAATTAAATAAGTGGGAAAAATTGTGGAAAAGTATCAATAAATTAACATTATCTGTACCATACAAAGAGAATGCTTATAAATTATTCTATAGGTGGCATCTACCACCAGCACGAATTTCTAAAATGTTTCCAAGTACATCTCCAGTCTGTTGGAAATGTAAAGAGCATAAAGGGACATACTATCATATATGGTGGTCATGTCCCAAAGCTAAAAAATTCTGGATCAATATAAAAACACAACTGGAACAAATAATAACTCAAAAGGTTCCATTAAAACCAGAAACTTACTTATTAGGAATACCTACAAGCAAATATGAAAAAGAAATAATATAGTTAATAACACACATTTTGACTGCAGCAAGAATAATATATGCACAAAACTGGAAACAAGAAGAGGTACCAACTCAAGAGGAATTAATATCCAAAATTATGGAATGCACGGAGATGGATAGACTCACCAAGGAGATACAAGGAAAGGAAGAATCTGAATATTATCTGGTCTGGCAAAAGTGGTATAAATGGTTAGAGGAAAGTAAAAAAAAAGAGAGAGAGAAGAAGAAAGAAAGAAAAATTAAAGAAAAGATATCAATAGAATAAAATAAATTTTTACATCAAATAAAATTTAAAGAAGAGACACCAGATATCAATAAAATAATATCATTATATAAGGTGAGAGAAATAACGTATACTGAAGAATATAGGATATAGATATTGTAAAAATTCAGATATTATAAGTAGATGTCATTAAGATGATGGCTGTTGTATATTGTTTTACTTGTATTTATAAATGTATTTTGTGGTTTCTTAAATTAATAAAAATTATTTTTTTTAAAAAAAAATTCTTAAAATGGGAGTGATTTGCCTTTCAGAACTTCTTGTCTTGTCTCATCCCTAATCTTCCCCTGAAAAACAAGAAACAGCCCAAAATTACGGATTCTGGAAAGTAAACAATCACCTCCCCACAATTTCTCAAAGGTTACCCAACTCTGCCCAAGTTGACCTGAGGTAGCAAGTGATAGGCTTCCGTGAACAAGGTTAAAGAGATTCAATTGAAAAAGTCCATGTGAGACAAAGAAGTGGGGGAAGTCCTTGTAAGTATATGTGCTAAAGCAAACATCCAGAAAATGTCTTGTATCTGATTTCAGCAACCTGTAAGCCATTGCAACATTTCCTACTGAGTTTCAACAAAGAGGGACAAACAGTGTTTTATGGCAGAGGTGGGAAACTATGGCCCCTTTATGACTTGTGGACTTCAACTCCCAGAATTCCTGTGCCAGCCATGCTGGCTCAAAAATTCTGGGAATTAAAAATCCACAGGTCATAAATGGGCCATAGTTCCCCATCCCTATTATATGGGAAGGAATTTGATTAGGGTCCAGTTTTGGATCACTGACTTGACCCTCTTTTTTTCCTTCTTTTTCAAAATACTCCAGTTATTTGCTTATTTTTTAAAAAAAAGACGTTAAGGCAAATTAAGGTGGTGTTGATTACAACCCTTCTAAGATCTAGAGAAGGGGCAAACTCCAGATATTGTCAGTCATTGAGAGTGACAGACATGCATCATTAACTAAGGTAGATAGAGTTGAAGGAAATTAAAGTCCAGTTTGAAGTAAATTACAAAGAAAGATATGGGTTGATTCTGATTGGTTTAATCCATGAGTTTCATGTTAGAATCACCATAGAATTAGAATTAGAATTTAATAAATCCAAAAGAAACTAGTTTTAGACAGGTTGATATATAGCATGAAGACAAGAGTAATTGTAATAGATCATCTTGTTTGGAAATTTAAAACAATGGGAAAAAATCCACCAGATAAAAGACACAAAGGTGCTAGATCAGGGCTGTCAAACTCCTGGCCCATGGGCCAGATGCATCACATGCTGGCCACGCCCACACCCGGTTTAATGAAGGGGGAAAAAGTCCTGATATATCATGTGATACAGCCATGACGACGTGCATGTGACACCCCTGCGCTAGGTAGTATCATTGATGACAAAAACAGGAGCTTACAAGGAATCAGATAAAACAGTTAATTTACAAATAGTTCTAGCTAAATGAGGTTCATCTGGTGATGAAGACATGGAAGCAACTGAACGACATCCACAAACATTTATTGGGTTGCCTCAATAAATCTTAAATAAAGAGAAAATTATAACCCTACAGCAGTGTTTCTCGACCTTAGTAACTTTAAAGATGTCTGGACTTCAGCTCTCAGAATTCCCCTAGTTGGCTGGGAAATTGTGGGAGTTGAAATCCAGACATCTTAAAGTTGCCATGGTTGAGAAACATTGCCAGACTGTACAAATAACTTCTCACCCATTCTCACCCTCTGAATGATATCTCTTACCATTCGTAACTTTGGTTTTAATTTTCAAATTCCCCCCTCTCCCCCCAAACAGAAACTCTTTGGATGATTTTCAACCAGGTATTAGCACTCAGCAGGACTTACAGAACTGTGAATGTAGAATGAGGAAAGATCCATAAGTATGCAGCCTAGAGCCCAAGAGGAAAGGTAGGATATGGATGTAATAAATAAGTACATTTATTTTTGAAAACCCATCTCATGTTGCAAAGGGGAAAAAACGAGATAGGGTTTACCAAAGTAGAAAAATTTTTACCAAACACATGAACTGAATGAATGATTTTCAGATTCATTGTCTTATTTGGTCTTTTAGGAGGACTGTCTATGGGGAAGGGATAAAAATAGCAATAGCAGTAACACGTAGACTTATATACCACTTCACAGTGCTTTACAGCCCTGTCTAAGTGGTTACAAAGTCAATGTATTGCAGTGGTGAAATTCAATTTATTTTGCTACTGGTTCTGTGGGAGTGGCAGGGGATGGATACTGCAAAATCCCCATTCCCTCCCCACTCCCGGGGGAAGGATATTGCAAAATCTCCATCCCCCACCCCACTCTGGGGCCAGCCAGAGGTGGTATTTGCTGGTTCTCCTAACTACTCAAAATTTCCGCTACCGGTTCTCCAGAACCTGTCAGAACCTGCTGGATTTCACCCCTGGTGTATTGCCCCCAACAATCTGAGTCTTCATTTTACCAACTTCAGAAGGGTGGAAGGCTCAGTCAACCTTGAGCTGGTCAGGATCAACCTGCTGGCAGTGAGCAGAGTTAGCCCTCCCTGTCTTTTAGCCCATCTTCTATACGATGTTCCATTGGCCGCTTTGGTTTTAATATGCCAAAGATGTAATCCTATAGATTGAAAGGAAGAAGTCATGTATATTTTATTCATTGAATCACTTCAGCAGTGAATACAGCCCGGCTAATTGTCCTTCTTTCATCTTCACACCTTGCTGCAAAGATTGATGCTAGCATATGAAAGTGAATACATATTAAGCAGGATAGAATTGACTAGTCTTGTTTAGAATAGAAGGAATATATGGAAATTTAATCTCAATACATTTTGTACTAGCTTTTATAATGAATATTCTCCAAGCTTCGTTCAGTACACTGGAAAGAACTGAGGAAGGGTTGCGCAGAAGTAGAATTTCTTTGATAGCTGAACAAAAGCAGCATTACCAATTCATGACATTTACTTTTATTCTGGATCTCTTCTAACAAGCTGAGACTATACATCATGTGAAGAGCCAATCTGATATTCATGAGAAATTTAATGTCATCATAGACTATTGTTCCACTCCCAAATTACACTGTTGGGTAGTGTTACTTCTTTGGTCCCCCACCCCCTACCCCATCGCTGCAGTTCAGAGTTACGTAGCATCTAGATTCAAATAATGGTTGTTTAATTAAAAGGTGGTGTGAACTGGCAGTACGGTGTTGTGTTCAAAATACTAAACCAGGAACAGGAAGACAACAGGAATGGGTGAAGTCCATTAACAGCCACTCAAAACCAAGCATTGCTCACAAATCATTGTATTCTTGGGTTGGGAAGGATGACATCCCCCATATCAGGTTCCGTAAAGTATGGGAAAAAAACCCTGAGCACGCAAAAGCAGTAACCAAGTTTGTTTATCCTGATATCGGTACTAACTGACCACCTTAAAGTGTTACAGAAAGGAATCTTTGTTGGAGCCGATGCTCCGTGCTCCCCATCACCTTTTAATCAGCATATACTCCACCCTAGTGCAATCACTCAATTATCCAATTAACCCGTATCCTCCCTCCCCCTCCCCAATCCATTGCAAGCCGCTCCAGTTCCGCGCTGTTTTGTCTTTCCTTAAAGTGATGGATGGTGAGAAACTACTTTAGTGCCAGCCCCTCAAGTCATCTAGCATGCAGCTGGGGAGTCGAAGTGAGAGGTATGTCTCGGGGTTGACAACCCAGGATAGCAGGCACATAGGAAGGGTCGTCAGCGAAAGCGTGCAGCAGGGGAATGGCGATCCCTACACGAATGGCGGACCCAACTACCGTTGGAGTGGCTGGGGCTGACACTCCATCTCTTTGAAAGAGCTTAAATACACTTATAGAGTAATGTATCCTAGGGAAAATATATTTGTTTGTTTTTCATACCAACCATCTCCCATACAAGGTAACTCTGGGTAGCTAAGTAGGATGTAACGAGCAGCCCATGTGTGGTGGTTAAGATGCAAGAATAGGACCAAGAGGTCCAAGATCCAGCCTAGCTTCAGCCATGGAAGCTCATGGGCTGACTTTGGACCAGCAGTTCCTTCTCAGCTCTACCTACATCACAAATTTGTTCTTGTGGGGGAAAAAAACTGGAGGGGAGAGAACCTTGTAGGCTGCCTTGAGTGCCTGCATATAGTATAAAACCATGAGACAAATTTGCATACAGCACATGCGGATCTTTCATTTTTAACTTATAGAAGTTGTGATGAAGCAGCATTAATAAGTGAATTCATAATGATATGAATAAGACTGAACAAGATTTAGACTGATGAGTTCAGAGATAAAATAAGTGTGTGATTGTAATTTGGGGAGAATTCACAAGATGAATGATATCAAAGACACCTATTTTATTGCAATTATTATATTAACTAGGGATGTAAGTTAAGAAATAGTCTTCACAGTGGCAATTTATTTCCAGGAAACAAATATGTGAATGGGCTACTATTAAAGTTAATGGTTGTATTTATATATAAGACCATGGCACTAGTGCCTGGCAGACTGGGTAAATGACCTGGAACTGTGGAGGATGAAAGGAAAATGGTGCTGACATTTGGACCTACTGTGCTAAGCAAGGGAATAAAAAGATAATGAGAGACCAAGGATCATGTGGGTTTCCCACTCTGCCTGAGACAGAAATAACACTTTGATGTGAGTCAGTGCAGGAAATGTTTCAATCCGAGTGCTTTTCAGTACAGAGTTCAGAGAAGCCTTCTTAAAAAGGATGAAATGAAATATTCTGACAGGCTGATACTGTTAAGTCCCACCAATAAGAGGAACTTCTGTGCTTTGAATTTGGCACATTTCACTTGGAGGACAGTGCAAGAGATAATAACTCTTCCCCCAACTTTCCTTTCCTGGCTATTTCCTAAGACAGAGGAGTATCATTTCCCCCCTAGTTTATAAGCAAGAGGGGGAAAAAAAAGAAGAAATATTTACCAAAATCTTTAAAAGCATTCAATGTTTATTTCTGGTACAATATTTATTTATTTATTTATTTATTAATCGAATTTCTATACCGCCCTTCTCCTACCGGACTCAGGGCGGTGAACAGCCAATTTAAAACCAATAACAATATAGTAAGTTAAAATGTTCTAAAAGTCCATATAAATTTAGGCTGTAAATATATCAATAAAACTAAAACTCTAGAAATTTACATAATTTAAAATAGTTTAAAAATTTAAAGTATTTAAAAATAGGAGGGATCAGGCAAGTCCGGCAAGTTGGAAGAAATGGGTCTTCAACGCCCGACGAAAAGTCCGGAGGTCAGCAATAGTTCTCAGATCTGGAGGGAGATCGTTCCAGAGGGTGGGGGCTACCACAGAGAATGCTCTCCCCCTGGGGGTCGCCAGCCGGCACTGTCTGGCTGACGGCACCCTGAGGAGGCCCTCTCTGTGGGAGCGAACCGGCCGGTGGGAGGCAATAGGTGGCAGAAGGCGGTCCCGTAAGTACCCTGGTCCTAAGCCATGGAGCGCTTTAAAGGTGATTACCAACACCTTGAAACGCACCCGGAAATCAACCGGCAACCAATGCAGCTCACGCAGGAGAGGTGTCACGTGGGAGCGCCCTGTCGCTCCCATAATCCCCCGCGCGGCCGCATTCTGTACCAGTTGAAGCCTCCGGATGCATCCCAAGGGGAGCCCCATGTAGAGAGCATTACAGTAGTCCAAGCGAGACGTGACGAGCGCCTGAGTGACTGTGCGCAGGGAGTCCCGATCTAGAAAGGGCCGCAACTGGCGTATCAGGCGGACCTGATAAAAAGCCCCCCTGGCCACAGCCGTCGTATGATCCTCTAATGACAGCCGTGGATCCAGGAGGACGCCCAAGTTGCGCACCCTTTCCGTGGGGGCCAATGATTCGCCCCCAATAACCAACGATGGAGTCAGTTGGCTATATCGGGACGCCGGCATCCACAGCCACTCAGTCTTGGAGGGGTTGAGTCGAAGCCTGTTTCTCCCCATCCAGACCCGCACAGCTTCAAGGCACTGGGACATCACTTCCACGGCATCGTTGGGGTGGTCTGGGGTGGAAATGTACAGCTGAGTATCATCAGCGTACTGATGGAATTCCACCCCAAAACCACGGATGATCTCACCCAGCGGCTTTACATAGATGTTGAACAGAAGGGGCGAGAGGACCGACCCTTGTGGCACCCCACACACTAGGCGCCTCGGGGTCGACCGCTGCCCCCCTGTCAACACCGATTGCAACCGGTCGGAGAGGTAGGAGGAGAACCACCGCAGAACGGTGCCCCCCACCCCCAATCCCTCCAACCGGCGCAACATGATACCATGGTCGATGGTATCAAAAGCCGCTGAGAGGTCTAACAGCACCAGGATAGAGGAGTACCCCCTACCCCGGGCCCTCCAGAGATCATCCACCAACGCGACCAATGCCGTTTCGGTGCTGTAACCAGGCCTGAAGCCGGACTGGAGCGGGTCTAAATAGACAGCTTCATCCAGGTACCGGGGGAGCTGCCGCGCCACCACACAATATGATGGCAATCAGATTCCTTTGCTATCTCTTCAGGAGTGAAATGCTCTGAAGTCTGCTACCACTTTGCTACTGGTTTGCTGTGCATGTGCATGCATGGTTGTGCACCAAACGCATGCTTTGTGCGCAGGCGCATCACAGGCGCTACTGCGCAATGCCAAAAAAGGAGGATTAAGAAGTCTTTTCTAAGGTAAGTAGAACAGCGAGGGGAGTGGGAACAGCTGTGCTGCGCAATTTAGATTTACTAGAAAGCAGGATTTCCTGCTTTCTAGCGAATATAAATCATGCGGCACAGCTGATTGTCAGAAATATGGGTTCATCCGAACCATTAGCATTTTTTTTACTACGGATTTGCCCGAACTGGTAGCTTTTATTACTACTGATTCTGGCAAACTGGACCGAACCGGTGGTATTTCCTATATCTCTTACCTAATACCTATGGAGAAGCGAATATTTAGGCAAAACTATTTGAACTCTTGTTTTGTTGTAGGTTTCCAATTTGCAACCTTTTTCTCTATATTTTAAAATTTCACTTTAAGTTACAGTTGCGGAAAACTGCTTGTTTTAGAATAATTAGTGGGAGATTACAAAGACAGATAGTGTGTGCGTAGCTGGCTCACTTGTTTATCGCCTAATATCATGGTGATGTGATGCAGGACAAGAGCCGTTACTGCATGTCTCTCCCTTTGTGTATCTATTGGATTTCCACTTGGTCACTCACTTGTCTTTTATTGAACAGGAGTGTAGTTGTAACATTAACTATTAATCTCACTGAAACAGGATCGCCCGATGCATTTGGCTCCACTGTGAAAGGAGAGATTGTACCTTCCCATCGCTGGTCTGTGGCAAACAAATGACTTTTTAAATTAGATGTGCATTTTAAAGTTTGGTTTTGGTTTCCTCACAGAAAGCTTTTCCTTACCTCCCCATGTTCCTTTTGAATTGCTGGGCAGCCTTTTTCTTTGGACATCTTTTCATAGGGTGATGGAAATTATTTGTGAGGCCCAGAAATCCTACCACTTTCAATCCTTTATGAAAGGAATTGATTACAAAAATCAATCAGGCTTTCTGAGACCAGCGATGCAAGGAATGGTCAAAAAAGTCAGTAACAGCCAGAACACAATCAAAGTCTTCCCTCTTTTGCACACTCATCTTATTTTGCACAAATTTACAATTAGGTGGAGTTTCCATCATGTTGCTGTGACCATCCTTTCTCCTGATAGATAGATAGATAGATAGATAGATAGATAGATAGATAGATAGATAGATAGATCTAGATCTAGATAGATAGATGTAGATAGATAGATAGATAGATATTTACATCATACAAATTGAATAAAATAAAATTTTACACACACACACACACACACACACACACACACATCTCTGTACCTGGAGAATGCAGGTAGTCCTTAATTTATGACCACAATTGAGCCCAACATTTTTGTTGCCAAGTGAGAAATTTGTTAAGTGAGTTTTGCCCCAGTTTATGACTTTTCTTGCCAAATTTGTTAAGTGAATCCCTGCAGTTGTTCAGTTAGTAAATCGGTCATAAGTCATTGTTTTCAACGTCATTCTAACTTTGAACGGCCACTAAATGAATGGTTATAAGTCAAGGACTACATATATTTGGCTCTGGGGCAATCTATGTTGGAATTTCTTAATGAATTTAAGCATCAAAGCATAAAATAAAATAAAACAACAATAGATTGATCAGGAATGGGAGATAAATGTTTTTGCTACAAATTCTGGTGGCAGTACTTCTCAGGATTTCAAAGATGCCAAATAATAACTCTCCAATTTGATTTGGCATATTCATTATTTTTTTTCATTCCAGTACTGTGTTTGATGGATAAAATAGTTAGTGCTTCCTCCCTTTGAAGAGGTGTGTTTATACAAAAGTCTAACCTAGTGTTTTAGACCTAGCCATTTAAAGTTTAGGAAGTTTTAAATTTAGCTGCTTTTATATAAAAATAAAAATAAGTTAAAATAAAATAATAGTTGTGCAGCTTTCCAAGATTTAGTGTGTTTCTGTAGTGTTTCATTCTAACTACACAAACACATAAAATCTCACAAAGCTGTATATGGAATTTTGTGTGTGTAAAGTGTGAAAGTTGTTTTTTTGGGTGGCTTTTTCTGGCTGTGTGAGGTTTCTCCTTGTTGCAGGGGCCATTTTGGGTCTAGCACAGCTGCTTTTACATTGTGGATGAGCCAGTTGTGTTGTGTTGTGTTGTATGTGGGTAAAGTGTGAAAGTTGTTTTTTGGGGCTTTTTGTGGCTGTGTGAGGTTTCTCCTTGTTGCAGGGGGCATTTTGGGTCTAGCACAGCTGCTTTTACATTGTGGGTGAGCCAGTTGTGTTGTGTTGTGTTTTGTAGGTTAAAAAAAGGGCAAAGAAGTGACATTGATTTGGCCATGCCCACCCAGTCACCTTACCACCAAGCTCCGCCCACTAATTAAGCCACGCCCACAGAACCGGTAGCAAAACTTTTTAGATTTCACCCCTGCTCGGGAGTAAGGCCAAGAGATGATTGGCCCCTCTCATAAGGCTTAAAAGACCAGCAACGACTCTTGGGCTCTTTGTCGGAAAACAACGTTGATAGATTTGTTTCTTGTCTTGCTGCATTTATTTCTTGTTGGCCTCTTCTGCTTCTGAACTTTTGCCAAGAAAAGCCTTTGGCAGGTTGCCAAAGTAGACCAAGGTTGGCTGAAGAATTGTGTTATGGAGAATTTGTTCTGAATTAGTTTGGACTATGGTTCTAATAAAATTTGTTTGTTTAGAACTGATTATGTCTGATAATACGTACTTGGGCCTGGGTCACAACAATAATATATCAAGGGCCAGTTTCTGGTAAAGGCTGTAAATCTGGTGCTGCCTAGTGATTGCATTCTGTAATGCTGGGGTCCACAACCCACAGGCTGTGGCCAACTACTGGGTTGTGGCCAGTTCAGAACTGGGCCGTTGGTGCAATTGGACGAGCACAGCTCCACTTCTGCATGCAGTGAGGGGGAAGAGTGTGTGCAGTTCCATTTGTGCGAGTGGCAGGCACACGTGTCTGCTCACGGAAAAGGAGCTGCATATGTGCTCAGCTGCACACATTTTATTTTATTTAATATTTTATTTATTATTTTATTATTTTATTTATTTATTTATTTGTCAACAAGCACAAGGAAACAAGTAACAGTATAGACTGTTACAGTGTGTGCTGTAACATGTGTCCACATGTTACAACACACAGAGATTTCATGTGTCCACAGAGAGATGGACACATGAAAAAAAATGGGCACAAATAAAAGGATATAAATAGGCAAAATGTAGCCATAAACGCATAGAATGATTACATATAAATGGGGACAGTAGGCACGCTAGTGCGCTTATGCACGCCCCCTTAGGGACCTCATAAGAAATATGAAAGGTCCACAGTAGGCAGTTTAAGGTAAAAGGTATGGGGATTAGCGAGACTAACAACAGGATCAGGTAGAGTGTTCCAGACATTTACTACTCTATTGCAGAAGTCATATTTCCTACAATCAAGATTAGAGCGAATTACATTGAGTTTGAATCTATTGGTAGCCCTTGTGTTATTACGGTTGAAATTAAAGGACTCATTTACAAGTAGGATTTTTTGGTAAATAATCTTATGAACTATGCATAGGTCGAAATGTAGATGGCATAGTTCAAGGCTATCCAGGCCTAAAATTTCAAACCTGGTATAGGGAATTTTATTTCGAGCAAAAGATTTGAGTACTCTTCTAGTAAAATATCTCTGGACCCTCTCTAATGTAGTGATGTCTGAAATACAGTGAGGGTTCCAGGCAGGTGAACAGTATTCAAGTATAAATCTTACATGGAACCATTCCCTCTGCCCCCCTGATCCACAAAGCTGGAAAACTTGGAGAACTCTGCTGTAATGCCACTATCTACAGAACAAAAAGTAGGACCTCTGATTGCTATGCAGTTTGCATATTCCATATGCAAATCTGAATACAGAATGATTTGGAACATCATTGCATAAATAAATTGCTCTCCTCCATATGTTGTGGATTTCACTTTCTATTGAGCCAAGTCACTTAGACCAATAAGTTGGATATTGTGAGAGTTCCATTCCAAAACATAAGGAAGGCACTAACTTGCTTGCCTCCAGTTGAAGGTCTCTTTCAGATCTTACATTGACCATATGGAGGGAACGATTTGTGGACATAATCCTAATCTCTTCTCATGTACTTTCCATTAAAAGAAGCGTAGCAGTCCAGTGAGAGTCAATGTCACGTAGAGGCCAGTGGGTTGGATTTTACTTAAGTGGTTGAGCTTCAAATCTTTCTCTCACAAGCTTGCATTCCCTCTCTCTTTTAACCCGCTGGGATGAAAGTCGTAATTCAAATCTCAGTGATTATGTCTTATATATGTAATTTATTCATTCATTCTTTAAAGAAATATATTCTTGCTTCTGTTTTTTTTT
The DNA here is from genome assembly GCA_030761175.1 of Masticophis lateralis. NCBI lineage: Eukaryota > Metazoa > Chordata > Lepidosauria > Squamata > Colubridae > Masticophis > Masticophis lateralis. The sequence goes on from JAUDYJ010000002.1 coordinate 199,482,345, forward strand.
AACCCCGCCTGGATGAGAAAGGAGGAGGGAAAGTGTTAGACTCTGAGATAAATTGGCCAAGATTTCAATGTCGCATCATTATGCATTGAACCCAGCTTGAGATGCAGACATGTGGGACGCTGCAGAACAGATGAAGTGATGGTCGAGATGCTAAACTGTGGACTCCACGATAGGGTAAGAATAACACAAGGAACAAGAAGACTCTTTTTTCTGCTTTTAATGATCAATTTCAGAAAATTACTCTGAACCAGTGGTGGCAGGGGTGAAATGCTCCCGGATCCAACCGGATTGCCCAATCTGGTAGCGATTTCTCCCTGTGGTTTGGTAATCCAGTCCGGGTGTCATTACTAATTGGTTTTAACCAGGAAGTAATGTTTTTTTACCTTCTGGGCATGCGCAGAAGGTTTTGCACATGCGCAGAAGGTGTGCACGAGAGGTAAGTTTCAGCAGGTTCTGACCAGTTCTGGAGAACTGGTAGCGGAAATTTTGAGTTGTTCAGAGAGCCGGTAGTAAAAATTCTGACTGATCCTGCCCCCATCTATTCTCTGCCTCCCCAGTCCCAGCTGATCAGGAGGAAATGGGGTTCTTGCAGTAACCTTCCCCTGGATTGGGGAGGGAATGGAGTTTTTACAGTATCCTTCCTCTGCCATGCCAACCATACCACGCCCACCATACCACGCCCACCAAGCCATGCCACGCCCACCAATCTACACCCACAGAACCAGTAGTGAAAAAGTTTGAAACCCACCACTGGTGTGCATGCACGCTTCTGAACCGATAAGGAAGGTAAGTAGATTTCACCTTTGAGTGGTAGGTTGCTCCCGGTTTGCACGAACTGGTAGCGGCAGTGGCAGGAGGCTCTGCCCACCCGCCCAGATGTCATCAAAAATGCTCTGCGCATGCACAAGTGCCATGCACTCACAAACCAATAGTGAACCAAGTAGTGCTGGAATTTGAAACCCACTAGTGCTCTGAACATCATATTTGAAAGCTTCCCTCCATCACCTATTTATCTTGCTTTCTTTCTGTTCAATATCTCTCCATATCCATATCCATATTTACCTCTTTTATTCTAGTAGGCATTAATTGTACATTCCTCCAAATCTGTCTATCCTTAATTCAGGCAAAAGATTTTAATTTAGTTTAGTATTAGAAACTTATGCTTCTTCCACCAGATGGCAACCTCCACTTATTAAGATGTAAGAATGACCAAAGGGAAACTGGCTCTCCATTCCACGTTACTTAGTTTTTGATCAGTGTTTACACCCCACATTTCAAATAAACATTAAAAACTTTAATGCAAGCATCCATTTATTATCAGATGAAAAAAAAATCCAATAAACAACAGCTGTTTTTATATATTCTGATTTAAAAAAAACAAAACCTGAGACTATTGTCAGGTTTTTTGATTTCAGACAGTCACCATCTCTGCTGAGTGGAAAGTCAATTAGAAGACAATAAGATACAGAATCTGATTTATGTGTGATAGTTGATTCATGTGAATCCATTCACACTGAATATATATCATTTTCCTCAGTTTACTCAGTGCTGGGATAAAAAGAACCTAGAAAGATGGTTTAGATAAGGTTGGTTGTTTTCAAGGACATTTTAAGTTTCCTATTCCAAAAACGTGGACTTGACTTCTAAAGTCGCCAACATCTCAGAATCAGATCGCTCAAATGTAGCACTTCTCAATATTTGGGGCAAATTTCTTAGAGATGGATTGGCAGATTCCTGAAAATGTTGCCAGCCTCTGACCAGCTACAGTATGGATCAGATAAGGTTTCCCCCTATGTCAATCATATCGAAAAATGTAAGGATTAAATTTAGGTTCTTCTACCTAACATCTAAGGGCTCATCTTCTACCACTGAGTTCTAATTATATGAAAGGAGCTTCATCTTATGTTATAGCAAATACAATCACAACATTTAGATGCGGTAGCTCGCAGTTGGTACTATTCATGTGTTCTCAGTTGTGGATCCTTTCAAAATATAGAGTGAGAATATTCAAATCATCTGGCCTGCTCCTATTCCTTTAATGACAATATATAAGCAGGAATGAATAAATAAAGCTAATTCCAGAACTGTACATTTTACTTAATCCAAATGATATAGTGGTTGGACTCCATCAAAGCTGACACCAGACAGCGTATAGAACAACTCAAAAAAGTAATGCAAGATCAGAAGATTTGGAGAGACCTGGCCCATAGAATTGCCAAGAGTCGCACAGGACTGAATGGATATCTCCTCCTCCTCCTCCTCCTCCTTCTCCCTCCTCCTCCTCCTCCTCCTCCTCCTCCTCCTCCCCCCCTCCTCCTCCTCCTCCTCTTCTTTTTCTTCTTCTTTACCCCATTTGCTGTTAACAATATCAAAAAAGGATCTGACATAATAAGTTGGCAACCCTACTGCTGAGGTCAAAGATATATTATACAATTTTATCACAAAAACAATCTGAAACATATTTACATCCAAATCAGGTATTGCCTCATTGCAAGATTAAGAACTATATGCGGGAAAGTGTCCTTTCTATTGTTATTTTTAAGCTTCAGAACTCTTTCCCTTAGCATGTTTTCTTAACCCAAATTCAATTCTGAAACATAGGAATCTTCTGTATTGAAGTGGCAATAGCAATAGCATTTAGACTTATATATCGACCATAGTGCTTTACAACATTCTGTGAGAGTTTACAGTGTCGACATATTGCCCCCAATAACCTGGCTCCTCATTTTACTGACCCCAGAAGAATGGAAGACTGAGTCAACTCTGAGCTGGTCAGGATCGAACTTTTGATTGTGGGCAGAGTTAACGCAGTGGTTAGAATACTGCATTCTAACCACTGCGCTGCCAGGACTCCTTTTTCATCAACTTCTTCCTTTTGCTTAGTGCTATCTACACCAGGGGTTCTATAGATTGGGAAGCTGTTGGGTACTTCTGAATATTTTATTGGTATAAAGTTGAACATTTTCACAAAATAGATGCTCTGTACGAGGGGATTATTGCCTGTTCATTATATGAGCATCATGGCTAGGCACAAACATTAAATTATCCAAAGATAAGGCATTGATCGTAGATGTTCATGGCACCAAGTGAAGAAGGCATCACAAAGTTTTTTCCCTAGCTATTATGTCTTTAACTCTTTCACTGCCATACTTGACTTTAATTTAATCTGTTTCTTATTGTTGTGAGCCGCCCTGAGTCCTTCGGGAAAAGGGCAGCATATAAATCCAATAAATAAATAAATAAATAAATAAATTGAAGTTTTTTGTAATTCTCCTTATCTGCTCTATTCAATTTTAATCTGCATTGTTAAAAAAACTATTTGGCAAGGTGAGTTTTTTAAAAAAAATCCTTTGGTTTGAAGGATTTTCAAAATGAAGACGCATGGCCTCCAGATCAGTAAATTTCAGTAAATCTTATTTTGCCATATAATTGGGATGCTGATTAAAATAGTTTTAAATTAATTTTTGGATTTGAGTTTTTTTCTTATAATTTTATTAAATTACATACCTTTTGATTTTCCTAAATGTTTTAGGGGCAAATTGAATATGGATTGTTTCTAACTTCTTCTGATGATATTTAAAGGGTGTGAAAATCTTTAGATTACTGTTATATTTTTATATTATATAAAACCCATTTTATGGCAGTGATTGGTTTGTCTTACATTTTATCTTTATCTTTTAATCTTTAATCTTTATTCATTTATCTTTTCATTATTCTATTATTTTTGTATTGCATTAGGGAATATAACTGTGAAGCTGAATCTTTTTTAAAAAAAAACAAACTCCCCTTAATATGCAATAAAATATACAGCAAGTCTGCTGCGGATTTGTGGATTTTCTGTTCTACTTTTTCCATCCATGCATTTTTCTTCTTCTTCTGGAAGATAGCTTTGGTTTCTTATGTTTCCAGTGCATTCCATTATGATTTTCTTTATCTGTTGCAGGTGATGTGATGATTGTCTTAGGCTGTGATCATTTCCCTTGTTTCTTTTTCTTTGGGATGATCATTGGGAAGCATATCCCAATGAACTAAGGTGAATATGGTTTGAAAAAAATATGTTACAACATTTTTAAAAATAAAGAGGAAGAGCCCTGTATCAAATTCAAAGATGTTCTAAGCAAATATGCAACTTTTGAAGGTTAGGTCTCCCAAGGGTTATGGAATTCAGCGTGCATTCCTAAACAGCATGCATTCCTAAACAACAATTTGAATAGAATGGCATCTACTTTAGAATAACTTTATTAAAAGTGAGAGGCAAGTTCCTTTTTTTTTTTTTTGCATTGTGATGCATTCCTATCTTCAAGTTGAAGTCTGCTAGTATTCCTGCAAAATTTAGGTGGTAGCTAATTCTCTTACCAGAAGTTCAGGCTATTTCTTTTCTTCAATCCTTTGCATGCCTGTTTGGTTCCTGATTACAAGGACGGCTTTCTTGGGAGCTGAACTACATGTTTTTATGCCCTTCTGAACGCACAAGTGAGCGACTGAAAGCATATTTCGCAAACATATATTCGTCCTCCCCATTAACAAATTGAAAACCCCCCAGTTCTGCAGGGTAACATTGCCTTCCGAAAACTGTATGCCGTGCAATATCCAAAAAGCACTGACCATGCAAAATTGTAAGTGCAGCAGTATCCTGGCACTTTCAAATTAAAAGAGCCGAACAGATAATTAAGCTGGAATAACTATTGTGCTGAATGAACACTAAATAAGCAGAGGGTTGAGGACAGAGGAGTTGGTCTTTTTTATCTATCTATCTATCGATCGATCGATCCTGATTCATATTTTAAGAATATACAGATCACAGCTATTAATTAAAAGAGTTCAGATATCCAAATGCTATCTTGGGAGTTCCCCTGGCTTTTTGTTGTATTTGTAGTGTTGGATAGATGCCATTTTAGGATAATAGCAATGGCAGAGGTGGTATTCAGCAGGTTCTGACCAATTCTGGAGGACTGATAGCAGAAATTTTGAGTAGTTCGGAGAACCGGTAAATACCACCTCTGACTGGCCCCTCCCCCATCTATTCCCTGCCTCCCAAGTCCCAGCTGATTGGGAGCAAATGGGGATTTTGCAGTATCCTTCCCCTGGAGTGGGGAGGGAATGGAGATTTTACAGTATCCTTCTCCTGGAGCGGGTGGGAATGGAGATTTTACAGTATCCTTTCCCTGGAGTGAGGTGGGAATGGAGATTTTACAGTATCCTTCTCCTGGAGTGGGGAGGGAATGGAGATTTTACAATATCCTTCTCCTGGAGTGGGGTGGGAAAGGAGATTTTACAGTATCCTTCTCCTGGAGTGGGGTGGGAATGGAGATTTTACAGTATCCTTCCCCTGCCATGTCCACCAAGCCATGCCACGCCCACCAAGCCACACCCACAGAACCGGTAGTAAAAATTTTTGAATCCCACCACTGAGCAGTGGCCTCTAGGAGTGGCACTTAAGAGAGATTTCCCTTCATGGTATAAGATAACTGCTTTTCAAGTATGTTCAGAAGAATAATGAGTTCAGCAGATGTACACAAATCTAGAGGATCAAATTGCAAAGGAGCTGTAGAATAAATGCACCTTCAAAGCCTGGGATCATCTTGAGACGTTATCTATTAATGACTCCTTTGCTCTAATCATTTCTGATGGGAGTAGTAGTAGAAAAATATACTTCTAGGACTAGTATCATCCTTGGGGGGCAGGAGGGGGGCCCACAAATGTAGGAGAGATGCATGGAAGGAAGCCTTAACAGTCTTTTTAGTTGAATGAATGAATGAATCAAAAATGAATGAGAAAAAAACATGAAGAACGGGATTGGGCTGCAGCCCCTCATATACTGGAATACTGCTAGCATGTCACCTCTAGTCCTTCTTTTCTCTAAACTAGCCATACCTAGTTCCTACAACCATTCTTCATACAGTTTGTCTCCAGGCTTTAATCATCTTAGTAGCTTTTCTCTGCACTTTTTCCAAAGTCTCAACATCTTTTTGTAATGTGATAACCAAAGCTGGATGCCGCATTTCAGTTTTACTAAGGATTTACATAAGTGGTACTAATATTTTACATGGTTTTAATTTTATGCCTCTGTTTATACAACCAAGGACAGTATTAGCTTTTTGTACTGCTGCCACACACTGCTGGCTCATGTTTAAGTAACTGTCTACTAGGATTCCAAGGTCCCTCTCACCCATTTTTGAGCCAGGTTTTGCCTAATCCAGGAGTCTGCACCCTTAAACACTCAAAGAGCCATTTGGATCCGTTTCCCACAAAAAAGAAAACATTGGGAGCCACAAAAACCTTCCTAGGCCTGATTATTTCTTGAGCGGCCACAAAACTAGCATATGTAGTTGAATTAAACCTTCTGTTTTCTTCTGAAACTTTTCTTTTCTTGGATTATCCATGGTTGGCTTACTAAGGGTTGAAAAGCTCAATAAATAGTGTGCTGGCAGGTGTCACACATTGGTGTTTGTGACGCATATTTTGAGTGACAGGGAGCTGCAGCGGAAGGGTGAAAGAGCCACATGCAGCTCCAGAGCCCCAGGTTGCTGACTCCTGGCCTAATCTGTATCTTTGGTTTTTCCTGCCTAGGTGTAAAACCTTGCTTTTCTCCACATTAAATTTCATGTTGTTGGATAGATTTTTCAAGTCTGTCAAGATCTTTGTTGATCCTGAGCTTGTCTTCTGGCAAGATGGGTATTTCTGCTGGTTTAGTGTCATCTGCAAATTTGTTGAGTTTCCCTTTTATTTCCTCATTTAAGTTATTTATGAAGATATTGAAGAGTACTAGGCCTAAGACGGAACATTGTGATACCCCACTGCTGTTCCTGCATAGGACAATCTTGAGCTCTTGGAAAAAGGTGGTCCATAAATTTAGATGATGATGATAATGACAGGGCCTCAAATAGCTCAACAGGCTAGATAGCCTGTTATTAACATCCAGCTGTCTGCAATTATTGCAACTTCGAGGCTCAAGGTTGACTCAGCCTTCCATCCTTTCTAAGGTAGGTAAATTGAGGACCCAGTTTGTGGGGACAATAAGCTGACTTTGTATAAATATACAAAAAGTATGAAGGCTATTGCTTAACGCATTGTAAGCCGCCCTGAGTCTCCGGATATTAATCTAATTTTTAAAAAAATAACAATAACAATTACTACTACTTCTATTAGTACTATTCTAATTCAAAACTTCATTTTTGTACTGCTATTGTTCACAACTAGGAAATCTTTATAACTAAACAATCTTCCTCAGGATTGAAATTGGAAGTAAAAAGCTCTGATAAAATGAACCCTGTTTTGGAGCTAAAGCTGTCAGTCAGAAAACAATTCAGTTTATTTTCTTCCCTCTCCTGCCAATTCCTCATGACTTGTTTATGAAAACCATGGAAAATAAATGTCAGTATCTCTCTCTTCCAAATCCCTAACAGAAATCTAAGATTTCGAGAACAGCAATTCTAGACAATGTGATTTGGCAAAACCCCAGCTTCAGTTTGAACAAAGACTGATTGATTTTGAAGCCATTTGCATGGGCTCTGGATTTAAACTTCATCCAGTCAATGAATATCCTTAATATCTATACGTACGAATATCCTTAGGTCAAGCTTGGCTTCTGAGATGGTATCCTTGCATTTTTCTTGGTAATATTTCATCAGTGATTTTTCATTGCTCTCTTCAGTTGTGTCTCTCATGTGTCTCTTTCATTTCTCCTTCCACCCAAGATACATGAAATTATCCTGCAGTTCTCCACCCAACTACTAACCCAAGACCAGATTTTAGTTAATTTTCAAAATTAGACAGGGTCAGCTATATAGCTCTTGCCACCAGCAAAGACATCCTTGGTTAGCTATCCTATAATTACTATTATTTCTGCTATTACTACTATTCCTTCTGGTAACACATGTTCTATAGACATAATGTGATTAATACCCTTTCCTCCATTCCCTGTATAATGGAAGATATTAAAGTATGCATGAATGTATGTATATATGCATAAAAGATTCGGTGGAAGGTATTAATGTATGCATGTATGTATGAATAGAAGATGAAAAGATACCCAATTTAGTCCAGGTCTCTAGGATCTGCATGTATAAAATGTAAACAGTATTACAGCCAAGAGATTCAATTAAAACTGCAGAGATTTCATTCATGTATAACATGCATTAACAATCACCATAACAAGGTAACAGTCCTGGGAATGAACAAATGAGGACTAAATGGTCAAACCAGAATGGGAGACTGTGAGCTTTGTTGAATGGATACTCAATCAAACAAGAAAATCCATTCTTTTTTTTAAAAAAATGATTTATATGCCGCCCTTCTCCGGAGACTCAGGGTGGCTTACAATGCGTTAAGCAATAGCCTTCATACTTTTGTATATTTATACAAAATCAGCTTATTGCCCCCACAAACTGAGTCCTCAATTTACCTACCTTGGAAAGGATGGAAGGCTGAGTCAACCTTAAGCCTGGTGAGATTCAAACTTGCAGTAATTGCAGGCAGTTGAATGTTAATAACAGGCTATTAGTCTGCTGTGCCACCAGGCTCTTCATGTATGCATGTATACATTCATAGAACTTTCTTTTGTTTTTATTTCCTAGAAAGATGGGGATTTATTGAGGAAGACATAAGCAAATTCTGTCTGAAGAGCTTTCAGTCTAAAACTCAGTCATGAGAGACACAACAGAAGGAACACAGCAGGTCGAATCTCCATTTCTTATGATTGACCTGTGACAAAATTTAAATTATTTTAATCCATGTTCTCCCAGACATACAGATTGTATTTGCTGCTAATCATATGAGGTTGGGAAATTGCTGAGAGAAAATAGGAAAGTTTTTCTTCACACAGAGACATGGTTTTCTTCTTGAGGTGAGAGAAAAATGGCTTGAGCTAAGAAATTGACAGCAGGAGGCAGCAGGAGGCAGCAGGACCCTCTGGACCCTCTAGTGCAAAGGTCTTCAAACTTGACAGCTTTAAGATTTGTGGACTTCAACTCCCAGAATTCTCCAGCCAGCTATGCTGTCAAGTCTTAAAGCTGCCAAGTTTGAAGACCTCTGCTCTAGTGTCACTTTATATCTCTGGACCCTTCTCTGGATGTGAATTCGGAGGAGGAGGAACCAGGTCCTGGACCTTTGGAAGAGAGCATGGAGTCACATGAGACTTGGATTGGGCAACGGAGGGCTCCAGTCCAATGGAGCAACCACAGTTGGGTTGATCCAGGGGTGAAATTCAAAATTTTTCCCTACCGGTTCTGTGGGTGTGGCTTGGTGGGCATGGCAGGGGAAGGATATTGCAAAATCCCCATTCCCTCACCGCTCTGGGGCCAGCCAGAGGTGATATTTGCTGGTTCTCTGAACTATTCGAAATTTCCACTACCAGTTCTCCAGAACCTGTTAGAACCTGTTGGATTTCACCCCTGGGTTGATCCAATGGATGGCAGACTAAGCTCAAACCAAGGGAACCACAGCTGCAGAAAGTTAGCCTGGAGGCTCCAGGCAAGGAATGTGAGCAGCTGCCAGCGGTCAGTGAAGATGAGGAGGTTGAGTCCACACTCCTCCTGATCCAAGGACACACAAGGTGGAAAGGACACAGGCATAACACAGGTCGGCCAGGCTACTTGCAAGGAGGCAACCTCACCCATCATGAAGAGCCACATTGGTGTTGCCTATTTAATCCTGCCATAAGAGATGGGCATTACTGGAACAAGGTGCCCAGTTTCTTGCCATGTGTTCCTTTTCCGTGCCTCTTGACCTTTGACTGTGGGCTTGGAGCATCCAAAGATCCAAGATAAATCTCAAATGAGAGCTTTCCATTTTTAATTAAAATCCCTGATTGATGCTATAGGGAATTTAATAAGTGCACAGGTAACAATAGCTTCAGCTAGGGAGATCCCATCAGTGGTGGGTGAGAGAAGCTTTACTATTTCAGGCAGGGAGTTAGTTAAACTCTGAAAAGTAGAGCTATTAGTCCAGAAGTGGGTTTCAGCAGGTTCTACCGGAGAACCGGTAGTGGAAATTTTGAGTAGTTCGGAGAACCGGTATTAAAAATTCTGACTGGCCCCACCTCCATCTATTCTCTGCCTCCCAAATCCCTGCTGATCGGGAGGAAATGGGGATTTTGCAGTAACCTTCCCCTGAAGTGGGGTGGGAATGGAGATTTTACAGTATCCTTCCCCTGCCATGCCCACCAAACCACGCCCACCAAGCCACACCACAGAACCGGTAGTAAAAATTTTTGAAAGCCACCATTGTATTAGTCCATAAATCAATTTCCCACATTTCACTCTCTACTGAAATAAGGGGAAAAAAAGAGGTTGGTGGTTTATAGTTTTATCTGAGTTATTCCAGCTAAATAGTTATTCCAACATGGCTGTAAGAGGAACTAAGCCTCCCTCCCACTTTGAATTGTTACAAATAAAGAAAAAAGTTGAAAGAGGCTACAAGAAAATTCTTGTGTGCTGCATTCTAACTGTTGAGTCCTAAAGAACTTTTCTCAAGCTCTTGTCATAGAACAGGGGTGTCAACTCAAGGCCTGTGGGCCGAATCCGGCCTGCAGGATGCTTAGATGTGGCCTATGGGGCCACCCTGGAAATAGCAAAGGACCGGCTTGTGGTGCTTCTGCCAGTGAAAACGGAGTTTGCCAGGGCCGCATGTGGCCCTCGCAAGCTCCGTTTTTGCTGGTAGAGCACTCGGGCCACAGGCGTCCCTGACATGAGTGAGGTGAAGATGGCCACACTCACCCCAGCCATGCCCAACCCCCCCACCCTCGAGGTCAAATACAACCATGATGTGCCCCTCAATGAAATCGAGTTTGACACCCCTGACAGAGAACATAGAATAATAGAAATGGAAGGGACTTCGCCATTTTCTAGTCCAACTCCCTGCTTGAGGAGGGAGGAGACCCTATATCCATGATGGGGAACCTACGGCACACATGCCTGAAGTGGCTTGCGGAGCCATGTTGTCTGATATGCGCAGTGTCTCCTGTTCTTCTTCCCGGTTTCTGGCGTGCATGCGTGTGCAGTGCGGGAAACTGAAAGAACTGGTCTTCCATTTTCCTGCGTGAGCATGTGCGCCATCCAGCTGATCATCACATGTGCATGCGCACCAGAAACCCGGAAGACTAGGTGTTCTGTCCCCGTCTCACACATGCACCCCCACAGATAGTCAATAGTGAAATAAACCAGCCGACAAAAGTTTTGCTGATAGCAGAATTGGCAGCAACCCAGTGGCTGGGTGCCAAAAGTCTTTTACTTACGAAGGGAGAGTTTTTCAAAGCCAACACACAACAGATAGTCAGAAAGTCCAGCAATGCAGAGAGGTTTGTTCAGTATCAGTTTTTGCTCGTCACAGAGCTTGAACGGCCACCACACCCCCTTTTATACCCTTTGGGGTGTGGGCCCGTGACTCAGACTAATCCCTGGCACGCCTCTTCCTCTGTTGCACATGCCTATCTCTGCGACGCTGTTGAGGGTCCAGCCAAGACTCATCTTCCTCATTACTGTCCACCTGTGGCTGCATGGAAGTGCTTGGCCCCGGGCCTATCTCTTGGCCTTCGGAGGACACCGGAGGCAATGCCAGAGACAAGGGTCCTGGAGAGGGAGGCCTTGCCAACTCCTCTTCTTCACTCTCGGAGTCCTCTCCTGCTGATAATCCAGGCTCAGGGAACCTTGCCACAACACCAGGTGGAACCTGGAAGTTCATTTTCGGCATGCACATGTGCCCTTTTCCACCTGGTTGCAGTCCAGACAGGCATGCTTGTGTGCACTGAGTGCCGAAAAGGTTCGCCATCACTGCCCTATATCATGTCAGACAAATGATGGTCCAGTCTCTCTTTGAAAGCCTCCAGTGCCGGAGCACCCACAACTCCTGAAGGCAATCTTATTCTATTGGTTGACTGCTCTCACCATTTGGAAATGTCTCCTTAGTTCTAGGTTGCTTCTCTCCTTGGTTAGTATCAATCATTGTTTCCTGTCTTACTTTTTGGTGCTTTGGAAAATAGTTTGACACTCCCATCCTCCCTTGTCAAATGTCTTCTTAACAGCTTATAGCTTCTCTGTAATAACAAAGAGAAATCCAATTGTGAATGAATACGTCAGCCTTCCTAGAGACTGGCCACTGTGATTAATAGGCTAATTCACTGGATCCATCTTAGCTCTCCTTTCTTACCTCCATTTAGCCAGGTATTACGAGCTTTTTCTTCAGTGCCAAACAATGTCTTTCAAGATCTGTTCTTTCCACTTTGGGTAATAAAATTAAGTCTGCCGCAACCCTTTCCAAGCGAAGGACAGATCCACCATCAACCCAACCCAACTGTAGTCAATGGTTACAAATACATTTCCCTCTGGTACACAAGATAATTTCTTGCTATAAATTATAACACGGCACTAATTTGAATTTTCATTTACTCCTTTTCTTTGGTCTATAATATCATGTGGGATCTGATTAATAACAATAGAAAAATTATTTCCCTTGGGGTTGGCAGGCTTGCCATGATTATAGTATGCACAAACCACGGCATTTATTATATCTAATTGTGTGTTTGTGCGTGTGTGTATCACAGCATAAACCTCAAATATGCAATTATTAGGAGAATTATTTATGCCGTTTCAAAAAGCTGCTCAACGGAACAGTGCAGGATAAAAGAATGAAAGAATTGTGCTTCTGACACAATGATGGGGATACTAATAACCCAAAAGCTTTCACTAACTTTGGCTTTACATAGATCTCTTATACTTTGGGGCTTCACTGGATTGGGGGCTTGGAGAATTTCCTAAATGTATAGAAAGCAGGAGCAAGTAGCAAGCGCATAATCGCTGCCCAACTGGTATTTGAAAACTGCATCAGTTTTTTTTTTTAAATTTGATTTATATGTCGCCCTTCTCCGGAGACTCAGAGCGGCTTACAATGTGTTAAGTGTTATGTCCTTATAAGGACATCCGCCTGGGATTGGCTGCAGATCCTTTCGGCGGGAATTTTGAATCCCTGTCAGTGGGCGGTGCGTCTGCCGGAGTGTATATAAGGAGAGCTCCGGCAGCGCACAAGCCGTTCAGTTCTTGTTATTAAAACTTGTTACTTGAACCCTGCTGGTCACTTCTTCTTTCCTGCGCCGATCTAACACTGGCGACGAAGGTCTAGAGAAGAACCTCCGCGTGGCACGATCGCCATAACGAGCTGAAGTCACTCGACGCGGTCTGAGAAATGGCAACGCCGCAAGCGCCGTTCGCCTCACTGGCTCCCTTCAACCCCAGCCGGGAGAAGTGGAGTTCGTATATGATACGTTTCCGCCAATTCCTCCGGGGAAACGGCTACAACAACCTAGACGACGAGAGGAAGAGGGCTCTCTTCCTCGCTAACTGCGGCTCCGACGTTCTGGAACTCGCCGTCAACCTCGTCGCACCCAGGGACATTGAAGTCATGTCCTGGGTGGATCTGCAGACGGCCCTGCAAGACCACTATGCCCCAACGGGCACCCCCATTTCGAACCGCTTTACCTTCCGCCAACGTAATCAGAAGGAAGGCGAATCGCTTAAAGACTTTGTGGCGGCATTGCGTCAAATCGCTGCTAACTGCGAATTTGAGAACGTTGACAATGCCTTACGCGACGGGATCGTCTTCGGGATGAGAGATGCCAACCTCCAAAAGAAGTTCCTAAGCAGAAAAAGACTGTCCTTGAAGGACGTTCTTGAGGAGGCTACGGCTGCTGAAACATCCGAGACCGCCGCTGCTGCCATGCTCCAGTCCCGAGGGATCCATAAGATCCGAAAACCGTCATCGGAATCATCCGACGACTCGTCCACTCCGACTGATTCAGAGGGAGAATCAACCGTTTTAAAAGTTTCCCGCCCAACCAGGCGGGAAATTCAAAACGATGGCCGCCGCGCCGCTCAGTGCGGCAGTTGCAAGGGACACCACCCCCGCCAATCCTGTCGCTGGCGGGATGCGACCTGCAGACGCTGCCTTAAGAGGGGGCACATCGCAGAGGCATGCAGAGCCTCTGATCCTGTTCCGGAGTCGATCAAGCCCCAGAATCCAGAAAATCGTCGCGACTCCCAGAGGTCGTCCAAACGGTCCTCAACCCAGCAAAAGCGCGACGACCGCACCAGTTCTCATGGCGGCGCTGTGAACCAGACAACGATCGCCCTCACCAGCACCAACAGTGCCACAAAATTCCACGTGACACTGTTGGCAGAAGGCTTGCCGTGCACGATGGAAGTCGACTCAGGCTCCGTCTATTCGATCATCGACTGGCACCAGGTCAAGAGGCTCAAGCCGAATCTCTCCAAGCGCCAACTTGAACCTCTGCACTCCAAGCTGGTGGATTTCGGCGGCAACCCCATCGGCGTCATCGGGCGGACCAACCTCCGGATCGCCTTCAAGCAGTTCCAGGGCCAGCTTCCCATAACCGTCGTGGAGCATAGCCGCCCGACCCTGCTGGGCGTGGAGTGGTTCCAGCCGCTGGGGCTTTCTATTGGAGGCATCCACCAGATTAGCTCAGGCGAACTCGACTCACTCATCGGAGAGTTCCAAGAAGTCTTCGATGGTAAGTTAGGGACGTTTTTAGGGAAACCCATCTCCTTTAATCTGGACAAGGGGGTAACCCCAATTCGGCTCAAGCCCCGCCGGGTTCCATTTGCCTTGCGGGCTAAAGTAGACGCTCAGCTAGATAAGCTGATTGCCCAAGGTATTCTGGAACCCATCGATCATGCTTCATGGGAAACTCCCATTGTGACTCCCATGAAGCAGGATGGATCTGTGCGCATCTGCGCCGACTACAAAGTGACCATCAATAAGGCGTTGCCGCAGAGCGCATACCCCGTGCCAGTAGTGCAACATTTGCTGCACTCACTCGGCAAGGGCAAAATTTTTGCAAAACTGGACCTGGCCCAGGCTTACCAGCAACTGCCAGTAGATCAGGAAACGGCGGAGGCACAGACTATTGTCACCCATAGAGGCGCGTTTAAGTGCAACCGTCTCCAGTTTGGAGTCAGTGCAGCCCCTGGCATTTTCCAATCCATGATGGAACGCCTTCTCCAAGGCGTTCCAGGGGTGGTGCCTTATTTCGATGATGTACTGATCTCTGGGGACTCAAAGGCTCAACTCCTGGACCGGCTGAGGCTAGTTCTCCAGCGTTTCAGGGAGAAGGGTTTGAGAGTCCGGAGAGACAAGTGCATCATTGGGGTACAGGAAGTCGAGTTCCTGGGCTATCTGATAGATAGTTCTGGCATCCACCCCACCAAATCAAAAGTTAAAGCTATCCATGAAGCTCCCAGCCCCAAAAACAAAGCGGAGCTTCAGGCTTTCCTTGGATTGCTTAACTTCTACGCTATTTTCCTCCAGCAGAAAGCCACTGTTGCTGAGCCGCTCCATCGCTTGCTGGCGAAGGCGGTTTCCTGGAGGTGGGGACGTGAGGAAGAGTCTGCATTCAGAGCCGTTAAGCAACTCCTGACCTCTGACAGTGTGCTCATTCAATACAATGAGACACTGCCCCTCAGACTGACCTGTGACGCTTCCCCGTACGGAGTTGGCGCTGTGCTCAGCCACGAACTGCCTACCGGTCGTGAAGCCCCCATCGCATTTTTCTCAAAGACTATGTCTAGTGCTGAGCGCAACTACAGCCAACTGGACAAAGAGGCGTTGGCTATTGTTGCAGGGGTGAAGCGCTTCCACGAATACCTGTATGGACGGCAATTCACCATTGTGACCGATCACAAGCCTCTCCTCGGCCTACTAGCAGGGGACAAGCAGACCCCAGCATTCATGTCCCCCCGAATGACGCGCTGGTCCATATTCCTCGCCGGCTACTCCTACAGCCTCGTCCACCAGCCTGGTAAAGCCATCGCAAACGCCGACGCGTTGAGCAGGTGCCCATCCGCCGAAGCTGTGGAAGACCCGGCCCCCACGCTCGAGCTGCTGCATATTGACAACGACAGCAACTGTCCCGTGACATCTGCCGACGTAGCGACGCACACGCGAGCTGACCCCATCCTCCGCCAAGTCCACTCCTGGGTCCTGAGAGGCTGGCCGACTCGAATTGACAGCGACGACTTCAGCCCGTTCAGCCGCAAGCAAGGGGAGCTGTCCACCATGCGCGGCTGTTTACTATGGGGAGATAGGGTGCTGATTCCCAGCACTCTTCAACGAAGGACTCTTACGGCGCTGCACAAAGGACACCCGGGCATTGTCCGGATGAAAGCCCTGGCACAGAGCTACGTCTGGTGGCCGACACTGGACAAAGACATTGAACATTGGGTCGCCAGGTGTAGCCCGTGCCAAGAAGTCAGAGCCGCCCCGCCTCAATCTGACCCGATGCCCTGGGAGACTCCGAGCTCCCCCTGGTCGCGCATTCACATAGACTTTGCAGGCCCCATTCATGGGCACCACCTCCTCATCGTGGTTGATGCCTACTCCAAGTGGTTGGAAGTCGTTCCCATGGCATCCACCACAACGGAAGCTACCATCCGTGCCCTCCGGCGCCTTTTCGCGACCCATGGACTCCCTGACGTTTTGGTCTCAGACAACGGGCCCCAACTTACGTCCGTGCCCATGGAAGCTTTCCTGGCTGGCTTGGGCATTCGCCATGCCCTTTCTGCCCCTTACAGACCGGCCGGAAATGGGCAGGCTGAACGGATGGTGCGGCTCACGAAGGAGTCGCTCGCCAAAATGGGCCCGGGTGACTGGCAGGAGCGCATTGACACTTTTTTGCTCACCCAGCATATCACGCCTCACTCTGCCACCCGAAAATGCCCCGCCGAGCTTTTAATGGGCAGGAGACTCCGGTCTCCCCTGGACAGACTGCACCCGCAATACTCCTCTGAGGTGCCCGCATCCGCCAGTCGCCAACTTCGCCAGTTTTCCGTCGGTGATGCCGTTTTCGCTCTGAATTTCCACGGCTCGCCGAAATGGCTTAAAGCTACAGTACACAGCACAACCGGTCCCAAATCCTACCGCGTTGAGCTGGACGATGGACAGATCGTGAGACGTCATCTCGACCAGCTCCGCAAAAGGTGGAGGGAAGTGAGCGAAAACCACCCCGACGAGGTAGGCCTAAACCACCCCGGCACAGTAGGCCTAAACCACCCCGACGAGGTAGGCCTAAACCACCCCGGCACAGTAGGCCTAAACCACCCCGGCGCAGTAGGCCTAAACCACCCCGACAAGGTAGGCCTAAACCACCCCGGTACAGTAGGCCTAAACCACCCCGACGAGGTAGGCCTAAACCACCCCGCCGAAGTAAGCCTAAACCACCCAGACGAGGGAGACCGGCGACCCGTGGGACGAACAAGCACCCCGGCACCGAGCCTAATACCAGATCCGGCAAGGCAAGTAGACCGGGGACAACCCAGCAGGGGAAGCCAATGTCAACCCTGCGAAGTAGGCAACCGGCAGCCCAGAGTTGGGGACCTCCAGCCATCAGTCCAGGAGACCCTACAACAACCCGCCAACCGCGCAGAAAACCAACCCTGCAAAGAAGGCCTCCACCACCCCGGCAGGGTAGGCCAGCACCAACCCGACCAGGTCGAGCAGCCCAGCGGCCAGAGGGAACATTCGACACCACCGCCAGACCAACCGCGCAGAGAGGGCCTACACCACCCCTGCAAGGTAGGCCTACGCCACCCCGACAGAGCCGACCAGTCACCATGTCCGTCCACCTGCAGCCCCGGGAGTAAGCCGGACTCGACCGGAGACCCCGTGGGGTTAACCCAACCACCACCGCCGGACTCGCACCCTGACCCAGACCGGCGCGACCCCAGCCCAAAGGGGACCCGAGGGAGACCCAGGGACCTACCGTGGCTCAGGAGTTCCGGACCGGCCAAGAACAGGGATCCACACCGGCGGCTCCACGATCCGTGCAGGAACGAGGCAGACCAGCATCGCCCGCAGGCGGAGGTCCGTGACCTGGCCGGAGGTTCGGACACAGTGCCCGCGTCCTCGACGGCCAGATCCAGCCCGGCACCGGGGAAGAAGCCCCGAGCAGAGCAGACACCCTCCGTCCGGGAGAGTGTCCATCTTGACTCTGAACTGCGCAGGTCTACGCGGGCACGTAGACGTCCTGTTTATCTTAGTGACTATTTCCCTGATCGACTGACTAAGAACTAGGGGGGAGGAGTGTTATGTCCTTATAAGGACATCCGCCTGGGATTGGCTGCAGATCCTTTCGGCGGGAATTTTGAATCCCTGTCAGTGGGCGGTGCGTCTGCCGGAGTGTATATAAGGAGAGCTCCGGCAGCGCACAAGCCGTTCAGTTCTTGTTATTAAAACTTGTTACTTGAACCCTGCTGGTCACTTCTTCTTTCCTGCGCCGATCTAACATTAAGCAATAGCCTTCATACTTTTGTATATTTATACAAAGTCAGCTTATTGCAAAGGACAAACTGGGTCCTCATTTTACTTACCTTAGAAAGGATGGAAGGCTGAGCCAACCTTGAGCCTGGTGAGATTCGAACTTACAGTAATTGCAGACAGCTGATGTTAATCACAATGCTTTAGTCTGCTGAGCCACCAGGCCCTATTTATTATTTGCAGAAGGGATTATTATGTAAAGAAAGGGATTTTTATAATGTGTTTGGATGTGCAGTCCACTCTGCTATCTCTTGATAACAGCAAAGAGGTATCAAACAGGTGCCCTTTAGTGGTCATCTGGAGCAGTGATGAAATTCAATTTTTTTTTTACTATTGGTTCTGTAGGCATGGCTTAATGGGCGTGGTGTGGCTTGGTGGGCATGGTTTGGTGGGCGTGGCAAGAGAAGGAAACTGCAAAATCTCCATTCCCATCCCACCCCTCCACTCTGGGGCCAGTCAGAGGTGGTATTTGCCGGTTCTCTGAATTACTCAAAATTTCCTCTACTAGTTCTCCAGAACCTGTCAGAACCTGCTGGATTTCACCCCTGATCTGGAGTTTTGAAGCCCAAGTCTGCACTGGCACTGAAAAAAGATTTACAACTGATCCTCAACCTTGCAGTCCTTGCAGTGTCCCTGTGGTCCCCTGATCGCATGCTTGCCAACCAGCAGGCCTTTACAATGGTCACAGCGTCTTGCAGTCATGTGATCACCATTTTTAATCTGCAATAGTGGTGAATATCTGTAGCTCAGGTGGAGGATGAGGGTGGATGTTCGTTCTCCAACTTTATGGATTGGTTTCTGAACATTTTGTTACCACACAAAACACTTACAAGCAGAACACCGCCACTGATATCCCCTAAATTCCACTGAAGGTGTTACCTAGCCTGGTAATGAAATGTTTGGAAGCCAACTCACAAACTCGGTGAATGAAGTTTTACCCTCATTTTTAATCTTTACAGTCAGCTTCCAACAAGCAAAGCTAATAGCGAAGCGGCAGAGAGTTGTAAAACTGTGGTCATGTGATATTGCACTTTCTGACTGTGGTGGCTTGCTTCATGACCACAACAGGAACTGACCATGTAAGTTGGCTGCAGTCACATGTTTCATTTTATGACTGTATCACTTAGTGACAGAGTGGCCCATCCCAATTGTAGTTGATAAAAGAGGACTGCCTGTCCTATACTGTAAATGGGTCTTGTAGAAAGGAAGGCACCTAATCAGCTGGCCCAAAGCATTGTTTAGCCTGAATTTCCTATTTCCCGAATGCACCTCCTTTGTCTTCCGGAGCAGGAGCAACTTTAAGACTTGTGGACTTCAATTGCCACAGTTCAGACTTGTGGACTTTGCTCCCAGAACAAAGCTGGCTGAGGAATTCTGGGAGTTGAAGTCCACAAGTCTTAAAGTTGCCAGAGGCTGGCAGATTATAAAGGCCAGATCCTTCTTTGGAGTCACAAGGAATTATTTTTTTAATTTAATCAATATGAAGGCTCTTGGTAGGTTCAGGTAGCTAAGTCTGATAACTTTTAGTTAATAAAAGTTGTGCTTCATTTTCTTTTTCACCATATCTGGTGAAATGTTTTAAATTTGTGCTGGATTCCATCATAAATGTATTGAAACTGCAGATGGAGTTGATTCAGTCTTTTATGTAGCCTGGCCTGGGGAATGATTTTATCTGTGTGCCAGATTACTAGATGTCCAAACTTTTCTCATTTTTAAGTGGTGAAAAGAAAAGTTCTGGAAAAAGAATGAGTTTGTCTTCTAAAAGGCCAGTCATTAGGCTGGGATTCAAATCTGCCCAAATTCAAGTTTTGTAATTGCCATAAAAAACACAATCAGGGAAACATGTTAGATGCATCTTATAACAAGCTGATAGTGTTTGTGTGACATATGGCAATATTCTTTTTGTTATCCACCTCTGCTCTACATCCAAAAGTTGAAAGATTCCCCCATATCCTGGAAGATCACAGTTGCACATTGCAACATCTCAAATTATATTGCATCTTTGTACTGGACAAGGTTTCACTTATCCTTAATTCATTTGCTCATCAGTCAACCCTATCCAAGGAGTCCCTACATTTAATTCCCACTGACACCCCCACCTTCTCTTCTTGAAGATGGATTGGATCCTTCCGATAGTTCAGAATGATGCCAGTTGAATTCAAAAACACTGCATTGCATTCCTATTATCTCCAATTTGTTCTGGTTGCCTATTCACTTCTGAGCCCAGTGCAAAATTTGGTATCTATTGATCAGATGCTGAGTAGCTTGAGATCCAATATGTGCTTGAATAGTCGCCTGCATGTCTTCTGGCTCAATTATGGATGCTTATTTTGTAAGCTGATTTGATAAATTGCACTTCATATAATAGAAGCTTAGTGCCCTTTACTGATAAGTACAAACATCTCCATTTGTCTTCTAAGGTGAAGCTTCACAACCAATTTGTAAAGGCAGTGCAATATCCACTAGTTAATCCCTCAAATATCTCCATTCCTCCCTAGTCAACCTACAAAACCTGGAAACTAATACCGTTATGGAAGACAGCATTAGTTGGTGTTATATTCAGCAAACAAATCTCATTGAACAGGTGCAAATTAGGTATTTGCCTCTAGCAGCCTACAGCTGTGGTTCCCGCTGCTTCCATATTATTTTGTGCTGATCTATTTATTAAAAAAAAAGAGAAGCAGACACAGAGCCCCAGGTTTCTGCAAGTTGTGTCAGCTGATTATATTTTCATCTGCCCTGCCGAAACCCAAGATAAAAATCTAATTAGAATATATCTGTAGGGAAGCTGTTGTGGAGTAGTGGATAATCTGAGATATAGAATGGGTGGGAATTTAGCATCCATTGTCAACTATGAAGCTAAGTAGGTAGCATTGGCCAATAAACAGTATTCTCTTTTAGTCTACCTTATCTAACATGGCTATAATGCAGAGAAATTGAGATAATCCTATGCACATTAATGTAAGCTCCTTAGAGAACAACCTCAAAGAAAATATACACATATAGTAAAGTGTAAAACTTTCTCAATCTTTCATAGTTGTTCAGATCTGAGATAGATTAGTAGATCAGATGTGTCAGCTCATTTATCTAGCTGCCTGTTTCTAGTTGCTTTGCTTTTCAAAAAGCTATGACCAGATTGAACCTAAGGGTGGACAGGTGTTGTAATTACTTATTAAATGGTCTATAACAGAGGTGAAATGCTCCCCGTTCAGACCAGATCGCCCGATCCGGTACCAGTGGCGGCAGGTGGTTCGGAGAACTGGTAGCAAAAATCCCTGCGCACCCCCCCTCATGCTCAGCTGAGTTGCACGATCATCAGAGGCTGTTTTTTTACTTTTAAAAGCATTTTTTCTACAATCTCTTCTGACGAATACTTTTAAAAGTAAAAAAAAAAAGCCTCTGATGATTGCGTGGCTCAGCTGGGATCCTCAGAGGCTTTTCAAAGCATTTTCTTCTACAACCTCTTGGCCGAAGAGGTGGTAAAAAAATTGCTTTGAAAAGTCACTGATGATCCCAGCTGAGTTGCTTGATCGTCAGAGAGGCTTTTCAAAGCATTTTTTAAAATGCCTTTCTGACGATCCCAGGTGAGTTGCCTGATCAGCAGAGAGACATTTTTTTTAAAAACTTCTCTGACGATCCCAGCTGAGTTGCCTGATCGCCAGAGGCTTTTCAAAGCATTAGAAAAAATGCTTTGAAAAGTTAAAAAAAAAAAGTTGGCCACGCCCACCCAGTCACATTACCCCCCACCACCAAGCCACACCCACAGAACCGGTAGTAACACATTTTACAATTCACCCCTGGTCTATAACCATGATGGCAAACCTATGGCACATGTTCCACAGTGGCATGCAGCGCCCTCTCTGTGGGCATGTGAGCCGCTGCCCCAGTTAAGGTCTGCTGTGCATGTGCACACGCCTCCTGCCGGCCAGCTGGTCATCGGGTCTCTGCCACGCATGCGCAGGGTGGGATGCATGCAGGGGGCCCGCCCGCACATGCGTGGAGGGGTGGGGTGCATGCAGGGGGGGCCACATGTGCATGTGTGGGGGTGGGGCACATGCATGGGGCCATGCTGCATTGCATTTTGAGGTGTTTGGGGGCATACACACATTCACGCACATATGTGCATGCTTTGGGCACTCGGTCCGGAAAAGGTTAGTCATCACTGGTATATAACGTGGCCGTGGTCACATAGCCATTATTGTAGGAGCCAGAAAAGGGAGCCTCTTAAAGGTGAATCTTAAACATTTGCTGCTAGTATAACACATGGAATCCATAATGGAATTCTTTTCATAGTTAGCTTTGGCTTGCTTGAGCAATTCTATCTTTGTGAATTCCTGTTGTGGCCCATCAGCGGCCTGTGCAGCTAGTAGCTGATTCAGATTGCAAGGGGGCTGGTGTGGTGCTGCGCCAGCAGCCTGTGCAGCTGGCACTCGAGTTAGTCAATGACGACGCTACAGAAGACGTGATGCCAGAGGCAGGGATTCTGCCAGTGCCTTCAGAATCAACAGAAGCTCCTATAAGTGAAGACAACAAAGATGAGGAGCCTCTTCTCAATGCACGGGCGTGCAGAGCTGCCAAAAGGCAGGTGTGGCCTTAGCCTACTTAAGGAGGAATACCGTCTGAAGCAATTTGCAGGGAACAACTTCGTTCACATATCTTCGTGTCTTGTCTTGCTTATCTTATCAACTTCCTGAAAATTGCTTCTGGGCATTCTGCCAACCACAGTAAGCTTTCAGTATTATTCTTTGAATTCTTGGTGGCTGTTAATGCAGTTAATTAACAGCCATTGTTGTAAAAAGAACTGGTTTATTTAGTAAACTAAGGTTTGAACGGACTTTGTGTGTGTTGTGTTCTTTGGGGTCCATAGCTGGGGCAAAACAATTCCACTCCAAATTGACTTGACAAACAGGCTCACATCCTTGGTTAATGCATAAATTGGAATGTAACTTTTGCCCCCGATTTTTCAGTTTGCAGATCAGCTAACATTGTGCATGGCTGAAAAGGCATAGAAATGTAGTTTTGGATATTTGTATTGAAATGTGAATTTTCGTGGGTGTTTAAAAAAATAAATTGGATTAAAACACTGGAACACATCTGGCTGTGCTGTGGGGAAGGAGACTTTCTTACTTCAGTGACTAGTGAGTCCAATCTTAAGTCTATGTGTGTGTGCGTGCATACAGTCATATTCATGCATTTGGCTCTCATCAATCTAGTCTAGAAAGACTAAAAAATAAATTAACATACACCACTGAAGAGTGGAGTTTGCATTTATAGCCATGTATCTTAATGGTGTCTTAAAACCTTTTTTTGCTTTTTTGGGGAATGAATTATTTCAGTTGTAACCAGGCCTAAGTACAGAGGTGAAATAATAAAAATCTTTCATTTCCTGCCCTTTTCATTTTCTCCCTGTTTTTCAAGTTTAGATTAGAATCGCTTCTTGTACTCTGTAAAACACTAGCACACCAAGGAAGGCTGGATTCCTTTTGGACATATTCTGGAAGAAGTGCTTTGACCCTTTTATGAGTATAGCACCACTCCTTAACATAGCCCCTTTTTGTTTCTAAATTCCAGGGATGCCTTACAAAAAATTACTGCTGCTCTAAGAAGAGGAAAAAAATAAAGGAATCCTGCATATTTTACTCCGCTAGTCATTGCCGGCTCTTGGGGCAGTGTTCATTTCCATTTTAAGACCACTGAGCCAGTTCTGTCCGAAGACATTTCTGCAGTCACGTGGCCATCAAGATGTCACTGAGCGCTATTATCTTCCCACCAAAGTGGTACCTATTTATCTACTCACATTTGCTTTCGAACTGCTAGGTTAGCGGGAGGACTGGAGCTTACCCCATTGCTTGAGGCTGGGGTCTTGAACCTGGGCTGTCAGCTGGACAGCATTTTAACCACTGAGCCTGTGGACCTAAAGTCAATGAATCTCTTTAAACAATCATATCTTTTCTAGTTATCCTTTTCTAGGATAGTTTTAAAGACTGAGAGAACTCAGGCTTGCTTTAATGACTGGTAGGTTTTCCATGAGCATAATGAATGGCTGTTATGCTCATGGAAAACTCAAAGCATGTTATTAAAATCATGCACAACTTTGTGATTTTTTTAAAAATTTGATTTATATGCCGTCCTTCTCCAGAGACTCAGGGCTGCTTACAATGCGTTAAGCAATAGCCTTCATACTTTTGTATATTTATACAAAGTCAGCTTATTGCCCCCCACAGACTGGGCCCTCATTTTATCTACCTTGCCTCAGTCATCGTCCTTCCTTAAATAAGCTAAGGGAGTGGCCAATTAGCCCCAAGCCTTACTCTCGAGGAGACCTCCTCCTGAGGAGCCACTCCTGCCTTTTGGCAGCTCTGCGTGCCCGTGCATCGAGAAGAGGCTCCTCCTCTTCTTCCTCTTCACTTATAGGAGCTTCTGGAGGTTCTGAAGGCTCTAGCAGAATCCCCGCCTCTGGCACCATATCTTCTCCAGCCTCCTCACTGTCCGACTCGAGTGCCAGCTACATGGCTGCTGGTGCAGCACCACACCAGCCTCCTTGCTGTCGGAATCAGCTACTAGCTGCACAGGCCGCTGACAGGCGACAACACAATGTGACATCAATGTGACGTGGCGAGTTTGACACCTGTGCTCTAAGAGGGTCTATTGTTCTTCTTTGCCCTATAGCAATCCAGGAAAGAAGATACATATACAGGGACAAGTGCTTATTGAGGGAGGAAAATAGGATGGATATGGACATAGCACCTAACTGATGCAAGAATTAATTATCCCAGAATAATGCTTTCGCATAGAAGCAATACCAATTTAATTGTATATCCTTAGTGTGACCTACCTACAGGGATTCTTCTAGAGGAAGAATAACTATAGTGAGGAAAAATGGGCTGACTGCCTTTTCAAACTTCATACATTATAGATAAGATGTTTTGCTGCTTTCTCATCACAACAGTCACTTTATGAAGATCCAGTTTAATGGGTATCATTATCCTACAGATTGGCAATAAAGTTTACAAAAATAAGGCTATACTTTTTGGATGGACTGACCTTTTTCTCAGGAATTTGCTCAGCAGATTTCTCAGGAATATGCTCTTCAAATCATCTGCAGGAATTGCATGTATTTTCACCATGGAATAAAAGGAAAAGTAAGGCAACTAACTGATTAACAGAGTTGGAAGGGACCTTGTCAGGGGTGAAATGTAAAATGTGTTACTACTGGCTCTGTGGGCATGGCTTGGTGGGGCAAGTAATGTAACTGGGTGGGTGTGGCCAACTTTTTTTTTTAACTTTTCAAAGCATTTTTTCTAATGCTTTGAAAAGCCTCTGGAGATCAGGCAACTCAGCTGGGATCGTCAGAGAGGCTTTTTAAAAAATTCTTTGAAAAGCCTCTCTGCCGATTAGGCAACTCAGCTGGGATCATCAGAGACTTTTCAAAGCATTTTTTTAACCACTTCTTCAACCAAGAGGTTGCAGAAAAAAATGCTTTGAAAAGCCTCTGAGGAACCCAGCTGAGCCGCACGATCATCAGAAGCTTTTTTTTTTACTTTTAAAAGCATTTTTTCATTGGAAGAGGTTGTAGAAAAAAAGCTTTTAAAAGTAAAAAAAGAAAAAATCCTCTAATGATTGTGCAGCTCAGCTGAGCATGGGGGGGGGGGGTGCCCAGGGATTTTTGCTACCGGTTCTCCGAACTACACGCTGCCATTGCTACCGGATCGGGTGATCCAGTCTGAACCGGGAGCATTTCACCCCTGGACCTTGTACTTCCATCTAATCCAACCCCCCTGCCCAGATACTAGGATCTGTATTCCCAGGAAGCAAAGTGCTTGATGAAGGAAAGATTTCTTGCTCTACTTTACACAAACATGATCTGTTACATATACCTAAAATAATTGGTAACAAGAATGGATCCTTTCTGATCATAACTTAATCTTATTTATTGGATAATTTTGCAAATTTCAGGGAATGAACTCCTTTATGGTCCATTACTATGGACTATAAAGAAGTGCAAAGAGCCACTTCATTGGGGCTTAAATTCATGCAAACCATCAGAAACTTCCTTGGAAGAAACCTTCTATGGACCACATGAAACTCATAAGATTCGACTGGATTCCATGCAGAAATTTCCCACAAACTGATTAAAGAGAGTTCTCTTGTAGTTCCATCCTCAGACTTAAATCTAGGCAATATACCTATTATTTGCCTAGTAGCCACACAGAAGAAGAGAAGATCCAAATCTCCTGAAGATGAGCCTAGAAGTAGAAAAAGGACTGAGGATAATAACGGTTAGGTGGGAGAACAAGGGTGGATAATATATAGCTTTCCAACCACTTTTTTTTTTTTTTTGGCAGGCTCTAGCTCTAGCCTGGGAATATTGCATACAGTTTTGGTCATCACAATATAAAAAAGGATGTCAAGACTCTGGAAAATGCAGAGAAGAGCAACAAAAATGATTAGGGGGCTGGAGGCTAAAACATATGAACAACAGTTACAGGAATTGAGTAGGTCTATTGAGAAGACGAACTAAGGGTCATGATAGCGGTGTTCCAATATTTGAGGGGTTGCCACAAAGAAGAGGGTGTGTGTGCGTCAAACTATGTTCCAAAGTACCACAAGGCAGCACAAAAAACAATGAAGGAGAGAAGCAACCTGGAATTAAGGAGAAACTTCGTAAGAGTGAGGACAGTTAATTAGTGGAACAGATTTCCTTCAGAAGTTGTGGGTACTCCATCACTGAAGGTTTTTAAAAAGCGATTGAACAACCATTTGTCCAGAATGATATAGGGTCTCCTGCTTGTGCAAAGGGTTTGATTAGAATCCCTCCAAGGTCCCATCCAACTGTTATTCTATTATTCTCCATTGGATGTGGAGACAGCAGCCAGATATGGGTTATGCTCATTGGTCAGAATAAAGGACTGAGCCTGTCAATTAATTTAATTCCGCCCCTGTTGCCAGGGGATTCCAGCTTTTTGCTCAGTCCGTCAGACTGGACAGTTGTGTGGATTTTTCACTCTGACAGCTTTCAGCATTAGAGTATATTTTATTCAGACCTGATTATTCGGTTTTGACCATTGGACTTAGTATTTGACCATTCTTCTGCTTACTGTAATATTTGGACAAAATTTTACCTCACCATAGATAGATAGACAGACAGACAGACAGACAGATTGATTACAAACTATTCTAAAAATATGAGATCCAGGTACTGTATATTTGTAAAGAAAGAGGCAGACATTCTGCGAGCTCCGGAACTAAAATAATTAAATTTTTATTCTACTAAGCTTTTACACGCGCAATGGCCAAATTGATTAATGGCATATAAAGGCAAAGATCTCTGTAACGGTAGTTTAATACTCTGACGATGTCAGCAGATGGCTTAGTAGAATAAAATTTTAATTATTTTAGTTACGGAGCTCGCAGAATGTCTGCCTCTTTCTTTACAGATAGATAGATATAGATATATTCATATATTTATATCTATATAAAGAATTCAATTCTATTCTATACAGTGGAAAGAACGCGTGAAGAAAGAAACACTGAAGTCAGTCTTTCTTCTTATAATTTTATAAGAAAATATTTTTGAGGCTGGTTCTTGACTAAAAGATAACTAAAATAAGCTTTATATATAGGAAATAACATAGTGAAAGGAATCTTTCCATTACATACAGAAGACAAATCACCAAGGTATCTGAACTACAGGGGTCAAAAATGCAAAGAGAAAAAGAACTGAACTGATTGAGGAAGGCAACAATGAAACCTCTGAGAATATCAATCTAACCAATAGGAGGCAAAGTTAGGGTTAGTACATAGAAACATACAATGTAAACATTTTTAAACCAGGATGGGATTTAAAACTGTAGAGCCTCTCCTCCTCCCTGCATATATTGCCCGTAAGGTCAATAGGTTTTCAGGTGCAGAGAGCCAATGTATGCAAATTTGACTTCCCACTAAATAATTGCAGCACAATTTTTCATGTGCAGGAAATAAAATAAAAAATTAAGATGATATGCAATGTCGGCAATAAACTTCTTTCATTTAATTCTTAGGTCTCCCAAAATGATTTTTTTAAAAAAACCCCAAATGTTCTGTCTCTACCTCCTCAGGAATATCACTGTACCAGCATGTTACCTATAGCCTGTGGCTACTACAAATGTGTTAAAAAAAACAAACCCCAAAACATTGCTATCTTCAATTGTTAAAAAATGCTCTCCAGATCTGTTCTGAATTTACAGGTAGAATGATGGTAGGAGTAGATGGTTACATGAGATAGTTTTCTGATCTACTAGGTGTATTCTACTTTATGTCAAAGTGCTTTGATTAATTGTCTGACCACTCTCTCTCTCTCTCTTTCTATGTATATTAAAATTTGCTGAATTTAGCATAGGAATAATGTTCTCTAAATTTTAATCTGCTTTCTTTGCTGAGACCAAGATGGCTTGGCTAAATATTCAGACCGAGCAATTTGCAATTAACCTGTCACTACTTGCAACTTGCCTTTAGTATATGATTATATTTTCATCTGCCAGGGTGCAATCCACTTATGTTAATATGGACAGTCTCAGAGGAATTAGCTATAGATTTTTTTTTACGCTTCCTTCTGACTACTTATTATCTCTTTCTCTTGAAAAGATACTTGGAACATATAAATCATGTATTGATACTACTGAAATTTCCCTGACAGGGGATTATAGTGTGACCTTACATTCGCATTTCCATAGTATTCAATGGGACTGATTCACTGTTAAAGGAGTTTAATGATTGCAACTTTGCAGGGGTGAAATCCAGCAGGTTCTGACAGGTTCTGGAGAACCAGCAGTGGAAATTTTGAGGAGTTCGGAGAACTGGCAAATACCACCTCTGGCTGGCCCCAGAGTGGGATGGGAATGGAGATTTTGCAGTATCCTTCCCCTTCCATGCCCCCAAGCCACGCCCCTCAAGCCACACCATGCTCCCCACCATGCTCCCCAAGTCATGCCCACAGAACCAGTAGTAAAAAGAATTAGATTTCACCACTGCAACTTTGTCTGATCTTTACTTGAGTTCCATTTCCTCCTAAATATAAACAGAGCTGAAATAAAGCTTTCTACAAAAACAGATTGTTCTTACTGGATTTGGACACCAGTCTTGGAATACAAACAAAGAAAAACAGCTTTCAGTAAACATATTGGTTGGAAGCATTTATTTCCTCTTTCAGCTACCACTCCAGGAGCACAATTTAATATAATTTTTGTTAGGCTATAAATGTATATTTAAAGGAGCTGCTGTTTTGCTTTGATCATACGAGTAACTGATTATCGTGCTTGAGATCCAATTGTGATATTTGCAATCATATAGTCTCTGTATTGGCTGTGTCTCCAATAGGATTCCTTTAAGCCATATTTTTCAAACGTGTTGCTTTTTGTTTCTATCACTTCCTTATTCCTTTGATATGTGAGATTCCATTAACATTCCTTTTTAAAAACGATCTAAGCAAGAAATTAAAATATATCAACAAACCTCCATGGTAAAGTATTGTTAACACAGATCTGCTTAGCTAAAAATGTAAAGTTGCATTTAAATTAATATCTTAACCTTTTTTATGCTGAAGGATAATTTCATAGTTCATCGGACTATTGAGACATGATTGCTATTTACATTTCCCAAGGCAAAATTAGAGAATATTCAGGTTTTACATTTTTAAATTGTTTGTTCCTTCAACAGACTCCCC
Source organism: Masticophis lateralis (assembly GCA_030761175.1). NCBI lineage: Eukaryota > Metazoa > Chordata > Lepidosauria > Squamata > Colubridae > Masticophis > Masticophis lateralis. The sequence goes on from JAUDYJ010000002.1 coordinate 199,512,364, forward strand.
CAAGATAACTTCATTTTTTCTTTCAGATTATACAAATAATGTCCTGAGCATTCAGGCAGTTGAGCAAAACTCACAATGTGAGAATTCCCTACCGTATAATCTACCCCCAAAAGAATAAAGTCTAGTAGACCAATCTGGATCTCTTAGAACAATGTGGTAAATTTTGGATGGAAATAATGAGTTTCCTCATTGTTGGTTCCAGAAAAAATACTTGGTCTATTTTCACACCTAAATCCTTGTATCCTAAGAAAAGTCCTGATATTCAAATATCAGGTTATCTACTACTTGTTGAAACTTTGTTTAGCCCTATTCTCAGTACCAGGTACAGTATATTTGCCAAGGTAATGGTAATCATTATGACCCACCTGAGATTCTGGGAGACAAACATGTACCTGGATAACTTATTTATCAGAAGTGTATCAATTGAAGAACTTATTAATCAAATGAACAAGAAAAACAAACAGTTTTGCATGGGAGTTAATAAAGAAGAGGAAGTAGTGTCAAAGAGTTGGCAAGAATGTTGATAGATTGTTGCTACAGGCTATTTCCTGACCTCTGCTCACATAGACAATGATTGGAATGAGTTAGAGGAGGACTCGCAAACTAGGACATTGGAAACTAAGTCCTGTGAGGAACAATTAAAGAAACTAAGTATAGTTAAGCTGCAGAAGACTAAGTGGAGATACAGTTTACTCTTTCCCTTCCTATAGAGAAAGGAGTGGACATGTCCTTTGACATATCTTGGAGGGCAAGTCAAGTAACAAAGGGTTGAAACAACAGGGAAATAGATTCAGATTAGTTACTTGAAGAAATTCCTAATGGTAAGAGTTGTCAATCAGTGGAATAGGTTGCCTCAAAAAAGCTTTGGAAGACTGAGCAAAGAAACTTGACCCAAGGGAGTGATGAGGTAAGAGACATCATAGCTTGCAACTGGATAGTGAATGGGACAAGAGGCTCAGAATAGACCCTCCCTAATTTCTCAAGCTATGACAGTGTGTGCGTGTGAGGAGAATTGTACTTCCAAGATTCTGTCAATGCAGGTTTCCAATACAGTAGAATCAGCTCATGTGGTTGTCATTTCTATCTCATTTTTCTTACAAGACTAAGCAGCTGGGGAATTCTGGGAGTTGAAGTTCAGGCATCTTAAAGTTGCTAAGGTTGAGAAACCCTGGACCAGGTGATCATGAAACAATCCTGTTTTTAACTGACTTGAGTTTTCAGTCAGCCACTGTGAGAAAACTGCTCACTTGGTGGAAACTTGGTGAATTCCCCATTACAGACATTTCCAGGGATATAATTTTAGCCACTGTCTTCCTTATTGCATTGCAAAGAATTGTTTTAGTTCAATCTAATTTATTATCGATTGGGCACTGCTTTGGAGCCTTATCATCATAAAGCCAATATAAAAACCAGAAGGATAAATAACAACCAAATCACAAAACAAGCATTTTGGAGTGTATTTTCCCATTATGTACATAGGTTTTGTACACTTCATTTCTTGCATTATTACCTGCTTTGCTAAAATTTCCCAGGTTTGCTAATGTAATGGTGTAATAATGTTGTTCCACTTTATGTTTGCTGAATTTATATTGAACTGTATAATAAGTGAAATTGCATGAATTATTTGCTTGTGTTGATTCAACTAGTGAAGGAAACATGTACAATTAGACTCTGACTTTTCTGCAGCTATCGGCACTCCGTTCTATTCTGATTTCTGGCCTTATTAAATTTTGATAGATGTCAGAATAAAGCCAATAATAACCCAGAATGCGAACTGCATGAAAGCTACACATCTGACTTTTTAAAGAACACATAACAAGCACAGGGCATGACAGCTCTGAATTGGGATTTTCAAAAGAAGCTTCACTTGTAAAATGAGCTTGAGGGTATCACGGGCTGCGTGTCACAATCTGCGGTGGGCCGAGCATCACGATCAAAACTTGTGCCTTTGGTAAGCATGTTCAAACTGAGCAGGGCTTCTGTTGTGAGTCCAGGCTCACCATCTTGTCAATTGAGACAACCCCCCGCTCCCACATGTGCTGACTGAACTAGTGCTCGATAAATTTATACCACTCAGGAATACCAACATGGAGGCAGTTGCTGCAAATCCTAATGTTTTTATTTTCTGATAAATTATATTCAGTTGTGATTATTGATATAACATCTCAAAAGGAGAATCATGTGTTTCAGGCAGGCTGGACTATAGCACTTCAAATAGCAGAGAAGACATTTGAACATTTTAGCACTCTGAGGGGCACATGACATGGACTTTGTAATTTGTTAGCGAACACAGTTACTTTAAATTTTACTTTAACATAGTGATTTTGTATTTTAATTTGACTGGCTTTCTTTCTTTTAAAATGATGTTCAGGCTCACTACAGACTGGAATGTAGGAACAGATTTTAACATTTCTAAACTGAAAAGATAAACAGGCTGGAGACTATCTCCAGATAAGAAAAAGTTTCTTAGTACAAATTGGGGTCTGGTTTATCTCTTTTGTGAAATCTAAAGCAACCTTTTTCCTTACAATTTATGCCCCTTCTGACATCAGACTTCATTTTAATGAACGTGTGTGATATTGTGGGATGCAAATATGTAACAATTTTAATTACATATAAATGATTTCTTAGTTATATTACAGTCCGAATCTAGCTGGTTTGTACTGGTTCTGGCAAACTGGTAGAAATTTTGAATAGTTTGGAGAACCTGCAAAAGCCACCTCTGGTTGGCCCCACCCATGCCTGCCCTGCCCCTTCCAGGAATCACCACATGCCCCATTTTGGTTCTCAGGAGGATGCAGGGGGGCCTAGCTTGTAAGGCTGGGAGACCCAATGATCTATTCACTGCCTCCCAGCCTCCCAGCTGATAGGCTGGGTCTAATTTTATTGCCTTGCACAGGAGAACAGTACTGGAAATCAGGTTAGTGGGGTGGGGAGGGAATGGGGATTTTGCAGTATCCTTCCCCTGGAGTGGGGAGGGAATGGGGATTTTGCAGTATCCTTCCCCTGGAGTGGGGTGGGAATGGAGATTTTGCAGATTTTGTCCAATCAACTTTCCTCTTGTATTTTCTTTGTTGTGTTAACTATAAAAAGGAATTCCATTTTTTATAGGGAAATCCCATTTTATCAGGGTACCGTTATGAACTGCTTTTAAATGATCTTCCAACTCAGTTGCTTATTGGGAAGGCAAACCGAGGCAGAATCTAGGGCCAGATTTGGCTGTCACTCTCAAATATAAAATGCATGTACAGGGGGAAAAAAACCCCTGCACACCAAGCAAAACAGGGTTGGAAACTTTATCTCTCAAGCAGCCTAATTCCAGCAAGACCTGTGCTACCTCAGCTATTAAATCTGCTGTTGACAGAGAGGCTGAGGCATAGGTGCGGAACACCAACTTTATTAACATAACAACTATCCGCTCAAACAGCTGCGGAGAGTTAAAGAACACCAACAAAACAGGGACAGCTCCTTAAGAATGAGAGCTGTCAGGCATCAACCAATCCCTGAGCTAGGAATCTCCCGCTTATTTTAGTGCTGCGCCTGAACCAATCAGCGCCGGCTGGCAACACGGCCCCGTAGAGGGAAGCCGTAACTGTGAGGACACAACACTCCTCCCCACCCGGACCGCGCATGCGTAATCTTGTAAATATGCTGGCCGGCGTCGAATCCGCCCTGATCTGCGAGGTGCGAGCCCGACCGGCGAAGGGGGAGGGACCGAACTCAGAACTTCTGTCCCAGCTGGAGCTGCTTCACTATCCGGCCCGACAGTTTCTGGTACGTGGCCCGGATCCTCTGGTAAGACCTCGGGTAGGGGCAGTTCTGTGCGAGTTGGCAGACTGATGTCGGGCTGGTTGGGAAGGGCTTCAACTGGTTGCAGAACAGGAAACTGTGAATTTTCCGGCACGGGGGAAGGGAGGTTCCCATCGAGACTCCTGTGCTGGAGCTGGTCTATATGTCGGCGCCACTCTCGGCCATCACTGAGCACAACCCTATAAGAATAGGGTCCGGTTAGTTGAGCAATATGTCCCGGAATCCACTTAACCTCGGACCCGAAGTTCATGGCATAGACGAGATCGCCAACTGCGAAGGTTCGTGACCGGGGACCCCGCGCTGACTCTGGACATAACTAGGGTGCAAACGGTCCAGCGTGGTCCGCAGGCGCCTTCCCATAAGCAATTCGGCGGGACTGAATTTAGTGGTCATGCAAGGGGTAGTGTGCTGAGCTAAGAGGTACTGGCAAATCTTATGGTGCCAATTTGTGGGGCCCAAACGACGTAATGCGTCTTTAGCTGATCTGACAGCTCTTTCGGCCAGGCCGTTAGCGGCCGGATGGCAAGGCGCCGTTTGGGCATGTCGGATGCCCAGTTTCGAAAGAAACAGCTGGAAGGGGGCCGAAGTGAACTGCGGGCCATTGTCAGTAACTAACACATCAGGTAAATTCCTGCTCAAGTTGGGAAGCAACATCAGAACAAGTAGAATGGATTCCCGATATACCTAAACGGAGGGCCATAAACCAGTCTAACCCTAGAAGGCAAGGCAGACTGTCCCTTATTACAACTAGCGGGAGGCTTCCTGAAAACTCCTTAAAAGACACCTGGATGTCACAACACCCTAACGTGGGGATTACGTTTCCTTGGTAATCCTTAAGTTTAACAGGACATGGCCGCAACGATCGCTTAGAGAAAGCTGGCAACAACCCTTTAAGGGTTGACCAGGCGATCAATGACTTAGAGGAGCCCGTGTCGAGCTCCATCTTACATGGGACACCCTCTAGGTTAACAGTCAGGTATAGTTTGTTGGAGGAAAACGAGGAAGAGGAATGGCTAACTGCAACAACTGCCACCTCAGCGTTCCCTTCAGTCAGGAACACATCTTCGCGGCCATGGCTCCGCCTCGCCCGTTGTCTCCTGGACGCTGGCTCGATCTCCTCAGCGCGAACAGGCAGCGATGCGCGGCAAACTCTGGCCAGGTGTCCTCTCTTTCCACAACGCCGACACACGACGGACCGGAATCTGCATTCGGTGCGACTGTGCGAGCCTCCGCATCCCAGGCAGGCGCCCTGAGCTGGCTTGGGGGCGGCTGAACGGTTCTTCCGAGGAGCCGATTTAAGTCGACTCACTTCACCTTCCTCCTCGGAGAACTCTTCTGGTTCAGACCCTTCATAATGAACAGACTGGGGGTTGCTCGCGGCCAGGGACACTCCAGCCTGAGAACGTTGAATGTCAGCGGAAGACTTCGCTGACATCTCGGCAGCCCTGGCCTCATCTAGGGCGGTTGCTAATGTTAGGTCAGCTCGAGCTAGTAAACGACGTTGGAGCCTCATGTCCCGCACCCCAGTAACCAGGCGGTCCAGGAGTCTATCATCTAAGTCAGTGAATTCGCAGTAAAGCGCAGCCGATCTTAGGGAGGCAATGTAATCATTCACGGACTCCCCCTCTCTCTGAGATCTCAAATGGAAAGCATGCCGCCTCGCAATTCTTGAGGGCACGGGAGAGTAATGATTCTTTAACTTCTGCAACAACGTCTCCCACGGTACAGCAAATACAGGTTGGGGAGCCGCCAGAGCCCTAGCTGTCCCGAATACTTCACGCCCACAGGAGCTGAGGAAATAGCCCCTTTTCCTGGCGCTGGGCAACTCAGCCAGATCATTAGCTTACAGGAAACATTCGAAACGCTCGAGATATTCGTCCCACGATTCAGCAGCAGGTTCGAAAGGGGTGAATACCGGCAATCCTGAAGCCATTTCTCCCACACAGTCAGTGATTCCGCAATCCGCCTCAGAAAAATCCCACCTTCGTCGCCAATATTAAATCTGCTGTTGACAGAGAGGCTGAGGCATAGGTGCGGAACACCAACTTTATTAACATAACAACTATCTGCTCAAACAGCTGCGGAGAGTTAAAGAACACCAACAAAACAGGGACAGCTCCTTAAGAATGAGAGCTGTCAGGCATCAACCAATCCCTGAGCTAGGAATCTCCCGCTTATTTTAGTGCTGCACCTGAACCAATCAGCGCCGGCTGGCAACACGGCCCCGTAGAGGGAAGCCGTAACTGTGAGGACACAACATCAGCCTGCTCATTCATCTGCAAATTTTGTGATAGTTAAATCTTGGAAGAACAACTGGGGATTCTTAAGGGATAACACTTCCTTTAAAATGGCACATATGCAATGTGTCTGCCTCTTTAACCGTGTCGGCCATTTTGCTTTTCCAAGTGCTATATTTAATGGAAGGTTTTTATCAAATTCAAATAAGTAAAATACATTCAGTGCATCTGCATTTTCTTCTTGAACAGATGGAGCAGCCGTCTGCCCACATGTCATTAGCACAAAAGACATAACAGATAATAGCAGAAATATAAAGACCGTTTTGTGAAAGAAGACTATTATTATACAGTAACTGTAATAAGGTGACGCTGCTAGCAAGTATCACTTCTCCATATGGGAGCCCTGGATGCTCTATTATGTAAATTTGAAATGAAACTTAATCAGGTCTCAATAAAGTAGCACTTTTTCTAAACATGGGGGGGAAAAAACCTGTGCTCAATATATATATTGTACTATAGTTCCTGAGGAAAGAAAGGAAGCTGCTTATACTGAATGGTTGGAGGGACAGGAAAGACAATAAAATATATAATAGAAGCAGAAGGGCCTGAAGAAGCTATGAAGAAAATGGAAATTATTAACTGGAAAATTGCATAGGATCAGCCACTTTTCTTTTTCCCCAAAGGGGATAAAAATAATTTCATGTCAATTTTCAGGGGTGGCTGTGAGGAAGGTCAAAAAAGTCAGAATAAACATGACCTTGTGATTGAAACCCTGGTCCTTTTTTATATTCCCCATAATGGAACAGATGTAAAAAAGCTTTGAGTCTGCAATCAGTCAATAGCTTCACTTTTTAAACAACCTGCGATAGATGCCCCTCCCTTTTCCATAGGCTGATGGTGACCAGAATTATGGAAATATCCCATCCCATCTTTAGGGAGGACAGCCAAAGCAAAACCATATGCTGGGTATATTCACGCAGCATATGGTTTTGTACTTAAAGAGAATCTGTGTGACTTACTTTCTAAGATCTGTTTGGTTGAAAATGTGACCAAAATACTGATATTACATATTTCACTGAAGTTATATGCAGGTACTGTATATACACAGTAAATTGAGTGCTAAGTCTGAGTGCTAAGCTGTTTAAATCAGGGGTGGGGATCTGTGGCCCTTTTATGACTTGTGGACTTCAACGCCTAGAATTTCTGAGCCAGCCATGCTATTATTTATTTATTTGACTTATATACCACCCTTCTCCTTGCGGACTCAGGGCGGTGAACAGCCGAATAAAAACCAGTACACAAAATATTATAAAAACAAATATAAATTTGGCTGAGAATTAAAACAGATAAATACTAAAATGAATATCAACTCTAAAAAAGTTTAAAAAATTTAGCAGGGATCAGGCTAAGCCTGATTATTACAGTATACACAGCAAAGGAGATGACCATGCTGGATTTCGTATCCCAAATCACTAGTTGATCACTTCCCAAGTGATTAGGATTGTGTGATGTATGATGATGATGATGATGATTTAGTCTTGTAATATGCCATCCAGACTCATTTGCTTGTGAGATGGGCAGCTATATAAAATAGATAGACGTTTTTGTAGATATAGATATAGATAGAGAGATCGAGATCGAGATCGAGATCGAGAGATGATAGATAGATAGATAGATAGATAGATAGATAGATAGAGACAGGGATAGATGGATGGACGGACGGATGGACAGACAGACAGACAGGCAGATATGGATAAAGAGAGAGAGGGGAAAAGAGAGGGACTGAGTGCTAAGATATCTTTAAATGAACAGCTTTGTTTAGTCTACACCATTTCTTGTCTGGGTTTTTTAAAAAAACTTTATTTAAGTACATTAACATATTTTAATAAATACACTCATAATATGAATTAATAAATGGATTATAACAAAGCCTCTATCTATAAATTTAGAATAAATGTTCCAGCAGTTCATTAATGGTGTCTGTTTTTCCTACACTCAGATCTGGGCAAGATATTCCATTTCTTCTTTGAATAATATTTATTAAATATATGAGATTCAACAGTTTCCGATATTTTAATCCTTCATTATTTTGCATGGGGTACAATGCCAAATTTCCAATATCTTTCTAATTCTTTTCTTACTCCTAATAATAAATTTAATATAAATAACCCTAATAAGAAGTTGAAGCCTCTTATCATCATTACTTTAGCAATGCCATTATGTAAGGATATCTCTTGCCTAGCCAATCTTACCCCAACCCATCATAAAAATGACTGTTTTTGTTATATTGTGTAACTGATGGCTTAGAAACAAAGGACAAAAAGCTAAGCCAGTGTTTTTCAACCTTGTCCCCTTTAAGATGGGTGGACTTCCACTCCCAGAATTCCTCAGCCAGCAGCCAAGGTTGAGAAACACTGAGCTAAGCCATATTAGCACTTCTTGCATACCATGTAAGCAGTGGTGGGTTGCCCCCAGTTTGCACGAATTCTATAGAACCGGTAGTAGAACCAGCAGGAGGCTCTACCCACCAACCCCGACATCATCAAAACGCTTCTGCACATGTGCAGAAGAGCGCGCGCGGCCCCGCTGCGAACTGGTAGTAAACGTAAGTAGAATCCAACCCTGCATGTAACACATTATTGTGAAGATTCATGCTGTTGCTCTAATATAAAATATAAAAAGCTGAATGCTCCAATGAAGAAAAAAAAATGAAAATACAAACCAGATATGGCTGTTTAGTAAAACCTAAAGAAATGCAGAAAAATAGTCAACATGAAGACATTCTACATGTTTCATCCACTGCTAGGACTTGTTTCTAGAATCTGCACTGCAGGGACTCAGCTATTCAAGAACTCCTATTTCTATTTTATATTATTTATAGTTTCTAACCTTCATATTAATTGATAAAAACCAAACAGGCACTTTGGGTTTTTTGAAAAGCTCCTCCTGAGAGTCCCAGCAGATGCTGTGTGAGGTGTGAATCCTGTTCAGGATTCTCTGTTGCTGATGTGGTAGTTCAAATCAATATTATTGGACAGATGTTGTGCCAGTGGCAGTTTCCTGGATTTGAGTCTTCTGGCTGATAAATGAGGAAGGTTGGCATGCACCGGTAGGAGTGAATTGTTCATAAGTTTTCTGTATTCTCTTATTAGTGCATCTTGCCTTCGTAAAACTGGTGGTGCTATATGGCTTAGAATAGGAAGCATTTATCTGCTTATAATCCTCGTGGTGTCATTAAGTCTGGGATCTAACTTAGCAGTATGGCAGCTGTTAAGATGTACAGGGACATGGTATTCTCCTGCAGAGTAGATCAATTCTAGGGCTGATGACCAGTGGTGAAATCTTCCCCGGTTTGCCACTGGTTCGCTGCCTGTACATGCGCAGTACACACCAAATGTGCACTGTGCGTGAATGTGCAGTGTGCACCAATGCACACTGCACATGAGCACATGTGCAGTACACACCAAATGGAAAAAAGAGGCTTAGGAAGATAAGTAGAACAATGAGAAAGTGGAACAGCTGTGCTGCGCGATTTAGATTCACTAGAAAGCAGGATTTCCTGCTTTCTAGCAATTCTAAGTCACGCGGCACAGCTGATCATCAGAAATACCGGTTTGATATAAGTGTTTCATAGGCCTCCATCCATGAGTCTAGAATTTTTGCTTTCACTAAAAGTTCATTAAATAGTTCCAGCATTACATTACTTAACACCTCTTGAAATGCCTTATATAATTCTGCTGGTAGTCCATTCGGACCTGGTGTTTTCCCATTTTTCTGCTTTTTAATTGCTTCTGTTAAGTCCATCGTTGTTATTTTTTTTTCTAACATCCCCTTATATTGTTCAGATATTTTAGGTAAATCTGATTTTTCTAAAAATTTTGTTATCTTCCCCTCAGATATCTTCTCTTGATAGTAAAGCTTTTCATAATAATTTTAAATTATTCTCTTCTTCACTTCTATAGTATAATTTTCCCTTTTCATCTTGTAAATACTTTATTACTTTATTCTCCTCTTTTTTAAAATTTTATACACTAACCATCTTCCTGGTTAATTCGCATTTTCAAAAAAGTTCTGTTTAGATGCTCTTAATTTATTTGCCAAAAATTCTTGCTCACTCAAGTTTATTTCATGTTTTTTTTTCATTTCCATTTGTTTCTTGATTTTATTACTCTGTGTATCCTTTTGTAATTCTTTCGCTAATTTCTTATACTCCTCTTCCAATTTCTTTTTATCAATACTAGTTTGCCCGAAACGGTGCGAATTGGTAGCATTTCACCTCTGCTGATGACTCATATAAAGGCTAGTATGACATAACAGGGATTATAGAATCCTAGAGGGATAGATCCTATTAGTGGAACACGGGGCTTCATGAGTACTCCTATGGTAGCTTCAGAGGAACAGGCACTGCAAGAGAGGAGATTGTGTTGCATTGTGCATCAGAAAGGAACCACCTGCCTGTTCAGAGGTCCACTGGTCTGACAGTAACACAGGTGTTGTTATCATATGGGTTAAGGGGAAAAAAAGGAGGTGATTTGATAGAAAAGTTATTTTGCTAGGAGTTGCAGCAGACCATGAAATCAGTCAGAGATAAATGAAGATTTATTAAGGAAGATAGATGAAACCTTTAAAAAAAACTTAATGGTTGTGATGTGCAATTTCAACGACCCAGGTGTTTCTTGGAAAACTCATTCTGCCAAAAAGAAGAGGTCAGAGATATTTTTAATTTGTGTTGGAAGTAATTTTCTCTTTCCAAAAACTGAATTAGGCATCAGCAGATCTGCTGCCTGGACTTGTCCTTTATCAATAGGGAGGAATCTATTGATGATATTAAAGTAGTGAGAGTTTTGATTACCAATGTTCACACATTGTTAGAGGTCTTGATATTGACAAGTAATTAAGTAAAGTAAATCCATGGAATCCATGGATATTAGGAAAGCCATTTTAAATAAACAGAGAAATGGCAAAAAAAAAAAAAAAAGTCCCATGAGAAGAAAACTTTAAGGACAACTGCATTGTCAGAGTTCTTCAAAAGGAAATTAAGGATAACACTGTCTCAAGCTGTACCAGTGAAAGGGGAAACAGAAACATCTAAAAAAGGCCATTGAGATTGAAGAGGAAGCATACAAACAACTAAAAATAAAGAACGATGCTTATTGTGGAAGGAAAGATTCATGACCAAAAAAGTCGACAAAGCTTTAGTCCAGAAATGTAGGAATGAGGTCAGGAAGGCAAAAGAAGACATAGACTCCAACCAGCAAGAACGAATTCTCAAAATATGTCAACAGGAAGACGATCAAAATGGAGGCAGTGACTTTTGGCTTATTTCAGATGAAGAAATGTTAACAGACAGCCAACACCCCCTCCCACTATTTTGCCTCATATTTACATCCAAAGGATATTTTCAGCAGCACAGACTATAGTAGATACAAACACAAGGGATATATGGGCTTGCTGAGATCGCATCTGGAGAACTATGTATACAGCTAGTCCTCAACTTATGACCACATTTGGAACTGGAACTTCCTTTCCTAAGCAATTATTAAAGTGAGTTACACCCAATTTGATTGCTATGTTCATTAGGCAAATCACTGTGGTTGTTAAATGAATCACATGGTCATTAACCAAATCTGGCTTTCCTTATTGACTTTGCTTGCCAGAAGTCCCTGGAGAAGGTCAAAAAGAGTAATCACAAGACCCCAGGATGCTGCAATTGTCATATATATATGTGCTGGTTGCCAACCAGAGGTGATATTCAGCAGGTTCTGACCAGTTCTGGAGAACCTGTAGTGGAAAATTTGACTAGTTTGAAGAACCGATAAATACCACCTCTGACTGGCCCTGCCCCCATCTATTCTCTGCCTCCCGAGTCCCAGCTGATCAGGAGGAAATGGAGATTTTGCTGTAATCTTCCCCTGGAGTGGGGTGGGAATGGAGATTTACAGTATCCTTTCCCTGACATGCCTACCAAGCCACGCCCACTAAGCCATGCCACACCCACCAAGCCATGCCACGCCCACCACTGTTGCCAACCTTCTGAATTCTGATAATATGACTGTGGAACCACTGCAACAACTCCCAGAATTCCCCAGCTGCTTAGTCTTGTGAGATAAATGAGATAGAAATGACAACCACATGAGCTGATTCTACTGTATTGGAAACCTGCATTGACAGAATCTTGCAAGTACAATTCTCCTCACACACACACACTGTCATTGCTTGAGAAATTAGGGAGGGTCTATTCTGAGCCTCATTCACTATCCAGTGCGAGGTTAGGTTGTAAGTCAGTTTTTTCAGTGCTGTCATAACTTTGACTAGTCCTTAAGGAAACGTTAGCAAGTCAAGGACTGCATGATCCTGAGCACATTTCCAGAAGGATTGAGAGGTCCAAAAGGGAAGGAGCAATAATAATAATAATAAAAGGTACAAGGAGTTGAGGACATACCCTATGAAGATAGGCTGAAGGAACTATGACTGTAGAAACTAGGATATTTGTTATAAATTACAGCTATCTATACTTCACTTAAATGTAAGGAAAAACTTCTCTGAGAACTCTGCTACACTGGCATATCCTATCTACAAAGATTTGGAATTGTTAAATTCTAGAGATTTCCAGGAAGAGATTAGACACCATCTCTCATAGATGGATTAATTGGTTTTCCAATAGAGGGTTGGACTAGGTGATGTTCATGGTCTGTTCCAATTTACAGTTCTAAAATTCTAGCCGAATCATTTTACCCTTTCTAAGCTGTTACCTTTTTTAAAAAAAACCAACATAATATAAAAAAGGAAGATGTTCTTGTTCTAAATGGAAGTATGTTATTGAGGTCAATAAAGCTTCCAAACTCTTCAAAGATTTCCTGCTAGTTTTAACAGAATAAATACTACTATTCTAGGGAAAGGTCATGCGTAAATAAAGCTGTTAACAGAAAACACAGTTGAAAACACTCCCAATATTTATTTTCACTCCCAATAAAATTGCTACCAGGCCCATTATCATTTCAGATGAGTTTAGGATTACCACCATGCAATTTTCTTAATTATTAGCACCAGCTTTACAAAATAAAGACTTTAAAAAAGGTGGGACATTGGGTGACAATACTGGGAAAACCCCAAAGATAGTTGGGCATATGATAGCCTTAATAGTTCCAGAGATATAAAATGCACTTGTGTTTTTTTATCCCCAGAACTATTATATTTTTTTTAAAAAAATACAGATATGTATATTATTTGCGCCATCAGAATAAATGATTCCTTGCCTGGCAACCATACTGTGGGAAAATAATCTGCTGCTCGAATATGATCATTTGTTGTACTCCTGGACAGTTTTAATTACAATAATGGTGCTTTTCAAATACAAGCCTCTCCTCCTCATCAAATAGATTTCAGAACAAATGAATTGTGTAAATGGGAAAAGATGAAAATAGGAACATAATTGATGCTCTCTTAGGCAATCTTACATTAGCAGAGACTTTGAACTAGATCAGGGTTCATATCTGCAATTATTATTTGTCTGGGTTACATAACCAGAAACATGACCGTAATATTTACTGCTCATAAGTTTAGGAACCACATGTTGGCTTCCTGCAGATTTTTCTGGCATGTCTTGGCATTCACCCAGAAGATGAGAAGTAGCTGAAGGATTTCTTTAACCAGGAACAGGGGTGGGGTTCAGACCAGTTCGGGCGAATCGGTAGCTCCGACAATTAACTGGGAGTGAACTGGTTCACCCGCCTGCCTGCCTACCCCTGCGCTTTACTTACTTTTATTTTTGCAGCTGATTAGCGTGGCAGAGCAGATTGCCACGCCTCAGCTGTTTTAATTCCCTAATGCCAAAGGTGATTTTTCATTGAATTGTGCATGAAGCTCACAACCACCAAACCAGTTGTTAAACTGAAAGGATCCCATCACTGACCAGAAAGATATGCTGATCAGGCTCTAGTGTTGCCTGTATGGGTAGTAACCAAAAATCAAAGATGAGCTGAATTGAGCCCTTGTTTTGCAGGGTGACAAATGAGAAGCTGGAAAACCTAATGATTCATTGGGCCTCATGAGTCTTCACCCAAATAGGCTCCAAACCAGAAAGGCAATTTTTTAAAAAAAAAAAAAAAAATTATGTGCAAAAATAAAGTGGGCCTTCTTGCTGACCTCTCAGCCAAGAAGACCCCTTTCCTCTCTCAACCACTAACATTTATATACTTTTACTTGAGCAAACAAACAAGTTTATTGTTCCTACCTAGTGGCTTCCATGTAATGCTCACCTAAATATTCAGGAGATGTGTTTTCAGTATTCTAATGAACTTTTGATTTGCAAAGGTCAAGCAAGACATTCTAGACTGATTTTTTATTGGCTTAACTGCTTACTTATTCCTTATTCTAACGTGCTTATCACTCCTCCCCCTTGTCACATGTATGCTTGGTCTTTTCTGTGTTTTCCCTCCCCCACATAACATGCAACAGGGTTGATTACTGATGCATTGTCCCACTGAACATGTGTCCTCTTCTTGCCACCCTCTTTGCGCACCTGGCCTCCCCCCCCCCCAACCTTGCTATCTCTTCCCTATCACACTCCATCTTGTGACTTTCCTCTCAGAACCTCCATATGTTGGGCAAAGTGATAAAAACAGATTTTTTAACAAATTCTTTAATCCATCAAAACAGCAGACAGAAATTGTTGTAGCGCGGGAATAACGAGAGGCACAAGCAAGCTAGTGACAACACCTCTTTATTTCAGGGTGAGACTTCAAAAACTTACAGGCAACTGCCCTTTTTATATACAGTTCCTAAATAACTGTTAACCAATCACAAGTATCCCAACATTTGAATTTCCCGCACAAAATAGATACATACACAACAGAAATAGTACTGTGCTGATAACAGGAAGTAAAAGGGAATGGATATTTACTGATTTACATGGTCTTACTCTGACCTTGTTTCAGTTCATTAAATTCTCCACTGCCTTCCTGCTTTGTATCTCTTCTTCTTCTTCTTCTTCTTCTACTTCTTCTTCTTCTTCTTCTCCTTCTCCTTCTCCTTCTCCTTCTCCTTCTCCTTCTCCTTCCCCCCTCCCTCCTCCCTCTCTCTTTCTTCCTCATGCCAAGTTTAGCAGGGACAGGACAGTGGTGGGATTCAAATTTTTTTTACTACCGGTTCTGTGAGTGTAGCTTGTTAGGAGTGGCTTGTTGGGAGTGGCAGGGGAAGGATACTGTAAAATCTCCATTCCCTCCCCACTCCAGGGGAAGGTTACTGCAAAATCCCCATTTCCTCCTGATCAGCTGGGACTCGGGAGGCAGAGAATAGATGGGGGCAGGGCCAGTTAGAGGTGGTATTTACCAGTTCTCCGAACTACTCAAAATTTCTACTAACGGTTTTCCAGAACTGGCCAACCTGCTGAATATCACCTCTGGAACAGGAAAACCACCTAGATGGAATTGCAAGGGACTTGCAAGGGACTTGCTGAATAAGTGGTTATCTCTCTCACTCCACACCCAGCTCTCTCACATGCAGCAGAAAACAATTTGGCATTATACACAGTTCATTAAAGAAAGGCTTGTCAGATCCAAATTCTGAAAGACAACACTTTATGTTAGATCGGCGCAGGAATGAAGATGAGACCAGCGGAGTTCATGTAAACGTTTATTAACAGGAACAGAACTGGAGCGGCGCTGCCGGAGCTCTCCTTATATTTGCTCCGGCAGCCGCACCGCCCCTGTGACAGGGATTCAAAACTCCCGCCGGGGAATGCTTCAGCCAATCCCCGGCGGATGTCCTTATAAGGACATAACACTCCTCCCCCCCTAGATCTTACGCTGTCCATCAATGATAAAGTCACGTAAGTAGGCGGGCTGATGGCGTAGTCGACTAGACCTGCGCAGTCCATTCGTTGGCTGGCCGCCCTCCTGGTCGGAGGGTGCTTCTGCGGTTCCTGTCGCCGTCTCGGGAGCCGGGCTGGATCTGGCCGTCGAGGGTGCGGGCGGTGCTCCCGTCCCTCCGGCCGGGTCGCTGACCTCCGCCTGCGGGCGACGCTGGTCTTCTCCATCGCTGCTCCGATCGTTGGATCTCCGCTGCTCGACCGGTCCGGAACTCCTGAGCCACGGTAAGCCCTTGGGGTGCCCTTCGGTCCTCACCGGGTCGGGGTTGGACCGGTCCGGTCGTGGGTGCTGGTTCGGCAGTGGCGTCTGGGTCGGCCCCTCGGGTCCCTCGGGTGAGTTCGGTTCCCTCCCGGGGCTGCTGGTGGGTTGGTTTGGCGTTGGTTCCTCCTCGCCGGTGGGTCGCAGGCCTCCTCCGCAGGGGTGGTGTAGTCCCTCTCTGCTGGGCTGGCGCTGCTGGTTTGGTCGCGGGGTCTCGCCCTCGCCGGGGTGGTGCTGTCCTACCTCGCGGGGGTGGCGTTGCTGGGTCGGCTGAGGACTCTCGCGGCCTTCTCTGCAGGGGTGGCGTAGGCCTTCTCTGCGGGGTTGGTGTGTTTCCCCCGGTCGCCGCCTTCCGCCGTCTGGGTGTCGGTCGTCTCGGCTCGGTTGGCGCTGGCCTCCTCTGCTGGGGTGGCGGAGGCCCTCCTCGCAGGGTTGGTTTTCGTTGTGGTTGGGGTGTTGTTGGGGAGACCCCTGTAGTGATGCATGGAGGTCTCCCTCACCGGTGAGTCGGTGGCCGCCCTCGCGGGGGTGCTGTTGGTCTCCCCCGCTCGGTTGGCCCCGGTCTACTGGCCCTTTCTTCGAGTACTGTCTGTTGTCGGACTGGTGCGGTCCGACCTCGCCGGGGTGTTGTTGGGTGTCGTGGGCGTCTGGGCTTCGGTTCCCCTGTCCGCCTTCGTTAGTGGCTGGGTCTCGGACCTCGGGGGGTCGATCCCGGTCCACCCCCGGGTGCTTCGGGTTTCCCTTCGGCCGCTGTCCCCGGTCTACTGGCTGAGCTCCGTCTCTGTCTGCTGCGGAGCCCGGGGCGTCCACTCTCCCGGGATGTTGTAGGCCTCCCTCATAGGGTTGTGGTAGGCCTACCTCGTCGGGGGCGGGCAGGCCTACCTCTTCGGGGTGTGGTAGGCCTACCTCGCCAGACTGTTGTTCGTCCACTCCCCTCCACCTTTTGCGGAGCTGGTCGATGTGACGTCTCACGACCTGTCCATCTTCCAGCTCTACCCGATAGGACTTCGGGCCGGTTGCGCTGTTAATCCTTCCTTTCAGCCATTTTGGTGAGCCGTGGAAGTTCAGCGCATAGACGGGGTCTTCAACGGCGAAGCTGCGGAGTTGGCGGCTGGCGGTTGCGGGCACGTCCGAGTGGTACTGGGGGTGCAGCCTGTCGAGGGGTGAGCGGAGTCTTCTGCCCATCAACAGCTCTGATGGGCACTTCTTGGTGGTTGCGTGCGGCGTTATGTGCTGTGTGAGGAGGAAGGTGTCTATGCGCTCCTGCCAGTCCCCCGGTGCCATCTTGGTGAGCGCTTCCTTGGTTAGCCTCACCATCCTCTCGGCTTGGCCGTTTCCGGCCGGTCTGTACGGCGCCGAGAGGGCATGGCGGATGCCCAGTCCCGCTAAGAATGCCTCCATGGGCACGGACGTAAGTTGGGGACCGTTGTCGGAAACCAACACGTCTGGGAGTCCATGCGTAGCGAAGAGGCGGCGGAGGGCGCGAATGGTGGCTTCCGATGTGGTTGATGCCATGGGAACCACCTCGAGCCACTTGGAGAAGGCATCAACCACG
Organism: Masticophis lateralis; assembly: GCA_030761175.1. NCBI lineage: Eukaryota > Metazoa > Chordata > Lepidosauria > Squamata > Colubridae > Masticophis > Masticophis lateralis. Next base: position 199,530,093 of record JAUDYJ010000002.1, read on the forward strand.
ATGAGGAGGTGGCGCCCCTGCATCGGACCCGCGAAGTCGATGTGGATCCGAGACCAGGGGCTGCTGGGCATCTCCCAGGGTGTGGGCTCTGCTTGAGGGGGTGCTGGTCGGACTTCCTGGCACTGGCTACATCCGGCGACCCATTGCTCAATGTCTTTGTCCAGTGCTGGCCACCAGACGTAGCTTCGTGCCAGGGCCTTCATGCGGACGATGCCCGGGTGCCCCTTGTGTAGCGTCTCGAGCGTCTTCCGTTGGAGAGCGGCGGGGATCAGCACCCTATCTCCCCATAGCAGGCAGCCTTTCATCGTGGACAGCTCCTTCTGCTTGCGACTGAAGGGGCTGTATTCTTCTCCGCCAGGCTGCGCCGGCCATCCCCGCAGGATCCAGGATTGCACTTGCCGGAGTGTTGGGTCTCTCCTGGTGTGTGCGGCCACGTCTGCAGATGTGACTGGGCAGCTGCTGTCGTGGTCGATGTGCAGGAGCTCGAGGGTGGGGGCGGGATCCTCCACGGCGTCTGTGGATGGGCATCTGCTCAGCGCGTCCGCGTTGGCGATGGCCTTTCCGGGTCGGTGAATGAGGGTGTAGGTGTAGCCGGCGAGGAAGATGGCCCAGCGTGTCATTCGCGGTGACATGAATGTGGGTGTTTGCTTGTCGCCGGCGAGGAGGCCCAGGAGCGGCTTGTGGTCCGTGACTATGGTGAAGCTTCTTCCGTATAGGTATTCGTGGAAGCGCTTCACCCCTGCGACGATTGCCAATGCTTCTTTGTCCAGCTGGCTGTAGTTGCGTTCAGCGCTGGACATGGTCTTCGAGAAGAAGGCGATGGGGGCTTCTGTGCCATTGGGTAGTTCGTGGCTCAGGACTGCCCCCACCCCGTATGGCGACGCGTCGCAGGTTAGCCGGATGGGCAGCGTCTCGTTGTATTGTATGAGGACGCTGTTGGATGTTAGTAGTCCTTTAATGTCTCGGAATGCCGTTTCCTCTTTGTCACCCCACTTCCAGGGAACCGCTTTCCCCAGCAGGCGATGAAGCGGCTCAGCAACTGTAGCTTTCTGTTGGAGGAATATTGCATAAAAGTTAAGCAATCCAAGGAATGCCTGAAGCTCCCCTTTATTTTTGGGGCTGGGGGCTTCATGGATGGCTTTAACTTTTGATTTGGTGGGGTGTATGCCATTTCTATCGATGAGATAGCCCAGGAACTCGACTTCCTGGACTCCGATGATGCACTTATCCCGTCTTACTCTCAAGCCCTTCTCCCTGAACCGCTGCAGGACAAGCCTCAGCCGTTCAAGAAGTTGTGCTCTAGAGTCTCCGGAGATGAGCACGTCATCGAAGTAAGGCACTACCCCTGGAACGCCTTGGAGAAGGCGTTCCATCATTGATTGAAAAATCCCCGGGGCGGCACTGACTCCGAATTGGAGCCGGTTGCACTTAAAGGCCCCCCTGTGTGTGACAATAGTTTGAGCCTCCGCCGTTTTAGCGTCCACTGGCAGTTGCTGGTAAGCCTGGGCCAGGTCCAGTTTTGCGAATATGGTGCCCTTGCCTAGTGAGTGCAGGAGGTGCTGCACCACTGGCACCGGGTATGCGCTCTGCTGCAACGCCTTATTTATGGTCACCTTATAGTCGGCGCAGATGCGTACCGATCCATCCTGCTTCATTGGGGTCACAATGGGAGTCTCCCATGAAGCATGATCGATGGGTTCCAGGACGCCTTGGGCGATCAGCTTATCTAGCTGCTCGTCTACTTTAGGCCTCAAGGCGAACGGAACCCGGCGGGGCTTAAGCCGAATGGGGGTTACCCCCTGATCCAGATTGAAGGAGATGGGTTTCCCTATGTACTTCCCCAGCTTACCATCGAAGACTTCGCTGAATTCTTCGATGATGGCGTCGAGTTCATCTGCCCTAATCTGGTGGATGCCCCCGATGGAAAGCCCCAGCGGCTGAAACCACTCAATGCCCAGCAGGTTCGGGCGGCTGTTCCTCACGACTGTGACCGGCAGCTGGCCCTTGAACTCCTTGAACGCGATGTTGAGGGTGGTTCTGCCCAGGACGTCGATTGGATTCCCGCCGAAATCCACCAGTCTGGACTGCAGGGGTTTGAGCTGGTCCTTGGAGATTTGCGGCTTGAATTTCTTCAGCTGCCGCCAGTCGATGATGGTGTAGACGGACCCGGTGTCTACCTCCATGGAGCAGGGCGAGCCCTCGGCCAACAGCGTCACGGTGAACTTGGTGGCGCTGTTGTCGCTGGTGTGTGCTATGGTGGTCTGATTCACCGCGCCATGCTGGGAATTTTCATAGCCGTCGCCTCTGGGTTGGTGTGAGGACCGTTTGGATGTCCTCTGGTTGTCGCGCCGATTTTCGCGGTTCCGTGGTCTGGGTGGTTCAGGGGCTGGTTCGGTGGCTCGGCATGCCTCTGCGATGTGCCCCCTCCTCAGGCATCGGCGGCAGGTCGCGTCCCGCCATTTGCAGGATGTCCTGGGGTGGTCGCCTCTGCAACTGCCGCATGGTTCCCCGCGTCGGCCATTTTGGGGTTTTTCCCGCCGATATGGCTGAGAGACCTTGTGGACGGCCATCTCGCCATCCGAGTCAGATGGTGTGGTGGAGTCTTCGGACAATTCGGGGGTCGACTGGTGGATCTTGTGGATCCCCTTCGCCTTTTTCATCTCCGCCGCCGCGTGCTCCGAGGACTCGGCAGCGGTGGCCTCCTCGAGGACATCTTTTAGTAGGATGCGTTTCCTACTCAGGAATTTCTTCTGGAGGCCTGCATCCCTCATGCCGAAAACGATGCGGTCTCTCAAGGCGTTATCCACATGGTCAAACTCGCAGTTGGCTGCGATTTGACGGAGTGCGGCAACAAAGTCTTTAATGGATTCCCCCTCGCGCTGGTTCCTCTGATGGAAAGTGAACCGGTTCGCTATGGGGGTGCCCGTGGGCGCGTAATGTTCTTGCAGGGCCGCTTGCAGGTCTGTCCAGGACATCTCCTCGATGTCCTGAGGTGCGACGAGGTTCACCGCCATCTCCAGGACCTCGGATCCACAGTGGGCGAGGAAGAGAGCCCTCTTCCTTTCGTCGTCGAGATTGCTGTGGCCGTTTCCGCGGAGGAATTGGCGGAACCGAATCATGTACGAGCTCCATTTCTCCCGTCCGGGATTGAATGGAGCGATGGATGAGAAGAGCGCTTGCTGTGTCGCCATCGTGCTGAATGGTGGCGGTCTCTTCGGAGGTGATGGCGCTTGTGCCACGCGGTCGATTCCTCTTAGTCCTTCGTCGCCAGTGTTAGATCGGCGCAGGAATGAAGATGAGACCAGCGGAGTTCATGTAAACGTTTATTAACAGGAACAGAACTGGAGCGGCGCTGCCGGAGCTCTCCTTATATTTGCTCCGGCAGCCGCACCGCCCCTGTGACAGGGATTCAAAACTCCCGCCGGGGAATGCTTCAGCCAATCCCCGGCGGATGTCCTTATAAGGACATAACACTTTATTTGACAGAAGAAATGTTTTAAAACCTTAGATCAAGGAAAGGGCACTTACAAAACGAGTATGTGTGTGTTGTATTAATGAACAAGCAGTGATCCTCCCCCTCCCCTGCTAGCTTGTTTTAACTTGTGCGTGAAATCAAAAGGAAAAGAATACTGTGCATTTGAATCCTGTTTCATATATTTTTATAGTGTCTGCAGTTTAATTTCAGATATGGGTTGAATGCTATGAGTAATTATATATAAATGTCATAGAGAGGAGAGATGTGTAAAAGCTAATATCTGGACTATATGTCTATTGTTTAATTTCACTTTTCTTAATGTGACTTAAAGAATTGATGAGGATAATTGGATTTTCTTGTTGGGAAGCAGCAAAATTATACATCAATAGAAAAAAAATGCGTACCTCACTGAATTAAACTGAATTTAGAACTGATGTACTTAAACCAATGCTTGTATTAAAATAACCAGAAAGCGCAGACCAGTTAAAAATGGAGTGAAAGCAAAGGAAGGAAGGAGAGAAAAAGAAAAGAGGGCAGGGGAGAGAGAGAGGGAGGGAGGGAGGGAGGGAGGGACACTAAAAACCTTTCTTCTTGCTTTGATGGAAATGGCAGTTTGGTTTACGTTATCGATTCAAAACTGGCTGGAGAGAAAATGAAAGCATCAAAGCAGATGTTAGGTTAACCAAAGATTTCTGATTATGAATGCTACAATATTTTTGCTCCTCAAGTGGAATTTGCTACTGCAGGGAACTATCTTGAAAAAGCTAAGACTTTGGAGAGTTTTGTTGTGAAAATGGGAAAAAGAAAGCCCAAAATCAGATGTCCCTAAAGTTAAGTAACATTCAGATTTGTATGGTTCCACTTTGTGCTTAATGGGGTTTCTTCTAAATGGGCTTGTATATGATCCAGCTTAAAATGATTACAAACTATGTGATCAAAAGACAGTAACTGGTACACATTGTTAGGTCATGAATGGCAATAGTTGAGTACTTAGCTTCTTTTTTGGAGTAGATAGACTTTCTCCAAGAGTAATGTTTTATTATTTATTATTAATTAGTTATTTGGTTTAAAATGGGATTTTATTGTACATGTTTCTTAACTTGTGTTCTTTGTATTACACCCAGGGCCCGGCAGCCCATTGAGGGTGCAAGCGGAACATCAATGTGGAGGGTGCTCCCATACATACAGGGGGTGTCCAAAACTGCTGCACACATCCTTGCATCACATGGGGTTAAAGTGGCGCACAGACCTGACCAAACACTGAGGAAGAGTGTAATGCGCCCGAAAGAAGCTCTACCGAAGGAGGAGACTTCCTCAATAATCTATCATATTAACTGCAGCAATTGTGCAAGTCATTACATAGGAGAAACATCAAAGCGACTGAAAACTAGGGTGCATGAGCACAAACTAGCGGCCAGACATAAGGAACAGCGCTCCCAGATTTGGATGTATATGGAGGAGCATGGTCATGAGTTCAACTTCCAAGAGACCAAAGTCGTTGCCCACGATGAAACAAAAGGAGGATGCCTCTTGAAAGAAGCCTGGTTCTCTAACAACAACTCCCTCAATAGACCAATTGACATACCACCGGCATACCAGGCTTTACAGCACCAGGAAGGACTTAAGGAGGACCGATGGCTAAGACTGAATGGGGATCGGGGACAAATCTCCTTTAGGCATAGAGATTGGCCCAATGAAGAGGTGACAAACCCTGACAGAGGGCAAGAGAGTATGTTAGGGAAACAGCAGAATGAAAGAGACGGGGGGGTGGGGGGTGAGGAAGAACAACGCAGATCTATCACAAGATCATGGGCAAAACAAATGGGTTTAGAGGAGGCAACGTGTGTGCCTAAAAGGAAAAGGCATAACAATGAGGGAGAGGGAGCCGGGAGAATTACCATCAAAGCAATGCCTGATAGCCCTGCGTTGCCCCCCAGGGAGAGAAAGAGGCAACACACAATGGGGAAAGAGGTACGAAAAAGTGCATCGTCATCTGTCAGCATGACTGAGGCAGAAAAAAAGATAATTACAGGGGGGAAGGAAGGGTGTGGGCCTGTTACACGCGCAATGACCAAATTGATCAGCATTACATAAAAGCAAGCATCTCTTCAATGGGGATTTTACACTCTGATGAAGTCAGTAGGGGCCGACGAAAGCTTAGCATAAGTTTTAAATAAAATTTTTAAACTTTTTAAACGTTCCGGAGATCATGATGTCTATCGCTTCTTCTATCTATCTATCTATCTATCTATCTATCTATCTATCTATCTATCTATCTATCTATCTATCTATCTTTCTTTCTTTCTTTATGCCAGGGATTTTCCTACGTATATTAAGATGTTTCATGGCCTAATTTTCGGTGAAAGGCCATGAAACATCTTAATATACGTAGGAAAATCCCTGGCATAAAGAAAGATACACATAAAGACCTACGAAAATAAAATTATATATATATATATATATATATATATATATATATATATATATATATATACACATACATACATACATACACACATACACATACACACACACACACACACACACACACACACACACATATATATATATATAAATGTGAACTATTCCAAAATCTGCAAAAAAATAAAATAAAGTTATATTTTTCCAAGCAAAATAAACTCAAATCTTCCACCCTGTCCTCATAGCTTACAGTCCTCCCATCATATGCATTGCCCTTCTTTGCACTTGTTCCATGATTAGTTCAGCGTAGCTAAGTGCCTCATGTGAACACAACTTTGTAATTCAGCAATAATGGGAGGACTACTTATTCCTCAGTTCTACAATTAGTAATCTTCTGAAGCCCAGTGCTACCTTATATGATTCTACCCACTGAATATGATAGGACTTAAATACTGTAGCCTTAAATATAGTATTTGTTAAACTTTCCCTTATTTTGGGGATCCTATTCCTTGTTGTAATGATACAGCAATCTTTTCTTGCTGTTGATTTTTATAATACCAAATATTGTGTTGGATATTATTTAGTCAATGCAATGAAGTTGTGTCTGAATGTATATAGAGTCGTGGGGGCGCAATGGTTAGAATGCAGTATTGGAGGCTCATTCTGCCAATCGCCAGCAGTTCAATCCTGACCGGCTCAAAGTTAACTTCCATCCTTCCAAGATTGGTAAAATGAGGACCCAGACTGTTGGGGGCAATATACTGACTCTGTAAACTGCTTATAGAGGGCTGTAAAGCACTGTGAAGTGGCATATAAGTCTAAGTGCTATTGCTATATTTCAAACCAGTGATATTCAATTTGGTTTGGTATCTGCTGTATCTTGTCCTTGCCCATCTCCAGTCATCCTACTCTCTCATATTCCATAGCAACCACAACAAAAGATTTAAAGATCCTCATCTCACTGAGCATTCATGTATAATTATACAATATTTTTGAGGCATTGCTACTGCATTACTGGCTGGTAGAATTTTGTATAAATTGCACTTAATATGAACTTCCCACTGTGAGATGGTGACTTAGGAAATGTAATGAAACTCATAATTCCATTCACATATAGGTATCCTTCAATGTTACTGACATAAACTGTTCTTTGGTAATAATAATTTTTAAAAAGAAGCCATCACAGTCAACAATATCAGCAATAGTTTTAATGAATTGCCATCTTGTATTTTTCACCAATCTTTGGAAACTTATCTGCTGATATACACACCTCCAACTAAGGCTCAGTGTTTAAATTAATGCTTATAAAGGATCAAGGGACCCTAATCTAAAAAACAAAAAACAAACCTTGCCTGAATACACATGAGATTTTTTGCACATGATTTTAGGATAGGTAGTTCCCTTGCATCTCAGAAGATGATATGTATCCTACTACAGAGGCTTTTTATAATGAAGAGAGGAAAGGTATCTATGGAGATTCTCAATCATCCAGATCAGGGGTGGGTTCTACTTAACCTTTACTACCGGTTTGCAACGGGATCATGCATGCGCGCTCCCTTCGCTCGTGCATATGCCTTGCTTCTGCGCATGCACAGAAGCTCCTGCGCATGCACAGATCACTGATGACGACATCCAGGGCAGTGGGCAGGGCCTCCTGCCGGTTTTACTACTGGTTCTTGAGAACCAGTCCAAACCGGGGGCAACCCACCACTGATCTAGATCATGGTTGTCCCAAAGGTGCTTTCCCAAAAGGCATCTGAACTTTTCTTGATTTTTTTTTCGTTGAAAACATTTCGCTTCTCATCCAAGAAGATTTTTCAGTGCTGAGTGAACTGAAGTAACAATTACTCAATAGAAAAGATAGTCAAAGTCAAAATTCTGTTTCTTTTTTCCTATCTTTTAAAATTCTTTTCACTTTTTATACTTTTATTGTATTGTATACATCCACATCCACATCCACGCAAACACATCCCAGAATGCACACACACACACACACACACACAAATCACATCCGTAAGAACTGATGTTTCAACCCCATACAGAGCCCAGAAAATCAACTCCACTGGAAGACCAGAATTACATTTTGTTGAGATTGGCAGAAATACCAGAATCAGGCAAGGCTGATTGTGCTGTATTTCCCGCCCTTCTTATACGCCAGTGAATTCAAGAGGCCATTGCCTGAGACTCTTCCAATTATTATTTTGTTCCCAGGACTTAAAGAATGTTTGACTCCTGTTTGCCTAGCTAATGATTCATGCATGTTTCATCCAAGGCAATTTCCTTTATTCTCCGTGCTCTCTAATTCAGATTACTAATCTGAATCCTGATTGAAAATGGTCCAGATAATCTGCTTCCTGGAGATCACTGTACATGGACAATGGGCTCAATAATCTTCCCAAGAGAGATGATCTTAGAGACTTAGTGATAATTATCAAATATAAATGGATTCAGGGAGAGCCTTTTAAGGAGTGGGCAAACTATTATTTATTATATCAATTTATATAGTCAACCACCTTGGAGTTGCAAATTTGGATGAAAGCCAGATTAAAAACAAATGCAACCAAATCAAAATGTTTTAATCTGCCCCAAAGTAAGGCTTTGACACCTCCAAACTATCTATTCAAACTATCCTCCAAACTATCTATTCAGTTATCTTACTTCCCCCAAATTCCTGGAACCAAGAGGTAAAACCAAGAGCCTGGATAGCTCTGCAGACAAAGTACCCTAATTAAACATCCAGCTGTCTGCAATTACTCATGTTCGAATCTCACCAGGCTCAAGGTTGACTCAGCCTTCCATCCTTTCTAAGGTAGGTAAATTGAGGACCCAGTTTGTGGGGGCAATAAGCTGACTTTGTATAACATATACAAAAGTATGAAGGCTATTGCTTAACACATTGTAAGCCGCCCTGAGTCTCTGGAGAAGGGCGGCATATAAATGAAATAAAATAAATAAATAAATAAAAGGATATATTTTAAGTGTTACTTTGATTATAATGTGTTATATGTTGATATCTGCATCTCTCTCTCTCTCTCTCTCTCTCTCTCTCTCTCTCTCTCTCTCTCTCTCTCTCTCTCTCTCTCTCTCTGTCATCTATCTCTATCAGGGATGGGATTCAGCTGGTTCTGATCAGTTTGGGCATACCGGTAGCTCCAACGATCAGCTGAGAGCGAACCAGTTTGCTCCAATGATCAGATGGGCCCGCCTGCCCACCCCTACGTTATAACCTACTTATATTTCTTTTGTTTTAAGCCCAGCTGATGGGCACAGCAGAGTGGATTGCCACGTGTCATCTGTTTTACTCACTCTGGATTCAGTAGAAGGTAACTTTCGATCATAATGTGTAACTGGTTAAAAATGGTGAATCCCACCACTGATCTCTACCTATCTATATCTCAGTGTCTCATCTCTATCTATCTATCTATCTATCTATCTATCTATCTATCTATCTATCTATCTATCTATCTTTATTATCTATCATTATATCTATCATCTTCTGTTACCTATATTATTGTTTTGGTATTCAAAATCTATTTCATCACAGTGGAGACGGCAACTCTCCTACTCCAAATTTTGGGTTAATGCTACATGTATTGTGAAATGAGAATTTAATGCACCTAGAGTAATAAACTACAGTAACAAATAATAGTTTAATACATATTAACAACTTTCACCTGACTGAAAAGCCTCAATGACCCCATAAAGAGAAGAGATCAACTTAAGCCAATGAAGAACAGAAGCCAGTAAATGTCTTGTTCAGCTGATCTTTGCGGTGTAAACACAGCCCTATGTTTCAGAGGTGTAAAATCCATTAATGTCAAATTGCCTCTTCATCCTTGCCTATCCTCCATCTGTACCTATTTAATTACTGTGCAGACCAGATGTCCCTTTAACTGATGCAGGAGCAGCAAATTATGGCCCAGAAAGCAGTCAAAATTTCATTGCTGCTCCATTAATTCTGTAGCCTGACTTTCTCCACTGTCCTTTTGTAAGGAACGGCTACTTTCCATTATCCTGCCCCATAAACAAATGAATTGCAATGGTGTAATGCAGGAATAGTACATCTCTCAGGTCTTACTGCATCCTGGGGGCGAGGGGAGTATCAGCTCCTTTAAGCAGGGGGAAATTGGATTTTGCACGAGCAATGCCACCTAAAACTTCTTCACTTTTTTTTTTTTTTTAGTGGGAAGGTATTCCAGGTATATTTTGTTTCCCCAGGGTATTTTGTAGCCAACATCCCTGCTTGTGCACGTTTATGGTTTGAAGAACTTTCAAAAAGTGTAACCGTTTAAGCGCTTGATGGAATGGGGAAACGTAATGACATGCAGGATTAAGACTCACCAGATCTGGTATCATATTTAATATTCGGACACATTAAATGGTGCTATAGGGAAAATGGTCAGGAACTGTTGTCCATTTGAACTATTGAAATAATAATGTGTCAGTGACAAATTGCTTAAATACTGTATAAGGGAAACTTTCTGATAGGTTAAGATGTGTACAACAGTGGAAACAGCTTATTTATAGAGATTTGGAGTTCTTAATTTCCAAAGTCTTTAAAAAAAATGCTTGGTACCCATGTCTTCTGGATAGTTTAACAGGTTTGTTTGCACATTGCAGAGGGTTGGTCTAGATGGCCTTTCAGACCCTCAATACTATAATAGTGTGAAATACTGCTTCTGATCTACAGCATTATTTTTTCTCTGGTGTTTTTGTTTTTTTTTTTTTTTGCAGGGGGAAGGGAAAAAAAAGAACAATTGAAATTTTACTTACTTTTATTTCTTTTTCCAAATTCTGTGCATGGACCAAAATTTCATTAATTAAACATCACCACAAATCCCCTTTTAAGAAGTCAAACGCCAAACTATTTTGCCTACAACTCCTCCCCCCCCCCCCCCCACGCCAGCACTTTTGTAAAAGCAAGGATTCTGAAGCTGCTTGATAAGACAATGTGGAATTATTATCTCTTGGCCAGTTTTTCCACATTAATCTCAGCAGGCTTCCTTTGCAAATCCATTTTTCATTTCATTTCCTGTCATTCTTTTGACAAAGTTTCTTTAACTAATGGACAAGAAAGTAAAGATTCCTGTTCGTGTTTATGTCTGCCTTGTCAGGTTCTCTGAAAACCGTGCTTACCTTTAACCTTTTCTTTAGCTTTCTCAAATGCAGATTATACACTTAGAAATTTCAGTGTGTTGCCCTTTTGCACTTGAATGTTTAAGCATTCTAAACCCAACCTTTGAAATAGATGTTAAGTAGGAAATTACCAGTAACATCTTTTGAAAACTTAAATAGATTCACTGCAGAATAGCCAACTAGTCTCAGAGGATCTATTTGTGGCATACTCCTTCCTTCCTTCCTTCCTTCCTTCCTTCCACATTAATTAATTAATTAATTAATTCATTAATTCATTCATTCATTCATTCATTCATTCTCTCTGAATTGTTTCTAAATATTTTGGCTCGTTGAGGGTTGCATAATAACTAAAAAAATATATGTCTTTTTAAAAATAAAGGTTTTTGTTCTGCTTGAAACAGTAATGCACAAACTTAAGCATTGAAGTTAATTTTATTGCTGACTGCCAGAGGTGTCCAGGAGTCGGGGAGGGTAGTAATAAAAGCAGCATTGTTGGATAAACTTTACACCTTGTACTTTGCTTACGACTGTCTACAGAGACCGAAGAGGCAGAATTTACACTGTAATGCTGCTTTCAACCAGTCATAAAAGCTTGAATCCTGCAGATGCTTTTGATGGCTGCCTTTTCATTTTCCCCTTCATGCCATGGTGTGTGGTTTTGTGAGGAGAAATCAAAATGGCCTCCAGGAGTCAGTTAGTTTGCACATGGATTTTTGTGCAATTAATTTGATTTGAAGTTTGAGTTCTATTAATTTTCCATCTTCCGTGGAAAATTATATTTAATTTAACAAGGATGCATTCCAGTTTTTTCTCTTTCTTTGAAATACTGTACTACTATAAATGCTTGATTTCTTTAAAAAAGGCAGTTTTTCCTATATGATGTCAAAATAATTCATAAATATGTAATAGTAGCGAACTTACAAGTGAACAACAGAAAGTACACATATTAAAAATAGAATTAAATTATACTATATCTTAAAATCTAAATAACAAGTCATTATTTGTCACAGCCATTTCATTAAAATGAAGGTATCTGGTTGGAGATTATATACAAACTAGAATCTATCCACTTTTCAACTTAAAAGAATATCAGATGTAATTTCCTGACCAAATTATTACTATTTGATATTGGAGATTAAAACTTCATTTCATTTCTAATATTTAATAAAGTATTTAAAAATAAAGCATTTCAAATATTTAATAAAAATAATAATAAATTTAATATTTAATCATATTCAACAAACTTGAGGAACTTGGAGACATCACTTTTGTGCAAACGTTCTCTATAGTAAGGTGAAATTTAAGATTCAATGAGACCAAAATACACATGGTACTCCTGCCAGAAATGCCTTTCCTTGATTTTTAAAAAAATGGCTTCTGAATTTTTTATTTTTTGTAAAAATGTGGTTCTGCTCAATGTGATTAAAGTAGAATTTCATATGTCATCTTAAGTACTGTTTTATAGCACTCTCATTACACACCATTGGCTATTGTTGAATTGAACTACGCTTTTATTTTATCTTTCAGTGTCATCCCTTTTTTTGAAAAATATCTGAGTGCCGACATAGAAGTCGTGCAATTTCTACCAAGATAGCGTCAATATATTAGAACAATGAGGAGAACATTTGAGATGGTAATTCACACATGCTAACAGTAGATGCTACTAGGGCCAATTTATTGTATTATACTCCTGCTAAATTTTTTAAAAGGCCTTAAGCAAGCAGTATGCATTCCTACCTCCTTCTGCCATAAGAAAATAAACACCCTCACTTACAGAAAATAATTGCTGTTATTACACTTATAATACAATATTGTATTGTATTTAATTGTATATTAAAATATTAAAATAATAATAATAATTATTATTATAGCTAAGATAATATCTTAGCTATAATAATAATAATAATAATTATTATTATTATTATTATTATTAAAACTATGTATTAAACATAGTTACCAAATATATTTTACATTACAAAGAATACTAAAAAAAAAGAAACATGATTTTGTTCAGTCTGATTATAAAATATTAATGCAGAACATTAGGAACATGAATAACATTTAAAGTTTTGACATAAAAACAAAACATCAGGTAAATAAAGTGGCTGTTATTCCTTGAAATTGGAAAGTGCATAGATTCCAGTTTACACAGAATCTCCAAGAAAGACCCTTCATTTTAATGACTGGCTGTGACAAATAATCAGGTGTCACTTGGATTCACAAAGTGTAGCGTAGGGTGCTAATGCCTCCTACTAAAGGCAGCAATTAACACCAGCTGCCTGTAATTTCTGTGAGTTCAATCCTAGCCAGGCTCAAGGTTGACTCAGCCTTCCATCCTTTCTAAGGTGGGTAAATTGAGGACCCAGTTTGTGGGAGCAATAAGCTGACTTTGTATAAAATATACAAAAGTATGAAGGCTATTGCTTAACGCATTGTAAGCCGCCCTGAGTCTCTAGAGAAGGGCGGCATATAAATCAAATTTTTTTTAAAAAAAGCGGGGTGGATCAACCTGTTCTTCAAAGCACCTGAAGGCAGAACACAAAGCAATGGTTGGTTCTCTCCTAATGAAGGAGAGAACCAACCTAGAAATAAGGAGATATTTCCTGACAGTTAGAACAATTTATCAGTGGAACTACTTGCTTGGAATTACCAGAAGCTGCGAGTGCTCCATTACTGGGGGTTTTTAAAAAGAGATTTGACAACCATTTTTCTGAAATAGTACAGGATCTCTTGCTTGAGCTAGGAGCTAGATGACCAAGGTCCTTCCAAATATATTATTCTGTTACTCTGATTTTAAGATACACTGTAATTTAATTCTTAATTTGAAAACTGTAATTGCAATTTGAATTACATAAATTATGTGCATTAGCAGGTTTAATTGTTAACTTTGATAAATGATGTATTATGTTAATTGTTAATAAAGAATCACAAACATCTTCAAGAAGTATTGCAGTCTATCAGTCAAGGTGGATTTAGATATGTAAGAGTAATTAACATTAAGGATTGGGAACAATTAAAGAAATGTGATTTTTTTCTGCGCAAGATTAGAATGGAGCTTAACTTGTGGCAATTGTGTTTGTCATTATTTGGTAGAACAGCTATATTTCAAGGAATCATTCTATTTCTGTTGCAAATGCCAACAATTCATTTGCATGCTATTTGGTTTCATACCAGACAAATACTTTTTCTCTGTTAGACAGAAAACTATATTAAAAAAAACTAAGATTAGACAAATACACTATGGTAGACATTTTGGCACATCAGATCTGAAACTTCATTTGAATATATTTCAACTACTTCCATTTAGTTATATAACTAGGATGTCAAAAAATGCTTCAAGGGGAGAAATTGAGATAGTGTTGGTCTTCCTATTTTGTTAAGATCAGCATCCTTCCTTCCTGTCTTTCAGAAATTAGTACTAGTACATCAATTCCATATTAAAACTCACTTTAGAAATCTAAAAAAATATGCAAACCATCTTCAGCTCCTATCCTTTCTTCTCCATCATTATTTAGTCAACTTTTAAAGTGCAAAGATACATTTGTTGAGCATAAGGATGAAATGGCAAAAGATGGCTACAGCAAAAAAATTCAAAAAAAGTGGTCGCAAATTTCAGCTTGGTTTAACCTGAGTGGTTCAAATCGCGCCTCACTTAATCTACTTTCTATACTTTTTTAGAAGTCTTCTTTTAAAGTTATAAAGATCTATAGTTTTCTATACTTCCCCAAAAGACTACAGAATAGTTTACAATGAGTAAATGCAATCTTAATTAAAATTAACGATCAGCAATAAATAAAACAGTATGATCAAAGTGATTTCTTAAAAAGAAAAGCAATCTAAAAACCTGTGTTAAAAAAGGTTTGTATTAGTTGTTATCCTTTACATTGCTGTTGAATGCAGGTATTTTCTTCAGCTGCTATTTTAAAGCAATTAAAGCAGATACTACATTTCAATTTCTCCTTGAGAGAAGTCTGTAATCAGGGCCTTGTTGAGAAAATCTTTGTCATACTTGCTCTACTATGAACTGAATCAACCACAAGGCCTCCCCAGCTGACTTGAATGAATGGCTGCATAGCCTTGGAGGAGTTGATAATTTATGTATTGTCCATGCAGTTCTTTATACATCATTATCAATAAGGTAAACTTTTTATAGTGCAAACAAGTGATTCAGCAGGGTTTTCTGGACCATAACTATACATTTCCATTTCCATTTCAGAGGGTAGTACCTATTCTGCACCAATGATGGCAATAGTATTGCCTTCAAGGATAATCCTATACAGAATACATTGCAATAATCCAATCAGGAGGTTATGAAAACAAGAAGATTAACCATAATTAAAAAGCAGTGCATCCCCCTATCTCATTTAAGAGCGATGGCATTCCATCTAATATTCTCCAATATTTAGATGAAGTGCTTCTGATACTCTGATATATTAGTTGGATTGTTTTTAAATTATTTCAGGAAGTCTTTGAAACTGATCATAGAAATAATGCACCTTACATTTTGCTAAACTTATACTATATCAATTATGATTTTTCCTAACTGTGATAATGGGGTTCTAAGCAAATTGATACATATTAGTGTCCTTGGTGGCAATGCCTAATTGGCCCCTTTTGATTAATTTAAAAACCACTGGAGAAATTACCAAATTATTCTTCACAATGAATCTTGTAGTTGGCTTATATTTCATATTTCCTAAGGCAGAGAAATTAATTCAACTAAAAATGATAAATTTGATTCCTATTGTTAGTCTCTAGGCATATCATTGCAAAATGCAGGGAAACTTAAAGACAATGGTGGTATTAAGCCGGTTCAGACCGGTTTCGGCAAATCAATAGTAGCGACCTGCGGGTGGGCTGCCCCCACCCCCCTACCCCATGCTATGCCATCCTATATAGCAATGTTTTCTTAGCTGCATGCATGTGTGCAAAGCATGCTTGCACGCCCACTCATATTTTCGCTGCGCAGTGGTAAACTTATGTGAAACCCACCTCTGCTTAAAGTACTTCTTTCCCTGGACTATTGGTATTTAAAAGTGAGTGATAATGTTTTGGCTAAAAAACTAAAATAACAACTGATTTGAAAAATCATCCCAGTGAAGTTTATATTTACTCCAATCTCCTTAACATTGATTTGGCTATATCAGCTATGTTTTGCTTAATAATTTACCTTCCTCTGTGTTTTTTGTTTAAAAACAAGTTATATTTCTATTTCCTTCTGCAATAACCCAATTTCCGATAGAGAATAGAATAGAATAGAATTTTTATTGGCCAAGTGGGATTGGGCACACAAGGAATTTGTCTTGGTGCATGCGCTTTCAGTGTACGTAAAAGAAAAGATAGGTTCATCAAGAATCATAAGGTACAATACTTAATGTTAGTCATAGGGAACAAATAAGCAATCAGGAAATAATATCAATATAAATCATAAGGATACAAGCAACAAAATTACAGTCACACAGTCATAAGTGGAAGGAGATGGGTGGCGGGAACGATGAGATTAATAGTAGTGCAGAAGGACTCTTTCTGGCAATAAGAATATAAAGACTCGGCTGGATCAGGCCTAAGGCTGTTTTAATCCAAAATTCTGTACTAGGCAATAGTTTATCCAGATCAGATGTACTGAGGGACCTCACAATTTAGACCTGAGAGCAATTGTACTTTCATGTTGTACAGCTACTTCTGGAGATAACCTGAATCCAGGACTATTTTTGTTATTTTATTGTTTGTACTTTCCCTTTATTCTCCTCCTTTTACTGGCCATTTTGTTGGGGAATATGTCACAGAACCTAGTTTTATAGACCTAGTAATTTTAAGTCATATACTAAAGATAGAAGAAGGTAGACGTTATTGAAGGGAGCAACAAGGATAATTTCCAAGATTTTCCAGAACTGGAATTGTGCTGAGAGAATAAATAAATAGAAATTTAATAATGAAGGCCATCCCAGCAATTAAAGAGAGAAGAATCAGAAGTTTCATGGCACTAGGCTGATGAAATTTGCATTAATTTGAGAGGAGCAACAAACTGCAGTGAGATTAAAAAATTGGAAGAAAAATGAAGAGGAGTGATAGAGAATCAAAATGAAGAAATGTTGAATGCTTATATTGTTCTCTTATGTGTCCCTTTGCTTCTTCCCTCACCACCTGTAAAGCTGAAAAATAAACGATGTGCAATGTTGTGTGGCCAGTTAGTTTGTAGTGTTGTCTCTACAGATGCATGAGATTGCCGTGCTTCAATTTATTGCAAGTAGTTATCCTTATCCTATTTTATCCTATTAATTTATTTTCATCGTTCTTCAAAAAGAAATTAAATACAGGAACCTAGGAAATGTCATCTAGTTGCCTCATCATTCAAAAATTAGTTTCTTCTACCACGGTCTAATTAATAGTTTCTTCTATTAGTTATTTCTACCATGTTCCATTGAATGAAGTGAATGAAGCCTCTTCTGACTAAACTCTTAACATATATGTGTCTTCTTACTCCACAAATGTGTAATGGAAAAAGCCATAGAGTTTTTAACATAGGCATTTACGTTAAGATATGCATTTAGGAGAGGGACCAATTCATGGGAGTTGAGTTGTTTTGTGGCTTGGTCCTATAACATTCAGAAGAGTGTTTTTTGAAGCTGGAGAACAGCATTGGGAAGAAATCGCTGCCCTTCAAATCTCACTTCTGGGCTTTCCTGAACATGGGATTGATTTAATCTAGCAGAGATTTCTCATGTTCAAGACTTTTATTAAGTCTAAGTTGGGAAAATGGGAAAATCAGGGTGTTCTTTCAGGAGTTCTTCTGCATTTCAGTTCTTGTCATTATTCAACCAGCTTGTGGTATATAAATAATGACAGCTGCTCTACTGAGTGTTGAACAAGTTAATTAAAATGTGGGCTCTACTGGCCTTCAACAAAAGCAATAAAAAGCTTTAGTTGGCAGCCTTGCTTCTTATTCTGGATGGATCTCTGGGATCTCGTTTTTCACACCAATTGCTAAACAATAGTCTTTCTCTCTAATTGATCTTTTATAACACTTTAATGCTTGAACTTTTCACCTGGATTTTTCGTTATGTCCTCAAACTGTCAGAACAGCATTTGGAATAAGCAGTCTTTGAATGTCATCTTGTCCTGGCGAAGTTCACAGATGGAGTGTAATAATTCTATTTTTAATTTTCATACTTCCAGATAGATAGATAGATAGATAGATAGACAGACAGACAGACATATAAACAGTGGTATATCAGTGCTCGTTAATTGGTTCCAGGTGATGTGATGAGTACCAAAAATAAAGTGTACTACACAAATTTTTCGCTTAAGGAATAATGGAATTAGTAAAAGACAGCTGACACTGACAAGTTCTTACTTGTGCATTGAAGTCTAAAGCAGTTTAGATATTAATGGCTGTGTGTTGCGTTATTTTAAGGGGACAGCACATTTACACTGTTATACAAGCTGTATACTCACTACTTTACATTGTAGCCAAGTGTCATTTCTTCAGTGTTATCACATGAAAATATATATTTAAATATTTACAAAATGTGAGGGGGGTGTACTCACTTCTGTGACATACTCTCTCTCTCTCTCTCTCTCTCTGTGTGTGTGTGTGTATGTGTGTGTGTGTATGGGGTATACGTCATTAAGACACCTTTTTTGTCATCTCAAGAAACCTTTGATAATGTTTTTGTTGAATAGATCACCTTTAAATAAACATTTTGTAAACATTAAGCATGACAATAACAATGGAAACATGATGTGACTGCTTTATTGCCAAATTGTTTTGCTGTGTCATGCATAAATAACCAGTGAAAGGCTTGTATTTATTGATAACATATTGATATGCTCTAAAGAAGGTAGAGAATTGTCACATCATGGTTGACCTCATCTGACCTTTCCACAGATGTTGTTTACAGATGTTAACATATTTCTTCTCTGCTAATGTTGTAGCTACATACCAATAGTAGTGTATTTTAGTCCTGCCTTAACCACAAAAGACCTCTGGGTGATCTTAAACCAGTCACTCTGAGTCAGGGGTGAAATCCAGCAGGTTCTGACAGGTTCTGGAGAACCGGTAGTGGAAATTTTGAGCAGTTCAGAGAACCAGCAAACACCACCTCTGGCTGGCCCCAGAGTGGGATGGGAATGGAGATTTGCAATATCCTTCCCCCAGGAGTGGGGTGGGAATGGAGATTTTGCAGTTCCCTGCCATGCCCACCAAGTCACACCCACCAAGCCACGCCCACAGAACTGGTAGTAAAAAAATTTGGATTTCACCACTGCTCTGAGTCCAACTTACATAACAAGGTGGTGGTTGTGGGGAAAACGGGAAGAGGAAGGTGTGTTAGATATTTTAACTGCTTTGAGTTAGTTGTAAAAAATAAAGGCAGGATACAAATAAATAAATAAAAATTGAGTAGGTGAGATAGTGATTCATGTCTCTAGGGAGAATAAACATATCAAGATGACATGTCACTAACGTGGAATTGAAGCTTTGCCTTCTTAAATACATGACACACTTTGTACAATGTACATTTATATAAATATTATGTTATCCTTCTACACTTTTTCTAAAGAGTAGCCTGGATAGCTCAGCAGACTAAAAGCATTGTGATTAACACCAGCTGTCTGCAATTACTGTAAGTTTGAATCTCACCAGGCTCAAGGTTGACTCAGCCTTCCATCCTTTCTAAGGTAGGTAAATTGAGGACCCAGTTTGTGGGGGCAATAAGCTGACTTTCTATAAAATATACAAAAGTATGAAGGCTATTGCTTAACGCATTGTAAGCCGCCCTGAGTCTCTGGAGAAGGGCGGCATATAAATCAAAATTAAAACAACAACAACAACAACAATAAAACTCACGTGGAACATGGAGACTATTTCACTCCATTAATGATCTGAGTTTTCCAACATTTCTAGGAGCTGCTATATAAATAAGAATTACTTTTCAAGCTATCTTTCTTCTTTCCTCATTGTAACCAATAATATACTGTATATATTACGAGTTTCAATTATCCTGAAAATGATGGAGAACTTGAGATGCTGCAAATGTTGATGAATTACAATTCCTAATAGCCCCAACTATCTTTCCCAGGAGAAAGTAGTTGGAATCTGTAGTTCATCAATAATCACTTAATTTATAATGTATCAAATGGGTGGATACCGTATATGTATGCCTTTGCTTTTCTTCATCTTCATTTGTGGATAAAAATGACATTTTCTTTGCTACAGCGTAGCAAAGAAAAACCCTTAATATATTGTTGAGTTAGTTATGTCTCATTAGTTTAGTCTCTTGAGGTGCAGCTTTGGAAAAAAAAATAATAAAACTTGACTACTTATGGTATATTTTGTAATTATTCTCTGAAAGTCACCTTGCAAATAAACAATCAAAACCACTATATTCACTGGGGATCTAAAAATGCTTTTTATATCTGTGTGAAGCACATTTACATCCCCCATTAGAATCCTTTAGTTATTTTAAGCTGACAATATATACTTTCAATACACTCTTTTTAGTCATAAAGTGCCTCATTTAAAGGAAAGAAATCAGTAGTCTCAGCTTGCTATGTGTTTTCCTTCTCTAAATGTCTCAATTTAAATGCAGCTTTTGACTACCATGCCATCAACAGAGACTTGAGGGTATGGCATTCCCTGTAGAGGGAGTTAGTAGACAAAAGGAGCAACCTTTGGAAAGTGTAGTAGGAATGGGACAAATATGCCTCTCCCTCCTTCCCCTGCCCCTCCAGCAAGTTCTGATCAGTACAAAGGGAATGAAATTTCAGCGGCCTACAGAGATTAATTTTACAGAATTAAAGCAAAGTTCTCTGCCTCTGATTATGATTTTGTGAGAAGAAATAAAAATGGATTAAGGCTGTCGATATGATGAAAGGGATTACCCTGTAGTAGTAAGTGAGAGGCCTTTTTGTATGTACATGGTTTGTTTGTTTGCTTTCTCTGGTCTTGAATTCTTGTTCTTACTTTCTTTAAAAAGGAAAACCTTTACAGGATAAAGGTATGAATGTATTTTTGTGTGCTTATTGGAAAAGGCAAAGCCCCCAACCAAAAAACCCCCTTCTGTGCAGTGGTGGGATTCATTTTTTTTTACTACCGGTTCTGTGGGCGTGGCTTCGTGGGTATGGCTTGGCTTGGCTTGGTGGGCGTGGCTTGGTAGGCATGGCAGGGGATGGATACTATAAAATCTCCATTCCCTCCCCACCCCACTAATCTGCTTTCCAATTCCATGCGCAGAGCAACAAAAGAAGACCCAGCTGATCAGCTGGGACTAGATCAGCTGGGACTCGGGAGGTAGTGAATAGATGGGGGCGGGGCCAGTCAGAGGTGGTATTTGCTGGTTCTCTGAACTACTCAAAGTTTCCGCTACCGATTCTCCAGAACCGGTCAGAACCAGCTGAATACCACCTCTGCTTCTCTGTCTTTTGGATCAGCTTCATTCAATCTGATGGTCTCCAAATAAGCAAGTTGCAGCTACCAAAAAAGCCAATGCAGTCTTAGCCATATCAACAGAGTATCAAAGTCACGTGAAGTGCTTGTATCATATTATACTGCACTGGTAAGGACACAGGTCGAATAATGCATCCAGTTTTTGTCATGATACAAAAAATATGATGAGACTCGAGAAAAAGGGCGGAGAAGAGTAACAATGATGGCAAGGGGACTGGAGGCTAAAGCATACAATGAATAGATGCAGGAATTGGGTATGACTAGTCTGAGGAAGAGAAGGAATAGGGGTGACATGATAGCAGTTTTCCAATAGTTGGGAATCTGTCACAGAGAAGGGAGGGCCTATTCTCCAAAGCACCTTAAAATAGGACAAAAAGTAACAGACAGAAGCTTATCAAAGAGAGATCCAATCTATAATTAAGGAGAAATTGTCAGTGAGAACAACTAATCAGTGAAACAGCTTGCCTCCAGAAAATGTGGATGCTCTAACACTGGAGGTTTTTAAGAAGAGATTGAACAGCTATTTATCTGGAATAGTATAGGGACTTCTGCTTGAGCAGGGGATTGGATTGGAAAACATCCAAAGTCTTTTCAACTCTGTTTCTCTCTTTCTATAAATATGGTGGGACAGTTCCTGTACTTCAGTTAATCCAGACGATAGGAAATTCTAGGAGTTGTTTTTTTCTAACACATGGATTTGGGGAAAGCAGATTTGGGGAAATCCCTCTCTGTCAAGCATCTAAAATTCCTCAAAATACTATTTCAACATCAAAGAAAGATTCAGCATCAAAATCAGCATTCATACCAAACTCTGCTGTCTTACAGGAGAAAAAGAGGAAAGGGCAATGGAGAGGGAGATGCCTGTTGAATAACTGAATCAGATGTGCCTTTTCCAGTGAGTTGGGCAGATCTGCTCTTCTCATTGTCAGAAATATCCAGAGGATTGTTTCATGCAAAACATAAATTGGGGTTTTCTGCAGGGAAAGGCATCTGCAAGAAATGGATATCCAAGGAGGCGAGACAGGCCTTCCCTGTTTCCTGCTGCTTGTTTCTTTTATGGTCTCCCTTTAGCCTCTAGGAAACAAAACAAAACGAAATTTTGATGCTGTGTGAGAGAAGAATTGGCTGGAAATTCTGGGAACTGCGGTATGAGAGCAACTGACATGAATGAATTTGTCAAGCTTCTCTTTTGCAGTTCTCTTTCAATAGGTGGAGAGTGTGCAGAAAAGAAAAAAAAAACAATGGGGGACTGACACATCAGATAACATCACTGCTTACAGAGGAAAAATGCCTGCAAAGAGATGGAGTTACCATCATGGTGCACTGACTGTAAATGAAGCTTTCTCTCTAGGTTATCTTTTTGTTAGGGTTACGTTTGAGTTTTTTTAGATCTCATCTTACTTTGACATTCAATGCTCCTAGCATCCTAGCTTTTGAGAGATGAAAGGTGGACTTTTAATAAACTGAAAGAAAGTGGAAGGTATGCATTATGCTGTGATAAAATATATATGTGTACCAGGAGTGAAATCTACTTACCTTCCCTACCGGTTCGGAAGTGTGCACGCCGCATGCACATGCTTGCTTTCCCCACGCACGCACCATCATTGGGTCCAATTTTTGACCCTCTGCACATGTGCAAAGCCTTCTGAGCATGCACAGAGGGTCAAAAACAGGTTACTTCCTGGTTCAAACCAGGAAGTAACAACGTCCAGGTGGGTGGGTGGAGCCTCATGCTGCCGCTGCTACCGGTTCACACAAGCTGGATAAAACCGGTAGGATTTCACCACTGGTGTGTACGTGTATATGTGAGAACACCAAGGCATGCATACGTCTTTTTCATACGCTATAGTGTATGCAGCTCTATAAGCCAAAGAAAAGATAATGTAAATCAAAATGTATCAGATTTTACAAAGTCATTAAGTTAATATCCAATTAATAAGCTTACACAATTAGTGGTTGGTAGTCTGTCTGAAAGAATCTTTAATAGCTGTAAAAATTATGACGGTAATAATTCTGAGGAAAAGACGGTCTAGGAAATACTGTAATATATTAAAAGTAAAAGCATGAAATAGGAAGTTTAACTTTAGGGAATGTAGTTTAACTTGAGTATGGAGAGTATTGTGATCAGGAATAGCTGCAGGGGAATAAAAAAAAAATCAATATAGTGGCCACAACCATATTTGTTCGTTTATTTATTTATATCCCACCTTTATTATTTTGGCAAATAACTCAAGGTGGTGAACACACATCCTTCCTCTTATTTTCCTCACAACAACAACCCTCTGATGTGAGTTCAGCTGAGAGAAAATGACTGGCCCAAAGTCACCCAGTTGACTTTCATAGCTGAGATAGGACTTCATCTCACAGTCTTCTGCTTTCTAGCCTGGTGCCTTCACCACTAGACCAAACTAGCTCTTTCATAAATTCAAGATTGTGATCAGGATTTCAAATGACTTTATAACCAATGTGAATCCCAGAGGTTTTTTTCAAGAAGCAACTGAACTTTCTTTGTTTTGCTTTGAAGTCGTTTAGCTTCTCATCCAAGAAGCTTCATCAGTACTGACAGTCATTCAACTCCCATACAGGTGACTCCAGGTGGCTTACAACATTAAAAACCCACAACATAAAAAAACTTGTATAACTCCATCCCACTCCAACAGCAGCAGCAACACAATCACTGGCAGCTTTTGGAAGTGTTCATTACTTCTTATGAACATGTGCTTAGTTTTAATTTCAGGCAGGATTTGGTCATGTGACCCACTTAACAGCTGCAATGATTTAGGACTATAACTTCGGGCTTAATTACAGTTGTAATTTGAGGATTACCTGTATTGTAGGAGCATTCTTTTTCAGAAATGTCTTAATGAATACTAGAGAGGCCCTGTGTTTCCACTTTTATGAAGTCTGAAAATTTACGTCAATCTCACATTCCAGCTGTATGTATGCTCTTTTATGTGCCAACTTCAGCCAATGAGAGGGTATCATGAGAAACCTGCCAACACATTACACCTGCACACCTGCACAAATTAAATGTATTGTGCCAAAAATATCATACAGGTCTGCATTCAAACCCACTACGCAAAGTAAACATGTGAATTTTGGAACAAATGCTGCCTTTTCCGCAGCCTAAAACAAAAGGAAACAAAGCAGAAATTCTGATATAATAGTTCGTCACATAACACGTGTGGAAAACTTTCTGGAGGGTAATAACTGGGAAATGAAATAAAACATTAAAAACCTTAGGAACATTCACCATCTTCCCTCATGCAAATACTTTTTGGTGTTTTTCTGCTTCAGTGAACCAGATGGGATGTAGCAGCAAAAATACTTTAGAACTGTAGACCTCTAGAGAAGTATCACAAAAGAATGGGAGGATATTTTCAAGGGATACACTGAAGGTTATTAAAATTTAAGCTAATTAACATATTTAATTGAATCTAGAATGAGCCTAATCTCAAGGTAATATTGTCAAAAAGGAATTCAATGATATTCTCCATAAAGAAATAATCAATCAGTACAAAAATGGATTCTTTCAAATAAATATATGAAGCTGGCAGAAAGTCACGATGGTCACAAAGTCCATCAGAAAGTCACAAACTTCAAATTAAAACTTTGTCCTTTTTTTGTTTAAATATTTGTCAGAAGTTAATTATGATCCATATAAAAATCCATGCTATACTAAAACCATGAAGCACAATTGCAACATAGTCCCTTAACAGCAGCTGCAGCTGAATAGGGCAAAACTTTTTTTGTTTATACAGAAGGACGTTACATCAGAGGAAAGTAACACAATAAAGGAACTGCTGTTACAGGATGATAAAAGCAGATCCAGTCAAGCAAAAAAGCATGTCTTCTATTAGGACCCTTTTTTCAATCAAGAGAGTGTGTGTTGAAATATCAATATATTGTGTGTGTCTATGGTATGCAGTTGGCTTTAACTACAAGAAGCAGAAAATAGATCAAATGAACATCTCACTCAGCTATTATCTGTTACAAGACTTGTCTAAAGAAGCAATCCACTTTGTTTGTTGATTGATTCAAGACATGAAAAATGATGTGGAAAAACGCTCCCCTTTTAATCATATAAAAAAGGCTGACGTTAGACCTGTAAAACAATTCTCTGATCTACTCTGCAAGCCAGGGAAGATCGTCTGAGTTTGGTAATCTCTGCAATATCTTTTGTACTGGCAAAAATTCATTTAATTTGCACTGCTTTTTATGTTATTTAACTATACTTAAGTACATAACAAATCAGAAAAGAGAAATATGGGCAGTCTAGTATTTCCCTTCCAACGCTGATCTTTCTAAGCTGAAGCTAAGACATTGTCACTCTAAAGGGAGCAGTGTTTTATTTGGGGGTGCATTATTGTTACATTCCTGTTTTAGCAACACTGGAGTTGTTAATCTGGTTTCCCCATTGACTTTGACTTTGTTGGGAAGATCACAAATGGTGATCATGTGACTTCAGGGCAGTTCAACTGACCTAAATACATGCCATCTGCCAAGTTTCCAATTTTTGGTCATGTGACCATAGGGGTGTTCCAATGGTCAGAAGTGTGAGAACCAATTATGTCACTTTTTTCAGCACCGCTGCAACTTTGAATGGTCACTAAATGAATGGTTGTAAATCAAGGACTATCTTCACAGGAGGCTAAAACTCAAATATCAATATGCACTGGATCGTACATATGTGCTGTATAAAGAATGCAGCTACCCTCGAAGTGTGACATCCTTCAAGTTTGTTGCACTACAATTCTCTTGAGTTTACAGATTTCAAATGCTGGCAATTGTAATTCAGCACCTTTTCTGACCACAAATTCATGGATGTTTCTTATCATCTTGATCAATAAGTGCCAAATCCATCAGTTTCCATTCTACAACTGCCTCTCGCACATCATAACTTAGTTAAAACTTACATAGGAACATTGTGTTAGCTAGTAACTCTACATGGAGTGCTTAAATCAGCCCAAAATTGTTGCAAGGATTTCTAATTTCCACTTGATGAAATATATGCTTGTATTAATCTTCTTTCTGGTGTCACCTCATCAGAAATTGCTGGGCGATGCCATCCCATAAGTACAGCAGGTAATTAATGGAAGTTTTCCAATGCCTTTTCCACAAACATATTTGCATAATGCCATATATTAAAAGATTACAGTAATCTGCCAAAAGGTAGTCAGCAAAGTCATATATGAGTAGGTCTATATCTACATCTCCACTTACATTTCTGTAAATAGTTCATCCATACTTCAATTTGCATAGGCAAATAAATTAAGGGCAGCATCCGGTATTACATCAGTGGTGGCTTGTGGAAATGATTGTAAGGTTTAGTATTAAGGAAAATAAAATGGAGGGGGGAAAACCTAGGAAATTGTACTAGTTTAGAGCATTATTTGGACTGTTCAACAGCCAACACAACTGGTGTTCCTTGATTTAAATTCCTCTCTGCTCACATATTTTCTGCTGGAGTTTATTTGATGCAAAGATGTTATTTCCTCCTTGCTACAGCTTAATCTTCCTTTTCTTTCAGTGGGATGGGGAGGGATGCAAGAATTTTGACTGTAGCAGGAGTGTCAAACTCGATTTCATTGAAGGCTGCATCAGGATTGTGTTTGACCTGGGGGTGGGGGGGCTGGGCACGGTATGACCAGGGTAGGCATGGCCAGCTCAACATCACTCGTGTTGAGGGGGCACCTATGGTGTCCCGAGCACTCTGCAAGTGAAAATGGGCTCTTGACCTCCGTTTTTGGCACTACGAGCCAGTCCTTCGCTGTTTCCAGGTTTGCCCCATGGGCCAGATCTAAGTACCCCGTGGGCTGTATTCGGCCTGTGGGCCTTGAGTTTGACACCCCTGGACTACAGCATGACAATAATTCACTTTTGAACTTTAGAAATAGATCATATTAAAAAATATAGTATAATGTATCATTTTAATTGTAAATACTGTGTTTCCCCAAAAATAAGACCCTGTCTTATTTTGTTTTGAACCCAGAAATAAGCGCTTGGCCTTATTGCCATGCATTCAAAAGCCCAGTTGGGTTTATTATCAGGGGATGTCTTATTCTGGGGGAAACAGGGTATTAAAATGCTACATATAATCATCTAATACAATTATTATTCATGTACATACACTGCATATTTCTATAACCATCATGTTTTTTGTGTTCTTTTTCTTTGACAATGCATGCATTTTTATTTTTGTGGGATTTTTTTCTGTTTCTCTGTCATTATTTTAAAAACAATAAAAGAGTTTAAAACATTTAAATTGCAATCAGTCTTTTATTACCGTCACAGACCAGAGTTAAAATGTAAAACATTAACATAAAATAAAATAAAACGTAACAAAACATAATATTATATTACATTTATTGGTGAGAGTGATAGTTGGCCAAAGTCTGCCTAACTTTGCAAACAGTACTTATATAAGAGAATATTTGGAGCTCAGAATTGAATTGTGGAGATTGTGGCACTCTCTTGGCTTGTTTCTTTTCTTGCAGACATTTCCTTATCAATAAAACTGATGATGTTACCTAGTTTGGTAATGAAATGTCTACAAAGAAACAACTAAACTCAAAGAGTACCAAGGCCTTTACAGACAGTATAGCAGAATTTAGCTACATTCAGAGACACTATATCATACTGATTGACGGTAACAGCTGTACATAAAAGAGATCAGAATTTCCCGAATATAATCGGGTAATGAGTTATAAACTAAGTCTGTGAATCCTTATCGAGAGAGCAATATAACGGGACATAAGCTGTTATTTCAATGGCCCCTGGGGCAAAGTCTCAGCTCATATGGGACTTTTTTATATTGGCTCTCTAGAACTGCTAAAGGAAGGGCAATACAGCATGCCAGAGTTGGTGCCCTTTGAAATTTAGAAACAATTATATAATCTAGATATCTCACTTATTTATGAAGGGGGCCTGACTGTTTAAGAAAACATTCTTAGGTAGAGCAGACAGGTCCTGTTGGACTTCCTGATCTTTAATACATTGTTTAAATGTACTGAGTACACGCTCCTAGTCCTTCAGTAACAACCAGTGGTGGATTTCAAATTTTTTTACTACTGGTTCTATGGACCTGGTATGGTGGGCGTGGCATGGCTTGGTGTGCGTGGCAGGGGAAGGATACTGTAAAATCTCCATTTCCTCCCGATCAGCTGGGCCTTGGGAGGCAGAGAATAGATGGGGGCAGGGCCAGTCAGAATTTTTACTACGGGTTCTCCGAACTACACATAATTTCCGCTACCGGTTTTCCAGAACTGGTCCGAGCCTGCTGAAACCCACCTCTGGTAAGAACATCTCCTTGGAGTGGCCGAGATGTTGGAGTTTTTGTGAATAGTCCTAATCTACATTGATTTATAATCCTCCATAAGGAAAGAACTCAAACCTATGGAAAAGAAGTGCATCACTGGAAACTCAGTGGGCTACCTGGAATGTAGCCATTAAAAATTCAAATCCCAATTTATCAGCCAACATCAGAAACCCCCCAGCTAAATTTTAGAAATCCTCAGGATATGCGTTTTTAAAACAATGTCACTTTAAGCAGCCTGACTCATGATTATTGAAATTTGCTTCAATCCTCAGGGAGTCAATTAGTATGAACTACAATTTGAAACCCAAACATTTAATGTGCCATTTAATTTTCAGGACCACACAGAGCTCAACACACTAATTACCTCTGATCTACTTTAAATAAGTGAATTATTAATCACTAAACCACTCTCTTTCATAATTCTTTGTTATAACAAAAGCATTTAGTCTTGTTCTGTCTTGGGCCTGGTGTTTCTTTTTGTTTTTGTTTTAACCTTCTTGCACTTCTGCCAAATGCACGCAGTTTCTCCTCTAAAAATCCCTCATCGATCAAAGCAATTAATAGTTGGAATTTGCTTCCTGAAACTGTATAGGGATTTGATTGATAATTAGATGGAGATTTTCCTTCTGTAAAACAGAGAGCATCATCAAGCCAAGGCAACCACCCCAATGATGACCTTGAACTAAAGACCAAGGAAAATAACGAGATCATGATTTTTGAATTATGAGCCTGCTAGAACTCATGGAACTCCCTAGCTCGTTGAATTCAGTAGCATGAGCTTAGTTGGTGATTGCTCAGTTTTAATCAAATAGAGGCTTAAGAGTCAATGCAATCTGCAAAGAAGCTTGCTCAAGCTTTCCAAGGTCACAGAATTTTTCTCAAGGACACTCCAGGACAGGAAGTTTTTTGAGCTTAGATGTTACATGGCCTGGTGGCTCAGCAGACTAAAGCGTTGTGATTAACATCAGCTGTCTGCAATTACTGTAAGTTCGAATCTCACCAGGCTCAAGGTTGACTCAGCCTTCCATCCTTTCTAAGGTAGGTAAAATGAGGACCCAGTTTGTGGGGGCAATAAGCTGACTTTGTATAAATATATAAAAGTATGAAGGTTATTGCTTAACGCATTGTAAACTGCCCTGAGTCTCCGGAGAAGGGTGGCATATAAATCAAATTAAAATAAGTAAATAAAATAAATAAATAAAATAAATAAAAAAATAAAAAAAACATAGTGGGGCGAACTTTTCCTCCAAATTGAAAATTTGTTTCTTCCTTTAAAGTCTTTCTCCTCTTCCACTGTTTCACCAACAATGCTACTTTAAGTTCTGGAGGAAGCTCAAGTCCATGTCAAATATTAAACCAACAGAATCCTCTGGATCTTAAAGACTAATCTTTGCTCAGGTTAGCCTACAATGACTGCTTCTTCTGTTCACATCTTGAGAAAATTCATGCACAGAATAGACATTTTTTAAAAAAAAGACTAGTGGTTTTTTTCACACTGTCACTGAAAACTATTACCTGAAATTTTCTTTAAAGATAGCTTAAGAGCTATTAGATCTCTTCTAATATACGAACTTTTTATCCTTGATGACTACAACACCAATACTTCACCTGGCCAACTTCTATGTTACATTGATCTGTTTCTCAATTGCCTACCAATCTCAAATATTTCCTCCCACACTCCAGTTTCCAGGTTCAATACTTGAAAATTAAAATCATATCATTATCTCACATAATTAATCATTTATTTATTACTAATTTCCTGGATGTAATTTCAAGCAATTTCCTTATTTTTTTTTAAAAAAATCTTGAATCAATTTATCAACTCTGTCAAACCTATTTAAAATAAACAAGATAAAACAGAATAATGAAGTACTAACAATAAAAGAACTCTATCATCATACTAGAGTGATAATCCAAAGGATATTCAGAGAGGGAAGGGAGGGAGGGAGGGAGGGAGGGAGGGAGAAAGAGAAGAGAGAGAGAGAGAGAGAGAGAGAGAGAGAGAGAGAGAGAGAGAGAGAGAGAGTTTAAGAGGACAGCTGAAATTTCAATGTAGCAGTTGAATGGAAGAAGTGAAATTCCACCAAGAAAGACAAAATACTGCAATGAAGTAATGCATATAAGAAGGAAGGTCAGTGGTTCTCAACCATTTCTTCACCATGGATCCCCTTTAAATACCATGGCTACCAACCACCAAAACTTAATCCCAGTTTTAAATCATAACATTTCTTCAAGCCTCAGGGGTCCACAGACCCACAGGTTGAGAACCACTGGCATAGGTCACCTCTAACAAGAGATGTGGCACTCAAATCAACCAACCAACCAACCAACTAACCAACCAACCAACCAACCAACCAATCAAATAAATAGATAAATGGATCTAGATTTTAAGATCATGGTCCTAAAATAAAAATAGTGCTACTAGCAAATTCTGTGGAATAGATAGTTCATAGGAAAATCCTGGAAAAATCAAACCTTTTCATTTGGTGTGTTCTCAGACCATCCTTAGGTTTTGTTAAAATATGTGTGAAAGCATAGAAAAAGAATAAAGACTTTTTCAGTCTGAGTTGCATCAAGATTGAATGGATCAGGTGTCCCATATAGTAGTCTGTCTTCTGTCTTTGTGATTGAGTTTAAATCAGAACTTTTTCATTTCAAGGCCATGCTTTTTATGAAGCTGCTAAGGACAGATAATGATACCCAGGTTTGCATTTTCATTAGATTAGAATTTTTCTACTTTTATACCAATTGACAGATTTCAGCTTGGTGTATGGAAAATATTTTGGAAGCCATAGTTCTTCAGGGAAGGAATTCAGCATGGACAATGAGTGGCATGAAGGACGGTGGCTATTAAATCATGAAAAAACTTAAAGGAGAGTAGCAGAACTCAAACACAACAGGTTGTAAGATGGAGCACCTATCAAAACCATACAAAGCAATCAATTCTTGATAATAGCTTCAATTTTGATATTACAATAAAGATTCATTCTTAGCTGCAGCAGCTTTATGGAACCTCTGTTTCCAATAATCCTCATGTGATAGGATTATCATTCCATTCTGTGCTAATACTGTACATATAGACATCTTTCCAAATTGTTTTAAAATAATGCTATAATCCAACATATACCTGTTCCAAATAATGTCCCCCTGCAAACAATAGGATTTATTCACACTGAATGTGTAGAGGATTGCAGTCTCTGCATTATGGTTAAACTCAGGTTTTTCATTTCCCTTTCTCCATTGTGGGTAAGAAGAATCTTGTATTCAGTGCTACATTAAAAGAAGGCTGTGTAGTAAATTATCAGCCATGCATAAACTGACACAAAATATTTAACAGCATTTTTGCGTATCTTAGCAAGACAAATCTAACTGGTAATAGTATCTTATGTTGTAAAAATTTCTTTTATATAACACACAATCAATCTAAAGATCTGTTTCATCAGCAATATATTTCTTTTTAGATGATTTTTTTTTAGATCCTGTCAAGGTATGAATAAGGGTCAGGGACCATGGCCCTGGCTCTTTAAAAGAAAACGACTTGCTCTGTCATTATATTTCTGCATATTTTTTAGAAACAAACCAGTGAGATTGTATCACAGCTCTGCTAGCTATTTTTCCCCCTTCACTGAAAATGGTTAGGTTGAGAAGAGTTAAAGTTTAGCCTAATTAATGGCTATTCCCTTGCCTATTAAAAATACAAATTGAAATAAAGCAGAAAATACTTAAAGTTCTGTTATAAAGGAAGGAACGTATGCCCAGTAATTATTTCAAGATTATCAGAGAAACTGGAGCTCTCCAGCTGCCTCTGTGTATGTATGTATGTATGTATGTATGTATGTATGTATGTATGTATGTATGTATGTATGTGTGTATATATATATGTGTGTGTGTGTGTGTGTGTGTGAATGATTTTATTTCTGAAGCTTCTGAAGTAAACGTGACCATCTTGTAAAATGCCAGATTTCAATTCCGTGCAAGCTGTGTGTGATTTAATTCTAAACTCTTGAGAGTAGAATCAAGGAGATCCTGAGAGAGATTTTGTTGAAATAACAAAAGCTACATCTACAATGACACCCCATCACAAAGAGCAGGGAAGTCACTAACCCTATCCAGTGTAACCAAATAAAGAAGTGCCTTCACATCTGTCTCCAGTCACAATATGCCAGACTGTCACCCTTCAACGGACAATTTGTCAGTGCAATGATTTTTAATAACCTTTAGTCAGGACTTCAAGGACTGATGTGGGCACAGAATGAAATAAATGAGGTGTATATAACAGGATCACAGAAATGCTGACTGTGACAATGAGGTTATAATAACACAGGATGGGTCTCAGAACTATAAAATATCTGTGTGCATGTCTTCCCACTCTTTTTGAAATCTGGCTGACAAATAGACTTTATAGGAGGCTTAAGAGCTAAAATTGAAAACTGTTCCAAAGAAATGTCTCACCTCAATGGGATTGGCTTGTCCCACTTACTCCAGCACTTACTCCACTTACTCCAGCAGAAGGGACATGCTACGGACCCCATTAAGTCCATTTTGACTGGCAGAATTTAGGAGAAGAGACTTTTCTGT
The DNA here is from genome assembly GCA_030761175.1 of Masticophis lateralis. Lineage (NCBI taxonomy): Eukaryota > Metazoa > Chordata > Lepidosauria > Squamata > Colubridae > Masticophis > Masticophis lateralis. The sequence continues at coordinate 199,563,468 of JAUDYJ010000002.1, forward strand.
GGTGTCTCCCATCCTTTGAAACATCTTGCTGTTGAATGTAAGATACACCTTCAGTTCATCCATTTTAAAATGAATACCCTTTGAATGGTGTGGGAATATGAATGGATTTCCAGAAAAATTGCACACTATAGGAACCATTTGCACTTCAGTTTGAGATGCAGACAACACAGATTCATCCCCAACAGTCTGTGCCTATCCTCAACACTGAACACTGGCCTGTGGGTCTTGAGTTTGATACTCCTGCTCTAAAAAAATGCAAATGACCAGCTGTCTGCAAGGAATATAAATCCTTCCATTCCCCACCATCCAGTCAGAGCTGAAGAAGCTTCTTGGGTGAAAAGCGAAATGTCTTCAAAAAACCCCCTGAGAAAGTCCAGTTGCCTCTTGAAAAAAAGCACCTTTGGGACATCCACATCCAGTCTTTTGGCTTTCTGAAACGGCCTTCAAACTTGGCTCTTTTCATTTGCTTAGGACCCAGATGAGGGCTTTGTACGCTGGAGGTGGTTGATGGATAATAAATAAATAAATAAATCCTGCCTTTATAGAAGTTCCTACCTCCACACGCACTCATGCTTTTGGTTTTATCTAATTCGTGTTCATATTTATTTATTTATTTATTAAACCTATCTCTTCAAAAGTATCACCTTCAGCATACAATGCCCCCATCCTGCCAGTGCATCTCTGCAAGTTCCATCACCAGATCTTGATTCTTCCATTTAGCACAGTTGTTCAACACTGAGAGATTTTGCAGAAACATCTGCTTGCCAGCCAGATTATCAGCAGCTTTGGCCCCATCTGTAATACCGTTAGGGAGGCAAAAGAGGGATGCTTGCCAGTATTAAAGAAAGCATACCAAGTGTGGCAGAACACAAGTGGTCCATGGGTAGAAGAAGCAATTCATATTTCTTTAAGTTCTTGGTTTGGTTCTTATATAGTTCAAGGAACTGCCAATTGGCATTCTTCCATGTCCTCCTCAAACAGGCTCAACCTGCCAAGTCTATGAGCTTATAGAAAACAATGAATGAAGGTTAATTCTTAGGAGAGGTTAAACTTGTGGATTAGCCCTGCCTGCCTTTCTGGCACACCAAAATCCAATGATCCAACAGTGCAAAGGTACAATGGCCAAAGCTAGTCCCACAGACACCCTTCCGCATTTTCCCCAGAACGGAAAATCAGCTTGCAAAATTGCAGTGCAAGCCATGCTAGCCTACAGAAGCTAATAGAAAAGTAATGCTTTATTTTTTAAAACACGTTTGAAATTTATATTTAAGTAAGAAAAGGATTTTTTTTAAAAAAAACATTAAACGAGGGCATTTTATGCACTGGGTCAACATTACTCTTCTATAGACCATTTGCTGGGCAATTTGGAGACTCCTGTTGTGCTGCCTTCTTCACCCTGGCTTTAAAGAAGTGCAGGAAGACTACTTCAACAAATTATTTCTGTTAAACTCTTGAGGTCATCCTGCAGAAAACGTGCAGAGGTCATCTCCTCCTGCCTGCTATTTTCATTCCGTTCTGCTAAAAAAAAAAAAAAAAAAAATGAAGCAGCTGCAGGCATTATAATGCTTCCATGTTATTGTCCAGAGCTGAATCTTTTTTCCCCCCAATTGAGTTTCAGTCTTGAATTGAGTGAATTGCAGTGTGACTCAATTTCAAGGTCTCAAAATCTGGCTCATCATGCCACCTTGGATTCCAACATCTGTCATTCCTATGAAACCTTCATATTGTTCCATCCTTAAAGAGTTGTGTAAATTAATACCCCAAAATCAAAAGGCCTTCAGCTGAACAGTGCAAAATAGATCATGGCTTTAGGATGAGTCTGGACTGGAGGATGATTTTTTTTAGGGTCTACCTTCTCTGTCTTTTTGTACAAATGCTCTCACTAAATCAATGCCACAAATTTGTCTGTATATGTGAGGGCAGGGGTGAAATGCTACTGGTTCTCTCCGGTTCGGGCAAACCAGTAGTAAAAAAAGTTACCGGTTTGTCTGAACTGGTATTTCTGACGATCAGTTGTGCCACGTGGTTTATATTCTATTTATGTTCTATTTATATAGAAATCCTGCTTTCTAGCGAAGCTAAATTGCGCGGCACAGCTGTTCCCCCCTTGCTGTTCTACTTACCTATTGAAGTTTTCTTTTTCTGTGCGAAGTGTTTGTTTGGCGTGTACTGTGCATGCGCATGCAGAACGCATTTGGCACTCACCATGCATGCACGGGCAACGAATTGGTGGTGATCCATGGAGGATTTCACCACCGTGTCAGGGGTCTCCAAACCTGGCAATTTTAAGACTTGTGGACATGTTGGCTGGAGAATTCTGGGAGTTGAAGTCCACAAGTCTTAAAGCTGCCAAGTTTAGAGACTCCTGGTATGCATGTGTTGTGACCCAGGCCCAAGTAGGTAGTATTAGACACAAACAGTTCCAAAACAAACAGTCTTTATTAGAACAGCTAAGAATTAACTCATTCTCAGCGTAGTCCAAACTAAATCAAAATGAACTCTTCATAACACAAATTCTTCAGTCTAATCACCAACCTTGGTATAATTAGGCAAACTGCCAAAGGCTTCTCTTGGCAAAAGTTCAGAAGCAGAAGATGCCGACGAGATAAGTGCAGCAAGACAAGAGCGAGTCTGTCAACGTTGTTTTCTGACAAAGAGCCCAAGAGCCGTTGCTGATCTTTTAAGACTTATGGGAGGGGCCAATCATCTCTAGGCCCTACCCCCAAGTCATCCTCTTTGCTGTAGCTGCTCTTGCCTTCTGGCAGCTCTTCTCATATGTGCACTAGGAATAGGCCCCTCCTGTTCCTCTGTTGTCAGCTCCCAAGTCCTCACCTCACTCCCTGATGGCCCTGGCCCCATCTCTGCCTCCGACACAGAACCATCATCAGGGCCTTCCCAGCCTCCAGGACTGATCCCTGTTCCTCCTCAGCCTCATCGCTGTCCAACTCCACTGTCAGCTCCACAGCCTGCTAGCGGACCACAACAGCATGATACGTAAAACTGAAACACAATCTCTCCCATTCATGTGGAAAAGGAGGAGGTTCTTAAAAATATTCATAATTGAAATATAATATTGTGGGGTGGAATGGAAATATGCCTGGAGAGAGAATGTTTAATTTTTTTTTCTGCCTCTACTCGGCATTATCTCTCTAATTCCCAAGCCTCATGGTCTCTTATCAAAATTACAAGCGAAAGTTATACTGCTTTGGATTGAAATCCTGATCTGATGTGGATTTACAGCACAGCAAATTCTTGGGAAAATTGACCAAACAATAGGTTCCTCTGTGGTTCAGTACTTTACCTGAACAGTGGGGTTAAGTAAAAGAAACTGGCTATAAAACACAAAGCAAATTAAAATGCTCTGCAAATGCTTCATAATTATAATCCTATTTATGTCAATGGTTCTACTATACCACTTTCTGCTAGGTTTTATTACAATGTTGTGGTTTATACGTTTCCTGTAATGGGAAGGAGTTTCACTGTACACTGAATAGGTACAAATTAAAGCAGTACCAATGAAAGTACTGAATTAGCAGCCAGGTCAATTTTTGTATGTGAAATAAGGAAGGGCACAATCGTGTCCTTCACTTCAGGAAACAGAGAGCCTTGATTGATGGTAAAAATGGCCTTATAAAGAAACAACTTCTGGATAACAGGACCTGACCCAACTCTATTCATCCTTCAGCAATGTCGTAAGTGTGAAAAACAGCCCTAAGTCACTTTTTTCACTGCTATTGTAGCTCTGAATGGTCATTAAATGAACTGTTGTAAGTTGAGGACTACCTGCAGGGGTGGGCTTCAAAAATTTTAGCAAAGGGTTCTCTGCCAGGTTGCTGGGTGGGCATGGCCTAGTTGGCTTCTTGCACCAACACTGGAGGGGGGGCTTTTTGCCCTCCCTGGGCTTCAGAGGCTTTTTTTGAGCCTCCGGGAGGACGAAAACGGCCTCCCCAGGCTCCGGAGGCCCTCTGGAGGCATAACGGGCCTTTCTGAACTTCTGGTAGGCCTATTTTTTATCCTCCCCGAGCCTCCGTGTGCAACCTGCACTTACCTGCATTCAAAACGGGCTGCATGGGGACTCCTGGGAGGGACGGTGCGGGGGGGGGCTAGCCAGGAGTGGGATTTGGGGGTTCTCCAAACTGCACAGAATCTTAGCTAGAGGTTCTCCCAAACCCCTGCGAACCCCCAGCAGCCCACTCCTGCCTGTATGGGGGCAGCAAAAAGATACAGACAACTACCAGTAAGTCTCTTTGGTTTTCTGGATTTTTGCCCCCCAGCTAGAAATGCATAGAATGAATTAGAAGATTGAATAAAACCATACATAAGGAATTCATCCAGCATGGCCTTAAAGTGGGTAGATCCATCCTTCCCTAGAATAATACCATCATCCCCTCCCCTAATTGGAAATTGAGGGCTATGGATCAGGGATGAAATGTAAAATTTGTTACTACTGGTTCTGTGGGCATGGCTTGATGGTGGTGGTGGGGTAATGTGACTGGGTGGGTGTGGCCAACTTTTTTTTTTTTTTTTAACTTTTCAGAGCATTTTTTCTGCAAATGCAAAATAATGCTTTGAAAAGCCTCTGCCGATCAGGAACACAGTTGGGATCGTCAGAGCCTTTTCAAAGCATTTTGAAAACCACCTCTTCTGCTGAAGAGATTGCAGAAAAAAATGCTTTAAAAGTCTCTCTGACGATCCCAGCTGAGTTGCCTGATTGTCAGAGAGACTTTTCAAAGCATTTTTTAAAACGATCAGGCAACTCAGCTGGGAACGTCAGAGAGACTTTTAAAGCATTTTTTTCTGCCACCTCTTCCGGGGAAGAGGTGGTTCAAAAAATGCTTTGAAAAAGCTCTGAGATCCCAGCTGAGCCGCATGATCATCAGAGGCTTTTTTTTTACTTTTAAAAGCATTTTTTTGGTGGAAGAAGTTGTAGAAAAAATGCTTTTAAAAGTAAAAAGAAATGCCTCTGATGATCGTGCAGCTCAGCTGGGCATGGTGGGGGGGGGGGGCAGGGATTTTTGCTACCGGTTTGCTACCGAACCACCCGCCGCCATCGCTACTGGATTGGGCGATCCGGTCCAAACCGGGAGCATTTAACCCTTCTATGGATGTTGACAGAAGGCAAAAGGGAGTTCTCAAACAATCAGAGCTGCAAGCTAAACTGAAATCACTTAACCGCCCCCTCCTCACCACCCATTGGGTGCTTATGCAGAGAACAGAGTGGAATTAAGCCACCGAAACCTTCATATCTAATTTCTCCATGAAACCGTCCAAAATGGCTACCTCAGCTTTCACGTCCTGCAGTTATTGTCAAAGTATAACATTCTGAGTTCCTCAGTCAGCCTGGGTGACTATCAAGGAAATTGCTTTTTGGAGGGATTACTTCCAAAGATTTTTACATGGCTTCTCATTTGTACCATATATGAATAAAATAGTGCATAACATTCTAAACAAATAAAAGATAATTGGATGGCAGCATAGAATGGCAGCGGAACTGTGTTTTCTTTTTTTTAAAAAGAAGAATCAAGGTTAAGTTTGTGCTGACATATTTCCATAGCTGTTCCAGAATATAAATGACTTCTTCACTATCCATGACTCATTATCCTGAGATGGAGAAAGGTATAGGCTCTAGAGATTTGCCATGTATTTGTCAGATAAATATAAGATATTGCTGTCATCCATCTGGGTTGGCAATACAAATCCCAGAACCCTTAGCCCATAGAGCTAATAACAGGGCAGACAGAAGTGCATGGTACTATAATTGGAGATGCATTTCTGGAGGGCAACAGACCAGTGAAAGCTGCTGAAGACCCATTTGAGTTAAATTGTTTTCCACTTGCTGTGGTGTTAAGTCCTCTAACAAAGGCACAAATGCTTTCAGACAACTACATTGTCTGTTTATTTATAATGCCCAGGATACAAAAGAGCCATGAGCTTAAGCAGAATCAGCATTGGAAAAGAATGTTTAAAGCTTATTTTTAATTCAAGATCGATCTTTGCATATTTGCAAACAAGGCTGATTTAAAATCGTTCTGCCAGATTCAGGGTAACAGTGAAAGGAATAGAACTCTAGACAGGTTGGAACTGAGATTTTTGTTCATTACCTTGGACATATCACAGCTAGGTAAGGAATTATCCATCAGTTGGTAATAGCTTTCTTGTTGATTTAAATAGGAAACGAGAAAATGCTTTACGTAGAGAAGTCTCCATTTTTTGTGTTTCAGCCCCACACATGCTAATATTCTACTTAATGTATGGGCCAGTGGTGAAATCCAATTTTTTTTACTACCAGTTCTGTGGGTGTGGCTTGGTGGGTGTGCTGTGGCTTGGGTGTGGCTTGGTGGGCATGGCTTGGTGGGCATGGCAGGGGAAGGATAGTACCATTTCAGGGAAAGGATATTGCAAAATCCCCATTCCCACCCCACTCTGGGGCCAGCCAGAGGTGGTATTTGCTGGTTCTCTGAACTACTCAAAATTTCCACTACCAGTTCTCCAGAACCTCTCAGAACCTGCTGGATTTCACCCCTGATACGAGCCAAACAAAAACTCATATCAAATTAAGGCAAATACAGATAGTCCTCGACTTACGATCACAACTGAGCCCCAAATTTTGGTTGCTAAGTAGAAACGCTGTTAAGTGAATTTTGTCCCACTTTAAGACATTTCTTGTCACAGTTGTTAAGTGAATTACTGCACTTGTTAAGTTGGTATGCTGGTATGCTGGTTGTTAAGTGAATCTGTCCTCCCCATCGACTTTGCTTGTCAGAAGGTTGCAAAAGGAGATCACATGACCCTCGGACACTGCAGCCGTCATAAATATGAGTCAGTTGCCAAGCATCTGAATTTTGATCACGTGATCGTGGGGATGCTGCAATGATCGTGAGTGTGAAAAACAGTCATAAGTCACTTTTTTCCAAGGCTGTTGTAATTTTGAACAGTCACTAAACAAACTGTGGTAAATCGAGGACTCCCTGTAGTTTCAACCTGTGAAATGATTTTGGTCAAAGCCACGCAGCCTCCTTGCCTCACTGCAGGACTAGCCCATTAAATGTTTTCAGAGGACCTGTCCATTTGCCACTTCCTGTACATTGTCTGCCTACTGCTGAAGCAGCTCAAGGGTAGGAAATGGACAAATAGAATTCTGAAGAAAAGAAGAAAAAACTGTGACATAGTTGGATAACTTAATCCGACATTTGCCTTTTATGTTTATTATAATATTACAAATTGATCCTGGTATACGAATTGCTAGAAAGCAGACTGAAAAGGAGGGAAGTACAGGAATCATTTGATATTCTGTAGTGATTGCAAAAGGATTGGCTTTTTCATTACTTGCTTCATAGGATTGAGAGGGAGGGAGTGACTGGCCCAAGGTCAGAATAACAGACTTGGAAGGGACCTTGGAAGTCTTCTAGTCCAACTCCCTGCTCAGGCAGGAAACTAGTAATGGGATTCAGCCGGTTTGAGCTCATTGGGGCGAACCGGTTGTTAAAGTCTGGTTCTGCCCCTCCCCTCCCTGCCCCTTCAAGGAGTCCCCACCCTCCCCGTTTTGGCTCCCAGGAGGCTGCAGGGAGGTCCACTAGGCCCAAAATGGGGCACAGGGGAGTGCAGCATGCCCCCCTCCCTCAGCCTGTTTTTGCTCCCAAGGGGGTGCAGGAGGCCGAGTTCTGCCTGTCACACTCCCTGGTCATGCCCACCATGGCCACACCCACCGATCCGGTCATTAAGGCAGAAAACCGGTTGTTAGATTATTTGAATCCCACCACTGCAGGAAACCCTATACTATTTGAGACAAATGGTTGTCCTATCTTTTCTTAGGTGGACCTCTCACCTCACAATCAGGAGGCTATGGGTTTGATCCTAGGTAGAGGCAGATATTTCTCTCTTTGGGCACATTGAAAATGTATCTACTGAATATAACTCTGTATTGGTGACATGAAGGGCATCCGGCCAGTAAACATTCAGCTCCATTCAGTTGCCCAAACTCCACCCTGCAAGGGATTATGGGGTCGTTAAAAGGAGATGATGATGATGTCCCATCTCTTCTTAAAAACCTCCAATGTTAGGGCATCCACAACTTCTGGAGGCAAGTCGTTCCATTGATTAATTGTTCTAACTGTCAGGAAATTTCTCTTTAGTTCTTGGTTACTTCTCTTCTTGATTAGTTTCCATCCATTGCTTCTTGTCCTGCCTTCAGGTCAGCCAGCTTGCTTTGTGCTAAAGTGGGACTAGAATTCCCAGTCTCCTAGTTTAGTCCAACTCATGGGTGCATAGCACACTCAACACTCCTAAATGGTACTCAAGACATTTCCAGTTTTAATAATTTAACCATTTGTATATTCAAATGGCTCAAAATTCATGTGATTGATGAATCCTTAAAGGAAGGGGACATCATATGCAGTTTTCTGCCATTCAGTCTAACAGAATTCAGCTTGACGGCGTGCATCTTTTTCATCGGTATGGCCAGTTCTTTTTCCCTATTTTTTTGGAGGGCTTCTGTTGCCTATTAGTCATGCTTATTTTTCCATCACAGGAATCCTGTGCCAACTTCCACTCAAGAGTTTTCCCACGGTGAGTGATTTCATGTACTCTCAGCACTGTTTCTGGAAAGAATAAAATTAATGTGGAAATTTTTATTCAATGAAATTTCACAGCCAGGGACTTTTTGGTGCCAGCTTGTGTTAATTGCTTCATTGTATAACTGTCCAAATTAGATAACTAGGGGACTTAGTTTTCTACCTCCCATATGAGCACATTCTGCATTACTATTTTTCATAAATTCTGGAATCAGCAAACTGCCCGTTAATTGCTTGAACTACTCCCAAAATATATATCTTTTAAAATTGTGTAGTTACTTGTTTTGTTTTAACTTCATTCAGTCAATAACTCTGATACACAAATATACACAGAGAGATAATATTATGCAAAAGGCTTAGGCCACCATTAGATTTGTTCTTGTAGCAATGGTCCAATGACTATATATAATTATGACTCTGGTATTAGAATACAGTCTGAAAATACAGGAAATTTGTATGTAGTATTCAAAAAGAGCAAAAAGCAGGAAAAACAGCTTCCATAGGCTAAGGTGTCAAGTATTTAGTGTGACCTCCCCTTATAGTGGAGCAACAGCAGACACCTGGCTCCCGTAAACCTAAATAGAAAGAAACCCAAAGTACTGTCATTGCTAACCCCTGTATGGGTCTTACTATGTCATGCCAAAATAATTGCTGTGCAAAAAGGTCTATTATATCAGTTTTGTGCAAGGCATGCTTGAGCATTGCATACAATACATACACACATTGTATGAGTGGAAGTCAGTGGAAGCTTGCTAAGAAGATCAGCTTTCAATCACACCATTCCAGTCAAAATGCCAAAGTTCACAGAATGCTACAGATGTAAAATCATACATAGCCACTTTCAAAGGGAAATCAACAAGCAAACAGGCTGTTCAGGATGTGATACTCAACACCAAAAAATAATTATGGATGGCCTATACTACTGATGGCTAACCTTTCCCAGACCGAGTGCCCAAAGGGTGCGAATGTGTGTGTGCCCCCACAAATGCCAAAATGCAATGCCTGCATGGCCCCTGGGCATGTGCGCCACCCTGTGGATGCATGCCCACCCCCGCACATGCACTGCCCCGTACATGCATGGACGCCCCCCCCATATGCCCCCGACGCATGTGCATGCACCCCCTGCATGCGCCCCACTCACAGAGACCCAAAGACCAGCTGGCCAGCAGGAGGTGCGTATACGTGCGCTTGCCCACACGTGGCAGAGCTGAACTGGGGCAATGGCTCGCATGCCAACAGAGAGGGTGGCACGTGCTATGCATGCCACCATCATGGGACTATACCCATACCCATACATATACAATCTCAATACAGCTAATCCTCGACTTACAACCACAATGGAACCCAACATTACTGTTGCTAAATGAAACATTTATTTTGTGCAGGATAGGACTTTGACACTTGCCAGGCCCCATTCACCGCCTTTCCAGCTGGCTTACAGTCTCTGAGAGATGAACTTGGAGTAGAAACCTCTGTACATTATGAGGAGCTTCTGAGTCTCCACATTGACAGCTCCATGTCCTGTTTTGGCCAGCTCACTATACTGGCAAGTTACTGATGACTAGCAAGGCATATGTGTTGATGGCATGGATTTTGTTCTTCCCATTGAGCTGGCTCTTCAGGACCTAACTTATTCTTAGTGGTACTTGGATATTGCTGTCTTCCTTGCCTCCTCCTCCTCCTCCTCATGGGTCCCACCTGACCAGTAGTGGGTTCCACTTACTTTTGGTACTGGGAGCGCAAGTGCACAGACCTTCTGCGTATGTTCATGATGACATCCGGGTGGGTGGGCGGAGCCTCCCTCCACTGCTACCAATGGTTCACCCAAACTGTGGCAAACCGGTAGAAATCCACCACTGCACCTGACTGTGGGATACTGAGGTAGTTGTATCTGGTCCAGGGGTGGGCTTCAAAAATTTTTGCAAGGGGTTCTCTGCCCTGTTGCTGGGTGAGCATGGCTATGGTGGGTGTGGCCTACTCAGCCTCCTGCATCACAGCAGAGGGGGTGTTTTTGCCCTCCCTGGGCTCCGCTGGCTTTCCTTGAGCCTCCGGGAAGGTAAAAACAGTCTACCCTGGCTCCGGAGGCCCTCTGGAGGTCAGAAACAGGCCCATTTCCAGCCTTCCTGAACTTCCGGTAGGCCTGTTTTTTTCCCTCCCTGACCCTCCATGCGCGCCCTGCACTTATCTGCATCCAAAATGGGCCACATGGAGGCTCCTGGGAGGGGAGGGGCAGGGTGGGCGGGGCAGGGTCAGCGAGGAGTGGGATTTGGGGATTCTCTGAACTGCACAGACTCTTAGCTAAAGGTTCTCCCGAACCCCTGCGAATCTCCAGCAGCCCACCCCTGATCTGGTCTGTATTTCTACCATGTGGAAACCTTTTCCCTACAATCATGCAAGATGAAATTAATGTGCCCTGATGAACAAATTCATTACATAAGTCTTCTTTAACTGGTCACTTAAAGCCAGTTCATTCCAGTCCACATCTCTAGAACAAAACTGAAATGCCACTATTATCCTGCTGTATTGTGTGCTTGACAATTAATTGATTGTGTGCCATCATATCTCGTTGTTCAGTGTAGATCTAATATATTGTTCTTCTCTCTTTATCTGCATTGTATAATGTAGATTCTTCCTTAGTTGGAATGCAGTGATTGTCTATTAATACATAAAGTCCCTATTTATTAGACATATAGGGACATAGGTTTTGAATTCAGTGCAGGCATTATAATGTTCACGTTTTATTTCAACATCAGGAGCACTGCCTTTTACCCTGACTCCTCACAACATTCCCTGTTCTCAAATGCTTCAGCGCTTTGGCGTCCACTCAAACATAACCTGTTCAAATGAATTAACTGCATTCTCCTTGGTGGGGTGAACTGACCAGCTGTCACTATGGCTGAGATGAAAGGGTGATGTGTCTTTTGTGATATTATACTTGGTTCTGAGATTGGTACCGGGTCAACTGCGCTCACTGAACTAGCTGAAACTGAACATGTGGTCTTTTCTACATGAATGGCACACTGTACTTCTGTCACACACTTCTGTGTATGAGTAACTTCAACGTCACCTGCACCAGAGAGCTTCAGAGTATTGCCTAATTTATCTCCAGAGCAGTTTAGAATTTAGATACCAGCCTGACGTTATCCTAGTTTCATTTGGCTCTTGTGTGTATGTGCATGTGTATGTGTATGTGTGTGTTTGAGCCAGTTTATCTGCAGTTTTCTTGGCACAGATTTTTGAACATGATTTGCCACTGCTGTCTTCATAGAGCTGAGAGAGAGCGACTGGCTCAAGGTCATCCAGCTAGCTGGCTCCATGCCTAGGTCAGGACTAGAACTCAAAGTCTCCTGGTTTCTTCCCACAGCAGATATTTTCTGGTTTTGTGGCCCACAAACTGGAAAGCAGCTTGAATTAAAAGGAGTCTTCATTATGCACACATGACTCTAAAGCTCTGGGTTGCTTTGAATCTTCCATTTTGCAGAGCTTCGTCTGAGTGGGTTATAAATTTGCACAGATCTGCCTTTGCATTCTTTGCATATATTTTATAAGGATCTGTTTATGGGAAAAAATAACTCATTGTCCAGGTTTAGTGTCATTTTGATTCCTTCCATACCGCAGGTGAAGCAATCCTGACTTACATCCAAAGACACTGGGATAGTCAGTTTACAAATATTTTCTCTTTCCTTTTCCCACAGCCCTAGCTTTACTTTTTTTCTTTTTCTTTTTTTCTTTTCTTTTTCTTTTTCTTTTTCTTTTTTGCCATTTTGTGGAAGGAATCTAAAAAGCAGAAACGTTTTCAGGGGGATTTCTGCATTTGTACAACCTCCAGCTCTGTAGGCACATCAGCTTTAACTGTCCTTTAATGTGCATTAGTGCGCAGTAATGTGCTTGAAAAGAAATTCTGAATGTCATTAGCACATGCTATGGGTTTAATAAAATAGTGTTTTAATTCTGCACTTATTTTTAAAAGCATCATTCATGCACACCAGAGCACAGCATGGTTTTCTTTTCTTTTTAAAGGAAGACAACGTGCAAAGCAATCCCAATCAAAAATGACTGACAGATACAAATTGAGTTGAAGATTCAAAAAAGCCAATCTGCTGACAAGATTGGCAACAGGAGTAACTTTGGCAGGGAAGAGACATATTCAGCCCAAGGGCTACAGTTGCAGTGCACAAAGCCTGTTCAGGTTTAAATCTTCTAGTGGAGTCCCTGCTGGCAAGAAGATTTGAAATGATTTTACGGTCACCAGTTGGGAACATCTGCCTACATCTGCATAAAACTGGCATAAGCAAAAAAACAACAACCTACCAGCAGGTTCTGCATCCCCCTACTAATATAGCAAAAGTAAATTTTCCTTTCAGTCAGGCTTAACTCTTTATGATTTCACAAACATCGCCCTTTAGTTTTCTTAGCTAGAAGATAGAAATGGTTTGTTATGGAGAAGACAGAAGTATTACAGAATTGCAGAGTTGGACAGGACTTTGGTGTCTTCTAGTCCAACTGCTCTGCTAAAGGCAGGAGATCCATTACTATTTTGGACAAATGACTGTCCAATCTCTTCTTGAAAACCTCCAGTGATGGAGCAACCACAGGTGGAGAAACACTGCTTAGAACACAGAATCATAAGGTTTTAAGGATCTTGGAGGTCTTCTAGTCCATCTCCTGCTTAAGCAGGAGACCCTGCATCATTATGATGAAATGACTGTCCAGTCTCTTCTTGACAACCTCCAGTGATGGACCACCCAGAACTTCTGAAGACAAGCCATTCCACTGATTAATTATTCTCACTGTAGTTTGTCAAGAATGTTTTTTTCTAATTTTCCTGTCTAGGCTAAGCCCAGGAATTTTCTAATGATTTCACATTTAAATACTAACCTGTTCAGGCATTTTGAGACCAATCGAGATGATGGTGGTTGGGGAATTCTGGGAGTTGAAGGTCTCTTAAACTTGCCAAGGTTAAGAAACACTAATCTAGATGGTATAGTCTAGCTCAACTAGACTAGTCTCAATAGTCTAGTGTCAAACTCAATTTCATTCAGGGCTGCATCAGACATGTGTTTGACCTCTGGGAAGACATGGTGAGCGTGGCCAGATCAATGCCACTTGTGTTGGGGATGCCTGTGGTGGCCCGAGCACTGTGCCAGAGATAATGGGGTCCTGAGCTCCATTTTGAACTGCAATGGCCTCCTGCAACCCTCTGCCAGCGAAAATGGAGCCTGGGAGCCCCCCCCCCAAGCTCTGTTTTCACTGGCAGAGACACCATGGACCAGTACTTTGCTTTTCCAAGGTGGCCGTACAAGCCAGATCTAAGCACCTCACAGGCCAGATCTGGCCCATGGACCTTGAGTTTGACGCCTCTGAAATAAATGGAAAAATCCCATTAGAGGGTAAAGCTACTTAGGGTTAGGGTTACATCCCCATGAACTCGTAGAGAAAAATGGATGTTGCCCATGAATTTGCAGCAAATCAGTATGCTGACTTTTTCAGTCAGGCTTTTCTACCTTTCCAGGTAAAATACATGGAGAAATCCCATGGGAGGGAAAAACCACTTAGGGTTAGAGTTCGGTCCCCATGAATTCATAGAGCAAAATAGATGCCGCTAATGAATTTGCAGACCATAGTTATGCTTAGAAGGGTGCTGAATTTTTCAGCCAGGCTTTACTAACCAGAGCAATGCACTGCAAATTCATTGGCAACATCCATTTGCTCTGCAACTTCATGTGGACCTAATCCTAATCCTAAATGGGTTTACCCTCCAATGGGAGTTTTCCATGTATTTTACCTGGAAAGGTAGAAAAGCCTGACTGAAAAAAATCAGCACCCTCCTAAGCATCCATTTGGCTCCTTGTCTGAGCTCTGTTTCTGCTGTTCATCCTGCTTTCTGTTCCCCCCCTACCTGCGGGCCTTACTAATTCTGGAAAGCCTTGCCTAGGCTGACTCTGCCCTTCCCCAGTTTTCTCCAAGGCCAGCTGAGCTGCCCTCTCAACTGCTGTCAGTTATTGTTCCAGCTCATCTCCCCCCGCGGATTCAGACTCCAATGGGGGCATGACAAAAGGTAGAACAGCCTGACTGAAAAAGTTAGCACCTTCCCAAGCATATTGATGCACTGCAAATTCATTAGTGACGTCCATTTTGCTCTATGACTTCATGAGGAGCTAACCTTAACCCTAAGTAAGTAAGTTTACCATCCAATGGGATTTTTCCCATTGGATTTTTCCATGTATTTTATCTGGAAATATAGAAAAGCCTGAGTGAAAAAGTCAGCACCCTCCTAAGCATAACTACTGGCTGCGAATTCATTGGCAACATCCGTTTGGCTCTGTCTTTATGTGGACCTAACCCTAACTCTTAGTGGGTTTACCCTCCAATGGGATTTCTCCAAGCAGCCCATTTGTATGATAAGTCCAATGTATACTGAGATTATGAGATTAGTTCCTGTTGAGATACTGACTTCCTAGATAACGCCATATTGAATTCTTCAACAAGAGAGTTTCATGAAGTCAATTAGCAGTACATTTCCCTCAAATTGTTTGGAAGCCTTGCCTTGTTTCCCTTTTATTTTGTGCAGAGGAAAGTGCATTGTATTTTTTAACTTTTAATATTAAAAAATTGAAGGATCAAATTTCTTTAAATGTGGCATATGAAAAGAGAAATTAAATAATCAGTACAGTAATAAAGTGTTCTAATTTATGGTCTTTTGTTTAATTACCTTCATGTATCAGATATTGAAAGCTTGAATGAGTTACACTTGTTTCAAATTACCTGGTTTACTATGTACTAGGAAAATGAAATATACACATTTGCAGTTGTTTTAATACTTGGAACAACAATAGGATGGCTCATCCCTACATTTATTTAAAGAAGCAGATAATGCCTTTTGTCCCTTAGAATTTGTTCCAGCTTAAATACAGCATGCTTTTCATTGGGAAAGCTTTTAAAACTATATCCAAACTTATTCATGTTCACTGGAATAGGCAAAACAAAGTCATTTGATGTAGCTGAATTTTCAAAGCAAATATTCAAAATTCTATTTTATGTATTTTTATCTCACCTTTATTATTTTTAAACATATCAAGATGGTGAGCTAACATTCTTGTTTTCCATACAACAACTCTATGAGGTGGTTTGGGCTGAGAGAGAATAACTAGCTGGCTGCCATGCCTAGGGCAGGACTAGAACTCACTATCTCCTGCTTTCTAACTTGATTCCTTAACCACTAGATGAAAGTGGCTTTAAAAATGGTGGCTCAGCAGATTAAAAAAGCATTGTAATTAAACACCAGCTGTCTGCAATTACTGTGTTCGAAACTCACCAGGCTCAAGGTTGACTCAGCCTTCCATCCTTTCTAAGGTAGGTAAATTGAGGACCCAGTTTGTGGGGGCAATAAGCTGACTTTGTATAAATATACAAAAGTATGAAGGCTATTGCTTAACGCATTGTAAGCCGCCCTGAGTCTCCGGAGAAGGGCGGCATATAAATCAAATTAAAAAAAAATAAAAATAAAAATAAAAATAAAATAAAATAAAAAAACAAATGGTGAAATTTAACCCTCCAGAATCAGGCTAATTGCAACATATTTTTAATAGGGTGTGGTAGCAAAAGACATGGTAGGTATCTGTTGGATAGATGTAAAGATAAATTTTAAAAAATCTAGTCATAGAACATTCTTTTGATTATGAGGTGGTTTGCCAGCAGGAATGACATATAAAGCTCAGAAATTATCCAGTGGCTGAAAGGAAACAGAGAAATTACAGAGAAAGGGAAGGAAAAACAAAAGTATTATTAAATGAATATCTCAGTAGCCCTAACACTCAGTTTATGGTTCTGCCAGACACCTGATGATTTTTCTTTTAAACTATTTTCTTAGAACAAGAATGTGATGAATCTACAGTACATTAAAAATAATTTATAATGATGATTTCCAATTTACTGGATCTATGAAAGTGGCAGTCCGCATGATGCTTTAGGCTTACAGCACATGAATTTTCATTAATATGCATGAAAAGCAGAATGCATCCATTACCCAACTATAGGAGTGGGAACTATTTTGTTTGATTTGTGCTTTTAATTGAAACAAATTTGCATTTTCCAAACTAATCTACCTATTGGAACACAAATCTTGTCTGGATTCTGTATGTTTCGGAATATTGCGATGCAGTTATCAACTCAAAATTCTGTATAAAGCTCTATCTAGCAGGAAAATTATGATACAAGTTACTTACATTAGGGAAATCTGTGTGTGTGTGTGTATGTGTGTGTGTGTGTGTGTGTGTGTGAGAGAGAGAGAGAGAGAGAGAGAGAGAGAGAGAGAGAGAGAGAGAGAGAGAGAGAGAGAGAGATACTACAGTTACTAAAAAACCTGTTTTGGTTCAATGGTTATTCTTTTGCCAGAATTCAAATGTAAATGCTGCTAACAACAACAAAAAACCTGCTGAAAATGGTGGTACATGACCACAGGATGCTGCAAACAGCCATAAATGCAAACCAATTCCCAAGCAATGAGAATCTGATCATGTGAGTTCAGGTTCTGTGTGTGTACAGCCATCAGAACTCTAGAAAATAGTTCATAAGCTGCTCTAGGGAGGTCCACCATAACTTCAAACTTTGCTAAGCAACTGGTCATTAAGCGAGGACTACTTTTATTTATTTAAAGCTATGTTTGTGTGTGTGTACATCTCAGATTGTTGCCAGATCAGGGGAAAAAAATCAGAATATGAATATGGGTACGGATACAGAATGATCTTTAAATGAAAGGAAGAATAAATCTGGAAAACTGACAGTGTTTCTACCAAACGTCAGTAGCAGAATTTAGAGAGATCCTTCCTAGAAAAAAATCAAAGCCATTGTGATAGATATTTACTGATTTATGAAGGAACTGAGACTATAAAAGAAGATAGGTTGGATCATATGCTGTACAGCATAGACATGATGAATTCTTTATTTTGGAAGAAGAGGCTGTGTTAAATTAAACCATGTTTCCTCCTACTTTTCTTTCATTCTGCTTCCACTATGGCACAGTTCTTTTCAGAAATAACTGGAAGGAAAGGAAAAGAGATACAATGGCAGCAAAGGTAGCCACAGTTTCAAGTTATGCCAATGTGACACCGCTTTGTTTGTTCAGGATCTGTAGAAGGGATGAAATTCAACAGGTTCTGATAGGTTCTGGAGAACTGGTAACGGAAATTTTGAGTAATTCGGAGAACCAGCAAATACCACCTCTCACTGGCTCCAGAGTGGGGCGGGAATGGGGATTTTGCAGTATCCTTCCCCAGGAGTGGGGAGGGAATGGGAATTTTGCAGTATCCTTCCCCTGGAGTGGGATGGGAATGGAGATTTCGCAGTATCCTTCCCCTGGAGTGGGGTGGGAATGGAGATTTTGCAGTATCCTTCCCCAGGAGTTGGGTGGGAATGAAGATTTTGCAGTATCCTTCCCCTGGAGTGGGATGGGAATGGAGATTTTGCAGTATCCTTCCCCTGCCACATCTACCAAGCCACACCACGCCCACCAAGCCACGCCCACAGAACCGGTAGTTAAAAAATTTGAATTCCACCACTGATACATAGCCTTTTGCCATGATGTGGCTATTTTTAAATTAAAACCAGTTTGGTTTAGTGATTAAGGCATCAGGCTAGAAAATGGGAGGCTGTGAATTCAAGCCCCACCTTAGCCATGAAAGCCAGCTGAGTGACTTTGGGCCAGTTACTTTTTCTCAGGCCAATCTACCTCACAGGGTTGTTGTTATGGGGAAAACAGGAGAAATAAGGTCTGCTGGATATGTTTGCTGCCTTACATTATTTCTAAAAATAATAAAGGCTAGATACAAATTATAAATATATAAATGACTCATGTTACAGTCGTTTGAAAGCATTTCTATATTTTGTTATTTTCATCAGGTGCTTCTCCTAAGCCGATAACTTTTCATTATCAGCAAACTAACAATTTCTAAAGATGTTTGAGGTAATACTCGGTCTTAATGCTCCCTTGAGAGCCTCAAAGTAGCAAAAAGGAAATGATGAAAAATGTGTTACTGTATTAAAAGCAAACACACAAATGAGACAAAATGGCTGCATTTGGGACATCGCTAATAAACAGAGGGAAACATTTGGAACAATAATTTGGAACAATAATTTCAATATAAACTATTACTAGGAGCAAATTTTCATTTAATCTACTTGAATCCCAAAGCTGCCATATTTAGCTGAAAGGAAGATAACTGAAATTCAAGTTTTCCAACTAAAAGGGAGTGATGGCTCAGCAGTTAAAAAAGCTGACAGGCTGGATTTTAGACCCAAGGGCCACACAATACGGTGAGTTCCCATTACCTGCTCCAACTCCTGTCCAGGTTCCTGCCCACCTTACTGCACAGACCGCTGACAGGCCACAACACTAGCAGTTTGAAAGCCGGCAAATGAGAATGGATAAATAAGTATCATTCACTAGGAAGGAAGTAGCATTCTGTGGGCTTTTTGCTGTCTACATGACCACGGAAGCGTGCATGGACAACACTGGCTCCCACGGCTAAGAAATGGAGATGAACACTTCCCCCTCCAGAGTCGGACACGACTGTGCAGGGGAATCCATTACCTTTACCTTTTTTTTTTTACCAACTAAAAGAAATATTAGACAATTTTTTTTAAAAAGTGATCTGTGACTTGTAGTAGTGCTATATGTGTCCTGGGGGAGGGAGGGGGATGAAATTTGGAGTAATGGGAATGACAAAACAAGCAGCCTTTTGTGGCTCCTAAAAAAGTGACCAGAAACTACTTGTGTATTTCAGGCCCAGCCCAACTTGATGGGTAGAGTTGCCAGGTGTCCATTATCTGAGCGGACAGTCCACTTTTTTCACATTATGTTCACTATTTTTTTTCACAAAATAGTGGACATTTTTTTTATTCAAAAGCTTTATGATGAAATGGTACGTAATCTAAAGCTGTACAGTCTAAGAGAATAAGGATAGGAGAATCGCGTTTTGTCTTTTTTTTTTCATAAGTTAGAATGAGACAAAGATCGAATATCCATTGAACTCGATTCTCTGAAAAAATTAATGATGAGATTAAAATAAAAATATATTATAAAATTATGTACAGTTCACATTTTTAAAATGTATTGTAGCTTGTGTCGACTGACCTAAATGGCGTCGAGTGATGAGAGTGACAGTGGCGAGATTTTTGCATGTGATCTTCACATTATCATGTATAAGCTGCATGATTCTTTGCAAAAAAAATACAATGAGCAGTTTTTTGGAATGAAAGTTTTATTTGCCTTACGTAAAAAACATTTGCCTGAGAATGCCGTGCAAAAGTTCAAGAAAGAAGCCATCAACGTGTATCAAGGAGCCATTGCGTACCTAGGAAAGTGGTATAATTTCACTGATTCAGTATATGAGATGCTAAATTGTTTCAATCTAATTGATCGCAATAATCCTCCAATTTTAGAAGAAATAACAAACATCTGGTTATTATTACCATGGCGAGAAGAATTTCCACCCAACACTCTCTTCGATGAAATTTCTGCCTTAGAAGAAGTTTATGTTCATCTGCAGGGCGATTCATATATTTTTCGTATATTTTTTAATATTTCTCAACCTTGTACTGAAATTAAAGAATTATTCCTTAAACACAAAGAATTGATCAAAGTTGCGCAGTCAAATAAAAAATACACACGACAGCAAAGTAAAATGTAATTTAATATTTTACATATTATTATAATATATTTGATGTTTTGAATTTTAAGTAAAGTTTTGAAGTGATTATTTTAATACGTGTTAAAATGTTTGTAAGAAAATATATAATTTAATTGTAATTTTTTTTAATTTTTTTACTACTTAACCCCCTCCCCCCCCCCAGCTTGTCCGCTATTTTTTTGGAAGCAGATCTGGCAACCCTATTGATGGGTCAAAAAGATGCTGTAGACAGAGTTGGGGTGGTGGTGGAGTTAAGCCTGCCATCAGTTTAGAGTCCTTGTGTCCTACAAGCACTCTATGTCCAACTATCCTGAATTCTATTGATCCTTATTTGGTGCCAATTTAGCAATGACTCTTAGTTCGTTCATTCGTTCGTTCGTTCGTTCATTCATTCTTATTCTTATTAATTGATTGATTGATTGATTGATTGATTGATTAATGTTCTTTCTGCACAAACTCAGAAAGCTCAAACTGCCCAAAGAGATGCTGATTCAGTTCTACAGAGGAAATATTGAGTCTGTCATCTGCATCTCCATAACTGTCTGGTTTGGCTCTGTAACCAAACAAGACAAACACAGACTTCAACGGATAATTAGAACTGCAGAAAAATAATTGCTACCAACCTGCCTTCCATTGAGGATCTGTATACTGCACGAATCAAAACGAGGGCTATGAAAATATCTACAGACCCCTCACATCCTGGACATAAATTGTTTCAACTCCTACCCTCAAAACGACGCTATAGAGCCGTGATTGTGAACCTATGGCATGGGTGCCACAGGTGGCACGTGGAGCCATATTGGTGGGCATGTGAGTGTTGCCCTAGCTCAGCTCCAGCGTGCATGCGTGCACCGGCCAACTGATTTTCAGTACTTCCGGTTCCACTGGAAGTTAGGAAACTGGCTGTTTCTGGCCTCCGGAAGGTCTCCGGGGAGATGGTATGAAGGCTATTGCTTAACGCATTGTAAGCCGCCCTGAGTCTCCGGAGAAGGGCGGCATATAATTAATTTTTTTTAAAAAATGGGGAAGGCTGTTTTTATTTATTTATTTATTTATTTGGCCTCCCCAGGCTCCTAGAAAGCCTCTGGAGCCTGGGGAGGGGAAAAAATGGGCCTACCGGGCCCACCGTGCCATCACGTGCCAAAAGCAGGGGAAAGTGGGGAGGTCACATGCGCATGCGCGGGAGGACGGGGCACATTGAATTATGGATGTGGACACATGTACCTGTGACCCACCACGCTCCCCCTGCTTTTGGCATGCTACGGCAAAAAGGTTAGCCATCACTGCTATAGAGCATTGCACACCAGAACAACTAGACACAAGGACAGTTTTTCCCCCACATGCCATCACTCTGCTTAATAACTAATTCCCACAACAATGTCAAATAATTTACTAAGATTGTATTACTATTATTCTTCTCTTCCTTTCTAGTATCTATCTCTTCCCACTTATTACTATAACCTTGTTGCTTGTATCTTTCAATTATATTGTTTTTATTTGTTTCCTAGTACAATTTGATAGCGTATTAGTAATCTTGACTACCACTAAGTGTTGTATCTTTTTATTCTTGATTAATGTATTTTATTCCCCTTATGTACACTGAGAGCATATACACCAAAGACAAATTCCTTGTGTGTCCAATCACACTTGGCCAAAAAATTTCTATTCTATTCTATTCTATTCTATTCTATTCTATTCTATTCTATTCTATTCTATTCTATTCTATTCTATTCTATTCTATTCTATTCTATTCTATTGTACCAGATTCTTATGTATAGGCTTGAATAAATTCATGCTGCAATTTAGGAATGTTCCTGATTCTTTGCGCCTCATAGGTGTCATATTAACTAGTTTCTAAACAACCCAAAGAAACACGAAGAAGGCTGACTTCACTCTGTTATAGTACAGCTTACTTTATTTATTGAGACCTGCATATCTGGTAAAATTGCTTCTCAATCAATAATACGGGAAGTACTATTAGTTCACTGCTGATGATTCCCTTGATCCCAATGCCAACCTAAAAATTCATTTTGAAAAATAGCCAAATCAAAGCTGATCATGAATTCAAGAAGAAACACTATCATCTCATGAAATTTAGCCATTCTGTGCAATTTGGGAAATTTTAATGACTGTAAATGTGTTTTTTGGTTTAATTTTGATATCGCCTAAGTTCTGATTGTTTTAAACTCAACCCTCCAAGTGTGGGGGAAGGGAGAAACTTACTCAGGCAGCCCCAAGAAATTTCTCTTAGACCTTAATGTTTGTGCTGCATCTCCAACCTTCTTATGTGACCTGAGAAAAAAGAATATATATTTCAATAGGATTTAGGCATTTCTTTAACTTGACACTGTTACTGTGTCAATGTCTTTTCCAGTAGTGGGATTCAAAAATTTTCACTACAGGTTCTGTGGGTGTGGCTTGGGAGGCATGGCATGGCTTGGTGGACATGGCAGGGGAAGGATATTGTAAAATCTCCATTCCCCCCCCCACTCCAGGGGAAAGTTACTGCAAAATCCCCATTTCCTCTCGATCAGCTGGGGCTCGGGAGGCAGAGAATAGATGGGGGCAGGGCCAGTCAGAGGTGGTATTTACCGGTTCTCTGAACTACTCAAAATTTCCACTACCAGTTCTCCAGACTGGTCAGAACCTGTTGAATACCACCTCTGGTCTTTTCCCTCTAAAGTTTCATTTAAAGGCTGTTTTGAGAGTTCCTGAATGAAACTTTTCTGTAAGAAATTAAAAGTGATAACATTTCTGGATGGTAACACCAAAAGTGTTGTGGATTCGGATCCAGAATTTTCTTGTTACATAAGCCTACTCCAAAACTTTAAAACTGGCTCATTTTTTTTCTAGAAAGTTTGTAAAGTTTTATTTTTCCTTTTCCAAGTGGTACATTTCTAAACCCCTCTCAACTGTCTATATATGCGTGTGTAGATTTATAGTTTATAGCCATTGCTTCCAACAAGTATAAAATGATTTCCAGTCTCTATAAGTCTTTAGGAAAAAAAGTACATCAAATAAATGTACAAATAAATATTTAAGTTTATGGCATTGTTGTGACAGTTCATCTGTTGACTAATGGGATTTTAGGTGCTCCTTTCCAAAAACCCCATGCTTGATTTTTCTTTGTAAGATAGTCAGCAAATCAAAACTGTTGCCTTGAAATCAATGTTTGTAAAAGAAACATGTTGCCACTTCTAAAAGAAAGAGATTATGCAACATCCAAGTGAAGAGAAGACCCCCCCTCCTTCAAAAAGCAGAAAAATAGTCTGGCTTGTCTATTATACCAATATCACAAAAACAAAAACCCAAAGGAGAAACTTCTGGTAGTTACAAAAAGGTACAATTGTCAGCATTGCAAAGTAACATCTTCCATATTTGCTTTTTTATTCTATACTCCATGGATGCCACCATCACTAATAATGATATTCTTTCATCTTAAAGTTTACAGAATTATTATGACATAAACATTAACAGATTAGAGAAGATTTTACTAGATGCATCAATCATCTACAATATTATTATAGGAAATGCAGGTAGCAATAGAGGGCATCCTTTCCTCCCGCCTCAAATTTAGGGAGACTAAAATGTAAGAGGTGACCATTAGTGGGTTCCTCCTGTTCGTCCTGGTTCTGCCGAGCCAGTAGTGATGACAGATATGATGTCACTGAACTGGTTCTGCCTCCCTGCCCCCTCCCGTGTTATTCTTACTTTTTATTTGGCCCCACCCCCAATCTATTGCTGTCTCTTGAGTCCCAGCTGATTGGCTAGAAGGAAAAAACCTGTTTAAACTTTTGCCTTGGGGCTTCAAAGGGCCGCCCTACAGCTGATCAGTGTTAAAAAGCAGTGTGGTGGTAGACCGATGCCTCCTAAAACAAATGAGTAGACCGGTGCCTGCAAAAATAAATGGGTAGATTGGTACAGCTCTGCAAGCAGTTAAAAGCCTGTTAGACCAATACCTCTGCTAAATCCTAAATAATTGTCACATGACCATCAAGCCATGCCCACAAAATAAGCCACACCCACAGAACTGGTAGTAAAAAATTTTAGAACCCACCCCTGGAGGTAACCAACATATCATTGCAAAATCATAACTGACTGATTTATCCACAACGCATCCACTGGGATCATGTTTTCTTTCTAGGAACACTATGTTATTTAATCTCAGTAGGAGACCAAACCCAGAGCACTCATTATTCCTAAACTGAAAGGAATCTATTTTGCAGATACATTTCAGTTCAGCAAAAATTGTTATCAGAAGTTTGCTTTGATGTCTTCCTTTTTTTAAAAAAATGATACATGAGTTTT
Organism: Masticophis lateralis; assembly: GCA_030761175.1. Lineage (NCBI taxonomy): Eukaryota > Metazoa > Chordata > Lepidosauria > Squamata > Colubridae > Masticophis > Masticophis lateralis. The sequence continues at coordinate 199,588,033 of JAUDYJ010000002.1, forward strand.
AAGGTCACTGGCCATGTATCCTTGAAGAGCCAGGTGTTTTTCTATGGGTTTCTGAATTCTGACATTTTTGAAATCAAATGTGCTTGTGTTTGTGTATGTGCCGAGTTGAAAACCAAGAACTTGTATTACCAGAACACAACATATATCACATTGAAAGCAGAGCTGATGAATGAACCCTTGCGGCTGTAGTTGGTATTATTAGGATACGTGATACATTATGACCACAGAACTGGCACTGGGTTTATTACAAGGATTAGTTCCTTCCCAAGAGTCTCTATGCTTACGAATGCTCTTGCTCACACATACATGCATACTCACCTTTATAATCATACCTGAAAGATAGACAATTCTGTTGCAAAACTACAGATGCTACATACTGCAAATAAACGACTAAAAGTTATCTGAAGAGATTTCAAAGCACAGGTATTTATACACCTCCTTCCTTGCTAAGCAGGTAGCGTTCTGTTTATATTTTCCATTAAATATCAGAGGTTCCTGGTCCTGTCAGTCAGCATGATATCTTCATAAGTGTTCATTGGAATTAGTGGTGGGATGCTGCCGGTTCGGGCAAACTGATAATTCCAACAATCAGCTGGCCCCGTCCACCCACCCCACCCTATTCTGTCCTATATTTCCTTCTTTATGGCTCAGTTGATTCACGTGGCACAGCTGATTTTTGCACCTCCACTGTTCTACTTACTGGGGCTGCCATAGAAGGTAAGCAGCTGAGCTTCAAATTGCTATATTTTGAATGCTGCGTGCATGCGTGTTAGGCGTACGCTCACAGAACCGGTTGTTAAACCGGTTGCAGCCTACCCTCCCCCCTTTAAGATACATTTATTTGTAGTGAAAAGCTCTAGCAGGAACAAGAAAACCACTGTAACTTAAAACATTTATCACCTATTAATTTCCAGGCCAAGAATCTTTAATGCTACCAAATAAATGTTACTATACTACTCTATCAAAACTTTTTCTGTAAGATTGGTTGCACTGGTTCTGCAAATAGGTCCCTCTGGTATTGTATGTCCAAAATTAATTCTGGAATTTTTGTTGTTCTTGGAAATGGTGTTTCTCTAGAAACTGCAGTTTTGAGCACTGGCCATTACGATGCTGTAGTTACAAAAGCCAAATGCAATAGAGTAAAAATCAAATGACACAAATGTTTGCTACTAAAGACCCAGATTTACACCCCTAAAAATATAAAAAACCTAACTAATAGAAATTTACCATTCATTTTTTGAGTGATAGTTATTGTACTGTCTGTTCAATAAATTACTTTATCTTCGCAATCACTGTGCATTTATTATAATAAGAAGCAGCTGTAAGCATAGAAATCCTGAAGATAGACGTCTAGTTAGTACCAGTTTGTACATAGATGGCCAGGAGTTAGTTACACAGATTAATACATAATTCTATGTATTTAAATGTATTCTAAAATCTATCTGTTTAAAGCTAGCTAGCTTCCAACAAGCAAAACCAATGTGGGTAAGCTGGATTTAAAGGTATGATTCACTTAACATTCTGGGGATAAAGTCCAACATAAAACAAACCAAAACTGGAAAATTCTAGGGGGGAAAATATCTAAGAAGTTGGAGGACAGATTTCCCAGTACAGTGTTTACACATACTTATTATCATCCATGTCCATTAGACAACAAAAGTCTTCCCCTGTCTATGGGGAAAGGCCAAACTATCTCATCAAATACTGTTTGGATTATAGCAATCGTATGGAGTTGTGCTGGTCATTCGTACCATCAGTATCTAAACTTGAAATTACGGGCTTAGGTGACAAATTTTATTACATTTTCTTCTCTCTTTTTTTACGAATGCCCACAGTATGGCTGAGAGAAAAGAAAAAATGGCTCCATTTGCCTTATATAAAACATATCATTTCCATGATCTGTATGGAAGAGAATATCTCCTGGCAGCTTAGTGTTTTTTTCAAACTCAATGACAGTCTGAGGAGAAAGGGAAATAATATTGTCTCTTTCATAAACCTTTAAAGCCTATGACAAGCTATATCTTATTTTGGCAGATGGAATGGGAAATAAATGATAGCTTAGCCATAATCATAAGGACTGATGGGCTGCCTTTGTAAACTGGGAAGAATGAAACAGTTATAACAAAAGAAATTCAGATTTTTTTTCCTAAAGCCGAATGCAATTGTGTGCCAATTTGCTAACGGATGACAAAATGGATTCAGAATAGATTTCATATCCATCTGTCAATAAATATTAATTGAATATCATTCAGGCTCTCAACAGCTTCGTTCTTAAAATAAGTGTTAAATAGATATTTGTCTCTTACTTCAGTATTAAATAGAGTCTGGTGAAAAGTTGACAGAATTGTCAGTAGAGGTTTAATAAAAATCAAAACCAGTGAAATGCAGGACTAAATATGATGTGCTAATTAGAATACTAAAACAGGACTTCGGAGTCCCACAGTCAGTCCCAAAGTTGATTGGTTCATTTGGGCAAACAGAGTATAGTTACTTTGAAGCAGAGTGCAATTACTTTATTAGTGTACATTTAAAACTGCTAAAAGTGTTTAAATAGGAGAAATAAAAGGAGAAAGACAAAATATGGTGACAATACAGATTTCTTGGAAGAAGGGACCCCAGTGCATTTACAAAATAAATAAAAAATTTAATACAAAATTAAATTTCTTTGGGATCACATACCTGCTGGAACTGAAAGATATTTAGCCAGGCTGCCATTTTTCCCCCAGGGGTTTCTATTCATGCCATAAAACCAAGCAAGGGTAAAAGACAAGTATGAGTAATGCAGTTCAGAAATAATTGTGTCCTTCTCAAATTGTGTCCTTGTCTGTAACCATTAAAACGGGAAGGGAAAATTTCACCCAAAGTTTTTTTTTTTTTGCAACAGAGATAAATCCTCCAACGGCTAAAAAAAATGCAATTCTTACCCATAAAACAAAGATCATTTCCCTATTAGAAATGTTGGTTTAATGCATTCTGAGAAATCCAGACTCCCTAGGATAACTACAGGATTCGTTTGGCAATCCAATATTTTATAGTTCAAACTGGGGCTGTCTCAAAGTGTTCTTTTAATTTATCTCATTTGTGAAAATTTGGAGGAACTAATAAAAGAGGGGGACAGACAGAATACTTGCAAAAGCAGAAACAATCTTCCCTTATAGAACACTTTTTATTTGTTGTTTATAATTTATACTTCTAGGCTGCCTTCTCAGCCGCAATTCTGAACACAACATAGATAGTTCTCAACTTACCCCAATTCATTTAGTGACTGTTCAAAGTTACAATGGCACTGAAAACAGTGATTTATGAATGTTTTTCACACTCGTGACTGTTGCAGCATCTCCCATAGTCACGTGATCAAAATTCAGACGCTTTGGTCCACTGACTCATATTTATGACGGTTGCAGTGCCCAGGGTTATGTGATCATCTTTTGTGACCATCTGACAAGCAAAGTCAATGGGGAGATCAGATTTACTTAACAACCATGTTACTAACTTAACAACTGCAAATACAGTGATTCACTTAATAACTGTGGGTTATTAAGTCATAAGAAAGGTTGTAAAAATAGGACAAAATTTATTTAACAACTGCCTCGCTTAGCAACAGAGGTTTTGGGCTCAATTTTGGTTGCAAGCCCAAGGACTACCTATAATACTGTTAAAATAGAACCATTAGATTTAAGGGTGAAATCTACTTCCCAACTGGTTTGGAAGTGCATGCGCCGCACGTCCTTCGACCCTCTGTGCATGCGCAAACCCTTCTGCGCATGCACAGATGATAAAAAATAGGTTACTTCTTGGTTTTAAAATGATGACCAGGCAGGTGGGCGGAGCCTCACACTGCCATCGCTATTGGTTCTCCAAACCACTGGCCGCCATCGCTACCAGTTCAGCAGAACCGTTCCAAACCAGGAGCATTTCACCCCAGTTACATTTATCTCCATCATCTCTTGTATATAGCCGCCCATCACACATATGTGACTCTGTGATGAACAAAGTTACAAAAAGAACAATACTATATTATTTTATAAAATTTAGCACATTTTAGTTCCAAAACCCATTGGGGAAGTATGGCAATGAGAATGCAAGCTTGAGTATGATTAACACTTTGCTCTAATACTATATGTTCATGTGTAATTAACTTCCATTTCATATCTCATTAATCCCTTTTATTCCTTATTTTGTCATTGTTGCTATGCTACTGCCTTTAACATTTTTATACTGTTGCTTGGAAATCCCAAGAAAAGAGCCCGGCCATAAATAATTTAGGGTATCACCATTCATGCAAATGTCACTGCTGTTGTTTAAGCATAAATCACATTTAGCTGTTGCTATGAATTGTTAATTTGACCTTCCCTGGGAAAACTTGCATTATATCAGACATAATTTGTTTACTTAGTCCATTGTAATAATGTTGATTAGCTTAAAAGGGACTTGTGACATTTTTATACTTTGTTGTACAACCAAATCATATTTGGGTTCAAGGTCTAGTAATTCTTTCTCTACCATGGAAGGTAATTTTTAAAAAAAAATTTTTTAATTTAATTTTTTATTTTATGCAATTTGTATGCCGCCCTATCTCCATAGACTCAGTGCGGCTCACAACAAATAAAAAACAAACCCGACAAACATAGAATACATACACAAAGTATGCAAATATATAAATATATAATTTAAAACATATATTAAAACCCACTAAAATAATCCACTCCCTCAGTCCAGGTTGGGTGATGTAAACCATTATGTTTTTAATTCACGGCAGAAAGTGTGAAGGTTAGGAGCCAACCAAAGCCCCAGAGGGAGTTGATTCCAAAGAGCGGGAGTACCCACAGAGAAAACTCTGCCCCTGGGGGCCGCCATCCGGCATTGTCTAGCCAACGGCACCCGTAGAAGGCCCTCCCTGTGAGAATGTACCGGGCAATGGGCAGCTGTTGCTGGCTGCAGATGGGCCGACAAATATCCTGGGCCTAAGCCATGTAGGGCTTTATAGGTCATCACCAGCACCTTGAATCTCACTCGGAGGGTAACTGGTAACCAATACAAGTCGCACAGGAGGGGTGTAACATGGGAGTATCGGGACCCTCCCATCACAACACGCGCGGCCGCATTCTGCACCAGCTGAAACCTCCAAGTGGTCCTGAAGGGCAGCCCCAGGTAGAGAGCATTACAGTAGTCAAGATGCTTTAAAAGCAGGATATTTGTGAACTAGGGAAAAATATTACAATATCACATATAAATTGGTTATAAACCATAAAAAATAATCAAACACAAGGAAGTCCCATCAGTGGTGGGTTTCAAAATTTTTTACTACTGTTTCTGTGGGTGTGGCTTGGTGGGCATGACAGGGGAAGGATATTGTAAACTCTCCAGTCCCTCCCCATTCCAGGGGAAGGTTACTGCAAAATCCCCATTTCCTCCCGATCAGCTGGAATTCGGGAGACAGAGAATAGATGGGGGCGGGGCCAGTCAGAAGTGGTATTTACCGATTCTCCGAACTACTCAAAATTTCCACTACTGGTTCTCCAGAACTGGTCAGAACCTGCTGAAACCCACCGCTGAGTCCAATGAATATATGACTAGGTCTCAGATCTCAAGGTCCATGGAAGGAATGGTTCTTTGGTAGATGACAAAAAGTCTTATATATGCAGACAGCCATTCCTTAGCTCCTGGTCTTCAAGCAAGCTTTGCAATTGGGATATGCAAATCAGCTCATTTTAGTTTCATGGAATTTCTCATATTCGAAACAAAGCTATTTTTGGCTCATTATCGTGTCTGTTTAAGGATTCTATGGAGAAAAAATTCTGCATGGCACTCAAATTTCTGTCATTTGTGGGGTCCTTGGTGCTCTCTGAGCTTGCAAACATTTCATTACCTAACTAGGCAACATCATCCATGCTAATGAGTGTGAGGTTTGCTCCCAGTTTAAATACAGTAGCTTGCCCCATCAATTTTGGTGGGAGTGGGGTTTTCTTCTTGGTAGTTCTTTGAATAGGAAATTGTGTTCTGCTTGATTAGTTGATTCCATCATCTTGCTTGCTTTTGTCAGTAAATAAGTACAAATCAGGTAAACATACTGATATACTCAAATGAATTTCTATTCTACTCCTATATGGGAAATGAACAGCTCTTAATGAAGATTGAAAGAATATCTAATGAAATGATATCAGTAGGACTTATTCTGAGCTATTGTTTCTGGAAAGAGTCTTATAAGGTCACTTATGCTGCAAAAACCCTCGGATTTGGGTAACAAGACCAAAAATTATTAAAAGCTTGCCACCCTACCACCCCCACCTGCCCGCCAGCTTCGTCCTGGAAAACCTGTTGAAAGAAATCTGATAAGAGAAATCATATTCTTTCTAACTTCATTTTCTTCACTGTAGGAGAATTTTGCATAAACACCTCTTTTGGTTGCCCATTCATGCATTCTTTAGCCCAAAATTCTTATTTCAGGAAGTGTCAGCCCTGTATACGCATGTCATTCCCAATAATGCATGTAGACACAGATGTATTTAATATTGTTGTGGCCCACCACCAGCCAGCAAAGCTGGCAGAAGACTCGGATGATGAGGAGATTGGGGAGGAACTTGCACCAGTTCTGGAGTCTGGGCAAGGCTCTGATCTGTGTCGGACGCAGAGATAGAGCCAGGGCTGTCCAACATTTCCCAGCCACAGGAGAGGCAGCTGCCTTTGGAGGCTGATATGAGTGAAGAGGAAGAAGAGCTGGGACCTGTTCCAGATGCATGTATGAGCAGAGCTGTTAGGAGAGGTGAACAATGGAGGACAAGGAGTTGACTCAGGTAGCAAGGCACACCTGGACACTGAATTGCCCCTCCCTGGCTGGGGGGGGGGACAACAGTTCGGATTTCTGAAGATTTTGCTCATTGTGTTTCATGCCACAGGGACTGCTTGCCAGAATTTAATTTGTAGCCTTTTGGCTGGAGCTCACGGCCTTGCAACTATCGCAAGGAACTGATAAGGTCTGTTGATGCTGTTAACTCCTTGACGGACTCTTGCCTGGACTTTTCGGTGGGTAAATGCAATTAATTCACAAGAGATAAATAAAGAGGGGGTTTTCATGACAAGGGCTCTGTTTCTTGTTTCTGCTAAGGCTGGATCAGAAAAAATATAAGCACTTTTTCTTACAGCTTAGTGTTCCATTGGGTAGAAGTATATGTTGAACCCAGTCAATAAATTTCCATAGCCGTATTCCCAAGATTCAAGGCTGCAATCACCACAAACACACAATCACAACTTTGGCTTTGACAGGAAAATAATAAAGACTGCAATTGTATACAGAAGTTGAATGTAAGAATGGAGTACATTTTGCATGCCATTATATTAACAACCACAACAACAACAACAAAAACAACAACCAAGGTATTGTGTGTTAAGGGACATGTGCAAATGACACCCCCTAGGCCAGCATTCAGATTTTCCCTCCTTGGCTGCCCACAAATGAGAATGTATTAATAATTTGGGATAACATCTTTCTTTCTGAAGTTAGGCATTCTGTATCTTGTCTAATGCTGGAAAGGAAAAAAAAAATCAGGCAATCACTACATGGCAGTGGTGGGTTGTCCCTGGTTCGGACCGGTTCGCAAGAACTGATAGTAAAACTGGTTGGAGGCTCCGCCCACCTCCCTGGATGTCGTCATAGGTGATCTGCGTATGTGCAGAAGCTTGGTGCACGAGTGAGCGATGTCAGGGCGCGCGCACAAGCCCATTGCAAACCGGTAGTAAAGGTAAGTAGAACCCACCCCTGCTACATGGTAGTAAAAAGATATGGGGCATGGGAGATACAGGAGGAGAATCTCTCTCTCCCTCCCTCCCCCTCCCCCCTTTCTGTAAAATTTTACAGATTTTGAATGACTCAATTGCATTAAAATAAATGCAACATATTTAAATGCTAATCAGTTCACTGAAGAGCATCTCTAATGTGGCTAGGATTATGTGTAAGGGCTCTCCAGGTGAAAGAGGCCTTGTACATAATCCGTGCTCCACTATGGAAGCATTGATAGCATTTTCCTTGTGGTAGAGTTCTCAATTTCCACAACCCTTCCCTCTTTCCTTTAGGGATACTAAATGTAGGTGATGACTAGGCTGAGCCCGAGGGAGGGATTAACCTGATCATCTCGTACACACTAAAATGGTCCAGAAAGAGTTGTGTTCAAAGAATTTTGGAGAAGTGGTGTTCTGATCACCTTAACTCTTGTTTGGAGAGAGCAGTACAATCAGATGTCCCAAATGGTTTCAGAGCGTTCGTATTATTATGCAACGATCTAGGCATTTCTGGTTGAATTATAAGTTTCAACCACCAGAAGTTTACACAGCTACTGTATGAAACTGTAATTGGCTGGAACCAGTAGTGAAATCCATTTTTTTTACTACCAGTTCTGTGCGTGTGGTTTGGTAGGCATGGTGGGTGTGGCTTGGTGGCCATGGCTTAGTGGGCATGGCAGGGGAAGGATACTGCAAAATCTCCAATCCCACCCCACTCTGGGGCCAGCCAGAGGTGATATTTGCCGGTTCTCCGAACTACTCAAAATTTCCGCTACTGGTTCCCCGAACCGCTCAAAATGTCCGCTACCGGTTCTCCAAAACCTGTCAGAACCTGCTGGATTTCACCTCTGGCTGGAACACTGATCTAAGCTGATACATTTTTTTTTGTAGGCACTATTTGTATTGTATTCAGTCTTCAGATCATTGGAAGTAATGCTTCCAGAATGAAGCCTTTTGATGACACACTGTGTTTTAAACACACAATACATGCATTTTTTTTGTTTTATGATGTAACTATCTGTATAGTAGTTTATCCACTGACCTGATTTTCTGCATTTTCACAATACTCTAGGTACCTTGGTTAAGGTATTAAACCACCAACAAGCCAGGTACTTTTTAATGTAATATATTGGAAGGGCTGCCAATTCTTTATTGTAAACATCCAGATTACCACAAGGTGGCAGCAAAGAAATATAGACAACTCTAAATCCTTGCTGTAACCCTTGTTGGGCATCTGGATTTTTGCAACCTGGATTTGCTAGCCCTCAATATGGTACCTTCTTGCTGAAGCAATTTGATGTACAGTTTAATAATCTTCAATAAGGATGTGTTTGTATTTGAAGAAGCAAAGGGTACCTTGTTAATAATGACTTGAATGCCAAGAAGTAAATAATAAGTAGCTCAAAGTAACTTATTTGACCTTTACTAAATTTAATCTGTATTGTGAAACTAAGAGAATATAGAGTGGAGTTTTGGATCTGCAGTGTTTGTTAAAAAAATTATACTAACCTGCAGGCGTCCAGCTATTATGCTAGAAGGATGGGTAATTTTTTATTTTTTATTTTTTAACTAATCGTTGTTGAAGTAATAACCATGCAGTGCTGTAAATAAGATGCAGTAGGAAAGTTTGCTATGACTGGGTAAAGTTCAGTTCCCATTGTAGATTTAAAAAAAAACAACCACACATGTTTATTTTATTTGTTTTATTTCTAAAATGTATATCATCATCCATTCTAAATAAATAACTCTAGGGTGGTGCTATACATTTCCTAAATACATAAATAATGCATATATGTTTAGCCAAATGCTTTGGTGCATTGTAGGCCCCGAGAAAGGAAAACAGAATAGTTTGTTTTTGCTTTTTCACTTTTATTTTTAGTCTTTCCAACACCACAGACTGTTGGCAAGAAATGGTGTGAAGAAGCTCTGTCTCTATCTGTCAGCGGGATAACTCTCCAAAAACAGAACAGTATCAAATTTGATATGAGAGGGAGGTAGAAGCTGGCAAAAGAAAACACCAAGTTTGCAAACAAGCTGGATCCGGCTGAGGAGTGTGGAGAAAACAATTCCAAAAATTTTCTCCCTGTCTGAATTGGAAAAGCTGTTAACTCTTTCATTCTAAGGCCCTCCTCCTCTGGTCATGTGATCTGTAGTGGTAGCCTGCCCATTCTTTCCAACGCACACCTACAAAGAAACCTACATAGAGATAGAAATACACACATTCACAGATGCAGTATTGATTCACTCATGTTTATCAGTATCTCAAGCACATAATGTACACACAGCACCTATGCTGGTAAGAGTCACCCACAAACACATATTACCTAGGAACAGCTCCTTATTAGTCCTGGGATGAAAGTGCATACATACATCCTGAGACCACCAGGCTCAAGGTTGACTCAGCTTTCCATCCTTCCGAGGTGGGTAAAATGAGGACCTAGATTGTTGGGATTAATATGCTGACTCTGTAAACCGCCTAGAGAGGGCTGTAAAGAACTGTGAAGTGGTATTAAGTCTAAGTGCTATTGCTATTGCTACATGCATCATAGGTGGCTCAGTGGCTAAGACACTGAGCTTGTCAATCAGAAAGGTCGGCAGTTTGGCGGTTTGAATCCCTAGTACAGGTCTCCTGTGTGAGCAGGGGGTTGGACTAGATGACCTCGAAGGTCCCTTCCAACTCCTGTTACTGTTACTGTTACTTCATTGCACAGAATAAAATATTAACACATACAGTGGCCGCCACTGGAGGGATGGGAAAAAATTCCAGGAGCCATGTTCTTTATGCTTTCCCTACCTTGTTTACATATGCTCAACTACAGACTTGATTTCAAATCCTATCAGCCCTTATAAAATATGAAACAGATGAAAATTTTCTTAGAGATGTTGGGCTAGCTGCTTCAGGGTAAGTTACTATGTCCAAGATGAAGTAAAAGTCCCATCACATGTCTGTCCTGTCCTATTATATTATGATCATGGTTAAGGGAAATGGACGTTTTTATTACAACAGCAAGGACTATTTTTTCTCCCTTATCTCTGAGTCAGGCCTGGCAACTTTAGCATGCATAAATAGGCGGGGAAGGAATTATGCATTTAAAGCAGGGGTGAAATCCAGCAGCTTCTGACAGGTTCTAGAGAACCAGAAATTTTGAGTAGTTTGGAGAACCAGCAAATACCACCTCTGGCTGGCCCCAGAGTGGGGTGGGAATGAGGATTTTGCAGTATCCTTCCCCTGCCATGTCCACCAAGCCACGCCCACGAAGCCACACCACATCACACCAGCCCACCAAGCCATGTCCATAGAACCGATAGTAAAAAAACTTGAATTCCACCACTGATTTAAAAATAAAATGCTTAAAGCCATCCTCTTTGCATATTATATGCATCAATACATCAGAATATCTTATACCAAAATTAATAAAACAAATTGATTGTTTTGGGAGTATTTCTGGGTGCTATCAAATTGGCCTAAATTTGAAATACACTTTGTCCTGATTAGCTTTTTCCCAGAGACAAGAAGACATTGCTATTGGGTTAAGAGTTCCTAGAGGTAAACCTTAGTAACCATATCAAATTTATTTTTTAAAAAAATCAGAAATATCAATAGGCATGGTTAGACGGGTCTTGGGTGGTTCATCCTTCTCCTCCTATTCTGTGCCATCCCATTATTTTTCCGTGAGTTTTTTGTGGTTTCTTTTTTTGAACCACCTTCTTTTTTTGTGTGTTGTGGCCCACCAGCAGCCAGCAGAGCTGGTGGCAGACTCAGACAGTGAGGAGATTGGGGAGGAACACAGGCCAGTCCTGGAGTCTGTGGAAGGCTCTGATGAGTGCTCTGCGTCAGAGGCAGAGATGGGGCCAGGCCATCTGACAGTTGTCATCTGCCTTCGGAATTGGACATCAGTGGGGCAGAAGAACAGCTGGAGCCTGTTCCCATTATGCGCATGTGCAGAGCTGCCAGGAGAAGGGAACAGCTAAGGAACAAGGGAGTAAAGCCACAGGTAGATGGTGAATGGCCCCTCCCATAGGGAATAAAGAGGAGCGAAAGGGAAGTGGAGTTTGCAGGAGTCAATTAGTTTGCTTAATTGATTCGTGACTCTCAGAAACTTCTTGAAGATATCAGCCTGGCAGCTCTCCAAGCCAGATAAGGTCTGTGACTGAAAAATTCTCCCTTGAAAGATGTGAATGTGGATGAGAGGAATGAGGGGAATTCACAGTAACTTGGATGTGAATGAGAGGAATTCACAATAACTTAATAAAAAGGGTTTTTTTTGTTGGGACAAGGAGTTTGCTTCATGCTCTTGGGAAGCCTAGGTCAGAACAATTTGTTTATTGCTGATCTGTAATCTTTATCTCTTTGTGTCTTTATTGTCATTCTCTACAGTTATACTCCTTATTCTAAAGAGCTCACATTGTCTTTTTTGCTTGTTCGCTCCTTTTTGGACTTCTTGACTCTTCTTCTCTTCCTAATATTTACTCCTTCTTTCCCTCATACCAGGATAAAAAAAGGTTCTTATTTTATACCTTGTTCATCAGCTCCCTCTCCTTTCCTGCTTTCTCTTTCTCATCAGGGCTGACTATCTGTTAGTTTGCCTCGTTATTTGACTCCAGGGCTTTGAGTCAGTTTATTCGTCTTATTCTTCATACAGCCTATGGCAGCAGAGCTACCATCTGGTTTTCCCGCCCTCTTGCCCCCTGCCCAACACTGCCGCTTGATTGGTCACTGCTTTTGATTGGCAGCTGATGGAAGGGCATGAGTCAGAGATTCAATTTCATTGTGATGAAATGTGTAAATTCATCTGGAATAATAAGCCATGTTTTTCCTGCTCCCTCCTTTTTTTTCTCCCAAGTTCAATGCAAGGACCAAATTTAATTGTGATTTATGATATTTGAATAAGGATGATATACATAATGCAAATTTTCACCATTTCCATCACCATAATCAAATTGCCTTTGATTTTCCAACATGTCCTCCACTATAATTACTCTCCATATTAAAACAATTTATTTTAAACTAAATTATAGTAAAAAATAAACTATTTACTTTAAAGTAAATAATACTATTGAAAGTACTATTTACTTTAAATAGGAAATAACAATAACAATAACAACAACAACAGTAATAATAGTCTTGTTTTGTGGAGCTGAGCTGTCATCCTCATACTCTGACTCTATGTGGAAATAAGAACAGTTATTGACTAGTCAGTTTTAGCCAGCAAACATCCTGGCACTCTAGATCTTAAAATTATGACTATCAAAATACTAATGAAAAACTATAGCCGTTACAAAACAAATTGGATTGGATTTTACACTGCATTAGCAGTACTTGAATAACAACAAAAGGTAGTCATCTGGAAGCACTCTAAGTCTGAGACAATCATTCAGATCATCATTTGCAAGACTGACTTTTTTGTAAATCGTGAAAAAAATACTCATGAAATTGTCTGGTATTATTCCTTTTAAGCAGTTGAGTTGAACAGAAATAAATGCTGAGTAATATTTTTTCTTTATTTTTATTTTTTTGCAACCATGATCAGAAGAGAGATGTAGCATCTATAAAGATCAAAGCTATGCATAAAGTGTGCATATAAATATGTTATAGACCAAATACAGATTTCATAGAATAGAATAATAGTTGGAAGGTCTTCTAGTCCAACTCTCTGCCTGAGTAGGAGATCCTATACAAGTGATGGCGAACCTATGGCATGGGTGCCACAGGTGGCACGCGGAGCCATATCAGTGGGCACGCGAGTGTTGCCCTAGCTCAGTTCCAGTGCGCATGTGCGCACCAGCCAACTGATTTTCAGGCCTTCCGGTCGCACCGGAAGTCAGGAAACTGGCTGTTTCCGGCCTCCGGAAGGCCGCCAGGGGTGATGGGGAAGGCTGTTTTTGCCCTCCCCAGGGTCCTAGAAAGTTTCTGGAGCCTGGGGAGGGTGAAAAATGGGCCTACTGAGCCCACCGGGCCATCATGTGCCAAAAGCAGGAGGAATGTGTGTGTGGGGGTCACGTGTGCATGCGCAGGAGGATGGGGCACATTGAATTATGGATGTGGACACCCACACCCACGACCCCCCCATGCTCCCCCTGCTTTTGGCACGCGATGGCAAAAAGGTTAGCCATCACTGCCCTACACCATTTCAGAAAATGGTTGTCCAAATCTCTTTTTGAAAGCCTCTAGTGATGAAGGAAAGCTGTTCCATTACTCGATTGTGCTCACTGGTAGAAAATTTATCCTTAATGCTAAGTTATTTCTGTTCTTGGTTAGTTTCCATCTATAGTTTCTTGTCTTGCCTTTTGTTGCTTTGGAAAATAGTTTGATCCCCTCGTCTTTGTAGGTGCCCCTCAAATCTTGGAACACTATCATGTCACTCCTAGTCCTTCTTTTTATTAGACTAGACATGTCCAATTCCTGTAACCATTCTTTGTATGTTTTAGCTTCCAGGCCCCTAATCATTCTTGCTCTTCTCTGCCCTCTTTCCAGAGTCTCAACATCTTTTTTATATTGCAGTGACCAGAACTGGACACAATATCCCAAGTGTGGTCCCACTAAGGCTTTATAAAGAGGTACTAACACTTCCCATGATCTTGATTCTGTCCCTCTATTAATTGGCTTTTTTGGTTGCTGCTGCACACTGTTGGCTTATATTTAAGTGATTGTCCACTAGGACACCAAGATTCCTCTCATAGTTACTTGTATTAAGCCAGGTTTCACCTAGTCTGTACCTCTACAGTTGGTTTTTCTTGCCTAAGGGTAAAACCTTACTTTTATCTACACTGAATTTCATTTTGTTATATCGGGCCTTGGATGACTGAGCATTTAACCTTATTCACAAGTTTTCAAGGTGTCTCTGCTTTAATATTCTTTAAAGATACCTTGGCAATGAATGAACATTTAGCTACAGAGTGCATTAATAGCTATCCTATTCAAAGTATTACTGTTTGTTCCAAATTTCTAATAAATATTATCTTGGAACTTTTGAAAAATTGATGCCTTCCCATGATCATTGAATGCCAACATAGGATAACCATTAATGTGACTATATTTCTTGTCCAAACATTTCACCAAAAAGAAAAATGGTCCAATTTACCCACAAAGTTAGCTGTATTTTGGCCTAACTTACTGCATCATATTGTGATGAGGAGAAAATAATGGTGAAGGAGAAATGAACTATGGAGCCACCTGTAGCCCCTTAGAGAAAAGTCAAACTGTAAATTAGGGGTGTGGAACTATGGCCCTTTTATGACTTGTGGACTTCAACTCCCAGAATTCCTGAGCATGACTGGCTCAGGAATTCTGGGAGTTGAAATCCACAGGTAGTAAAGGGGCCGTAGTTCCCCACCCCTGCTGTAAATGAACTGAATGTGTTTCTGCTCAGTTAATACCAGGCTTTTGATGGTTCCAAAACTGAACACTTTAACAACAGAATAATCAGAGAAGCCATTGAGATGGAAAAACGCCCACACAGCATGAACAAACGAGATGATACCTCCCGCCTACCAGCCATTTGGAAACCTGCCCTTATTGACAAATGAGTCCCTAACATGATGAATGACACCAGACCCACACTCACGAGAGCCACACAGGATGTCACCACCACACATCCACGCAGAAAACAGACTCAAACCCACATTGATAATGAGGCACGACCAAGGACCAGAAGCCAGACCGCAGCTGGCATCATTAGCCACTTTAAACCCCTCCAATCCATACATGAAGCAGACTGAAGAGCTCTCATGGCCATAAACACGAAGCCAAACAACAACAACGCAGCTCACCAGCTCAAATCCCCTTGCAACTCAGACTAAGCCGAGCACAACCAAGCCCCCACCCAAACAGAACACATCCCCAGCCAATCAGAGCACAACCAACCCCCCATCCAATCAGAGCACAGCCAAGCCCCTAACCAATCAGAACACACCTCCACCCAATCAGAACACAGCCAAGCTCCCACCCAATCAGCTCACACCCCCACGAGCAGTTAAAAGGAAGAGACAGCTGCGATCTCACATTGCTCCTGGAAGCACGAAGCCGAGAATACCAGCCTGAAGATGACGAATGAAACTTCGTCGAAACATCGCCAAGACACTTCCAATTTTACGCGGGAGAAGACCCGAATAACAAAAGACCTACATACGAACACCCGCGAAAACCTCAGAAAACACACACACACACACACACACACACACACACACACACATCCTCTCACTGGTTGGATCTGTTTGGTATCAACACAGGTTGATTTTTTCTTTCATGTTTGTAGTTTTACGTACAAAAACTCATTTTACAGCTCATATGCAAATCCTTTGTGAGAACATCTTTCTCCCCTAGCCATGCAAACTGATATCCCCTTGAGGAACAGTTAATATGCTTTTGCAGGGTGAAACAAAAATATAAGCTGCTTCAAGTAGCAAAATTCATTAGGATCTGGTGAGCTTGTGCTGTTAAGAGAGAAATCTGTTATAGTACTGTGTTTTATGATAGGAAATGCAACTGTGAAATGGCTTCATTTGTTTTTACTGCATTGTTTATTTCTAGAAGAGCACAAAATAATACATATCAAAGTCATAGATGATTTGGTTAGTTTACGTGCCAAATATATTTATAGAAAACCATTCTGCCTCCATTTTTATCCTGCATTTCTCTAATATGTATGAGCAACTTATAGCGCAGGAGAAATAGTTGATAGCAGCTGTTTGTTTTTGGTTGTCTTTTTTTCCCTCCCAACCAAGGAATTAAATTGTGTTAGCAACCACTATGGAACTCTGCAGTATTAATTTCAAATTTACAAAATAGAGTTGAGAGCTTGTTAAACACCAATGTTTTTTTTAAAAAAGAAAAATAAACCAGTATGCCTGCTTGAGATCTATCCTTGCATTTACTTTGTCCTTCAACATCTTCACTTCTGATTTCAATGAGTCTTAGTGGGAACCAGTCCATGGGACATATTCCATGGGGCGATCTAGTGCCACCACCCTTTATATAAAAATGTGAAGTTTTATTTCCTGGCAGAGAGTCATATTAAAGTTCAGTATTCAGAGAACCTTACAGTACTTGAATGCAGGGGTGGGTTCTAAACTTTTTTACTACTAGTTCTGTGGGTGTGGCTTATTTTGTGAGCGTGGCTTGATGGTCATGTGACAAACAATTCTTTAGGATTTAGCAGAGGTATTGGTCTACCAAGCTTTTAACTGCTTGCAGAGCCATACCGGTCTACCCATTTGTTTTTGGAGTGCAATGATCTATCACCACACTGCCTTTTACCACTGATCAGCTGTTGGGCGGCCCTTTGAAGCGCCGCGGCAAGAGTTTAAACAGTTTTTTGCTGCTTTGCCACCACTGAGAGCATCGGAAACCGCTTTTAAGCAGCTTGGCCTCAATTGCCAATCTACCACCACTGAGCGGTTTACAAGGAGCGGATTGGTTCTAGCCGATCAATTGGGAGGCTTCTTGGCTTCTCAATTTAAAGCTAAGGTGTCTTGTTTTTTTTTTTTCTCTCTTCTTGGTCAAATGAGCCCTGATTTTTTTCCTTCTAGCCAGGCTGGAACTCAGGAGGCAGCGAATAGATTTGGGGTGGGGCCAGGCAGAGGTGGTATTTACCAGTTCTCCAAACTACTCAAAATTTCCACTACTGATTTGCAAGAACCGGGGACAACCGGTAGCAACCCACCACTGCTTGAATGTATGATTTTCACAGACAACAATGTGTTAGCTTGCATCACAGCAGTCTGTCTAACAATCCAAATACATTGCATATGCACATACAATATATCACTGAGATGTTCAGATGAGTTGGATACTATATGCATTCATCAGTGGTGGGTTTCAAGTTTTTATACTACCGGTTCTGTGAGTGTGGCTTGGTGGGTGTGGTATGGCTTGGTGGGCATGGCAGGGGAAGGATACTCTAAAATTTCCATTCCCACTCCATTCCAGGGGAAGTTACTGCAAAATCCCCATTTCCTCCTGATCAGCTGGGACTCAGGAGGCAGAGAATAGATGGGAGTGGGGCCAGTCAGAGGTGGTATTTACCGGTTCTCTGAACTACTTAAAATTTCCGCTATCGGTTCTCCAGAACTGGTCAGAACCTGCTGAATGCCACCTCTGGCATTCATATATTATTTAGTTCATGTTTCAAGGCAGGTTGTTTGGTTTATATCTACTGAAGATTTTGCATAAGGTAAATGACAGATCTAAAGAAATAGAAAAGAAAGAAAAGTAGAAGAAAGAAAGGGGTGCAAGAAAATGAAAAGAAAAAAAGGGGGGGGCAATACTGAAGGTATGGAAGTGTATTGAAATTGCCACCATGGAGGAATGGAAAAAACTGGAAATCTTTTACACATTTTTGCTAAAAGAAGAAAAAAGGTGAAATCATGATTTATGGATTTAATAATTGACATAGATGAGAATTAAATCAGGGTTCAGGGGATTTTGGGAAGAGTTAAGAGGAAAGGGAGATGATAGGTTTATTAATATATCTTGAAAAGAAAGTTGGAACCATTATATTTCAAAGAAGTTCATTTCCTTCCTTCCTTCCTTCCTTCCTTCCTTCCTTCCATCCATCCATCCATCCATCCATCCATCCATCCATCATCTTTATCTTACTGAAGAATTAAATGCTAGGCTAGAATTACTTCCAATCTCTCAGAAGTTTTCCTTCCCATGAAAGAAGGCTGTCTACAGCCCTCTTTAAGATGCTTGAAAATTGCTTTTGACCTTTTCAGCTTTTTTTCCTTGTCATTCTTGTTGTTTCTTTCTGTTATACATATTTCCATAACTCCAAAGCATTTTCTCTTCCATATTTTACCCTCTGAGAAAAAAATAAATAAATCAGGTGCTCTCTTGAGAATTGATTGAATTTGACAACCTAAAGAGGCTGCAGATCACGGAAAAGGTTATCGGGCAACATTCACACACATTCTTTGGGCGCATTGCAACTACATAAATGTAAAAGCATCTTATCTACCTGGGAATGAGGATTTCTTTCTCTCTGGAAACTAATTTTGAGAGCAAGTTACATTTCATCAGGATCAAAAACAAAACAGTATGTATGTGGATGGATGGGCATTTACTGAACACACCTGTTTGTTTATATAGTTAGTCATTTATTTAAAGTGATTTTATGTTGCTTCAATGGAACAAACTCTTAAGAATTATACAGCAGCAGCAGCAGCAAAAGAAAACCAGGCAATATTTCCCCAATATAGTTGGGCCCAAGTTAAAGAGCTGGGCTCTTAAGGAGAAATGTGCTAATGCCGTTTTAAGGACATCAGTCACTCAGTTCTCTCCTGAGCTATCTGTGTAAACTAAATGGAAGAGGAACTGGCTGACACAGGGCTCAGGCCATCCTACTGAGGGCTCTGTCCACTTTCTCCTCAAATTCTTCCCAATAACATTGCAAGTTGTTACTCTCAGCATTTCCTTGAACTCTCTCCTGGCCAGCTCCGGGCTCCAAGCAAATGTGAGTGATTTTATCTTAGCTAAGTTATCACTGGGGCCCATTAATGGTTTTACTAACCTATCCTTCTCTAAAGTGGTTTTGCTCTCTCTTAAAAAGAACTGCTGAATAATACTTCCTGGATGTAGTTAATGCTGCCTTTCTTGCTTTCTTATAGGCCTGCACTCAGGTTCACAGCTATATCCAATCAAACTGGCTACTTGTCTTATGCAAACCTTGCTCATTTTCTCAAGGCATCTTCTTTGGTGTTCCATCTTCCAGAGTGAACCCAACCCAACCAAAATCAACCCAACCCAACCCAACCCAACCAAAATCAACTCAACCAAAATCAACCCAACTCAACCCAACCAAAATCAATCCAACCAAAATCAACCCAACCCAACCCAGGATCTGTATACAGTAAGAAGTCACAGGATACCCACAGCCTCTGGCTTCTTCCAAGAAAATAGCCTACCAGATTTCTGCAAGTACCCAATTAGATCCATCAAATGACTGGGAAAGAATATTCAAACAGGCCCTGCCTCCCTAAAAAAATACAGGTTGAAAAGTTATTGGGGATATTAAAAAAAAAAGTCAGCTAATGCTTTTTTCTCCCTGTTGCCATTTTCTGCTACTTTACAGGGTTTGCTTTGAGGTTTTATTTTTTAGCTGTTGCTATATTCTTTCAGACGGCAGATCTTGAGTTTATGGTATTTATGCAATAGCTGGTAAAAGAGATAAAATGTTGCAAGGAGAAAACAGTAATATCCCAGGTTAGGTGTTTATTGCTTTATGTTAGATCCTATGTTTTATATTTGCTGCATTGGCACTTTCTCTTACTACTTTCTCTTAAATGGTTTTTTTTTTTAAAGCCTGATCTTCCTTTCCCATTTGTGTCCTTAGGATTGTGTTCTTGATCTCATTGATATTATATTTACACAAAAGAAAATTAAAATGCAATGTTTCAAATGGGAAGGGGGTTCAAATTCTCAGAGACTAGAGCAATGGAGGTAAAATTTTTGACAAGGTGCTTCTGAAAGAAAGAGGCAGAAGAAAGTCAGGTACAAACTGTGGAAACTGGGATAGTCTTGGTAATGGAAAAAGCAAGAAAAGGAAAGAATGTGTAGCTTTGCTGAATAAATCCTAGTTGCTACTGTAGAACTTCGGCACTGAAATCTCAACTCTGGGCACTTGATTAGATTGGGAGACCTGGATTCAGATAGTCCTTGACTTACAATCATAATTGAGCCCAAAATTTCTGTTGTAAGTAAGTAAGGTAGTTGTTAAGTGAATTTTGCCCCATTTTACAACCTTTTTTGACACAATTGTTAAGTAAACACTGCAATTGTTAAGTTAGTGTCATGGATATTAAGTGAATCTGGCTTCCCCATTAACTTTGCTTGTCAGAAGGTCTCAAAAAGTGATCACATGACCTTGGGACACAGCAACCATCATAAATATGGACCAGTTGCCAAGCATTCAAATTTTGATTATGTGACTAGGGGGATGCTGCAATGGTCATGTGAAAAATGGCCATAAGTCACTTTTTTCAGTGCTGTTGTAACTTCAGACGGTCACTAAATGAACTGTTGTAAGTTGAGGACTACCTGTATTCCTATCTCTTGCTTGCAAGACCATCCTCAGCAATTGAAGGACCACTCTTCAAAATGTCCTAGTGTGCATATAAATATGTGGTATAAATGGAAAGCAAGATTGCTTTGCTTGAAAATAAAATAAGCACCCATTC
This sequence comes from Masticophis lateralis, assembly GCA_030761175.1. NCBI lineage: Eukaryota > Metazoa > Chordata > Lepidosauria > Squamata > Colubridae > Masticophis > Masticophis lateralis. The sequence continues at coordinate 199,608,985 of JAUDYJ010000002.1, forward strand.
TGGTTCGTTCCCAAATCATTTCCCTATTTCCAATTGAGTCTGGTCTGCAATAATTGTGAATATCTGTAGGATGAGGGTGAAGGTTCATTCTCTGAACTTGTGGGTTGGTTTCTGAACATTTCATTACCTGGCTGCTGGTTAACATTTTCAGCAAAGTTTAGGGGATGTCAGTGTTCTTCTGTTTATAAGGGCTTCAGATGTGGGTGTGCCAAGTGAGGTTCTTATGATGGGTCTTGTGATGGGTCAGGTGTGAGTCTTGTGATGGGTCTTGTGATAAGAAGATTCTATCAGATCGGGGTCATTGGGAAGTGAACTCCTGGTGGGGGGTTGTGTGGATTGGTTGAGAGTTGGTGCTCTCTCTGGTTGGCTGTGCGGTTGACTGGGATTGTTCTGGCTGTAGGTCCATGTGTATGTTGATGGAATTGCTTGTGGAATGCCAGGCTTGGATGAAATTATGAGTGTGGCCATTGATTTTTGTATTGCTTCAATCAAACTGGTGGTGTTTGGTGTCAGTGTAGGTAGCGTGTCAGTGTGGGTAGAGATTGAGTCTGGTCTGTTCCAAAAGCTTTTTGGGGCCACTTCTCTCATGCAATTGATTCAGGCTTTCAGACCCAGGCTGCAGAAATCCAGACTACCACTAGGAGGCAGCCAAGGGATTAACAACCCCCCCCCCCAACTTTGCTGCAACCCATGTTGCATAGATGGGAGTAAGCCTGTTAAATGGTCCAACTTAACAATACTGGGGGTCTAAACTGACAGCCACTTTTAGACTTCTGTTTGGAAAAGAGAAAGAAAGGGGAAGAGATGCAAAGAGTTGTTAAGACTGCCTGCCGTGAGTTATTAGAGAGATTAGAGGAAGTTGTTGAAACTACCTCCTGGCAGTGATAATGATTCTTTCTCATTGTGGCTTTCCCTTTTTGGCAGGGTCATTTATACTTGACCCAATGCCACACAGTAAAGTCAATCAAGTTGCCATGACCCAAAGCAGCAATGGAATTGAGTCTCAGAAACGTAATTGAATTGGAAATCTTAAGTAGGAATGACTGCCATTCTGCTCCGCAAGTGAAGCTTTCTTTCCTTGACGATAATCACAGATAATTATATACAGATGACATGACCATTACTTAGTGCTGTTCCTACCAGGCTGTAAAGAAAAAAGTGATGTCTTGGTCTCTGGATACCTCAGGAAACCTCCTCAGAGATGACAATTGCTTTTAGACTAGCTGTTTCATTTTGACAAATCCATCTGCCCATTACTTTAATGCAGAATTCAGACAATATTCTGCCGATGTGACTTCCCTAAATCTTCCTTCACCAAATCGTTCTCTTTCCTTGTTAGAACCAGTTTATACTGAATGTGTTCACCTCGCTCTCGGAATAGCAGTGACTGCTTTAGTTTTATTATTTTACTTTCTGATTTTCATCTTTCTTCAGGCTTTTAAAGCAAGAAGGTAGGTCCAAGTTAAGGAGCTGGGCTCTTAAGGAGAAATGTGCTAATGCCGTCTTAAGGACATCAGTCATTCTGTTCTCTCCTGGGCTATCTGTGTAAACTAAATGGAACAGGAACTGGCTGATACAGGGCACAGGCTATCCTACTAAGGACTCTGTCCATTTTCTCCTCAAATTCTTCCCAGATAACATTGCAAGTTGTCACTCTCAGCATTTCCTTGCACTCTCTCCTGGCCAGTTCCCTGCGCCAAACAAATGTGAGTGATTTTATCTTAGCTATCACTTAGTTATCACTGGGGCCCATTAATGGTTATACCAACCTATTCTCCTCAAAAATGGTTCTGCTCTTTCTTAAAAAGAATTGCTGGATGGCACTCTCTGGATGCAGTTAGCAATAGCACTTAGACTTATATACTGCTTTACAGTGCTTTACAGACCTCTCTAAGCAGTTCACAGAATCAGCATATTGCCCCCAACAATTTGGGTCCTCATTTTATTCACCTCAGAAGGATGGAAGACTGAATCAACTTTGAGCCTGGTGAGGTTTGAACTGAATTGCAGGCAGCTGGCAGTCAGCAGAAGTAGCCTGTGGTACTAACCACTGTGTCACCGTGGCTAATGCTGCCTTTCTTGTTATCTTATAGGCCACAACCATATCCAATCTGATTGATTTCTTGTCTTCTGCAAGCCTTGCTCATCTTCTCATCTTTCTTCGGATTTTTAAAGTGAGAAGGAAGGTGTACCTGAAGAACAAATGACTAGTAATGTGGGCTGGGCTGGGCCAAAAATGTCAGCATTTTTATGGATGTGACTCCATGTTTCTAAGTGTGTTGCAACATATCTGAAAAAAAAAGAAATGGGCCTTTAGTTGCATGGGATGTTCACTATCTTGACTTTTTTTGACCTCCTCACAGTTAACTTGACTGCATTCTATCCTTACTCATCATTTTAAGCCCTCACCTCACCAATTAATCAATTGGGGTTAATTTAAGAATGCAACATCAACTGAACAGGAAGCAAATAATTTGGTGGTTTAAAATAAGGACAAGCAGAATAGAATCTTTGATGAACAGGTTTTTACCTCTGAATAAGCAAATACGTGGATGCTGGCCAATGAGAATCTTGCCCATGGGACCGGCTTATGCAGATTTCAATTTAGTCACTTTCTGGAAACTCCAAAATAATTATCTTTACAAAGATAATATATATATATATATATGTGATACAGAAAAAAAAAGAACACAATCCCATCTTTAAGTTTATAGATTTTTCATATATTTCTGACTTGCCTACAGGCCATTGTGTATTTTGGCATTTTCTTGTTTGAGGAAGTTTCTTATTATCTACGATAGATAAATTCATGTTATTTCAATAAATATTTACTTCTTGAATTCTGGTGGGTTCAGAAAGATATTGAACACAAACCATGAATGGAGGAGAACAAAAAACATGCTGATCTTAATATGCTATTTCCTAATAGGAATTACTATTTTTTCTGTCTCTTGAAGAATATTCTGACAAAAAGTAAGAGATTCTTATAACCATCCTTATTCAGAAATTCTATGTGTGGCTTCTAAAGCACTTAGCAGCAAAGTAGAAGCAATTGTTCCCCTTGTTGTTTTTAATATGGCACGGGGTAAGGAAATGGCATTCAGTTCTGGGTTATGGCATCAAAGATGAACTATTTCTTTTTATACCAATTTACTGATCAAAATCTCTTCTCCACCAAATTGTTTTATTCCCTAAAGAATAAACTGGCAGATCTTCATACAAAATGTGAATCCTAGTTTTGCTGAATATCTGCTATGATACATTATAAGGTATTGCAGAAAGAATAATAAAGTACTTTTATGCACGAAACCTCTTCTTAAGATGTTGGCTTTGGGAAGGAAAATGATTAGACTAGTCTAGTGTCAGAAGTACCAGAATCTGGCAGTTGTTAAAATGGCCTTGGTAGAGTTTTGTGGGTAACCAAAGCCATAATTTTTGTGTGTGCCATAGAACCGTGATGGTGAACCTATGGCACATGTGCCAAAGGTGGCACGCAGTGCCCTCTCTGATGGCATATGGGCTGTCACCCCAGTTCAGCTCTGCTGCACATATGTGCGTGCCTTCCAGTGGCCAACCGGTCTTCGGGTCTCTGCCACACATGCATGGAGGTGGGGGGCCCACATGTGCATGTGCAGGGGCTGCGTGCAGGGAGCTGTGTGCACATACATGGGGTGGGTCATATGCATGGGGCTGCACGCACATACATGGGAGGCCGGGGTACATGTGTGAGGCCCCCACACATATTGCATTTTTGGGATTCGGGCGTCCTTTGGGCACTCAGTCCGGAAAAGGTTAGCCATCACTGCCATAGATCATAATGGCACCAATCCGATTTAGGCAAAGTAAAATGGCAGAAATAAACTTGGACAGTAGGTTTGTTTCGGCAGGGGGCAGGCTGGCATACAACCTTCCTTCTCTCCTACAAGTGCTGAAGATGATGGTGTCTGCACTGAATGCCAATGTATGCATGTATATCTCTTGTTCCAGTTCAGGTTTTATTGTTACATTTTAGGTTTACATACAGCTGGCTATTTTTAATCTATTCTATTTAAAGTAGTCCTTGATTTAATGACCGCAACTGGGACCAGAATTTCCATTGTTAAGCCAGGTGGTTGTTAAGTAAATTGCGTCTGATTTTATGACCTATTTTCCCATGGTTGCTAAGCTAAGCAAATCACTCGAGCTGTTAAATGAGTATATGGTCATTAAGCGAATCTTGCTTCCCCCCGTTGACTTTACTTGTTGGAAGTTGGCTGTGAAGATTGCAATCAAGTGACTCCGGGATGCTGCAACTGTCATAAATACAAGCCAGTTCCCAAACACCTAAATTTTAATCATGAGACAGTGGAGATGTTGCAACAGTTGTAATCACAAGGACTGGTTGTAAGTCACTTTTTTGAGCGCCGTTGTAATTTTGAACTGTCCTTAAACAAATGGTTGTAAGTTGAGCACGACCCGTATTCCAATTGACTTTCCAGAAGCGCAACTCTTAACCGTCATCTTGCCCTTCATTACCAGGAGTAAACCATTTTGATTAGTTCTGCTTCTACTGCCAACGGCTGAGATATATTGGCTTGAGTAGCTCCAAGTTCTTTTGCAAAATGCAGAGGTTCCCCCATTTGTGACTAATGGCAATACTTATTCCTAGATATGAAAGTGAACCTGTTCTGGAGAAGTGGGGCTCTTGCAGTCGTGGGTTGCCTCCGGTTTGGACCGGTTCGTAAAACCGGCAGGAGGCTCCACCCACCGACCCCGATGGTGAGGAGTCCCATTGCGAACCGGTAGTAAAAGTAAGTAGAACCCACCCCTGGGCTCTTGGACATGTTGGAAAATAAATCCTAAAGTACACCTTTCATAAAACTCCCTATTTTGATTCTAAGATTTTTGTGCCTTCTGGTTTAACTTTATAATAATAATAATATATTATTATTATTATTATTATTATTATTATTATTATTATTATTATTAAATATTAATAATAATAATAATAATAATAATAATAATAATAATAATAATAATAATAATAATAATAATAATTTTATTTCTATACCACCCCTCTCCCAAAGGACTCGGGGCGGTCCACAGCCTAATTAAAAGCACAAGACAAACAACAATTTAAAAATTAAAAATATTAAATAATTTGCCTCAATATAAAACCCCAAATTTAAAAATCTCAGATTAAAACCAATTTAAAAATCTTCACATCGATAGCCCGGCCTGGCGGAACAAAAAGGTTTTGAGGGCACAGAGGAATACACGGAGGTCAGAGATCTTACGTAATTCTGGGGGCAGTCCATTCCAGAGCTCTATAAGAAAGCTCTTGTAGCACTTTCCTTTATTTGGCAATGTATTTTTAAACCAGACAATCCACATTTAAAAGCTTATGGATGTGCAAAGCTCGTAATATTTAGTTCAAAATCTAATAAGGCAGTTTTGAAAACGAACTAATTTACCTTGGTTTGGTTCAGTGACTTCTCTGATCCAACTCAAGGTTTATCTCCAAATCCAAATTCGGAAATCTAAATAGCAATATCTCTCATTGATTATCACTGTCATGCGTGGCTAAATCTGCTTAACAAAATTCCCAATGGTTTTCTGTAAGTATTAATGCCTCATGGCTGAATGAAATAGATCCCATTTCAGAGAAATAGATGCAGGATATTTTGTACGATGCACCTTACAACATCGATATTTTAAAGAAAGTATTTTTTTAAAAAAAAATGTAAAGAGAATTGGATATAAGTTGTGTCAAAAAGGCTACATTTTTATGGATAGGTACACTGAGTTTTGTTACTTGCTTGTTTGCTTTAGTATCCAGAAATACATTTTTTAAAAGGTACAAAAAATGAAATCCAAATGAACAGAAAAAAGAACAGAAAAAGACAAAAATATATAATAATTAGAGAAAACAGCTCAGTTTTTAAATAAATTAAATTTAGTCAGGTGGAATAATATCAATCAGTCTTTCTATTATGTCTATTAGTAATATGTAAATCTGAGTGGACATTGCTTTTTCACTGTAAATAAGCAACATTTTTTGTGATTCCCCTGTGCTTGATAAATCTGTAATTCTGTGATAGAAACTGTTCATGTACGCCATGATGACACAAATCTAATTTCCTGAACTAAACGGATTGATTGTTTCCAATCCAAACTATGGTTCTGTGATATGATAAAACTTACATGGAGATTGGAAGTAGCTTGGGCCAAAGTCTCTATTGCATCGGTGAGTTTCTTTCCGGTTGTTTCACAATCCCACATATGTAGTGTGGTAAACATTATATTTTGCTTTCTGGGCTGAATAGAATAATGGTGATCCATATATAGTCAACTTTCTATACTTTTGGTTACATGGGTGCAATAGCATCTGGAGCGATTAAGACTTACCAGGATATTCAGTTTCTGTAAAATCAGGGAAAGGATTAAGTGGTCTACCCCAAGAAATGTAAAATTGCTTTAAAAAGAAAAAGTCTATCATTTTTTTCATCATTAGTTTTTGTGCTAAGAGCCTACTATGACATTATAGGGAATTTAGTTGAAGAAGATCTCAATAATTTAGCATACCCTCATGAGAATTGGAGGGAATGGGAAAAAGGAAAGGTGGGGAATAAAAAATGTGTTTGTTTTATAGAAATTCTCAAATATTCCTGACCAATAAGCAACAATAATAACTTTTATTTAATAATATTATTATTGACCAATAAGCAATATATCTGTGAAATCAGTTTGATACGTTGGTGGCCCTATTAAATACATTGACAAAGAAATATTATCTATCATATATTCCTTGTGAAAGTATCTATGCATGCATATACATGGCAGAGGTGGGTTTTAACAGGTTCTGACCAGTTCTGGAGAACCGGTAGCAGGAATTGTGAGTAGTTTGGTAGTAAAAATTCTGACTGGCCCCACCCCCATCTATTCTCTGTCTCCCAAGTCCCAGCTGATCGGGAGGAAATGGGGATTTTGCAGTAACCTTTCCCTGGATTGGGGATGGAATGGAGATTTTACAGTATCCTTCCCCTGGAGTGGGGTGGGAATGGAGATTTTACAGTATCCTTCCCCTGCCACGCCCACCAAGTCACTCCCACCAAGCCACACCCACAGAACTGGTAGTAAAATTTTTTGAAACCCACCACTGATACATGGCCAACACTATGAAGTTCATGTTATAAAAAATTTAAACCATAATAAGATATTGTTGTTGTTGTTTGTTGCGAAGTCATGTCCGACCCGTCATGACCCCATGGACAACATTCCTCCAGGCTTTCCTGTCCTCTACCATCCTCTGGAGTCCATTTAAGCTCACCCCTATTGCTTCAGTGACTCCATCCAACCACCTTGTTCTCTGTCGTCCCCTTCTTCTTTTGCCCTCAATCTTCCCCAGCATTAGGCTCTTCTCCAGTGAGTCCTTCCTTCTCATTAGGTTTATCTATTATTATATAATAAGATATATATTTCAAATATTTCTTCTATATGGTCCAATATTAGTCTAGAATGGAAGTTATGGTGATCTATAATACAGGCTAAAAGAAATTGTCCCCAACCCCTCACTATTAATTGAAATATTTGTCTGCCATTTCTACCAAACACTGCATAATCTGGATTTGCATTAAGGCAAAGAAATTACAATCTCAATCTAGCACCACTAACACATTTGCTTATTTGTTAACCTGCATCCATTTTTCACTCACTGTAGGTCCTCAAGGAGGCACTGTTGGCAAGTAAAACCATCTGCCTCTGTCCATATTTATTCACTGCATTCTTGTTTAAGTGATAAACCTTTCTAAAAATGCCTTGATGTGGTAAAACTGAGATACCATATGTCAGTTACCTTGGAAGTCTAACATTGTAATATATTGCTGCATAAAAGAAATCCTGAAAATGTATAATACTTTCTGAATATATTATTACACATTATCCCTTCATCTGTCAATTCATTTGCAGTGCAAGTTTTTCAGGGTATTTGTTAAGTCTCAAAAAATCTGCAAGACTTCTGGACAACTCTAGAGCAGTTTGGCACAGGAGTTAAGCTGCTGAACTGGAAATTTGGAGACTCTGAGTTCTAATCCTTCCTTAGGCTCAAAGGCTGGCTGGATAACTTCGGACCAGTCACTCTTTCTTGGTCCATATTGTTGGGAAAATAAGAAGTGGGAACATAAGTTATAAATAAAAGTGGGGTGTTAAATCTATGCAAAAGCAAATAAAACAGTTTACACTTGTATGGAAGCATACGTACAGATAATTCTTGATTTGCAACAGTTCACTTAGTGACCGTTTAAAATTACAACGGTTCTGAAAACAGTGACTTTTATGACCATTTTTCACACTGCAACATCCTAATTTAACTACTGCAGTAGTTCACTTAACAACGGTGGCAAGAAAGGTCGTAAAAATGGGACAACATTCACTTAACAAATGTCTCACTTAGCAACATAAATTTTGGGCTCAATGGTTGTGGTTGTTGTGGTTGTAAGTTGAGGACTAGCTATTATAAAATGTGCTTTTGATATCTCATAGAACAGGGGTGGGCAAATGTGGCCCTTTTACAACCTGTGGCCTTCAAGTCCCAGAATTCCTGAGATAGCCAAACTGGAAATCTTCTTCAGGCTGCCCCCTCTAAATGATCAACAATACACAGATCCTCTTCAAGCGAAGGGAAAGATCTTTTCCATCACAGGTTAAATTGCTAGTCCAGTTGGTCTACATGGGTCCTGTAGATAAAGTGGGATGAGGCCATTTAAACTTTGGACAGTCCATTTTGGTAACTAAGGAGAAGATAGGAAAGCTCCTCATTCCACTTTGCCTACAGGAACTATGTAGACCAACTGGACTTAACTTGTGATGGAACAGATCTTTCAGTTCAGTTCATTTGAAGCCTGGCTACCTAAGCATGCCTTGAAGATATACTTCTCCCCTCAAAAACAAGGAAACAGGAAGGGCTTCCTTTTGCAGACCATCCAGAGTCTAATGTTGGCTAATGGAAAGTTCAGACCATGACTCCAGTTTGTAACAACTAGACACAAGAACAACCAGACACAAGAAAGACACAAGTTTTTCCCCCGAACGCCATCACTCTGCTAAACAAATAATTCCCTCAACACTGTCAAACTATTCACTAAATCTGCATTACTATTACTATTAATCTTCTCATTGTTCCTATCACCCATCTCCTCCCACTTATGACTGTATGACTGTAACCTTGTTGCTGATATGCTTACGATTTATATTGACTGTTTCCCTATGACTATCATTAAGTGTTGTACCTTAATCTTGGGAGTTGAAATTCACCAGGCTTAAAGTTGCCAAGGCTGGAGACCCCTGATCTAAAATTAAGTAACCTAAATACAAAAGATAAAATAACAACAAACAACAAATACGTTCTGTCTGAAATTGAGAGACTAATGAGTTAATAGAAGTCTTTAAATCACAAAATGGCCAAGAGGCCACATAACCCTGTCTATGGAGATTCTCAATCATCCAGGTCCTGGTTATCCCAAAGATGCTTTTCCAAAAGGCAACTCAACTTTCTTGGGGTTTTTTTCGTTGCAAACATTTTACTTTTCCAAGAGACTTCTTAAATTCTGTTGAACTTTGGGATCACATAACCCTTTCTCCTGTTTTATATGTGTCCCCAACCCTCCCCCCCACCATATTATCACAACAATTCAGCAGCAAACTACCATAATAATAAAGGCTCTGAAAGGTCAAATTTTGATCAGATAGTTGGCAAGTAGTTGTGTTCCAGAAATAATGATTGGTTCTTGCTTATAAACTGATTGGATGATACATCAAGAGGTGGTTAAAGATACAAAGGGGACATTAGAGTCAGTGTGGTTTAGATGATAAGTAAAAGCTGTTTAGATTGCGCCAGCTGAATCTGAGAAGGACAATAACTGAAAACTATATTATTAATTAGGTACATGAGTTTAAATAACAATTTAACAATTTCCCCAAAGAAGCAGTGCAAATATAGCCAACCACTGAAGACTGTTAATACCATCTAGTCTTAAATGATATCGATCTACATTCTAAATGATGTTTACTAAATATCAATATACTTGTTCATTCATGTGTGCTTATTTCGTTCTAACTGTCTAATGTATTCTTATAATTCTTAATCTATAGTGCGTGAAAGACATGCATATTTATCCGGAATATCACGAGGGCAGTTTCAATTAGCTCTGTAAGTTCAGGTTATGGAGATCTGCTTTAGATTCCCTAGAAAAGCTGTTCAGAGGATAAAACCATTTATTAAGAGTGAAAGCACTCTATCGTGTCATTCCAAACACAGCCTGGATTTTGTTTTTACGTGAGCGCGATTGATTAGTGCATTCCAAAAAATAAGCCAGGACTTCAGAATGAGGGAACAAAATAGTTGTGTTCCAGAAATAAGGAGCATAAATTGCAATTGCATGCATTTCACTTAAATATGAAGTTCCTGCTTCTGTGATATTGACATGATAAATTATAATAAAATAACCACGAAGGTCATGTTCAACACTCACTCTTTATTAGATTTATCCTGGAAATGCTCCTTACATCTGTATTCCTAATAGGTAGCCAACAAGATTTACATGATTGCTTTTTTAAAAAAAAAAAATAATAATGATGCAGCATCTGTACTATCCTCTAGAACAGGAGTGTCAAACTCAAAGTCCACGGGCCAGATATGGCCCACGGGGTGCTTAGATCTAATCCGTGGGGCCGCCCTGGAAACAGTGAAGGACAGGCCTTTGGTGCCTCTGCCAGCAAAACCTAAGCTCCGGGGGACTGCGTGTGGCCACCCAAGCTCCATTTTCACTGGCAAGAGGGCCGCCACAACTGAAAACAGATGTTGAGCTGGCCATGCCCACCCTGGCCACGCCCCCCCAGCCCTCCCGAGGTCAAGCACAACTCTAATGTGGCCGTCAATGAAATCACATTTGACACCCCTGTCCTAGAAATTATTGATAGGTTGCCAACATGGTTAACAAATATGTTTTAATTGCTGTTCATATTTTCTGAATACATGATTTGGTATGGAAGATGGCAGTCCCATTGTTAAGGTGCTGAGGAAAGGATAGACCAGCCCTGCAACTACAATGAGTAAAGGACTCCATTAACTACAGAGTTTAGGCAAGTTGTCCATAAGGGAATAGAAGACTGTTCCATTACCCAATCTTGTTCATGCTTTCAGTTCAGCCTTTTGGTAAGTAAACTGGGTTATTTTTTCCCCTCAAAGATTTCAGATTTCATTGCATCTCATTCTTGTCAGAAGCACTGAAGCACTTCTGGGTTGAAAGAATTCACCTGTGACATCATCGTTGCCCTGGAGGACACTCAGTTGGGGCTCCTTTCATGTTCCCTCCCAAGCTGGAGCAAAGGATGAGAGCTCAACCTACCCCAAGGCAGCACTTGGATCTCGAATGTGGACTTGCTTCTTGTTATGCCAGCATCCCAATCACAAGAGCCCCCATGCTCCTACATTTCAGATTAAAAATATAGAAAAATTAAGAAAATGTCTGTTAATGCTTTTGAACAAAATGTGTGTTTACTGATCAATATCATTTGTGATGTGCAAAAATCAACTCTTTGTTAAGATCCAATGATAATATAAGATCACGTAATTGAATTATTATGCCTTTTTCCCCTTCAAATCTTCATACACAGATAGAGATCTAGAGTATAAAGTATTTTGGCTATTTTATTATATGTATGAGAAACTATTTTTCAGATTATAAAATGCTCCGAAGTATAAGACGCACCTAGCTTTTGGGGAGGAAAACAAGGGGGAAAAAATCTGCCTATGCCTCCCAGCAATTTACCTCCTTGCAGCAAACAGCCTGATCAGCTTCAGCACAGCCTGATTTAGCACAAGCAGCTGACTGATGGTTGGATTGGCCTCTCAGAATACCGCCTCCTGTTCCAGGCTGCAGGGATCGCCACCACTCATCACTGGCATCATCACCCATTACCACTGCTGCCTATCATCGCCTCCGCGTGGCCCATTTTTGGCCTTGGAGGATCCTGTTTTTGGCCCATTCCAGGAAGCAGGGATCACTGCCACTGACTATCCCCACCACCTGGAACGGGCCAAAAATGGGACACGCCAAGACTGAAAATGGAGCGCCCAGAGGCCAAAAACAGGATGCATAGAGGCTAAAAATTGGGCACGTAGAGGCTGAAAATGGGGTGTGTGGAGGCAGCCAAATGGTGGGGGCTGGTGGGTGGGTGGGGCTTTGGCAACATTCACTGTATGGGATGCACAGACATTTCCATCCACTTTTTTTTGGGTGGGGGAAGTGCATTTTATACACTGAAAAATATGGTATTTTAAAATTCCTACAATAATTTTCTCAAAAGTGCTTTATTAATGTAGTAAATTGTGCTCACATGGGGACACAAGATATCTTCCAACAAAATAGAAAACATTTTTTTATTAGAAGATAACTTTAAATTTTTTATGACTGTGCAGTGAGATCAATATCAGGTTTATCTCTTTTGATTTTATTTGTTGGAACACTACAAGGCCAGATATAAACTGCTTTTCTGAAATTGCCTCCATGTGGACAGGCTATTTTTATATGCTTTTGTAATTTTATTATACCCGTTTATATACATCCAATATAATTCCAAAGAAAGAGTCAATCAAATGGATTATTTAAGTAGCAACCATTTAAAATATAAATATATTGACCAGATAGAAATTGCTAGTTAGTGTGTACTTTAGGAAACAAAATAGGTTAAACATTTTTTTAATAGTAAGACTAGTCAGCATTTTTTATTTTGAGCTGATACTATGAAGAATGAGGATCAGTTTTCTTCAAAAATGTATTCTAAACCAGTATTTCTCAAGCTCAGCAATTTTAAGATGGGTGGACATTAACTCCCAGAATTCCGCAGCCAGAATGTGAAAGTGTTATAGGCCATATGTATATTGGCTTCAGCACTGGATTAATCATTGACCCAAATAATCCATGCTTAGAGTACGGAAGGAAGGGTGTCATCATAGTGGGTTTCTCCCTCTAGCTAGTTATGCCTTTAACTCCTTCACTGCTACATTCACTTCTCCTCCTCCTCCTCCTCCTCCTCCTCCTCCTCCTTTTGTAATTGTCCTTATCTGCCAAATGCCTATGGAGATTCTCAGTCATCCAGGTCATGGTTGTCCCAAAGGTGCTTTTTTAAAGAGGCAACTGGACTTTCTGGACTTCCAAAAAGTTCAGTTCCCTCTTGAAAAAAGCACTTTTGGGTTGTCTGTATCTGCTTTATTTAACTTCAATTTGCATTGTTTTTATAAAAAAAATACTTTTGGGGGGATATAGTGAGTGGCTAAAGTTCAAAAGTTTGCTTTAAAGGTGCCATCAGATAATCACATTTGTTTTCATCTCTTGGTATTTTACTTCCATCAAGTGCAGGGGTGAAATTTAAAATTTTTGTCTACCGGTTCTGTGGGCGTGGCTTGGTGGGTATGGCAGGGGAAGGATACTGCAAAATCTCCATTTTTACCCCAGTGCAGGGGATGTATACTGCAGAATCCCCATTCCCTCCCTACTCCTGGGAGAAGGATATTGCAAAATCTCCATTCCCATCCCTACTCTGGGGCCAGTCAGAGGTGGAATTTGCCAGTTCTCCAAACTACTCAAAATTTCCACTACCGGTTCTTCACAATCTGTTAAAACCTGAATTTCACCCCTGATCAAGTGGCATCATTGTTGAACGTGCTTAGGGTATCAGTTGGCCTCCATTCAGCCCTGATGGGCTTATCTCTCATTAAATATCTTGGATTGGAACTCTGTAAAAGTCAAGCTGTACAATCAGCATCCTCACCAAATTGATCAGCTGCTGGGCTATTACTTTGGAAAGCAGGTGAGGAGTTATGGAATCTGATTTTAAGCTCTCAACAATGTTCTGAAGCTCGCCTCATCAACGGATGGTTGAGAGCGTCAGTGGGCAGGTTGATACTACAGAATGGCTTCACTGCATGTACGTGTGAGCTGAATCAGGATTTGGACTGTTATTTATTTATTTAAATTTATAGTATATTTTTGTTCCTTTCCTCAACAAGGAGGAAAATCAAATAGCAATAACACTTAGATTTATATACTGCTTCACAGTGCTTTACAACCCTCTCTAAGCAGTTTACAGAGTCAGCATATTGGTCCCAACAATCTGGCTCCTCATTTTACCCACTTGGAAGGATGGAAGGCTGAGTCAACCTTGAGCCTGATGAGATTCAATCTGCCAAACTGCTGGCAGACGGTGATCGGCAGAAGTAGCCTGCAATACTGCACTCTAACCACTTGCCACTATAGTGATGGTATAGTTGTAGGAGCTTCACAGAGACAAAAAAGGATGGGGAACTTACATGCAACTCTGCAGCTCTAGATTGCTGAGCCCTACAAATTGGTAATATGTATAATTTCACTTTAAAATTCCACCAATACATTGGTTTCTTTCCACTCCTTCCACTGATTTGGGCCCTTGAAGTTCATTTTGAAGTCCACTAGTAAGATTAAATGCACAGAGTATAGAAAGATCCCAATATCAGTCTCAAAAGGTGCTTTTTTGTTTCAAAAAGCAACTGGACTGTTTCTTTCTTGGAGGAAGAGGAAAAAAAGTTCTGCTTCTCATCCACAAAGCTTCATCAGTTCTGATGGAAGAATAGGTACTGACATTTGAGACTGGATGGTTGGGAGATGGAAGGATAGGTTGTGTTAGAATGGTGGGGGAGGGAATGGAAGGGTTGTATTCTTCCATTCTGGTTGTTAGCATTCTCTCTGAGAACGGTTGAGACTACTTGGGGGTTTATTTGTGCTGCCAAGGTCACCTGAATCAGGGTGCAATTGGTTGTGGAATCGTCTTGGAACTGCTTACAAGGTCTGCATTGTAAACTGGGGATAGGTAGTCTCTTATTCCTCCCCCTCTGTTGAGGGAGTGGTATTCAATTTTAACAAAGATAGATTACCTCTCTTTCAAACTAATGGTCCTCTCTATCCAAAATGTGGACTTTGCTGTCTTCAAAAGTGGGACCTTTGTCTTTCAAATGCAGGTGGATTGCTGAATCTTATTCTGATGGGTTTGATCTCCTATGTTGTGCCATGTGCTTGTCAAGTGGTTGTTTTGTTTCACCAATGTATAGAGCTGTACATGTATTGAATGCATCACATTGCTCAATTTGTGTCTGGATGTTTTATCCTCGGAGTGACAAGCTTCTGCCTTAGTGTATTTTTGGGTTTCAAGTGTACATATATGTTGTGTTGGTTGAAAATCCTCCTGAGCTTCTCAGATATTCCTGAATATCTAAAAAAAAAATCAGAAGTATAATTATGACATTTTTTCCATTTGTTGCTATTTATTTACTAAGCAAATAAGTTCTTATGGAAATTCAAGAACATCACAACCTATTTAGAGGGATTTAAACTAATTTTTCTTTGCATTTCATCTAGTTTTTCCCTATACATTTCATCTAGTTTTTCTATACATACAGTATGTGTTTGGCTCTGCCGGTGTGTGTCCGTATTATATTAAATATAGTATATTTAATTATATACTGTTTAATGAAAGTTAGTCAGAAAGGGAAGCCATGCTTGAAGCATGAAGCAATACAGATGGTTTTAAATGAATATTTGAAATAATTTCTAACTCACAATCATCATCATAATTATAACAGCAGTTCACTCATCTTGGAAACATTTTTCCTCTCTGAGCAGCCATTTCACAGTGGAAAGAGTTTGGTGCCATTAAGTATTTCCTCATCCTTCTGTAATATTTCATATTGAATTTGGCTCAGATTTTTTCCCCTATTCAGAAAGGTAGGGCATAGAGGGTTGGAGGCTTTTAATGACAAGTTAGTAAGAGAAACTATGTTTTCTACTAAGAAATAAAAAAAAAAAATCAGAACATCAAATACAAGCTGGGTGGATACGACCTCATAGATGACTCTCATTCTGTCAAGGACCCTGGAGTACTCATCTCAAATGATCTAAGTGCCAGAGCTCACTGCCACAACACTGCCAAAAAGACATTAAGAGTTGTTAACCTAATCTTGTGAAGTTTCTTCTCCGGTAATATTGTACTGCAAACTAGGGCATACAAAACCTTTGCTAGAACAATTCTCGAACACAGCTCATCTGCCTGGAACCCACATTGTATATCAGACATTAATACAATTGAGCAAGTCCAGAGGTATGAGAAGAGTATACCACTCCTCTCATACCTCTGAATGAATACCTTATGCCACCAGGCTTGAAATTTTGGGATTAGACAATTTAGAATTATGCTGCCTTCAGTCTGACCTAAGCATTGTAGCAGATAACAAAATTATCTGCTACAACGCCCTACCTGTCAATGACTACTTCAGCTTCAACCACAATAATACATGAGCACACAATAGATACAAACAAGGTAAACTGCACCAAACTTGATTGCAGAAAATACAACTTCAGCAACAGAATGGTCAATGCCTGGAATACCCTACCTGATTCTGTGGTTTCTTCCCCAAACCTCGAAAACTTTAACCTTAGATTGTCTACTGTTGACCTCAAACTATTCCTGAGAGGTCTGTAAGGGGCGTGCATAAGCGCACCAATGTTCCTACTGTCCCTGTCCTACTGTCTCCATTTATTCGTATCCTTATCCTGTATTCATAATCATGTTTATACTTACATCTGTTATCTTATACGTATTTGACAAATAAATAAATAAAAATAATAAAATAAATTCAGCTCTGAATATCTGCTTGTTTAATCGTTAGAAGGGGATTACATGACCCTGGGAAACTGCAACTAATGTAAATATGAATCAGCCAAGCATCTAAATTTTAATCATGGGGAAGCTGCAATGGTTGTAAATGTGAAAAATGGTCACCTTTTTCAGTGTTGTTGTAACTTTGAATGGTCAGTAAATGAACTGTTGTAAATCGAGGACTATCTGTATTATTTTTACAAATAACTCAAGGCAGCAAACATATCCTTCCTCCTCCTATTTTCCCCACAACAACAGCCCTGTGGGGTAAGGACAATTAAATTATAGCTGCAACTGGAAAGGCACCAACCTGAATCTGAACTACCATTTACACAAGTATTGTCATAACATCTGTATGCCATCTTTAATAAGATGGATTTGCCTTCCTTGCCCTTCCTGAACCAAGGCTATAGGATTAAGTCTCAACCTTGGGAGGCTTGGCAAAAAGTATGCCATGGTGGTGCAGTGGTTAGAATGCAGTACTGCAGTACTTCTGCTGACTGCCGGCTGCCTGCAATTTGGCAGATTGAATCTCACCAGGCTCAAGGTTGACTCAGCCTTCCATCCTTCCGAGGTGAGTAAAATGAGGACCCAGATTGTTGGGGGCAATATGCTGACTCTGTAAACCGCTTAGAGAAGACTATAAAGCACTGTGAAGTGGTATATAAGTCTAAGTGCTATTGCTATTGCTACAGTGGAGGGTCAAATCATTATGCTGTTTGGTATGTAAACTTTTGCCTTAAAAAAACATTGCCACTGTAAAAGTTACACATCAGTACATGTAGATACTGGTTCTGAAAAAGCAACGTTGCTTCTTCTTCATTGTAGGCAAAAGTATTTTCTGTCGATGCATCCGCATTTGATGAATTCTAGTTCTTGACTAAAAACATGGATAGTAAAGAGAATTTTGGTAGGATTAAACTCCATACAGCCCTTTCTTTTAAGTGCTTTAAGTACTTCATATATATCAGCCAGCAGACGGCAACCTCATTAGGTATGCCTGTACGTTAGGCTAAACTTATTTATCTTCTCATTTAAATATATGAACCAAACTATTTTGCACTTAAAATTAATTCATAAACGGGAAGCGCAAGACATCTTATGGCTTTTACATTTTTCTGCATTTTGTAATGCAATTGTCTGTTGCCTGTTTTCTTTTTTTTTATGCCTACTTTATGCAAAAGTAACCTACCTAAAATCAACTATAGATAGTCCTCAACCTATAAAAGTTCATTTTGGGACTGTTTGACGTTACTATGGCAATGAAAAAAGTGACCGTGTATCACACTTGTGACTATTGCAGCATCCTCATGGTCCCAATGCCATGTGATCATCTTTTGTTACCTTCTAACAAGCAAAGTCAACGGGGAAATCAGTTTCACTAAACAACTGTGTTACTAAATTAACACCTGCAGTGATTCACTTAACAACTGTGTCAAGAATGGTTGTAAAATGGGGCACAACTAACCTTGACAACTGTGTTACTTAGCAACAGAAATTTTGAGCCCTATTGTGGTCGTAAGTCGAGGAATATCCTGTATGAGAGGGAGTTCCAAATTGGGCTCAGATGTACATGTATATAAAAATGCATGTGAGGTTTGATGTAGACTTTTAAAAATGGGTTAAAATATGAATATTAGAACTAGCAAAACAGAAGATTTATGCTGTAAAATATTGGCTACAAGCAGATGTCATGTATTGCTTAAGGCCATCCTGTGTGTTCATGGGAACAATTAACATATGAAGTAGGATTGACCTTGCAGCCTGTATAACAGGCCATTATTCTTATCTATACCCATTCTATCCTATGTAAGGTTCTGCTTGTTTTCCTTTTTACATTTTTACATTTCTAAAAATAATTGCCATGTGCCAGAAGAAAGATGCACATTGTTTTGTTTTGTTTTATTGCGGAAAAAAAAAATGGAATTTCAGCCACATCGTATAAATGAACTATCAGCGAGAAGTCCTATCAAAATGTATTACAAATGTTCTGCCTTAGGAAAAAAATGGCATTACTTTTTAAATGAGAAACCACATCCCATTAACCATGAAACCCGCATATATTGCATATGCTACGCACAGCCAACACATACGATATCCTTGCCAACCTTTTATATGTCTGTTAGCTACTAAGGGATGTAATGGCTCAGTGGCTAAGACGCTGAAGTTGTCAATCAAAAGGTCAGCAGTTCGAATCTCTAGTGCCGCATAACGGGTTGAGCTCCCGTTACTTGTCCCAGCTTCTGCCTACCTAGCAGTTCGAAAGCATGTAAAATGCAAGTAGAAAAATAGGGACCACCTTTGGTGGGAAGGTAACAGTGTTCTGTGCGCCTTTGGTGTTTAGTCATGTCAGACATATGACCATGGAGACGTCTTTGGACAGCGTTGGCTCTTTGGCTTTGAAACGGAGATGAGCACCGCCCCCTAGAGTTGGGAACAACTAGCAAATATGTGCGAGGGGAACATTTACCTTTACCTTTAGCTACTATACATAGAATTTGAATGGGAACCTTCCCCCCCCATAGGAATTTGAAAAATAATTTCTAATTCCCCACCTTTATTTAAATATTTACATTTCCCATACTCGTTCAGAGGCTGTTGGCTTCAGGGGTTTGAAACCTTCTTTTTACAAATTCTTCTTCTTCCTGGTTTATTTGATCCTGGTGATCGATCCAGCACTTCAAAGGTTCAGCAAAGGGTAGACGTCACTCAGTTGATTCAGGGAGATGCAGGAAGTACTGCTTTTATCCTGAATGGTGAATTCTTCTTTATTTTTTTCCCCAAAATTTCAAAAGACAAAATCTTACAGTCAACAAAAATGTTGATGAAGAAAACCCACCATAGAAGTGCACCTGATTCCTCTGTGACTAAGGAGGAATTCCTTAGGAATTCCTGTTAAACTTATGGAATCTTGATTATAATTTGAAACCCACACATCTAGTAAGCATTTTATCAGCATTTTTTTTTAAAAAAAATGTATTTTGAACCCTGCATCCCAGCTTCTGATTTGGCCTTCCCTATAAAGTTTCAGGTGGCTCAGTGGCTAAGATGTTGTCGATCAAAAAATCGTCAGCTCAGCAGTTCGAATCCCTTGTGCCGGGTAATGGAGTGAGCTCCCATTACTTGTCCCAGCTTCTGCCAACCTAGCAGTTTGAAAGCACGTAAAAAATACAAGTAGAAAAATAGGGACCACCTTTGGTGGGAAGGTAACAGTGTTCTGTGCGCCTTCAGAGTTTAGTCATGCCGGCCACATGACCATGGAGATGTCTTCGGACAGCACTGGCTCTTTGGCTTTGAAATGGAGATGAGCACCACCCCCTACAGTCAGGAACGACTAGCACATATGTTTCAGGTCAGGACTAATGTGCAAAAATAGAGGTTTGCAAGGGCAATCCTGTTTGATTTTTATTACTAAGACTCCAGGAAAAAAGGTTAGATATGCTTTGCAAATTTCACTATGTAATAAAACGAAGATTCTGGGCGCTTTGGTTTTTTGTTTTTCTTTTGTTTTTCTTCTATTTTTTTTCTTCTATTAAAGGAGCAAGCCCTTTCAGACCAGGATTTTTATGGCTCTAATTATAACAAAATCTCTGCTTCTTCTGTTTTGTAAATTAAAAGATACTAAATAGCTATTGATGTGATGGCTCAAATGATCATAGAAAGCAGTAATAAGCACCAATCTCTGAGCCTCTATCTAGCTATTCCCATTCAGATGAATAACAGGTCAAGGAGGCAGAATATCTTTAATGTCCCCAGACACTCTGAACAAGTTGTGTGCACGTGAGATCTCCACAGGATCAAAGGTTTTAATCACAATGAGGGAAATAACATGACACTATTATGACACAAGATCCAGAGGTGGTATTCAGCAGGTTCTGACCAGTTCTGGAGAACCAGTAGCGGAAATTTTGAATAGTTCGGAGAATTAGTAAATACCACCTCTGACTGCTCCCCCCAATCTATTCTCTGCCTCCCGAGTCCCAGCTGATGGGGAAGAAATGGGGATTTTGTAGTAACCTTCCCCTGGATTGGGGAGGGAATGGAGATTTTATAGTATCCTTTCCCTGCCACGCCCAGCAAGCCTTGCTACGCCCACCAAGCCTCTTCCACAGAATTGATAGTAAATTTATTTGAATCCCACCACTGACAAGCTCCCTACCTTTTTGTATGGCATGTGGCATCACAAAGCATTTGTAAAAAGAGTGGAGTTTTCATTGAGAATCTATAATTTTTGCATTTATCATTCCTCCCCTATCCTTTTCCATGGGGCGACGTCAGATTTCTATGTACAGCAAGCCTGATCTTTTTTCTACAAATGGCCCATTTAAAGAGATGTTAAGATATACAGCAATAGCACTTAGATTTATATATTGCTTTACAGTGCTTTACAGCCCTCTCTAAGCAGTTTTACAGAATCAGCATCTTGCCCCCAACAATTTGGGTCCTTGGAAGGATGGAAGGCTGAGTCAACCTTGAGCCTGGTGAGATTTGAACTGCCAAATTGCAGGCAGTCGGCAGTCAGAAGTAACCCATAGTACTGCACTCTAACCACTGTGCCACTGTGACTCATATTATTAAAATTATTTTAAAGTACCATGTTTTTCAGAATATAACATCCACCCCCAAAAAGAGGGTGAAAATCTGGGTGCATCTTATACTCTGATTCAGCCTCTCAAACTGAAATAAAGCCTCAGAAATGAAGCTTCAGAAAAAAAGTCTCAGAAACGAAGCTTCAGAAAAAAAGCCTCCAAAACAGAGCTTCAGAAAAAAAGCTCTCTTTTGGAGGCTTTCAGAGCCAGAAAAAAAAAGTTTTTTCTGAAACAGAGTTTCAGAAATTTCAGAGGCTGAAAAAAAAGTAAGGCACAGAGCTCACAACCAACAAACCTGTTGCTAAAATTCACCTCTGGGAACAGCTGATTGGGGGTATTTCAGGAGGCCGATCTACCCGCCAATCAGCTTTTTTCTTATTTTCCTCCACAAAAACTAAGGTGCGTCTTATACTCTTATACTCTGAAAAATTTGATATGTATTTTAGGCATATAGATAGTCTTTGATGTACGACCAATCATTTAGTGACCATTCAAAGATATGACAGAACCTCCTGGGTGTACTTAAAATCCAGACTTGAAGATCTGACAATCATATGACTGCACATTAGGTGTTTGGCAACCAACCTGTATTTTCAGCTGTTTGCAGTACCCTGAAATCACACGATTGAATTTTACAACAGTTATACCAAAAACTTCAAGAAATTGGCCCATAGCAAACCATGGTTTTATATAGCCATCACAAAAGGGTCATACAATCAGATCACCCACGTAAAATCGTTCACCACTGAGCTTAAAAAACAAAGAAGCAAGCAAGCAAACAATAAGATTTTTTTAAAATTTACTGAATTAGCAGAGATGGTGTAATTGACTGCTTTATAGATTATCCATGCTTTATCCATTTATAGATAATGGACTAGACAGCTTTATAAGAAACTGGAAACTGTGGACTTTCTGCGTGCTAAATATAATAACAGATGGTTAACAGAGGGATTTGAAAATTAGTGTAATGTTTAGTTCAACCTGTTGACTACTTTTTCATATATACAGGTGAAACTCGAAAAATTAGAATATCATGCAAAAGTTCATTTATTTCAGTAATGCAACTTAAAAGGTGAAACTGATATATGAGATAGACTCATTACATGCAAAGCGAGATAGTTCAAGCCTTGATTTGTCATAATTTTGATAATTATGGCTTACAGCTCATGAAAACCCCAAATTCACAATCTCAGAAAATTAGAATATTACATGAAATCTATAAAACAAGGATTATACATAGAACAATATCGGACCTCTGAAAAGTATAAGCATGCATATGTACTCAGTATTTGGTTTGGGCCCCTTTTGCATCAATTACTGCCTCAATGCGGCGTGGCATGGATGCTATCAGCCTGTGGCACTGCTGAGGTGTTATGGAAGACCAGGATGCTTCAATAGCGGCCTTCAGCTCTTCTGCACTGTTCGGGCTCATGTCTCTCATCTTTCTCTTGACAATACCCCATAGATTCTCTATGGGGTTCAGGTCAGGTGAGTTTGCTGGCCGATCAAGCACAGTAATCCCATGGTCATTGAACCAGGTTTTGGTACTTTTGGCAGTGTGGGCAGATGCCAAGTCGTGCTGGAAAATGAAGTCAGCATCCCCGTAAAGCTCATCTGTGGAAGGAAGCATGAAGTGCTCCAAAATCTCCTGGTAGATGGCTGTGTTGACCCTGGACTTAATGAAGCGCAGTGGACCAACACCAGCAGATGACATGGCTCCCCAAATCAACACAGACTGTGGAAACTTCACACTGGACTTCAAGCATCTTGTAGTGTGTGCCTCTCCATTCTTTCTCCAGACTCTGGGTCCTTGGTTTCCAAATGAGATGCAAAAGTTGCTCTCATCAGAAAGGAGGACTTTGGACCACTGAACAACACACCAGTTCTTTTTGTCTTTAGCCCAGATAAGACGCTTCTGATGTTGTTTGTTGTTCAGGAGCGGCTTGACAAGAGGAATACGACATTTGAAGCCCATGTCCAGGATCCGTCTGTGTGTGGTGGCTCTTGATGCACTGACTCCAGCCTCAGTCCATTCCTTGTGAAAGTCCCCAACACTTTTGAATGGCCTTTTCCTGACAATCCTCTCCAGGTTGCGGTCATCCCTGCTGCTTGTGCACCTTTTTCTTCCACACTTTTCCCTTCCACATAACTTTCTATTAATGTGCTTTGATACAGCACTTTGGGAACATCCAACTTCTTTTGCAATTACCTTTTAAGGCTTTCCCTCCTTATGGAGAGTGTCAGTGATGGTTTTCTGCACAACTGTCAGATCAGCAGCCTTTCCCATGATTGTGATTCCTACTGAACCAGACTGAGAGACCATTTAAAGGCTCAGGAACCCTTTGCAGGTGTTAAAGCTTAATTAGCTGATTAGAGTGGGACACTTTGAGCCTAGAATATTGAAACTTTTCACAATATTCTAATTTTCTGAGATTGTGAATTTGGGGTTTTCATGAGCTGTAAGCCATAATCATCAAAATTATGACAAATCAAGGCTTGAACTATCTCGCTTTTCATGTAATGAGTCTATCTCATATATTAGTTTCATCTTTTAAGTTGCATTACTGAAATAAATGAACTTTTGCACGATATTCTAATTTTTCGAGTTTCACCTGTATATAGAATGTATATATGATACATACATGTATATATGATACATACATACATTTATGTATGTATGTAAAAGGGGAGGAAAATTTATTGTTTTTTCTTTTCTTTTGGCATCCAGCCATGGTGGATCCTACATATTAAATGTTTTTTTTTTCTTTTGCTGTTGTTAGGGTTGAATTTATGTTTTTGTTTTATTTCATTATGTTTGTTTTACTGTTTTGCATTTTATTTTCTATGATAAAAAAATTAATTTAATATTAAAAAAGAACAATTTTTTTTAAAAAAATCTTGAAGACTTTAAAACAGTTTTTTTTATTTACAAGGTAAGGATTATAACCATTGTGCTAAATGATAATAAAGACACTAGAAAGCAATTAGAACAGTAAGGTGTGTGCTGTGTTTGAATGTTTCTGCCTCTGTGTTCATTCTGATGTTTTACTTTGCACAAAGTATTTATTTTACCGTTTAATTTTCTGTGTATGTTTGTTTGTGTATGCAGATGTCCTTATGTGTGTGTGTACTTTTATAAACTTGCACCCACGCATGCATGCACCCACATCCACACACATATTTATCAGTGGTGGGATTCAAAAAAATTTACTACTGGTTCTGTGGGCGTGGCTTGATGGGAATGGCATAGCTTGGTGGGCATGACAGGGGAAGGTTACTGCAAAATCCCCATTTCCTCCTGATCAATTGGGACTCGGGAGGCAGAGAATAGATGGGGGGGGGGTGCCAGTCAGAGGTGTTATTTACCGGTTTTCCGAACTACTCAAAATTTCTGCTACTGGTTCTCCAGAACTGCTCAGAACCTGCTGAATACCACCTCTGATATTTACGCATATAAACTTAAAGATGTCCAGTAAAACCTTCCCACAGGATGGTGATTAAGTGATTAAGATTTTCTGGAACAGAGAGAAAGGAGGGCATTGCACTACAGATATTGTCCTGTATTGGGAAAATGTGGTTGCCTCCTATCTTGACTGAGCAAAAGTTGTTGTGGTCTGCCGGTGGCCTGCAGAGCTGGCAGCAGAGTCGGACAGTGAGGAGGCTGGGGAGGAACACAGGCCAGTCCTGGAGTCTGGGGAAGGCTCAGATGAAGGCTCTGCGTCGGAGGCAGACATGGGGCCAGGGCCATCTGGGAGTTATGTGCAGACTCTGGAGCCTCCACAATCAGACATCAGCAAGGCAGAGGAACTGTTCCTAGTGCGAGCATGCACAAAGCTGCCAGAAGGTAAGAACAGTTAAAACAAAAGGGTCGACTTGGGAGTAGGGCTTGGAGATGATTGGTCCCTCTCATAAGACATAAAGGAGAAGCAAAGGCATGTGAGCCTTTGCAGCAAGCAATGTTGTTCGGTCTGGCTGGTTTAAATTCTGCAGCTCCGTTTTGACTCTGTGTTCCCTGTGGCCTTGCAAAGCTAATTGCCAATTCGGTCTTGGCAGCATGTCAAGGGAGATAAAGAGGGGTGGGTTCTAAAATTTTTTACACTTGTTCTGTGGGCATGGCTTATTTTGTGGGCGTGGCTTATTTTGTGGTCATGTGACAATTATTTAGGATTTAGCAGAGGTACTGGTCTACTGCTTGCAGAACTGTACCGATCTACCCATTTATTTTTTGCAGGCACTGGTCTACCTATTTATTTTTGCAGGCACTGATCTACTCATGTATTTTTGCAGGCACTGGTCTACTCATTTGTTTTCTTTTAATACTGATCAGCTGTAGGGCGGCCCTTTGAAGCCCTGGGGCAAGAGTTTAAACGGTTTTTTTCCTCTAGCCATCAGCTGGGACTCAGGAGGCAGCAATAAATTGGGGGTGGGGCCAAATAAAAGGTACAAATAATGTGGGGAGTGGGGGGCATGGGGGCGGGGAGGCGGGGGACAGAACCGGTTAGGTGACATCATATCATCACCGCTACTGGCTCGGGAGAACTGGCCTGAACCGGGAGGAACCCACCACTGGAGATAAAGGCGGGTGCTTATCAGCCTTATCCCGAAGGACTGTGGCAGACTTCTGTCGGACTCTTTACAACTATTTGTGACTCATCTGTGAATGAACAGAATGAGAATGAACAGGCTGTAAATGAACAGAATTCACAGCCGTTGAAATAAAAAGAGGGTTTTGGGGACTAATTGTGTGTTTTTTATTGTTTCAGGAAGCCTAGGTCAGAACAAAAGTCAAGCTGTTGCCAAAACACTCAGTCCAGGCTGGATTTTTTAAAACTGTTTTGGAGTCAGCATGAGCAGCTTAAATAGTAAGTATGGATAAGTATGGATATATCTTCGGAGTCAAAAACTCCTCTGCAACTTTGCTCAACAATTTCCCAATTAAGCTTTTGATTTGCTTGTCTTGCAGCTTGTCACAAATTTACACAGCTATAAAGAGAGCCACACGACACTGTGGTGGAATAGATAGCTATGTAGTCAATTATGTGGTTCGTTCTTTCCATCACAAACTCTAATGGATAGAGAGAACACAACAGGAAGAAGAGGGAGAAAAAAGACCTCTCATTGTATAAAAAGTCAGGGATGTGTTTCCTTCCCCTGCACCCAAATAATAGGTAAATTCAATCCAGTGTGAAAGCTGTCACACTAATGTTTTGATACAAGAGTGTATCACCAACTTCACAGTCTGTGTATTTACTTGCAACTAAAACACCATAACAGAATATTGATTTTTTGAATGAATATAATTGTGGCTTACACATTGTACAGATCAAACTTTTCAGTAACACTTCTTTTCTATATGTTATGCCTCTTAGTACAGAAAGGAAGCACTATGTATTTTTGGTTCTCTGTACCTGCATTTATATATTAGTGGTACGAAAGGTCTAACTTGCCCCACTTGAATAAATATTTTATTTCGGGATGCTCTTTTTTTAATAGCAAACTCCCTCAAAGTCAAACTGAGGAGTTTAAAAAGGAGCAGTGCCTGAACAAAAGGGCAGCTTATGGATGAGCAAGGAGAAGGGACAAGAGGGCAGTCTTCAATTTCACCTGCCTACAATAAAACAAGCAGAAGGGCATGCTTAATTTCTGTCCTTCGACAACAGGTTAAATAGTCTGGAGCTCAGACATTTTGCTGTGGTGGAGAGATTTCTTCTGCCACTGTATCCTGCACTGATTGCCTGAGGCAGCAATTCCAACCTATCTAATGTAAAGTCAGCCTCCATTTAGAACCTACACAGTGACTTCAAAGAAATATTAAATTATGAGGCTGTTATAATTATGAGGCCTTTATCAGAGATATTACAAGGGTGTTTTTTTATCCCTGAAATCATAACTGGCACCAACATTACCATCATCATTGTGATCATCAAGATTATGAACCACCTCCTCCTCCTCCTCCTCCAGATTCCAAAAATCCTCAGAGTTTATTAAACAGGCAGCATTTATTGAACAGCAGCAAATTCATTTACTTCCATTTCTCATAGTCCCATTGACATGATGCATTGAAAATGTTGAATAGAAGACATAGAATAACTTGACTGTACAGTAGTAAAGGCTCCTTTAGTTGTCCTCCTGCATATTCATGAAATTTTCTTAGTTGAAACAGTTTGCCATTACATTGTTGTTGTTGTTGTTTTTGGTAACTTCTTACATTAGCCCATAGCTGTGAACTTCTCAGATGATTTCTCCTACAAGTTCCAACCAGGGCCAACAATGCCTAGAATCTCCATTAAGAAAATGCTGCTATACACTTATCATAAATGAAACAAATGAACATTTTTCTAAACCGTGTTCCTTAAGTCATCTTTTATAGTCATCCTCTGACTTGGGCAGACAATTTAAAAAAGTGAAAATAAATAGCAAGAATGTATTTGTCCAAATATTTCTGATTCTAATGTTATAGATTTAAAGATGACCAAAATGCTTAGCATTACAGATTATGTTACCTTATTTTTGCATACTGCTACTTTAAAAAGGCCCATATTTAGCTTTGCTGCAGAGCAAGAGTCCTTGGAAATTCCCCAAGCCAGATGTTAGCTCAGCAGGTCTCCAAGGGAACAATTATGGGCATCACACAGAGAGCTGGTCTAATAGGACGATATATGAAAGATCATTTCTTTTCCATGAACCAGCAGACTGCATTTTTGCTAGCTGTGTGAACTTACAACTCCAAAACTAACAAACACTCCTAATTTTATCCGTCTTTCCCACTATTTTGTGTCTATGCCAGGGCTTTGTTTGCTTTGTCTATTTCAGTACAGATAGTCCTTGACTTAAAACCATTTGTTTAGTCGCAAGTTACAAAGGCATTAAAAAGAGGGATTTATGGCTGTTCTTCAAATTTACAACTCTTGCAGTGTCCCCATGGTCACGTGATCAAAATTTTGATGCTTGGCAACTGGCATATACTGTATTTATGATGGCTGCAGTATTCCAGAGTCATGTAATGATCTTTTATGACCATTTGACAAGTAAAGTCAATTGGGAAGCTAGATTCACTTAATAACCACAGTAATTCACTTAACAGCATGAAAGAAAAAGTCATAAAATGGGGCAAAACTCACTTAACAATTGTCTTGCTTAGCAACAGAAATTTTGGACTCAATTGTGGTTGTAAGTTAAAGACTACCTGTAGCTTATCCTTATCTTTGTCCTTCTCCTTCACCTCACCTTCTCCTTCTCCTCACCTTCTTCTTCTCCTCTTCTTGTCCTTGTCCTTCTCCTCACCTTCTTTTTCTTTCTCCTTCTCCTCACCTTCTCCTTCCCCTTCCCCTTCTCATCCCCTTCTCCTCCTTCTTCTCCTCTCCTCTTCTTCCCCTTCTCCTTATCTTCTCTTTCTCATCACTTCCTCCTTCTCCTTTCCCTGTCCCTCTCCTTTTCCTTTTTAAATTTTTTTTATTGATTAAAAATATACAAACAAACATAGATACATTAAGACAACATACAAAACAAACAAACATTGATTCAGTCATTATGACTGACTCTTAAAGCTCTTACATCGGTGGGTTAATTTTTCTATTTTTTCTTATCTTTCTCTATACATATCTATATTTACATATTTACATGTTTATATATAGAACATTGTAATCCACTCTTTGTTTAATTCTTTACATTTCCTATTAGTCAAAATTATTTTTATGTTCCTATCTTTTCCTCCAGCCAGCTATACCATCTTTGCCACACTAAATAGTAATCAGTATCATCTTTCTCTTGTAGTTCCTTTGTAAACTAATCAATTTCTGCGCATTCTGTAATTTTTGCGATTATTTTGTTTTCTGTCGGTAATTGCACAGATTTCCAATTTTGGGCAAAGAGTATGCGTGCTGCTGTTAGGATATGAATAATCAAGTATTTTATTTCTTTGGTATATTGTGCTGTGATTATTCCCAGTAGAAAGATTTCCGGCCTCATTTCCAGCTTCTGTTTTATAATTTCTTCAATCATTTTCTTAATTTCTTGCCAATATTGTTTTGCCTTTCTGCATGACCACCAGAGATGATAGTATGTCCCCTTTTGTGATTTACATTTCCTTCTTCTTTTCCTTCTCCTCATCATTTCAGTACTAAATGTCAGGTGGAAACAAATCTGTCTAAAAGCAACTTTAGGGTCAAATGGGAAAAGGTGCATGGCATGGAACTGCCTATGTAGAAAGCATATTGGCTTCAAATTATGTCCTGGACATTAACAGCTTCATATCACAGGATTCAATTTTTTTTTAGTTATCTTTCCCAGGATAAAATGGCACTTCTGATCAAAGCGATGCATTGTTATGTGTAATTGACACTAATGTGATAAAATGGTGATGGGAACAGCAGGAATTGCAGCATGTCACTTTGAACTGATGGGAAGCAAGGAACATCTGCTGCAAAATTGCAGTCAAAGCATCTCCTAAACAAATGCCAGCAAAAATAAGAAATGTCTCTTTATTTAAAGGATTCAAAAGTGTTCTCCATCAGCTGGCATCTGACATATTTTTCCACCTAGATTGCTCAGTTCAGCATGTAAGATTCCCCAAAGAATATAAAACAGTGTGTGTGAGCCCCAGTGCTCATCAGTTCTACCTTTCATGGATTTTGGAAGATATTTAGCACAGCGCTGCCATTCATTCTTATTAATTCCTACTCCTCTTTTCACAGCACATTTGTGGTTGTGTAGGAGACACTGCACCTGTAATGTAAGGAGGCAAAGCAACACAAAGGAGAAACCTCTACCGTGGCAGTGCCCTCAATAAGAAATTTAATAAACCCTGTAATGGAAAGAAATAAGGTGTCTGTCTTAACCTTTTGTGAAATAGGATGGAGTTTCATTCTAGTGGCTCAAATGACAAGAAGTGCTTAACAATTTTGACAGGATATTGTCCATAATTCTTATGGAGTCCCTTAGTTAGAAAATACTTGAATGACCTTGTATCAACTTGAAAGTAAGCAGGAAGCAATCTTGTTTATTTTTGGTTTGAGCACATCAGGAAAATCAAAAAGCAAACCCAGAAAGAGAGGCCTCCATTAGTTTAGTTAATGAATCCCATGAAATGGTCATATTATTCAAATTGTATGGAAAATATGGCAATCTATTTCAGCTTGACAGACATAGGCAACGAAAAATTACAAATGTTTTGTGTATATTAATGAGATATAAATATAAATAAAATGTACTCTTATTTTAAATTTGTGATTAACAAACTCACAAAGTAGTTATAGAAAACAAAATAAAAACAGAAAAATTCTTCAGATTTAGGCATTCCAGCGTTTTGTTCTATTTTAGCACTGCTATAACCATGTTCATGTTGTTCAATTTTTCCTCTAATGTAATAACAAGCTGTTCCTTTTTTAAACTTCTGCTGTTTTTCTCTGATGGACGCTTCCTTATAATTACTCAGAAGGAACTTCATCTCATAATAGATTTCTACTTCTTCTGCATCGTTGTACACAATGTGATATCAGTTTGTTAGTCAGGTTTTTTTAGTTCACAGCGTTAGGTTTTGTTGTATATATTTCCCATTGATGTGGATAATGTACTCAACTTTCACTTGGCCCCACATTTTTTATTTTATTTTCTTATCTTTATTTCTGCCAATGTTATTTGAGTGGAATCACTCCACTGAGGAGCTTACACTAGGAACCTGAATTGCTTTTCTTATGAATAAAAAAATAGATGGGTGCTAATTTTAATTAGAACTAGATTAAATTTTTGAAGCAAGATTTATGGGTAAAGCATGTTATGGAAAAAGTCAAAAAATGGATAGAATATTCACACCTCTCCCAAATGATTGGAAGATGTAGGAAATCTGATTGGTTGCTGAAGCTTTTTTTTTACATTAAAGCAGTATCAATAGGTTCTTTGGTTGTAATAAAGAAATGTAATATAAAGCACTGAAGAATTATCTGCATAATGTTTTTAATTAAAACTTTTTATGAGATAGGAGCATTTGTCTTCTTTTGTCTCAGCTGTGTTTTGGCAAGTCCTTCATGCAAACTCCAATTTAATTGCATTCTCTTGATGTTTTCTGGCTCACACGTGCAACCTGTGCTAAATCAAAAACAGTCCGTTCATGGGGTAGATCAGGAGTGTCAAACTTGATTTCATTGAGGGCTGCATCAGGGTGCGTTTGACCTTGGGGGGCTGGGGTGGGCATGGACAGGGTGGACATGGCCAGCTCAACCTCACTCGAAACAGGGATGCCTGCGGTAGCCCAAGCACTGCCAGCAACGAGCTCCGTTTTCACTGGCAGAGGCATTGTGGGCTCGTCCTTCGCTGTTTCCAGGGTGGCCCCACGGGCCAGATCTAAGCACCCCGCAGGCCAGATCCGGGCCCTGGGCCTTGAGTTTGACACTCCTGGATAGATGATTAGGACCAGAACCCTGACTAGCTAATCTGTTGATTCAACATCCAGGAGAATTACACACCCATGTGCCTCACAATGAGAAATCTCAGGTGTGCAAGTAGTGCAGACAGATGATTTGCTCAGCTAGACCCATCCAAAAAGTTTTGATTTGACAGTTCTAGTGAAACATTGGGCTGGTATATATTCCAGAGAAGATCACTGCCAATGTTATTGCTTCAACAGTGGGGAGGTAGCTGATAGAACCTTCCAGAAGCCAAGCAAGGACTGAATGTTGAGCATCCCTCCAGGACCACATAAAAAGCTGTAATCCACAATCCATGATAACACCATTAAAAAACTTTCAGAAGAGGAAATTTTATCTGGACCCTGATTGGGATCTTGCACATGAATGAATTCCTCAAGGAATGAGGCTTTAAAAAGTTTCCTCCATGATAGCATATAACCTGTAAAGAGATGACTTCATCACACAACCACATTTCCCCCTCTTTAATCATTGGATGATCAGTGCTGCATATATGCTGATTTTGCCAAGAATTGGTACACTGATTTCTCAAAATCCAGCTCTTCAACTATATTTATCTAGCCATTGCCTCTCAGTTGTACAGATCTGGGTTTATGCTGAACAGCAGTCAAGAGAGACAGAAGATTAACTTATTGATGTCAGCCAGTGATAGATAGATTGGTAGGTCAATAATAATCCTTGAAAATGATTTTGAAAAAAAAAATGTATGCATGTATTGCAGTATACTCCATATTTAAATTCTTCTTTCACACACCCCAAGACTCCTTTACTTAACTCTGGCTCCAAGGACACTCTTGCAGTGACTGCATTTGAATTGCACAATTCTAACTAGTTGCTACTTTGCAGTGACATGAGCTCTTTGCTACCATCTAGAGTTTATTATGGTTGGTAAGGCAACAGTGAGAGACACACACACAAGGATTGGATGGAACACCCAGATTTTACAAATACCAACATGGCACACATTTTGTATGACAATTGGTAGTGGCTTTTCCCACAGTTGGTGATGTTCAGATTTCAGCCAGGAACAAGACAGTCTCACATGGAAGAACAAATGGGGAAAGCAACACAGCTTTCTCTGGCCTCTTTCCAGATTTATGGTATGGGCATGCTCCGGCAGCATAACTATTTTGGCATCCCAGCTCTGCCATGACAAGAAGCACAGCAAAATGGCTTCATGGCTAAGCCCTCAGTATAAATCTCCAAATTCCAGATCATAAAGTTCAGAGTTGAAAAGAAGCACAAATATTATTGTTCCAAACTTCTTTGAAGTTAAGCTGTAAAGAAAAAAAAATTAAACCTCCCACTGAAATAATTTCCAGGGAAGCTAACATTATTTTGGTAATATTTGCAAAAAGGGGTTTGGGTGCTTCTTATCTTGCAGCCAAATTCTATCTAAAGTGACATTTGGAGACTTTTCCAGATGAGGCCATACATCTGAGGATCTGGGAAGAAAGTAATGTTTGAATATGAGAAGCAATATTTTTGTAGGGCAAGAGAGCTTGTACATAATTATTTCAACCATGGGCTTTGACATAACTGTATGTGGCTCTCACTAGATCAAGCCAGTTCCTTTATGGAGTGTCTATCACAAAGTTACAAATCTGGAATAAATAAAGAAATGAAATCCACTTCATAGTTTTCTTCTCTTCTGGCAAGCACTGTAGATAGAGATTAAAGCTTGTTATAATTGGCGCACACTGAATTTGATAAAATATTGATTTCCTGGCAATTACCAACAAATTTATTAAGAGCTATGTGAAGAAAATGTGAGAATTTGGCATAAGTGATACTCAACTCAAGCACAACAATTATACTGATACGATAGAAAAACATGAGAATAAGTTTTTTTTCTTTTACCTGACCAGGTGATTGTATCTAAATAAGGTAAATTTTGTCGGCAAACCTACCTACATATAAGCATACAGTATTTAAATGAAGATTTAGTTTGAAGACTTTATAGCATTTAAGAAATATGTTCTAGAACTGTAATCTGCACAGCTAATTCCACTTAAACAACAGCCTCCATCACTTTATGGTAATTGCTTCTGAAAGAGTAATATGATCCAGCTTTCAACAAATAAATCAGCTAACATTCAAGATTGGGCATACAACAGTGTTTAGATATTCACTGCCTTATACACCACTGCACCACAACGCTTCTCAAAGAACTGAGAACCCACTTGTGATTAAATCAGGAATTGGATACAGGAGAATTTGGTGCCACGTTCATCTTGAAGGAAAGAAGAGAATATGAGAAGATTTAATCAATAGCAGATCATTCTCACTATGGCCTCTCAACCAGTAAGTATGCCATGAGCACTACATTCATGTAGGTTTCTCCCAGAGTCCTTGACCTTCAAAGAGATAAATGAGATCACACTGAAGTGGCTTAAACTCAGCCAGAAAGGGACAGGTGCAATTTAACTACATGTCGCATGAATCAAATGATCATAAATTGATTTTTCTAGTCATGTCTTTTGCAGGAGGAGATTCTTCGCCTTCAAACTGCATCTAAATAAAAATTGGTTCTTGTGTTTTAAAGACCAAGTAGAATTTAGGAATGACAAGCACAAAAAAGCTCTGTAACTGTTCATCTGTAGGTGAATGGGTGGCTAAATTTCTAAATTTGTCAAAAGTTAACCCCACAGAAGAAACAACTATATTTGCAAATTCCTCTAATCCAAAGATCAGAAAGGTCTATAGACCTTTAAAAAATCCCTTTAAACCCCTTTAAAAATCATCCTAAATTAAAGGAGTCTAAATCCCAAATTTCTTCATTTACTTCTTTGAAACTGGGCAGATCTAGTTTCCAGGAAAGAGGGAGACATGTATTGCTTACTAATGCTATGTAAGATGAAGCTTTTTTTGAAAAAAATATCCAATCTGGATTCCAAGAAAATTGTAGTTATATTTCAGGTTATTAAATCCATTCCCCAAATTTCACATTTCTGAATCAAGTCTCATGAATTTTGTTATCATTGTTATCATACCTGCATCATATAATCTATAATGTTGTTCTTGAAAGCTAATGTTCATCATGCCACTTGGTGATCATTCCACAATTTAATAATGTATTTATAAAGAAATAAGATGAGAGCTAGTTTGGTGTGTAATGATTGAGGCAGCAAGCTATAAACAGCGAAACTGTGAATGCTAATCCTGCCTTAAAAGGACAAAGACCAAGAAGCAGACAAGGATAAACCATTCCAAAATTTTGCCAAGAAAACTGCAAGGACTTAATCTCCCAGAACTTCTTGGAAAACCAAGGTTGTGCCCCAGGATAGGAACACAGAGAGAAGCCAACTAGAAGCAAATCCAGGGCTTTGGTCACCTATTTATTCCAGGCTGCAATTAAATCAGGGATGGAGATAGGTTTCTACACAATCTCAATTCAAAAGCAGCAACCAGAATGTGGCACCGCCAAGAATCCAGTTACCTCGTTCTGAGGGTGAATATTGAGGAGATGGCATCAGGATCGTTCTCAAGCAGTGCTCTGGCCTCCCCAGCTGTGCCATTATATACTTCTGCTCATCATGATACCATTAACAGCTGCTCCTGCCCTCACATCTTCCCCCAGCCCACCTTTGGCTCCCCTGTCTCAGGGTCATTCCCATGCACACCTGTTTATATTGAATGGAATTGAATACTTTATCTGGCCAAGTGTGTTTAGATACACAAGGAATTTGTCTCTAGTGCAGAAGCTCTCAGTATACATGCAATGCAACAGAATAATGATAATCATCACCATCATCATCATAATACCAATAAGAGGGGGTAGTAAAGAAGATAATAAGAAGGAATGGTAATAATACAGCCATACTACATGGGTAAATATACACAGACAATAGCAGAGTGATGGCACAAAGGAAGAAAGCTCTCTCTGTGTCTAGTTGTTTTGGCCTGCAATGCTTTGTAGTCCCATCCCAAGGAAAGGAGTTGAAACGGTTTAAGTCCAGGATGTGAGGAGTCTATAGATATCTTCTTAGACAACCTTCTCAGCCCACTACTATTAGTAGTTATTGTTAGATCGGCGCAGGAATGAAGATGAGACCAGCGGAGTTCATGTAAACGTTTATTAACAGGAACAGAACTCGAGCGGCGCTGCCGGAGCTCTCCTTATATTCGCTCCGGCAGCCGCACCGCCCCTGTGACAGGGATTCAAAACTCCCGCCGGGGAATGCTTCAGCCAATCCCCGGCGGATGTCCTTATAAGGACATAACACTCCTCCCCCCCTAGATCTTAAGCTGTCCATCAATGATAAAGTCACGTAAGTAGGCGGGCCGATTGCGTAGTCTACTAGACCTGCGCAGTCCATTCGTTGGCTGGCCGCCCTCCTGGTCGGAGGGTGCTTCTGCGGTTCCTGTCGCCGTCTCGGGAGCCGGGCTGGATCTGGCCGTCGAGGGTGCGGGCGGTGCTCCCGTCCCTCCGGCCGGGTCGCTGACCTCCGCCTGCGGGCGACGCTGGTCTTCTCCATCGCTGCTCCGATCGTTGGATCTCCGCTGCTCGACCGGTCCGGAACTCCTGAGCCACGGTAAGCCCTTGGGGTGCCCTTCGGTCCTCACCGGGTCGGGGTTGGACGGGTCCGGTCGTGGGTGCTGGTTCGGCAGTGGCGTCTGGGTCGGCCCCTCGGGTCCCTCGGGTGAGTTCGGTTCCCTCCCGGGGCTGCTGGTGGGTTGGTTTGGCGTTGGCTCCTCCTCGCCGGTGGGTCGCAGGCCTCCTCCGCAGGGGTGGTGTAGTCCCTCTCTGCTGGGCTGGCGCTGCTGGTTTGGTCGCGGGGTCTCGCCCTCGCCGGGGTGGTGCTGTCCTACCTCGCGGGGGTGGCGTTGCTGGGTCGGCTGAGGACTCTCGCGGCCTTCTCTGCAGGGGTGGCGTAGGCCTTCTCTGCGGGGTTGGTGTGTTTCCCCCGGTCGCCGCCTTTCGCCGTCTGGGTGTCGGTCGTCTCGGCTCGGTTGGCGCTGGCCTCCTCTGCTGGGGTGGCGGAGGCCCTCCTCGCAGGGTTGGTTTTCGTTGTGGTTGGGGTGTTGTTGGGGAGACCCCTGTAGTGATGCATGGAGGTCTCCCTCACCGGTGAGTCGGTGGCCGCCCTCGCGGGGGTGCTGTTGGTCTCCCCCGCTCGGTTGGCCCCGGTCTACTGGCCCTTTCTTCGAGTACTGTCTGTTGTCGGACTGGTGCGGTCCGACCTCGCCGGGGTGTTGTTGGGTGTCGTGGGCGTCTGGGCTTCGGTTCCCCTGTCCGCCTTCGTTAGTGGCTGGGTCTCGGACCTCGGGGGGTCGATCCCGGTCCACCCCCGGGTGCTTCGGGTTTCCCTTCGGCCGCTGTCCCCGGTCTACTGGCTGAGCTCCGTCTCTGTCTGCTGCGGAGCCCGGGGCGTCCACTCTCCCGGGATGTTGTAGGCCTCCCTCATAGGGTTGTGGTAGGCCTACCTCGTCGGGGGCGGGCAGGCCTACCTCTTCGGGGTGTGGTAGGCCTACCTCGCCAGACTGTTGTTTGTCCACTCCCCTCCACCTTTTGCGGAGCTGGTCGATGTGACGTCTCACGACCTGTCCATCTTCCAGCTCTACCCGATAGGACTTCGGGCCGGTTGCGCTGTTAATCCTTCCTTTCAGCCATTTTGGTGAGCCGTGGAAGTTCAGCGCATAGACGGGGTCTTCAACGGCGAAGCTGCGGAGTTGGCGGCTGGCGGTTGCGGGCACGTCCGAGTGGTACTGGGGGTGCAGCCTGTCGAGGGGTGAGCGGAGTCTTCTGCCCATCAACAGCTCTGATGGGCACTTCTTGGTGGTTGCGTGCGGCGTTATGTGCTGTGTGAGGAGGAAGGTGTCTATGCGCTCCTGCCAGTCCCCCGGTGCCATCTTGGTGAGCGCTTCCTTGGTTAGCCTCACCATCCTCTCGGCTTGGCCGTTTCCGGCCGGTCTGTACGGCGCCGAGAGGGCATGGCGGATGCCCAGTCCCGCTAAGAATGCCTCCATGGGCACGGACGTAAGTTGGGGACCGTTGTCGGAAACCAACACGTCTGGGAGTCCATGCGTAGCGAAGAGGCGGCGGAGGGCGCGAATGGTGGCTTCCGATGTGGTTGATGCCATGGGAACCACCTCGAGCCACTTGGAGAAGGCATCAACCATGATGAGGAGGTGGCGCCCCTGCATCGGACCCGCGAAGTCGATGTGGATCCGAGACCAGGGGCTGCTGGGCATCTCCCAGGGTGTGGGCTCTGCTTGAGGGGGTGCTGGTCGGACTTCCTGGCACTGGCTACATCCGGCGACCCATTGCTCAATGTCTTTGTCCAGTGCTGGCCACCAGACGTAGCTTCGTGCCAGGGCCTTCATGCGGACGATGCCCGGGTGCCCCTTGTGTAGCGTCTCGAGCGTCTTCCGTTGGAGAGCGGCGGGGATCAGCACCCTATCTCCCCATAGCAGGCAGCCTTTCATCGTGGACAGCTCCTTCTGCTTGCGACTGAAGGGGCTGTATTCTTCTCCGCCAGGCTGCGCCGGCCATCCCCGCAGGATCCAGGATTGCACTTGCCGGAGTGTTGGGTCTCTCCTGGTGTGCGCGGCCACGTCTGCAGATGTGACTGGGCAGCTGCTGTTGTGGTCGATGTGCAGGAGCTCGAGGGTGGGGGCGG
The DNA here is from genome assembly GCA_030761175.1 of Masticophis lateralis. Classification (NCBI taxonomy): domain Eukaryota; kingdom Metazoa; phylum Chordata; class Lepidosauria; order Squamata; family Colubridae; genus Masticophis; species Masticophis lateralis. The sequence continues at coordinate 199,647,343 of JAUDYJ010000002.1, forward strand.
GATCCTCCACGGCGTCTGTGGATGGGCATCTGCTCAGCGCGTCCGCGTTGGCGATGGCCTTTCCGGGTCGGTGAATGAGGGTGTAGGTGTAGCCGGCGAGGAAGATGGCCCAGCGTGTCATTCGCGGTGACATGAATGTGGGTGTTTGCTTGTCGCCGGCGAGGAGGCCCAGGAGCGGCTTGTGGTCCGTGACTATGGTGAAGCTTCTTCCGTATAGGTATTCGTGGAAGCGCTTCACCCCTGCGACGATTGCCAATGCTTCTTTGTCCAGCTGGCTGTAGTTGCGTTCAGCGCTGGACATGGTCTTCGAGAAGAAGGCGATGGGGGCTTCTGTGCCATTGGGTAGTTCGTGGCTCAGGACTGCCCCCACCCCGTATGGCGACGCGTCGCAGGTTAGCCGGATGGGCAGCGTCTCGTTGTATTGTATGAGGACGCTGTTGGATGTTAATAGTCCTTTAATGTCTCGGAATGCCGTTTCCTCTTTGTCACCCCACTTCCAGGGAACCGCTTTCCCCAGCAGGCGATGAAGCGGCTCAGCAACTGTAGCTTTCTGTTGGAGGAATATTGCATAAAAGTTAAGCAATCCAAGGAATGCCTGAAGCTCCCCTTTATTTTTGGGGCTGGGGGCTTCATGGATGGCTTTAACTTTTGATTTGGTGGGGTGTATGCCATTTCTATCGATGAGATAGCCCAGGAACTCGACTTCCTGGACTCCGATGATGCACTTATCCCGTCTTACTCTCAAGCCCTTCTCCCTGAACCGCTGCAGGACAAGCCTCAGCCGTTCAAGAAGTTGTGCTCTAGAGTCTCCGGAGATGAGCACGTCATCGAAGTAAGGCACTACCCCTGGAACGCCTTGGAGAAGGCGTTCCATCATTGATTGAAAAATCCCCGGGGCGGCACTGACTCCGAATTGGAGCCGGTTGCACTTAAAGGCCCCCCTGTGTGTGACAATAGTTTGAGCCTCCGCCGTTTTAGCGTCCACTGGCAGTTGCTGGTAAGCCTGGGCCAGGTCCAGTTTTGCGAATATGGTGCCCTTGCCTAGTGAGTGCAGGAGGTGCTGCACCACTGGCACCGGGTATGCGCTCTGCTGCAACGCCTTATTTATGGTCACCTTATAGTCGGCGCAGATGCGTACCGATCCATCCTGCTTCATTGGGGTCACAATGGGAGTCTCCCATGAAGCATGATCGATGGGTTCCAGGACGCCTTGGGCGATCAGCTTATCTAGCTGCTCGTCTACTTTAGGCCTCAAGGCGAACGGAACCCGGCGGGGCTTAAGCCGAATGGGGGTTACCCCCTGATCCAGATTGAAGGAGATGGGTTTCCCTATGTACTTCCCCAGCTTACCATCGAAGACTTCGCTGAATTCTTCGATGATGGCGTCGAGTTCATCTGCCCTAATCTGGTGGATGCCCCCGATGGAAAGCCCCAGCGGCTGAAACCACTCAATGCCCAGCAGGTTCGGGCGGCTGTTCCTCACGACTGTGACCGGCAGCTGGCCCTTGAACTCCTTGAACGCGATGTTGAGGGTGGTTCTGCCCAGGACGTCGATTGGATTCCCGCCGAAATCCACCAGTCTGGACTGCAGGGGTTTGAGCTGGTCCTTGGAGATTTGCGGCTTGAATTTCTTCAGCTGCCGCCAGTCGATGATGGTGTAGACGGACCCGGTGTCTACCTCCATGGAGCAGGGCGAGCCCTCGGCCAACAGCGTCACGGTGAACTTGGTGGCGCTGTTGTCGCTGGTGTGTGCTATGGTGGTCTGATTCACCGCGCCATGCTGGGAATTTTCATAGCCGTCGCCTCTGGGTTGGTGTGAGGACCGTTTGGATGTCCTCTGGTTGTCGCGCCGATTTTCGCGGTTCCGTGGTCTGGGTGGTTCAGGGGCTGGTTCGGTGGCTCGGCATGCCTCTGCGATGTGCCCCCTCCTCAGGCATCGGCGGCAGGTCGCGTCCCGCCATTTGCAGGATGTCCTGGGGTGGTCGCCTCTGCAACTGCCGCATGGTTCCCCGCGTCGGCCATTTTGGGGTTTTTCCCGCCGATATGGCTGAGAGACCTTGTGGACGGCCATCTCGCCATCCGAGTCAGATGGTGTGGTGGAGTCTTCGGACGATTCGGGGGTCGACTGGTGGATCTTGTGGATCCCCTTCGCCTTTTTCATCTCCGCCGCCGCGTGCTCCGAGGACTCGGCAGCGGTGGCCTCCTCGAGGACATCTTTTAGTAGGATGCGTTTCCTACTCAGGAATTTCTTCTGGAGGCCTGCATCCCTCATGCCGAAAACGATGCGGTCTCTCAAGGCGTTATCCACATGGTCAAACTCGCAGTTGGCTGCGATTTGACGGAGTGCGGCAACAAAGTCTTTAATGGATTCCCCCTCGCGCTGGTTCCTCTGATGGAAAGTGAACCGGTTCGCTATGGGGGTGCCCGTGGGCGCGTAATGTTCTTGCAGGGCCGCTTGCAGGTCTGTCCAGGACATCTCCTCGATGTCCTGAGGTGCGACGAGGTTCACCGCCATCTCCAGGACCTCGGATCCACAGTGGGCGAGGAAGAGAGCCCTCTTCCTTTCGTCGTCGAGATTGCTGTGGCCGTTTCCGCGGAGGAATTGGCGGAACCGAATCATGTACGAGCTCCATTTTTCCCGTCCGGGATTGAATGGAGCGATGGATGAGAAGAGCGCTTGCTGTGTCGCCATCGTGCTGAATGGTGGCGGTCTCTTCGGAGGTGATGGCGCTTGTGCCACGCGGTCGATTCCTCTTAGTCCTTCGTCGCCAGTGTTAGATCGGCGCAGGAATGAAGATGAGACCAGCGGAGTTCATGTAAACGTTTATTAACAGGAACAGAACTCGAGCGGCGCTGCCGGAGCTCTCCTTATATTCGCTCCGGCAGCCGCACCGCCCCTGTGACAGGGATTCAAAACTCCCGCCGGGGAATGCTTCAGCCAATCCCCGGCGGATGTCCTTATAAGGACATAACAGTTATATTCTCAGCTTTCAGTTCATCACTATTAGTATAGTAGTGTATGTACAAATTGTATACATACGCTACTGTAATAATTCACTGGGTGCATTACATATATACATGACATCTTGTATATTCTGTATGTTAAGCATTCACATAGTTTAACTTCATTCTTATTTTTTAGACAAAAAATAAAAACAAAACCCGGTTCTTTTCCCTGGAAATCAGTGGATGGTCCTTGCAGCCCTGGAGGCTGCTGCTTTAGATTACCAGCCTGATTACTGCTGTAGATTACCTTCTAGTTTCTTATTGTGCTAGACATTTTTTTCCAGCCTGAAGGCCACACTTGGATTCTGAGTGACATGAAATACAAAAAGCAGAAGAGCTGAAAGCAGGAGAAATCAGAAAGAAAGCAAAAAAGAAAGGTGGGCCAGAGCAAAGATGTATACAGAATAGAATACAGAATAACAGAGTTGGAAAGGACCTTGGAAGTCTTCTAGTCCAACTCTTTGCTCAAGCAGGACACCCTATGCCATTCCAGACAGGTGGCTACCAAGTCTCTTCTTAAAACCTCCAGGGATGAAGCCCCCACAACTTCTGAAGGCCAGCTGTTCCACCAGTTAATTGTTCTCATTGTTAGGAAGTTTCTGTTCAGTTCTAGGTTGCTTCTCTCCTTGATTAGTTTCCATCCATTGCTTCTTCTCCTGCCTTCAGTCCTTTGGAGAATAGGTTGACCTGACCCCAGGGATGGGTTCTACTTACCTTTACTACCAATTCACAGCAGGGCTGCATACATGCGCTTGCTTCGCTCACAGGCTCTCTCTATCTCTTTTTTTTTTTTTTGCACATGCGCAGAAGTATTTTGATGACGTCGGGGTCGGTGGGCGGAGCGTTCCGCCGGTTTTACTACCGGTTCTATAGAACTGGTGCGAATCGGGGGCAACCCACCACTAGTTGATCCTCTCTTGTTTGTGGCAGCCCCTCAAATATTGGAGCACTGCTTTCATGTCTCCCCAAGTTCTTCTTTTCACTACACTAGACATGTGTTTAAAATTTACAATTCAACACCTCACTATTAATGTGGTGATTCATCCTCTTGAATCTTGTAATTTCTCTCACTTGAAAACTTCAACTTGCTGGTAAACTACCAGAAAGGGTGTGTAGGAGTGGTACCAAAAGATATGGGCGGGGGGGGGGGGAAGAGTTGGCAAACTCTCTCCCTCTGCAGCAATGTGAGATGAGGACCTCAAGAGTGTGTTTCTGTTTTGTGATCTTCTTTCTTCCTGCTTTAGCTGTGCCATATTTGTCTCCATTTTCCAGTGCCAGACTTTTTTCCCCTTTGTCTCCACATTCAAAAGACCCAACCACTTAATTGATTGCCTTGCAATTTTGCAGTTTAAAATTTAATCACACATGTGCCTGCCTGAATTATTTTTTGGCTATGCAGACATCCATTGCAGTAAATCAGGCTACCCACCTTCATAAAATTCTTTGCTAATCTCTGTGAAGGCAGAAGAGTATTTTGAGGCTGTCTTTTACCTTCATTTTCTATTTGCATTTTGATTTGCAGCAGGCAAGCTTCCTCTGTTCCTCGGCCCTGGCTTCGAGCTGCCAAGCCAGAGTCCCAGAGAATCAAGGCAATAAAATGGAGAGAATCAATCTTTGCTGTGGCACCGGAATGCATAAGAATGATACCATGAGGCCTATTCTCGTGATCTTTGCTACTTGGTGAAAGTGACCGTGAATATATGTGCTTGTTAGTGATGGATAAATTACTTCAGAACATTCCTGATAGGAACAGCCGAGGTACAGAATAGTTGATGAGCATCTCTGAAGAATTCAGATATCTTGTTTAGTCACCTTGTGAGCAGGTCCCTTCTAAGATTCTGTGGGTATTTCTAAGAAAGTTATGAATATGGACATTTATTTGTATGCCCTTTCCTGGAGCAAAGACTAATATCTTTTCCCTTCCTTCCTGCTGCCAGCATTATTACTTAATTTCCATGATTCCTTTTTTTAAAGTTTATTTTATTTTTATAAATATATTATAAATGTACATTCTCTTATCTATAATTAATCCCACATATACATATATTTTCTAAAGAAAAAAAATAAATTATATTGTGGTTGCTCTTCTCCTTTCTTTTCCCTTATTTAACAATCCTTCTTCTCCTTCTTCTCTCTTTCCCTTCCCTGTCTTCTTCTATCCTTTTCTACTTTCTTCTTTCCTCCTCTCCTTCCTCTTCTCTACTTCCCCTTCCTTTCTCCCTTCTCCCTTCTTTCCCCCTTTCTAACCTTCTCTCCTACCCTTTCCCCCCTCCCTTTCTTCCTCTCCTTTTCCCTTTCTTCTGTTCCTTTGTCTCCTTCTCCCCTCCTATCTTACCCTCTACTCCTCTCTCCATTCTCTCTCCTTTGTTGTCCAATATTTCCCTTATTGGTATCCGAGCAGCCCCGATTTTCTATTAATATATACTTTCTTTTCAATTTCTTTTCCAGTTTACCAATTACACACATATCATCATGGTTGTACATTTATGTAGGAATATTTTTTCCTCCTCCCATCCCCCTTTTCCATTTACACAAGTGTCATCTAAGTTTCTATTTTTGTCTCCTCTCTCATTTACCATCAAATTGTCTAATTTATTAATCTGTCATCTTTTGTTCAGATTTCTTTTCTAGCCATACGTAAAATCGTCCCCATGTCTTGAAATACCCTGCTTCCTCTTTATCTTTTATTCCTAATGTTAATCTGTTCATTTCTGTGCCTCCATGTTGACTGTGTCAACATTTTGACTGGGTAGAGAAAAAGTTGCAAGATCCATTCTGGGTTGGTCACATTATTAATATTAATTAATAGCCCAAAGCACATATTCTAGTAGAGAGAATGGGCTGAAGATGGGTTCCAGCACGAGTCCGAAAGTTCAGAAGAGTACGCCTCTGTTCCTGGTGATTGGCCCAGATTGGATCTTGCAACATTATCCTAGGATACATATATTTACTTTCATTCATGAGAAAAAAATTGGTTCCACTGGAATTTTTTTTGAGAAAAGTTCAGAATGTTTGGTAACACATCTGAATCCCAGGTGAGAAACATTATTTGGAAAAGTTGAGCAGTAATTGGTGCAGCCATATTAAATATATGAGGAGGATTAGCATTTTCGATATGTATATGTCTTGTCTGTGTATGTTTAAAGGGAATATTCTTTTTTAAAAACATATATTAGAATTTGCATGTTACTATTCATAGACTTCCTAGTAGGAAACTATGTTTTTTCATTATATGGAAAATAGGTCAGGGTGTGCAATGGCTGAGTGTCACTGTTGTGTATGTGAAGGCAGGACTTTTATTTTGGGATTTGTGTACATGAGAAAGAGAGAGGAAGGAAATTAGAGATCATCACCAGTAGTGGGTTTCAGTTTTGGTTGCTATCGGTTTGCTCGTGGGTGCTCGCACTCTCGCGTGCGACACTTCTCTGCATGTACAGAAGCTTCTGTGCATGCGCAGAGACATCCGGGCAGGTGGATGGAGCCTCCTGCTGCTGCTGCTATTGGCTTGCTTGATCCGGGGTGAACCAACAGCAACCCACCACTGATCATCACCCCTACTTTTTGCATTGTTTTATGGAGACCTCACTATGTCCATAGATATGCAGATAGCCAAAAAAGACTGCAATCATAGGGAAGAAATAGTGCCTACTTTAATCCATAAGATAATAAATCACAAGGTTTTTGAGAAGAGATTGGACAATAATTGGCATAAGGTCTCCTGATTGAGCAGGAGGTTGACTAGAAGATCTCCAACTCTGAAATTGTGTTATCTTTTGTTATTCTGTTACAAGAAAAGAGTGCAGGATTGCTGTGATGTATGAGTGGCCCTTTACAGACTCTCTGTGCAGTTACACATTACAAAGAAAAGTTTGCATGTTCTAGATAGTTGCTGCCATTATCATTTGTATAATCATCTCTGCATTTTCACTGAGGTTGCATTTTTGTTTTGTCCCCAAAGGCCTCTTTCTCCAGGAAGGCAGCCAATACATATTTGAAATATAGATAACAAAATCATGGATGATGACATGGCATAGATCTTTCCTTTTCAAGCTGCTACTTTTGACTCCAGAGGCAGTATTACCTTCCAAGATATCATAGTGACAAAGACTGTTGCCAGGCTGACAAAATGCCAGACTGGCAAAGATTATTAAGAAAAGGCAACATCAATTCAAACTCATCATATGCCCACCAAAGGAGAGAATAAGTCTATTTGTTCAAATGGAAGCATTTTATACTTAGTAATAACTTAAAAAAAAAACTTGAGGAGAGTTTTAGTTCTAAAATTAGGTCATATTTTACACATTAAAGAGTAAAAACTCAGTCCCTGGCATCTCCAGCCAGTCAGAGAGAGAGAGAAAAAGAAAGAGAGGAAAGCAAGCTGAATGGGGCCATGTGTGACTCAGATTTCAGGTGTTCATCTATGTTCACCAGTGGGTGAAACGGCTGAATGAATATGCTCTTATAACCTGGCCCAAATTACTAGTATATAACAAGGTTGTTTACTTCTTCTGGAGGCCAAATATTTGCCTTTAATCTTATTGTGGTCTGACAGCAGATTTATCACTAGGAAATATTGGACCTTGCCCTTTGCTAGGTTATAATGTAAGACTTATGGATTTCTTTTTCTCTTGGTCCCAGAAGACAATTCTGGAATATTGCCTGTCGAGGAATAAAGCATTGCTTCATATTTCTTACTTCCATGAGTTGTTGGAAATTTTGGGGGTGGGGAAAACCTTGTATAGGTCAGCGGCTGCAAGAGTAGAGAGCAATAAACACACTTTTATAAAGGAACTGTGCAAGTCAAGGATAGGGGAAAGAAGCAGACTTCAGAAAAGTTATAGTAATGGCCTGCAAATTCTATATCTAGTCTAGGTAAGAAGAGCCTCTCCTCTGGACAGAGGCTTAGAGACCTCTGAAGGGGCAACTAAATATCAACTGCAGTCCCAAAGTATCAGAATAACAGAGTTGGAAAGGACCTTGGAGGTCTTCTAGTCCAACCCTCTGCTTAAACAGGAGACCCCATACCAGTTCTGATAAATTGTTGTCCAATTCTTCTTAAAAACCTCCAGTGATGGAGCACCCACAATTCTCAAAGGCAAGTCATTCCATTGATCAATTATTCTAACTTTCAGGAAATTTCTCCTTAGTTCTAGGTTGGTTCTCTCCTTGATTAGTTTCCATCCATTGCTTTTTGTTCTACCTCCAGGTGCTTTGTAAAATAGTCTACCTATTTTCCTTTTCTTTGTGGCAGCCCCTTAGATATTATAACACTGCTATCATGTCATCCCTAGTCCTTTTCTTCATTAAATTTGACATACTCAATTCCTGCAACCATTCTTTGTATGTTTTAGCCTCCTGTCCGTTAAACATCATCATTGCTCTGCTCTGTACTCTTTCTAATCATCTCTTTTATATTGTGGCAAACAAAACTGGATGTAAAATTCCAAATGTGGTCTTACTAAGACATTAGAAATCAGTACTAAAACTTCACATGAACTTCATTTTATCCTTCTTTAATGCATCCTTCAACTGGGTTGGCTTTTTTGGCTCATAGAAAGTATATTTTCAAGGGGAAGGGCTCTGTTGCTCTTTGCTTCACATTTGATCATCCTGAGAGAGATGATGGAGTAAGAATGGCAATATTTTATAGAGTTTATCTTTCTCTCACCAGATTTCTAGCACTGTTTTAGAGTGGTCAGTTCAGTTATTTTATTGGCATTGACCAATAAAATGTAACAATAGTTTGCACCGATAAAAATAAAATTATGAGGAAGAGAGGGAGGAAGAGACATAAAAACATTAAAAATGGATGTCAAACCAATTGACATTCATAAGTTATGGTGCCTCACTGGAGTCAAATATTAAGATTAACAATTAAGTTAATAAGAAAAATTAATCAGCTGTGAATCACAGGTGGATATTAAAAACTATTGCAGAAAATTTGAATAAATTGTGGAGTCCTGATGAGTAGAAGATACAGAATTCAACTTGTTTATTTTGTTGATTCTGTTATATATTTTACTTACTGAACCTTTTGTTTAATATTTTACTGTGCGATTTTAGTCTACTATAAGCTGCAATGGAAAAAAATTGCTTTTGAATGGTACATTTTTTTTAAAAAAAAATGAATAAGAAACAGTACTAATCCTTAGAGTAACACCACTTCTCCCCAAAACAAACTGCACACTCCAGCACCAACACAAAACTTCTCAATCTAGACATTTGAAAAACTCAGACTTCTATCTTCTGCAATGCAATAGCCACCAGCCATCAATATCAATAATTATTCATTTAAATCAGAGCAGTCAGCAATACCAGTGGAGAACCTACTTTTAGATCCTGTCATTCTAGCTTCTAATTAAATACATTATCATTTATGCTTCAAATTTAAGTCTCAGTACTTATTTCCAATATTTTCCTTTTTCATAGACACACTTGAGATTGGAATCTTTGGTTGCCAAGTGGTAAAAATAATCATTTTTGCAAGGGTATCTGTGCTAGTCTGTTGGAGTCTATCTGACAAACCTTAAAAGATATGCGAAGCACAAAAAAATATAACAATAGAAAGACTACCTTTATCATTTTGGATAATAACATCTGAAGATAGCGATTTACAGAATAAACGAATAAAGCAGTAATTAACAGTATCAGCAAGCATATAAGGTCTGGACTATAAAGATTTGTATATATTTTTGCACATCTGCTTACTGTGTCTTTAAGGTTATGCATTAAAAAGTCTCCTTTGATATTTCGTTAATATGTGCACCTTTCTTTCTTTCTTTTTTTGACATGCCTCATATGAAAGTTCAACTAATTTTTAATCAATTCAGGCAGGCTCAAAGTTCAAAAGGATTTTTATAGATTTCAACATTGGGCTTTATCCAATAATAATGCAATGGCAAAAAAATGGCACATTGGTAAGAGAAAAAGATGCAGAGATACAAGATAGGAGTAATAATTAGGCTGGGGCGGGGAGAGGAGGACAAGAGGGGAGAAGAAGGGAGAGGAAGGAGGGAGAGGAGGGAAAGCACGCATGCTAGCATAGTGAAGGTTAGTTTGTTTTTTGCTTTAGCCTACCCCCGTTATACAAACTGGCCATCTTTAAATATTTTACAGTAAGAACCTAATATATAGAATAGACAAGGGTATTTGGATATTGTTGTATGTTTAGAGAAGGGTATGCCTTTGAGGAAGATTCATTGGCTTTCTCAAAATCTACTTTCCTCATTTTGTCTATTTTGGTTTTGTATTTAATTTCTAATAGTTTCTTCACTGCTGATAAACAAAGTCCTCAATTTGTTAGGTGGAATCCAAAAGCACGTGGGAAATATATTTTTCCTCATATAACTAACTCCTCCCCCCCCCCCTGAATTAATTATAGTGTTTATTATGGGCAGCCACATAGTGGGGATTCAGGGGGAACAGAATTTCTCCACAACTAGCGAGGGATCGATATGGGTGACCTTCTGTAGGGAGAGCAGGTCCCTCTAGCAATTGCTGTGAATGAACAAAGAACCTCTGCATTAAATTTTAAACAGTCTTCCCCTTTTCCCTATTGACAAACCTGAAACTGATCTGTCTAGATTTACCATCCAAATGGAATAAAATAGATATAGTAACTTCAACTTCAGGAGTCCAAAGCAATTTTTTTTAAGAGGTATATATGTCTGGGTGTCTATTCACTATGCTGTAATTCTGTATCTATATCTGTATCTGTATACCTAATCTTATTATACCTACAAATAGCTATTTACAGGTGGTATTTACCAATGCCACCTGAGAGCTATTTTATCTTTAAAGTGTTCAATCTGGAGATGGTGATTATATAAAACTGTCCCCAATGTATCCCAAAGACAATTTTTCAAAAGGCAACTGGACTTTTTTTTCTTTTTCCTTGAAGACATTTCACTTCTCATCCAAAAAGCTTCTTCAGTTCTGACTGAATAGTGGGGAACATAAGGATTTATATACCTAGCAGTCATCTGGTTGAACTGAAGAAGCTTCTTGGATGAGACGCAAAACATCTTCAAGGCAAAACAAAAAAGTCCAGTTGCCTTTTGAAAAGCCACCTTGGGATAACCAGGACCCGAATGACTGAGAACCTCCATAGACATTTGTCTGCAATCTAAGTCAACTCCATCCACCCTGAATTAAAGTATTGCAGGGTCATAAAAAGGGAGCTTTTAAAACAACAGAAGTATTCAATCAAAGCATTAGAACAGCACTATTAGATGGAATTAAAAATCCATTGAGTTTATCTACTAGTTTCCTAAAGCAGATATTTCCAAAAAAATCACAATAAAAAATAGCTTCAGTTCACAGATCTATACCATATTTGCTCAGATACTGATTTTCTCTCTCCCCCCCACCTCTATCCCCAACTAAAAACGCAATTTTGATCACCTTTTATTAAGATTGGCTACAGTACCAGAATCTTGCAAGTGTGAATATGTTTCTCTTCTTCCCTTTTTTATATTCATGTAAATTGCTGGCAGGCAGGGATGAGTTTCTGTTACCTGTCTGAAATCTTTTCATAATCTCTCCCGCCCCCCCCCCCCCCAGTCTGGGCATAAACAATGCTTATTTATTTGTTGCCTTGGTAATGGTTCTTGTATATTTCCATTAAGGTCATCTTTTTTACTCTCTCCCCTGATCTCCCCTTCTGTAGAGAGTAAGGAAGATGACCTTGATGGAGATATGCAAGAACTGTTACCTAGGCAAATGGCTCTGAAACATTTCTTTAGTCCTGAGCAGCGAGATAAGCCATTCAGACACCTCCCTAATTCACTGAAATATAAGGAGAAAGAATGGCACAATCACAAATGCACACAAATGGAATAACAGACTTGGAAGGAACCTTGGAAGTCTTCTCGCCCAACACCTTGCTCTAGCAGGAAACCCTATACCCTTTCAGACAAATGGTTGTCCAATCTCTTATTAAAAATGAAGGTTCTATTATTTATAGCCACTCTCAATAAACATCATTTTAGCCTTTTGGGGGAGTTGGATTCATGGTGTGATCTATCCAGAGGGGTTGACACCTTCTTTTGGAGATAGAGGCAAATCACAGGGTGGTGGTGGGCAGTGGGGTGGATTGAGGAAAGAGCCTCCCTTGGTCTCCATCTCCATCAACCCTCAATGAAGTGCTACAAACTGTTGTTGAGGTGTTTCCAGTGTTTTCTTGACAGCAACAGGGCTGGTTAATTTGTGGAATTAATGACTTATTTTCAAAGATCATCAGCCTCCCCTTGGCATCATGTGGAAGAGGCTTCAGACAACAGATGGGCAATTCAATCAAGTTTATTTTTTTTGTTCCATTTCTCATTTTACTGACAGCAAGTTCGTATGGCTTCAATCTGATACAAACATCAAGTGTTAGCTGAAAGAAATCCACACACATATCTGTATGCACTGTTGTATATTACTTCCGAGTTCCACATTTCATGCATTGTTCCTCAGAAGTTTTTTCTTTCTTTCTTTCTTTCTTTCTTTCTTTCTTTCTTTCTTTCTTTCTTTCTTTCTTTCTTTCTTTCTTTCTTTCTTTCTCTCTCTCTCTCTCTCTCTCTCTCTCTCTCTCTCTCCCTCTCTCTCATTGAACTGATTTTAAAAATATCTGGTTTTGTATTTTTGTAAGCCACTGAAAGTCTATGGATTGCAGTGAGGGTAGAAATGTGGTTAATAAAATAAATAAATAATGCAGTTTGTATCAATTGGGTGATGTCATGACACAAATGACCTATAATACTTCATGACATTTATGGAATTGCATCATTTGCTCCTGCAAAGGAGACAAAAACGATAGCACGACAACACAGAGAAAACATAATTCCCTACTTTTAGGCAGTTAGTCTTACTTTTTAGTCTACTTTTACTTAAAAAAAAAAGTCTGTTGTGCTCTTCCTTGTGATCTCACAATGTCTTAGTAGCTTAGTAAGCAAGGCTTTTAGTACTTCATCCATAAAGTAGTTTTATAATCCTGCTACTTGTTTCTATTATTTATGGTTTCTTTTTATTGGTAGCATTTTTAAAATTAGTATTCAATTACTGTATTTGCACGTGTGATATTAAAGTAAACTATTTCTTTCACTTTTCTCAATTTTAGAAGCTGTTTAGAATCTTGCATTCTTTTATAATAATTGTACAAAATGTAACTGTAGCAATAAGGATTGCCATTAGAATCACTTTTTGAGCCTGTTGGGAACGTTTAGGATGGTGATGACAGCAGGAAGTTCCAGAGAGAAGTCACCCCCTTTCTTATTTTTTAAAACTACTCCAACCCCACAAATGATGACAATTGCAACATTAAAATTTGTCCAGTTTTGTCACCAAAATTTGATGGCATAATCAAATGGCATAATAGGAGCCTGGATAGCTCAGCAGACTAATGTATTGTGCATTGTGATTAACTCCAGCTGTCTGCAATTACTGTAAGTTTGAATCTCACCAGGCTCAAGGTTGACTCAGCCTTCCATCCTTTCTAAGGTAGGTAAATTGAGGACCCAGTTTGTGGGGGCAATAAGCTGACTTTGTATAAAATATACAAAAGTATGAAGGCTATTGTTTAATGCTTTATAAGCTGCCCTAAGTCTCCAGAGAAGGGTGGCATATAAATCAAATTTTTAAAAAAAATCATATAGTGCTGAGGAGCCTAAGGGGAGACCACAAGTGATCCACAGGCCACCGGTTGCTCACTCTTTGTCAAGGAATTGTACAGAAGGTGTCCAAATAAGTCAGAGATACTGACACAAACATATAGTTTTATATTAAAAAATAGATTTAACATTTCTATTTACAGCAGACAAGATAGTCAGGAACACACTAACACCCTGAGGTAAATCACCACAGTATACAGAGCACACAGGAGAAAAAAGGTGGGAAAATAGGGAACTCTCCCTTTACACCCAGAGCAACTGATCATAGCATCAATTGCCTCATGCAGCAGCCAGCACTCTTCAATCAGTCAACTAAAAATGCACATTGTGGCCCATTATATATTTCACTGTTCCAGCTACTAAATTTAAATTCCCCTATATTGGTCATTGGTCTACTGTATAACAATATTGATGTGATTGGTTCAGTGGTGTGGAATTCAAAATTTTTTACTACCGGTTCTGTGGGCGTGGCTTGGTAGGCATGGTGTGGCTTGGTGGGCATGGCTTGGTGGGCATGGCTTAGTGGCTTAGTGGGCATGGCAGGGGAAAGATACTGCAAAATCTCCATTCCCCATCTAAGTGAGGTAGTAAGCACACCATCTAAGTGAGGTAGTAAGGGGGAACTCAAGCCAAATAATAAACTCTGAAGACTTTGAGGCCCAGAAGTAGGGATTCTTACCCCCTTGAAATGCATTAACCCATGGAAGAATCATTCATTTACTTGCTTACTTCCATAGGTTTAAAAACACCGGACTCTAAAAGGAACAATAAGGAAGGAAAACAGATGGCATGCAGTTTCTTTGGGAGTTATTTTTGCCCAGGTCAAGAGGTGAACCTTTTGGGAAATGCCTGCCATTATATACTCATATCTGTGTTTTAGAGGAGGATTCACAGGGGAGACCATTGAGCAAAATGTTGGTACATTTTACCTTTCACTGCCAAGAATGGTTTTGTTTTTTTTAATATATAGATCTCAAGGGATTTTTGCTTAAGAGTTCCTGGCTAAAAAAAGCACCTCTGAAGGCTGTTAGGAATCCTGCTGTAGAGGATTTCAGAAACTGAAGCTATGTGCCAACATTTTTCCGCCTGCCTCATTATATATGAATGTGAATGCAGCCATGGGTGGGGTGATGGGGTGGTGATTCAAGGTGAAGACTTGAAAAGGCAGATTTTTCTTCTTTTTTTAAAGCCATATCTTCCCTGGTAGGACCCAGCAGTAATTTCCATTGAGATGAATGGGAAGTCACATGAACAAGAAGCTCCATAGCTTTGCAGCATTTGAATCTCATGCCATAAAGTATTGTGCCTCCCCACAATCCTTTCCGTATTAGTGACTGTGAATATCTGTAAGAATTTGGATAGAAATGGATCTGGCTCTTAGTATGTGGACTAAGAAAAGTGTCTTCTTTGTGAGGGCACCTTCCTTCCTTCCTTCCTTCCTTCCTTCCTTCCTTCCTTCCTTCCTTCCTTCCTTCCTTCCTTCCTTCCTTCCTTCCTTCCTTCTCTCCCTTCCTCCCTCCTCTCTTCTCTTTCTCTTTCTCTTTTTCCTTCCTTCCTTCCTTCCCTCCCTCCCTCCCTTCCTCCTTCCTCCACTTTTCCTTCCTTCCTTCCTTCCTTCCTTCCTTCCTTCCTTCCTTCCTTCCTTCCTTCCTTCCTTCCCCTTCCCTTCCCTTTTCCTTTTCCTTTTCCTTTTCCTTTTCCTTTTCCTTTCCCTCCCCTCTTTTTTCTTTTTCTTTCCCCACTCACAAAGGTTTTAGCATAGCGCTAAAAGCAGCTTAATATGCTTTGCAACAACTCTCCTGAGACAAAACTACATTTAAGATCATTGTATTCTTAATTTGTTTTTATTATGGTGTAGCTAAAAGCTGTACTTTTATTGTGTTATTGCGATGTTTTCTGAAATATGGGTTTATTGTTTTGTGTACTCCTCTAGACTTCTTTGAACTACTACTATCATTATCATCATCGTCATCATCATCATCATCATCATCATCATCATCATCATCATCATCATCATCATCATTTACAGATTGATGCTATAAATACAGTAAAATAAATTAATTCTCATTGCTCTGACTCTTCAAACTGCTATTTCCCCCCTTAATTTAAAACATATTTTTCTTAGATGCTACGTGTGGATAGAGCTTTTGCTTCCTGAAAACCTGCCCTTCTCTCTCCCATGGTTGTGGTAGGCATCATGTTAAATCCAGTACATGTTTTAGACAGAAAAGATGGTAGGGATACTGGGGGTGGGGGTAGAATGCAGCAAGGAAGTTGGGAAATCCAGTGAAAGAAAGAGAAGAACAGAGAAAAATTCTACTGTCCCTTCAAACGGGGCTGGCTTGAGGATTAAGGAATGTCTCCATGGACCTTCTGATGGACCTTCTTCTCTTCCAGGAGGCATGGCAGCTGACTTAGTAACAGTAGTGGGTTTTATTAGGGTGACAGCTGAATTTTGTTGCCATTTAATTTTCTTCTTAGGTAATGTCAATCCTATGAGGGACACGGTGGCTCAGTGGTTAAGACACTGAGCTTGTTGATCAAAAAGGTTGGCAGTTCGGTGGTTCAAATCCCTAGCACTGCATAATGGAGTGAGCTCCCCTTACTTGTCCCAGCTTCTGCCAACCTAGCAGTTCGATAGCATGTAAAAATGCAAGTAGAAAAATAGGGACCACCTTTGGTGGGTAGTTAACAGCATTTTGTGCACCTTTGGCATTTAGTCATGCCAGCCACATGACCACGAAGACATCTTTGGACAGCGCTGGCTCTTCAGCTTTGAAATGGAGATGAGCACTGCCCCCTAGAGTCAGGAATGACTAGCACATATATGCAAGGGGAACCTTTACTGTAATGTCAATCCTACTGACACTTTTTCACTTGGCATATCACAAAAAGAGAATTTCAATCTTTAAAGTATACTCAATGTAAACTTAAGGGTGAGGAATTTTTTAATATATAATTTGCATTAAAATGCTTTAGGGCAACTCCACACATAACACATTCACTAAGCATAAAAGTACTTCCATGTAGAAAATGATGTCCTCTAGTTCTATTACTGTGGCACTGATCATTCTTTTTCTGCTTTACTTCGTATTAGGAATCAAGTCATCCTTCAGAGGCTTCACCCTCAGCTGCCTGGGAGCTGGTTTTGTATGATGTGATTCCATATGACACTGATGTGTGGGCAAACTCTAGGACCATATGAGTGAAAGCAGTCAACTGGATCATTGGACTGCCATTATCTCTGTGAGAAATGATGTAGGCTTAATTGGAAAAGGAACCCAAGTTAAAAATGCACTTAGGCTAGTATCATATAAATTTATTCCCACAAGAGATCTTCAACTTTTCAAATTTCATCAAAGCTCGGCTTCAACATTCCTCCTCTATTTTATCTATTAAGGAATTCAGATTTCATATGTGGCTGCATCCAAAAGTGACTGGCTGATGCATATAAATGGTGAGGTTTCTTAAAAGTTAACTGCCAGTGCAAGGAGTTGTTAATTATGGCTGCTGCTGAAAAGCATTCACGGGCAGATGGATTCCGCCACCCCTCCACTTTTATTCCCTACTTTCTGTCTTATTTTCAAACTACAGAATCTTTTGGAGCTGATTTTGATGGGGCAAGGAGAAAAAAAAATAAAAGAATTTCCCTCTGGAAACAGAAGTTCACCTGCCTAACACTAAATGTAGCCTCAAGGTTTTGTTACTTTTCAGATCACATCTCCTTTGCCATTTAAACTCTGATATTTTTCAGCCATTAAAATCATCAGCCTGGAAATAATGTATAGTAAAATCTTAGTGCTTTTCTTTTAATGTACTCAAACATCTTAAATAACAAGAAGGAAAACAGTACAGCTGCACAGCTCAAGCATCACAGGAAATAATAGCACCAGAAAATCACACTGTTTTCATTTTAATCACTCTTTAATGTATAAAAACGCACATACTGTGTTAAAAAGAACCAATTATGAAATAAAATATGCATACCCAGATTAAGGTATTTAGAAGCAGGAATGGATAAGAATTTACATATTTGGAGGTTTTATGATTTCCAAAACATTTGGCATAAAATATGCAAAATAGGATAGAAGTAACTTGATTTTGAAAAATGCAGGACAACTCAAACTAATAGAACTGTCCATATGAGCAAAAGGTTTTGAGTGCTTAAGTTTTTAAATCTTGCTTTGAATCCTGGGAGAGAAAGAAGGAAAGTCAGAAATCAAGGAAGAAAGAGAGTGAGTTTGTTATATTCAAAGACCAGCCAAACCAGGGGTGAAATGTAAAATTTATTATTACCAGTTCTGTGGGCATGGCTTGGTGTGTGTGTGGGTAATGCGTGGCCAACTTTTTTTTTTTAACTTTTCAAAGCATTTTTTCTAATGCTTTGAAAAGCCTCTGCCAATCAGGCAACTCAGCTAGAATCGTCAAAGAGGTATCTTT
The DNA here is from genome assembly GCA_030761175.1 of Masticophis lateralis. NCBI lineage: Eukaryota > Metazoa > Chordata > Lepidosauria > Squamata > Colubridae > Masticophis > Masticophis lateralis. The sequence continues at coordinate 199,665,441 of JAUDYJ010000002.1, forward strand.
TAAAAAACCTTTCTGACGATCCCAGCTGAGTTGCCTGATCGGCAGAGAGATATTTTTTAAAAAATACCTCTCTGCCAATCAGGCAACTCAGCTGGGATCGTCAGAGACTTTTGAAAGCATTTTTTTTTTTACCACCTCTTCGGCCAAGAGGATGCAGAAAAAAATGCTTTGAAAAGCCTCTGATGATCCCAGCTGAGCTGCGCGATCATCAGAGGCTTTTTTTTTTACTTTTAAAAGCATTTTTTTTCGTCGGAAGAGGTTGTAGAAAAAATGCTTTTAAATTTTTTTTAAAAAGCCTCTGATGATCGTGCAGCTCAGCTGGTCATGGGGGGGGGGCGCGCAGGGATTTTTGCTACCGGCTCTCCGAACCACCTGCCGCCATCACTACCGGATCGGGTGATTCGGTCTGAACCGGGAGCATTTCACCCCTGAGCCAAACACATACAGTACATTCACAAATGCACATACATATGCATGCTGAGAGTTACATAAAAAATAAAACATAAAACACAGTTCCAAAATGATGTCAGTAAAACTATTTGATTGCTGTCGTTCTGTAATAGCAATTGTGCAAAATTTGCCCACTATATTCATCCAACCTGCCTGTCTAGTATTTGTCTTGGTATGTGTGATGGACAGAAGATGGCAAATCCAACACAATCTTGCAGTAGTGATCTGAATAAAAGGAACAATGAAAAGTACTATATTTTGTCTTGTCTTGGGGTGTTTTTTTTTTTAACATGGACAAATATGTTGAGACAGAGTGATTTTGTGGGTTTCCCCCAAATAAGACTAAAAGTAGTACCTTTCTAATGTGTTTCTATTATTCACAGCTATGAGTTGATAGGGTAAAACTTGTGCAAAAAGTCGTCTGTTTTCAAGTAAATGGGCACAAATCCTTGCAAAATTTACTTATTTTATTCATTTAATTCTATTTCTAAAATCCAGTATCCCATACTCATTTAAAGTCCAATTTATTGGCCTTTATTTGTTGACATGTTTGGATGATGATTAGTATTAGTATTATTTGCATTATTGATATTTAACAATGGCAAAAAATGAGGAATAAATCCATGTAACTGTGTTTCCCCTTGATATATGCTCCAAGCAGGTTTTGAATTCTTGTGTATACATTCAGCCATGTTTCATGTGCTAAATGAAGGATGAATTTTCTCTCTTCCCTTTTCTCTCTCTTCATCTTTAGCACGAAAACAGGAAAATGAATTTTTTATTAGGTGCTTATAAGAATGTTCCAAAATGTGAAAAAAGTCTCCATAAATGTTATCCTGGAAGGAATTCGACTTTTAAAATAATGAAGTTGCATGAGATTCACTGGGGTTATTACTTTCAACAAAACAAGTACCTTTACCCTCTAACCAGAATTAAGAGGATTCAAAATTTCACTTTCCATTTCATTCTTTAAAAAGTGGCCCCATCTAGCAAGGCTCTTTCTGCTTTTTTTTAAAGTCACTCTTGACTAGGCAGTACAGGTAGTCCTTGACTTACAACAGTTCATTTAGTGACTGTTCCAAGGTTACAACGGCACTGAAAAAAGTGTCATGACCATTTTTTTCACACTTACGACCTTTGTAGCCTCCTCATGGTCATGTGATCAACATTCAGACCCTGACTCTGCAACTGACTCATATTTATGACAATTGCAGTGTCCCTGGGTCACATGATCACCCTTTATAACTTTGAGACCAGCAAAGTCAATGGGGAAGACAGATTCACTTAACAACCGTCTTAATACTTAACAACTGCAGTGATTCACTTAATAACTTTGGCAAGAATGGTTGTAAAATGGGGCAAAACTCACTTAACAAATGTCTCACTCAGCAACAGAAATTTTGGGCCCATTGTGGTCATAAGTTGAGGACTATAACCCATTGTGGTCATAAGTTGAGGACTATAACTCAGCTGTGGTTCTTGTGAACCAGTTTGGACTGGTTCACAAGAACCGGTAGTAAAACCAGCGGGAGACCCCACCCACCGCCCCGGATGTCATCATCGGCGATCTGAAGCAAGGCGCGTGCATGAGTGAAGCGAGCACGCAAGTGCGATCCTGTTACAACCTGGTAGTAAAGGTAAGTAGAACCCACCCCAGCTATAACTGTATTGCAGAGTTGGATAATAGTGTTTTGAAAGAGATAATTAGAGAGCCCCCGTGTGTCTTCTGTTTTTCCATGTATAGAGGCCGATGTATGTAGTCACGTAGGCATATATTTTATCTGAGGAAGAAAGGAAAAATAGGAGTTGTGGGAAGATGCACCCATCTTAGTAAAGTCAAGCCAAGATGATATCACCTTCCCCTGATGCCTACATTCTGCTTGGAATCCAAAATCCAGCCTATTAAAGAATGTTTCAGTTTTGCTTCTTTTTTACATGCACAAGAATGAAATCACCATGAAACATTCATTTCATGCTTGTATCCATAGGAGCAAGCTTCTTGCCTTTGTCTTCCTTTCTGAGGTCATTTTCCCACTAGCAATTCATAGCATCTTGTAGACTCAAGCAACCACAGTTATTTCAAAATTACGGTAATATGGATACACTTGATATCACTTCAGATAATGGCTGAGTGATGCTACAAAAACACTATAAGGCACAAGTACAGAAATGGCCCTGATTCCGAAACTGGTTGACATGAGTGGATGTTTTTGGATCATAATCTACATCATCCAAAAGGCTAAACTAATCCAGCCTTTGCATCCTTTGTGCACCCAATTCACTGCAGCACATCTCAGGATTTTAGGTTGTATTTGGATGAGTGGTTCATGATAATATTGCTTGCTGTTTTTAATGACCCTTAGGGAATTAGTGGGAATATGCCGTTAGCCCACTCAGTATTGCCATTTTAAGTTTTCCTTTATGCATTCTTTATGCACTTTTACTTGAAAATCAAGTCTCATCTATTTCAAAGTGGCTTGCTTCCATCTGGATGCACTAAGACTTAGAATGCTGTCTTTTCTTCTTATTGAGTAATGAATTGTGATTGATGTAACGATTGTCATTATCCTTCAGACTAGTTAATCCTTCCAGAAATTTCACAGCTAAAATGTAATCTTCCTTAGAAATTACCAATACGTACATAAAACCTGAATCAATCTCTTAGTTGATCCAAAATAATAGCTTAGCTTTCCAACAGTAAGCTGTTTAATATTTGTGATCCTGTTGCTGTTTTTTGGGTTGTCTGACCAACCCCACCTCCAAAGTTGTGAGTGATTCTGCAAATCTCATATGTGAATTCTAATTCATAAGAGTGTGATTTCCCAAAGATCCAGCTGTAGATCTTGTAGCTGTTTGTATATCAAAAATAAAAGTAGTGAAATAAAAGTAGTTTGAGAATTGGCTTAAAATTTTCAGTACTATCATCAGAGAAGCAGTCATGGAATTCATGGGCTAATATAGCTGATGGTTAATAATTATCCAGAACTCTTGTACAGAATTCTTAGAAAAAGTTAATGTTCTATTAAGAGATCACTTAATCAACAGCTTTCTGTATGCTATGCTCTTCTTTTAGATTCCCTCAAAACTTCCTGCCACAGAATTCCAGAATTGTGTTAGTTTATTATTTTTCTTATATCATCCAAGGAATTTAAGGTAGCCCACCTGGTCTGTTTTGCCAATGCAATCCTTGGCTGCATTAACAGAGGGATAGAATCAAGATCATGTGAAGTGTTAATACTGCTTTATAAAGTCTTAGTAAGACCACACTTATAACACTGCATCCAGTTTGGATCACCATATTACAAAAGATGTAGAGACTCTGGAAAGAGTGCAGAGAAGAGCAATAAAGGTGATTAGAGGGCTGCATGCTAAAACCAGTGGTTATTACCCTGCTTACAGAAACTGCCTCTCCGGCAGTATGCCGAGACTTACTGTCGCTTAGGGTTCCGGAGGTTTTTTTTTTGCTTGACTTTCTTAAAGGGGAAGGGTTGTTTTAAGCTTTTAACATCGCTGTTAGGAGGAAATACTCCCCTGTTGGAGTTCTTCCAGCCAGGGTGCAATGATCAGCACTTTGAAGAAATGATTGAATAACGAAGCAGAAGCTTTTAATGACAAGGAACCAAGATGAGTGACATTCAGCAAGGCTTCTTGGTTAGCTAGAAAGATTGACATTCAAACGTGAGTTTACATATCCTTTCTGACTTCTGGTCTAAAACTGGTTTTTGGTGAAGTTTAATTCTGTGCTTGGTGATGTTTAATCCTGTGTTTAGTGATGAGATAATTTTCCCTATTCAGCTTTGTTTGGAAGGAAAAATATTAATCTCTGTTCCTGAAAAGAAACAGCTTTGGAAATCTGACTAGTTCTGTGTCTATTTGTTCTGGTAATTGTTTTAACAAGCAACAGATACTCTGTTTGCTCCTTTGCTTCATTCTGGAGAGCTTAAATGACCTCTCTGCTAAAGGGTTTCACTTGGCTGCTGATAGTTATCATTGCCTTTTAACTATTTTAATTCCTCAAGGTACTCTGGCACCCTCCCTGATCTGTAACTCCAGTTGGCAGGAATTTCTAATCTAATGATTGGTATTTAGGGCAGCTTTTTGCAAGCAAAGAAGCTTTTTGTATTTTTGTACAAGTAATCCTTGATTTATAACAATTACAATGGCACTGGAAAAAGTGACTTATGAACTTCTCAGAGGGCTGAAAAAGTTATTTTTGACCAGTCCTCGCACTTTTGACCAGTCCTCACACTTACAACTATCCTCACATTTCACGTTTTTCACCCTATCTTGTCACCATGGTGAAGAGAAGCAGTTGTGAAATGAGTGACACGGTTGTTAAGAATACTGCAACGGGCATAAATGTGAGGATGGTCATAAGTGTGAGGACCAGTCAAAAATGACATTTTTCAGCCCTCTGAGTAGTGCCTCTACACATAGCCACACCTCCTGGTCACATGATCTGCTAGCCACGGCCACCTGGTCACATGACCATCAAGCCACAACCACCCAAATAAGCCACACCCACAGAACCGGTTGTTAAAAAAATTGAATCCCACCACTGGCTAAAACATATGAAGAACGACTGCAGAAATTGAGTTTCTCTAGTCTAGTGAAAAGAAGGACATGATAGCAGCGTTCCAATATTTGAGGGGCTATCACAACTATTTTCCAAAGCACCAGAAGCCAAAGAAACAGTGGATGGAAACTATTCAAAATTTGGATTCCCAAACTATGTTGAGATATAATTTGAGCCAGATATCACAGCCAATAGATATAGATTATCTGAAAAACAACTATTTGTAAAATATAATTACTCTGTTTTCATCTTATAAAATATTCCCGGAATAACAGAGTTGGAGGAGACCTTGAGGTCTTCTAATCCAACTTCTTGCTCAAGTAGGAAACCCTCTACCCATGATGGCGAACCTATGGCACATGTGCTGGAAGTGGCACACGGAGCCATGTCGCCTGGCACGTGCAGCGTCACCCGGGTTTCTGGCGCGCATGTGCAGGCAACGATCAGCTGGCCTTTGTGCATGCAGTGCTGCACCACTCAGTGCCATGCACACGCATGCTCTCTTTTCAACACTCAGTGCCAAAACGGTTTGCCATTACTGCCCTATACCATTTCAGACAAATGGCTGTCCAACCTCTTCTTAAAAACTTTCAGTGTTGGAGCACCCACAACTTCTGAAGGCAAGTCATTGCACTGATTAATTGTTGGATTTAGGCCAAAAGTTACATCCTACAAGCAACACCATTTGGAGGGTGAAAGGATTTCAACTTTTGGCAAATATACATGGAGGTACAGTGCATAGAACTAATTGGTGGTTATACAAGTCTTATGAATAAATGAACAAATAATCCACTTAATATGTAGAAATAAATAGTGGATTAAAAATGTAGATATTTCCACTGGATGTGGCATGAGATGGAGTAAGTGCTTCCTTTCCTGTTGCTGTAGCTGGCTTAAACTGCACCTTGCACAGCCCTTCTTTTTTTGCATGAGTTCAAAAACAGAATCTGTCAACACAATGGAAGCTGTATAACTGGTGAAAAGTTGAAATGATTGAAATAAACAAAGGCGCAGAACATGATGGAGGCAGGAGATTTCTTAATAAAGGGGTTGAAGGTGCTTGCACATCAGCCAGATCTGTCCTCTCAGGAGAGAAAGAAAATCAAGTTGTATCAAAGCAAAGAATTCTGTTTTGCTCCAGTAATGGATCTCCAAAGACTATGAGAGAAAGATAAGGAAGGGAGCCCAAATGTTGTTCTCATCTTTCTTTTCTGTCAAAGATCAGGACATTGATAATGAAAGTTGGATATTAGAAGTGAACAACTGGCAACGGAGATAATGCATCAGTGGGAAAGCTTTGGTTTCATAGACTATGGACTACATTAATAATATTACCCTTGATCAGGGGTGAAATTCACTTATCTTCCCTAATGGTTTGCAAAGCCTTCTGTGTGTTCGCAGAGGCTTAAAATTGTGACATCATGATGAGCGGGCGGAGCCTCCTGCAGCCGCCGCTACCAGTCGCCCGAGCTGGATAGAACCGGATGAATTTCACCCCTGCCCTTGATGTATTTCACAAGTTTGGGAAAGAATTGTTTTGTAGGAAGCCTGGTTTAGCTCTGCAGACTAAAGCACCATAATTAACATCCAGCTGTCTGCAATTACACCAGTTCGAGGCTCCCCCCAGGCTCAAGGTTTACTCAGCCTTCCATCCTTTCTAAGGTAGGTAAATTGAGGACCCAGTTTGTGGGGGCAATAAGCTGACTTTGTATAAATATACAAAAGTATGAAGGCTATTGCTTAATGCATTGTAAGCTGCCCTGAGTCTTCGGAGAAGGGCGGCATATAAATCAAATTTAAAAAAAAATCATGAACAATTTAAGAGGTTTTTACCCTACATCTGGAATCATACATATATAATATAAACCCAACTTTCCAAAAACAGAACCGTAGAAGACAGGCTAAGAATGCAAATTAAAGTAAGCAAAAATAAGGTAAGAGAACACCTGCCAGTTCTAGATTAATTCAGATCAATGGATCCTAATGGATTACATCCCAGAGTTCTGAGTGAATTGCCAGATATGATTACAGAACCATCAAAAGATAACTTTCCAACCTCTTGGACCATCAGGGAACTGCCTGAAGACTGGAAAGGAACTGAAAAGGAAGAAGAAGAAAAACCAGATCCAGAAAAGTACAAACCAATCAGCCTGATATCAATAACTGGGAAGATCTTGCAAAAGATAATCAGCAAAAACTTGAGCTAATGTCTGACCCAATACCTGGGGGCAAAAATAGAATAAATTAAAAAAAAATCCCCAATATAATGAAAATGAAGCACAACAATATAAGTTTCAATAACAAATGGTAACCAAGTAATTGTAAAATACATGAATACCTTGTCTATCTGATAACAATACTGAACATAGGAGACAATCTGGATGGTAATTATTAGGTAAAATAACAATAGATATTTAGTAGAATGAGATCCATTTTTAGAATACTGAAAGTGAACCATATCTTTCATTCATAATGAACACATCTAATGGGAAAAAAAGGACAACTGTTCTATATGTAATAATGTACATAAAGCATTTTTCTAAGAGAAAAGAAACTGTTGTGGCCCGGCAGCGACCAGCGGATCTGGCAGCAGTGAGGAGTTGGGGAGGAATATGGGCCAGTCCTGGAGTCTGGGGAAGGCTCTGATGAGGGCTCTGCATCGGAGGCAGAGAAGGGGCCAGAGCCATATGCCAGTTATCAGCTGCCTTTGGAGTCTGACATCGGTGAGGCGGATGAACAGCTGGAGCCTGTTCTCAATGTGTGCAGGTGCAGAGTTGCCAGATGAAGGGATCAGCTAAAGAACAAGGGTCGATTTGGGAGTAAGGCCACAGGTGGACGATGAATGGCCCCTCCCAGAGGAAATAAAAGAGGAGCAAAAGGGAAGTGGAGTTTACAGGAGACAATTAGTTCATTACTACATTCTTGCAAGTATTGCGGCGTCTGAAAGATATCTGCCTGGCCACTCTCCAAGCCCAATAAAGGTCAGTAATTGTGAACTATCTTGAAAGACTGTGGGAAAGACTTTGCTGGAAAGGAATTCACTGTAAATTAAATAAAAGGGGTTTATCGGGATGAGGACTCGGCTTCGTGCTGCTGGGGAAGCCTAGGTCAGAACAGAAACTTAGTTGAAAACATCTGAGTACAGAGAAAAGGAATGAAGAACAGGAGTCACACTACTGGCAGCACATTTTCAGAAAGCAGAAAATCCGTGCAGGGAAGCTGAGTTTTTAAAACACATACAGGTAGTACTTGACTTACAACAGTTCATTTAGTGACCAAAGTTACAGTGGCACTAAAAAAAGTGACTTATGACCGTTTTTCAAGCTTACAACCATTGCAACATCCCCAAGGTTACATGATCAAAATTCAGATGCTTGACAGATGTTTCATATTATGATGATTGCAGTGTCCCGCAGTCATATGATCAGCTTTTGTTGACCTTCTGACAAGCAAAGTCAATGGGGAACCCAGATTCACTTAACAACCATGTTACTAAATTTAACAAATGCAATGATTCACTTAACAACTGTGGCCATAAAAGTTGTAAAATGGGGCAAACTCATGGAACAAATGTTTTTCTTTACCGACATAAATTTTGAGCTGAATTGTGGTTGTAAGTTGAGGACTATCTATATATAAAAGATGGAAGGAGGGCAAGGAAGAGAGCAGTAAAATATTCCAAACCATTAGGAAACCCCCGAAATGAAAATTAACATTAGCTTTAAGGAATACTTATTATAAAAATACAATAAAATCTGGCCATAATGATCAACAAGATGATCAAAGAATAAAAAAGATCATTCTTCTCTTGTCAGGTGGTGGTGGGTTATTCTTAGATAATGGAATCATATAGCAGCAGAAAACAAATGATGACATCAAGGAGAAAAATGGCAAAACCTAGCCTTTAGTTTACCAACAGGAAAAAAAGGATGATTGAAATGCTCTTCTAAGATTTCTAGGTACAGTTTAGTAATGCTTGTCTTGGCACTTTGCCCCTGAATTTTATCTAGATATTTGCTGTACCTGAGCAAAAATTTTTATAGTATAAAGTACTGTAAATTTGCTGGTGAAAAAAATATAAAAAACAATAACTTAAAAGCAACAAGAAAACAAAATGTGTGTTCGTAATATTAAAATATTCTTTTTGACAGTACACCACAAATCGGTGAGAATTGCATAGCTAATTGAGAAAACAGTGTTTGAAAAATGTTTGGGTATGCAAAAAAATAACAAATCATGTACAGATAATATAATTTATTTCTGGATTTATTCTGTCACTTATTTGTTTCCTGCCCTGGTTCAAGCAAAACTGTCATACTAGATGTGCTGTATTGCAGAGGCACAATTTCCTACCGTTATGTAATCGCTGACATTGCTTTTATATATTAAAAAAAACAACCCATGATACCTACAAACAACAATGGCAGTAATAATAAAGGCTCCTGGCTGCTGCAAAGTTGCCAACATCTACAAATGGCTGCCTACATCTGATGTGAACTGGAGTGAGCTATGTTTAGAAAGACATGTGTCATGGCCCCATCGGAGCCCGATTCAGAGAAGGAGGAAGAGGAGTTGGAACTGGAATCATCTGACAAGGATGTCACCTCTCCCTTGGCATGTTTGGAGAGGCAGGGGCTGAGGAGGATGGGCCCCTCAGGCATTGTGGCAGGTGGTCAACATACGGGAGGGTCATACAGCAGAGGTGCTGATCAGAGGTGGTATTCAGCAGGTTCTGACCAGTTCTGGAGAACCGGTAGCGGAAATTTTGAGTAGTTCGGAGAACCGGTAAATACCACTTCTGACTGGCTTCATCCCCATCTATTCTCTGCCTCCAGAGTCGCAGCTGATTGGGAGGAAATTGCAGTAACCTGCAAAATGCAGTAATCTTCCCCTGGAGTGGGGTGGGAATGGAGATTTTATAGTATCCTTCCCCTGCCATGCGCACCAAGCCATGCCCAAAGAACCAGTAGTAAAAATTTTTGAATCCCACCACTGGTGCTGATAGGCAGCAGATCTCTGATGAGGAACAGCTGCTTTCTCCACTCAATCTAAGGGCAAGAAGTGCAGCGCAGGCAAGCCCAGGGAAGGGCTGCAAGGCTACTCGGGAGGAGGTCGCCCCACCACTCCTCACAAGGAATACCAGGAGTGGAGTAACTTAAGTAGAAGCTGTGGGGAGTCTTTGCTAGGAACAATTGTTTGCTTTGGCTTACACTCCCCCAGCTTTGACTCTTGCCTATTGCTTTTTGCCTTGCCTTGCTTCGAAAATTGGTCTTCGCCTTTTGTCTTGGACCTTGCCCTTGTCCTGTGGATTACTTTTGGCCTTTGCTTCACTGTGCCCTTGGAACTGCTTCTTGCCTTGGACATTTTCTTTGCCCTGAGGACTGCCACCATCTTGTGCCTGGACTTTGCCTTGGGAACTGTATTAGGAACCTTGGACCTTGCCTTGTGAGCGTGCTCCTACTCTGTGGGCTTTATTGGAACCATAGACAGTGGTGGGATTCAACTAATTTAACAACCGGGTCTCTGCCCTAATGATTTCTTCCAACAACCAGTTCACCAAACTGCTCAGAAAGTTAACAACCGGTTCTCTCAAAGTGGTGCGAACTGGCTGAATCCCACCACTGACCATAGAAACTGTTGTTTGGTGGCTGCCTTCATGATAGCGTGGGGGCCTTACTGGTTGTTGGAGACCATTTGCTGACCATTTGTTGAGAGAAATAAAGGACTCCTTACCTTGATCACCTGGGTCATAACAGCATGTTGTGAAAGAGCAGCAGAGTTTGGGAATCTACTGTTAAAATATGAATTTTATATGGATTATTATTTTCAGAAAGAGGAATGGAACAGCCATATGGGTGAACATATGCTAAAGTACCATAGAAGAGAAATAATCTTTTTACTCATCTTTAATGACAGGTTGCTATTTTAGTGAGAACACCTTCTACTGTGCTACAGTGTAGTCTGTTTTGCAGAAATTGCATAGACTCCCATTTAATTTCTGCACAGCAAAAATGCTTATGTGGCTTTATTTATATATACCCTAATCCAGGATGATTCCAGGATATTCAGACAAGGATTTTGAGCAAGCTGGACCATACAATTTGGGCTTGTTTGAAGACTTGAATTAGTTTCTCTTTTTTTTTTGGAGGGGGGCGGGGCAGGGGATGTCACCTGTCAATCAAACTATGATGGGGGGCGGGGAAGCTGAAAGGTATTTGTTTTCCAGTGAACCAAGTTTGTGAACCAAGGGGGCAGACCTCTTCTGTTTGATAGGATGTTCTACTCAATTTTCCAATTCTTGGGCTGAATGCCTTAACTATTTACATTCTTAATTATCCCTTGTTCGGTCCCCAGAGCATTTGCTGGTCTGGCAGGATACGGTTATTTTTTTTTTTTCTGTTTACTTAGTTTATAGGTAAACTTGGTGACCCTGATCTTGCTGTCCAAAATAGGTGCAGCATGTTACCTTTGTAAGGAAGTGTTCAGGGATTATTACTTACATCCCCTTTTCTGTCTTAACCCTTCCTGTTAGAAGCATTGATGGGAAAGAGAAGGGAACTGAGGCCATTCCAGCCTCCATCTTCCATTCAGACAAGCCACTCACAGTTTTCTCAGTTGCAATCTTGGCCCACCTGGAAGTATTGCAAGGGAGCAGTGTATCCTTACACACCTTTAGACAGTTTAGGCTCTAGGGATGTGTAGGGGCAGTTATATTTTTGGCCTAGACCAGGAGTGTCAAACTCAATTTCATTGAGGGCCACATCAGGGTTGTGTTTGACCTTGGGGGACCAGGGTGGGCATGACTGAGGTGGGTGTGGCCAGCTCAATGTCACTCGTGTTGGGGTGTCTGTGGTGGCCCGAGCACTCTGCCAGTGAAAATGGGCTCCTGGCTCTGTTTTCCACTGCGATGGCCTCCTACAACCCTCTGTCAGAAAAAACGGAGCTCAGGAGGACCATGGGTGGCTCTTCTGAGCTCCATTTTTGCTGGCAGAGGCACCGGGGGCTGGCCGTTCACTATTTCCAGGGCATCCCTATGGGCCAGATCTAAGCACCCCACAGGTCGGATCTGGCCCCTTGAGTTTGATACCCCTGGCCTAGACAGTAAGTAGGCCACATTACAGCTAGGAGCACATGGTCTGTTTTATGGATCATGGCTGCTAGTTGTTATTCGTGTTGTAATCATACACTATTGCTTATTCGTTTACAGTTTTAGCAAATCTTGCATTGAATAAAGTTTAGATGGTGAAATACTGCCTCCTTTGTTGAATGGCGAGTAAAGTTAACTGCCCAGATAGCTTTCCATAGAGCCACAGGGTTATGGATTAGCAAGTCCAGGACACCCCTTAAAGGCCTGGAAAGAGTATTATACATTTATCTCCCTACTTCCTATAAGACTTCATCAAATTCAAAATCTGTAAGCAAGGAAGGTGACCTCAGTCCATCTTGATACCAGATATATCTGGAATTAGAAGCTCAGCAACCTTAACCTTAACCTTGAAATTCTTATATAATAATAGAACTTCCTTATTATATGGAATTCTCTAATCACATCCTGCAAAACATAATTATATTTTCTCTGCAGAATTTCATGGTAGTCACATCATGGATGTCATTGGTCAATGTAGGTCATAATGCTGGATGTTGAACTCTGGAAGAGAACTGTAATTTCTTGTGTTTGCCTCCTTCTCCTGCCATGTCTTAATTAAAGAAAAACAGAACAGCCCTGAAATAACTATTTTATTGAATAATTATTATTTTCAGCCAGCCATCAGTAAGGAAAGCAGGAAATTCAGTAAGCTGAAACCTTAACTATTCTAAGATGAATGAAACCAAACAGTAAAGGAACATTGTCACCTAAAAAATAAAATGTTTGCCATAGCAACAAAAAAGCATCTGTATTCTCCTGTTATTATTATTTTTCTTTTCTTTCCCAGAATACTGTTTTATCTAGCTTTAAGATGGATTCTTCAGGATGCTTTTTCTTTATCTTACTCAAGTGGCTGCCTCCACAAATCAAGTGTGATTTGAAGTATAGCAGCGGAGAAAGAATAGAACAATGTTCCTCAAACTTTTTCAGCAAAGTGGGGCTGAAAGTGCCTGTGTGTGTGTGTGTGTGTGTGTGTGTGTGTGTGTGGCCTCATAATCTCCTCACAAAAATAAGAAAGGGTTTTCTTTCTTTCTTTCAATTTGGGGGATGGGCTCAAGGCAGTTAATTCAGTTGAGAAATGAGAGAATATTATGTTTGGCAGTACTTGGCGGAGGGCTTATTTTTCTCCTTTCTCCTTTTAGAAAACTTCCTTGAAGACTATTGGCCTGTGAGGTACGGAAAACCAAACCAAATTGGCACAAATAAGAAGCAGACATGACTTAACAGGGCAGAGGTCAGGAATGGGTTCTACTTATCTTTACTACCAGTTCTCAACCGGAGCATGTATCTTATCCAGATGAAATCTGAAGTATGGGACAGCACTTCTTGTTAAAGTGTTGGACTAGAAACAGCAAGTCTCATTTTTTAAAAAAAATTGATTTATATGCCGCCCTTCTCCGGAGACTCAGGGCAGCTTACAATGTGTTAAGCAATAGCCTTCATATTTTTGTATATTTATACAAAATCAGCTTATTGCCCCCACAAACTGGGTTCCTCATTTTACCTACCTTAGAAAGGATGGAAGACTGAGTCAACCTTGAGCCTGGTGAGATTCGAACTTACAGTAATTGCAGACAGCTGGTGTTAATCACAATGCTTTAGTCTGCTGAGCCACCAGGCCCTTTTTTCATTGGCCCTGTTTCATTGAGAGATACTGGGCAGGCATTATTGCTCAGGCCACTGTTTTTTCATAAGTATGTTCCCTTGACAAAACCATTGGCAACTCCAAAAAGAAATATGAGATACGAATCACATAAATAACTATATAAACAGTTGTTCGGTACTACATTTATGTATGTATGGAGGAATAGCTAGATGGATGACATACATAAATCTTGTTAGGACATCTGCAATGGCATTTGGCCAATCTAGGTTTTTTTCAAACTTTTTAAATTTTCTTTGAAATCTTGATCAAAGGTAAAGCTGTAGAGACCAAAAAAAAAAAAAAAAGGCAGTATTTGAGTGTCACCTTTACTTTCCCCCTTTAGTCTTCATTGAAAACTTATAAAGTTCTCATGGAATTATAGGTTTCTGTGGTTTGAAAAGCTACAGCCTTAACACCACCATAAATGCAAAAAGGATATGGATATTGAAATTATTTTACCTTTTATAAGGGAAAATTCAGGGAGGATTACAGCAAGCTGAGCTAGTTCACATACTGTATATATATTTCTTCCATTTTGATTGGAACATTGACAGCTTGGGGTATGCAAGTAAAAACAATCAGAAAACCAATCCCATTGAACACCATTTCTCAACCTTGGTAACTTTCAGTTGTATGGACTCCAATTCCCAGAATTCCCCAATAAGCTAGGGCAGGGGTCAGCAACCTATGGCGCTGGAGCCGCATGTGGCTCTTTCATTCCTCTGCTGTGTCTTCTTGTTGCTGGTCAGCTCCACAATTGATAGGACTTTCGGTTAGAATAGGTAGAGAAAAAAGGATGCTGCGCTAGGAGGAAACTCTTTGGTGAGGGAACTGACTTCCAGTTGGCAGAGGAAAAGGACATCATGCTAGGAGGAGACTATGATGGGGGAACCAGACTTCCAGTTGGCTCCAGAATTGAATGGAGGCTTCCGGTTAGGACCTTTGTGGCTCTTTGAGTGTTTAAGGTTGCCAACCCCTGAGCTAGGGAATTTTGGGAGCTGGAGTCCACACAAATGAAAGTGGCTAAGGTTAAGAAACACTTCCATAAATGGTTCTTGCTGTCACCTCACACCTCATCAAAAGACAATGCTTTTCAATGGAATCACTTCAAATATTCAGCTACTAGTCCTTAAGCAATGTATATTTACATGGAAATGAGCTCATTACATAGGCTACCATTGTGTGTGTGTTGTATTTTCAGAAATGTGTGAAAAAAATGTAATTTTTAATTGTAGCTGGGTTTTTAAAAATCACAGTTGCACGAAAGGTAGAGAACAACACTTTCTGCATAATTTAGTTAATAGCTGTGATTCTTCCCTTGCATATATTAGACTTTTAATTCAGACTTGAGAGAAACCTGTTTTGAATGACAGATTGGAGATATAACTAAAAATATCTTTCAATGTTGTTTCTGCATTCAGTGTGTCTCTTTGCGTGCAGTAAATGGAAGGAAAGAAGAATAAGTTCAAAGTATAATGTTATGTCTGGGTGTGTGTGTAGTATCACATTATGCATGTGTGTGCTTGTATAGTACCATATTATGCATGCTGTAGTTATGGCAATGACCCTACTTTGTGCCCCCAAATACACAAATATTCCTATTCTGTTAAAATGCAATTTGCTCAAAAGATTTAATAAGCCTTTATTTAATGCTGAACTTCAACAACATGTTTCAAAAAGATGTTTTAAAAATGTGAACCCAAATGTCCTATTTGCTTTCCTACCACAGAAAGAGAAAAGGATATGTTTTAGGTTTTGCCTGGCATTCTGCATTGAAAAAGAGGTTACGTCAAAATGGAAGAATCTTCCTGAGCTAAAAGGTTTACTTGAATGTGTGTTTCAGCCTTATTATAATCAAGATTTGTTCTTTTGCACTTCCTCAGCTAAGGGTTTGAGGCAGTTTAAGCTTGAAGATTTAAATATTTCATGAAAACAATATTCAGCAGCTGAATGCAATGTGCATTTCTGTATCAGATTGACTGACAGAGGGGGATATCCACAGGAAAGGGTCACAAAATGCCTAGAGCCAAATGGGCAAAGCTTGTTTACAGGCATCATAGATGCTATCTTGCCTTTTTTGAACCCTTGTGGATACATCTGAACAGGGGGAAGGAAAAAAGCAAAAGAAGTTTAAAATGAACTTAAATGGACGTTGGCTTACCTGAACGTCCCTTTTCGTTGTGCTGTGTCTCAATTCGTGTGTGGGATTTTGTCGGTTGCTTGTTAGGGACTGAGTGTAATGTTTATTTAATTTGCTTAGGTCATACTTCCTCTACCTCAGAGACCCTCAATTGTTTCGCAAAGGCCTTGTCCACCAAAGTGATCTATAAAGAAAAAAACAGGAGAACACTCCCTGGCCCTGAGCTCAGGCAGCCAGAAGGGAGGGATGAATTGAGATGCAGCACAATGAAAAGGAACATTCAGGTAAGCCAACGTCCATTTTCCATTGCACTGCTTACTCAATACACGTGTGGGATATACCCAAGCAATACACCCTATTGGGAGGGAGGCTGCTTGGAACCCATGCCAGACTCAGGATGGACTTGCTGCAAAACTCTACGCCCAAAGGACATGTCAGCTGAGGCATACGAGTCAAGTCTACTATGTCTGACAAATTGAGTCAATGATGTCCATGTAGCCACTTTGCAAATGTCCAGGACTGATGCCTGTGTGGCCCAGGCCACTGAGGTAGTCGCACTTCTCATAGAGTGAGCCCACACCCTACCTGGGACTGGCCTACCCTTGGAACTATAAACTATGGAGATGCATGCCTTAATCCAACGGGCAATTGTCCTAGAGGAAACCTTCTGGCCCATTGAAGAAGGAGTAAAGGAGACTAAAAGAGCTCCCATTTTGCGAAAGTGGGCCATGCAAGCTATATATCGCAAAAGAGCTCTTCTGACATCCAACATGTGCCATTGTGACTCCAACTGATGTTTAGGGGAGGGACAAAAGTCCGGCAGCACTATCTCTTGAGCACGATGGAAAGTGGAGTTCACTTTTGGTATGAACGAAGGATCGAGCCTAAGGACTACTGTATTGGGCCTATAAATACACAAATCTGTCCTGACTGACAAGGCAGCTAGTTCTGACACCCTCCTGGCTGAAGTAACAGCCAGGAGAAAAGCTACCTTAATGGATAAAAACTGAAGGCTAACCGATGCCAGGGGTTTGAATGGGGAAGCCATAAGGGCCTGGAGGACTAAAGTTAAATCCCATGTGGGAAATCTGTGGATTACTGGAGGTCTGATATTGGTGGCCCCCTGCAAGAATGCCTTAATCTTTGGGTCCTGGGCCAGAGAGTGGGAAGCATCCCTGGCTAAGACAAGGCTGCCACCTGTCTACACAGGGTTGCTGGTGCTAGTCCCTTGTCAAGACCCTCCTGCAGAAAGTTCAAAACATCAGAAATAGAAGCTGATGTAGGGTCCACATGGTTGTGAGAGCACCAAAAACAAAAGATCTTCCACGATGCCTCATATATTCTTGTAGTGGAAGGCTGCCTGGCAGCCTGAATGGTGATAATCACTCTTCCTGAAACGTTGTCCTTCCTCAGGAGGATCATCTCAAATGCCACACAGTTAATTTCAGCCACTAGGGGTCTGGA
This sequence comes from Masticophis lateralis, assembly GCA_030761175.1. Taxonomy (NCBI): domain Eukaryota; kingdom Metazoa; phylum Chordata; class Lepidosauria; order Squamata; family Colubridae; genus Masticophis; species Masticophis lateralis. The sequence goes on from JAUDYJ010000002.1 coordinate 199,682,863, forward strand.
TGTAAAATGGCCCCCTGGCTGAGAGAGATCCGCTCCTGAGGAATTCTCCAGGGATGTGACACGTACAGGCCCACCAGGTCGGTGTACCAGGAATGCCTTGGCCAATGAGGAGCGATTAGTAAGACCTCCGCCCTCTACTTTATCAACTTTCGAATTACCGTTGGAATAAGGGGTATTAGTGGGAAGGCGTACAGCATGTCTTGAGGCCAAGGACAATGCAGAGCATTGTTGTCCATTGCCCCCGGGCTCGGGAATTGAGAAATGAACTGCGGGAGCTGTGTGTTGCCTGGTCGAGCAAACAGGTCTACAGATGGCTTGCCAAACCTCCTCACCAGGCCCCGGAACAGGTCTGGATGAAGATGCCACTCCGATGGATCTAGCTTTGCCTGGCTCAGCCAGTCTGCCCGAACATTGGAGGCCCCTGAAATATGCTCTGCCCTCAGAGATAGTAAGTGAGTCTCTGCCCAGTTCAGCAAATTGTCCATCTCTTTCATTAGAGACCTGGAATGTGTGCCCCCCTCTAGATTTATATGGGCCTTTGTGGCCATGTTGTCTGTTAAGACCAGAACATGGTGATTCAACAGACTGTCCTGGAAATGACGGAGGGCTAGGTGGACCGCCCTCAGCTCCAACCAGTTGATACTGTTCTTGGCCTCCACCTGTGACCACCTTCCCTGGACAACCTGGGCCCCCAAATGAGCCCCCCAGCCTGTCAGGCGCACATCTGATGTCACCACCAACCGGCTGGGCTCTTGGAACAGGCACCCTTTCTGTAGGGTCCCCGAGGTCCACCATCAGAGGGAAGCACATATCTTAGCTGGTATCCTCACCCTGGAATTTGATGAACTGTTGCCGGCTCTCTGCGCTGGTAGGAGAAGCCACTAAAGCTGGCGGGCATGTCTGCATGCCCACGGTACTATTGAAATACAGGAAATAATTTTGCCAAGCAGTTGCGTTAAGTTGTGTAATGTTACCTCCTGTTGGGCCAAAACATGGTCCACCAGAGCCCTGATGTCCTGTTGCCGGGCTGGCGACAGAAAAACCTGTCCCTTTATAGAGTCGATCAATGTCGGCTGCTAATAAGTGGCAATAAAGCCTTCCTGATCTGCCCAGCCAGGGAAATCCACAAAATGTTGCTGTAACCAATTGGGTAGTGAAAGTGATTTGGAGCCCCAGACTCACTCACCCCACCAGCAGCAAAGAGTCAGCTGCAGTCGCAAGCTGTCCTTAATTATCTTCTGTTCCCACTACAAAGTAAAACCAAATCAAAGAACTAAAATGCCTACAAAACCTATGAACTAACCAACTAAATACACAACTGCCAGAGCAGTTGCTACACAAGTCCCTATAAGTAGACTGAGCAAAACAACTGAGGGTCTCTGAGGCAGAGGAGGCGTGACCTAAGCAAATTAAAGAAACATTACATTTGGTCCCTAATAAACAACCGACGAAATCCCACACATGAATTGAGTAAGCAGCGCAATGGAAAGTACTCACACTCCCAACATTTCCTAGAATGTTATTTTTATTAATTTATGGTATAAAATACAAAAATACAAAAGCAAATAGTAGGAAACAGAGGGAAGGGGAAGAGAGAAGTATGGAAGAGGGAGGGACTTCCAACGCCCTCTGTTGCAGTAGAATAAAGCATTAACATTGAACCTCAATGTTTTACTTTCCCATAATAGTATAAACTAGCCATTTCGATAACAACAAATCAATCTAATTACTAAAACCCCAAAATCAAAGTTTTGTTTTTTCCCCATCTCAAGCATAAAGTCCAGAAGCGGTTTCCAAGTAGAAACAAAAGTACTTATATTCTTTTCTTTGATCAAAATGGTCAATGTAACCATCTCTGGTAACTCCATCAACTTTTGGAGCCATTCATTCATGGTGGGAATCGAAATGTCCTCCCAGTTTTGTGCATAAAATAGTCTTGCTGCCATCAACGTATATAAGATAAGAGTTCCAAATGTTTTTTCCATCTCCCAACATTTCCAAGATTGGTTTCATTTACTATGAAACATCAAAAAGAGATTATTAAGTTTGGCTCAGTGGCAAAAGGCACCTAATTGTATTCTGTTAAACAAAGGGTTAATGTGTGGGAACAGGAACCACCTGATAGGGAAGGTACAGCCTCTTGATAGCTATTTGATCTTTCAGCTGACAAGGGCAAGACACCAGAAAGTGCTGGTGTCACAGTTTGTCTCAGTTACCACAGGTAATCCTCAACATACAGCACTTCATTTAGTGACCATTCACAGTTACAATGGCACTGAAAAATGTAACTTATGATCTTTTTTCATAATTACAACCTTTGCAGCACCCCCTTGATCGTATGATTGAAATTCAGATGTTTGGTAACTGCATATTTATGACCTTTGCTCTATCCCAGGGTCATGTGATTACCTTTTGCGACAAGCAAAATCACCTTTTGACAAGCAAAATCAGCGGGAAAGCCAGATTCACTTAACAACAGGGGTATAACTTATCAACTGCAGTGATTCACTTAACAACTGTGGCAAGAAAAATCGTAAGATGAGGCAAAACTCACTTAACAAATGTCTCATTTAGCAACAGGGCAGACTAAGCAACCAACAAAAGGCATTAAAAGACACAAATTTCAGTCCCTTAGAAGTGAAAACCTTACGACTAAGTGTTTAGCTATTTTCAAATATCCAAACCAGAGAATTTAACACATTTGACTGTCCAACTTTTGAACTGTGGAGGACAGGGCAAAGGAAAAGGGAAACAGTCATAGATCCTAGGAGTTATCCTCAAGATGGCATCTATTTTCATACTCAGATGTTGAAGTTACAGCTATGTAATAAAACAGTGATTACTAAAGAGACCTGAATATATTATCTTGCTGCAGGCTCCGGGTGCCATATCAATTCACAGTTAAAATGTCATGTACAACAATGGCAACACACAAATGTCACAGTTCCAAGATCGGATGCAAGTTCATGAGTCATGGCATTTGTATGCAGTTTCTAATTTTTGTCAACTCTTCCTGCCCTTGTCTCTTTGGACATTAGTTGAGCCCTGCCTTGTTGCTACATCTAGGATGCTAAGAATGACTTATCATCACTGAAGATCACACTATGCTATACACTATGTCATCTTCTGTGATTCATCAAGGCACTGGATTCTGATAACCTAGTGGCTCTTCACAAGGTCATTTCTAAGATCTAATTCAAACACTTAACCTATAATATCATGCAAATCCCAAACATGTCTTCTCAGAAGTATCCTGTATTCAGTAGGATTTATTCCTAGTTAGGTGATTCAACACTAATGCATCTGCAAAGTTATTTCCCTCGTCTTGCAGTCTTTCTTTCATACAAAGGAAAACTTTCATGAATTTGTTTTTTTCTTCATTCAGTAAGATCTGAAGAATAACAAAATAAGTATGGAACTGGCCTGTTAGCTTGTTAGATCTTCCTGTGGAGAAGCGGCTTCATTTTCATTGCTCCAAGGGGAGTGACAGATTGAATTTGTTGCCTGTTTCTTTTTCTCTTGCAATAGCTACGAGGCTGCCAACGCAATGATCCTCTGGTGGTTTCATCCCAATACTACTAGGAAAAAGTTGCAGACAAGTCAATAAATATGGTATTCGGATAAGATTTTTGCTTTCAAATAACCCATCCTAAGTTTAAGGTGATAATCTTTCTCAAGATTTGTCAACAAGTGATTAGCTCAGGGGTGGAATCTAAAATTTGTTAGGTTCTGTGGGTGTGGCTTGGTGGGTGGGTAATGTGACTGGGTGGGCGTGGCCAACTTTTTTTTTTTTTACTTTTAAAAGCATTTTTTCTACAACCTTAAGAGGTTGCAGAAAAAAATGCTTTTAGAAGCCTCTGACGATCAGGCAACTCAACTGGGATCGTTAGAGGCTTTTAAAGGCATTTTTTTTCCTACAACCACTTTGGCCGAAGAGGTTGTAGAAAAAATGTTTTTAAAAGCCTCTGATGATCCCAGCTGAGCCATGTGATCATCAGAGGCTTTTTTTTTTACTTTTAAAAGCATTTTTTCGGCTGAAGAGGTTGTAGAAAAAATGCTTTTAAAATTAAAAAAACAACAACCTTTAATGATCACATGGCTCAGCTGGCCATGGAGGAGGGGGTGCAGGGATTTTTGCTACCGGTTCTCCAAACCACTCGCCACCAGATCAGGCGATCCGGTCCGAACTGGAAGCATTTCACTCCTGGATTAGCTGCATTTCAAACAATTTCTGGAAGCAGTTTTGTCTTCCGTGAATGGATTTGGATGAGCGCCAAGGGAAAACTAAGGTGTTTGTGCTTATTATGAGTAACAGGACTAAATGATGTGTGTTTGGCATGTTGCCCATAATGAACTAACCACAGCCATTGTGGTTTACCATGGGGACCACTGGATGCTTATTTTGTTTTTCTTTAAAAAAAAAGAAAACAAAAACCCAGTCTCCCATTTCTCTTCAGTTTGTTGTTGAAATTCAGCAATACTGATGAGCCTACTAAATGCAGAGAAAAGTATACTTCAGTCAAATACGTAGTTCTCATTTAGTGATCACAACTGGGGCCAATAAATTGGTCGCTAAGTGAAACTACAACTGTGCTTGCCATCTTATTTCAGCTTGTCTTTGCAAAGATCATAAATGCAAGTCAGGTGTAAAATTACTTTTTATCACTGTCCTAACTGCGGTTGCTGCTGAGACAATTGCTAAATAAGGAGTTAAAAAGGAGAAAGAAGAAACTAGAAGAAAAAGAAATAATTTCTCTTTGACTACTATTTTGGGCTATTAGACCCCATTTCTACTTTTTTCTTAGAATTTCATCAATTGGAAAATATGAAGGGAAAAAAAATCTCCTCTTTGGGCCTGGTAGAGAAGCAAAATCTGTTGTTATTGGAATTATGTGTAACTATGACTGTTACACACCAGTCTGTATGATGATGTTTACTTCCAAAGTAAGGTGAATATTCCCTTTCTCTTTATAACTCTGGGGGAATGGAATTATTGATATTAAGAGACAAAGCAAATTAAAAATGACAGGTTATTTATCTGGGGGTGATAGCCCTTAGGCAGCAGAAAGAAACCAACCAACCAAAAAAAAAAAAAACCTGCTTTCAAAATCTATCCCCCTGTTAAACCTCCCTCTAACTATTCCTGCCAAACTGGCAAGGAAATGGCTTCTTTCATCTCTTGGATTCAGTTCCAATGTATTTTCAATTGCAAGCTCCACTATGCAAATTATAGAAATGCCAGAGATACTTTTTGCACAGAGCAGTGCTCTGACTACAAATATGGGCAGCTAGCATAATTATGACCAGGTTCACATAACATGCTAAAGCCAAATGTGTTTATTTGTGGCTAAAAGATTTTATGTGAATCCAAGGTAAAGATAAAGAGAAAGGTTTTCCTTGTCCAGTCATGTCTGACTCGAGGGGTCAGATAGCGGGGCTTATCTCCATTTCTTAGCCAAAGAAGCCATCATTGTCCAAAGACGCTTCCGTGGTCATGTGGCTGGCATGATTATATGCCACGGCTCACAGAATGCTGTTACCTTCCCACCAAAGTGATACTTATTTATCTACTCACATTTGCATGCTTTCAAATTGCTAGGTGGGCAGGAGCTGAGGCAAGTAATGGGAGCTCACCCTCTTGTGTGGTGCTCGGGTCTCAAACCCGGGCTATCAGCTTTCCAGCTGACAACCTCAGCCTCTTTTACCACTAAATCATTGTGTCCCCTTGTGAATCCAGATACTGGCATTTAAAGAGATCAGTGATAATTGTCTGGTTTTGGTGAGAGATTTTCACTGATGATGGAAGTTCCACATCCCTGGCTCAAATTTGAAACATTTTGCTATTCTAATAGAGTATAGCTGCCACTTCCTGCCCATTTCTGACTATAGATTGGGCCAACTATGGTATCTTATTTTCAGATCGCAATAGCACAATATTGAGTGACTCCGGGAACAGATTCTGAGTGACACAATCTCTATGGATTTAGAATGAAGGGTGTATGTCTATTTTTCAGGACATAATCGAGCTGGTATCAGGTGCATCGGTGGTAGAGATAGCAATATTGTCACAATGAGACAATGTTGTAGAAGCAATTACAACACATTGCTTCAATATTTTCTCTCTAATCAAATACATATTAAAGACTCCCTTATCGACATACTGATAGCCACATAAATTGCTATCAAAAATTATTTGAGAAGATGCATTATTACAATTTAGATTTTTTTCCCCTGTCATTTTCCCTGTCAGTGTTCCTTGTTACAGGGACCTCTTATAATTTTATTCCCCAAGAGTGACTGATCCAATAATGTTCATCCTCTTGAGTTTCCATGACTGGAGGTTAAGTTGGATCCAAGTCTCCCTTGCCCTAATTCAACAATTTAACGTGTGTACCCCATTGTCTCTTATATTTGTATTCATTTATAACCAAATTACATACATATACATACATATTTTATATATGTATATATCAGAGGTGGGTTTCAGCAGATTCTGACCAGTTCTGGAGAACCGGTAGCAGAAATTTTGAGTAGTTCAGAGAACTGGTAGTAAAAATTCTGACTGGCCACACCCCTATCTATTCTCTGCTTCCTAAATCCCAGTTGATCGGGAGGATATGGGGATTTTGCAGTAACCTTCTCCTGGATTGGGGAGGGAATGGAGATTTTACAGTATCCTTCCCCTGAAGTGGGGTGGGAATGGAGATTTTACAGTATTCCCCTGCAACACCCACCAAACCACACCCACAGAACCGGTAGTAAAAATATTTGAAATACACATATACCAGCTCTGGTATATGTGTATCTTGGTTGGAAACATGTGGAAGAGGCCTTCATCCTAAAGTGGACAGACAGTGGGTAAAATGATGATCATGAAGTACATGTATATATAAATGTATCCTATCATACATATATGGGTGCATGTGTGTGTGTGTGTATGTGGATAGATAAATAGAGATAGAGATAGATATTTATAGATATATCTCTATATGTTTATGTGATATTTGTGTTATATGCGTGTGTGTATTATAGTATATGCAACTATAGCCCTAACTTTAACCTTTTCCATTACACTTCATTTGGCAAACTGGATGTTTGCAAAGTAAATCATTTATTATTACAAACTCTTCTGACTATTACATGTTATTGCTAAGAGAAATTATCTACCAAAGAATAATTGGATTGGTTTATTTATAAAAAAATCAATCATTCTACTAAACCCTTTTTTTTTTTACAGATATTTTATACCTATCCAAGTAAAATGAGTCATTTTATATCACCAGAAATGAGAAACGTGACTGGTATTGCCAACAACAATGAATAATTGCAGAAAAACATCTACACCTGTGGCAACTATCACCCACTCAGAAAAAAAATATATATCTAAAAATGGCATCCAAGTCTATTAAAAACAACAACAAACATTAAGAAATGAACACAGTCATTTTAGGTGTTTCTGTGGGATAATCTGTGAAAAACATAAATGTTAATATCATTTTGCGTTTGGCTGTAAATTAAATTGTGTGGCATCCAAAACTGTTGAAGCGCATTGCAGACCCAAAGTTGTTGTCAGAATATGTTCTAAATGTTTGAGAAAGGCTACCAGCTCTGACTTTCATTTGACTTTTGATAACCTTTATATTCTCCTGTGATAGATGACTTGCTGAGTGTGTCATCATCTTTTGTCTTTTACTCTTCTTCCTTCCTCTCAGATTTTGCTAGATTTTGTGTTTAAAGAGGAAGTTTTCCTAGAAGCCATACTAAATACAACAATCTTAGAATAATTCAGAAAAAGAAAAGTGTATAGTATATTGTCACAAAACGATTACAAATATTCCTCAAAAACACATTTAAAGGGATCTTAATGGCTTCTACCTACTGCAGCCATCAACTGCTTGTCTCTCTTGTGCAAACTAGCTTTATTTATTTATTTTTTATTTTTTAAAAAAACCTTTTCTGGATTTTAACTTCATCTTCCACTTTGGCCATAGTGATGGACAGAGTTCGGCCCACACCATAGTTAACATGGCTTCCAATTGGAGAATTCCACTACTTTCCTCCTTCATCTGACGGGAATTATTTTGTGTTCTGTAGGCATGTTTTTTGGGGAAAAAGACATTTTTATAACTCTTCCTGTCACTTGGGCTAGGAGGAGAACTTTCAGCTAGCATTTCAAAATTCCCCTATTGAATCTGAAAAAAAGGACTAATTTTTCATATTTGGAAGTTCAGTACCAAATGGACTTGACAGGCAGGAGGAAAGACTTAGAGGGGCTGGCCTCAGAGCATACAACAGCCAATGGGGGCAGAGGCATTTGTGTAAAATGGAAGGAAGCAGGTGGACACCGCTGCCCTGCTTATACATTTGAGGCGGAAAACACTACTTTGGATGAGGAGCCAGAAAACTCAGGTGGAATTTGCCCATTGGGATAATTGGAAGTGTAGATTAACTGACAGAAAAATATAGAAACACTGCAATGGCAGGTTTTATCAGGAACAGTTATTTTTCTGGTACAACTGTATACAGGTAGTCCTTGACTTACAACAGTTCATATAGTGATCATTCGACGTTACAACGGCACTAAAAAAAACCCGATTTATGATCATATGACTACTTGGTCATATGATCAAAATTCAGATGCTTGGCAACTGTTTCATATTTCTGACAGTTGCAGTGTTCTGGGGCAATGTGATCACCTTTGGTACCCTTCTGATAAGCAAACTCCATGGGGAAGTCAGATTCACTTAACAGCCATGTAACTATTGTGTTTCCCCGAAAATAATGAAAATAATCTCACACTTAACACCACAAAAACTAAAGAATTTATAATTGACTTTAGGACAGTGGTGACTGGTGAAATCTAAAATTTTTACTACCAGTTCTGTGGGTGTGGCTTGCAGGGGGGGGGGTAATGTGACTGGGCGGGAATGGCCATTTTTTCCCCTTTTAAAACCATTTTTTTCTACAGCCTCTTCGGCGAAGAGGTTGTAAAAAAATGCTTTCAAAAGGCTCTGACGATCAGGCAACTCAGCTTGGATTTTCAGAGACATTTAAAAGAAAAAAAAGCCTCTGCCGATCAGGCAACTCAGCTTGGGTCGTCAGAGGCTTTTAAAAGAAAAAAAGCCTCTGACGATCAGGCAACTCAGCTGGGATCGTCAGAGCCTTTTGAAAGCATTTTTTGCAACCTCTTCGCCAAAGAGGTTGTAGAAAAAATGCTTTTAAAAATTAAAAGAAAAAGCCTCTGATGATTGTATGGCTCAGCTGGGCCTGAGTGTGTGTGTGTGTGGCAAGGATTTTTGCTACCAGTTCTCCGAACCACCTGCCTCCATCGCTACCAGATCGGGCAATCCAGTCCGAACCAGGAGCATTTCACTCCTCTTCAGGAGGAAGAGAGATGTAAATTTACCATTGTACATAAATGGTGCGGAGGTGGAGAGGGTGGGTAGTTTTAAATTTCTGGACATTTATATCTCAGAGGACCTCTCATGGACTATGAATGCTAACATGCTTGTGAAGAAGGCACAGAAGAGGCTGTACTTCCTGAGAATGCTCAGGAAGATAAATCTATCTCAGCATTTACTTCTGTCCTACTGTCACAGCACCATTGAGAGTGTCCTGACATATGGCATTCTTGCATGGTATGAGAGCAGCTCTGTAGCAGACAAAAAAGGTCTACAGAGAATCATTAAAACTGCCCAGAATATCATCAGACTCCAGCTACCAGCCCTGGATGACATCTTCGAATCTCGCTGTTTGAAAAAGGTGCACAACATTCTCAGAAACTTTTCCCATCCTGCTTACAATCTTTTTGAACTGTTGCCTTCTGGCAGAAGATACAGAACAATTAAAACTCGGACCACACGTTTTCTGAATAGTTTTTATCCCAGAGCTATAATTGCACTCAACAATGAACTAAAGGGCCACCATTAGTGAGCTGTTGGACTGTATTACTTGGTCTGTTGTGTGGATGTTTGGGTGGTTTAGGGGTGGGGAATTGTGGTGGGTGGGGGTGTGTTTGGGGATTGTTATGTGAGTTGGACCTGGTCTTTGGGTGTTAAGTGAATTTCGTTGTATGGGTATACTGTGTATACACGTACAATGACAATAAAGATTTTATTTTATTTTATTTTATTTTATTTTATTTTATTTTATTTTATTTTATTTTATTTTATTTTTTTTATTTTATTATTTTATTTTATTTTATTTTATTTTATTTTATTTTATTTTATTTTATTTATTTTATTTTATTTTATTTTATTTTATTTTATTTTATTTTATTTTATTTTATTTTATTTTATTTTATTTTATTTTATTTTATTTTATTTTATTTTATTTTATTTTATTTTATTTTAAATAAGATCCTGTCTTATATTTTTTTTGAACCCTGAAATAAGCGCTTGGCCTCATTGCCATGCGCTCAAAAGCCCAATTGGGCTTATTATCAGGGGATGTCCTATTTTGGGGGAAACAGAGTAATTTAACTACTGCAGTGATTCACTTAACAACTATGGCAAGAAAGGTCATAAAATGGGGAAAAACTGACTTAACAACTGTCATCCTTGGCATCTCATCCTTGGCTTTTTCCAAGAGGGAACTGGACTTTCTGGATTATTTTTTTTCCTTCTGGTTATATAGACCAAGCATACATACATACATAGGAAAGTAAGGTAAGCATGCATATAGCAGTAGTTTAATATAAGCTATGTAGTTTTTTCCTAACCATTGCATAAATCTATTGTGTAGTTTTAGTGATGTTAGTTTATTGCTAGAGCGAATCTCAGATTTCCTATGGGACCAAAGAATTACAGATGCACTGGCAGTGTTTTAGAAAGATATTGTTTTAGAATAATTCTCTATATGTTAGGTTAACTACTTTCCATCCAGCTCAAAGTAATTAGGGATCTATGTATATAAATATATAAATAGTCTCTAATGAATTATCTGAGGGGTTAGGTACATTGAATTACTGTCTCGCTTAAATACTCTTGGATGCTGGCCCCTATAAATGACATTCTTCTCTCAGTAAGCACCTGTTCCTAGTAGAAACAAGAGTCATATTGATTAGATGCAATTTATCTTCTCCCTGGATTTTGGTCCTGACAGTGTGAGAAGATTAATTGGAATTAATGGCATTTGCACAGCTAATTAAAGTCACTCTTGCTAAAGTCAAATCAATTCCTTTAATCAGGGAAGTGACAGAGTATAGCTTACTTGCTACAGTTTGCATGTCAATGTGTTCTGGTTGAATAAGTATCTCAACAATCATTTGTGATTGAACACGTGAACTGTTTAGGTTATCCAGTAATTTCCCTGATATTTAAAGAGAACTCGTCAGTGTAGAATGGTACTACTTTGTCTAATACAATGCACTGGAGAGGAAAAACAATTTAGGTGACTTGTTTATTTACTTTCTATTCTTCAAGGAATCTCCAATAACATATAAAGTGCTGTGGGGCTAAAACAAGGAGAGGAATGTATAACCCTTCCCATGTTGCTGAGCTGTAATGCTCAGCCTTTCTGGCATTTTAAGAACTGAAGATCGGCTATTCCTATTTGTCCCAGGTGAACTATAGCCCTGGAGTTAGAGAAGCCTTTTTGGATCAGACTTTTTGCCATCTATAAAACTGCTTTGTAGACCTTGCTTGCTATTTCTCAGTTTGATCCATGGGAGAAGTGAAGATTGACTAGCTGTGTTGAAGGGGTGGGAATGAAATGATCTCTTAATATATTTTAATAGAAAAAGTTGGGCTAGTTTTAAATTGCATACAGGTAGTCCTAGACTTATAACTATTCATTTAGTGATTGTTTTATGTTACAACAGCAACTATGAAAAAAGTGACTTACTACTGTAGGAAGTTAGCACCCACCCCTCTCCTAGAAAAATGAAATATTTTAGGAAATATTAAAAAGGCAGAATATTATACCTTCCCGGATGAGAAAAGGAGAAATATGCTCTTGGAAAGCACCCTCCACCTTTGATAACAGCTCCAGAAAGACAAAAGACATCTTATCTACAACACAAAAGACCTTCAGCTCCAGGGTGATGGGATTAAGACATGGCCCTCAGGACATGATAGGATTAGCCCTCTACCCATCTCACCACATGGCACCTGGGAAGAATACGTCACCTAGCAAAGCTCAACCAAACTTGGACTCAAAACAGAGCCTACAGAGTTGCCCCTGCATGGCCCCATGGGAGTCTGACAACCAATCAGAATACAAGTTCAAATTCAAAGCCCAACAGAGGGCATAAAACCAAGGCACTCTCAGCATCTCTGCCCCTTTTTCTGCTCAGGAACTCAAGCCATGTGATCCTGTTCATCAATAAACCTTCTTTCCATGAATCCAGTGTCTTTTTCCCCATTTGGAACTGAACCCAGATGGATATTTCTTTTAACACTACCATTCCTTTCACTTTCAACCATTGCAGCATTCCCAAAGTCACATGATCAAAATTTGGGTGCTTGGCAACAGGCATATATTTACAACGGTTGCAGCAACCCAGGGTATGTGATAACCATTTGCAATCTTTCTGGCCCTCTTCCAACAAGGACAGTCAAGGATGGAGCTGGGTTCACTTAATGAATATGTGATTTCCTTAACAACTAGAGTGATTTGCTTAACAAAAATGGTTGTAAGATCAACTGTGAATCACTTAAAAATTGCCTTGCTTAGCAATGGAAATTCTCATCCCAACTGTGATTGTACATTGAGGACTATCTCTAATTTAAGCTACATAGCAAATTTATTTAATTTTATTCCTATGTTATTTTCCAGAATTACCACTGTTATGCGTCTGTAGCTAACATGTTGCTTGGAAGGCTGTTGGAACAATATCCAATTGATGTAATGCTAACAGATGCATTTTTTTTAAAACTTACAGTATAAAATCAGTTCCTCATTGTGATTTGGATTGTAGCCTAACTGCACACTCTTATACCTTTCTAATGAAAACTGAATTCAATAGGACTTACTCCTGAGCCAATGTGTACAGATCGGCAACCTAAATGTCATTGATTTCAATGGAAAACACTCATCCATCTTGTGTCAACCAGCTCTCAGCTCCACTGAAGTTACATAGTAAAGACTCCTTGAGCTACTTGGATATTTCCTGAAAGCAAGCAATGCAGCTTGATATTGATGGACAGGAGTTACAATAATACATTTGAGAACAGAGCATAAAAACAAAAAAACAAAAAACAAAAAACAAAGCTTGACTCCTGAGCTCACTCATTCTTATTTTAGGTAGGGGCAGCTGTGCGTGATTGTGGACTTTCTGGAACAAGGATACTGCTCATTTATCTTCTCATCAGGGTTAAGCTCATGTCCTTGTGGAGAGCTTGGCTAGTCAGCTTTGTCTCCCCACTGCTTATCCAGCTCATTAATTTTGTTTTTCATGGCCATCTAGGTCAGGACAGTTTGATACTAAAGGGCTTCCAAAGCTGTTTGTTAAAGGCCCAGATTTCAGCTCTTTTGCAAAATGATTTTCTTTGCAATTTAGATAATCTTCAGAGAGCTCTTTCACCACCTACCCACCAGCTCTCTCTTTTCCCTCTCTGGCACACAAAATGCATGCAATTTCCTTAGCTTGTTGTTGTGATATTAGCATCGCATTGAAGAAGACAGATGCTTGATTTGTGGCAATTGATTGTTAGGATATCATTAAACACTATTCCTAATTTGAAGCACATATTTGCTTGGTTACGTATGGTTTGATTCTGCAACCCAACAAGACAGACACAGACTTCAGAGGATAATTAGAACTGCAGAAAAAACAATTACTACCATCCTGCCTTCCACTGAGGACCTGTATATTGCACGAGTCAAAAAGAGGGCTGTGAAAATTTTTGCAGACCCCTCACATCCTGGACATAAATTGTTTCAACTCCCACTCTCAAAATGACACTATAGAGCACTGCACACTAGAACAACTAGATACAAGAACAGTTTTTTCCCGAAAAACTGCTAAACAAATAATTCCCTCAACACTGTCAAACTAATTACTAAGTCTACATTACTATTAATCTTCTCATCGTTCCTATCGCCCATCTTCTCCCACTTATTGTTGTGACCCGGGCCCATGTAGTTAGTATTAAATACAAATCAGTTCCAGAAAACAAACAAATTTTATTAAAACAGCTGAGAATTAACTCATTCCCAGCATATTCCCAATTAAATGAAAGCAAAGTTCTCAAAACACCATTCTTCAGTTTATCTCTGACCTTGGGATAATTAGGCAAATTGCCAAAAGCTTTTCTTGGCAACAGTTCAGGAACAGAAGACACTGACAAGAAAAAAATACATCCAAACACGAAGCAAATCTCTCAACAGTTATTTTCTGGCAAAGTCAAGCTTTTTTTAAGCCTTATGGGAGGGGCCAATCATCTCTTGGCCCTACTCCTGAGTCATCCTTTCTGCTTTAGCTGCTCATGTCTTCTGGCAGCTCTTCTTATATGTGCACTGGGAACAAGCTCCTCCTGTTCCTCTGCCTCTCTACTGTCAGCCTCTGGTGGTTCCAAAGTCTGCACATCAATCCCTGATGGCCCTGGCCCCATCTCTGCCTCCGGTGAAGAGCCCTTATCCAGGCTTTTCCCAGCCTCCAGGACTGGCCCATGTTCTTCCTCAGCCTCATCGCTCTTCGACTCCACTGCCAGCTCTGCTGGCTGCTGGCAGACCACAACACTTATGACTGTATGACTGTAACTTTATTGCTGGTATCCTTAAGATTTATGTTGACTATTTCCCTATGACTATCATTAAGTGTTGTACCTTATGATTCTTGACAAATGTATCTTTTCTTTTATGTACACCGAGAGTGTATGCACCAAGACAAATTCCTTGTGTGTCCAATCACACTTGGCCAATAAAGAATTCTATTCTATTCTATTCTATTTATCATGGTTCTAATTTGCTCTTTTAGTGCTAAGCATGGATGGCCTGATCGAGTAGAAGAAATCAACTTTATTGGATTCAGTGGGAGACTTTCTACCTAGCCAATGGCAGCCACATGGTGAGTGTCGTATTCTGCTCACCGAGCTGGCTCGACCAGCTGCAAACACAACTCGCAAACAAAGCATGAGGTTGTTACCAGATTTAATCCTCATTTCCTGATGAAGTCATATACGAGCGTTACAAAGAACTTAAAGTCGGTGTTGGGAGCGGCTGCCTCCCAGCGCCCTTTTAACAATATCCAAATTATCCCGGGAGTGTCTCTAGTCAATTGGCATTATTTCCAGGCTCCGCCCCCACCCCTCTTTTGCAGCTGTCAGGAACGACTCTCCCTGCCCTCGCATAGCCCTGTCCCGGCCGTGGGGTGACTGAACGCCTATGTTCTGGGTTCAACCCCCCCCCAATTTCACTGTTGTGTGAAATTGTTAGCAGCACTTCTCCCCCCCCCCGTTGTCACGACGAAGTAGTGTTGTTATGTGGTAGGGTTGCCCCATCACTGATGGTCCTGTTGGATATCCCCTCCCCAATTCAGTGTCGAGTTGGCTTGACACTCGACAGGCAGCTCCCTCTACCAGGAGTCCACCTGCAAGACATGAAAACAAGAGATTATGATATGGAACCACTCGACAGTGAGGATTGGCACCAAAACAAGGGCAAGAATTAAACATCTGAGCCATGGTGGCACAGTGGTTAGAATGCAGTACTGCAGGCTAACTCACTGCTCATTCCAGGAGTTTGATTCTGATGAAGCTCAAGGTCGACTCAGCCTTTCATCCTTCTGAGGTTGGTAAATGAGGATTCATATTGTTGGGGGCAATATGCTGACTCTGTAAACCACTTAGAGATGGTTGTAAAGCACTACAAAGTGGTATATAAGTCTAAGTGCTATTGCTATTGCTATCTCTTTTCCTTACTCTCAATTCTTCTAAATTATTTTAGAGGACCCTGGGTTGCCCTTATAGGTAAGATGACCAACTTTTTTACAATGAGAAGGACACAAATAAATTGAAGAAAAAATATTGTAAATAAAAGAAACATTTTATTTATTGCAACTATGAGTCTAATGCGTGCGTGTGTGCTGTGTTGTGTTTCGGTAAGAAGTAAACAAAGCCACTTGTGCGTGGCGCACTCTTGTGCGCAGCACACTCTCTCAAAACAATTATCCTGTGCGGAGCACATGCATCTCATAATCGCATCTCACCGCACTGTACCAAGCCTTGATGAATCATCATGTCAAATACAAATACGTCACATCACACACAACAAATCGGAATGGCATCGATCGAATATGGAGCTTGACAAATTAGTCTTCAAATATCGAAAAGGAGGACATGTAGGAGGAAACTTTTCAAGAGAGGACAGAACTTACAAAAGAAGAACTGTCCTCCCTAAAGGAGGACGATTGGTCCCCTTATTATAGATCTCATAGATCTGCTTTTGGAACTGCCCTTTAATGCCTTGTTCCTTCAAATAATTTAATTCTGTCACATGGAAGAACCTTCCTGAATACTTCCTATATGAGACAGGAAACAATGATTACGATCTGCAGTGATAGAATGGTACCAGTTCAGCTTGCTTTGTTTTGGTGGCTCAGATAAAACTCTGGGACTATACCTGCTGAACAGCTTCCACCATTAATACTTAGAACTCTTTAAAATTATTTCTTACAAATGTACATAAAAGTAGTTGTGGGGAGAAACGCTTTTAAATTTCAAGAAGTCCTAACTTTGAAAAAAGTAGATCATGAAGGATAAATTCTCTCCATTTATTTCAGAATGCCAGTTGGAAGGAGACCGTCATATTTAAAAAGCTGAGCTTCTGGGCCCAAAAGGCAACTGGCAAATCCTTGCTGATTGAAATATTGGCAGTCTCAGTGGACAATCCTATTCCACCCTCTCTGCTGTGTGTGTGTGTATTATTTCAGTTATGGCAAACATACCAAATAAATATCATATTCATCCTGCTGACTCTGTTACTGTTTCTCCACGCTAATCACTCTCATCAAAACATGTGCAATATTGTCTTTTGCTTGCTCTCTGGAAAGAAATCGTAGCTTGCTTTCCAAGGGTTCACACTGCCAGCCAGGCTCTGTAGGAAGCCGTGATCTGATAGGAACCTCAAATTTATTGTTGGCTGAGAGACACTGTGATACATGTCCTATGAATAACACAAAGAGTTATAAACTGAGGGTCATGTTAGGAGAGATTGTAAAAACCAAATCTATTGATAGATAGCCCTCAGGTTATGACAGCAATTGGGGTTTGCCAATGGGGGGGGGGGAATGAGGGGGGATGGGGGTTGGGGAAGGCCAGGAGAGGGCATGAAAAGCCTGGCATAGGCTATGTGATCCACAGAAGGCTGAGAGAGGCCAGTAATGGGCAAGGTAGTGTTGTTGCAGGCAGGAGAAAAAAATGAGAGCAATTTAAAACCTTCTCTGACAGATTTTCCACTAACTTTGCTTGTGGTAAACTGGCATGGAAGATAACAAATGACAATCACATGGCTGTGGCTCCTTGCAAAATCATAGCAATAGAAATAGTTCTTAGATTTATCTACTGCCCACAGTGGGTATGTGAACCTAATTCACCTTCTGCATGGTGCATCTTGAATAGTGCAACAACATGAACTACACAAACTAGTAATTACTAGCGATCAGACTACTCTGTAGACTTTCCTGGCTCTCAAAAAACATGGCAATGAAAACGAAAACAATACTAAACAAATAATTTGCCCATAGTGATTTACAGCCCTAAGTGGTCTACAAATGTCAGCATATTGCCCCTAACAATCTGGGTCTCCATTTTACCGACCTTGGAAGAATGGAAGGCTGAGTCAACCTTGAGCCAGTCAGGATCGAACTCCTGGCAATGAGCAGTGAGTTAGCTTGCAATACTGCCCTTTAATCACTGCACCACCAGGGCTCCTTGAAAGTCATAATTGCAAGCCGAGCAACCAAGTGCTTAGATCATGATTATGTGATTGCAAGGGTGTTGTGATAGCTGGAATCTCAAGGCCTGGTCAGACATCATTTTTTTTTAGTGCCACCATAACTTTGAATGGTTGCTGAATGAACGGAGATAAACTAAGGATTACTAGTATGAGGAAGGTAAGAAATAAATACATTGAGTTAGCATCCTGTAACTTTTCCATTCAGTGCTCTGAAGACCTTAGGATAAATGATGTTTTAAAAGCAATCTTCATATATAATTAAATCTACAAGTATTTATTTGTAGCAAATAAAGTAGGCTCCCAATGAGAATGGCATGAGTATCTACATGAGTAGATATCCAGCCATTATGCTATTCCCTTTCAGACTAGGCAACTCTACTGAATACAGAATTGAGGTTAGAAATAATAAATCCAAAGGAATTAAAGGCATTAGTCAATTTAAACAAAAGGAAATGTGGTTTACACCAACACCATTCATTATATCACTCCATACCTCTCTGTCCTTGCAAAACTGCCTTTGCTTTCAGTACCAAGTCCTTATGCCACTTTGTACATAAACTTGTTCATTAAATGGAGCCTGAGTAGCGTAGGGGAGTAATGTCTCCTACAAAGGCAGCATTTAAGATCCAGCTGCTGCAATTACTTGTGAGTTCAATCCCAGGCAGGCTCCAGGTCGACTCAGCCTTCCATCCTTTATAAGGTGGGTAAATTGAGGACCCAGTCTGTTGGGGGCAATAAAGCTGACTTTGTATAAATATAAATATAAATATACAAAAGTATGAAGGCTATTGCTTAACGCACTGTAAGCCGCCCTGAGTCTCTGGAGAAGGATGGCATATAAATCAAATTAAAAAAAAAGTCATCTTTCTTTTTCTCAGAATCGATGATTCTGAGAAACTCCATCCAACTGCACATACTACTTAGGTGCCCCACTCCTACTGAATTCCGCTTACTTTTATATTTTTTCCTAGGGTACCCAGTAGTACCCCAATTCTCAATCCCAGAAAAAGGCAAATATTTTGCCTTAGGGACAAAACTTTTTTTTGAAACTTTGTGAGCGGATACTAATCTGTCTTTCAGCTATTCATTTTCACTAGGGAATTCTCATACCTCTTTTACTTAATGATAATCACTAAAATTCTTTTCCCCTAGTAAGGCTAACTGGGATGAGTACCAGAGATTGTCTAACGTGACATCCAGCCAAGGGAACCAGAAGCTGAAGCTAATGGGAGAACCTGCTGGCAAGCCATGTGCTATGAAGCCTTGAAGACGTGGCTGGTGTCACAGAATAAGACACACAATTACTACCACAATGGATTTACAGTGCCCCCTCTGTGATGGATTCTGTCCTTCCAGACTGGGACTGTAAAACCACATCCATGTTCGCAGCTGAAATGCACTCAGAGGATCTTTTTTGAACTCGAATGTCTACCACATACATAACTATGTATGCTTATGTGCATACAATCCAGGGGTGAAATACTACCGGTTCGGACCAGTTCAGTTGAACTGGTAGTGATGGTGGTGGGTGGTTCAGAGAACCAGTAGCAATGGCAGTGCAAAGCTCCACCCAGCCTCCCGGTTGTCATTACTTCCTGGTTTTAACAGAAAGTAAAACAGATACACAAATAGCAGAGAAACTACACTTTTATCTTCTTTCTTCAAATAAAAGACTTTGCACGTTTCTATGTAACACATCTTCTAAAGGTTAGATAGCAAGTTTTTCATTATTTACTTTCTGAGTTTAGTCCTCTTTCCTTTTTTGTCTTTGACTTGTGCTGTTCAAATAACTTAAATGACCCATTTTCTCTCCATTATGGAACAAAGCCCATTACAGGCTCTTAACTGTAGAGAGATTTAAGTTTTCCTGTCACCGTGTTATTTCCCAAATAAACCTTGTTTTTATCTTCCTTGCCCACAAGCAGCAGCCTTGACAATGCTGGTAGTCCTCGACTTACGACCAAAATGGAGCCCAACATTTCTGTTAAGAGAGATGGTTGAATTTTGTCCCATTTTACGACCTTTCTTGCCACAATTGAATAACTGCGGTTGTTAAGTTAGTATCAGAGTTGTTCAGTGAAACTGGCTTCCCCATTGATTTTACTTATCAAAAGGACACAAAAGTTGATCACATGACCCCAGGCCACTGCAACCATCATAAATATGAGTCAATTGCCAAGCATATCAATTTTGATCAGATGACTATGGGGATCCTGCAATGGTCATAAGTGTGAAAAATGGGCAAAAGTCACTTTTTTTAGTGCCATTGCAACATCAAATGGTCACTAAACAAACTGTTATAAATTGAGAACAACCTGTACCTTCCTCTATTAAAGTCACACTCTTAATTTCAGTATTCTCTCCATATACGGTATGTTTGTCACTATGCAAAGCTATCTGAGATCTACTGCAGAGAGGCAGGAAGTAATGCCAGATAAGAAAAACAAGAGCTGGCAAATTAAGCAACAAGAGAAAAATCTAGCCATCCAGAAAAATATTCCCTTTTGCATTGTCTGCTTTTTGGGTCTGCACTGTTTTTAATAGGAACACATTCCTTCCAACAATCAAATGGCTATGATTCTTTCACAGTATCACTTAAGATGAACACAAGCTATAAAACAGGGCATATTTTAAAATATATCTATAGCTAGAATATATCTATGACTAAATGCATCTCTCAGGGTTCTAAGGGTCATTTTGGAATATTGTCAAAATACTCAACTTGCATGCTCAAGGGCAAAGTAATAAAAAACTGAAAGTCAATCTGTCTCATAAAGAGAGCCACAATAAATGGGAGAGGACATTCCAAAAGGAAGTTTACTTTTTAAGGATGAATGGTCTAAATACAGTTGAGAAGTAACACCAAAGTCTCAAGTTATAGCTCTAGGCTATCCTGTTCCCCATATCAGTATGTTAAATGGCTTCCAGATATCTCAGAAGAGATAAATCTTTGGATTCGTTCTGAGGCATTTTGAGTATTCTCCAAATGTAAACATTCCTTATTGCTCCTGCGTTTGTTCCCTAGGTTCATTAGCACGATACTTCAGTAATTCTTGATTAAGGATGACCTCACTTTTCTAATGAGTGGTAAATCTTCTGTGTTTCTTCCTGGTTCTACGATGGGAAATAATTCTTGCATGTGCAATCAACAGATGATGGCGTTGTAAAAAGTAACTAATGATCTTAGTCTTCACTCCAAATACTATGGCAGGATTAATGTCAATATCTTTCCAATCCATATTTGTTTCATTAGATTTACATCACACTTTTCATTTAATTCCTCAATATGCTGTAAATGGTACTCCTTCCTCCTGTTGTTTCCTGTAATAATAATTCTATGAAATATGTTGGATTAAAATAGACTGACCAACTTGGTCACCCAATAAGTTTCCATGGCCAATGGCTGACTAGAATCTAGATCAGTGGTGAAATCCATTTTTTTAAACTACTGGTTCTGTGGACGTCGCTTGTGGGTGTGGCATGATACTGCCAAATCTCCATTCCCACCCCACTCCAGGGGAAGGATACTGCCAAATCTCCATTCCCACCTCACTGCAGGGGAAGGATATTGCCAGCCAGAGGTGGTATTTGCCGATTTTCTGAACTACTCAAAACTTCCACTAATGGTTCTCCAGAACCTGTCAGAACCTGCTGGATTTCACCTCTGATCTAGATTCCTCTCTTCTACTGCAATACCTTAATACAACTCTAAAGTGTGGTGCTTCATTTGTAAATCTATTGTCTTTGTGTCCTGGATCAGCCCTCTGTGTCATTTCCTGCATGAAAAGTCAGGCTTATTTATACATGTTTTTCCCATACCTGTTTTTATGGGCAACTTTCTTTCATGTATGCTTTTCCTTCCGCCTTTACTTATTGATTCGAGAAAAGTATTGCAGCATTTAGGAAAGTGCATGGTTTTGAAGACTGGACCCACGTAGTCCCAAAATTATAGTCCAATTCACTTTAAAATGAAGCTCTCCTGCAATCCTTGCACCATTGCCATTCCTGTTATTGAGAATGATGAACTGCTAATGAAAAGTGATGATTTGCCTAAGGCTTCCTAAGATTGAGAGTGAGTGACTGGTCCAATGTCATCCACTTAGCTCTGTGTTTAAAGTAAGACTAGAACTCCCAGTCAGAATCCACTTAGTTTTTTTTTTATTACAGTGTACATTTCATTCATTTATTTACAATTATTTTTGAAGCATATACACTGCTCATCAAATCAAAGCTTTCTCTAGAAAGTAGCTTACCAGATTAGAACCGTCAATGAAAAACAGATCTAGAAAGAGCAGTTGAAGATGTACACAGGCCTGTTGTGCTATTTCTCAAAAACAACAATAAAAGAACTGGAATAAAAAATAATCGAAATGCTCGACAGAAGGATCATGGAATTGACCATATAGCAAGGCATGAAAACATATAGAAAGGCATAAATAAAAATAATTCTTCCAAGAAAAATAGTATCAGATTGGGGAGACTATTAAAAAGCTGGAGCTGGAACACATCTGAGAAAGCCTGATCCTCAACAATCTGATCCTGTATTTCAGCATGGAAGGACACTCAGAGCAGGTCTTCTCAAAAAGTTCTGACCATCCATGACACATATTGGAAAAGGCTTTACATTTTTTTTCTTCTGAACCTAGAATTGTGTTAACCCTCAAATTTATCTATTTGGAATAGAGCTGTCAGACTGACTGTCAGAACTGAAGAAGCTTCTTGGACGAGAAGCAAAATGTCTTCAAGGAAAATCAAAACTCCAACTGCCTTTTGAAAAAACACCTCTGGGACAACTATGACCTGTCCTGGATGACTGAGAATCTCCATAGACACACATTCCTTCACTTGGCTTGAAAATGCTCACTTACCTTTTGCAGAGGATATATATCCTCATGCAAACCCCCCAGTGTGTAGCTGAGATGGACTGAAGGTAGATGAAGGCGATCCACCACAAGAGTTTTCCCTGGGCATGTGGAAGAAAACTTCTCATATGAACAGTCTTTGTTCCATGGTGAAGGAGTCTTTGAAGAGCCCGCTGGGCTTCAATTGGTCCATCGTAGGACTGGTTTTTCCTATCTGGCTGGAGGATTCTGAACTGCCTTCACAGGCAGTTTTGTTCTGACTGGTAGAAAGACAAGAAGTCTTGACTTGTGCACAATCTATTTCTCTCAATTGCTGCTCACTTGTGGGAATATCAACCTCATGGAAGATGATTGATCCAGTGTCTACTATGAGATCAATTTTCCATCAGCACACAAAACAGTTTCCTTCTGAAGATATTAATAGCTTCCAATTCACTCAAGTGAATTGCTATGGTAATTAAAAAGAAGAAGAAAGAAAAAAAAACCCATATAATTCTTTTCATTCAGGTAAGAAGAGTGGCCAGAGACTGCAGCATCTAATGGTGATTAGCTTTATTATTGGGAAAATATAAAAATATTTTTTTAAAAACAATTGTTCCAAACTCAAGAGTAACAATAAGGAAAACGTCAACTGAAGTAATTTTTGAATTCATTGCTAACTGAACTAAGGCAGTGCTTTGTAGCTGAAGTAGGAAGACTTATAATGTATAATACAATTAGCATATATGTGTATTACATGACAGTATATAAACATATACATTAGAAAATTCAATAGAGTTCACATATACTGTATATCTGTGTAATTCTTACCACAGTCTTAACAGAGAAGACCAGAATGATTTCTTTATCTGGGAAATGAAAACTTTGGGTGTGAGAGTCTAAAAGACCTGATTTATATAAATTTACACAGTGAATTCACAGGAAAAAGACATATTTGCATGTGTGCAACCTTGTTTCTATCTGTTGTGGTCCGCTGGCGGCCTGCAGAGCTGGCAGCAGAGTCAGACAGTGAGGAGGTTGGGGAGGAACATGGGCCAGTCCTGGAGTCTGGGGAAGGCTCAGATGAGGGCTCTGCATCAGAGGCAGAGAGGGGCCAGGGCCATCTGGGAGTTACCACCCTAAAAGGGGGTGAAAATTTAGGTGCGTCTTATACACCAAATGTAGCCCCGCCCACCCACTGGCCCCCACCCTTTGGCCTCTGCCTCCCAGCAGTTACCTCCTTGCAAGCAAACAGCAAGAAAAAACAGCTCCTTTGAGCTTCAGCACATCCTAATTAACTAATTAGCACAGGTTGAATAGATCGGCCTCCCAACTCTCAGCTGATTTGCTCTCAGCTGTTTTGCGCAGGGCTCTGCTGCTTGCTGTAAAGAGGTAAATTGCTGGAGCAGATTTTTCCCCCTCTTGTGCTAATCAAGCTATGTTGAAAACGAAAATGAAAGTAATGCAGGCTGTTTGCTGTTTGTTGCAATGAGGCAAAATTGGTCAGAGGCAGATTTCTTTTTCTTCTTTTCCGCACCAAAAAAAGGTAAGTGCATCTTATACTCTGGTGCATCTTATACTCCAAAAATACTGTATGTGCTGCCTCTGGAGCGTCCAGAGTTGGACATCAGCAAAGTAGAGGAACAGGGGGAGTCTGTTCCCACTGCGCGCATACACAGAGCTGCCAGAAGGCAATAACAGTTAAGAGAAAAGGGAGTAGGGCTTGGAGATGATTGCCACTCCCCCCCACCCCCCCAATAAGACATAAAGGAGGAGCAAAAGGACATGTGCCTTTCTTTACAGGAAGCAACTTTGTTCATTCTGGTTGGTTTAAATTCTGAAGCTCTGTTTTGACTCAGTGCTCTGTGTGGCCTTGCAAAGCTAATTGTCAATTAGGTCTTTGGCAGCGTGTCAAGGGAGATAAAAGTGAGTGCTTATCAGTCCTTATCCCAAAGGACTATGACAGACTTCTGTCAGACTCTTTACAAACTATTTTGTTTTGTGACTCATTATGGGTTGTGAATGAACAGAATTCACAGCTGTTGAAATAAAAAAAGGCTTGGGGACTAATTGTTTGTTTTTTTACAGTCTCAGGAAGCCTAGATCAGGACACTATGCCACTCAAATGCCTTATATAGAAGAGTATTTGTTGCAGGGACTTTTCTCCATAGATTATCTTGCAAGATTTGCAAAATCTTTTCAAGGACCTTCCCCCTTTTTTGATTTCTACTGAGAGGCAGGATTATTAATATCAAACAGATGCCTGCCCAAAGAGCAATGAACCTTATTTGTGACTTCTTACTTGTTTGCCCAAATACTACATGACAACTAATAATGAAATGTTTGCATCAACATATCAAATGTGTAAATCCTTTTGAGAATTGGTATATAAGTAGGTGTTAGGAGCCGTTACTTCAATTGTAGCTATTTTAGAATTTCTTGGATTTTCTGTTCCACACTGAAAATTGCATTTATCTTAACACTGTGTCACCGTCAATTAGCATGCTTAGAAACACACTTTTAACAGTGTTTTCTATACCAGTGAGAACAGTGTTCTCAAGAAATGAATGAGCATTTTAAGATCCTTTTTATACATTGTGGAGTGATAGTAAATTGTCAGTTCCCATGCCAATCAAAGCATTCAAATGTTCAAGTTAATACAAGGGCTTTTTTTTAAAAAAACATGACAGATAGGACAATAGAGTAGTTAATTGTGGAGAATTATCAAAACAGAGGTTTCATTAATGACTATTTACTATTTCTGCCATTTGTAATCCATTTTTCTATTGTTTAGATTTTGAAAATTGACCTCCGTGACAAAATACCAATAAGAAAATTTAGCTTCTGGCTTTTTTTCAATTAAGAACACATACACTAATATTCAAAGTTAGGGAAAGAATTTTCAACATAAAGACATGGTATCAGATTTTTATTCACTGCCCTTGGCAGACTCATGTCAACACCAAAGTGATTTGCATGTATTGGCTAAACGCCATTGGAATCTGTTTTTTTCTCACACTCAGATGTGAATTTTGCAGTTACTAGAAGTTATGTAACTTGCAAAACAAATTACATTAAACAAGTCCATTGCTCATGCAGATTTGATTTAACTATGGCACTCCTAACATATTATTAAACAAATCCACACCCCCTGTGTGGGGGGGAGGCCCTACTTACCTCTGCTACCGGTTCTCAATGGGAGCGCGCATGTGCAAATCGTTTATGATGATGTCCGGACAGGTGGGCAGGGCCTCCCGCCGCTGTTACTACCGGTTTCTAAGAACCAGATCGAACTGGGAGCAACCTACCACTGCCCCCCGCCACCCCGTATAACAGCAGAAATGGGCAAGTGCCCAAAAACATTCTCACTGCAACTGGATCCTTCGAACCCCTAAGTATGCACTAATGTGGGTGAGAGATCCTTGATGCTCTCTGAGCTTGCTTGTTTTCTTACAGAGAGCACCAAGCACCCCTCATTTCAACCCTGAGCTACAGATATTCTCCTTTATTGGTGCCAATGTGGATCACATAATTTTTGCATGACTTTTAATGGGAAGACAAGTTCAGCTCTCATTTAACTTTTGCCACAGCTTCAAAATGAAAAGTACAGGAGCAAATGTTAAAAGGTTATCAGATTGTACAAGGACTGAAGAATAAAATCGCCAAGAAAATTGCTTATTACTGCCTGCTAATACTGGCATTGAAGCAGAGTGGTCTTAATCATTCAAAATTACAGAAGGGATTACTAAAATCTGATTTGGTCTTTACCTTTCAGAAAAACAAGATGAAGATTGAATACTGGGTTGAAATGGAAAACATTTATTCTGCCTTCCACTGAACTGTCAGCTGAGCAATTTTAATCACCAGGATTTAATAAATAATATTAAATAGGAACTCCCTCAAAGAAAAAGCGAGTGGCTTTTAATGGCTTAAATATCATCTGTGCTACACAACAGAGAAATATTCATGCCCTTTTTTGTCATCTTATTTACCTACTACAATAAGAGTCTGGTGGTGTTTTTTACCAGCATTGCTAAAACGAATCCCAGAACTGTCCACCCTATAACATTATATCGTTATTCTCAGAAACTTAATATACCTACTGAACAGACAGACGGTTTGTTAGAATTTTTTTTTATTTTTATTTATTTTATTCAGAAAGTTAAAAAAAAAACCTCCAAAGGGGAAAAAAAAGAAATCTTACAAAAAGAAAAAAAAAAGCTAAACAAAACATTTTAAAAAAAAATGTGCATTAGGAAAAAAAAAAGACAAAGGCACACACACGTATATATATTGTCCCCTCCTAGTTCAATATGGATAAGTATATTACAGCAATAATAATTAGAATTTCTTATCAAATTCATCAAAAGAAGAACTTCATATCGATCTGGAAAGCAGCAAAGTCTATAGCAGCAATAGTTAACCTTTTTGGCACTGAGTGCCGAAATTGGAGTGTGCATGCGCCGGAGCACTGGGAGCCGGAGGGGAGCAGCTGGCAGCCGTCATGTGCATGTGCTCTGGGCAGCTGGTCCGGCATGCATGTGCATGCCGGCCAGCTGCTCTCTTACAGTTTCCATTGTGTGCATGTGCAAAGACCAGCTGGCAGTTGCGCATGCGCGACGGGACCCAGAAGAGCAGCTGACAACCAAGGGTGGATTCTAAAATTTTTTTACTACCGGTTTGGCTTATTTTGTGGGTGTGGTTTGATGGTCATGTGACAATTCTTTGGAATCTAGCAGGGGTACTGGTCTACCAGGCTTTTAAGTGCTTGTAGAGCTGTACTGGTCTACCCATTTATTCTTGGAGCGTCCTGGTCTACCCATTTGTTTTTTGAGTGCACTGGTCTACTACCACATTGCCTTTTAACACTGATCAGCTGTAGGGTGGCCCTTTGAAGCCCCGCGACAAGAGTTTAAACAGTTTTTTTCCTTCCAGCCGATCAGCTGGGACTTGGGAGGCAGCGAAAAATTGGGGGCTGGGCCAAATGAAAGGTAAGAATAACACAGGGGAGGGAGGGCCCAGCTCCCAAACAAAGAGAACCGGTTCAGTGATGTCATATCGTCACGGCTACCGGCCCAGTCAAACTGGGCCAAACTGGGAGGAACCCACTACTGCTGACAACGTGTGCATGCTCCCAGAGAGGGCTCTGAGTGCCACCTCTGGCAAATGTGCCATAGGTTTGCCAACATGGAGATGACATGAGGCTGGCTCCAGGCTTTAGTTTATGCGTCCTTGAGGGAGGGGTCCGTCCCGCAGCCACTAAAGGAAGTGGTTGTAAGGCCCTCCTCAAGAAGCCTTCCCTGGACCCAGCAGAATTAAAAAACTTTCGTCCAGTTTCCAACCTACCCTTTGTGGGAAAGATTGTAGAGAAAGTGGTGGCACTTCAGCTCCTGCGGTCATTGGATGAAACGGATTATCTGGACCCTTTTCAATCCGGCTTCAGACCTGGCTACAGCATGGAAACTGCTTTGGTCACGCTGATGGATGATTTCTGGCAAGCCCGAGACAGGGGTCATTCCTCTACCTTGGTGCTACTTGACCTCTCAGCAGCTTTCGATACCATTGACCATGGTATCCTTATGGGGCGGCTAAGAGAGCTGGGAGTGAGAGGCACTGTGTTATGGTCGTTTACCTCCTATCTCTCTGGTCGATCACAGTCAGTGCTGGTAGGAGGACAGAGGTCGTCCCTAGGCCCCTCGTTTGCGGGGGGCCTCAGGGCTCGGTCCTCTCTCCCCTATTTAACATCTACATGAAATGAGTGAAATCATCCAATAACATGGGGTGGGATATCAGCAATATGCTAATGATACCCAGTTGTATATCTCAACCCCTCATCAGTTCAGTGAGGCGGTAGATGTGATGTGCCGGTGCCTGGAGGCTGTGAGGATCTGGATGGGAGTCAACAGGCTCAGACTTAACCCAGACAAGACCAAATGGCTCTGGGTATTGCTCCCTAAAGACTATGTTGATTGTCCATCCTTGGTTCTGAGGGGAGAGAAAGTGCCCCCCTTAGAACGGGCTCGCAATTCTAGACTCACAGCTGAGATTGGAACAACATCTGACAGCTGTACCTAGGGGGACCTTTGCACAGGTTCGTCTGGTGCACCAATTGCGACCTTACTTGGATCAGGAGGCTCTCCTCACAGTCACTTATGCCCTTGTCACCTCATGGTTGGATTATTGCAATTCGCTCTACATGGGACTAGCGCATGTTCGGAGACTACAGTTGGTCCAGAATGCAGCCACGTGAGTTATAGTGGGTGCACCTAGATACACCCACATTACACCAATTCTCTGCGAGCAGCACTGGCTCCCTATCAGTCTCTGGGTGCAATTCAAGGTATTGGTTATTACCTTTAAAGCCCTACATGGCTCAGGGCCAGGCTATCTTCGAGACCACCTTCTATCACATAGCTCCCAGCGACCGGTAAGATACCACAGAGTCGGTCTCCTCCGGGTCCCATCAGCTAAACAATGTCGGCTGGCAGGCCCGTGGGGGAGGGCTTTCTCTGTGGCTGCCCTGGCCCGCTGGAACCAATTACCTCCTGAAATCCGGAATGCCCCTGCCCTATTGGCCTTCCACAAAGCGGTGAAGACCTGGCTCTTCTGGCAGGCCTGGGGTGGTTGATCTTGTTATAGTGATCTTGCGAGACCCGGCCACAAATTGGAATGTATGTGTTTTAACGTTTTAACGTTTTAATGTCTTCTTTTAACTTTTGTATAGGATATTGTTGCATTGTTTTATTCTCTGTTGTAAGCCGCCCAGAGTCCCTTGGGAGCGGGGCAGCATAGAAATGCGACAAAATAAATAAATAATAAATAAGCTAGATTCACTTACTAATTTAACAACTGCAATGATTCGCTTAACACCTGGACAAGAAAGGTCATAAAGTGGGTCAAAATTCACTTAGCAATTGTCTTGCTTAACAAAGGAAATTTGGAGCTCAATTGTGGTCATATGTCTGTACCGTTCTCTGGCTATCCACAACAGCTGTTACTACTTCTGTCAAACTATCCTCCAATCCATGAGTGGCTAATTCCTATAGCACATCTCACCATCAACGTGAAATTCCAAGCCCCTTTGTTTGAGATCCTCAGACCTTCCCAAGATGTTGGTGTTAAAATATATGGTGGCATACTGATATGATTTTCAGAATTATATTCAGAAATTTAATTCTGAATACCGGTGACATGATTTGAAACATCTGCAGGAAAACAACCAAGTTCAGGAGCCTATGATTTTCTCTCTTTGTGTAGAAACTTGCTGCTTCTGATCTAATCCATCAGTCAATGCATTTTATTCTCCCCTTTGCTTTGGTTCAAAATTAAATAGTTTGTTTTGTTTTAAACAAAACTCTTTAAAAAAAAGATATGGTAGAATAGGCATGTGTTCAGTGGTGAAATTCAAATTTTTTACTACCGGTTCCGTGGGTGTGGCTTGGTGGGCATGGCAGGGGAAGGATATTGCAAAATCTCCATTCCCACCCCACTCTGGGGCCAGTCAGAGGTGGTATTTGCAGGGGTTTTTTAAAAATTTGATTTATATGCCGCCCTTCTCCGGAGATTCAGGGCGGCTTACAATGCGTTAAGCAATAGCCTTCATACTTTTGTATATTTATACAAAGTCAGTTTATTGCCCCCACAAACTGGGTCCTCATTTTACCTACCTTAGAAAGGATGGAAGGCTGAGTCAACCTTGAGCCTGGTGAGATTCGAACTTACAGTAATTGCAGACAGCTGGTGTTAATCACAAAGTTTTTAGTCTGCTGAGCTATCCAGGCCCTTCCAGGCTCTTGAGTAGTTCTCTGAACTACTCAAAATTTCTGCTACCAGTTTTCCAGAACCTGTCAGAACCTGCTGAATTTCACCCATTTGTTTCTTCCTGCCTCTTTAAACAGCAACAACTGAAGAGCTAATCAATGTATCTGGGGATAGAGCTCCACAACTTTAGGGCCTAGAGTGGACAATATGAATTGTCAGAATCCCCTCATCCTTATAATCTCTGGGAAGTTACATCATAGCACATTTGTTATCTGTCACTTTCCTTTTTAAAGAAATGTCCTTACCTCATATATTCAAAGCATGCTGACCTTGACGATTCTCTGTCCCCAGGATTTCATGAAATACATTTAGACATTCATTCAATGGAAGCTGTACTCTCCATGAAACTCAAGTCCTTTTCCAATACACAAAGAATGATCTCCCGGGTAACCACCAGGGGATTTGCATGCCCTTGGTGTCCTTGCCTCATGGATTGCAAAATAAATGAGTTAAAAGCAGCCTTTATGGTATTACTAGGTATTAATCAGCCCTGTGATTCCTGTCTTGTTTAATCTAAGACGCTCTGTAAGGCATTTGAGCTTGGCTACTTCCCTGCATCTCAGGTTAATCACATGCTGCCTAGTTTTTATGTTAAACAAATTAAATCTTACTTTCCTTCGGGCCTTTTTTTAGACTGATCTGCCAAGGAAGGTGATGGCTTAGAACACCCTGCAATTTATCTGAACATACTTGTGCAGATGAGATTTGAACAGCATATACAAACTCATATAAAATTAAGATTCCATTGGTTCTTCTTGACTTTTCTTTGGCATGGTTCTCGTACAGCAGCTGAGACATCTGGTGTGCCATAGAAATAAAAGGGTGCACCATTCCTAGCTCCATTTCCAAGTTTGGCGTACTCTCAGCCCTCCTTAACCAAACTTTTTCCTGAAGATCTGTGTACATCTAGTTTCTTAAAACTCTCCAGCCTTGCTGAAAACAGAGAAATGACAAGAGGGAGCAATCTGATTATTCTAAGTGGAGATACTCTCAAAGAACAACTGTCCTGACTTGGATAAAATGAGGTAGGAGTAATATTTATTGCCAGACCTGCAAAGACCCTTAAATATATTCCCATATGCCTTTAGGGCTGACTTCTCTTTTCTATTAGGGACCTGCTGCTTCTCCAGTTAATATTACAGGAGTGGAATGTGCAAATCAATGCAAATCCATTATTTTTTTAGTGCTTGCTTTGCAGTGCAAATTTTGGTTGCAGAAAATTTATCTCCAGTTTTTTTTTAATGAAATATCTGGATATAGATTCGCTGGGCTCTTTTTTTTTTCTTTTTCAAAAAATCTCTATTTATTCATAGCATTTTGAGGTTCTCAAGAAATCCTTGAATGAACAAGTAACTGGGCTGAATTAAACAAATGTACGGTCATTCCAAGAAGTGCTTGCAAGAGGAACTAGCTTTGGCCAAACTTGTGAAGATGTAATATACAGCAGGAGTCCCCAATACCTGGGCCACAGCCCACTACCGGGCTGTGAGCTGTTCAAAACTGGGCCGCCCAAAGCAAGAGCACATATGCATCCCCTTTATGTGAGTAACGGGAAAGCACATACACACACACTCCATTTGCACGAATGGTAGGCACACTTTCCCATTGCTCGTGCAAACGGAGCAGCATGCAGGCTCACACTTGCCCACGGCTCGTGTACAACCATCCCCTCTCCTCCCCCTCCCTGCTGGTCCACAAAGCCAGAAAGATTGGGGAACTCTGATAGACAGTATATTCTCAAGATATACTTAGCATATTTTTTAAAAGTACTGTGTTTTTCGCACTATAAGATGCACCTGACCCTAAGACGCACCTAGGTTTAGAGGAGGAAAACAAGAAAAAAAAAATATTCTGAGCCAAATACAGTAATGTAGTAATATATTTAATAAAATATAGCAGAATAATATTTCAATCATGTAAAGTCAACAGCGGTATTAAGAACTATCATCACTGTCATTAACAAATGAGGAGAGACTTTAAGGTTCAAGCACTCTTCTAATTTTCTGGAAACCCCAAGAACTCATCATTGCTCGTGTCAGAATTTGGGAAGCTCAGTTGCTCACAATCACTGATATCATTTTCTTCTCTGTCTTCATATATGATACTACCTTCAGTTCCATCTAAGGCACTGCTAATGCCACATTTTTTTGAATGACCATGCAACGATTTCGTCCTTCACTGAATGCCATGATGTTTTAACCCATTCACAGACTTGAGTTATAGTGGGCCTCTTTATTCGTCCAGTACGTCATGATTACCAGCAGCCACCCATTTGTTTCACTCTTCTTGCATAAAGACTTTAAATGGTTTCTTGATGGAAACGTCAAGAGGATGCAACTGGCTGGTAAGACCCCCAGGAATTACAGCTAGATGAGTCTTCACTTTTTAAAATCTCTTTTTTGTAGTTTTGCTAACATGTGCTCTAAACTGGTTGAGCACTAATAAAGCAGTTCTTTTCAGAAGCCCTCCAGAATGTTTGGATCACACTTTTTCAACCCATACTCTCATTCCATTTTCTATCCATCCATCCATTCTCATGAACATGCACAAAAACTCCTTTTGAAATCACTTCTTTTGGAAAGATTTTCCTTTTGAAAATTAACATCGGTAGCAATTTGGTGCACAGCAAGACAACACAGCTGTGTAATGTGTTTTCTCATGTCCTAAGGTATTCATGGTTATGGTTTTGGCACCTTTCAGATCAGCAGTCTTACTAGATGGCACATCAAAGGTTAGCAGGACTTCATCCATATTCCCAATCTTGCCAATTTCAAAATTAATTTTCTTCCTAGCATCAGTAACAAATGTATGAAAAGACGGAATCTTAGATTCATTTTCTTTTGGTATTTTTTGCACAATTCTAGTTTTGGTGCGCATAGCAAGGCCACATCGTGTCATAAATCTGTAGCACCACAATGGTGATCCAATAAAATACTGAATCTTTCTCTACAAAGATTTCTCTACAAAATCTTTCTCTACAGACAATGTGTTTGGCTTCATATATTACCATTTTTGCAGAAACTAAGAAGCCATTATTCCGGTGACGTGTGATCCATTCTTTCATGTCCACCTCTAACTGTGGCCACTTTGCAGCATGCCCATGAAAATTGTGCTTACTTTTATCTTTTACTTTTTGCAGTAAATCTCTTATCATTTTTTCTCTTATCATTTTTTTCAGTTGGAGGTGGCCCAAAATGTTTCTCCGCTGCTCTGTTTCCACGTCCCTCAACATATTTTACTACTTCCAGTTTAAAAGAAATTTTATATGCTGGTCTTTTCTGCTTTGACATCCTTGTATGTAACGTGAGGAGGTACCGTAGTATTTTTCTGCAAGAAAATACAGTAGTGAAAGAACTGCTAGTAATATGTCCTTTATTGTTGTGAGAGCACTGTAGCTCTCTGTAGAACATCAAGGAATGACACACTATTGTAGGGGATCTGCTGCAGACGTAGAGTTATGGGGCAAACGTTTAAGGGGATAGTTTATAAAAAGGACACTTGATTAGAGGACACTTCCTTAGGCACTATTCATAAACCAATTTTGTTTCCGCAGTGCACTCTTACATCCCCATGTACTGGTATGCATGTGTGAAAGTAAAAACAAAGGCTGATTGGAATGGTAGTCAGATTTCAACCATGCCAGGTGAGCAGACGAGACCTTCCCTGATGGACACTTGCTGGACGCGTGTTTAAATGGACGCTTGCTCTGATGATCCAGGCAGCTGGGATTGCCTCTCTCCTCCCCCGCAGTGTCTCTTCCTTCCATTCAGTGGTGTGATGCTGCCGATTTAACAACCAGTTTGGTGAGCTTGCAGTTTGTGCACATGTGCCAATGTGCACGGCGCATGCATGCACACTTTTACAAATACTAACCTTCTGTGTTACCATTTGGGAGTAACATAGCTGAGGTGCAGCAATCCACTCTGCCACACCAATCAGCTAAGAAGATAAAGGTAAGCAAAGCTCAGGGGCAGGAGGGCAGGCCAACCTGATCATCGAGTGAACTGGTTTGCTCTCAGCTGATCGTCAGAGCTACCGGTTCACTTGAACCAGTCCAAACCAGTAGAATCCCACCCCTGCTTCCATTGCTGCCAGAGGTACTGCAAAAGCATCCAGCAAGGCTCCCTCAAGCCTCCCATGAGCCAGGAAGCTGGGATTGCCAACTCTCCTCCCTGGCCCATGCGTTTTTGCACAAGGCTTCCCCACCATTCCCTGCTTCGGCTTCTTGCCCTTGGCTAAAGGATCCTGGGCGCTGAACTGCAATGGAGAGGCTGGCATGAGAGAAAGACGAGGAGCAGGGAAAGAGGAGAAAGCAACCTCCTTCCTTCAAGCTGGCCGCTCTGTTGCCCATTTTTCCATTGCAGCACAGCTCTTCTGCCCACAAAAGCCTCATCTTTGATGGCCGATGCCAAAAGGCAGAGAAAGAGCTGCCAGGAAGAAGCCAGTCAGCCTGGGAGTTGGGTACCCTTCCTCCCCCTTCCCAGCCCACCTCTTCCCACCTACCACCCCCAAATTGCATCATTAAAGGAGGCAGTGTTATGGCCCACCAGCAGCCAGTAGAACTGGCAGCAGAGTTGGACAGTAAGGAGGTTGAGGAGGAACATGTGTCAGTCCTGGGGCTGGGGAAAGCTCGGACGTGGGCTCTGCATTGGAGGCAGAGAGGGAGCTAGACAGCAGTGAGGCAGAGGAACAGTTGGAGCCCGTTTCCAGTGTATGGATGCGCAGAACTGCCAGAAGACAAGAACAACTCAGAAAGCAGGGTCGACTTGGGAGTAAAGTCACACCTTTGAAATGATTGGCCTCTCCCATAGGAAACAAAAGAGGAACGAATGGGGAGGAGGCTTTTGCAGGAAACAATTCATTCATTCAGTAGTTTTAAGAGTGGAAAGTTCTGTTCATGACTCTAAGAGATTCTGTGCCAAGTTCTGCCTTACACTGCATTTGGAAAGAAGTTACGTGGCACCTTGCCAAATGAGATAAGGTGTGTTGATAAATATTCCTTTGAAAAACTGTTTGGACAAGTCTTGCTGACTGTGAATGAAAGTAATTCACAATCGTGTAAATAAAAGAGGTTTTGCCGGGACCAATACTCTGCTTCCTGCTTTTTAAGGGAGCCTAGGTCAGAACAGGTGGGTGGCTAAGTGAGGGACAGGAAGTAATGGCATGCCCAGCGATGGGGAGAAGAGGGACGGCAAGAGGAGCCCTGTCTTGCTACACAAACCCCAATAAAAGGTGGCAGCAACCTGGACACTTCCCTTGCCCACCCTCTCCGGCACTGGAAGCCAAGTTTTGTCATATTTCTCTGTCTCTGGGCTCACCCAGTGCCACGGTCCAGCATGCAAGCCAGGAAGGGCGCACTTGTGGCAGGGTGGCTGGTGGCGGCAGTGTGTCCTTGGTGAACTGCTCGATGAACTCATGCAGGGCAGGCAGACATAGAGTGCGCCCAGGCAGCAGACACAGGCCAGGAGGACAGTCTCATTTGGGTGCAGGAATGGCAGCAGCTCTAAGGGGCCAGCCAGTGGTGGGATCAGCAAGTTCTCTGAACTGCACACAAAGTTAACAACCGGTTCAGCTGAACTGGCTGAATCCCACCTCTGTATTGCTGCCTCAGTAGGGGAACGCTGGTGCCTTTGCAGCCAAGCAGCTGGTTGGCGGTTGGATCGGCCTCCTGGAATACCTCCAATCAGCTGTTTCAGGCAGTGGGGATCGCTGCTGTCTGTCGCTGACACCTGACACCAACTCCCTCCCCCCAGGTATGGCAAACTCCCAGCCCAGTCTGTGATGCAATATTCTTTCTATAAGACACACAGACATTTCTACCATCTTTTTTGGGGGGTGGGAGTACATCTTTTAGTGCAAAAAATACAGTAATTTTGATTTTTTTTTTTAAAGGGAGGATGGATGAACAGTTTTTGTTCCAACTAACTTTCATGTGGCAACTCAGGTTTTGTGGCAAACTTCCTTTACATTCTTAGGCTGGAATTCATGTGCATTCAGTTTTATCACCTGAGACATCTCCAAAACTGAATCTAAACAATGGATAAGAAATGATTTATAGGCAAACGATGTCCCATTGGTTTTGGAAAGTCTACATGCTCCCTCTCGAAAACTCAATTGTCATCTTTTGGCTGAGAAATACCACTGTGAATATGATTAATTCTTTACACAGTCTTTGTGGCACTTTTACTCTATGGCAATCAATATGCTTTTTTATTCTCAAGCAAATAAATAATGAATAAAAGCAGGATGACCTTCTTGGAGCAATAATTCCAGGATTGTTTCTATTCTCTTAAGATGGGCATGAAAAGCTATGTGCATGAAAAATACATACAGAAAGTAAAAAACATGAGCATTCCCAAAAGATAGCAGTATTTGAAAGGCTTCTTGCTAAATATTTTGTTTTTTAGTTTACAGTTGTTCATGGTTCTTGAGCAAATGAATTAAAAAGTAGATTATCTGTCTGTCCCAGGCCAAGCACACAAAAACACACAGAGAAATACTGCAAACTTTACTGATAGGTTTTGTAAAGTTTGCAAATAAACCAAGGAAATCAAGCAAACATGTATAGTAGAAAAACAGATCCCCCAGAAGTTCAGCGAGCATGTCTTTAAAAGAGTTTCAATCCAAAACAGAAGGCACAAGAGTGATCAAACAAAGTCCAACGGTCCAGATGTTATAGAAGGTTCACCAGCCTGTCCAGTCCCAGAATCAAAGTCACAGTGCTTTAAATCAGGAGTAAAGGTCAGTGGTGGTATTTAGCGGGTTCTATCTGATTTGGGTGAATAGGTAGCGGTGGCTGTAGGAGGCTCCGCCCATCCATCCAGATGTCATCACGTCCTGTTTTTGACGCTCTGTGCATGCACGCTCACATTTGCGAACCGGTAGTGAAGATAAGTGAAAACCACCCCTGGTAAAGGTACCCGTAGTCTGGATAAACAAATCGTTGCCAACAGAGAGACTTGATTTTGCTGCTCTTCTTAAGTGTTGCTTATTTGGAAAGGCAAAGTTTTTTTTTTGTAAAAAGCCTTGCAGAATCCCTTTGGCCTGCTCTCATCAGCTGGTTCTGTTGGTTACCAGATAGCCTCACCTCCTGCAGCTTCTGAGGCAGTGATTCATCCAGCAACTCTGGTCATTGTCAGTCTCTTCATTTGAGGCACCAGGACAATATCTGAAAATAGACATCACTCCCAGTCTTTTGGCCTTTTCCAGTTAGCATTTTAGACACATTGGAAAAATTAACAGGACTGCCTTCAGTGGAAAGAAAGGACAACCATTTTTATAATTACTTCTAGTACTAGATGTGTTCTGTTTTTTGTAATGAAAAAGGCACATACCTCTGCTTCATATATACTTTAGGATACTAGCTAAATCCCATGATGGTAGACATAGGCAATATGCAGCAAGGAAGCAAGTATTCTGAAGAAATATCAGGTGTATGGCAGTCTATTATTTTAGTATATCTTCACTAAGATAAAGAGGCTGCTGGGATAATCTTAATCCATGTTACCCCATGTGCTACTTCGTAGATGTTATTTAGGGTTACCAGATTTGGGCTGGTAACCATTAGCTTGTGCTATGCTCTGGCTTGTATCTGTGCTGTCACTAAGTGAGCAGCTCCAGTGGCCAAACCCTTGACATGTTCTTTCTTCTAATCCAGGCAACTTTCAACCTTGGCAACTTTAAGATCTGTGGACTTCAACTCTCAGAACCCTCTCAGCCACGAGCCATGAATTCTACTTTTTCAGCAAAATCTTGCTAACTCCAGTAGAATTCAACCGAACTCATAGCTACGCAATCAATTCTTAGCTTTAATTTTAAGAGCACAAAACCATATTTAATTACTGATAAATAACAAACACATAACAAACAACCTGACGATGACAACAAAAGAAGAAAAACAAGAAGAAATAACAAAAAGGAAATAATCAAATCTCATTATAATATCAAAACTACGAAGAAAAGTAAGGGGAATTATTCCAACTACATTAAGCACAGACCAGTGGTGGGTTGCTCCTGGTTCGGTCTGGTTCTTGCAAACCGGTAGTAAACAATGGCGGGAGGCTTCGCCCACCCACCCGAATGTCATCATGAATGATCTGCACATGTGTAGAAGCGCATGTGCATTCCCGTTGTAAATCAGTAGTGGAGGTAAGTAGAACCCATCCCTGGCACAGACCCAGCTCTCTAGAGTAGATTCTAATGATGAGAAAGGTGGAAGGAAAGAGAAGAGGATGACCAGCAGCATGGTGGATGAATTCAGTTATAGTGGCAGCGAGTGCACTGTTGGGAGATTTTAAAGAACAGGGCAGAGATAGATTGTCATGGAGAAAATCTATGTAGTCGCTAGGAGTTGAAAATGGCTTGTTGGCACATAATCAATCAATATTACTTAAGCACACATATACATATACAACCTTATTAGATTCAAAAGGATGTTTGAAATTTCAACCCTTAAGTATATGAGATGGTTATTTCATAAAGTGACTTAACCAAGCAGTACATATCGCAATGGTCACGTGTGCAGAATTCATCCCAATAAAGAAATACAATCTGCATATGATAGGAGGTTTTAGTTCTTTAGGACAGACTAAACCATGAAACCAACACCATATAGGTCTAAAACTATTTTTATTGCAATGAAAATCTTGCAAGTCTGAATGTATTTCTGTCAACCCTGCAAAGTAAATCAGATCAGGAAAACCAATGTCATTAGTTCACCACTGCTTTTATTGTAAACTTACAGGAACAGAATCTCCGCCTCCCTTTATCTTTGTGTGAAGTAGGAAGGGGTTTGTCTGAGATGTTTACAGTACTCACCTTACATTCTTGCCCTAGATTCAGGCCTCTTTTATCTAAGAGTTGGCAGGGGCTCTTCTTCCTTTACCTCAAGGCCATTCCCTCTAGTCCAGGGGTCGGCAAACTTAAACACTCAAAGAACCATTTGGACCCATTTCCCACAGAAAAGAAAACATAGGGAGCCACAAAACCCTTCCTGTGCCTGACTATTTCTTGAGCAGCCACAAAACTAGCATATGTAGTTGAATTAAATGTTCTGTTTTCTTCTGAAACTTTTCTTTTCTTGGATTTATCCATGGTTGGACAACCGGGGGTTGAAAAGCTCAATAAATCGTGTGCTGGCAGGTGTCAAACATTGGCGGTGGTGACGCATATTTTGAGTGACAGGGAGCTGCAGCAGAGGGGTGAAAGAGCCACAAGCGGCTCCAGAGCCACAGGTTGCTGACCCCTGCTCTAATCTATACAGCTTCTCTCCTTGCTCACTTTATCTTCGTATGAATTAAGGAGGGGTCTTGCTAAGGCATTTTCTTAAGTTTGTTTCTTGAAATGAACTTAAGGCACACTTGTCTGACTCCTGCCTTGGTAAGGGATCTTCAGGACTATTCTTTATGTCTCTACTTAAAGATGTGTGTGTGTGAGGAGACATTTGGAGTTTTGAGTGCATGTTGTGATTCTCAAAAATGTTTGGTGGGCGTCCTCTGGTTGCATGATATGAACACACCTAAGAAAGAAGTTTTATTAAACTCTTTGATTTTTTTTTTTGTCTGTGTAATATGCATAGATCAGGTAGTGGAGGAAGAGATATCATTTCCCAATACATGACACATCTTCGATTAGATGGATCAAAATTCTCAGGAGTACAGAGCTACTCCCCCAAAATTGCTTGTGCAGCATTTTTGTAAATAAAATTTCTACATCTTGAAAGGGTGGGAAAATCAGAAATTTCTGATGAGTGTGCATACGTATCCGCAGGAAGAGGGAGAAAAGAGGTCAAATGATGAAACATTGTCACAATGTCATGACATCGCAGCACAAATTCCAACCATTATATACTTGCATGTAATGTTGCAGGTACAATAGGATGGAGCCAGGGGTGGGCTGCTGGGGGTTTGCAGGAGAACCTCTAGCTAAAATTCTGTGCAGTTTGGAGAACCCGCAAATCCCACTTCTGTCTGGCCAACCAACCCTCCCCTCCCAGGAGTCCCCATGCGGGATGCAGGAAAGTGCGGGGTGTACGCGGAGGCTCAGAAAGGGTGAAAAACAGGCCTACCAGAAGTTCAGGAAGGCAGAAAACAGGCCCATTTCTGGTCTCCAGAGGGCCTCTGGAGCCTGGAGAGGCTGTTTTCACCCTCCCAGAGGCTCGAGGAAAACTTCTGGAGCCTGGGGAGGGCAAAAATGCCCCTCCCCATCATGGTGCAGGAGGCTGATTAGGCCATATCCACCATGGCCACGCCTACTCAGCAACCAGGCAGAGAACCTCTTGCTAAAATTTTTGAAGCCCATCCCTGGATGGAGCTTGTGACATAACAAAACCCATTTTGTTATTTTGGTGTCATCAGAATTAGTAGTGGATATGTATCTGTGTGTGTATTAAATATATAACTTGTCAGCACTTCAAGCTGCATTTACTCTAGTGCTGACATAAGAAGGAAAAGCGGAGGCATCTGGAAAGGGATGTTTGACTTTTCACCTACTTATTTTCCCTGGAGATAATATCCCCTAGGTGATGGGATGGGAGGGGGAAATTTCTTTGAGCTGGAGCAGTAGATTAGGGGTAGAGTGACTTGGAAGATGGCCAATGAGTGCAGAGGAGCGGGAATAGGAAAGGGAGGGTTTTGGGTCAAGAAGTCAGTGTTGGCTACGATGGAGTCAGAACCAGAATCGCCATGCTTAATAAATGAAAGATTTTCATCAAAGACTTTGTTTGAAATGCAATTTATTTGAGACGACCTCGAAACCTGACAG
The DNA here is from genome assembly GCA_030761175.1 of Masticophis lateralis. Lineage (NCBI taxonomy): Eukaryota > Metazoa > Chordata > Lepidosauria > Squamata > Colubridae > Masticophis > Masticophis lateralis. The sequence goes on from JAUDYJ010000002.1 coordinate 199,724,184, forward strand.
AACTATTGTGTGGATTGCTCAAAAATTAATCTGAACTCAAGGGTGAAATGTAAAATTTGTTACTACTGGTTCTGTGGGGGTGGCTTGGTGGTGGTGGGGGTAATGTGACTGGATGAGCGTGGCCAACTTTTTTTTTTTTAACTTTTAAAAGCATTTTTTCTAATGCTTTGAAAAGCCTCTGCCGATCAGGCAACTCAGCTGGGATCATCAGAGACTTTTCAAAGCATTTTTTTTTCCACCTCTTCGGCCAAGAAGTTGCAGAAAAAAAGTGCTTTGAAAAGCCTCTGAAGATCCCAGCTGAGCCATGCGATCATCAGAAACTTTTTTTTTAACTTTTAAAAGCATTTTTTCGTCGGAAGAGGTGGTAGAAAAAAGTAAAAAAAAAAAACCTCAGATGATTGTGCGGCTCAGCTGAGCATTGGGGGGGGGGGCAGGGATTTTTGCTACCAGTTCTCCGAAACACCCACCACATTACTACTGGATCAGGTTATCTGCTCCGAACTGGGAGCATTTCACCCCTGAAAGTTTAGTTATTTCAGCTTTAAACCTAATTTGTGTGATTTACAAACATCTCTCTACTGTAATTTAGGCATACAGTACCCGTTAAAAAAAAACTGACATTGTTCATTTGAATGCATTTCTTGGAAAATATTTGTTTCTTTGTCAAGGAACACAGTTACTTTCAAGGCACTTAAACCCTTATGAAAAATATGATTTCTGGAAGAAGCTGATTATTTGAGTTTTCCGGTCTCCTGTTAAGTCTGTTGTAATCTTCTCCTTGATGTTTTCTCCTAGATCAGAGGAATTGGTTTCCTGTCTTTTTTTAACAAGCACTTTTTTTGCAACACATATTGGAAAATGTTGTATTATTTGATCCACAGCTCCTTTATGTAAGGTGCATTCAGAGAGGTTATCTGTAAATCATATTCTTCATTGCCCTTTGGTTAGCAATTTAGAACTAAGAAAGGCTGTATTTAACCTAGAGGAATTGCCCCAGTAACACCACTGCTACTTCAAATAACACTTGATTTAGCCATTTCTCAAAGCTTCCATCCACCATAAGATGCTTTGGCTTTTACCTTATTCTCAGAATTCTTGTTGCTTTTGCATTTACTTTCTTATTACAAACTAGCAGAAGATCCTCATGTGTTTTGGTAAGTATTTTCTCTAACATAAATGTGTGTATGTGTCCATGTTTTAAATTACAGACTTTCATTAAATTCTGAAAACTACGGATTTCAGTAGGCACTTATGTCTTAAATTCTCCTACTAATTATCAAGAAATAATGTAAACATTTTGATGGTATATACATAGAGATAGTTAATTTGATCATTATTTAGTTGGCCTACAATAACTGCTTTGTATCACTTCTTGTTCTTCAAGCATTTTCTTCGTCGATAGAAAGGCTTCTGTTTTTCTACTTTATTCTCCTGGTGCTTGAGAATTTTAAAGATTTTTTTTTTCCAAATCTCTCTCAATATATATATATATTTAAAAAATATGCTGAAATAATGAATGTATCCAGCCATTAGGTTTGAAAGTCATATAATTTTTCATGCTAAAGATGGTATGCATTTAATTTATTTATTTATTTATTTATTTATTTATTTAAATTTGATTTATATGCCGCCCTTCTCCGGAGACTCAGGGCAGCTTACAGTGCATTGGTAAATCCTTTCAATAAAAGTTCCCATGGTATTTCAAATTACATTCTATGGATACCAGGCAGATTATGGATATAAATTATTCAGACTATTTTATAGTATTTCACCTTTTAGTTGCTGAGGTGTACAGCAAGGCTTTTTTTAGGGAGCTTAATATCTCTACAATAAAGAACAGAGCAGAGCTTTGAGGTAGATTTTCATTAAATAATCATGTGATTTTGGAATTAATTCTGGGTATAATCTACAATTCTTTCTTTTGGCCAGAACTTGCAAAAAGGGCTTTACTGTTGTTGTGGTCCATTATTTTATATGTGAACATCTCCCATTCAACTTTTGTGGCATATGCTATGTGACTATATTGAGACCACATATTACCTATATAAATAGGAAGGTAGCCAACTCTGAAACTCCCAATTTATTACATAATAAAAGGATACATTTGGAAAGCAGAGCTGAAATGATAGGGACAATTATCCCTCCATTGGGAGCAAACATCTAACAGTAGCTAATGAAATTACAACTGCCCTCACACAATTAAGTATCAAAGTCCCAGCCATAGAAGCAATGGTCTTACAGAATTGATGGCCTTGGGCATGATATTAGCAGAGGGAGGACGGATTTGTGCCCTTAAATGCTGTATACGTACAAGTCATAACTGATATACTTTATACTTTTCTGTCTTTGAGGCTACTGATCAAATTCAGCAGGAAGTGGGTAGCACTTCATACTGTAGAGTTTAAGCCAGGACTAATACCTTTTGGCACATGCTTGTCTTTATTACCTGATTACTCTTGGTTAAAAACATTATTAGCATTTCTGGCATCACCATTATAATTAGTGGATTGGCTTACTTTCAATATTGTTGTTTGTTTTATCTTTGCCTGTTGGAGAGGAAGATTCCTAGAAGTATAAAAATTAGATAAAGGAGACTGAGGGAGTTTGAAATCTAAAAAGGTAAACTAAATGCTTATAGCAAGTGTTTAGCTCATAGAAGCTGTCTTTATAGTGTAACTGTTGCATAACAATGAACATTGTTGAATAATAATTTGAATCATAACGAGGATTCTGGAGTCCTCTTATTTATTTATTTTTTAAAGCCTATGCTAACCCATTTTTTGCTTTCCTTCCTGTAAAGCTTTGCATAGTGAGGCCACTTCTTATGTGAGAATGCTGCTAAATGAAAATTACCTTTATTTCCTATATCTGGTTAATCAGTGTATGCAACTAGGGATGAACCTGTGCAAGTGGAAATTTCTCGAACAGAAGGCAGGGAATACTGATTCCGGTGTGGCTTAATGCAATGACCCTTTCCAGTGTTTCAAAGTCTTCTTCTTGGTCTATATTTCCCGATTTGAATCTTTCTGATTGCCCATAGCTTCTAAACTGATATAGCTAATGGTGAGACAACTTCCCTCCAGGGGTATCTATAAGGAGGTTAAAAAAAAACATCAGAATAGCAGTACAATCATGTGATCAAGTTCCTGCTTCTTTTAAACGACTGTTGCATGTTGAAGGAACATGGAAAGAAGCAGGCTCCATTTATGTGGTTGTAACACCACCTCTTTATTCTCATAGGAGCAGAATAACAGAATCTTAAAAATATGTCTAAAACACTTATTGCCTCCTTTTAAAAACAACAAATTAAGGTTAGGTTTCTTTCTCACACTTTCTATGTTCCCAGGGCTAAACAACCATTTTTCCTTTCCCCCCTCCTCCTCAAGGCTAGAGCTAGATTTCTCTACATAAAGTCATGCAAAATGAAAAAAAAGTGAGTATATACAGATATGGTTTTTGAACTGTTATCTCCCAAGACATTTCTAAATTCATAAGTATCTTTAAATATACTTTGTGTATTTTATGAGCTGGGAACCGTAATACAACATTTGAAGCGGAGAATCAGACTATTCTGTTCCAATTAGCCCAGTTGTCCAAAATAAGTAAGTCAACCTCACCTTCTCAAAGATCGAGTTCTTCTTCAAATACACTTTCGAAAGCTAACAATGGTCTCTTCTTCAGAGTGGAAAAGAAATCTGATTAGCCAATAACATCTTACCTAGATGCAAGAAGGTACAAACAAAAGAAATGAAAATCAGCTTGAATGACATATGGTAATCAAGCTGTCACAGGAGGGTGGAATTGGAATCACAGCTTGATATGACAGTATGAATTTCTTGTACGAATCTACAGCATTCTCCTCAGGTGCTAACGACATAACACTTGCTTAAGATGAAAATGTAGTATCACTAATACCACTGCTTTTTGTTCTGAGATCAGAGACTGGTTCTTGATATTTGTGAAATAAATAGGGCATTGAAACATCCACTCATTTCCCTCAAGAAATATTGTTAAACTCATTAAAACACATGTAGCTTTGCTCAGAATTCCCCTACTAATTAATCTAAATAGGCAACTGTAAATTTACATTCTTTTGTTGGAGATGATAGGCTAAAATGCCAAGAATACTTAGTTATTACAAAGTTTTATATTGTATTAAATAAGATTTTGAAATAGGAGTTGTGATTTTAAAAATAATTAAGTAATAAAAAGAGTACTGGTTTATTAATTACACTTTCCATTCAAACAAAATATTTGCTGAAAATTCAAAGAAGAATTATGTACTAACCAATCATCTCTAATACCACACTGTATAATGTGAGATATTTTAAATTATAATCCTGGTATCACAACATTGACTTTAAAAAGTTGCTTTTAATAATAAGATCAAGTTATAAATTATATACGTACAGTGCCAAAGAGGTGACACCAAATGTATTCAATCACACTAACTGCTTCTGTCATAAACTGACTGTGGGTGGAGTCAGGGGAACCTGAGCAGGGGGAAATTCTCAGAAAAAGTTGTACCAGTAACATAGTTAAAACAACTGTACTCTCCACTGGGAGAACTAAAGAAAGCAACCTTTATTCCCAGTTCTGCATCAGATCTTAGAACAATTTATGTAACAAAACTAACGTAGAGACACTCCAAGAACCCCTATGAGCAAACATAGGAAAATTAACACGTTGCTGCTGAGGCAAATCAGTTTATAGTTAATTCACATCAAAGGCTAGCCAAAGGGTTGACAACAGGGGTGAAATGCTCCCGGTTCGGACCGGATCACCCGATCCGGTATTGATGGAGGTAGGTGGTTCGGAGAACCAGTAGCAAAAATCCCTGCCTCCCCCTCATTGCCCAGCTGAGTCACGTGATTATCAGAGGCTTTTTTTTAACTTTTAAAAGCATTTTTTTCTATAACCTCTTTGGTCGAAAAAATGCTTTTAAAAGTAAAAAAAAAAGCCTCTGATGATCACACGGCTCAGCTGGGATCATCAGAAGCTTTTAAAAGCATTTTTTCCTACAACCTCTTCAGCCGAAGAGGTTATAGAAAAAAAAAATTTTTAAAGGAAAAAAGCCTCTGCCGATCAGGGAAGTCAGCTGGGATTGTTAGAGACTTTAAAAGCATTTTTTTAAAGAATGGTTTTAAAAGTAAAAAAAAAAAAATTGACTCCCAGTCAGTCATATTGCCACCCACCACCACCCCAAGCCATGCCCACAGAACCAGTAGTAACAAATTTTACATTTCATCCCTGGTTGACAACCTCATCTTTTTAGGTCAGCCTACTGTATCACTGAACAGTCATAAAGTCCTAGGATGAAATGATCTATTGGGAGTAGTACACCAGTTGATATTAAACAAATAACTAAATCCAAGGTATGACTCAATTGCTTAAAATAACACACACACACCATAGCATACAAAGGGAGCTCCATAGCATATAAAGGGAGCTCGACAGTATGTCTTCCCTAGCACCAGAGAGAAGCTTCTCTGAGCACCTGCAGGTTTGAGTCTAGTTTGAATCAGAGAAAAGGAGAGTACATGTAAAAATTAGAGTACCAATCCAACATGATGTTATGTTGGTTTCATTTTTCAAACTGATCATCTCAACTCTTTAAGACCTCATCCCTGCACAGAGTCATGCTGGTTCTCATCAAGAACCAAAACCTGAAACTAATAAAAAACAATGTGTAGTTCAAATTCAAAATTATAGAATATGGTCTCCTATTGATTCCTATTGATGACTCACAAGCCATACCTCCAGATAACAGCAATTCTGGTGCTATTCCAGAATTGTATCCATAGGGATTAAAATGTGTCTATTTATGAACAGCATTTATTAGTTTCCTGTTTGCCAAAAGTCCCTGCTACTGAATTTCTGAAGCAGTCCTCATTCCTGAAGAAGCCTCAATCTGAAGCTACACCATCTTGCTTTCCTTTGGTTGTCAAGACAGTAAGAGTTTAAGTTCATCTTTAAGGATTCTGCAAAACACCATCTATATTGAAATTCTGAATCTTCCCGAATCTGTGTCTGATTTCAGGGAGAGACAGGTTTTCCACAATTATCTAGGCAAATGATGCTGAAATTCTATGACAGACACCAACTGGCCTCGGGAGAGCCATGTGATCTGTTGTTTAGCTTTGCACTGATAATCATTTTGATTGTAGTGTTCGCCCAAGGCCCTAAGATTAAAATTGGAACATCATCAAGAAGGTTTAATAGTGTAAATATCTGAGGGTATTATTCCCTGCCTCAGATAAAAACAGGATCAAAATTGAATTTGTAGCATAGACAGTACAGATAAATGCTGCAGAGATCTTAATGTGCTTCTGTGAGAAAAGAAATGAGTTTTGTGCCATCAAATTACAGATTTACCTAATTACCGTATATGTTGCTCAGGGCTAGTTTGATTGGATGGTTTATAAACCCTGTAAACGAATTATTTCAGGTGAAGTTACTGGACTGTCTGATACATGGTCCAGTATTTAATATAATAACTATTCAGAATCTAGACAGGTCTCCGCTTCAATTACTGCCTCCTGGACTGGTTCAATCCAAATTCCTCATGATAGAATCAGATATGACCCAAAATACCATCTGCTTATTCAAACCTGGATTATGTTCTTTAATCTCTCATACAATGGATTTGTCTAATAATATCTGCTAAACTGCAGTCAATATAGATGTTGATCTTGTTGGGTTAATGATGGATGGTTTATCTCTAGAGTTTTAGCTGTCTATTAATTACAGTTAAATTTGGGTGATCCTCAGATAACAAGTTCTAGGGACAGCATACTATATCCATATGAGCTGAATCTAGTTTCTAACAATGCTAAGCCATGTAAATGGACTTTGAATCAGAATCTGCAGTAAGGCAAATATATTGGAACTGACTAACCATCTAAGAGCCTTCTCTCAGGCCCAGTTTCATACCATTCCATCAGTTCTACTGTAAGGCAAATTTAACAGGATCTCTTAAGAGAATCATACTTGCCCTTCTTGCAAACAATAGCCAAACTATTGTATATGTCCTAAAATTTTATAGGGATCAACACATTGTATCCTGTTTGTCTTCACCAAACAGAACAGGTAGGATAAGGACAGAACAGTAGGATAAGGTGAAATCCAAGCTCTCTGTCAATAGACAATTTCGCTTTCTTACTGCTCCTAAAAATTCTATATATGATTCCACCCCCACCCCCCGGAATCATAAATAATTTTTACTCTTCGATTTGAATTGTGCTCTGTCTTCCTTCTCTCAGCCATTCTTGTTCCCAAGACAAAATGCCTCCAGCAAGATCTTTCTTGATTAGTTAACTTCAGGGTGGTGAGGAAAGTTCTGTTTGCATAGGATTTTTATTAAATGTTTTATTAAATGTCTCTCCAGGGTTTTTCTATTAAAGGTATATGGTATTAAAGATGTGAGGTTATAGTCATCTCAGTGTGGTTCTGATAGTTTACAGCAGGGCATCTGTTCATGAGTAAAGGAGTGCATAAGAATTTAGCTTGGTGGTCTGGAAATTTTACTAATAGTAGGGGAGCTCTTGAGATTTATCTGATTAGAGCAGAGTTCTCTAAGTGGTCAGCATCAGCCCCTAAGAATTGATGGAACTATCCAAGGGGTTGTTGCTGTTATTGTCATTATTACTTCGGTTCGTTAAACAATCAGCCTAATGTTCAGACTGCATTTGGCATTTTTATCCATCTATCAAGACTTTTCCAAGTCCTTCCCACTATATTTGATGGTGTTAAACGTACTGTCGCAGGATGTAAGCTATTCTGAGTAAAGTTGCCTTTGCAATTGGCTGATGGTGATTTTGTCAATGCCAGTGGTGTTCAATTGGTGCTTCAGTTGTTCTGGGATTACCATTACTATTCCTAGTTTTATTAGTTTAAATAGTATTTATTAAATTATGTTCATATAATAAATGAGGGTAGATGAACAACCTGAAACTTCATGAAGGGGTTGATGAACATATGAGGTAAACCCAACATAAGAAGGCAGGACTGAGGAAGCAAGAATCAGACAGATTTCAGTAAGAAGCTAGAAATTAAATGTCATATAATTATTTGTCCCTTTTACCTTACTTCTAACTTCTTTATTTTTGCTGCAGGTCAAGCGCTCCTAAACATGGAATGTAAACCAGTAAACAAAGTAGACAGTTTTACAAAAGATAATTTATAGGTTCAGATATATAAATTAATGTTATAACTTTTATGGTTACTATGTTTACAATTTATTTATTCTCTTACCTATAATCTTACAGTTTCAAATTCATTTTCTCTCTCTCTCTCTCTCTCTCTCTCTCTCTCTCTCTCTCTCTCTCTCTCATAATAAATATTTCTTTCATTCATTCATTTCTAAAATTAGGAGTATAGTTCAGAATTTTGGAAACTGTAATAAATATCTCCAGCTATGTTTTATTACTAATATATATATATATAATAGTAGGATAGGTATAATATTCTCTGAAAGTTTAAGTATTTTCTTCCAAGATTTTCTGTAGTCTGGACTGAGTTGCCATTTATTAGATAAGCTACTAAGTGTTTTACCGTCTGTTGATTATTTAAGAAACTGTCTTCTGTTTCTTTTTTCAGCTTCCTCACAATCTCTCGCATCCTGTTAGTGAACTTCAGGCCACAAATATAAATTATTGTTATGTACACTTCTTTCCTTTGGAATAGACAGCATGTTATAACCTATACAGAGACAAAATTTGCACACGGACATATAGGATGCAACAACAGATAATGAGGAGACCCCTACAAAAGTCAGAATCCAGCTCTTTTAGCAGTTGTAGCAAATAATGCATGCTGTTTTAAAGTGATTTTTTCCTGTTTTATTATACATCATTTACTGTCTGGACCAGGACTGCCAAACTCCCGGCCCATGGGTCAGATGCGTCACACACTGGCCATGCCTAAGCACGGTTTAGTGAAGGGGGGTAGTCCCTATACATCACATGACACTGCCATGACAATGTGAGTTTGACACCCCTGGTCTATGACTTAATACATGTAGACTATTTTACATTACTAATCTTTAAATATAATTAGTTAATTTATAGGTGCCTGAGAAGGATGAAAGATATCAGATCCAACACAGTCAGATTCTAATGATGTTTGATAATTTCAGATAGAATTGGCAGTTGCCAAAAAATTAAGATTCCTATATTAATTTTAGAAATGTATCTTTGTTTAACCTAATTTTGGAAGAGTGGAACTGAATGAATGTAGAAAACAGGTTTTTTTAAAAAAAATAAAATAAAATGAGAAAATCAGCTATAAAATTAAAATCAATGGAGCATTTCGACTATTGTAAAAAATGACTTGCATTGAGATACTCAGTTAGCAAGTTTTCCAGGCTAACAAGATGAAATCCTATGTACCCTTTTATTCATAGATAGTGGGGAAAAATAGCCATGCTTAAGGACATTACCACCATTTTAGTGTGAATTAAGGCTACAATAATCTATCACGAAATAAAAAGGGGAAAATAAGATTCTGTTCCATGACTATGTTGTTATTCGTATTTAAATTTAGTGGTAGAAGCCAGTCATATGCAATCTACAAATCTCCAAATATGTTGGGACTCTAATTGGTGCCTAGCAATTTTGGAAGTTGCAGTCCAGCTAGACTGTAGACTTCCAAGACTTGGAAAAACTTAGATTGGAAAAGACTCAAGACAGGTACCACAATATTAATGTAATTGATTATTACTCTTATATTATCAGTTGACACCTTTAATCTGAATCTTAATAAATACATGTTACCGACAAAATGGGGGGTGGTGGTGGTAGTGGCAGCTGTTTTAAATGATACAAAAAGTCAAAATGAGAATTGGATGCTTGTTGCAGACTATAATTATAGAGCCTGAGTAGCGTAGGGGAGTAATGCCTCCTACAAAGGCAGCATTTAAGATCCAGCTGCTGCAATTACTTGCGAGTTCAATCCCAGGCAGGCTCAAGGTCGACTCAGCCTTCCATCCATTATAAGGTGGGTAAATTGAGGACCCAGTTTGTTGGGGGCAATAAGCTGACTTTGTATAAATATAAATATACAAAAGTATGAAGGCTATTGCTTAACACACTGTAAGCCGCCCTGAGTCTCTGGAGAAGGGCGGCATATAAATCAATTTTTTTTAATATATATATATATATATATATATAACATGAAGTATCTCTACCTTTATGAGTATGGTTGGATGTTGGGGGCAGAGGGATATAAACATGTATGTTCTTAACAAGCTTCCATTTAGTAAATAATAGATTATTTTGTAAGAAGTAACAATTCATTATTCATCTACTATAGAAGGGTCAGTATCAGCATCGGGGGCATATTCTGCATTCAGTTAACCAATTATAAATTCAGCTCTGGGGCATAATTTTGCTAAGAAATTTAACAAGCTCCCTACTTGTTTTGAGTGAGAAAGGTTGAATTTCAAGAAATAAATGTTTAATTTAAATCAACTTACCAACAGCTTTATCCATCTTTAACGGAATAGCCAGCAGACAATTAATACAGGTTATCTACAGTCAGGTCATTTAGGCAGCAATTTCACTTGGTGTAAATGTCTGGATCAAAAATACCAGAGAGAGCACTTTTTACAATGACTTGTCTCATTGCAGTACTTGCTCAGAAGATAAATATTGTGCTCAATTCATTATTTTAATATTCTCCCGGTGTGAAATGGGCAATCCAAGTGTTCAGAGCTACTCAGCCATGGCGTTTTACACAGACCTGCATTACCTGAGAAATCGCTCATAGCAAATTTGCCCTCTTTCTGCACAGGGAATTTTTGGCTAAATTTGGGAATCTTTTTTGCAGCAATAGGTTTACACTACTATTTTCAGCTGAATGATGCTCCCATTTCCCTTCTGCTATAGGACAGTCCTGAGCTGCACTAAATATCCTTCATATTTGATTTTCAATTAAAAAGTAGTCAACCAAGGATATATAATTCATTTTCTGAAAATGTATAAATAGATGTCTTCAGTTCCATTCTGTTTATGGTACCATGTTTTCAGCATCAGTGCCCTCACTTAAGATGTTATCTTTTTCTCTTTCATACAAAAGCAATTAATTTCTTAGTAAGTTCACATATGGAAGGAGGAACATGAGTTAATCTATTTATTTCTTTATATACCATATCTTAGTTATTTGTTAGATTTAGACCTTTCGTTTACCCAGGAACTCATAGTGTTGTACATAGCTTTTCTTCCACTGGTTTTCCACACAATAATCCTGTGTAATGGGGCCCAAAGGAACTCAGTGAGTTTTTAATGGATGAAAGTGGTCTGGAACACAGGTTTCTCTGCTTACCTTAACCACTGCACCACACTAGATTTCTTGATAAGATAAAATGGTTTAGTTTCCAGCAGACAAAGGACTTGAAAGTACATTTGTCAGCCTTTCAAGATGGGCCAGATTAAGAAATAGGCTCCATGGATTTGACTAGAATTCAACTTCACTGAGATACCCTAGAGCAGTAATGGCAAACTTCACTGAGATACCCTAGAGCAGTAATGGCAAATCTTTTCGGCACCAAATGCCCAAAAGAGAGCGTGTTTGTGTGCATCGCAATCCGGAAGAGGAACAGCCCAGGGTGCATGCTCATGCCCAAAAATGAACTTCCGGTTTCAACTACTGAAGTTCCGGTTTCAAACCAGCTACTCTTCCAGGTTTTTGGCACGCATGTGCATGCGACAATCAGCTGGCTGACATGCATGCTCATGAAGGAAAATGGAAGACCAGGTCTTCTAGATTTCAGCACTGCCGCATGCAAAAAGGCCAGCTGATTGTTGCGCCTGGAAGAGGAACGGGTGTTCAGTTTTGGCGATAGTTCTGGTCTTTTTAAAGTCAATAACTTTAAAAAGACCAGAACTATTGCCAAAACTGAACACTTTAATAACAGAATAATCAGAGAAGCCATCGAGATAGAAAAACGCCCACACAGCATGAACGAACGAGACGATACCTCCCGCCTACCAGCCATTTGGAAACCCACCCTTATTGACAAACGAGTCCCTAACATGATGAATGACACCAGGCCCACACTCACAAGAGCCACACAGGATGTCACCACCACACATCCACACAGAAAGCAGACTCAAACCCACACTGATAATGAGGCACGACCAAGGACCAGAAGCCAGACCGCAGCTGCATCATTAGCCACTTTTAACCTCTCCAATCCATACATGAATCAGACCAACACCTACCATGAAAATCTCTCACGACCACAAACACGAAGCCAAACAACAACAATGCAGTTCACCAGCTCAAATCCCCCTGCAACTCAGACTAAGCCGAGCACAACCAAGCCCCCACCCAAACAGAACATACCCCAGCCAATCAGAGCACAACCAACCCCCCATCCAATCAGAGCACAGCCAAGCCCCTAACCAATCAGAACACACCTCCACCCAATCACAACACAGCCAAGCTCCCACCCAATCAGCTCACACCCCCACTAGCAGTTAAAAGGAAGAGACCGCTGCAATCTCACATTGCTCCTGGAAGCATGAAGCCGAAGATGACGAATGAGACTTCGTCGAAACATCACCAAGATACTTCCAGTTCTACGCGGGAGAAGTCCCGAATAACCAAAGACAGACAGACAGACAGACAGACAGACAGACAGACAGACAGACATATACATACATACATACATACATACATACATACATACATACATACATACATATATTTGGAGGCTTCTTTGGGAAACAGTTAAATAATTTGTCAAGTGGTATAAGCCAAACCTCTGATAAAGCAATACTGTCTAGTTTAAAAGTACTTATATTTATTGCTTATGACATTCAGGGAAAGTGAAGACCCTTATTTTTAAGAGAATGGATTTCAGATTACTATCTATAATGTTACCAAGCTTGAGTATATCAGAAAAGTTGACATGGAAGCAAATTCTGTTTTGACATATTGGAGCCTTGGTGGAGAATAACTTGCTCATTTTTAAGGACGTGTGACAATATGGTATATAATAAAGATGATCTCAAAGATTGTACCACCCACCTATCACATAATCTATTATTAAAGATAATACATGTCCAAGTGTTTGCACCAAGTGTTTGGATGGTTTAAGGCTACTTGTGCACCCTTCAGGGCTACGGAACTGGCCCTCTTAGAAATCTTTATCAAATCCAGATTTCTAATTTGCTGCTGTTTTAAATAGTTTGTTTACCATGTTGACAAACTCTATATTTCTATAGTCTTATGAACTACATTCTTCTGCATCCCGGACAGAAAGTTGTTAGTTTATACTTGATTTTCCCAGAGCAAACATTTCAGTTCTGCTTTAAGCAACAACTTATCTTGGGCATTTTGCATTGACTGTCATATGGAATGTTGTCTTTCACTTAATCACACCTGAATTTATTTCATCTTCCAGTCTGGATTATTGCAATGCACTCTACACATGGCTGCCCTTGAAAACATCCAGAAGCCATCACAGATTCAGAATTGTGTAGAGCATAAGTGATGGCTGCCCTAGTTTTACTCGTGTAACATCTCTGTTGTGCGAACTACACTAGCTTCCAGTTTCCTTCTGGATGCAGTTCAAGGAGCTGATTGTCATTTTTTTTTAATTGAAAGATTTTTCAAAATTTTACATACATAACCCCTCCCCCTTCCCTCCCTAACCCTTCCCTGCCCTTTCTCCCACCACCCACCTCCCTTACCTCTTACCCTCCCTCTCCCCCCACCCTACTTCCCAAAACAAAATACAGGTTATATTATTCAACAATCATAATCCAGCATAATCTAATTATCTATAACATCTTACAACTCTCTAGTACTTTAATTCCCCATACATCATACTAAATTTAATTATATAATAACAACATTCTTATATTTATTCATAATTTATCTGCAGTTTTTTAATCTGATATTTCCTTTGAGTATAGTTTATCCATCTTCTCCACTCTCTCACATATTTTTCATTTGAATAGTCCTTCAAATATGCCGAAATTTTCGCCATCTCTGCTAAGTTTGTTACTTTTAATGTCCATTCTTGGATAGTAGGTAAATCTTGTTTCTTCCAATATTGAGCCACCAATAATCTTGCTGCAGTTATTAAATTCAAAATCAAATTAGTCTCTATTACCGTACAATCCATAACTATACCCAACAAAAATAACTGTGGTACAAATTTTATCCTCTTTTTAAAAATATTTTGTAAGATCCACCAAATTTTAATCCAAAAGGCTTTGACCTTTTTACATGTCCACCATATATGAAAATGAGTGGTGCTGATTGTCATTTTGAAAGCCCTATGTGGCACAGGGCCACATAAGGCCCTGCCTCTCCCTAAGGACTTCTACCTGTGCTACCAAATCAGTTAGGACGGGCACACCCCTAGTCCCTTTCCTTCCCTCAAACATTGCCATCTATTGGGAACTAGGAAGGTGGCTTATCCAGTGGTAGGATCCTGCTGGTAGGTGCGAACAACCGGTTCGGTGATCATGCACTTTGCGTGTGTTTGTACCTGATGCGCTCTGCATATGTGTGCACAGTTTAAATAAAACTTACTTTACACATTGCTGCTGCGGCATATCACAGCTGAGGTGCGGCAATCCACTGTGCCACGTGAATCAGCTGACAAGATATAGGTGAGTAAACCACAGGGGTGGCTGGGTGGGCCCAGCTTATAGTTGGAGCAAACCAGTTTGCTCCCAGCTGATCGTCGGAGCTACCGGTTCACCCAAACTGGTCCGATCCGGTAGAATCCCACCCCTGGGCTTATCCATCATAGCCACTCTCCTATAGATTGTCTTCCTGAAGTTCAGCAGGCCTCTACCCTCCAAGCCTTCTCAAAAGCACTAAAGATCTGGCATGCCTCCCTCCCCACCCTCTTCCTCCCTCCCTCCCTCCCTCCCTCCCTCCCCCCCCTCTCTCTCCCCCCCCCCCCTTCAAACACACACACAGAGTTTTGGTGAGCATAAAGCACTGGGCTTTGACCACCTACTATTTCTCTTTTTAATATTGTCTTAGTACCTATACAAGACACAAAAGCCTTCCTAAAAATGAAACTGATGTAGTAAGAGCCTGGTGGCGCAGTGGACTAAGTGCTGTTAAAGTAGCACTTAGTTGCCAGCTGCCTGCAATTATTGTAAGTTCAAATCTCACCAGGCTCAAGGTTGACTCAGCCTTCCATCCTTCCGAGGTAGGTGAAATGAGGACCCGGACTGTGGGGGCAATAAGCTGACTTTGTATAAAATATACAAAAGGATGAAGGCTATTGCTTAACGCATTGTAAGCCACCCTGAGTCTCCAGAGAAGGGTGGCATATAAATCTAACTAATAAATAAATAAATAAATAAATAAATATCGCTTTATGTTGTACAATGCCAGGCAGCCATTTAATATATTTTAGAAAGTTAGAAAAAAATAAAATCAAGTCTAAGAAAGAATCTGGTGGGTTCCAATGAAAGCGTCTATAGACACTGATACCTAATTTTGTAATAAACAAAACAAGCTAATATAGCAATAGCCCTTATATACTGCCCCATAGTGCTTTACTGCATAGTGCCATTATTACATGTGCAGCATTGCCCATTACAAAATATCCATGCCCCTAAACGTGTGTACAGCTCTAACAACACATACACAATAGATACATTTGCTTTCGGGATTCTCCATGTAGGTCACTGTTGGAGATACATAACAGTGTTATTTGTGTTGGCAGAGGATATGATAGAAGGATTTATTTTATTTTTTTCAACAGTGCCTTTAATCTGTAAAGAAATATAGCTTTTGACCAAGAGGTTCTTTATGTAAAAGAACAAAGCAAAATGCCTTGCTTGTTCATGAATAGACAGCTCAGTAAAAGCAATGTAAAGGTGATGTTGACTTTTGGGTATTTTCCTGATCCCCGAAACGGTAGATAGGTTTGGAGGTGACATAGAGTTGAGGCTAAGGCTGAAAGCAATCACCCAATAAGACACACAATAATGCAGTTTCTATATAATTTTAAATGCTATTGTGGCTACGAAAATTTTAAAAATAGTTTCGTTCAGGGAACTATAGCTTGAAGAAATAGATAGTTATGCTCCCATTCTCATTTTTCAAGCTCTTATACTCTACCAAGTTCTAACTGAATAGATATGCTATGAAAGTTTTAACATCCTTATTTGGTTAGATGATATTGATTGTGAAGTAAGAAACTTAACATTGTGTGACTTTTAATACATAGCTTGCTATTTGGGGAAAAAAGGATAACTTCTAGGAACACAAATGTTGTCTTCCTAATATTTAGACTGATGCCATTTCAATACTAATAACACACAAATACTCTTTATTTTGGGAAGTGGTACAGCAATCTGAATAGCAACCAGGTGGCTACAAGTAGGCATTTTAAAAAAATATTCTTACAATGCCCTTGATTCAGGATTATTTTGCACCAGTTTGGATAGCTATGTAGAAAACTACTTGAAGCATTGCAAGCACACAAGTAAAGGACCAAGTAAGAAATCCCCCAGAGCATATTTTGTTCAGGACTCCTCAATTTTAAAGCCATTCCTGCCTAATTTATATTGTAATTTTCATATTTGTGTTCTATTCCATTTTAAGCTGATTCTACTTGGCGATTTCAACGCGAGAGTAGCATCCAATCACTCTGCCTGGGCTGGCATCATTGAAAAAAATGGAATCGGCAAATGTAACAGCAATGGCCTATTACTACTGAAGACATGCAAAGCTCATGATCTGATCATCACCAACACCATCTTTCGTCTGCCCACTGCAAAAAGATGTCCTGAATGCACCCATGCTCCAAGCACTGGCATCTTATTGATTATGTCATTGTGCAGAGGAAAGGCAGACAGGATGTAAAGGTGACCAAGGCCATGCCAAGCACTGACTGTCGGACTGACTATAGACTCATCATCTCCAAATTAAGCTTTCACATCAAGCCAAAGTAACATCTGCAGGGAAACAAAGCTGTGGTGAAAAGGATCAACATCAGTAAACTGAGGAACCCCAACAGAACAGCTTCACTAGCAGAAGATCTTGACAACCAACTCTCAGAGCTGCAATTAAAGGGAAATGCTGAGAAGGACTGGGAACGCTTTCGGGATATTGTGCACTCTTCTGCACTAAAGGTTCTTGGACCCTCATACAGGAAATATCAGGAATGGTTTGACAAAAATGATGAAGAGGTCAAGGCCCTACTTGCTAAAAAGCACCACCTTCTCCGTGCTTATCAGAGTGACCCGTTGTCAACAGATAAGAAAAATGCCTTCAACAACACTTGCAGGACTGTACAGAGCAAGCTTCACAAGATCAGGACTCCTGGTTGAGTACTGAAGCAGATGATATACAGACATTTGCTGATAGAAATGATGCTAAATGGTTCTATGAAGCCCTCAGATCATTGTACGGACCTCAGCCCTCAGGGAGCTCCCCGCTACTGGATTCAGATGGTGCAACTCTCATCACTCAGAAGACTGTGTTGTACAGCAATGGGCTGAGCACTTCCAATCTGTATTGAACAGCCCAACTTCCATCAACAACAAGACAATTGACAGAATGCCCCCGGTAGATATCAACCTCAGCCTGGACGCCTTACCATCAAAGACTGAAACCCTACAGGCCATCAGTCAGCTGTCCAGTGGCAAGGCCCAAGGATCTGACGTGATCCCAACAGAGGTGTATAAGGGTGGCAGTGCAGTGCTTTTCAACAAACTCACTCAGTAGCTGCTCCAGTCTTTCTGGAATCAAGGATCCAGAAAGATGCGTCCATCGTATACCTCTACGAGAGGAAAGGGAATCAACAAATCTGTAATAATCATAGAGGAATATCACTGCTTTCCATCGCAGGCAAGATCCTTGCATGAGTGTTGCTGAACCGCCTGACTGACCACCTGGAATAGGGTTTATTACCTGAGACACAGTGCAGTTTCTGCAAAGAGTGTGGCACTGTGGAGATGATCTTCGCTGACAGCTCCAAGAGAAGTGTTAAGAGCAGAATTGTGAATTGTACACTACCTTCGTGGATCTCACTAAGTCTTTCGACACTTGTCAGTTGCGAAGGTCTGTGGCACATCATGTCAAAATTTGGGTGCTCTGATGGATTCATCCTGATAGTGTGTCAGGTCCATGATGTTATGACGGCTCATGTTCTGGATAACAGAGAAGCTTTGGAGGCCTTTCCTGTTATAAATGCTGTCAAGCAAGGGTGCATGTTGGCACTAACTTTGCTCAGCATAATGTTTTCAGCCATGCTGTCAGATGCTTTCCAGAACACTTCCTTGGGAGTCAGCCTAAGATATAGGACAGATGGGAAACTGTTCAACCTGCAAAGACTCCAGACTGTCACCAAGACAAAGGGGACTGTGCTACATGATCTCCTCTTTGCTGAAGACTGTGCCCTGAATGTTGGATCAGAGCAGGTAATGCAAATTTGCAGCAGCATGTGACAACTTTGGCCTCCTCATCAACATAAAGAAGACAGAAGTGATGCATCAGCCAGCTCTGAAAGGTTCTGAGTGTTGAACACATTGGTGTCAAATACATTAATGAAACTTAGAAAATGAAAGATATGTGTGCCAGCAAGAATTGACCTGCCAGAATAGGAAATCAAAATAAGAAACATTTTATTATGCTAACTTGTAACATTTTTTTTTTAAAAAAACCAAAGAAATAAAATATTCTCAACATTTCAAGAAGGAAATCTATCATGATAATCAAGAGGAAATGGAGGATGAAAGCTTTGGACCACAAGAAGGATGTATGCTGACTGAATGTAGACTTTCATCATTAAGCAAGAAAGCATAAGAAAAGATACTTAATTCAATTACATCACCAAATGGACAGAAACAAGAAAGGGAAAATTATATGTTTTTAAGAACTATCAAAGAAGTCGCAGTAAAATATACAAGGGATTCTAAAAGTAATCTTTAAAATGATCTAGGAAAGTCAGATGAAATTAAAAGAAGATGAAAATACTTTATTGAAATCCTTTACAAATAGGATTATAAAGTGATAGAAACATTTATAGGGAGAAAATATAATCAGGGATTAACTCCACTATAAAGTAAATTATGAGAAGCAATAGTTCAGGAGTAGGAGAAGCAATAGTTCAGGTATCATGTAGATAAGCACCAGGCATAGATAAATAACACTGAACTGTTTAAAAATGCAGGAGAAGAGGAGATTAAAATTTTAACAGTTCTATATCAACAACTATGGAAGAAAATTTGATAGCCTAGAGATTGAAAAAGTTGGTGTTTATATCTGCACTGATGGACTTGTAAGCAAACATTTTGCTTAAGGAGAAAAATTAAAACTATACATAGAAACAGAAATGCCAAATGAAATATTGGATTCAGAAAAGGTAGGATGACATAACTTTTTGGTCAAACAAACAAACAAACAAACAAACAATGGATTAAAGAGAAAACAAAATAATTTAAGATAGATTTTGACTTTACTGATCTTTGCTTTATTGATGGATAATGGATACACCAGATCATTTGATCATTTTTCTGAGGAAGTTCTCAGGAAGCAAGACATCTGCTGTAAGAACTGAATTTTGAAAAATAAAGTGGCTTGGAGTTTTTAAGACTTCAGCTGCTTGATTCCTATAACTAAACTATTTTGAGAACCCTACTTCCAGACTTCAACCCACTCTTCTGCTTTGGCCATAACTTGAAATTTTGCCAAATTATATTTGTCACAGTCCATGATTCTTTATCTCTTCCACCCATGCCAGGAAGACAAGTCCCAATTACTTTTCACATTGTCCATTGATAGATATTTTGAATAAGCTCTATTTCATTGATTTCTCCCTTGTAATTGACACCATGTTGTCAGAGGGAGGGAGGGAGGGAGGGAGGGAGGGAGGGAGGGAGGGAGGGAAGGAAGGAAGGAAGGAAGGAAGGAAGGAAGGAAGGAAGGAAGGAAGGAAGGAAGGAAGGAAGGAAGGAAGGAAGTTTTCATTAAAAAATACAAAACGAAAAGTATGGATTCATATTAAATGTTAAGAAGACAAAGTATTTAGTGAATTCACAGCTGGGAGTCAAGAAGTGATAGATAGTTTTGTTTTCTTGGACTCAATAACAGTTACATCTGGCCAGTTTGCTGGAGAAAGAAAGAGGAGATTAATATTTAGAAGGAACACAACAACAAAATGACATGATCAGGAAGGATAAGGATATTTCTATGGCAACAAAAGATCAGAATAGTTAAAACAATGGTTTTTCCCCTGGCAATATATGTCTATGAATGGTGGACATTGAAAAAGGACAAGGGAAAGAAGATATATTCGTTCAAATGGTGTATTTGTAAATGGTTACTAAATGTACCAGGGGAACCAATCAATCAGTCCTGACCAAAATGAACACTGACTGCTTCCTTGAGATGATGACCAGCGGGACAAATTCACATGCTTTGGGAATATGATGTGAGCAGATGATTGATTAGAAAAAGAACTATGCTTGGCAAGGTTGAGGAAGGGAAAATAATAGAACAGGTGGATAGATGAGTTCAAGTTGATTGCCTGAATTTCATTGGAAGATCTTTGGATTATTATTGAGAACAAGTTAAAGTAGTGGGCATTTGTAGATAAAGTTGCCAGCATTCATACCCCAACTTAATGACACCTAACTATACAATTGTTGTACCAAAGCCTCTCTTTCCTAGATAGTATTATATGTGTGACCTAACCCAAAACATTTTGTTTACCCACAGCATGCTCAGGGGTGAAATCCAGCAGGTTCTGACAGGTTCTGGAGAACAGGCAGTGGAAATTTTGAGTAGTTTGGAGAACCAGCAAATACCACTTCTGGCTGGCCCCAGAGTAGGGTGGGAATGGAGATTTTGCAATATCCTCCCCCTAGAGCAGGGTATGAATGGAGGTTTTGCAGTATCCTTCCCCTGCCATGCTCACCAAGCCACATCACACCCACCAAGCCACATTCACAGAACCGGTAGTAAAACAATTTGGATTTCACCACTGAGCATGCTGATCCAATTGTTGCAATGGTGGCCCACGTGATTTTTCAAAAGTTAATTTTATGGCATGAAAGCCATTTGCGCTTTTCAAAATGTGGTCTAGCTTGAAACATTTTGGAATTTTCTAGAATGCTCCTTTCCAGGAATGGAAGTTTTTACACATACATAAACATAACACACAGTCACATTGCACATACACACTTTACAACGTACATGTAAAGTAGACACTCAGAATTATTGACATAGAAAACTGGAGTTAAAATTGTACTGTGGCATTTCCTTTGATGTGTTCCTTATCAATGTAAGTAACACATACATACAAAATAAATTTTGTAATTTCTTACAGAAGAAATTTCCTTTTAACTCTTCTGACAGGGGTCAGCAACTTTCTTCTGTCTAGAGGCCAGAGACCTGATCTGTGAATAAAGGGCAGGCCATAATGGTTGTATAGCTAATAACTAATGATTATAAATTATGAATACCATGTATTTTATTTGAGTACTATTATGTCTTATGAGACCTAGTTTGGTGTAATAGATAAGACACCAGGCTAGAAACCAGGAGACTGGGTGTTCTATTCTGTCTTAGACACAAACCTACTGGCTGACTTTGGGTCAGTCAGAGTCTCTCAGCCTTAGAAAGAAGGCAGCAATAGCAAGCCATGTCTGAAAAAACGTGCCAAAAAACCTGCAAGGGATTAGTCCAGGCAGTCACCAGAAATCAACACTCTAAAATACAGATACACTCACCAAAGTACACAGGCAAACCAGGAGTGTGCTCTACTTATCTTTACTACTGGTTTGCAATGGGGTTGCGTTCGTGCGCTCGCTTCTGCGCATGCGCAGATTGCTTCTGATGATGTCAGGGTCAGTGAGAGGAGCCTCCCACCAGTTTTATTACCGGTTCTATAGAACTGGTCCGAACCGGGAGCAACCCACCACTGAGACAAACATTTTAAGGACATGGCAATATGTGTGAGGCTTGGTGTTGTTGCTTGAAAGCAGTTAGGGGGTAGGACAGGCATAGGCTTTGGTTGCTACTTCTCTTTCCACCATCACCCTTTTCTGTCTCTTTCCATGTGTCTCCACACTCCTATGTTCTCCTCTTCCATTTTTCAGGCTGGCCTAACCAGGCTCATCTATGTGCCTCACACACTGGACAGTAGGGAATTGGGGCTTGCATAGACTGCGAGGGGAAAAACTACAGTGGTTGCAGTCTCTTTCTTGGCTCACGTGACCCATTTCTTATTTCTGCCACCATTTCATATTTTTTTTCTCTGCCTCAGAACCTGTTCTTGTCAGTGCTGGGCGAGAGACTTGTTGCTCTGTTGAAGTAGCTGCTGAATCCCTGACCAAAATGGATGAGTGCTCTCTTCTTTTTTTCTTGGACGAATGCACTGGCATTTCAGAGGAGTCAGTGGGTCAAGCCATGGCTTTCTTTTTTAGGGAAAGAGAGGAAGATGTTGCCAAAGGAGAAAATGAGGGTGTGCTTTGTGGAGTCTTGCTGGCACCTCTTTGTGGTTGGGGAAAGAAATGCTTATGGAGGGATAAGGAAGAGACTCCAATAACTGAAGGTAGACTATAAATATAGAAATATATGTAGGTCTTTGGTTATTCGGGTCTTCTCTCGCGTAAAATTGGAAGTGTCTTGGCGACGTTCCGACGAAGTCTCATTCGTCATCTTCAGGCTAGTGTTCTTGGCTTCGTGCTTCGTCGAAACGTCGCCAAGACACTTCCAATTTACATGTGGGAGAAGACCCGAATAACCAAAGACCTACATACAAACACCCGCGAAAACCTCAGAAAACATAGAAATATATCTACATACAGTAGATATATTTATAAAAATATATACAGGCTGGGGTGGGATTTAGCTGGTTCGGACCAGTTCGGGTGAACAGGATGTTAATTTTAATCTGGTTCACTGAACTGGTAGTTGCAGGGACTGGCTGACCCGCCCCGTCCTGTCCTTCCCAGGAGTCTCCATGTGACCCATTTTGGATGCCAGGTAAGTGGAGCACCTGCACAGAGGCTCTGGGAGGGCGAAAAATGAGCCTTCCGGAAGTTCTGGAAGTCTGGAAATGGGCCTGATTCCGGCCTCAAGAGGATCTCTGGTGCCCGGGAGAGGTTGAGGAAAGCTTCTGGAGCCTGGGGAGGGTGAGAACACCCCCCTTGCCATGGTGCAGGAGGCCAACTAGGCCACACCCCCATGGCCACACCCACCCAGGCAGTGAACAGGTTGCTAAAATTTTTCAATCCCACCCCTGTCTACATTTATATTATATGTATACAGGTATATTTATATAAAGGCTTGTAGCACTGTCCAAATTGTTATGATTTATTAAAATACCTCAGTTCTATATTTGACATGAGATAGAATAATTTTTTTTAGGACCACTCACTGTGATTATAACTATGACATTTCTTTTTGGGATAATGAGCCAGATGATTTTGGTTGGTGGCCCAGATCTGTCTCAAAGACAAAAAGACCACTGCCCTATCAGGACAGTTTCTGCTGTTTCGGTTCTTCTCTGAGGCTTGAAAATTCAGCAGGCCCACAGCAGAGCTAGATTAGCAAGATCACAAATTGGTCCCTGTTTTACCAAGTCTGTTTTTAGTGCATCCCAGAAATCCCTTGTTGAGGGGAAACTTCAGATTTGCCTTGAAATGTTGCTTAAGGCAAAAAACATTGGCAGTTTTCCTACACCAAAGACAGATGAAGCAAAGCTGTTAAATATGTAACAGTGTGAGGAAAAATGAATTTGCTAATCAATGCAATACTCTGTTATTAATGGAAATATAATCATCAGGACTAGCTGTGATCTCTGAATATTCATGGTCTTTTGAAAGCATTAGACCTTTATTTTTTCCATTAAAATGCTATTTTATAACAGTTAAGCTTTAACAGAAATTATTTATTAGCCAATTTAGGAGGCAATTTTCAGATCTGAAGTGGTTTTCATATTACTTTATTTGAACTGCAGCAGCACAACTAATATGCACATTGCATAGTATCTGTCTGTCTGTCTCTTTATCTATCCTCTCTTCATTTCATAAATGGCAGCAGATTCCATTTTTTTCTGCTTAATTTCTACTTAATTTCTTAGAATTTATTTCTACTTAATTTATCAGAATTTATTGCTACTTAATTTATCAGAATTTATTTCTATTTAATCTCTTAGAAAAATTAATTTAATAAATACTTCTAGTTAACTGAAAGCCTTGGCGTTGCCATAGCTTTGTTGAAAATCACTCATAGAATCATAAGAAATATAGAATTCTAACAAAGAATTTCCAGATCTATGTGGTTCCTAAGAGTCAACGTTGACTTGATGACACATAATCTATAAATATCAGTGTATTTATTTATTTAAAACATTTATATAGATGCCCATTTTATATCAAACACTGGGTGGCTATCAGCCAACAATTAAAAGAACATTATTAATAAAACAACAGAATGTATGTATCTATTAAACTCAAATCAACTAAATTCAAATCAAGACATGAAAACACATTTTGATTTTCTGTGGATATTAGTACTGTAGAAAAATATTGGGATTAATCTGTTTTGGGTCTACTATTCAGACTTGATTTGTACTTGAGGGATAAGGAAATTGTTACATACCCTCACTATTGTGAGATTTCTTGTTTTTCCTGTGTCTTCAAAAATAAAACACAATCTTATTAATCCCAATAGATCTAAAGATCAATGGATACTATTTTCACCACAAAAATCTTTTCTGATGTTTCTCTCTCTCACACACACCTCTATATTTCCATCTCTCTCTCTCTCTCTCTCTCTCTCTCTCTCTCTCTCTCTCTCTCAATAACATGATTAGGTGGAAAATGTAGAAAAAAACAGGACAGTCATGTCAGAGGCAACTGTAGAGTCCACAATTTACACCCTCCCCCCCCCCCCCGTTTCTTAGACTCATACTAAATACCAAGGTTTTTTTAAATAGTAAGCATTTCTTTAAAATAAGTTGACTTTTGCTGTTCAAGCTAGATATGCCTGTCAGTGAAGTCTGTCTTCCCCCAAGCAAAAACAAGATCAGATGATTTTTATATCCACAGGGGTCCACTCAGCACCTCTGGCTAATAAATGCTTTGTCCACCTTAACAATTCATTTCCCTCATCAATATTCTTAGTGCTTCACTTTTTTCCTTGCCTATAATTGCAGTTGGCATAAATTGAGAATGACTAAAATGCAGCTTGAAATCCATGTCTCTCTGAGTGTGTGTGTGTGTGTGTGTGTGTGTGTGTGTGTGTGTGTGTGTGCATGTGTGCACACTCATGTCTTCTTTTTTGTGCTAGAAGGTTGTATTTGGCAACTGCTTACAGCCTTAGACTCTCAGTAATTCAGTTGAAACATGACCTAGAAGTCAGCTCGGAAAAAATACCCAGGCTCACAAAAGAGATCACATAGGCAGGAATGCCAATGTGAAATTTCAAAGAAAATCAAGCATGCATGTCAGCAAATGTTCTACGCCATCTCTTAACATCAGGAGACATGCCTTTTGATTGCTGAAAAGGGAAGGGAAGGAATGAGAAAAAGAAAAACCCACCCCATCTTGTCTTTTGTCCTCAATATTTTAGGCAAAAACAAAATCAGCATAAAGAAGCCCCACCCTCTTCCTACCAAAGTAAAAGATGATTACGTTAACCACAAAGAGACATCTGACAATTTGGTAGCCTCAGATACCAGTTGCCAGATGTTATTGGAAGGGATTATCAGGAATACAGGTAGTCCTCAACCCATGACCCAAAATTGAACCCAAAATGTATGCTGTTAAGTGAGAAATTTATTAAGTGAATTTTGCCCCATTTTATGACTTTTCTTGCCACATTTGTTAAGTGAATCACTTTAGTTCTTAAATGAGTAACATGATTGTTAAGTGAATCTGGTTTTCCCATTGACTTTGCTTGTCAGAAGGTGACAAAAGTGGCTCCCCATGACACTGCAACCATCATAAATGTGAGTCAGTTGTCAAGCTTTCAAATGGAAATCACATGACCATGGGGATGCTGCAATGGTCATAAGTGTGAAAAATGGTTGTAAGACACTTTTTTCAGTGTCATTGTAACTTCAAATAGTCATTAAATGAACTGTTGTAAGTCGAGGACTACCTGTTCCAGACTGTTATATAACTATATGTAGAACATTAACTTTAGATGCCCATTTGGTTGGATGTACTTAACAGAATCTCTGATGGGCTAATTTCAAATAAGAACTTTCCTCATGCGTAAAAACACAATTCTTCAGTGCTGTCCCTATAGTTTTATATATACTTCGGTCCCTTGTCTTATCATGTGGTCTGACCTTTATACTTTGTCTGGACCATGTTTCTTGGAAAATATTCTCTCCTAGGCTTACATCTTGCTTAACCTCTAGCTATTCTACTGTTCTCTGATATATTATGCTGCCCTCCAGCAGCCAGCCAGAACAAAGACTGAATGTGACTGGAACAAGACTGACTTGGAGATTCTCTGTATATGGAGGAGAAATGGAGAAATCATTGAAATAAAATTTTATTTCCTTCCTTCTTTTCCTACTGGTAACACAACTAATCTGTCACTTGGAAATAAAGTTAAAGTGAAAAGACCAATCGGGTGATCATTTCTGTGAGTGGAAAAAATCTAATTGTCTCAGCCTTCCGATGGTCACGAATACATCATTTAAGATGTTGAAGCTTTCTCCAAATTTCTGTTTGACCAATTGGTGCCATACAAACCAGTGGTGTTTTAAGGATTTAAAGAGGCTCCTCTTAATTTGGAGTAATAAGAGGGACAGAAGATAACTTGCAAGCAGTCTTAGAGAATTGTTACTATAACCAGACTCAATAAAGTACAGTTACAGCCTTCAGTTTCTCGTATGGCTCACAATTATCCATTAAAAAGAAATCTCAAGTTTGGGCTTCAAAAATGGTGGTCATGATTCTAAATAAAGCAATGAACAGTATTTTAATAAGTAACAATAATTCTGCATTTTTAGAATTGTTAGAAAATAGGGAGCATTTAAAATTCATTTTTAAGACAAAGTTCTTGTATTTTCCTGTTCCAGCTTTTATTTCTACCAAGTTTTTCCTTTCAGTTAGAGCAATTTGTTTCTTCTGCATATCCTAAAAATTCTTTGTCGGGGAAAAAGATATATTAACCGTGTATCTTATAGATATTTATTCTCTCTTATTGAATTCAGTAGTACTCCCAGGAATTCAGGAGGTGTAAAAATTTAATAAAGTCAATGAATCTCAGATGGCAACTATAATCAAGGAAGCACTATTTAAAATGTGTTTTTCTTTCCAAACTTCAGGAAATGTTGGTCCATCTTTGCTAGCAGATAAAGCTGAAATTCAATACTGGGGAAGCTTTCATATTCATCTCCACTGATTTATTTCACTATTTGATCTCCTTGTATATGATCTCCATGCCTCTGTTACCTAATATGCAGCCAGTGTCAGAAGATGGTATCTGGCAATGTCTTTTTTATTTTCATTGATTGAGCGCTAATTGTTTGGAGATGGTTTGTTGTTCTCAGATTGATTGATTGAAAACTGTTATATCTGCTCCATATGAATACTTAAATGTGGTGTCTAATCCCCTACTATAATACTTGTCTGCTTGACCAGCCACTATGAGTTATTCCCTAACTGCATTTGAAAGTATCAATAAATGAAAACCTTTTCTTCAGAGATAATTCATCTCCTCCAATCTAAGCTTCTGTTAAATTCAAATTCTCAATATGACATAGAGACATAGCTTGTTCCCTTCAGAAAATACACTCCAGTGTTTAATATGCTATTGCTTCCTTGCTTTTTGGACTGGAAGAAGATGGTTTTTACTCATGTTGTATAACTTCCAAGCTAAAATCTCCTAAACATGAACAAATACATAATTCCTCTTTCTATGAGTGAGGAACAGGAATTCTTCCCAGGCAGATATTATGTAATCCATCGAGATCTTAGCTAGAACAACTTTTTAATATGATGGGAAGGGGCAAGAAACTGTTTTTGTTTTGATTGCTTTCTTCAAGCATGACACACATAAAAATGCAGCAAGAATCAAATTTTCAAATACATTTAGACTTGGGATTTCGAAAACAAGCCCTCTATATCTTTGGATAGAATGCATTGTTTTTAAATCTAATGAAAATATATTTTGATTTCTTGATCATTTTGCTAATTAAAGCCATGTACATAATAAAGCTTTGTTTAAATACAGCTAATGTGGAGACATTCTTCCAGTTGAGTTATGAACACCAATTTATCATTAAGAAAATAATTTATTTAGGATATGATTCCACTGTGGCCTCAGCACACCTGGATGGGTTTAGAACCTGAAGCAGATTGGAACTAGTTGATATTTAGAAGGGAGATTATTAAGTAATATCCACATGATAAACTAGGTTGGGAAGTCAAAATACATTCAGATTAACAGATTAACAGAGTTGGAAGGGATCTTATAGGTTATAAGGTCCAACACCCCCCCACACACACACTCAAGCAGGAGACTCTACATCATTTCTGACAAATAGCAGTCCAATCTTTTCTTGACAGTCTCAAGTGATGAAGCTCCCACAACTTCTGAAGACAAGCTGTTCCATTGGTTGATTGTTCTCACTGTCTGAAAGTTCCTCCTCATTTCTAGGTTGACTCTCTCCTTGGTCAGTTTCCATCCATTATTCTTTGACTGACCTTCAGGTGCTTTGGAAAATAGCTTGGCCACCTCCCCTCCTCTCTGTGGCAGCCCCTCAAATATTGGAACATTGCTATCATGTCTCCCCTGGTCTTTCTCTTCACTAGAATAGCCATGCCCAGTTCCTGTAACTGTTCTTCATACGTTTTAGTCTCCAGTCCCCTAATCATCCTGGTTGCCCTCCTCTGCACTTTTTGAAGAGTCTCAACATCTTTTTTTTTAATAGTGTGGTGACCAAAACTCGATTCAGTACTCTAGGTGTGGTCTTACTAGGGGTTTGATCTTGATTGTATCCCTCTGTTAATACATTGGCTTTTTTGGCTGCTGCTGCACATTGCTGGCTCATATTTAGCTGGTTGTCCACTAAGACTCCAAGATCCCTCTCACAGTCATTGCTATTAAGCCTGGTTTCGCCCACTTTATATGTGTACTTTTGGTTTTTCTTATCTAAGTGTAGGACTTTACTTTTCTCTACATTGAATTTCATTTTGTTAGATAGGACCAGTGTTCAAGTCTGTCAAGATCTATCCGGATCTTAAGCCTATCTTCTAGGGTGTTAGCTATTTCGACCAGTTTAGTATCACCTGCAAATTTGGTAAGTTCCCCTTCTATTCCTTCATCTAAGTCATTTATGAAGATATTGAAGAGTACTGGGCCTAAGACAGAACCTTGTGGCACCCCACTGTTTACTTCTCTCCATGTAGACTTAGATCCATTAAGGACTACTCGTTGGGTATGGTTTGTCAGCCAGTTGCGAATCCATCTGGTGGACCAGATATTTTCCCGGGTATTGATGTTAGGTTGATTGGTCTGTATTTTCCTGGGTCTGGTTCCCCCCCCCCCCCACACCCTTTTTTTTTGAAGATGGGAACCACATCAGCTCTTTTCCAGTCCTCTGGTACTTCCCCGGTGTTCTAGGATTTTTGAAAGATGTGGTACAGTGGTTCTGAGATGATATCTGCCAGCTAGAACTGTGGGATGTAAACCATTAGGTCCTGGTGATTTGTATTCATCAAGATCAGGTGTTCTCTTACTATTTTTTTTTGCTCATTTTAACATTATGGAAAAAGGCATGTTTGACCTAAAAGAAACTGGTTCCCCACAGAACTAGTTCCTGGTGCTTAAAAGGTTGGGGGTCCACTGATCTATTGTATGTATGCCAATTTATAGGGGCCCTCTGTCTTGCCAATATGACTCTAAGCCAGGGATGGGCAACTGTGGCCCTTTTACAACCTGTGAACTTCAACTCCAAGAATTCCTGAGACAACCAAGCTGTCTCAGGAATTCTGGGAGTTGAAGTCCACAGGTTGTAAAAGGGCCACAGTTGCCCACCCCTGCTTCTAAGCAGCAGAAGAGTTAAATATATATATTACATACATATACATACAGCTAAGAAAATAACAATTACATCCACAACAATCTAGGTAAAGCTGCAATTCACTATTGGGGAAACTTTCATATTCATCTCCATTGATTTGTTTCACTCCATTGATTTCTTTCACTGCTTTGATCCTGCACATGATCTCCATGCCTCTGTCACCTGATTTGCAGCCAGAGTCAGAAGATGGCATCTAGAAATATTATTCAGAGCTAGGCAATATCGTTGTTTTAATTGATGAGCACTAATTGTTTGGAAATGTTTGATTGTTCTCAGATTGAATGATTGAAAACTATTATATCTGCTCCATATGAATGCCTAGATATTCATGATCCCCTACTGTAATCCTGGTCTGCTTCACTGTCAGTGACTTTCAGTTGCCAAGCACTCACATTTTGATTAGGTGACTGGGGGATTGCTGCAATGGTTGCATGGGTGAAAACCCGTCATAAGTCACTTTTTCCTTGCTTTGATTGTATATTTCCTTCCATCTTGTCTGTTGTTTTCTGTTTTTCCTTTGCAACCCCTTCAGTCACCACTATCATTGCATGCATTCAGTCCTTCCTCTTCTTTCTCAATGTCCCAGCATTATTTTCAACACCAGTCCCTGTCCCTAAACCAAGTTCCAGCCCTGTTCCTGCTCATCTTCTTCCTATATTCATTGTTGCTCTAATTTTTATGGTACTGTTGTTATCGTCAACATCATTATCACCATCATGCGCTCCATGCATGATCTTGGAGATTTAGGAACAGCATAGTGGGGAGTCTGACTGTATATGTATATATGAATAGCCATGTGTTTGAGTGATGCTCGTGTCTGTCTATATGTTAATTATTAGAGTATTTCTATATATCTTTTGGACTTCAAGTGAGAACCTAAAGCAGGAGTGAAATCCAGCAGGTTCTAACAGGTTCTGGAGAACTGGTAGCGGAAATTTTGAGTAGTTCAGAGAACCGGCAAATACCACCTCTGGTTGGCCCCAGAGTGCAGTGGGAATGGAGATTTTGCAATATCCTTCCCCCAGGAAGGGAAGGAATGGAAATTTTGCAACATTCTTCCCTTGGAGTGGGGTGGGAATGGATATTTTGCAATATACTTCCCCTGCTACATCCACCAAGCCATGCTCACAGAACTGGTAGGGAAAAATTTTGGATTTCACCCCTAAAGGTTCAAGCCCACACTTGGTAATTGAGTGACTATGGATCCATCACAATCAACTTGTCCCACAGGTTCATTGTGTTGGGAATAAAATGAGAGGCAAAATAAACCACTCATAAACCACTCATAAAAAGGACAGCATAAAAGTTATATGGCTGTACAAGCACATTAAGATAATCACCTTCTTGGAATAGTCTCGTTTTAGAAAGTTCAGATATATTAAATCTATATAACTAAAAAAATCAATAGCAGCTCAAGCAAATAAACCTCAGAGTTTTTTAGATGCAAATGAATATCTTCATTTTGTCATGCTTAAGATATTGTCAGCAAGACAGTAATTCTTTCAAAAATAGCTGAATCCTGGATTTTACTGCTAATTGTTTATATTATGTGTGGCATGACATAGATGAAGTTTAAGAAAAAATCAGATTCTGTTCCTGAAAGGTCTTTAGAAGTTTTAAAATGAAATTACTAATTGCTAAAGCTGGTGAAAAATCATTGGTATCTGTATAAACGTTAGGCTTTATTTTTGTTTATAAATATTCAAAATGGAAACTCAAGTATTAATAAAACAGATGGCCTTTTTAATTAGCTAAATGACATTATCAGGCACAGATACCTATTTTGACTGGGGAAAAAAATTGACTAGGAGAAGCAGCCATTGCTATTATAGGGTGTAGCTGAATTTCAATAGAGAAATTTAATTCCAAGAGTAACATTCAACTGTTTGATTTGGAGTGTGCTTTGAATACATTTCTCCTTTGCTACAGGGCCAAAAAAAAGTTGCTTGGGGCATCTCTTCTCATTGTATGTGGGGAACCTGATCAGACTTTGATCTTAGTAGTGGATCAGAAATATTATACAATATTCGGGAATACACCAGCTGGCTAATTTAAAGAAAAAGGCCAGTAAGTACCAAAATCATTTGGTAAGACGCTCTTACAGCTTCTTATCAAGTATTATTTTCTTCTTCTATGGTGAGTCTTCTATTTGTAATATATACACATCTCAATTATCTCATTCTATCTCAATTATCTCATTCTATCTAATCTCTCTCTCTCATTCTCCCTCCCCCCCTTTCTCTCCCTTTCTCCCTCCCTCTCTCCCTCTCTTTCTTTAAAACAGTAAAGACATCAGACTAGAAACTGGGAGACTGTGAGTTTTGGTTCTGCTGGGGCACAAAGCCAGCTGGGTGACTTTGGGCCAGTTTGTTTCTCTCTGCCTGAGGGAGCAGACAAGGGTAAATCACTTCCAAAAAAAAAAAAAACCTTGTCAAGAAAACTGTCAGGGACTTGTCTAGGTAGTCATCCAGAGTTTTAAAAACAAACAAACATTGATTCAGAGGAACAAAATAATTATGTCCCATCCATCCACCCACCCACCCACCCATCCATCCATTTATGTTGCCAATATCAGGTGCCTGGACTACTCATTCTTTTGTATCCAGACAGTAAAAACACCAGTGAATTTCAAGCTTTACTGTTTAACTGTTAGCAAGCAAATAAAATAGAAACACCAGGAAGCATAACTTACCAAGCAAGAAGTTCTCCCTTCAGCTGCTGGAAGCCCTATTTCAAACAGTGGAGATACTCCAAGGCCTTGGGTGTCCAGCAGTGGGCACTTAATTCTGTGCAGAGGCTCAAAGCTGAATTGACAATTTCAGGCTTTTATTAAAACCTGGCACCAAGGTTCCATGACCACAACACTACAAGATCTGACCTTGACTTATGCATAAATCTGGGACAGGAAGAAGGGTTTGGAAAACTTTTACTGAAAAGCCAGTGCTAACCTAAACAACCTACAAAATTGTCTCCCCCGTTCCCTTATTCATCAAGCAGGAGTGAAAGCCTAGCTTAAAACAAACTCTAAATTTCTAGAATTTCCTTAATATGAAAGAGAAATCAAAATACATCAAAGAAGAAAACAAGAAAAACAATAAAAGTCCAGTTGCCTCTTGAAAAAGCATCTTTGGGACAACCATGACCTGGATGACTGAGAATCTCCATAGTCAAAATACGTTACTAAACTCCTCAAAATGCAACAGTCTTCCTCATTGCCACTACACCAACCAATCACCATCTCAGGAAATGTGGCCATGCATCTCTAAATACATCAGTCTGCTTTATACTGATCCATCTAGCCCAGTAGTAGAGCTCTCACAAATGTTGCTCAATTTACAACTTCAAGCGATCTAGTGATGCTTGCCAGTATGATCAACATATAGAGATACAGGAATTCCAGGTCAGCAATATTTAGATGGCTGTAGGCTCTAACTTTTATTCCTATCCTGCCAGCAGTTACTTCCTTGAACCTCTGGTCAGAGATCAGTTCTTACCATTAACTGATCTTTTGGATAAGCCAGGGGTTGTACATATAACATTTGCATTCAGGCTATTTGTTCTTTTTATTGCAGCCACAGTACTCACCAGGTTTATGATACCATCTGATTTTTTTTTAATGTTAATTTTTAAAAAATGGAATGGACTGTAGCAGAGTTTATTCTACCAATGTCATCGGTAATTCTGCAAAAACCTTTAAATCCCCAATAGGCCCCAAGGAGTCTTAGAATGAGTGTTTTCTCCTCCTTCTATAGCCCTCTATTAGCTTACCATTAACTGATCTTTTAGATAAGCCAGGGGTTGTACATATAACATTTGCATTCAGGCTATTTGTTCTTTTTATTGCAGCCACAGTACTCACCAGGTTTATGATACCATCTGATTTTTTTTTAATGTTAATTTTTAAAAAATGGAATGGACTGTAGCAGAGTTTA
Source organism: Masticophis lateralis (assembly GCA_030761175.1). NCBI lineage: Eukaryota > Metazoa > Chordata > Lepidosauria > Squamata > Colubridae > Masticophis > Masticophis lateralis. The sequence goes on from JAUDYJ010000002.1 coordinate 199,758,159, forward strand.
TTCTACCAATGTCATCGGTAATTCTGCAAAAACCTTTAAATCCCCAATAGGCCCCAAGGAGTCTTAGAATGAGTGTTTTCTCCTCCTTCTATAGCCCTCTATTAGCTTTTCTGGCTGTCAAAATTCATCTGATTTTGCGAACAATGTGATGACCATAAAACTATGGAATGCTGCAGATGATTTAACAGCAGTGATGAATTTAAAGGAGACAGAGAACAACAAAGGCAGTATGGGGAGAAGGAAGGGGAAAGAGATATTCTCAGCCAACTGGAAGAATGATTTTAAAACACAGTGTCTGGTTCTCCCATGTTTGTGAAGCCATCCTTTTAAGTGAACTTTGTTTTAATTGCTGCATACTATCATTCCACAGTGTTGTTTTTCGGGTCAAGGGTTTTATTAGTGATAATCTAGTTTGTTTATATACGGGGTGTGATGGCTAAGTGGTTAAAGAGGCTCACTTGTCAGCTGAAAAGCTGACAGCCTGGATTCAAGATGTGAATGCCATGAGATGGGGCGAACTCCCAGTACTTGCTCCAGCTCCTGCCTCCCCTAGCAGTTTGAAAGCATGCAAATGCAAATAGATAAATAGGTACCTCTTTGGTGGGAAGATAACAGCCAGGGGTGGGATTCAATCGGTTCAGATAGGTTTGGGCGAATTGGATGTTAATTTTAATATGGTTCACTGAACCAGTTATTCCAAGGACTGGCTGACCCTGCACACCATGCCCAGTCTCTCCCAGGAGTCTCCACAAAGCCCGTTTTGGATGCCAGGTAAGTGCAGGGTGCACTCAGAGGCTCTGGGAGGGCCAAAAACCGGGCCTACCAGAAGACCGGAAATGGTGCCCGGGGGAGGCCGTTTTTGCCCTCATGGAGGCTCCAGGAAAGTCTCCAGGAGCCTGGGGAGGGCAAAAATGCCACCCCAACCATGGTGCAGGAGGCCAAGTAGGCCATGCCCCCATGGCCATGCCCACCCAGCAACCGGGCAGCGAACCAGTTGCTGAAATTTTTCAGTCTCAGCCCTGGTAACAGTGTTCTGTGTCCCTTGACATATAGTCATGCTAGCCACATGACCATGGAAATGCCTTTGGACAATGATGGCTCCCTTGCCTAAAAAACAGAGATGAGCACTGCCCCCTAGAGTCGGACAGGAGAAATCTTTAATTTTATTTTTAGTTTGTTTGTATAGTACTGAAAACTATACTGTTCTTTTTTGTACACTGCTTTGAGATCTTTCAAGTACAAGATGACCATAAAGATGGTAATGAGGATGATGCTAATACTCAGGTAGACTGAGGGAGAATCCATGTCTACAAATTGCTTGCCAGGCTTATTCCCACTTCCTATACCTTCTTCACATAGGAAAGTCCTCCCACCAACCAAAGGATTTTCTTCCTTGTTAAGAAAGGAAACAGACCACTCCCAGTTAGAGTACTAGGGAGGAATGTAATTTTGAATAGGGTCGAGGAATTTCTGATAATTATTTCTGATAATTCCTGATAATTAGTAGGCATTAGCAAGAACACAGACTAGAGTCTTATTATTTTTCCAGTCCAAGGATGAATTAAAATTAGAATTCAATCTGCATGCTTTTGTATGCCTCTAGTTTATTTCCCAATTGCGTGTTTTGCATCGCAGGTGAACATGAGTGAAATTTTCGATCACTATTTAATTTGCTACAGCATCAAGCTCTTGTTTTATATTGTTATCTGGTGATCATTTAATCTGAGTGAAGCTCGGAGGCAGTCTTCTTTTATTTCCCATGAGTTTTTGCAACAAAGCGCTCTGTAGTACAATACAAATGTTGTTTCTCTGAAGGCGTAACTACACACACTGCTTTTCAAACATCTACAGGCATCAGCTTGCTAAAATTTTATATACAGAAGGAATGCTCTCCTTAGAAATACAATAGGCATGCTTTTAGCTCTTTAAAACAAGGGTCCTCAACCTCTGGTCCATGGACTGGCGTGGTCCTATTTCTGTTGCATGCCAGAAATAGGACCACGCAACAAGCGAAGTGCCATCCACGGGATGCAGGCAGCACACAAAACCACACTGACTCTTGTCTGAGGAAAAACCTTTCTCCACAGAACCAGTCCCTGGTGTCCAAAAGATTTGGGGCCACTGCTTTAAAAGATTCTGAAATCATCCATCACTGTCAAAGGTGAATGAGCTACAGTTCTTGTGATTGAATCTTCTAGAAAACTATTTTAATATACTTTGAAATCTGAGGCAACAGTGGAATTATCAGTACATATGATAATATGACTTCCCCTTCCATCACAGCAAGTAATTCATTAAAGACTATCTGGTATAACACCATATCAGTTTTAGCCTTGAGAAAATAAACCAACTTTATATTACTTCCTTTTACTTTTAACACTCTTGATCTTTAGTCTTTTCAAATAATCCTGGTAGATACCTAGAACTTAATTCTTTTTTTTCTTTGTCCCATTCCACAAGTTTTACAAAACTTTAACAATCTCTTGTAAATCCAATATAGAAAAATTATCCTGGTTACTCTTGGTTTACTATTTGTGTATCCTTTTTAATTACTAAGAAATCAGCAAGCTTCTTTGTATGTCCAGTGTAGCATTTTTCCCCATATTGTGCTTATACAGTAGCTGTAATTTTTAAATCCACTTTCAGTTCAGTCTCAGTTTTCTCAGATATAACTTGTTCCTGTTTCATAACTTTTTTTAAACACAATCTATCTAGAGGTGAACACTCTTGAAATTAACTTTTCAGTCCATTGTTCAAAAATATCCTTCAATATGTCCAACCAAATATTTTGCTTTATTCTGCATTAGTAAATCAAAACTCAGTATTCTTCTCATTTAACAGTAATCTTAGTTCTTTCTAATGTCTCATCCTATCATATTTTTTTGAAAGAAAATTCAAAATGTAAGCATTTTCTCATGAGAAGGATCAATTTCAAGATCTTATTCTAAATCCATCTGGCCCCTTAGTCCATTTGCATCTTTCCAAAACCAAAGTTCATATCATCCTTTTGTTGTTTACTCCAAAATATGTGTTTTAAAGTCCTAAAATTTGTACTTAAAATTTCTTTTGCTAAGGACTGAAGGAAACTCACTTGATGCTGCAAAACCTATTAATTCAAAGATTCCTAATAGCTGAAACACAATAACAAGCAGTATTAAAAAATGATTAGAATAGGATTTAGGCAATTCCGGTGTCTTTTTGGAAAGCATATGGCATGGTTTTAGTAAAATGCCTACTGCCTCATTTCCCAGAGCTCTACACCCACTTTCAGTCTTCTTCTGAGGAGCAACTGTCCAGAGTACTTATGGGTGATCTCAAGTCCCCTCCTCATCTGGAGAGGAATTATGAAGAGCTAGTCTACTCACCAGCTTTTCATTGCTCTGCAGTCATCAGCTTTGTTTTAGTGGAGCCATATTTAGTTTGCATTTCTTCCCTGGAAGTCTTGAAAGTTTCATGGATTTCAGGGGAGCATTTGCAAAATTTAGAAATACAGCTTAAGGTTTTTAAAGGCATTGGCTCTTCTCTGCTGTTATCATGTTATAAAACTTGTCAGCTTATTTACAAAAGTAAGTGTTACTGGCATAATAAACTCTGATAAACAGGAAGTTTAAGGAATCAGTTTAAACATGGTCAGGTTTTGTTTTTGAACTCATTAATCAAGTTTTAGTATAAAATTTAAGTTATTTGTTAACTTTATGGCAACATAAGCTGACAGCTAAACATTGTTTTGGACAGAATCATAGAATTTTGGAAGTTTGCGATTTTGACATGGATTATCTAAGCATATCATTCATTTATACATCTTATTTATGTCACATTATTTTAAAAATGAAATTGTCTTTCACTCAGAGGGGAGCAACACAGATGATTACTGTGCTATTGGACAAGTTCCTTTATTAATTTTCCCAGCAATAATCAATCCAAGAATCACATAAACACCTACTGTATAAACCCCTACAGTACTTTCTGAAAGATAAATGTAGATAAATTTAAAACTTGCTAGGTAACAGTAAAGGTTCCCCTTGCACATATGTGCTAGTCGTTCCCGACTCTAGGGGGCAGTGCTCATTCCCATTTCAAAGCCGAAGAGCTAGCGCTGTCTGAAGACATCTCCGCGGTCATGTGGCTGGCATGAATAAATGCCGAAGGTGCTGGCTGTTACCTTCCCACCAAAGATGGTCCCTATTTTTCTACTTGCATTTTTTACATGCTTTCGAACTGCTAGGTTGGCAGAAGCTGGGACAAGTAATGGGAGCTCACCCTGTTAGGCGGCACTAGGGATTCAAACCGCTGAACTGCCGACCTTTCGATCAACAAGCTCAGCATCTTAGCCACTGAGCCACCACATTCCTTGTCTTAGACTTACATTATTAAGTCTGATTCTGAAGAATTCAATGATTATCCAGAAATATTTGGGTAAGTCAATGAAAGTAATAAAGGCATGACTAAATTTTCCAGTTACTAACTTAACAAAGTTGTTGGGCCTCTCACTGTGAAATAAGGCAGGTTGAGGAAGAGAATACTCATGCATAATTTCTGTTTATCCTGCATCCATTCCATTTCAATGTTTCTAATCTGTATGCAGGTTAGAGGTGGCCCTCATTGTTCTATAGGTTCCATTCCAGCATAAAACCGAAGACAATAAAATCTAGAATGAGACCTGAGTCTGTGGGAGTTGAGAAAGGCATTTGTTCTAGAGTTTGTGGTCATCCTCTTATTTCTATAAAATAGCCCTCTATGCAATGTGCCTGGTTTGCTTTTTTATTCTTCTTCTTCTTCTTCCTTGGTCACAAGGGATGTTGTTATTTCTCTCTGGTTGTGCAGCTCCATATGGTTTCCCAGAGGCAGTTGGCTTCTTCCTTCGAGTCCAGATCAGAATCAGTTCAGTCTGGTTCATGCAAATGAGTTGTTAAATTGGTTGGGATTTCCAGCAGCTGGCCTGAGTGGTTCATCACCACTGTTGTGCAAATTATTTTATAAGTATACAGACTTCAGGGAATCTCTTTAAAGTCTTTTCGACTTAGCACTCCTGTAGTTCTCTATTTTGTCTCCTCTTCCCTCAAGTCCTTTCTTTTCCTGTTTGTTGTAGCATCTCCTGTGGGACTGTGTCAGGGGTGAAATTCAGCAGGTTCTGACAGGTTCTGGAGAACCGGTAGCGGAAATTTTGAATACTTCGGAGAACTGGCAAATACCACCTCTGGCTGGCCCCAGAGTGGGGAGCAAATGGAGATTTTGCAATATTCTTCCCCTGCCACACCCACCAAGCCACACCATGCCCATCAAGCCACACCCACAGAACTGGTAGTAAAAAAATTTGAATTTCACCACTGGACTGTGTATTACAGAACATCCAGGGTCTCACCGCTGAAGCCTGGCAAGCACCATTCTCTGCAGCCAATTGCACCAATATAAATAATCCATATTGGGGAAGGCAACAGTGCAAATCTTACAACACGTGGAAGTGATTTCATAAGTGGATTCTTAGACCACTCTGTCAGGGCTTGCCGAAAAAAGTGTCCGAATAAAAAAAAAACTTGCGATGACTGTGCACCAGGAGTGGGTACCATTTACCTTTACTACCGGTTTGCAGCGGGAGCGCATATGCGCTTCTGCACATGCACAGATCACCCATGATGACGTCGTGGCAGGTGGGCGGAGCCTCCTGCTGGTTTTACTACCAGTTCTATAGAACCGGATCAAACTGGGAGCAACCCACCACTGCTGTGCACCTGATTGCATCAAGATCTACACAAAAGGTTTCTGGACAAGCTATAGGGTTCAGTATTAAATATTCTCCAAAGCATGTGAAGGCAGAACAAGAAGTAACAGATGGAAACTTATCAACGAGAGAGCCAACCTAGAACTAAGGATAAATTTCCTGACAGCAAGAATAATTAACCAGTGGAACGGCTTGCCTCCAGAAGTTGTGGGTGTTCCATCACTAGAGCTTTTTAAGAAGAACGTGAACAGCCTTTTGTCTGGAATGGTATGCTTGAGCAGCGGGGTTGGATTAGAACCCCCCCCCCAAGGTCCCTTCCAACTCTGTTACTCTGTTATGATTAAAATAGCCTGATCCCTGTTGAATTTTTTAAATTTTTTAGAGTTTTTAGAGTTGATGTATTTTAATATTTACCTGTTTTTAATTTTCAGCCAAATTTATATGTGTTTTATAATATTTTAACTTTTATGTACTAATTTTTACTCGGCTGTTCACCGCCCTGAGTCCGTAAGGAGAAGGGCGGTATATAAATCTAATAAATCTAATAAATCTAATAAATCTAATAAATAAATAAATAAATAAATAAATAAATAAATAAATAAACAAACAAACAAACAAACAAACAAACAAACAAACAAACAAACAAACAAACAAATAAAAGAGCAGAACAATAAACACCTTAGACTCTTCAGTGTACCCATTTGAATAATCAGCACAGTGGTGGGTTGCCCCCGGATTCGGACCAGTTCTATAAAACAGGTAGTAAAACCGGTGGGAGGCTCCACCCACTGACCCCGACATCATCAAGAAGCTTCTGTGCATGCGTGTGCGGCCCTGTTGCGAACCAGTAATAAAGGTAAGTAGAACCCATCCCTGAATCAGCACAGGTGTGATCTTTGTCTTGCAATGTTTAACCAATGCTACCATAAAACGCTGCAAAGAATTATGTACTTTGAATATTTCAAGGTGTTTGTGAGTATGAGCAGCAGTGATTTAAAGCAAAATAAAAAGAATAGCAAAGTCTGTACTTTGGCTGAGGTTTTTGTAGAAACCTGGAAATAAACAGTAAAGGAAATGGAAAATTAATGAATCCTTTGTTCCATTTCAGAAGCAATATAAGGTCCTGACAACTTTGAGAAACATGGGATGAATTTAAACAAAGGGAAGCTTTTCTAATATATTTCTAGTCAGGAATTCAGATTCTGCATTCAAAGAACACGCTGGCTCTGGCTCTATCTTTTCCATGCTCACTGCACTCTTGAATTGAACTATAGATGTGCAGCTGAATGTATGGAGGGCTATTGGATCAGGCTTCTGAGCAGTGACCAATATTTTTCAAGGCATGAACACATGGCTCTCCATGCATTCAGCTTTATGTTCAACATGGCCATTCAATGATCAAAGAACAAATTCAGAAGCAAGGGGAGAGTTGGGGGGGCGCTCTCTCTGGATACTTAAATAGAGAATATGAAATCTTTCCAAATTGCCAAGGGTACAAATGGAAAAATCAGACTGTTTTCTCAATGTTCCAAATTTAAATTAATCGGTGTGCAAATGTATTCTTCCTTTTGCTTTTTGTGCTTACATTTTAAATTTTCTAGGTCCTTTTTTTTCTAATTACATTTCTAAAATAAAGTAGCTACAATACGCTATTTCTCAAACAGCTTGTGAGCCATTTCCCCTAATAATAATACCATAGATTTTTATATTCATGCTTTTCATTAGTGTATCAAAAGCTTCAAATGGTTGTCTTGAGTTTTAGGTCATTGAGAAATAAACATTAAGTACATGTAAATAAATTTCTTCCCAATACTTAGCCGCTCCCTGCAGAATGCATAAAAGAAGAGGAGGATCAAACTTTTCCTTGGATATTGAGCCTGTGAATACGTGAAAGCTGAGAGGGACAGTGCTATTTCCTTGCAATTGTGTCTGTAAGCTGAATACAATATATTCAAGTTACAAATACATGAGACATTTGCTCCTTGTGAATCCTTATCTGAAGTGATCTGATTGTACACCTCTCTGACAGTAATGTAGATAGGTCTGAGATATACACAGAGGGGGTTCTTTTCTGAATGTCACAATTGTCAAAATACATTTTATGGAGAGAGAACCAGGCATGCTTAATTCTGATGCTTTGTCTTCCATGGCAGAAGTGATCTGGAGCATCAAAGCTGGGTCTCATTGCTTTGACCAACAGCTTTATTTTGAAGAAAATTTTAGTCAGTCACGGGGAAGATGTTTGGCTTAGAAGTGAGGTTGCTTCAAGAGGACTTACAACGGTTTGTTTAGTGACCTTTCAAAGTTACAACGGCCCTGGAAAATGTGACTTTATGACCGTTTTTCACAGTTACGATCTCTGCAGCATGCGATCAAAATTTGAACGCTTGGCAATTGACTTATATTTATGACCGTTGCGATGTGGTCCGCTTTTGCGACCTTCTGACAGGCAAAGTCAAAGGAGAAGCCAGATTCATTTAACAACTGGGTGACTAACTTATCAACTGCAGTGATTCACTTAACAACTGTGGCAAGAATAGTCATAAAATGAGGCAAAACTCATTTAACAACAGAAATATTGGGCTCCATTGTGGTTATAAATTGAGGACTACCTGTACTCCTTTGAAGCTCTGCATACCCTTATCTGAAAAGAAGTATTTATGTGACTCCCTTCCCTCCCAAAGAGTAGATAGTTATCATCACTGTAGAAAATTAGAAGCACAGAGACAAATCCAGTGCTGTGAACCCTAGTCCTGATCTTAGCCACCCAAAGTTGTGGGCTTCAGGTGAAACTAATCCTGGGATGTCCAGGTAATATATTTTTCTATGTGTGTTTGTATTATTCCTTCCAGAATTCCCATTCCCAAATTAGCTACTAATTAACATTAATTACTGGGAAGATAAGGTACATCAATTATAAAATTAGTCAGACCTGCACATGCTATCATTGTTTTTCATTTGATGCACAAATGGCTTCACACAGAGAAGTAAACTTCACTTGGTAAGAACTGCAAAGAAGGGAGAAAAAAAAATCGGATAATCAAAAGTAGGCAAAGAGGAAGGAATACCATGGATGGAAATGAGACAAGGTGAAAAGATCCCAGGATAGGAAGTAAAAATAGGAAGTGAAAAGGAAGTGAAGAAAAATGAAAATCAACTTTCATTTGGCCATTTTAGAAAAGGGTTAAATACATTAGGCAAAGGCTCACTCCCAAGTAGCTTATCTTTTGGCAAACGTCAGACTCACCCAGGCCTTTCAGTGACAAAAAGAATTAAATTATGGATAATCATTAAGAAAGTGTTTTGCTTACCTTAAGGCCCACACACTTTCAATAGATAAACAGGATGAACGGTTGCCCTTTCATAGCAGAACTAAAAGTTCTTGCTTCGTTATTGATTCTAGGCATCTCAAACTTATGGAGTTTCAGTTTTCCTTCCATGGTGATAAAACAATGAAATTCAGTCTGAAGACTGTCACAGTGACTTACATGAATATCCTGTGAGCGATATAGCATAAAAGACAAAGCACCAAGATCATTTTGATTTACTCCAGTGAGCTTGCAAGAGAACAGGGGGAAAAAAAATCTTCAGTGACTTATGTGGTTTTAACTTAATTCCATTCTATCAGCCTGGCCACAGAAATCTCATTCTTGCTTCTATGAAGTGGCAAAATTTTGCATAATAAACCTAGGCATGTTTCTCCTTCATTTCCAAATGAATTAAAAGATAGACAAAAGAGAAAATCCAATAAAGCAAATTTGGTTAGCTTTGTATGAATTATGTGTGCCTCTCTGGATATATATGATCTTATCTCTCTTATCTCTCTATTTCTCTCCCTAATATATTTTGTGTTATTTCTTAACTCAAAAATAATCTATAAAAATTGCCTAGTGAAGTATTTACTTCTATTATAGCCCAAGACTATAATCCTATTCTTACTTAATCTAGAACTAAATTCTTTTAAACTGAATGGGGTTTTAAGTGACCTATGTGACCGTATCGAAATAGCTAAGCCAAAAGCTGTAAAGTACGTGGAAGAGAAGAACAAAAGGCCAAAAGCTAACTATCTGTTTTATCCCAACATTAGTAATCCTAAAGCTTTATGCAGTTGGCTGTTTAAAGGAACAGATGTTTCTCTGCAGACAAGATCCTTGTCTGTTCCAGGAAGCAGTGCTAGATAGCATAATGGGCTAGTGTTTAATCTCAGGAGCCGTCACAATTTCATGTTCTTTGTGTTGTTAACTATGACATATGAAATGATAATGAATTTATATGCAAAGCATAATTAGCCAAGAGTTTTTACAGGGCTAGAAAGGAGATTTAACTGTAATCTAAATTGGGAGGTGCAATGGTTCAACAGTTAAAGATGCTGAGCTTGTTAGCTGAAAAATCTGATGGCCTGGGTTCGAGACCCGAGTGTCACATGATGGTTCCATGCACCTCAGTGTATAGCCATGACCATATGACCACAGCAATGTCTTAGGACAGTGATGGCTAAGCTTTTTGCCATCGTGTGCCAAAAGCAAAGGGAGTATGGGAGGGTGTGAGGGGGTCAGGCACATGTGTGCCCACACCTATCATTCAATGCACCCCACGCACCCGTGTATGTGCACATGACCTCCCTGCGCTCCCTCCACTTTTGGCATGTGATGACCTGGTGGGCCCGGTAGACCTGTTTTTCACCCTCCCCAGGCTCCAGAGCTTTCTTGGAGCCTGGGGGGGGGGCAAAATGGTGTTCCCCACCCCCCTGGAGGCCCTCCAGAGGCCAGAAATGGCCCACTTCCCAACTTCCATAAGTCAGAAAACGGGCCATTTCTAGCCTCCGAAGAGCCACTGCGGGGTGGGAAAGGCCATTTTCGCCCTCCACAGGCTCCTAGAAAGGCTCTGGAGCCTGGGGAGACTGAAAACAGGCCTTCCAGTACCACTGGAAGTTGGCAAATGGGCTGTTTCCAGCCTCTGGAGGATTTCTGAGGGGGTGGGGAAGGCCGTTTTCGCCAAGCATCCTAGAAAGGCTTGGGGAAAGCGAAAAATGGGCCTTCTGGTCTCACCAGAAGTTGGCAAACAGGCCATTTCTGGCCTCCGGAGGGCCTCCGTGGGGGTGGGGAAGGCCATTTTCACCCTCCCCAGGCTCCTAGAAAGGATCTGGAGCCTTGGAAGAGCGAAAAACAGGTCTTCCCCATCCCCACAAAGGCCCTCCGGAGGCTGGAAACAGTCTGTTTCCCGACTTCCAGTGGGCCCGGAAGGACCAAAAATCAGCTAGCTGGCACACATGTATGGCAGAGCTGATCTAGGGCCGATATGGCTTCAAGGGCCCACTAATATGGCTCCGTATACCATCTATGACATGTGTGCTATACATGTGCCATCATGGTCTTAGGACAACACTGGCTCCCTCAGCTAAGAAATTCAGATGATTACCTCCACCCTTAGACTACCTTTTATAGTCTAAATTGTCTGTGTTTGGAGAAAGGCAGTTGGATCATGATTGGCAGTGCACCTTCCTAGTGTGGGACACTTTTGGAGAAAATTTGGAGATTCAAGGTCAGATGAAGCACCTGACTAAGATTTTCTTTTATTACAATTTTAGATAGGGAGTTTTTATTAAATATCCAGAAAATGTTTTTGGACTATTGGAGGTTGAAGCGACAGCTGGACTTATTTTTGAGCATCTATGAAATATGGAGGTCCCTTGGCTTTTTCATTCTTTGCCTAGTTCAGTAATACAAGAGTTTCTACAGAGGTTTGTAAAAACTGCCCTAAGCATGTGACTTAGCACATGCTTAGGGCAGTTAAGCTAATGCTGGATTTAAACTGACGATATAGCCAATTTTGCTTTCCCCCGCTCCAATCTAAATCTTACATCAATCTAGCCACTCTACATCTATTGAAGTTAGTTGCAGCTTGCAAAATTTGTTCGTGGGAAAAAGTGCTACTAGATTCCTTTTGATTTTTTTTACCACCAGACTAACATGGCTGTCTTCCTTCGATACCTTCAAAATTTGAAGTGCCTTCACATCTTTATTCATGTATCTAAGGCAAAGATGAACACTCTTTGCCTCAGGTCTGAGTTCCTGCTGTTATTTGTCCATCATAATTCCTTTTTATCCATAATTGAGAAACACTTGAGAATAAAATTCAAAAGAGGTTCCACGCAATGTTAGTTTGCACCAGGGGTGGGTTCTAAATTTTTTTACTACCAGTTCTGTGGGTGTGGCTTATTTTGTGGGCATGGCTTGATGGTCATGTGACAATTATTTAGGATTTAGCAGAGGTACTGGTCTCCCAGACTTTTTTATTTTTATTTTTATTTTATTTTTATTTTATTTTTTGCAGGCACTGATCTACTCATGTATTTTTGCAGGCACCGGTCTACTCATTTGTTTTGTTTTAATACTGATCAGCTGTAGGGCGGCCCTTTGAAGCCCCGTGGCAAGATTTTAAACAGTTTAAAACCTCTAGCCATCAACTGGGATTCAGGAGGTAGCAATAGATTGGGGGTGGGGCCAAATAAAAGATAACACGGGGTGGGGGGGCACAGAGGGCAGGGGGAGCAGAACTGGTTTGGCTACCGGCTCAGGAGAACCAGGCTGAACTGGGAGGAACCCACCACTGGTTTGCACCCTGATTCAAAATAAACTTGGAGGTTCTGTCCTAGGAAAATAAAAGGTGTTGTTTGTTTGTTTGTTTTGATGAGGCTACTAAAATTTGTCAGGAAATAGAAGCAAGCATGCCTTTTGTAAAAATGAAACAATGAAAAGAAGATTGAACAGTTACATACTTGTAAAGGATATTGTCAGCTTGAGTCTTACTTTTTATATCCAGCACTGTAGCAAGTTTGTCGCATAAACCCTATTGATTTCATGAATAATCAACAACAGACCATGTCAATGACAGTTTTTATTCCCAGTGACTGCGGTAAGGAATTTTGTAGATATACAATTCATCTGTTGGTTGTACATCAGAGGTGGGTTTCAGCAGGTTCTGACCAGTTCTGGAGAATCGGTAGTGGAAATTTTGAGTAGTTTGGAGAATCGGTAGTAAAAATTCTGACTGGCCCCGCCCCCATCTATTCTCTGCCTCCCAAGTCCCAGCTGATCGGGAGGGAATGGGGATTTTGCAGTAACCTTCCCCTGGAGTGGGGTGGGAATGAAGAGTTTACAGTATCCTTCCCCTGCCACACCCACCAAGCCATACCCACAGAACTGGGTGTGAATTTTGAAACCCACCACTGTTGTACATGCTTAAACAGAAGTGGAAAAATGAAATCTATAATGATACCTGATGCTAGCAAATGCAAAGACACGTAGATTAATACAATGACAAATAGCAATCTTTGTAGTTTTCCTCGATCTGGAGCTATTTTTGAAGCCTTTTCTGTATTTCATCTTTTTAAAAAAGCAAAACAAACTAGATTCTACAGCCTGCTTACAGCCTGGGTAGAAGCTGACTAAGATTTCAGCACAGATGAAATAAGAATCTTTAGGATTTTTTTTTGTCAAGATTAGTATCAAAATATGTAAATATAGATTATTTTAAAATATATAGTTTTGCACTTTCTAATAATGTAGGAATAAGGACAAAGGCTATTAATAAAAGGCTTGTAGATAAGGCTAGCTATTCAGTAAGTATTATAATAAGTACTAACTGTTGTTACCAAATCATTTTAAGGTAGTTGGGATATAGGTAAATAATTTTCTGTGAAAATGCATTAAAAGCTTTATGTGTCTGTCCTGTTTTCTTAAAGATTCTTGACTGGGATAAAAGCTGACATCTGAAGATTATTGATTGATAGCAACCAATTATTTTAATAGTGTTTTAACAGTTTGTTTTAGCACTCATAATGTTCCAATTAATTTAAATTTTTAAGTTCCATTTTACAAATCTCAAAAATCCACCTCCCTCCCATTTTCTTTTGCTTTTAAATGGTGCTCATAATCTTTGGGAGTGCAAAGAAACTGAATAACTTTTACCTGATCAAAATTAAGGGTTAGTTAAGAGAATATTTAAAACTGTCCCTCAGTCTTTCTCAATTTGAGGAAGTATCCATAGAAATTATTTGGAAGTATTCCAAAGTCTCCCTTGGTTTTTTGCATTTGCCCACTCTTTAATGCTTTACATTATATAGAACTTGGCTGCATTCATATTTGTTATGGACTGATGTCTTTTTCTCTGTAAAAGTTGAGATAAATTTCAAGAGAGCTAATATTCAGATTTAAAGATAAACCTGAAAGAATATATATTAAGCATAGCTGTATTTCCAGGGACTTTTGGTGAAGCCTGTCAAGCTAAATACATCTTTCTGGAGAGCAGATACAATGAAGGCAGCAAAGACTGAAGAAAGTGAGTAGATTAGTTCTTTGGAACCTCTCAGGATTACAAGAGATTGGAAGATTGTCCACATGTTCTCCAAACGAGTAACTGTCTCCAGCACCCCTGGGTTCCAGGAGACAAAGGAATTATTCATCAAGTTCAAAACCACATTTTATTCTCTCTTTTTCTTTTTCTTTTTCTGAGTTTAATTTGTATTTCCTTTTACTAATGTATTTAAAATTGTTAATAAAAAAAAATTCAAAAAAATCATACCGTATTTTCAGTTGAGAGGAATTTTATATGTTTTGAACATCTATTACAGCTGAGATTTCCTTCAGATGTTCTTGAGCAACAACTCTTGGCATCTTTCACAATTGGCCACCCTGGCTAGATTTGGTGGAAGTCGCCGTTCAGAAACTTCATATATTTACTTACTTAAATATTAAAAGTTCAAAAAATAAAGATTAAAATTAATTCAAACTAATAGGAAGTAAGAAGGGGGAAAGAAATCAGAGAAAGTGAAAAGTTTAAGAAAAGAAAGATAAGTAAAAGAAATTTAGAGAAGAAGAAAAAACGTAAGTCATTCAACATTGGAGAATGTCAAAAAGGTGAAAGAATGTCAGTGGTGGGTTTCAAAATTTTTTACTACCTGTTCTTTGGGTGTGGCTTGATGGGCGTGGCTTGGTGGGCATGGCAGGGGAAGGATACTGTAAAATCTCCATTCCTTCCCCACTCCAGGAGAAGGATATTGCAAAATCCCCATTCCCTTCCAATCAGCTGGGATTTGGGAGGCAGAGAATAGATCGGTATGGGGCCAGTCAGAGGTGGTATTTACCGGTTCTCTGAACTACTCAAAATATCCACTACCTGTTCTCCAGAACTGGTCAGAACCTGCTGAAACCCACCTCTGGAGAATGTTTAGCAACCCACATCAATGCTTTTCTAATATGAAATGCAGAATCTGGTACAAAGAAAGGCAAATGGCGGCAGATAACATGGTTGTAAAAGATGACAACTTTTGAACCTGAACATTAGCAGGGTCTATTCATCTGGTGAATTTTCCTTTTTCTGATGCCAAAGCAGAATTTCTCTGTCTTTTCTTCTTGCTCCCTTGTCCACGGATGTTTTCCTTACTCCTCATCTCACATAAAACTAGAACTGAATCGCAGTATACTTGGGCATCAGAACCAAGCATAGGAAACTCCCTCCTTCCCACAACTCAGTCGTTATACAAGGAAAATATTATTTTGCCAAAGGTCTAATTGTATCACTTTCAGAAAGCTTTTGAAATTAGGCTGAAGGTCTAATGTCTGTTTATAGCCTCAGCTTCCTTCTCTCTGCTTTAAATTGGAATAAATCTCCTGCATTGTTACTTCTCTTAAAATTAATACTGATCATTCTTTAGTTCAGGGATAGTTTCTTAATTTAACACTTACCATATTTTTCACAGTATAAGATGCTCTGGACTATAAGGTACACCTACCATTTTTGGTGAGGAAAACAAGAAAAAGAAATCTGCTCTGCCTCTGCCTCCCAGCAATTTTGCCTCACTGCAGCAAACAGCAAAATAGCCTGCTTTACTTTCATTTTCATTTTCAGCATAGCTTGATTGGCACAAGAAAAAAAATCTGCTCCCAGCAATTTAAATCCTTGCAGCAAGCAGCAGAGGCCCATGCAAAACAGCTGAGACCAAAACAGCTGAGAATCGGGAGGTCCAATCAACTTATGCTAATTAGGCTGTGCTGAAATGGGCTGTTTCTTCTTGCTGCTTGCTGCAAGGAAGTAAACTGCTGGGAGGCAGAGGCCAAAGGGTGGGGGGCCAGTGGGTGGGTGGGGCTACATTTGGTGTATAAGATGCACCTATATTTTCACTTCCTTTTAGGGGGAAAAAGGTATATCTTATACTCAGAAAAAATACGGTAATTATTTGTTCTTCCTGGAAAAGATTCTGCTTCCTGGTATCTCCAGGGAAGGCTGATAAAAATGCCAAGGAACTGATGTTAGTCTAAGAAATACTAGATGGACTGGATCAACATTTGCTTGGGGTCAAGGCTGGTTCTTATAGGCATCTCTTTTGTATTTGTGTGTCACCTTTCAAGCCATAAGGCTATTTTTCAACATCTAAAATCTTGCTACAAAGCTACCTGGAGGAGATATGTGTGTGTATGGATGAATAAATTCATCCCTCTTCACAATTGCCTACAAGATTGGCAGATTGCCAGAGTGTAGCTTTTAAAAAGAACTTTGCACGTAGAAGCCACTTCACAGCCACTGGGGTTTCAGATTCTTTTAAAAGGGCTTTTTGGTGTCTAACCTTGTCTCCTTTATCTATGGTCAATTTCTTTGGGAAATAGGTGTAAAAGGATGAGCAAGTGTCCTGGATCTGCTTGGTTTAACCAGTATTTAAAATCTGATGAAAGCATGTTTTTACAAAATTCCATCACAAAGAAGTAAACAAAAGACACAAGTTGACCTTTTCATCCTAGACAAGATCAGCAAGCACAGGTTATATTAATTTGATTTCAGAGTGGGTGGGATGGAGGAATGGGATAAATTTATTTCCTTTATAAATCAGAAAGAGTTCAAGCAGAGTGCAGCATGTTGCTGTGTTTCATTTATGAAACGGCTAAATTGTAGTCATGGAAGTTTAATGATTGAAGAATATATTTCAGACCAGGCAGCTTCTTGATTGCAGTTGGAATCAATCTGAATATTGAATATTGTTTTCTCCCAATTGGTATTTATATAATCAAATCTACATGCTCTGTAAAAATTTTACTGGGGATTTTTGAAATCTTTCTTCCTTTCTTAGGCAAAAAAAACCAAAAAAAAAAAAAAAAAACCAACTGTTTTGCTAAAAATAGAAACAAAAACTTTAGACAATAGTCTTCAAGCTTTTGAAATTCAAGGTATATATATTTGTTTCATCTCTTTATATATTACAATCTAGAAAATCCTGGAAGACAGAAGGCAAGAAATGGTTAGTTTATGATCGGCTTACAAACAGCCTCTTGGAATGTGAGCTTTTATAAGTAGTTGACCATCATCACTATATAGCCCAGAGCTAACACTTCTAGCTCAGCTATTAATAAATTCACAAGTCTCAAGGAAGCAAAAACTAATCCATGCTTATCCCTATGCTGATCTCCCTTTCTATTCATTTCCCTGCATTCATCTTCTGCTGATAAGGTAGACAAATCTCTTAACTTTCACCTTTAATCCTAATTATTGACTTATTTCTTGCAACATTTAACCGACACCTCTATTCCTGCTGCCCTGTCACTCAAAAAGTTTTGTCTCCGACAAACAAAATGCTATTTGGGGCTTCGAAATGTTTAAACCAGAGGTGGTATTCAGCAGGTTCTGACCAGTTCTGGAGAACCGGTAGTGGAAATTTTGAGGAGTTTGGAGAACCGGTAAATACCATCTCTGACTGGCTCCGCCCCCAGATATTCGCTGCCTCCCGAGTCCTAGCTGATCGGGAGGAAATGGGGATTTTGCAGTAACCTTCCCCTGGAGTGGGGGGGGGAATGGAGATTTTACAGTATCGATTCCCCTGCCATGCCCACCAAGCCATGCCACACCCACCAAGCCATGCCACACCCACCAAGCCATGCCCACAGAACCAGTAGTAAAAATTTTTGAATCACCACTGATTTAAACCACGGTATCACACACTGAAAAGAACAAACAACCCGTGCTAACTGTCAGTGTAATTATGACATGATTCCACTCCTATGAAGCAAAGACATTGTATTTTGCCTCATAGGAAATGTTTTAATGCTTTTCAAAAATAGTAACCTTACTAGCAGTATAATATTGTATAGATAACTATTCCTAAATCAGATGATTAGGCCCAAGTTGTATAATAAACATAATTGTGCTGACATGCATCCTTTACTCCTACCTCCCACATATTCAAGGATACTTCAGTAATAAGTTGACACTCAGTTCCTGATTTTTTAGTAACCAACAGCAAGTCTGTATTTAAACAGCTTGCTCATACTCATTTAATCAATTATGAAGCCCACATAATGCTTGGACTATCAACCTTTTCTTTGGTGTTTAATGATGAAAAGCAATAAAATAGTGTGACAATTATGTATTGATATCATTTGTTTCAAAACGCCTAATGATGACTTCTAGCAACTTTACATAGAAATAGTCTAATATAAAGATTTATAATTTAAGGAGTCATGGTGTCAAAACAGTGGTTCCCTTCCCGACTTTCTAGAAATTACCTAACAGGAATGGCCAGAATGTCTGCAAATCAGCATTTTCATTATACTTTCTCTTTCACTCTTCTCCAAATTCCAGAATTTTAAAGTCAGTAAAGTTAATCAAAATCAGCCTAGCTTCAAAAGAGTAAATACACATCTCTTATTTTGACACTGAGTGAACATGAGGTGATGCAGTGTTTGCTTGCATGAAAACAGCCTCTCACTGAAAACAGAAAAGGGGAGAAAAGTTCTTGCTTAACCTACTTCTTTCCTGTTGATTTTCTATAAATAACCGAGTTTGGGGGCTTACGGCTGACTTCATTTTTTCCCCCCATTTCCATCCTTTTTGCTTGCATGTTGCAGTGTCATTCTCTGTCTGAATTGTTCAGATCAGTTCTTTCCCACTCTTCTTTTTCTATGATGTGTGCTCCTTTCCTCTTTTTATCCCAAAAGTAATAGAGTAATTCATCATGCCATATCCAGATCTCATCAGAGCCTCTTCCCCTGTCTGCAATTTTATCTCAAGTCAGGAGGTCTTCCTTCAGGATCATATCCTCTGGCTTGTTTCAGTTTGCTCTGTAATTCTCACCACTATCCGTTATTCAGCCCAGATCCCACTTTGCATCAGCTCAAGAATGATTATCTAGCCAGAGAAATCAATAAACAGAAGCACTATTAATAACAGCGCTTATAAAGGGAATGCCAAAATGATTGTTATGTTCTGTTATGAATGCAAAGCCATCACAGAGAGGAAAGCATCAGAAACCGATTAGAATTAAATCTTTCAGGCACTATTATTTAGGGTTCATTAATAGTCCGGTATCAACACCTTAAGGCTGCTGTGTGCTAATAGCATTTTGGGGGTGGGATGCCTAAAATTATAAAAGTTTAGTGTATAAGCAGCAGAGCCTTCAGTGCTTAGTCTTCCAGCCTTGGCTCGGTCAGAATCAATCTACTCAGTGACTCTTAATAGTGAATGAAAAAGTTCTGATCACAAAAGAATCTTCAAACTTGATTGCTTTAAAGAGCAGCTCTTTAAACCAAGGGAGGGCAAGAAAGGACATATGTCAGTCTTTGTCACTCTTCTATTTAAAATGCCCTGAGATCTCCAGTATTATACCACTAATTAGCAAAGTTCTATGACACATTTGTTTTTCAAAAGCAAGATTTAAATTGGGTATTTTAAGGTGGAAAAATCCATAATCCTATGTTTATTTGGTGATGAACATAATTAATGTTCCTTCCCCCTTCTATTTTCTATTTTCTTCACAACAACAACCCTGTGCAGTGAGCTAGGCTGAGAGAGAGTGACTGTCCCAACTGGTGAACACCCAACTGGTTTTCATGGCTAAGGCAGGACTAGAACTCACAGTCTCCCACTTCCTAGCCTGGTACTCTAACCACTACACCAAATTGGTTCTTTAATTAGCCCTTTAAAAAAATTAGTCCTGATTCTTTTAATGATGCCATTATTAGGCCCGGGGTACTTACAGGACCATCTACTGCCTTCCTCCCATCATCCAGTGCGCTCCCACAGAGTTGGCCTCCTCTGAGTGCCGTCAGCCAAACAATGTCAGCTGGCGGCCCCCAGGGGGAGGGCTTTCTCTGTTGGAGCTCCGACCCTCTGGAATAGTCTGCCCACCAACCTCAGGACGGCCCCCGACCTCCTCTCCTTTCGCCGTGGATTAAAGATGTGGCTGTTTAAACAATACTTCGATTGTGGGGTTGTATAGTTCCTTTTTAGAATGATTTTAATATGGATTTTAATTCATTTTAATATGTTTATTGTGATTTGTATTTATGATTGTTTTTGTAAGCCGCCCTGAGTCCTCAGGGAGAATGGCGACATATAAATCACACAAATAAATAAATACTATTATTCCCCACTTTAAACATACAGATGCAAGACTGTTGAGATTAGCGATGAATAGAAATCATGACATAAGAATATTCATTTATAATCTTCTGTAATTTTCATCCAGAGTGTATTTATTTAAATTGAGTCTAATCTGATTTTCAAATTGGCAATTTTAAAATGGGTGGACTTGGACTCCCAGAATTGCTGGCTGGAAAAATTTTATCAGTTCAAGTCCATGCATCTTTAAATTGCCAAACTTTAAAAACACTAGTCTAATCTATCCAGAGAAATTTGCATCCAGCTAGCATATTTGAAACTGCAGGCTGTAATAGTTTTCTCTAAAAAAAAATATTGTTTCCAACTGCTAACTTGTGCAAATTGGGAAACAACTCTTTTCCCCCCTAAAATCATACAATTTAGCCCCAAATCCTACAAAGAGAGCCATCGTGGCACAGTGATTAGAATGCAGTACTGCAGGCTGCTTCTGCTGATCACTGGCTGCCAGCAGTTCGGCTCAAGGTTGACTCAGCCTTCCAAGGTCAGGTAATATAAGGACCCAGATTGTTGGGCGCGATATGTGTTAGAGTTTTGGGCAATCCAACTAGAATATAAGTAAATAATTCAGCAGGATTCATTTATAGAAACTTCTATAAATTGTATTTTATAAACAATAATATAAAATATGACGCATGTATATAATAACCATGCAGTTCTTTCACAGCACAAAATGGAAACAAGAATGGAAGCAAGCTAGTGCCAGTGCACTCAAGCTCTTATATACAGAAACAGTTAAACTAAGCCACGCCCAGGCTCCAAACTGTCTGAGTCACCAAACAGTCCCCTGTTGCCATGTCTATTCCAATTCATGAACTCTTATATACTAACAATATGCTGACTCTGTAATCACTTAGAGAGGGCTGTAAAGCATCGTGAAGCAGTATAGAAGTCCAATTGCTTGCTAATTGCTAATTTCCCATCACTAGAAATTCAATAGTAATGAGGCAGAATGAGCTTCCATTACTATACTGTAA
Organism: Masticophis lateralis; assembly: GCA_030761175.1. Taxonomy (NCBI): domain Eukaryota; kingdom Metazoa; phylum Chordata; class Lepidosauria; order Squamata; family Colubridae; genus Masticophis; species Masticophis lateralis. The sequence goes on from JAUDYJ010000002.1 coordinate 199,779,297, forward strand.
AATTTTGACATTGAAATAGAAAAGATCCCAAACATTCTTCAATTGTGAAAGGCTCAACAGCAAGACAACAGTAGACAAATTTTAAGCACAGGAATTTTAAAATGAGGAATGCATATCAGAGTTGGCATTCTTACAGGTGACTGCTATTCTAGTCTGTTTATCAAGATGGGCAATATCTGAAGATGAAAGCTAGTTTGGTGTAGTAGTAGTTAATGCATTAGGCTAGAAACCAGGCGATTATGAGTTTTAGCCCCACCTTAGGCACAAAACCAGCTTCGACCAGTCACTTTCTGTTAGTCCTAGGAAGGTGACAATGACAAACCAGTTCCAAAAAAACCTTGCCGAGAAAACTGTAGAGATTTACTCAGGCAATGTCTGAGAATTAGGCAACACTGACAGAAAAAATATATATCTGAGGATGGATTGCCAAAAAGGCTCTAAGAGTTGTTAAACTAATTTGGCATAGCTTCTTTTCTGGTAATACTATACTGCTAACTAGAGCATATAAAACATTTGCTAGACCAATTCTTGAATACAGCTCATCTGTCTGGAACCCACACTACATATTGGACATTAATACAATTGAGCGAGTCCAGAGATATTTTACGAGAAGAGTCCTCCTGTCCTCGGCTCGCAACAAAATACCTTATGCCACCAGGCTTGAAATTTTGGGCTTAGACAATTTAGAACTTCACCGCCTTCGGTGAAGCAGATAAGTACACAAACTTATCTGCTACAACCTCCTACCTGTCAATGTCTACTCCAGCTTCAACCACAACAATACATGAGCACACAATAGATATAAACTTAAGGTAAACCATTCCAAACTCGATTGCAGAAAATACGACATCAGCAACAGAATGGTCAATGCCTGGAATGCACCACCTGACTCCGTGGTTTCTTCCCCAAACTCCCACAACTTTAACCTTAGACAGTCTACTGTTGACCTCACCCCATTCCTAAGAGGTCTGTAAGGGGCGTGCATAAGCACACCAACGTGCCTACTGTCCCTGTCCTACTGTCTCCATTTATTCATATCCATTTCCTGTATTCATAATCATGTTTATACTTATATATGTAATCTTATATATGCTTGACAAGTAAATAAAATAAATAAATAGATTAGTTAAAACTGAGCCTCCCAAACATGTAAATAGCTTGGAAAGCCTTCAGAGGATCTGTGGTGATATTATCAGAAGGCATGGAACCACTTTTACAGCCCATAGTTATAAAGAATGGAAATAGGAGTGGGAGTCTTCTGAGAGACAACATCTTTCTATTTTACTCTAGTTCCCCACCCCCAAACTCAATACATCTTTCAAACACATAGTGCCAAAAGTCAGGAGCAACATTATTGATTTTTTTTGTATGATTTTGAGCCATGAGTAAGAGGGTGGGAGTAAAAGGGAAAATGGCAGCAGTTTGCCCATCATTTGTACAAAGATGGAAGGAAGACCATACACTACAAATTAGTTATTTTGTTGCCAGAAGTTGTTCGCTCAGTCTCACTACAGGTAGTCCTCGACTTACGACCAAAACTGAGCCCCAAATTTCTGCTGCTAAGTGAGACAATTAAGTGAGTTTTGCCCCATTTTAGGACCTTCCTTGCCATAGTTGTTAAATGAATCACTGCAGTTCTTAAGTTAGTTAAGTGAACCTGGCTTCCCCATTGACTTTGCTTGTCACAAGTTCACAAAAGATGATCACATGACCTCGAGACACTGCAACCATCATGAATACGTGTCAGTTGCGAAGCATTTGAATTTTAATCACATGACCATGGGGTGCTGCAACATTTATAAGTGTGAAAAATGGTCACAATACACTGTTTTCAGTGCTGTTGTCACTTTGAGCAGTCACTAAAGGAACTGTTTTAAGTCGAGGACTACCTGTGTTTTGGGATCCTGTAAAAGTTGTTTTAGGAACTACATATGGCTCATTGTTTGAAAATTTATAATACTGATGCTCAAATTAGTGATGAAATCTTGTTCAAGATAGTTTCCTTTCTACTTCCCAGTATATGAAGTTTGAATGAAATAATTTACACATGATTGTGATAATAGTTTGTCAGTTATACAACTGGCATCCTCACCCTTTTCTACTGAGCACAAAATCTGATGGTCACTCAGAAAGCCCAAACTGCCCAAGGAGCTGCTGATCTAGTTCTACAGTGGAATTATTGAGTCTGTCATCTGCACCTCTATAACTGTCTGGTTTGGTTCTGCAACCCAACAAGTCAGACACAGATTTCAGAGGATAATTAGAGCCGCAGAAAAAACAATTGAAACTCCTACCTTCAAAAACAGTTGAAACTCCTACCTTCAAAACGACGCTATAGAGCACTGCACACCAGAACAACTAGACACAGGAACAGTTTTTTCCCGAACGCCATCACTCTGCTAAAGAAATAATTCCCACAACACTGTCAAACTATTTATTAAGTCTGCACTACTATTAATCTTCTCATCATTCCTATCACCCATCACCTCCCACTTATGTCTGTATGACTTTAACCTTCTTGCTGGTATCCTTACAATTTATATTGACTGTTTCCTAATACGATTTGATTGCTTATTTGTACCCTATGACTACCATTAAGTGTTGTACCTTATGATTCTTGATGAATGTATCTTTTCTTTTATGTACACTGAGAGCATATGCACCAAAGACAAATTCTTTGTGTGTCCAATCACACTTGGCCAATAAAGAATTCTATTCTATTCTATTCTATTCTATTCTATTCTATTCTATTCTATTCTATTCTATTCTATTCTATTCTATTCTATTCTATTCTATTCTTGACCTTCATTATATCACCTGATCTTTAGGCTACTGAGCCATAAGATTTTTTTCCCTACTTTCTTTCCTTAAGGATATCTCTGAGGGAAATAGTAGATTTTCTGATCCCATACATAGCAAGAGATCAGAATGCATATTCTCAAATATCCCATAGCACATATTTGAGAAGCCTGAATTCAGTAGGCCTTATTTCATCTTTTCAAGATATTGTAAAACTTACCAGGGAGCAGTTCACCATGTCTATGTTGTATATGGGCTTATCGTAGGAACGTAACGCAGTCCATAGTTTATACAGAAAATGAAAACCTGCTACGAAAAGAGACTGCCCTACGTCTCATGAGTAGGTTTTCTTCTCAGGTGGTTTTCAGTATTGCTCTCCATTCTCAGCTAGATGTTAGAATTGTCACCTCTTATTTCACAAAGAATCCAAGTTGCCTTTAAACAGACCAGTAAAACAGAGTTGGGGGTGTGCACAGGGGAGGGAAGCACTGGTACCACTTGCTAGCATTTCTGTGGAAAATAATAATTCACAGCTGACTTCTGCAGCGGTTTGAGATTTATGCTAGCTTTTACAAACACTCACTCTCTGTCTTTTGTGTTTGCTTTGAATGCTGAAATGGTGGTCTATAATCCTCATGAAAAAAAGATGCCTTCAGTTAGCAGGATATTTATTTTTCCGAGCCCTAGATAATGCAGAGGGAGGTAAAGGGATGCCATTCAAATGACTGGATAACAGATGCTAGTTTATTTGTGCAAAAGATTAAAGATTGCTGTCTATTACCTTAGGAGGAAAGTATTTTCCTCCTATTGTATTTTTCAGCACAGGACAAGAGGCTGGGAATTCCATGAATAGATGCTACTATCTGGATTAATATATCATTTGAAGAACCTGAGCAATTGCACTGAATCTTTGTGCCAAATTTTATACTAAGTGCCAGTTCCTGCCCGCTACACTTCTAATCAAAGCAGAGGAGATAAAAATGCAAGTTCCAGTGACATTAAGATTTGAGACTGCATGATGAGAAAAAACTACTCTCTATACTACCTCTTGTGACAGGAATACTGGCTGATATACTACCCCCTGCTCCTATGCTTTAAAAAGTGTCTAACTTGGCAAGAAGCTTATTTTTTTTACCTCATTCATTTACTCATTCATTACAGGTAGTCCTCGACTTACAACAGTTCATTTACTGACCATTCAAAGTTACAACGTCACTGAAAAAAGTGACTTATGTCTGTTTTTCTCACAAACATTGTAGCATGGTCATGTGATCAAAATTCAGATACTTGGCAACTGTCTCATTTTTTAAAAAAAATTGATTTATATGCCGCCCTTTTCCGGAGACTCAGGGCAGTTCACAGTGCGTTACGCAATAGCCTTCATACTTTTGTATATTTATGCAAAGTCAGTTTATTGCCCCCACAAACTGGGTCCTCATTTTACCTACCTGAGAAAGGAAGGAAGGCTGAGTCAACCTTGAGCCTAGTGAGATTGGAACTTACAGTAATTGCAGACAGCTGTTGTTAATCACAATGCTTTTAGTCTGCTGAGCTATCCAGGCTCCCTATTTATGACGGTTGCAGTGTCCTAGGGTCATACGATCACCTTTTGTGACCTTCTGACAAACGAAGTCAAACGGGGAATCCAGATTCACTCAACAATTGTGTTTATTTAACTTAACAGTTGCAGTGATTCACTTAACAACTATGGCAAGAAAGATTCTAAAATAAAGTAAAACTCACTTAACAAAATGAATTTGGGGTTCAGTTGTGGTCCTATGACAAAGACTTACTATAATCTATCATATTTATATAGCCGCCTATCTCACAAATAAATGGACAGCATATACCAAAGCTAAAAATAATATTGATATTATTATCAACAATTTATTTTTATACTTTTAAAGAGAAGATCAAGTGTTAATTATGCTGAAGCCATCTCAATATTTCATAAGTCCCCTGAAATCCTCAGGCCAGCTCTTGAGGAACTTCCAGAAAGTTAAAAGGGATGCAACCAGCCTCACTTTGGGGGTGGGGGGAAGGAATGCTCCATTAAATAGGGGGAAAAAACTTCTACCTAGGAGCCACAAGTGAAACTCCTTAGCTGAGAGGACTTGCAGCCCTCTCTACTGGATTTGGTGGGACAGTAGATGTAATCAGGAGAGGCAGTCCCTCAGATAATCCATTCCCATGCCATGTAAGGTTTTAGAGATTAAAACTAGCATCTTGAATTGGACCCGGAAAGGACTGATAACCAATGCAGCTCCTGGAGCAAAGATGTAATGAAAAGAAGCACGCTTAACTGCCTGTGTAGGGGCAAAAGGCAAGATCTCTCCCCCCAAATCACCACTAACTCGAATTCTTTTCAAAGAAAGGAGGAAAACCAGTCCTGGCACTGTGTTACCCAACCCGGATCCCCTGAGTAAATTCAGAAGAAACCATTGTTAGTGGTGTTAAACATCACGTAGAGATCAAATAAGACAAAGATTGATGCGCAATCCTCAACCCACCCATGTCAGAGGTCATCTCAAAGAATGACCAATAGCTTTTCTGTCTCATGCCTCTGATTCTTGATTGAAAATGAACAACCCTCTGAAGATGTTGTGCAAGCACCTTCTCAACAACTTTCCCCAGAAAGGGAAGTTAGATACACAACAAAAATGGTCCAGGATAATGAAATTAGTAATGGTTTCTTGAGGAGGTGCTGATCCAAACCTCCTTAAGAAGTAATGGGACACCAACACCAACAGATGAAGAAGTGATAAAAAAAGTTTTAGAATGTGTCAAGATGGACAAGTTAACAAAAGAAATTAAAGAAAAAGAAGAGACAGATTACTATATAATTTGGAATAAATGGTATGAATGGCTTGAGAGCAGAAGTAAAGAACAACAGAAATAGGGGAGAATATAAAATGTAAAATATGTATGTAACAAATAAACAAATATTTATTTATTTATTTATTTATGCAATTTATTTATGCAATTTATATGCCGCCCTATCTCCAAGGACTCAGGGTGGCTCACAATGATAAAAATGCATAATCCCTCATTAAAACAGTGAGAATTAAAATTCAGATTTAAAACAGTTAAAATTGATTAAGAAATTCCCATCAGTCCAAACTGTGGAACAACCAGGTCTTCAAATCACAGCAGAACGAGCGAAGGTCAGGAGCCATCCGGAGCTCCAAAGGAAGTTGATTCCATAGGGGGATGTGCCCACAGAGAAAGCTCTCCCCTTGGGAGTTGCCAGTCAACACTATCTGGCCGACAGCACCCTGAGGAAGCCCTGTCTTTGGGAATGCACCGGGCGATTGGGGATTGTCGCTGGCTGCAAGGGGTTTGACAAATATCCCAGGCCTAGGCCATGAAGGGCTTTATAAGTGATAACCAGCACCTTGAACCTCATCTGAAGGGCAACCAGTAACCAATGCATGTTGTGCAGGAGGGGTGTAACATGGGAGAGTCGGGACGCTCCCATCACAACCCGCGCGGCTGCATTTTGCACCAGCTGAAGGCTTTGAGTGGTTTTCAAGGGCAGCCCTAGGTAGAGAGCATTGCAGTAGTCAAAGACGGGAGGTGATCAGAGCATGAGTAACAGTGCGTAGGGCATATTGGTCCAAGTAAGGCCACAACTGGCGCACTAGGCGAACCTGGGCGAATGCCCCCCTGGTCACGGTTGTTACATGATCTTCCAGAGACAACTGTGAATCCAGGAGGACACCCAAGTTGCGAGCCCTATCCATAGGGGGTAACACCTCACCCCCGATGGTCAGTGATGGAATATCTCAATCGGACCCAGATGCCGGTACCCACAGCCACTCAGTCTTGGCAGGGTTGAGTCGAAACCTGTTCCTCCCCATCCAGGTCCATATCACTTCCAGGCAGTGGTACATCACGTCGAGGGCATCACTGGGCTGGTTTGGGGTGGATATAAAAAGCTGGGTATCATCAGCGTACTGATGATACCGCACCCCAAAACCACGGATGATCTTCCCAAATGGCTTCATATAGATGTTAAACAGGAGAGGTGAGAGGACCGACCCCTGAGGCAGTCGGCCACAAGTGAGCAGCCTCATAGCCGACCTCTGCCCCCCTGCCAACACCGCTTGCATATGGCCCGAGACATAGGAGGAGAACCACTGTAAAACAGTGCCCCCCACTCCCAATCCCTCGAGCCATCGCAACAGGATACCATGGTTGATGGTATCAAAGGCCGCTGAAAGATCCAAGAGAACCAGAACCGAGGAGAGACCCCTGTCCTGAGTCCTCCAAAGATCATCCACCAGTGCAACCAATTCCTTCTCCATGCTGTACCCCGGTCTGAAACCCAATTGGTATGGATCCAGGTAGTCTGTATCCTCCAGGGCCAACGGGAGCTGCTGTGCCACCATAAATTAATTTTTTTAAATTATAAAATAAAAATTTTATAAATTTTTATCAGAAAAATTTATATTTTGCTGATAAAGAAATAAAGGGAGACTAGTATAGATCTATTTCAAGCTTTTTAGCTTTCATCAGTTAGCCCTACCCTTACTTGGATTCGAATTTGGGCTTCCTGCATGTTAGGCAGTTGAATTAACCTTCTGATCCACAAGTTCTCCTCCTTTCATCAGCTTGAGCCAGAGGAAAGATTAAGATGAAAGCTAAAAAGCTTGAAATAGATCTATACTAGTATCCCTTTATTTCTTTATCAGCAAAATATATATTTGGTATAAAATGGTTTGTCGTGAATGAGACTGCTTGAGAGCTCCTGGATTGGAGCTGAAAGGCAAAAGGAAGCAGAATGCCCCCTCCCACGAAATACATTGTAATCAATCAAAAAGGGGACAATGAAGAAAATGAAACAATATGAGAGACATTGGGGAGAGGAAGGGGGGTCACAGTGGAAAGCAGACCACGAAGAAACACTTGTTAAAAAGAGAATATATTTATAAGTTGTATGTTATATGTTTGTCAGAATGTGTAGTAATAAAACAATAAAACTTTTTTTTAAAGAAGTAATGGGATCACCCCCTCAACCAAAGAAGAATTTACCATCACTAGAACCAGGGTTGGTATTCACTTACCTTCGTTACTTGTTCTCAAATGTGAGCGCACGCTCCACCTCCCCGCATGCGCAGAGCCTTCCATGCATGTGCAGAGGGTCAAAAACAGGACATGATGGCGTCTAGGCAGGTGGGCAAAGCCTCCCACAGCTACGGCTACTGGTTTTCCCGAACTGGATAGAACCTGCTGAATTCCACCACTAACTAGAACCCTTTCACACAACACCTTCTATACTAATTTAAGAAGCCAGGAGAAGCATTAATCTAAGGAGCAGGTGGCTGAACTGCTGTGAATACTTTCAGCTTTTGATTACAAAAGATTAAGGTGTTGCCACAATCATAACAATACTTTTTCCTTGAAAAGCTATTAGTCATATTGGACCACAGAAATTCCACACTTTATAGTCAATAACACCCCCCCCCCATAAGAACCATGTTACAATGAATATATTCTTATCAATAATTCTATCAATTATGGATTGTTCTATCTAATAAAACAATTATTTTCATATCTTCCTTAAACATCTAATTGAACTTCCAATATTCTCATAAAATCCATGTAGATTATTCACGAAACCTTTAATACTTGTTTTTGATTCCCCCACCTCCCCCAGGGACTAGCATTAGGCAGAAGGTGACTTCCTTCATTTGGAGTTGGAGATACAGAAAACTATTATATATAATTTGGAGGTTGAAAATTAGTTGTGCCACATCAAGCAAAAAAGGTTGACCCCATTGATTGAGAAGCAGCTGGAGATTCTGTAGAGTCAGAGTAATTGTAAATTAGCAGAGAAGAAATGTTGAGTTGAGTGATGATTGCAGACCATGAAGTTCAGAAGTTAGATAAGGTTTGCCCAGTCTTGAAAGGAAAAAAACGGAAAGAAAATGGCATTGCTAGGAGTTCAGGAAATTAACTATCAGAATCTGGAAATGAAGAAAGATAAGGGAGAAACAATGCTGTTAAAAATCTAAAAGAATGACAAACCACTTCTGTATTGTTAAGAAAACTACAGTACTTGGACACACCTAACTAGTCACTGGGAGTTAAACTTAACATAATCTTTGTTTTTACAACAAGAAACCTAAAAGCAGTCTACTGTAATTATATGGAGAAGTATCGCAATAGCAGTAGGGTACATTAATTTTGATTGTAACTTATCTGTTTGTTTAATCAGTGATGTCATCGAACTAAACAAAACCCATGCAGATGTCACCAGGTCATGACCCTAATTAGATTTATTCATTTATTATATCCCACCTTTATTATTATTTTTTAAATAAGGCAGATAACATATCATATTACAGCCATTTTATGAGGTTCACTGGGCTGAGACAAAGTAATTGGCTCAAGGTCATTCAGCTGGCTTTCATGGCTAATATAGGACTAGAACTCACGATTTCCTGCTTTCTAGCCTGGTGCTTTAATCACCAGACCAAAAGTCAGGATTCCTACTGGACTGCTTTACAAAGCCCTAGTAACAGCACACTTGGAATACTGCATCCAATTCTGGTCACCACAATAAAAAAAATGATATTGAGACTCTGGAAAAAGTGCAAAGAAGATGCAAAAATGATTAGACTGGAAGCTAAAATGTAGGAAAAACAGTTGCAGGAATTGGGTATATCTAGTCTAATGAAAAGGAGGATTTGGAGTGATAGGATAGTACTGTCCCAAAATTTGAGGGACTCCTACAAAGATGAAGGGATCAAACCAGAGGTGAGTTTCAGCAGGTTCTGACCAGTTCTGGAGAACTGGTAGCGGAAATTTTGAGTAGTTCGGAGAACTGGTAGTAAAAATTCTGACTGGCCCTGCCTCCATCTATTCTCTGCCTCCCAAGTCCCAGCTGATTGGGAGGAAATGGGGATTTTGCAGTAACCTTCCCCTGGAGTGGAGTGGGAATGGAGATATTACATATCCTTCCCCTGCCATGCCCACCAAGCCACGCCCACAAGCAATGCCATCCCCACCAAGCCATGCCCACAGAACCAGTAGTAAAAAACTTTGAAACCCACCACTGGATCAAACTGTTTTCCAAAGCACCAAATGGCAAGACAAGAAACAATGGTTGGAAACTAACCAAGGAGAGAAGCAACACTAGAACTAAGGAGAAATTTCCTAACAGTTACAACAATCAACTAATTGTGATATGACTGTAACCTTGTTACTGGTATCCTTACAATTTACATTGACTGTTTCCTAATATGATTTGATTGCTTATTTGTTCCCTATAACTAACATTAAGTGTTGTACCTCATGATTCTTCATGAATATATCTTTTAGGTACACTGAGAGCATATGCACCAAAACAAATTCCTTGTGTGTCCAATCACATTTGGCCAATAAAGAATTCTGTTCTGTTCCGTTCCGTTCCGTTCCGTTCCGTTCCGTTCCATCCTAATGGAATAGCTTGCATTCAGAAGTTGTGAGTGCTCCATCAATGGAGGCTTTCAAAAAGAAATTGAACAACCATTTGTCTTAAATGGTACAGGGTCTCCTGCTCAATCATGGGGTTGGACTAGAAGACTTCTGAGGTCTTTTCCAATTATATTACTATATTTTCTATATTCTAAGTTGTAGAACAGTGCTGGGAAACAGACAGTAGTATTGGAAAATGTGGTCTGATATTCATGGAAGTCAACCTATGTGGTTAGGTCAGTGGTGGGTTGCTACTGCTTTGCCCCGGATTGGACAAACTGGTAGCGGCAGCAGTGGGAGTCTCCGCCCACCTGCCCGGACATCTCTGCACATGTGCAGAAGCTTCTGCACATGCAGAAAAGCATCATCTGCACACACCCACAAACAAACTGGTAGCGATGGGATTTGAATCCCACTACTGGGTTAGATAGATTAAATTTCAAGACTGATAGGGTAATGGGCTCAGAAATGTTACCAGTTCAATGCTCAAGGCAAACTCAGTCAAAATTGGAGATCTCATTATATGGTGCTAGGTGGAGACAATTGTGCCAGATTTAGATTTGTTAGTCACAAAGGAACTTTTGGGGATAATTTGAACCTGTACATGGTACACTGGGCCTACTTGCTCAAAATGAACCTTGTACTTAGCATGAAACATGTGTCACAGCAACTACTCCTTGAAGGAAAGATGACAGATGTTGAACAACTTCAAACTTGCTTGGGTGTGAAAATAAAACATTGGAAATAGGTTGGTCAGAAGCAACGGGAGCATGAAAAAGTCAAACTTTATTGCTTTCTTAGGGGAGCAATCAGAAAAAACTTTAATTAAGATTAATAAGATAAGATATTGTAGGACAGGGATGTCAAACTGGGGCCCTGCAAGCTGGATGCACCAAGCGCAGGCCACGCCCACCCCAGCTCCATGAATGGGAAAAACATCACAAAACATCACATGATGGCAACGTGATGAGGTGCGTTTGACACCTGTCTTGTAGGACATCTTGAAAAACTTGAAAGTTCTGATGACACCTACCTGAGAGTCTTGGGTAGTCCTTTAGTTCTTAAAAAACTAAAATGTAAAACTGCTGCAAAAATATGTAACTTAGCCCTCAAATTAGAAAACCAGAATATAGATACTGCAACTTCAGGTTTTACAAAAGGATCCAGGAAAGCTCAAAGAAGTTGGAGGCCACTCTGTTTAGCACATGTTCTGGGATGTGAATAATAATAATAATAACAACAACAACAACAACAATAGTTCCTAGGTCCTTGGTTAGGACTCAAGCTGCTGAGCTATTAACTAGCCTCAAAGGCTGAGAATCTCACTAAAGATTAAATAATAATAATAATAATAATAATAATAATAATAATAATAATAATAGATCAAGAAACTCCTGATAAAAAAATACGGGCTCAGCACAAAAAGAAATGATGAAGCATTGGAAACAGTGAAGTAGCAAAAAAAATTGCAAGATGCGAAGCCAGAATTATCCAGTACAAACAAAATCAATTGTTCCAATCAGACCAAAGATGGTTCTATCAGAGTCTGAGTCAGACAAGGGATACGAAAATTGAAAAACCTGAGAAAATGGCAACTACTCAATTTTAGAAAGACCTGTGGGAGACTGAGAAATGTTACAAGAAGAATGCTGGGTGGATCAGAGACTTTGAGATGAAATTGTCCAAGAATGAAATGGACCAACTGAAAATAACTACTGAAATTATAAGTAACAGAGTGAAAAAAAATCAAGAACTGGACATTGCCGGGAAATGATCAACTGCATGGCTTTTGGCTCAAATACCTTACCAGCCTGCATGGAAAAATGGCCAAACAATTCAATGAGATGCTGCAAACAAGAAATATCAGTGAATGGTTAACAGCTGGGAAAACCTACTTGATACAGAAAGATCCAGCAAAAGGGACAACACCTGCAAATTAGAGGCCAATAATGTGTCTGCCAACCATGTTCATGCTGCTGACTGGCATTATAGCTGACAGGATCCAAGACTACATAGAAGCAAATAACATCTTGCCAGTAGAGCAGAAAGGAAACAAGCGAGGGAGCAGAGGCACGAAAAATCAGCTCCTGATCAACACAATCCCTTAGCCTATTTAAGTTTCCACATAGCTTGTAAAAGTTGTAGGAAACAATGCATGTTTGCTCAATGATCATTGAAATCTGGATTTTCTTTGCAAACCTTGCTTCTGGTTTTTTTTGCCAACTCTCGTAAGACTTTATCTTTCTGTGGAATTTCTGGCAGGTTGTTAAGGATGTTTTAGTTTAACAGCCTGATTTGTAAAAAACTACGTTTGGGAGTAAATTGGGTTTGGTTTGTAGTTTGTGTGTGCTACAATCCTTGGGATCCATAGCTAGGGCAGAACACAGCCCAGGAACAAGCCATCAGAACAAATATAATCAAAGCCAGAATAGAAAAATCTGCTGATGACCCCAAATGCAGACTCTGCAAAGAAGCGGATGAAACCATTGATCATATACTGAGCAGTTGCAAGACAAGTTCAGACTGACTACAAACAACATCATAACACCGTCACTCAGATGGTCCACTAGAACTTGTGTCACAACTGCTATCTGCCTGTAGCAAAGAACTGGTGGGATCATAAGCCTGAAAAAGTGGTTGAAAATGGTCATGCAAAACTACTGTACAGTCTGTACAACTAAATACAGACTGACAATGTTTTGGAACACAATATCCGTATATCACGATTGTGGAGAAGAAAAAAGTGTGGATCGTCGACATTGCCATACCTGGTGACAGCAGAATCGACAAGAAACAATTTGAAAAAGTCACCAGATATCAGGACTTGAAAATCGAACTCTGGCATAAACCAGTGCAGGTGGTTTCAGTGGTACTCAGCACACTGGGACCTGTGCCTAAAGACCTAGGCAAGCACTTAAAAACAATTGGCGCTGACAAGTTCACCATTGGTCAGCTGCAGAAGGCCACAATACTGGGATCTGCTCGCATAATCTGCCAATACATCATGCAGTCCTAAACGCTTGGGAAGTGTTTGATTAATGATTTGGGATATGAAATCCAGCATGGTCATCTTGTTTGCTGTGTATACTGTCATCATCATCATCATCTTCATCATAATATGGAACACAACATGCCAGATATCACAATTGTCGAAAATTGAAACGTACAATTTATTGACATTGTGGTACCAGGAGATGCTAGAGTTGAAGAAAAAGAACTGGAAAAAATCATGAAATATTGCGACCTGGCCATCGAAACTGCATGGCTATGGATGAAACAGTGATACCCATTGTCATCGGGGCACTTGGTACCATGTCCAAGAATTTTATAAGGTACATCTTATAAAAGAGCTGAAGAAGCTTCTTGGATGAGAAGGGAAACGCCTTCAAAGAAAAAAGAGCCTCAGATAGCTCAACAGGCTAATAGCCTGTTATTAAGATTCAGCTGTCTGCAATTATTGCAAGGTTCGAGGCTCAAGGTTGACTCAGCCTTCCATCCTTTCTAAGATAGGTAAATTGAGGACCCAGTTTGTGGGGGCAATAAGCTGACTTTGTATAAATATACAAAAGTATGAAGGCTATTGCTTAATGCATTGTAAGTCGCCCTGAGTCTCCGGAGAAGGATGGCATATAAATCTAATTTTTTAAAAAAAACTTTCTTGAAAAAAAAGTACCTTTGGGACAACCATGACCTGAATGACTGAAAATCTCCCTACACAAACCAAAACAACAATAACAGCCTGAATTTCAGGTATGTACTACATACAGCTGGGTGAGTTACATGTAATTAATCAGGAAATTGTGTAAGGGTCACTATAAATAACTCAATGAAGATTCATGTTTATTCAGTAGGAGGCATCAGTGAAAAAGGCAAACTCTATGTCAGGGATCTTTAGGAAAGCGGCTAATATAAAATTTCCAAAATTGTAATAGGCATATATAGATCAATCCATGCCTACATTTACATCACCAGATTTGAGAAAGAGCTGGAAACGTAAACCATGGATTCGGGTATGTATAGGAAAAGTCTGTGTGAGAACCTTTGATGCTAGAAGATGACTAAAAGAGGGATGACTGAGGTAAATGTAATAAAAAAAAGGAGAGAGTGAGAATCCCCCCCTTTTCTCAAAACACCAGGACCAGGAGTAATCCAATTAAGCTGTTTGATTAGCTTTAGAATCTAATTTAGATTTAGAACAGCAACAGCAACAAAAATCTTCACAAAGTACATAATTAACCTGTGGAATTAACATAGAAAGAATTTGGATGGCTTTAAAAAGGGATTGGATATATCCAGAAAAGTTCATGCTACCTCCCAAGTGGGAGCAGTGTACCTCCAAAAACTAGCACAGCAGAATAACAGTCGAGAGGAATGTCTCCACCTGCTATTTAGGAATATATGTCATTCTTGATTTATGACCATTTACTGACAATTTGAAGTTACAATGGTGCGGAACAAATGGTGGGTTGACTGGAGTTTCAGCCATCCTATGTGATCATGTTCTGGGCGCTTGGCAACCAGCTCACATTTGTGGCTTGTTGTAGTGCTCCATGATCATGTGATTGCCATTTGTGATCTTTCCTGCTGGCTTCCCCAGAAAGTAAATGGGAAAGCCAGCAGAGAAATTTGCAAATCATTGAGATGGTAGATAGATAGATGGATGGATGGATGGATGGATGGATGGATGGATGGATGGATGGATAGATAGATAGATAGATAGATAGATAGATAGATAGATAGATAGATAGGCAGGCAGGCAGGCAGGCAGACATGAAGTATTAGGTTGCAGGAGTTCTTGAACTTGGTTTTTCATTGGTAGATGTTTCATTACCAGCCCAAATAACACTTCAGTTGTTCAATGGAATAGCACTGAAGATATCTATGGGGATAATGTAAATGAGAAACCAAGCTCAAGGAATTCCTACAACTAACACACAGCTAGTCTTTTCTATGAAATATGTAAGTCTGCCAGCTGGATAGCTAACCCATCTTATAATAACTCTAAAGCAATCATTTAGGATAAGAAGGTAAAAGATCAGAAACTCAGAAATTCAATCAGCTTCCAAGGGCTCTCTACCCTGCTAAGGAGGGTAGAGTTGGAGTGATGATTCAGACATGTTTGTTCCATTCTGAATAAAAGAATCTGTTCCAAACTACTTGCTGCAAACCCATGTTATTGCCTTTGGATGAAGTTTCTAATTATTAATTGAACCGATGGATAAGTCAGTCTTTCAATTCTTTTTGTGTGTGTGTGGGTGTTGCTGAAGAGTTGCACCAATTCTTTAAAAAAAAAATTAAAGGAAACAAAGCAATATACAGAGCCTTAGTGGTGCAGCAGCTTAAAGTGGTGTTAAAGTGACACCAGCTGCCTGCAATTACTGCAGGCTCAAGGTTGACTCACCTTCTATCTTTTCAAGGTAAGTAAAATGAGGACCGGGATTGTGGGGGCAATAAACTGACTTTGTATAAAAAAGAACATCGCTGGGGGGGGGGGGGGCAAAAACTCTACTAAGCAGGTATATACAAAAGTATGAAGGCTATTGATTACCACATTGTAAGCCGCCCTGAATCTCCGGAGAAGGGCAGCATATAAATTAATTTTTTTTTAAAAAAAAAGTCTCTCAGTATTTCAAAAGATCAAAAGAAGAGAGAACCTGAGGACTGGAGCACTTAGATGATAGTAGACAAAGAGAATCTTGTTTAAGTTTGTTTAAATACCCAAACTTGACATTTCTATAAACACATACATAAAACACAAAGTGGCTAATACAGTTTCTGGGTTGTTGTTTTTTTTCTTAAAAAGAGACTGCCCCAGCCTTCATTTTTCACCCCACTGAAAAAAGTGGGAAAGTTTGTAGTTTTCCTCTTTTTTTCCACTTGTTTGTTTATTAAATTTCTATCCTGACTTTCCTCCAGGAGTTTAAGATGGATTTCATAGGGCTCTCCATTATTTTATCACCAGCAATCCATCTATCCAGGTAGGTTGAACGAGCGAGGATTACTGGCTAAATGTCACTCGGTAAATTTTCATGCCTGAAGCCAAACTTGAATTTGGTACCCACTGTCCTCATCCTATAGTTTAAATCCTGCACCATACTTATCTGTACTTTGCCTTGTCTTTGAATTCTTGAAATCCCTGCTTTGGAAGAAATAGAGGAAAGAAAGATTATAATTTACTCAGGACATTTTGTTGCTGCTATGCATCTTTGAAAAGTAAAAACATAAGCATTTGTTGCTGTGGAAATACCTGGTGTATGTTGCTTGGGTTTTTCTTTTTCTTTTTCTTTTTTTAGATAGAACCTTTGCATGCCTTTGTAAAATATGTTGTTTTGTCATATAGTTTGCTCTCCTGGCATTGCAAAAGCTTCTCAAAGACTGATTAAAATGCACTGTGTAAGCTAAAAAGATATTAATCATTTCTGCAGTGCTTTGCTGAATATAAAGACCATTTCTTATTGTACAGTCTCAAATATCCCTATGAAAAATAACAGAAGAGTTGAAAGGGATTTTGGTGGTCTTCTAGTTCAATCCCCTGAAAGAAATGGTTGTCCAATCTCTTCTTAAAAATCTCCATTGTTCTGGAGGAAAGCCCTTCCACTGATTAATTGTTCTAACCGTCAGGAATTTTCTCCTTACTTCTAGGTTGCTTCTCTCCTTGGTTAGTTTCCATCCATTGCTTTTTGTCCTGCCTTCAGGTGCTTTGGAGAATAGCTTGACTCCCTCTTCTTTGTGGCAACCCCTGAGATATTGGAACATTGCTATCATGTCACTCCTACTCCTTCTTTCCATTAAACTAGACATTTGCAATTCCTGCAACTGTTCTTTTTTATATTTTAGCCTCCAGTGCCCGAATCATCTTTGTGCTCTTCTAGCAATGGGCTAAAGAGCACCCCAAAACAATTCAAGTTATACCTTATAAAGCAAAGAGCATTGACTTAGCCTCAATCACCTTGGAAAAATTAGTAATTATTTACACAGATTTGCTATCACTAGACACAATAACAGGTCCCTATGATATCAAGATCTATATTAAAAAGCCCAAAAGTCTTTGTTGACTACATTGTAATTATGGTGTCCTTTGTAATGCTCCGTATGAATCTTACTTGTTTTCCCCAAGGTTTATTTTTCACAGAAGAGATTAAAAGGCTGAGTAAGGATCTGCCATTTACAGGAATCTCTTGTGTCTTCACCAAGAAACCTGAAAGATAACACGAGTCACTGCAGATAGAGAAGAGAATATCATTGATATGGAATTTTGTAGTTTACTTTTTGGAATGCTGACTGATTTTTTTAATACACAGATTTATTTCTTTGTTTGTGTGGTTGAGCACTTAATCATATAATCCTCTCATTTGCAATCTAGAGCAGTAGACCCCAGATGTAAGTTTATAATCTCAGGTGTGACTTGTGGAAATCAATCTTAGATGCAGATGAAATAGAATAAGAAATGGTAAAGTTTGGCTGAAGGGAAGACTATCAATAAGCCATGTTGTTCCTCACTGGAGTCCAATTTTTGAAGTCTGTATTACACCTAAACATTCATTCACCACTGAATGGTTGTTTACAGACCAGGCAACATACTCTTGTGAGATGTTAAATTATTGTAAACCCTGGCATTAAACTCTGGAGAAGAACCCAACAGCCCATTTGTCATTTTGTATAGAATTCTCTGCACATTAAAATGTAGAATAATCACTACCCTCCTCCTCCACTTGCAAAATTTTGTATCAACAGATTTTATAATAAGAATAGAAGCCGACTATCTCTACAATGCAATTAAATTGGAAGCCATAAATCTCTTTTTTTCAACTGTGCTCTTCCTCTGGGATGGTCTCAGGCATAGAAGCTTTATTATATAGTAATATTATTAAATCTCTCTCACTCTCAAGATATGCAAGAAAGATAACAGAGCATTTCATGACTTTATGGGTTAATATCTTTTTAGTGCCATTCCCTTCTAGTACAAATATTAATAAAATGGCAGGAATCATTAGAGATGGCTTGTAATAGAATCATGAGGTCCCAGTGGAGACATTATTAAGACTAGGTGAAATTAAATCCTGTTGCAGCCAGTTGGGGAAGTGATTTCTACCCAAATGAAGCCAATAGAAGGTCAAGTGCAGAAGAGATGTTTGGCCAGCCTGGATGCGGTCAGCCTGGTAGCATTTGCAGAAGTGGAAAATATTGGAAAACTTCACAAAAGGACAAGCTTTGAGTTCTGACTGAAAAGAAGGGTGAGGGTGCATTTGTTTTTGAATCTGTGCGCTATGGAAATTACATCCTATATTGTATGGCAAACTGACCAGGGGAAAAAGACTACTTGTTTACTTTTAAGAGCAGTTTGAAAAGTAGATAGACAATGGAGGGGAGGGGAGGGGAGGAGAGGAGTGGGAGGGGAGAGGAGAGGATGCAAAATCACTTTGCAAACTGGAAATAAGCAGGAACATATGTTAGTGACAGAGATGGAAAGTCTGAGCCAGGATTGTACCCTGATGTCCAGTTGGTCATTGGGGTGTTTATACCTTTTTGTTTCAATTGCTTATGAAGGACCAAGATAGATATCTTCAAACTCCTCAAGATAGGCAAATAGGCATTCCTTTCATTCCTTAATAATCAAAGATAATCAAGAGTATCCACTACCATCTCTTCCTGAACTTTTTAAAAAAGGGACCATAATTGGTCATGCTTCCCAGGCATGATATTTAATGGCAATAGCTAAATAGTCTTTGCTTCATAGGGAACATCTGTCCATTAAGAGGGAGACTTTGAAAAGCATGTGCTGCACTGATTAACAGCAGGGAGAGTAAAACACTTTGGAAAAAAAACAATAATGCTGGCTGGCAACCATATAAGATTTTATCTTTGTGCTCCAATTAGACTAGTCATCCTCAGGTAAAAGATTACCTCTGAGTTTCTACTGTATTTGACTATGATCCTTTCGTGAAGCAATTTCTTCTACCAATCCAGTGGATCCTTTTCAAATCCAGAGGATAACAGTTTGTGTTTCAGAATAACTGCAAGTTAAAAACAGGATTGTTTTGGGAGGGGCTTTGGAACTGGGTGCCATCTTGGTGAAAATGACATTCAGTTCCACTTATTATTTCTAGTGTTCTCTTTGATCTTTGGTAGGTTCTTACTTGAACCAGGTGGCCATTTGGATGAGTCACAATAAATAATAACTGTAACTATATATACCATGATTAGAAGTTAAATTTAGAGGCTGCCTCCCCTAATTCCCTGTCTCAGAATGTTTGGTGGTTTCCTTTTCAACAGAGATAAATTAGACTGCTTGTAGCTTAGTACTCCTCCGTCCCTCCCTTCCTCTGTGCGGTACAAGTGCTTCTCTATCAGAGGCAAATCTCTTGTATATCTAACCACACTTGGCCAAATAAATAAATATGTAAATAAGTAAATAACAAAGTAAATAATAATAAAGATATGATGAATCACTCAGTACAATTAACACCATCACCATTGAGGCGTTCCTAGAGGACAAAGTGGTTTTGGTTTGTTAAACAAAAACTTTGTACATATATTTCAAGCAGCAAGCCTCTAAATGTAATGCTGGAGGGTAATGATCTGAGAGAAAGGCAAATGTCTTTCCCACCAAATGGTACCACCAAGATGTTTGGGCATGAAATGAAGCAGCACATCTGACTGTTGAGACAATTAAAGCCTTCCTTAACCTTTCCATGGGAAATGTTCAAGCTTATTTCTCCCAGAAAAGAATTCTAAGAAATACATTAACACAGTTCAGTTGCCTTGTGGAACAGTTACTAATTAGCTTTAAATTAACACAGATGCCTCATGGGAGTGTAGGAAGGACAATTAACCTGAAGTCACCACAATTTTGGGGGCGACTGGGTGAGCTTCATTAACAAGGCTTAATGTGGAATACATTCTTGGCTGTACAATACAATACAAACAAAATAGTAATTGTGTTTTGTTAACCCAAGTTTAGAATTTTAGCATGTTATGCGATGCCTGTTTTGGCAACCTCCCCTAATTCCAGAGTTCAAGCCAGAAGATCCCAGAAAAAAGCTGAGAAAACCTTTAGAATAAGGCTATTTTGGGTAATAATTTTGAAAATAAATCTCAATTTCCAATGGATAAAGCTGTGACTGGGTGATTTTGAACTGAAATGAAAGAATCTTAACATTCAGCACACTAGGAACAGAAAGTAAAGGGATCACTGCTGAAAAATCATCACTTTTGTCCCATTTGCCTTTCCCTCTATTGTTACATGAGAGTTGCATTATTCTATAACAGTAATTGCGAACCTTTTCAGTATTGAGTGCACAAAGCGGAATGCACATGTGCGTATGCGTATGTGCACCAAAGTGCTGAAAACCGGAAGGCCACTTGGTCTTTGGGTTTCCAGTGCTCCAATGTGCATGAAGACCAGCTGACTAGCATACATGCGTGTGCCGGAAACCAAAAGAGCAGCTGGCGATGGCGCATGTGCCCACAGAGAGGACTCTGTGTGCCACCACTGGCACGCATTCCATAGGTTCACCATACCATGGCTGTATAACAAGAAAATACACAACTTGAATCTGCTTGAGAGTTACATCAGGAACATCATGAGGGCCATAATCCCAAAGTGGGCAATGTTGGGATCCAGTTTTGGAAGATTTTAAGGGTGATTGATACCCTTGAAATTTACCTGTTTCCTTAAAAAAAGGGCGGGGGGAGATTAATTGAAAATGCTGTTCTCTCTGCATTAGTTTTCCTAGTGATGCAAATAAAAAAATAAAACCATTGTCAGGCTACAATTTTATTATTTCTGCCATGGCACATTAAGACAAAAGGTGTGATGGAGCAATCTTGTGGCCATGAATTTACGTTGGGTATTTCACATGATTTATTTATTTATTTATTTATTTATTTATTTAGATTTTTATACCGCCCTTCTCCAACAGGACTCGGGGTGGTGAACAGCCAAGATAAAACATAGTATACAAAATTTAAAACAGTTTAAAAGGTATTAAATAATTTCGGCTCCAGTTTAAAATAACCCAATTTAAAATCAATTTCAATTTAAAACCAAAAGGATAGGATTAAGCCAGCCCGGCTAGATGAAATAGGTGAGTTTTAAGGGCCCGACGAAAAGTCCGGAGATCCAGTATCGTGTGTATCTCTGGGGGTAGGTTGTTCCAGAGGACGGGTGACACAAAGAAAAGAAAAGGGAAAAAAAAAGAAAAGAAATGAAACCATTGATTTTGACCAGGAACAGTTAGGGTTTAGTAACCTCTAATTCAGGGATTCATAGCAGGAGCTCATAGACACCAATGCATTTGTATTTATGTAGGAATTTATAGAGTGTCCACAAGAATTCAAAATGGTATACTATAAATGTAATTATAAGCACTAAACCATCTGACCTGAACTAACTAACAAAACAGTCTAGGAACGATTGACTATCAATCAATTATGTTTTCAAGGCTAAGCAACTGAGGATTTTCTTTATGTGGGTAAGGTGGTCCTAGTGGGATAAGCCAGTATTTAGAAGGTATATTATTTGGCCTCCATTCCCTGCAGCTCCCATGGCACTGAGGAAAAGTAGCATTCCTTTTCTTAAGATAACATGAGGCAGTCTTGTATTTATTGGAAGAACTTTAAGTCCCACATTGAAAATCAAAATAGTAGTAGTGGCTGCAACCAAGCACATTGGAAATACGGCCTTCTGTCCAGAAAAGATAAAGATAAGAAAGGGCTAGAAAAGGCAAAATAATCTTACATTTTGCCTTCCATAAAATGGAACAAGGCTATTTTGTTTGAGTGCTTTCCACTTTCTAAATATATCCATTGGTTCCCCCCCCCCCAATTTTTTTTTTTTAAAAAATCTATGTTCAGCTTCCCATGAATTAATTTCAGGAGGAAATGCTTATCAGCAAAACAGGGATTTTCAAGAACTGAATTTTGTACATTTAGCTGGGTTGAACTGCTCTGTGCAGATTTGTACAGATTGCCATTCATCATGATGTGCTGGGATAAAATTACGAATTCTGGAATGGGAAAATATCAGGGGTAAAATCCAGCAGGTTCTGACAGGTTCTGAAGAACCGGTAGTGGAATTTTTGAGTAGTTCGGTGGACTGGCTAATGCCACCTCT
This sequence comes from Masticophis lateralis, assembly GCA_030761175.1. NCBI lineage: Eukaryota > Metazoa > Chordata > Lepidosauria > Squamata > Colubridae > Masticophis > Masticophis lateralis. The sequence goes on from JAUDYJ010000002.1 coordinate 199,801,672, forward strand.
GGCTGGCCCCAGAGTGGGGTGGGAATGGAGATTTTGCAATATCCTTCCTCTGCCATGCACACCAAGCCACGCCCACAGAACCGGTAGTAAAAAAATTCAGATTTCACCACTGGAAAATATGCAGCCCTCCACATAGCCTTGAACCAAAGCTCTGAGAATCTCTCCTTGTTGGCTAGATTGGCTGGGACTTATTGGGAGTTGTAGGTCAGACTGGTGAGGCTGCTGGGAGCTTGGGGATAAAAAATTCCCCATCCTTGATTACTAATGTTTTGTTTTTTTTAATGTTGAGAAGGATCACATTTCATGTTTGTTCCAGATTTTTTTTTAATATGATTCCCCAGTCTTTATAGTAACAGAAGCTGAACCTGCATTAATAGTAGGATGTTTGATGTGACTCAAATGACCTACATTCATTTCTGTTTCTCAGTCTTCTATGGTTAATTAATATTCAGTGCCACATTAACAATTTTTTCCTCTCTGCCACATTATTACACAATACACTGACTTAAGTCTTACGGATTTAAAAAAATGGCTTTTGGTTTAGCTGCTGCATTCAGCAAAATCTCATGCAAATATCTTTGTTGGTGGCATTTTTTAAACTTGTTGCTGCTGTTTATTTATGAAAGTGACAACTTGGGGGGAGGGATAAAGATGAAAGAATAAAATTTTAAAAGTGAGCTAATTTATCATGAGCCAACATATGTCTGCCTTTTAATCTTAGGTCCCCCAAAAGATTTTGCATTATAAAGGATCGTTACAATGCTAAGCAATATTATCACTGTTAAGTGTATACTAGATTCATTTACATCCTTCTTCTCCCTTAGAATCAGTAAATAAGAGGTTTATGAGAGAGAATGAATGAATGAATGAATGAATGAATGAATGAATGAATGAATGTTGGTGTGTTCAAAGAGAAGGATTATGTATGTGCCTAATTACATACCTATGAGAGAATAACTAATGTATTAAGAATCCTGAGGTTAACAGTTTTCTACATGGAAAACTACTTGATTCTTTTCAAAACAGAGTCATTCTTAAATATGGTTAATTTCTGAATGTATCTAGATGTTTTGGACTTGAAAAACACCATTTGCTCTAAGCAAAATGTTCAGCATATCTCTTCCAAGGTCACCTTCCATATGATTTACATGGAACCTGAGTCAACTTCTCTGAAGTCCTTCTGGGAGAATCTGCTGAATATGCCTGAATTTCATGAGGTGAGAAAAAGCCAGTACTCAGAAAGTATTGCTTTTTGATTGTGGCATCAATGCCCTAGAACATGGGTCCTTAAACTATGGCCCGCGGGCTGCACACAGCCCACTGAACCAATTAATCCAGCCCGCAGAGCACCATGAGGTTGCCCCGTCCACATCACCCCACCCACCCTTCAGCAGAGCACAGGACTTGCCTTCAGGAGACCTGTGGGCTGGAACCAAAAGGTAAGCCCAACAATTTTAGCCTGCAGAATGTTTGTCGAGGTGAGGGGGGGGTGGGTTTACAAAAGGCAAAAAAACAGGCAAAAATGGCCTGTTTTTCACCTTCACCACCTCCACAAGATAGAGAGAGACAGAAAGAGAGAGAAAGGGGGAGAGAGGGGGGGAAGAGGAAGGAGAGAGGAGAGAGGGAGAGAGATAGAGGGAGAGAGACAGAGAGATGGAAAGAGGGAGAGAGGGGGGGAGAGAGAAGGAGAGAGGGAGAGAGAAAGAGAGGCAGAGAGACAGAAAGAGAGAGGGAGAGAGATGGAGAGAGAAGGAGAGGGAGAGAGACATAGAAAGAGAGAGAAAGAGGGAGAGAGAAAGGGAGAGAGACAAAAAAAGAGAAAGAGGGAGAGAGAGAAAGGGAGAGAGTCAAAGAGTGACAGAGAGAGAGAGAGAGAGAGAGAAAGAGAATGAAAGAGAAAGAAGGGGGGAGAGAGAAAGAGAGAGAGAGAAAAGAAAAAGAGAGGGAGAGAGAGAAGAAAAGAGAGAGAGACAAAGAGATAGAGAGAGACAGAGAGAGATTTCTCAAGCTCCTTGGGGCAGAGAAGAATTGCAGCAAAACTGAGTTTCCTGAAGTGGACCACTAGACTCCTAAACAACTGAAAAAATGATCTAGTAAAAAGAAAAGGCAACCGAAAGAGCAACATGCAAATAAAAGCAAATAAAACACCCCCAGGAGCAAAACAAATTAAAGTTTAATTTGTGTACATTGTTCAATGGACTGTTAAATTGGCCCACCCAGTCAAATGACCTAGCCATGCCCACCTAGTCACATGACCACCTAGCCACGCCCTCCCAGACGATCCACCCCCCCCCCAACAGTTTGAGGGACCATGAATTGGCCCCCTGTTTAAAAAGTTTGAGGACCCCTGCTCTAGAACAACATCCTAAAAGAGACTGGCCCTCTTGGGGATGACTTTCCAGAAATTAGGGTCTTTGGAAGGACGTTGTTCATCATCAATAGGTTATGTATTGTTTTGTGTGTACGTTAATCATTATTTTTGTATAATGATATCTTATGAGATTGTATTATTTATGGTTGTGAGTTAATTTTCCTATTGTCAATATTTTAATGTATTTGTGTTAATTTTCTTACAGTGGGTATTATAATGCAATTTTATGTTCTTGTAAGTTGTTATAGGAACCTAAGAGAGGCTAGGAGCCTATAGGAGTCTATAGGAGCCTAGGAGATTTGGATGATTATATTGGTCTGTATGAATAGATACGGTGCAAATACAGTGATTGCAGATTCTGTTCAAGAAAACAGATTGAGGTTAGATATGAAGACTTCTCTCCCTTCACCTATTGTTAAATGTTCCTTAAATTTCCTGGCAATTATTTTATTGCTTTCAATAGCACTGAAACCATAAATAAGTTTTGATGGATTGTACTTTTTATGTTTAATTAAGGGGAAAAAAAGATCTTGTAAGTATTTATCTTCTGAACTACTTAGAACAGTGAAACATGCAGTGGGAAAGCATGTTTGTTTGTTTGTTTAATAGATCCAAAGGAGTGTAAAATGTTTTTCACAGTTATTGAAATAATCATTAGAATATAATAATCACTTTTCCACATTATTAAAAGGAAGATCAGGCTGTCCACTGTAGATTACATTAAAAAATTATGAAATGCTAAAAAAAAATCCTTGACAGTGGATATATTTCATTTAGAAAAAGGTCTTTTTCACTAATTTTACCAACTAATTTCATTCAGCTTTGTTTTTTATTACAATTGCATGAATTGAATTCTGAAGGAATGTATGAAAAGTTTGATGCCAGGAACATGTTAATATTAACATATCCTTCAGCAGAACATTTCTGAAACAAAATAATGTAAAATGGAAATTATTATTAGATAGACATTTAATCAAAAATTTTAACAGAATCTATTCTCCTTCATGCTTAAATTAATATTGGAAAGTACTGTATATCCTGTATTTCAAGAGAAATTGCTATTAAATGTATATGGATCCTAATCATAATTAAAGAAACACTGTGGACTTTGTAACATGCTCCAGCTATAAAACAATATCAGAGCCCTAATTCAAATAATATGACATGGTAGAACAAAGGTGAATGAAATGCCCATTCAATTTAATCCTTTTTAATTAATTACTTATTCTTTCTAAATCATTCCTTTAAAAAAAACAACTTCAAGTGGAATTCAAAGCAGCTAAAACTGGCTTCTTTTGTACAATAATCATATTTTATAAACAGTTTTTCTCTTGACACTCAATAGACTATGGAGAAAGAAATAAAAAGACATTGCCATGGATATCACTGACTTTGTTGACTTTATTGACTTTGATTCTAACACAGTAAGAACTACTTAGTGAAGACTGGAATATATCGTGGCTGATGCATTGAAAAAAAAGCATGGAAGGATTAAATAGATCTCAAGAAGAAAGGAGGGACTTTAAAAAAACAGAATATGTAAAATCAACACCACCTATTAGGGGTGCATATACAAAGCAAACAAAAAACAATACAAAACAGTGGAAAGCATTATGGACTAAATCTATAAAATTTACAGCAAGTTATAACCTAAAACAAAATTGGTCCAAAACGTTTCTCGATGTATACAACAATCAACAATATCTAAGATAGACAAATCATATAATGATAAATGTTGAAAGTTCCCTGAAATAGAAGGAACATTTTACCATATGTGATGGTCATATAAAAGAACAAAATTACTGGAAAGACATAGGAAGTACAATGCAGAAAATCTAGGAATTTATATTTGAAATGAAATCACAACTAGATATAATCTCAGAAAAATCAATAAGAAATATAATAATTTAATGAGATATACACTTATAGCAACTCTGCTATAAACTTTGCTCCACAAATCCTGACAATATGTGATTGGAAGCTTAAACTTGAAGAATAGTGATGGCAAGACTCAGAAACCAATAGTCCTTCCTTCCTTCCTTCCTTCCTTCCTTCCTTCCTTCCTTCCTTCCTTCCTTCCTTCCTTCCTCTTAAATTTGCTTTGTCTAGCTTTTTTCTTTTTATTAATATATATGTATATATGTTTCTTCTATTTGTTTGTATTTTTGTCCTTTATAGATGAAGTATGTGTTGGATAGGCAGTGGTTGGTCAGATTTAGGATGTGCTTGGGGGGTTTATATTTGTTTTGGATAGCTGTCAAGGCTTCTTTGATTGGCACTTGGGTGAAGAGGGATATGACATTGAAGCTTTTCTATTCTCTCTTTTTCTTGCACTTTTTAGTCACTATCTTTTTTTTTCTTAAAGTTTAGTTTGTATTAGATTTTACTGACATAATCTCAAGCAATGCTCAAGCATTCTGAGAATAAGGTAAAATAAAAGCATCTTTTTCAGGAAAAGAAAACTGTTTAGAAATTACAATGTCATTTGAAGACAGCTTTAAAATGCATAGACTTGGAAAATTAAAGCTAGCAGGAAAACACAAGAATTCAAGTTACCTCATAGAATAAAATCTTGATTTCATGGTCCCAGTTCAGCAGTCTTCAGATGCACTAGAGAACATTTCTGTTTGGAGATCTTTCCAAAATAATGCACATTGATATTAATTTCAATTACAATAAATTTATATTACAGTATTTACATATATTTAGCAGTAGTGGGTTTCAATTTAGTTTGCTACCGGTTCGCTCGTGGGCACATGCGTAGAAGCATCTGGGCAGTCTCACTACCGCCACTATTGGTTTGCCTGCTCCGGGCTGAACCAGTAGCAACCCACCACTGATATTTAGGTCTTTTGCATACTATCCTCATTAAGCATTAATACTTTTGGATTTACTGGCCATTCGGGGCTAAGAGAAAATGACCTGAATAGTGGTTTTACTATATTTACTATATAGTTTTGTTTACTGATTTTGAACCCTCAATAAATTATGTACATGTAGGCTGACTTTTAGGTGGCATTACATCCATTTAATTTCTGCCAGTTTGATTCCTACTGAAAATTTATATTTGGATGATAGGCCCATCTAAGGAATGTGCTGCATGTTCATCTAATTTATTTAATATTCAATATTTGGAATTTTCACTGCAAATGAAGTTCTGAGAACCAAGTTCTGGGGTGAGCTCCTGTTATTTTCTCCAGTTCTGCCCACCTAGCAGTTTGAAAGCATGCAAACGTAAGTAGATAAATAGGTACCACTTTGGTGGGATGATAACAACATTCTGTGTGCCTTTGGCATATAGCCATGCTGGTCACATGAACACAGAAATTGTCTTCTGACAATACTGGCTCCCTTGGCCAAGAAATGAAGATGAGCACTTGCTCTAGAATCGGGCATGACTGACAGGGAAATATTTACCTTTATTTGGAAGTAAAACTTTCAATTAAGAAAATCTTCAGATTTGATCTTCCAATAATTTTTCACAAGTATTTCTTATCTCTACAGGACCATACTGAATTTGATGAATGAGACAGTATATGTCACCAGAGAAATTGTCTGGAATGTATAAAGGCGTTTCAAATTTATGGTGGGAATGAGAACAACGAGAAGGGATATTTTATCATGTTTGGTGGACATGCAGAAAAGCTAGAAAGTGGTGTTTTGAATGCACACATACTGATTCAGAAGATTTTAAAGATTAATATGCAGAGGGGGCAATTTATGAACAAATTGTTGTGGGAAAAAACCATAGAACTTTATTTTTGTATAATACTGCAGCAAGAACATTGTATGCACAAAGATGGAAAAATTCAACATAACCCACAATGGAGGAATGTTTGAGGAAGATGATGGAACTTGCTCAGATGCTTACATTGACTTCTTTAATCAAGAAAGGACACCATCTACATTTATTGGAAACCCTTTATAGGATTTTTGCCTAAAACAGAACAAATGAGTTTATGGTTTTGATAATTATTTATTTATTTATTTATTTATTATTGCGATTTATATGCAGCCATTCTCCCAAGGGATTCAGGGCGGCTTACAAAAACAACATTATCCAATACAAATCACAATAAAATTAAAATCAACAACCCAATTAAAACAATTAAAGTTATTAAATTCATAAAATTATTACTAAAATTATATAATATTATTATTAAAATTATAACAATGTGACCCCCAGAAAGGATCAGTTAAGTTGATGAAAGAGCCATGTCTTCAGCTCATGACGGAAGGAAAGGAGATCGGGGACTGTCCTGAGCTCAGTGGATAAATCATTCCAGAGGGTCGGGGCTCCCACAGAGAACGCTTTCCTCCTGGGGGCCATCAACTGGCATTGTCTGGCCGACGGCATCCTGAGAAGTCCCACTCTATGAGAACGCATGGGATGGTGGGAGAGTGACTGGAGATGGTCCTGCAAGTACCCCGGGCCTAAGCCATGAAGGGTTTTATAGGTCAGCCCCAGCACCTTGAAACGAATCCGGGATGTCACTGGCAGCCAGTGCAGTTCGCACAGGAGAGGTGTTACACGGGAGTATCGAGAGGCCCCTATGATTACCCGCGCAGCCGCAATTAGACAGGATAATACTTCTAGCTGCAGAAAGAAAGATCAGAAGCTCCTTTTTATGTTTTTTCCCTTCTTTTTTGTTTTCCTTTTTTTTTCCGTTTCTTGCACTTTTAGGTTTCTCTTTATTTCTTTTTCTTTTTTTCTCACTTCATAATATTTTGTATTAGTTTTTATCTTTCTTTTTAAAAATCTTTAACAAAATGCTCTATAATCTGACAAATGAGAATTAGTAAGACTAAAAGCCAAAGAAATGTTCATCATTAAAAAAAGGATCTTCTGTTATACTGTCCAAAGTACTACAACAGAAATGCTGGACTCTGAAACAATAGGTAGCTTAAAGAAGCGGAATCATGGCTTACTGTTAAAATTTGAATAGCACTAATACTTTCTCACCACAATAGTAATTCTGATAATAGGATAGGATAGGATAGGATAGGATAGGGTAGGGTAGGGTAGGGTAGGGTAGGGTAGGGAAGGGAAGGGTAGGGTAGGGTAGGGAAGGGTAGGGTAGGGTAGGGTAGGGTAGGGAAGGGTAGGGTAGGGTAGGGTAGGGTAGGGAAGGGTAGGGAAGGGTAGGGTAGGGTAGGGTAGGGTAGGGAAGGGTAGGGTAGGGTAGGGTAGGGTAGGGAAGGGTAGGGAAGGGTAGGGTAGGGAAGGGTAGGGTAGGGTAGGGTAGGGAAGGGTAGGGAAGGGTAGGGAAGAGTAGGGTAGGGTAGGGTAGGGAAGGGTAGGGTAGGGTAGGGTAGGGAAGGGTAGGGAAGGGTAGGGTAGGGTAGGGTAGGGAAGGGTAGGGAAGGGTAGGGTAGGGTAGGGTAGGGAAGGGTAGGGTAGGGTAGGGAAGGGTAGGGTAGGGTAGGGTAGGGTAGGGAAGGGTAGGGTAGGGAAGGGTAGGGAAGGGTAGGGTAGGGTAGGGAAGGGTAAGGTAGGGTAGGGTAGGGTAGGGTAGGGTAGGGTAGGGTAGGGTAGGGAAGGGTAGGGTAGGGTAGGGTAGGATAGAATAGAATAGAATAGAATAGAATAGAATAGAATAGAATAGAATAGAATAGAATAGAATAGAATAGAATAGAATAGAATAGAATAGAATAGAATAGAATAGAATAGAATAGAATAGAATTCTTTATTGGCCAAGTGTGAATGGACACACAAGGAATTTGTCTTTGGTACATATGCTCTCAGTGTACATAAAAAGAGAAGACACGTTTGTCAAGAATCATAGGTACAACACTTAATGATAGTCATAAAATGGAAAGAATGGAAAGAATATAATTACTTGTTGGGCAACAACAAATAATACTTATTCACTATTCTGGTATATCCATGCTGTTCCAGTATATCCTGAGACTTTGGAGCAGATTTGCACAGAATTCTGTTGCAGATGTGGGAAGGCAAGATTTTTCTCCAATTTTAATTTCTTACCTTATCAAAATGTCTACTGCAAATTGGGACAGGGTGTAGATGTTCATTTCAGTTTCATGTTTTTTTCCCCCCAAAAGGGAGAGTTTGCCTTGGTCTTCTTCTGCATCTTTTTGAAAATTTTGCATGAAACTATACAGGTTCATTTAAACAATCTTCCCTCTCTCTAGCACACATCCTTTTTGTAAGAGATATTGAATACCTAATTTTAATGGATTCTTCTGATATATGTAGATGCTTGTGCATGTTTTATTCAGATCACTGGATCCATGAAGCATGAAGTTACTGGATGTGCAGTGGTTAAAATGAAGTATTGCAGGCAAATTCTGCCCACAGCCTGGAGTTTGATCCTGATGAGGCTCAAGGTTGATTCAGCCTTCCATCCTTCCAAAGTTGGTAAAATGAGGACTCAAATTGTATGCAGCAATATGCTGACATTGTACATTGTCCAGATAGTGCTATAAAGAACTATAGGGCGATATCTACAGTATGATTATATCACCCCATGTATATACAGGACTCTCTGGGTGGTTTGAAGAGTCAACATATTGCTCCCAAGAATCTGGGTTTTACCAACCTTGGAAGGATGAGTCAACCTTGAGCCCCATCAGGATGGAACTGACACTTAGTAAGCTAAGTACCATTGCTATTGCTGTCTAGGTATATGAATTGGAAAGGAAGAAACCGAATTAGTTTATTTAACAAATATCTCTCCAACTCTAATTCCAACTCCCCCAGATATGAATACATTGCATTTTGATTTTTTTAAAAAAATTATTGGCTTTTATTATTCTATATGATGTCACAAACTTGGATGGTCCAGTATAAATACAATGTTAGTGTTATCTTAAATATATATTTCATCTGAACCCGTTCAAATAGCTATAAAAAAATCTTTCAGTGTCCTCTCTAAAGATTTCTTATGTTTTTACTAAGTATCCTTATTTAGTTTCTGGTTTAATAAAAAACTCACTGGGCACTGTAATAAATAATTCAGAACTTTGGTATCTACAGTTAATATTGTAGAACCATACCTCAAAGTTGTCTTCTTACATAGAGGGCATCTTGACATAATATGAAATTAATCACAGGACTTTCACCCTAGAGTGTCAATGAAAGGCAAAGTGAAAATTAATTTGTTTTTTCTAGTGGCATTGATTTAATATATAAAAATTGAGCAAAGCAGTTGAAGATGTATTCCTATTGAACCAAGGGTTATCGCTTGATTTTCAACCACCTTAATTATATTAGACTGTACATATTTTAAACAATTACAGTTGTATATTATTGTTAATTTCTCTCTTTTCTTGCAACATGAACAGTGGAAGTTGGGAGCTAATTAATATCTGGTAACTTTTAGTACTGATTCCAGGGAATAACAGTGTAGGTTTGTTTGTTTGTTTGTTTTTTGGTTAAATTTATAGGCCACTCACCTCTCTATCCAAAACAACTCTGTTAGCCAAATCACATAGCTATGGCTTAAAATAGTAGGTGTGCATTTTTCTCTCCCATATTAATATGTTTAGAAACATTGTGTTCCAGTGATCCAATTTAGTGCATTTCCATGCACTTGGCTACCATTAGGAGGGTAAATTCAGACTTCATCAACTCTATAGTTATTCCCATCACTATACATAATGAAAGAAAATTGGAAGATTTAGGCATATGGCTAGAGATCCATGGGTCTGTCTAAATACATCATAGGTTTTTATATATCCCATTTCCTCAACAGTTGCATAGATTTGTAATCCATATTTGTTACTATGTGTGGCTTAAAGAAACACAAATGTTAATGTTTCCAGGCCCTAGGGACTATTTTAAATCTGTTTTTTTTTCTTTTTACAACCCTGTAATTCTTTGATTTGTGATGGAGTTGGGGTGACAGAATGGAGCTGAGCATTTACTGGCCGGATGCTCTTCTTGATGACTACATGGAGTTTGCAGCAGATATTTTTTCTTTGATAGAGAAAATCAAACTTTTAATCAATTTTCCCTGCTAGAGAAACATCTGTGGCTGCCTAGGATTGAGCTCTCAACCTTCTGAGTGAGAGGCAAGCATCTCCACCTGTAGGCTACCATGCTCCTCATTTTAAATCTGAACATGGAATTGATAATATTTAATTTGCCAAACAAACAAAATGCTGAATTGGGAAGATTATGTCACTATCACCATCTTACCATCTTGATGTAAGATGGGTGGCCTATAAATTTTATAAATAAATGAATATTTGGCATGCCCAAAGCATTTCAAAAGGTAGTTATTATTAATATTAATTATCATATTTTTCAGACTATAAGACACTCCGAAATATAAGACGCACCTAGCTTTTGGGAAACAAAAGCAAAGGGAAATAATCTGCCTCTGCCTCCTAGAAATTTACCTCCTCATATGGCCCATTTTTGGCCTCCGCATGGCCCATTTTTGGCCCATTCCAGGCGGTGGGGATCGCTGACACCACCTATCCCCACCACCTGGAATGGGCCAAAAATGGGATGCACAGAGGCTGAAAATGGGGCGTGCGGAGGTGGCAATAGGCAACAGCAGCAATGGGCAGTGATGTGGGTGGCAGGTGGTGGTGATCCCTGCAGCCTGGAATAGCTGATAGGTGGTATTCCGGGAGACCAATCCAACCACCAATCAGCTGCTTGTGCTAAATCAGGCTGTGCTGAGGCTGATCAGGTTGTTTGCTGCAAGAAAGAAAATTGCGGGGAGGCAGAGGCCAAAGGGTGGGGGATGGCGGGTGAGTGGGGCTTCGGCAACATTTGCTGTATAAGATGCACAGACATTTCCACCCACTTTTTTTGGCAGGGGGAAGTGCATCTTATATTCCGAAAAATACAGTAATTCAACACCTGATCCTATGATAGCCCTGCTGAAATTAATGTAAATAGATTAAGTCAATTCAACAAACGTACTACTTGAATGAAAACAAATTTGGATGGACCTCAATGCCCACCATTTAAATGTGAAGGCTGAAATAGTCACTATTTGGGGTTTCTCTCAATTAATTACTTGAGTACAATGGCAGATTTTCATGGAGAAAAAAATTATGGAAAAGAAACAATATATCATTGCTGTTACATTTATCACATTTGTGTGCCCTTATACATCTTACAACTACAGATTGTCATTTTTATTTACTTTTTATATCAGATAATTAAAAATAATTTTTCAAAATTGAGAGATAAAATGTCTCTTGATCTGTGATAAACAGATTGTTCCTTCTGGGCTCTTACAAATATTTTTAATAAGTGTTCCATTTGGAAATCAAGAAGGTATCAGAACAAAATTTTGATAGCTTCTTTTGACATGAAATATGAATCTATTGGACTAAATATTTTAAATTCAGACAGTGAAGGTGTGAATGTGTCACTATCAATGGTCTGTATTCTAGTAAATGGGCATGTATATTTTGTGTCATCAGAGTGAATTCCTTAAGTACATCTTCATGTTTACTTGTTCAAATGGCTGCCAGATGAGAAATTGGAAAAAAGCACATGATGCTTCCTTTTACAATGTGGCAATAGGTCATGTGAATGCACTGCTTGTTATACATTCTGGCATACACTTTAGAGCTAACAAAAACAAGTAGGAAGGTATTATTATATTGCACCTGAATTGAAAATTAAATGTATGAGACTATTACCCCCACATGCAAAAATATATATTGCCATATTATAATTTGCTGAATGCTACTTGACTTTTGTACAGCCACGAAGTTATAGCCTGCCAGGTTCATTGTCTTATGTCATCTCTCTTCTCAAATGCAAGAACTGTTGCAGACATACTGAATATTTTACCTAGGGGAAAACTGTACATTGGATTAGCTTGTCCTGTATGCTATAGACCAGGAGCAGTAGACTTAAATAGGAGTAAACAATGCAGCAAAAGTGCTCTAATAAGGTGGATACTAACCCAGTTTTTAGCCTAACAGATGTTTGCCTTTAACAAGTTGCAGGTGATTTGTGTCACCTCAAGACAGATGTTGAGACTTTGGGAAAATTGCAGAGAAGAGCAACTAAGATGATTAAAGGAGAGAAGACTAAAACATATGAAGAGTGGTTGCAGGAACTGGGTATGGCTAGTCTATTGGAGAGAAAAGAAAGACTTAGGGGTGACATGCTATCAGTATTTCAATATTTGAGGGGCTGCCACTAGGAAGAGGGGGTCAACTTATTTTCCAAAGCACCAGAAGGCAAGACAAGAAATAATGGATGGAAACTAAAGAACCTGGAAATAAGGAGAAACTTTCCAATAGTGAGAACAATTAATGCCTTCAAAAGGTGTGGGTGCTTCATCACTGGAGGTTTTTAAGAAGAGACTGGACAGCTACTTATCTGAAATGCTATATGGTCTCCTGTTTAAGCAGGGGATTGGACTAGAACAGTGGTCACCAACTGGTGGTCTGTGAGAAAATTTTGGTGGTCCGCAGAAAAATTATTTGCATTTCACTAAATCAAGGGTTCTCAAACTATGGCCCCTGGGCTGGATACGTTCAATGAACATTTGTGTTCCTGCAGAGAGTCTCCCCTTTTGGGGACTTTTTGTGCGGGTTGGAGGGGGGCAGAAATTCCAATTTGGGATCTGCTTCAGCCTCCTGGTGCAGGGCTTTGGGTGAAGGCTGGAGGAAAGTGCTGCTGGTGGTGAGGGCCTTGTTCCAGTGGGACTGCATCATGGCCTGGAACTGGCTGACCATCTCAGCCTGCTGAGCCTCCAGGTATCTGCTCTTGCACTCCCGCAGGTCTTCCCTCTGCTTGGAAAGCTCCTAGTCTTCAGTGAGGTGCTTCTGCTGAGCCTCCTTCTCAGTCAGATCCAATTTGAACTGAGCTGTTTTGCCAACTCTTTCTCATGGTGGCTGCTTAACTCCAACAACTGCTTCCTTTTGGGGCCCTAAGGAGCCCAGGCGGGCAGCCAAGGAGTGAGTGGGAGGAGAGGGGAGGGGCGAATAGAGGCTGGTGAGGTGCGCCCTTTGACATGAGTGATATCGAGTTGGCCATACCCACCCAGTCACATGACCACCTGGCCACGCCCACCCAGCCGGTCATTGGGCAGATCATATTAGTGGTCCATGGAATTTAAAATTATGAATTTAGTGGTCCCCGAGGTTCAAAAGGTTGGTGACCCCTGGACTAGAAGACATCCAAGGTCCTTTCCAGCTCTATTCTGACTTTTTTCTGCCTTAGGAGTATTAGTTAGTTTTCAAAATATTACAAACGTTATCAGCTGCAGCTGATAGAGAAGTAGTTTATTTTATTTTATTGATTAGCCCTTGGGCCATATCAATGTTAGAGAAGCAGAAAAGTGGTATGCTATACTATCCCTATGACTTCATGGTCTGCTTAAACAATGATGCATTAGAGCAGGGGTGTCAAATTCATGGCCAGCATGCGTCACACACTGGCCACACCCATCCCTGGTTTAGCGAAGGGGAAAAAGTCACAATACGTCACGTGATGGCAACGTGACACCATGAGTTTGACACCCCTACAATAGAGATTTGCGCTGAGGACAGCAGCACACTTTTTTTACGCCACTACTATATGCAATAAAATGCCAGGAATCCTTTATGTCTTCCAACTAATTATGCTCTCTTCTCTCTAATGGAGAAGCAGTGGTTGCGCAGTAATTAATGAGATAGGTCAGTGCATGCTTAATTCTTCATTAAGTTACAGCAGAAACTCCAAACTACACAGAGTTTTGGCAGCAACTAACTCAAAAGGCTTTAAAGAATGCAAATGAATGGAGACTAGATCTGTCAGCTGCTATTTAACCAAGATAAATAAATGTAACCTCTTCGTTTACAGGGACCTACACATTTTTGAATAGCGGATACTGACATCTGATTTCCTCTGTGCCCTGCTTAAACATCTGTCTCCCACCACAAGCCATAAAATGGCCTATTCAGTGGAACTTATGTTTAATCCAGTAGGACAGCTTCATGGTTTTTAATAGGACTTAAAAATGCTCAGTTTTGTCTGGGTCATGCTGTTTTATGTTTTCCATGCAAATAAAAATTCCTGCGTCTTTGTCTCCATCTTGCTTGCTTTTGTCGGGCAAAGTGACATCTCTGGTTGCATTCCTGTTTCATTTTATGTTTTAAAAATGTGATTGCCACAGAAGCCTTATTTGATTTATGATAAATGTTAATTGCCTTTCTGCAGTTTTCAGCCTGTCCAAGTAAGCGCTCCAGGGCTGCAAATGCTGTGTTCACTCGAGCGTGCTATGTTGTGAATATTATGTATTAAAGCCATTGTGGGTTAAATGAAGCAAATAATATTGAATGAAATGTTTATTCACTTCTTTAATACCAGTCTCAATGCGTGTGGGTCTATGTGTATGCACATGTGTCTATGTGGGTACACAGACATTTTTTTTAATGTCTTGCCAATGCCTTTTCTTTTTTTAAAGAAATATAATTGTGATTTTTTTCCCCTCCAGCTCTTTTGGAGACAATTCAACAATACCCAGTTGCATCCTGGGATGAATTTCCACACCCAATTCATTTAGACATAAATGACTGCTCATAATTTACTAAGTCTGCACTACTATTAATCTTCTCATTGTTCCCACCACCCATCTCCTTCCACTTATGACTGTATGACTGTAATTTTGTTGCCTGTATCCTTACGATTTATATTGATATTGTTTCCTGATTGCTTATTTGCAGTGGTGAAATCAAAAATTTGTTACTACCAGTTCTGTGAGTGTGGCTTGGTGGTGGGGGATAATGTGACTGGGTGGGCTTAACCATTTTTTTTTTTTACTTTTAAAACCATTTTTTCTACAACCTCTTTGGCGAAGAGGTTGTAAAAAATGCTTTCAAAAGGCTCTGACGATCCCAGCTGAGTTGCCTGATCAGCAGAGACTTTTTTTCTTTTAAAGGCCTCTGCCGATCAGGCAACTCAGCTTGGATCGTCAGAGGCATTTAAAAGAAAAAAGTCTTTTTTTCTTTTAAATGCCTCTGATGATCCAAGCTGAGCCATGCAATCATCAGAGGCTTTTTTTTACCTTTAAAAGCATTTTTTTCAGCCGAAGAAGTTGTAGAAAAATGTTTTTAAAAGTAAAAAAAAAAAGCCTCTGATGATTGTGTGGCTCAGCTGGGCATGGGGGGGGGGGGGCAGGGATTTTTGCTACCAGTTCTCCGAACCACCCGCCTGCATCACTACCGGATCAGGTGATCTGGTCCGAACCAGGAGCATTTCACCCCAGCTTATTTGTACCCTCTGACTATCATTAAGTGTTGTACGTTATGAGTCTTGATGAATGTATCTTTTCTTTTTATGTACACTGAGAGCTATTGATTGTTTCCTAGCATGATTTGATTGCTTATTGTACTGTATGACTGACACTGGGTGTTATGCCTTGTGATTCTCGACAAGTGTATCTTGTCTTTTTATGTACGCTGAGAGCATATGCACCAAAGACAAATTCCTTGTGTGTCCAATCACACTAAAATTCTATTCTATTCTATTCTATTCTATTCTATTCTATTCTATTCTATTCTATTCTATTCTATTCTATTCTATTCTATTCTATTCTATTCTATTCTATTCCATTCCATTCCATTCCATTCCATTCCATTCCCTGAAATTGGAGGATCTTTTAAAAAATAAAATATCAGTCTGGTTGGCGCTTCAGTAAGAAACCAGCAGAAAAATCCAAGGTTACAAGCTAGACTGGAAAATCCGGGAAGGCTTTGGAGAGAATTTATTTTACAGATGAAGGCGAATATACGTGTCCTAAGATAATGCTGCAGAATCCAATCTGGTTGGTCACTGGGATCAAAGGTTTAGTCTTCTAAGCTTTTGGATTCATGTTGGAGTCCATCCTCAGGGAACTTCTCTCTATCAAAACGTGTACTTTGGGTTATTCTGTGTGTGGTATTTATATCCTAAGAGGTCGAAAAGGGGGTGTGCATAAGCACACCAGCGTGTTTATCATCCTTGTCCTACGGTCCCCATTTATTTTTATTCATTTCCTTCGTTCATGTCCATATTCATATTTATACCTGCTATCTTGTACATGTTTGACAAACTAATAAATAAATAAAATAAATAAATGGTGTCTGGTTGTGTGTCACTTTTTAGTTGTTGATTTGGGGTGTTGATGGCTGGCTATTATGTCATTGTCTATTGTTTCATTGTGCCAACAACTTAATATTCAACCATCAACATCCCAATCAACAACTAAAGAGGCACAGACAATCAGGAACCATATAAATACCATACACAGAATAACCCAAAGTACACATTTTGGTAGACAGAAGTTTTCTGAAGATGGGTTCCACCAATGAGTCTGAAAGCTTGGGAGATTAAAAATCCTGGTGATCAACCCAGATTGGATTCTGCAGAACTTATTTTCATGTTATTGCCAGGAAAATCTGAATGGGGCCATTGAGTCGTCAAGGCTAAATCTTGACTCAAGAAGTTTTTACCTTTCTGTTACAAAATAGTTGGGGTAATTTCTCAGAACATAATGAATGTTCATAATAATGAATGTCAAAATAATGGTAGGGGAAAAACAACATGATTTCCCAATCATCTATATTTCAGTGGGCTTTGGTTTGTGATCTAGTGGCAAGCTTCATGTACACAGGAACAAAAAATTGTCTTCAGGAATTGAACACATGAAAAGTTTTAAAGAATGAGGTATAAAAGGTGGCCTTACCCTTTTTATTCTCTAAGTTCCACAAGTCTTCCTTATTTGATGACTGTCCCATTTAGTGACCATTTGCAGTTATGAAGGTGATGAAAAAGTAACTTTGCAACCAATCCTCATATTTATGATAAATCCTCATATTCACAGATCTATAAGGCAAAGGAAAGCTGAAGTAAGACCATAAGCACAATCACAGTTTCACTTAGCACTGCTAAGTTTCCACTCCAATTATTACCACTAACTTTGTTGCTTGTACCCTTGTGATTTATATTGCTATTGATTGTTTCCTAGCATGATTTGATTGCTTATTGTACTGTATGACTGACACTGGGTGTTGTGCCTTGTGATTCTCGACAAGCGAGAATCACAAGGCACAACACTGAGAGCATATGCACCAAAGACAAATTCCTTGTGTGTCCAATCACACTTGGTCAATACAGAATTCTGTTCTGTTCTGTTTTATTCTGTTCTTCTAAATGACAACTACCTGTATTGATATTGGCTTAAATGCAACTACAACTCTCTATGTGATTAAAAACAAAGAACCAAACTGCTCAAAAGTCCTCTTCCAAGCACTGTAGCAGAGAAGAAATATTTCCTGGATAATATTAGATTGCATTACCTCAAGGAAAGGACCTCAAGGAAAGGATGCCCACTCCTTTGGTTTTTGTGGGATGAGCAGATAACTTGCCAGTCTCAAAAGTGGCTATACACCAGGTAGAACTTTATGGGTGATTGTTAGTCTCTACAACAGCACTCGAAGCCAATGCAGCTTACAATGCAGTTGTGTTACATGGCACATGATGAAGTGCCCAAAGTGACACATGCACTACATTTTGAACCAGTTGTAGCTTTGAAATGCTCATATAGGACAGTCTTGTGTAATATTCCAACTGGGAGGTGACTAATCCGTGAGTGATTGTCAGCTGTGCTTCCTGGTGGATTAGGAAGTGCACAAGGTGGGGCTGGAAGAGTTTGGATTGGCAGTAAAGCTATGGTGAGGGCATAATTAAGGAATAGCACACTAACTATTTGTGTCCAGTTTCTCAAAACAGGGAAACAACTCCAACCAGTTTCCATGATGTGATTTTGAGCGTACATCCACCATGTCCAGTAAGTACAACAGGAATCTTTTTGAAGTCCTGAAGCTCATTGATAAGTCCTGAATCCCAAATTATAAGGAGCCAATGGAAGAACAGTGGAAGAAATCAGTGAAGTTGCTAAGAATGGATGTGAAGAATGATTGACCAAGAAACAGATACAAGCTATTCTGGATGTCAGAATAGACAATAAAAATTGCCAAGAAGAGAAGATAAGTCAAAGACAGAAAAAGACAAACATGTCAGGAAGGAACTTAACAAATTTAATGGAGCTGTTAGAAAAAAAAAGAAGCAATATCGCAGTGACATCTAAAAGGACATTGAAGATGGAAACAAAATTGGAAAATAAGGAAAGATTTCCAAATAACAATAAACAATCAAACAATATTGGAAGGAATATACTGACATTTCATCAATGTCATCTTCATATAATATAATTTTCTATTTTGCCATTGCTCTTTATTCCCATTTTTTTGATCTTCTCAAAACTGCTAATTATTTAGGCCAGGTGTTTGTAAAACAGATTAATAGGATGGGGAGAAGACTGCCTTTGTGTGTCCCATAACATCACTTTAATAAAAATAGAGTATGCTATTCATAACTATTCATGAATTAAAAATTAAATAAATAATATTTAATGCATGAAACTGTATGCAAACTCATAATTTCAAATGATTTCTCAGCATCCAAAGAAATTATACACGCTGGAGTCTGTCTTTTCTGAGTTACAGCAAGATCATGAATTAAAAATATAACATTGTCAGAACACTGAAATTCCCATATATATTCAGTCAGTAGAAAAATACCTGTAACAGGATAGGTTGTAGAGTTCAATGTGTAATTTGTCATTAAAACTAAATGGTAGGGTGCTGTTTGAAAAAAAGCTTCACCGTGTACCTCCAATGAAATAAAACTAAACGCAATGTACTTTTTGCACCAATCAAATAGAAACGTTCAGAATAAGGAACCTTTCACACTCTTAAGATTAAATTGCACTCACAATTGATGAAACAATAATGTAACCTTCATAGACTAAGCCTGTGATAAATCTGATAATCTCATGTACTGTTCATCTGATGAAAAATGAGAGCTATATAATTTAGAATACAGTTGAAATATTGTTTAACAGAACTGTACTATATATACATATTCCCATGTGTGTCACAAATAGATGGCACAGAATTAAAGTACCTAATTTGTATGAATGCCAGTGGCTTATGAAACTTCTCTTCTATTTCATAAATTGTCTAGTGTTGTTACCAATTACATGGACCTTGCCCACTCATGCTTTGTGAAAAAAAGCTGCTGATCTTTAGAAAGAAAATAAAAAAGCTGAAAAAGGCATTTCAGTAGCTCTCTTTCGCTAATACTTGACTATGCTCACTTAGAAAACCCAACCTTAAAAATTCCATATAATAAATTACAAAGATATAGAATAGGTGGTGCCAGGCTTAATACCCTGTTTCCCCCTGATAATAAGCCCAATCGGGCTTTTGAGCGCATGGCAATAAGGCTTATTTCAGGGTTCAAAAAAATATAAGACAGGGTCTTATTTTCAGGGAAACACGGTAGTAGTAATTGCTAGAAGGATGCATTATGCACTGGCCACACCCTCCTTTGGTTTAGTGAAGGGGAAAAAAGTTGTGATACATCACATGATGACGACATGACACCATGAGTTTGACACCCCTGTAATAGATGATTACTTAAATATCAACCTGCACAGTGGTGGGTTCCTCCCGGTTCTGCCGAGCCAGTAGTGGTGACGATATGACATCACCGAACCGGTTCTGCTCCCCTGCCTCCCCCCCCACATTATTCTTATCTTTTATTTGGCCCTACCCCCAATCTATTGCTGCCTCCTGAGTCCCAGCTGATGGCTAGAGGGGAAAAAAACTGCTTAAACTCTTGCCAGGGCTTCAAAGGGCCACCCTACAGCTGATCATGTTAAAAGAAAACAAATGAGTAGACGGCTGCCTGCAAAAATAAATGGGTAGACCGGTGCCTGCAAAAATACATGAGTAGATCAGTGCCTGCAAAAGCAAATGAGTAGACCGGTACAGCTCTGCAAGCAGTTAAAAGTCTGGTAGACCAGTACCTCTGCTAAATCCTAAAGAATTGTCACATGACCATCAAGCCATGCCCACAAAATAAGCCACACCCACAGAACTGGTAGTAAAAAGTTTAGAACCCACCCCTGAACCTGCAGTGTGCTGCAGCTACCAAAAAAAACCAACACAGTCCTAGACTGCATTAAGAGAGGGATAGAATCAAGATCACGTGAAGTGTTATAATGTCTTGGTAAGACCACACTTGGAATATTGCACCCGGTTTTGGTTGCCATGATATAAAAAGATGTTGAGACTCTGGAAAGAATGCAGAGAAGAGCAACAAAGATGATTAGGGAACTGGAGGCTAAAACATAATAACAATTGCAGGAAATTGGTATGTCTAGTTTAATGCAAAGAAGGACTAGGGGAGACATGATAGCAGTGTTCCAATATCTCAGGGGTTGCCACAAAGAAGAGGGAATCAAGCTATTTTCCAAAACATCTGAGGGTAGAACAAGAAGCAATGGGTGGAAATTAATCAAGGAGAAAAGAACCAACCTAGAACTAAGGAGAAATTTCTTGACAGAACAATTAATCAGTGGAATGACTTGAAGTTATGGGGGGGGGGATTGTGTGTGTGTGTGTGTGTGTGTGTGTGTGTGTGTGTGTGTATATATATATATATATATATATAAAGTTTTTTATTATTTTTTTAAACATAAACATAAAACACATCTTTTCAAAACAAATTAATACAAAATAAATACAAATTAATACAAATCATTAACAAATCTTAATTTTCAATTAACACAACTTAATATTTTACTCAGTTATTTCCCTCAAATCTGTCTATTTAACTATGCCATTACCCCACAAAACCCGTTACTTAAATCTTAAATCCTAACTATCATTCCCTTTTTCTCTTTCATTTGCTTAGATGGATATATTTTTAAAGTATAAATCATACAATTATTATAAACATTCATAAAATATTAAATTCCAACATAATCATTTTTACTATTGAACTCAATATTTATAATCTTTATTTCTGTTATTAAACTTAACTTATTCATTTCATTTTAACTATTAATCTCAACATACTCCTCCTTATTTTGGCTAGCCCACCTCATTTTATTTTTGCTATAAAACCCAGCATCTTTATCTTTGTTGTTAAACTAATCATTTTTATTTCTTAGCTGTTTAACACAGCATCACCATTTTGGTTTTGGCTGTTAAACACAGCATACTCATTTTGTTTCTTAGCTGTTACACAACATATCCATTTTTATTTTGGCTGTTACACAGCATTACCATTTTTGTTTGGCTATTAAATACAGCATAGTCATTTTTGTTTTCTGGCTGTTACACAGCACATCTATTTTTATTTTTTGGCTGTTGAACACAGCATAATCATAGTTGGTTTAACTATTGATCCCTTCTTAATCTTTTCTTTGCTGTTTCCATCTATCTATGCATTACTTATTTTCAGATAATCGTATTTATCCTTATCCTTTTCCATGATAATTTAATATTGAGACATGGTTCCTGCTTAAGTCATACCTTTAAATATATTTATAAATTCCTTTTAACATTTTTAATTAAACATATTTATCCTTATTCTTTTTCATAACAATTTAACTTTGAAACATGGTTCTTGCTTCCAACATACCTTTAAATATATTTGTAAATTCCTTTTACAAGGAATTTACATTTAACATACTTAATTTCTATAAAAACCTCCTTTTTATTACTACAATCCACATTTATATTATTTTATTTTAAATCACATTGTTTAGATATTTTTTTTCTTTTTCCAGTCGTGTTTATCTTACTTTTTCATTTCCTTGTTTGCAAACATATATTCCTTCCATTTTTGAAGTTTTCAGTTTTGTCCTCCTTAAATCATATTAAATCTTTTTCTTATTTTTATTCCAGATATAATGCATCAAATCTCCCTCTCTTGAGCCTGCACTTAATCCTTCTTTTACTCCTGCACCAATTTTTTAGTTATTGTTGTTTCAACTATAGGAGTTCCATTATAGTTTCCTTTTCTTTTTACCAAAATCCAGCTGCCTGCAGGCAGGGAAAGAACTCCTCAAAATCCCATGGCTTTTATCTGTAGAGCTCAGAGTTTTCCATTACAAAATTCCTTTTTAAACCAGATGATGTCTCTCTACAATCCACATTTTCCCTTAGTTATGCAAGTATCCACTTTGTGCAATTCTTCTTTTAATTTTAAAAGTATCCAATCTTCTTTTTTTTAGAATCCAATTAGAATTTTAAAGAATCCAGTCTTTTTACTATATATCAATTAATTCCCTTAGTTCTGTTCAAAGATTAATTGTTTCTCGGGTCTTTGTCTCTTTAAAGTTGCAGTTTAAAACTTTCCAAAGCCCCTTTGTTGCACAGCCGCTATTTTAGGCTAGGGGTCTTCTAAATAATATTGCTCCAGATGTTGTTGCAAGCCTGGGTTTGTTTTCACTCGCCCGGCTTCAGAAAGCTCTGTTTCACTCCGCTTTCCTCCAGCACTTTTCTTAGCCCGGTTATCACAGCTTCGTGGCAGCCACCATGGCTGCCTCCCCCCGCCGCTGACTCACAGAAGGTTCCCTCTGACCTCCGAGGAACTTGCCTGTTCCTCTTGGTCGTCTGAGGTACCCCTCCTTTTCCCCCATCCCTGCAGGACGGTTCCGGTCTGAAGACACATTGGCGGCGGTTCGGCAGGGTTTTCGCGGGACTCATCAGAGCCCGCTATTTCCCTGATTGTCTTGCCGCGACACCAAACCGGAAGCCCAACACCGGAGATTTTTAATATGAGATTGGACAATCATTTGCCTGAAATGGTGTAGAGTTTCCTGCTTGAACAGGGGGTTGGACTAGAAGCCCTCCAAGGTCTCTTCCAATTCTATTTTTTTTATTAGATTGTGTTACTCTATTATAAAGAAAATGGCCTTCAGTTCAAGTGAAGAACACATATGTTTTTTTAAAGATGTTCAATTCCTCTCTCTCCACATGTATACACACACACACACACACACACACACACACACAAGTGGGAAGCTCTCAGAAAAGACTAATAAAATTAAAAATAAAATCTGTATATCATGATTAGTAATAACAAGGTACATTGCACCACATCCATCAATACTCTCTTCATATATCATTAATCATATTATGGTTAATTATTATTGTGTTTATTATTGCTGGGAAGAAAGGGTTCTAGTGAAAGAGGTGGCTCTTAAGTCAAATTTTAGAAAAACTGTGGAAGAGAGGGAGTGAACAGATTATCAATTATGCAATTATCTTTAACCAAAGCAATATTAGAAAGAATTTTTTAATGAAGAAGAAGAAGAAGAAGAAGAAGAAGAAGAAGAAGAAGAAGAAGAAGAAGAAGAAGAAGAAGAAGAAGAAGAAGAAGAAGAAGAAGAAGAAGAAGAAGAAGAAGAAGAAGAAGAAGAAGAAAAATTAGAAGCCTAAACACAAGTAGCAGAAAAATAGGGGGGTGGGGGGAAGGAATCCATTTCTAAAGAAGTATGAGGATTCTAAAAGGGTGAAGTGGTAGTTTCCACTTGATTATGGAATAATATCTCAGTGCCAGGTGATAATTTGGAAACAAAGGCTGAAAACATAATGAAATACTGAAGAATTTTCTTTCAAGCATTTTTTTCCCCACTGTATTAAGCATCTTCCTTTGTTGTTCAACTGCAGTGACAAATCCTTTTGATATGACCATATCCTTAAAGCATATAGTAATTTAATTCCATGTTTAAAGATCTGAAGCTCTAACTCAGAAGTCTCCAAACTTGGCAGCTTTAAGACTTGTGGACTTCAACTCCCAGAATTCTCCAGCCAGCTGGAGAATTCTGGGAGTTGAAGTCCACAAGTCTTAAAGCTGCCAAGTTTGAAGATCTCTGCTCTAACTCATCCTTTTGTAATCAGTTCACTAATCAGTGTGTGATGGAGTTTCTTATCAATTGCTTCGCTGAAGTAAAGACTTATTATATCTCCAACATTCCCAGATTCTATTAAGAATCTGATTTTTTTTAAAAAAAACAATAAGATAATTTTAGTCTGGAAGTTATGACCTTAATAAACACCTACTGTCTTTTGATAATTATGACATTGTTTATATGTTCTTACAAATTAAATGATTGAAAATATTCCAGGATGTCCTTATCAGACTGACCAGATTTTGGATATCCTTTCACCAAAACAGGCCATCAATCAATTCTGGAAGGCAAAAAAGGATATCTCCCTCTGCTAATTGTCCACTAATTGTCATAATAACTTCGTGATGTGTTTTCCTGCTCTACTTCTAAAGTATATTTTTCTGTCTTATGTTGCCTTAGCTTTCTAGTCCATTTCAAATATCATGATTTAATTTATTGCTGGCAGTTGCCTTGCAGTTCATTGTTACTTCTCCAAGAGGTGGGGATGCCATTTAAACTGAGTGCTTATTATAGAATCTATTTAAAATTGTATTTTCCAGGTATTGTATATAGTACAATGGTTGTCATACTTATTTTGTAATTAAAAAATAGCTGGTTTGTAACTTACAGTAACAGAACCATTTTTCCTTTGCTTTTAACTATCCTTAAAACAATTCCAGCAATGGGATAATTTATCATTTTTCCAGTTACCTGAGATGGAAAGGTTTCATTCCCAGCTTCCAAATAATCCATACGCTATCTGTAATATTTGGGAGCAAAGGGTGAAATCATTTTACCTGGAGTGACCAAAAAAATAATGAAAAATACTGGACTTATTTTTAAAAAAACAGAAAAGAGAGCCACAGGAAAAGAAGAAATGTACTTCTTCTTCAGTAAAGAATTTATTTAATTCTTTACTGATTAGTATCAGGTCAAACAGTTGTTTCACATGTCTCCTAGTCTCTAAAGGGGAAAGCCATCAACAAAGCAAATAAGGAAAGACATGTCATTTTCTTTTAAACAAAGCCATTTCTTTCTAGGTTGTGGTAAGTCATTGTTCCACTGATTGCATGCCATCAAATCATTATTGACTCTGATTGCATGCCATCAGATTATTATTGACTCATAGCAACCACATAGAGTTTCCTGACAATCAGTCTCTAAACTTCCAATGCTGCACTCGTTGCCACTGTAACTTTGCTTATCCACATTGCTGCTAGTCATCATCTTCTTCTCTTTCCTTCCAGGTAGCTGCTATATTGTTAGCTTCGTGGAATAATATAATGCAGGCTTTCTTGGACACCACTCAACCAAACAGAAACTAGATTCTCTCTGATAATCAAAAGTATCACCAAGGTAATAAATTCTGCTTCTAGTATTTGCTGGTCAAATTGCAAATCAATGGTAATCAGTCTCTCTCTCTCTCTCTCTCTCTCTCTCTCTCTCTCTCTCTCTCTCTCTCTCTCTTTTTTTTTTTCAGGGTCTACTGGAGAAGTCAAAGCACAGTCCATTGGTAATCAGTGTAGATGGATGGATGGATGGATGGATGGATGGATGGAGATAGAAAGATACAGATTAGACAGACAGTCAGACAGATGATAGATAGATAGATAGATAGATAGATAGATAGATAGATAGATAGATAGATAGATAGATAGATAGACAGACAGACAGACAGACAGACAGACAGACAGACAGACAGACAGACAAATTGGTACATAGATTTTGTGGGTCTACTGAGAACCTATCCTGACTGGAAATCAAAAGTCACTATAAGTGAAATGGGCAGCATAGAAATGTAATGCATACATATACACATACATCGTACATGCATACATGCATACATAATACATACAGTCTGAATCCTTGTCATATGGCCTTATCTTGACACTGGAGACACCTTTGAAATTGGTCAGCCTACATTAAGTTTTCCCCTTTCATACTGAAAAGAGCCTTGGTGGTGCAGCAGACTAAGTGCTATTATATAGTGCGAGTTCAAATCTCATCAGGCTCAAGGTTGACTCAGCCTTCCATCCTTCCGAGGTAGGTAAATTGAGGACTCGGATTGTGGGGGCAATAAACTGACTTTGTAGCAACACTGCTTATGGGGGGCCAAAAGCCCTAATAAGCAGGTATATACAAAAGAATGAAGGCTGTTGCTATAAGTGCATTGCAAGCCGCCCTGAGTCTCCAGAGGAGGGCGACATATAAATTGAACTAATAAATAAATAAATAATAAATAAAAGTTTTAGTCTATAATTCCAATGTCACAGCTTGCATTTCTTCATTTCTGTGCCAACTTGGTGACTGCTATTTTCAGAGGCAGTGGAAATGTCAAGTAACAAACCAGATAAATGTGCCTAATTCAGATGGAAAAAAACAGCAACACAATTGTTCCACAAATTTTTTGTTTTCTTCATAAGCATGAAGTGACTGGGCAGTTTTCTGAGGCTCTGTCCTGAAGTAGCAATTACTCTGTCTTTCTCAAAAAAGAAAAGAAAAGAAAGCAAAAGAAAGAAAGAAAGAGAAAAGGAGAAAAAGGAAAAAGAAAAAGAGAAAAAGAAAAAAATAATCTAATTTTTTTTAAAAATGACTGCCTTATTGCTATGAATCAGCAGAGGGGAAAAAAAGAAAAGATCTCTCCATTTTATTTGACCAAATTCACTGAGTACCCTTTTCCTCCTTAAGTAGCAGATTTGATACATAACTCATAATGTACTTTTTGCCTCGCCTCTCTTAGTAGACATTTTGCCTGAAGAAACTGATTCCAAGTAAATCCATCATAAGGAAGTATCAGCCGTAGTGACACTTCATCTATTCTCTGCATGATGAAGTACTGGCAACTGTGAGTAGAGCACCTTACTCACTGGGTCATTACCGATTTCCTACCACCTAAAGGCAAGCTCTGAATCATGGCTTAAGTGTGTACTAAACCATTCAATAGCAATTCTGCTATTGAAAGTTGAAATAACAGGGAATAATCAGTAAAGATGGGCAATTCTGTCCACTTATGCTTTGTGAACTTTCCATCTCATCAGATATTTGGTACAATGGCTTTTGACTAACTCCATACAGTGAGACTATTATTATTATTTGCCTCTTTTCTGAAGGGCACATTTTTTTTACACAGACTTTTTTTAGTCTGAGCAACTGCAAGTAATGTCCCTCCTAATTAGAATATACACTTCTCTGTGTATTTTCTTTCTCTCTCTCCAAATGTATGCAGTTTCACACATTTTTGAATTTCACACAAGACTCCTAAATTCTGAACCGTGTAGATTTTGGTGTGGAAGTATATTCCTTGTATTTGTTTGCATTTGGAAAGTACAGACCTTACCAGTTTCCACCTAAAATTTCAAACAGAATAATTCACTTATCCATTTTTTCCATTAAACATATAAAGACCACACACAGAGCATACACAAAGCAGATGCTCAATGCTCAGTCTTAAGATGTGATTTACAGGAAAACAACATGCAAAACTTATTTTGCATGTTATTTACGTTATATGCTCGAGAAGACTCCTGTGAATCCCTTGGACTGCAAGGCGATCAAACCGGTCAGTCCTAGAGGAGATCAACTCTGACTGCTCTTTAGAAGGCCAGATCCTGAAGATGAAACTCAAATATTTTGGCCACCTAATGAGAAGGAAGAGCTCACTGGAGAAGAGCCTAATGCTGGGAAAGATTGAGGGCAAAAGAAAAATGGGATGGCAGAAAATGAGATGGCTGGATGGAATCACTGAAGCAGTCTGTGTGAGATTAAATGGTCTCTGGGGGATGGTAGAGGACAGGAAGGCCTGGAGGAAAGTTGTCGATTGGGTCGTGACTGGTTGGACACAACTTCACAACTAACAACAACAACAACATGCAAAAATGAGCATGCCCTGCTATTTCATACATTACTTCATGATCACGACTGGGAAAATACTGTTCTTCCTTTCATGAATGTGGACTGAATACCTTTCATGCTTATTCTGTACTTAGCCAGTTTAAAGTTATTGCTATATTCATGGGATACCACTTGATGTCAATATCAGGTTCCCACATCAGCTTCCAGCATGACAATAATCAGTTACAGGGAGTCCTAAACTTACAAACATTTGTTTAGTGACTGTTTGAAGTCACAGAGCACTAAAATAAGGGACTTATGACCATTTTTCATATATACGACCATTGCAGCATCCCAACAGTCATGTGAACAAAATCCAGAAGCTTGGCAATTGACTCATACTTATGATGGTTGCAGTGTCCCGGGGTCAATGTGATAAACTTTTGCAACCTTCTGACAAGCAGAGTCAATAGGGAAGCCGGATTCACTTTACAACTCTGTTACTAAATAAACAACTGCATTGATTCACTTTATAACTGTGACAAGAAAGGTCATCAAATGGGGCAAAACTCACTTAAAAATTGTCTTGCTTAGCAACAAACATTTTGGGCACAATTGTGCTCATAAGTAGAAGACTATATCATAAACTGAGGTAGACACATGAATCTTGGTATTTTATGAGGAAGTTATGTCCGCCTTGAGTTATAGTCTGATCTTCTATTGTTGTAAATTACCATTAGTGCAGATTCCAGGCCCTTCACGGCTGCCTCTTTTGTTGAAAACTAATCATTCAGCAGAATTCTGAGTGGCTACATAATTATTCATAATCTGGAAAGTGCAATGTAGATACTTTCTTTTTTTGGAGAAAATGACCTTATATTGAAATAGACCACTAATTTGCTTAGTACTATTCACCTTGACTGAGCTGATAATCCTCATGTTTTCAAGATGGAATGGGGTTACTACTGCTGTTGTTGCTGTTATTATATTCCTATATTGCTCTTCTTCCCAGAATGGGTGGCACAGTGGCTCAGTGATTACGATGTTGGGTTTCTTGGCTGGAAAGACATTGTAAGCCGCCCTGAGACTCCAGAGAAGGACGGCATATAAATCAATTTTTTTAAAAAAGAAAAGCCAGCAGCCTGGGTTCGAGACCTGAGCGCCACACAACCGTGTGAGTTCCTGTCCTCACCCCAGCCCCTGCCCACCTAGCAATTCGAAAGCAGCTAATGAAAGTAGATTAATAGGTACCATTTCAGTGGGAAGGTAATAGTGCTCCGCAATGCCATATTGGCCACATAACCCTGGAAAAGTCTTTCAATAGTGCTGGCTCAGTGGCCTTGAAACAGAGATGAGCACTGTTCCCTACAGTTGGCAATGACCAGTGGAGTAAAATCCACAGGGACTCCTTTACCTTTGACCTCCTTCCCATAATAATGAATTATACAAGTTTTAAAAAGTCATTGCAACAAAACTAATAATTCTTAAAAGAAAATATTTCAAAATTAAAACAACACTGATTCATGTAATAAGAGAGGAGCCAATGATGAGGCAATCTTAAAGTCTGGTCTTGCAGTCATTGTTATCTCACACATTTATGGGTAAAGGCAGATCTTTACTTAATTTATGAAAGGAGAGAGAGCAGGGGTGAAATGCTACCGGTTCAGACTGGTTCACCTGGATCGGTAGTAAAAAAAAGCTACTGGTTCAGATGAACCAGTAGTAAAAAAAAATGCTATCAGCTTGGACGAACCGGTATTTCCAATGATCAGCTGTGCTGCATGATTTATATCCTGCCTTCTAGCTAATCCAAATCACTCAACACAGCTGTTCGCCCCCTCGCTGTTCTACTTACCTTAGAAAAGGCTTCTTAAGCCTCCTTTTTCAGCACTGCATTGTAGCACCTGTGGTGTGCATGCGTGTGAAGCTTACGTTTGGCGCACCATGCATGCGCGTACACAGCAAACCAGTAGCAGACTTCGGAGCATTTCTGAGAGAGAGTATGGGTCAGCCAAACATTTATAGGGAGAGAATAATTTGGGATGCTGACACCGAGAAGGCTGAACTCACTGGTGATCCCACGATTGAGGGCCTCCAGTTCATCTAATTATAGAGCTTACATGATATCGGAAAGGCAAATTTTTCAATGCCTGGATCTTAAATTAGAGTTGTCAAAGGTTGAAATTAGGACCTCTTGTTCTACATTCAGGGCATTTGGATCCCCCCCCCCCCACTTTCCCTGTTTGCCAATAGCACAAACAGATCTTCACACAGATTTGCTCACTTCTCACCACTCTAAAGTGGCACCTTGGTCTCTATCTGCAGAAAAACAATCAATGGACCATTCTGTGCCTCTGAGAAGAAATCAGATTATTTGCTTCATCATATGATAATGGTAAGCGTGCAACCATGCTGAACATGCCCTATTTGTGTGAGGTTTAGCTTGGAAGTGACAATTGCTTAGTTTATTCACATTAAGTTTATTATGGACTGAAATAATATTGCTTGTCCCTTTCTTTTAAAAAAGAAAAGAAAAGTACCCTCATGCTGTTTTGAGTATGTTTGTAGCAAATGCTTTCATTAAACCAAACTCCATGCTCTTGAATAAAAAAAAAACAACTTGGTCAGCAGTTGTTATTAAGAAGAGAGCTTGTACACTGAGGGAGGGATTGGAGAAGACAAAGGCCTGATTGGACTTTATTGAGGATGCTTTCAGAACATCACAACCCTTGTAATTGGCACTAAATGATGCAGTAGAAGAGTGTGTTGTATTAACATGGTTGTGCTTTGCTGCTCTGCTTGTCCTGAAGAGAAGATCATTGTTTGTTTTAAATCAGATGAACTCATGGCTTAGCTGGCAATTGGAACTAAGCTACCAATTTATCTTCCACCAAAACATATGGGTATTTAAACCTTTTTTCTGCTGCCAGGTACTGTTTAGATCTTGAATCTTGAATCTTTCTTGTGTCCTCTTCTGTTTTGGCATTATTTTCCCTTCCTCCTCATGAAAGCAACATGTGAATGTATGGATGAGATACGTTTGGCTGAACCTACCCAAAAAAGCATTTTCTGCTGAGGCTTTCTACCTATAGGTCAGAGTTAAGATTTATTCATTTGATCTAATGCAGGAGTGTCAAACTCAAGGCCTGGGGGCTGGATCTGGCTCACGGGGTACTTAGATCTGGCCTGGGGGACTGCCCTGGAAACAGCATAGGATTGGCCCATGGTGCCTCTGTCAGTGAAAACGGAACCATCGCAGCCAAAAATGGAGCTTGCGAGGGCAGCGGGTGGCACTCCCGACTCCGATTTTGCTGGCAGAGGCAGGAGACTGTCACGGCTGAAAAGGAGCTAGGGAGCCCATTTTTGCTAGCAGAGAGCTTGGGTCGCCACAGGTGCCCCCAGCATGAGTGACCACACCCACCCTGGCCATGCGTAGCCCAGCCCTCCAAGGTCAAATCCTGATGCGGCCCTCAATGAAATTGAGTTTGACATCCCTAATCTAATGCATTGCGAAACCAGCCTTCTCATCTTCTTTGCAAAGCAACATAGCAGCCTGATCATGTTAGCTTTAGTTTTCTAGGTGGGTAAAATTCTAGCATTGAGCTAGAATAGTGGCTGATTCTTTAGCAGCTACTGTAGTTTAGGCAGAATGCATCTGACAAATAGGTTCCAACTTAGCAATGCAGGATAATTTCTTAACACATATTGGATGCTTGACCCTCCACTGATTTTTTTTTACCCTTAAATCTCATAAAGACCCGAAATAACACTTAATATCAAGAGCTAGCATCAGGCTCAATTTCTGTACTTTCAATTAAATATACAGCAAATATATCCCATTTTCGTTACTACCACCATGATTGGCAAGATAATCAACCGGGCAGCTTTTATCAAGTTAGCTTAGGAAGTATATTTTTCAAAGTCTTATTTGGGTGGTAATGAAAAAAAAAGTCACTTTCTTCTGAGACATAAAACAGGTTATTCAGTATTTAGTATTATGAGGATCCAGATTGTTGGAGGCAATATGCTGACTCTGTAAACCACTTAGAGAGGGCTGTAAAGTACTAAGAAGCAGTATATACCATGTTTCCATGAAAATAAGACCGGGTCTTATATTAATTTTTGCTCCAAAAGATGCATTAGGACTTATTTTTTGGTTAGGTCTTATTTTGGGGGAAATACAGTACTAAATGCGCCCATCTGGCTGACAATCTTAACTGGGGCTTATTTGGGGGGTTATGACTTATATTACGAGCATCCTGAAAAATCATGCAATTTTCCAGTTGGGTCTTATTTTCGGGGAAACAGGGTAAGTCTAATTGCTATTGCTATTATTGCTACTGAAAGATGGAGGTTTCCATCTTTCAAGATCTTCACATCTTCAGCACGATGTGAAGATCTTGGGTGTGTCCATGCAACACAGTGATTTATTCTACTGAGGTCTGGATTCTGCCAAGACTTCTCCAAATATAATGGGACAGGTTCTGGAACAGGTTGCAACCTTCTGGATACAAAGCTCATGGTCTTATCTTGAATTGGAATCCTTTTGAAAATGTCCATGGATTCTGATGTTGTAGTTTTACTCCGGTTCTCTCAGAATTCTGATCAAGGGCTCTTTAGTTTTACAGCAGTATGCCTAGTATCAAACTCCAAATAACAAGAGACTCAGATTTAATATAATTTAGTTAAAATTAGATTACTGAATCTAATATAATATGAATATAGTTCAGCCATGGGTTTCAAAACCCGGTGCTACCAGTTCACTCATGGGCACTCATGCACTCACGTGAGCGTGTGACGCTTCTGTGCATGTGCAGAAACATCTGGGTGGAGCCTCCCACCGGCGCTGCTACCGGTTTGCCAGATCCTGGGACAACCGGTAGCAACCCACCACTGATATAGTTCTATAGCACTATCCAGTTCCTATTATGTCTAATAATTTGGTTCCTCATTCAAAACTATAATTCAGCAGCAAATTTTGAAGGGACTTTGAAGATCACTATATAATTTCAGGAGTGGTTTTTTTTATTATTATTATTATTTTCAAAATTCCCCTAGATTATAGTTTAACCATCATTCTAAACTTCTAACTAAAGCATCCTCCTTTCCTTGATCGTTATTTTTTCATTCTGATTAAGGACATTTTAAAAAAATGTCTTTAAGTAATTTGGCCCATGTCTGAGGTCTTTTTCTCTATCTGAAATAGGGAAATATTTATATTTATCATATACATAACTTTTTAAATTTAAGCAATACATATCATCAACTGGATTAACTCCAACTCAAGTTGGAAGATGTGGAGCTAAATTTATATAAAAAAATTTTTTAAATTAATTTTACAACAACACAATATACAAAACACAAACACACAATACGTGTTTCTTTTTACGTATCGGTTTCATTCCTCTTACTTTTTATTTTCTACATTTCCCATTTTTTTCATCCTTTATTATCTTTATCTTTATCGTCCCTTTGTTTCCAGTTTTATTCATTTACAGTATTTTACACATTTGTCACATCATTTATTCACTTTTACTTTCCCTAATCTCAAGCCAATCGTACCACTTAATCCATATTTGGTAATATTCTGTGTCTTCCTTTTTTTTTTATTTCTTTCATCAATTTATCAATCTCCTCACAGGCCAGGATTTTCTTAATTGTTTCTTCCTCTGTTGGTACCTTTTCGACATGGAGCAAAGTTTATGTTACTTGAAAACACCCCATAAGAAAAGTTGAGTAGATATTGGATGCATTCTAGTATCCATTCCTTATATATTATTATAAAGCATTATCTTCCTCCTCCCCTTCCACAGACTGATATAAAACAATGCAGAGAATATAGTAACAATTGGAGCAAGGCCAGTTCAAAAATCTCATTTTCACAGTAGATTTTCACTACCAAATGACATGCATTTGTGCTCAGGGAAAGCACTGCGATTGCTCCCTAGAAATATATAGCTGCTTCTTTTTTAATATATGCCTCAGGTGGAATCATTTACATACAGTTAGAGGGTTTAATGAATAGAAAAGTCCTTATAGTTATGAGATTTTGATAGTTTTTGTGTTTTCTTTCCCCCAAGTACAATTTGTGGAGAAAATGATGTAAATGGACCATAACAATAGTACATTAATAGACAGAGCCCTAGGTATCCATTTTTATACAATGCATAGCATTTGAATTGGGTTTACAAAAGGACCCTTGTGTTTGTATGCAATGGGTATAGGAAGACATTAGAATCTGCAAAAATAAATGATATTGATTGAAGTAAATTTGTAACATTTTCTGCATTCATAGACCCTAAGATTTGGCTTAATAAGTAGACGGCACATGAATTTCTGATAGGTACATCTACACCTACAGAGCACACCACTAGAATATAAACTGAGAGCAAACCCCACTCCCTATTAATGCTGATGATGTTACCTAGTTTGGTAATGAAACGTCTGCAAGAAAACTACCAAGCTCAAGGAACACCAAGGACCCTACAGGCATGCCTGTGTCATAAGAAAGGAACCATCTACTGTCCCCTATATATTGACATGTCCAACATGTCCAGTTCTTCTTCCTACTTTACAAGCTACAGAGGTTTCTCTGTAGTTGTTATTTGGAGACATGATGTCCCAGTCAAAGGAAGCATTGAGTAATCAAGACCAACAGTCTTTGATAGATTGGTTCCTACATGAATTTATTTAATCCCCTTTAAAAGCCATTCAGGTTCCTCCTCCTCCTCTTTCTTCTTCTTCTTCTTCTTCTTCTTCTTCTTCTTCTTCTTCTTCTTCTTCTTCTTCTTCTTCTTCTTCTTCTTCTTCTTCTTCTTCTTCTTCTTCTTCTTCTTCTTCTTCTTCTTCTTTCCTCCCTCCCTCCCTCCCTCCCTTCCTTCCTTCCTTCTTCCAAGCAATTTCACTTAGGAGAATGGATATCTATCACTGCTTTAATTCTCTGTTCAAGAGATTCTAATGGATTTCCATTAAAATCCATATTTTTGTACCCTCTTGCTCCAAGGTTTTAGATACACTTCCCTAGTAGAAAGAGATGAAAATTAGCAGGACCAGAGACTGTGTGACCTAATTTTAATTTTGGAGGTTGTGCTGGTTCCTTCCCTCTCCAACTGTAAACTTGTTTGACTCATTGTGTTAGGGAGGCTGAGTATTTTAGATGAAGGTATTATTAACATTGTGAGCCTCCTGGGATCAATTCACCTTCAGCATTAAGCAACAGCAGGAAAAGAGGAGCATTTCCATTTGAAACTGTGGATTTTTCTCTTAAATGTCAAATCTTGTTTCAAAGAATAATTACTGGGTGTATAAAATGTGGGACACCATATACAGCATAAAAACAACATTAATAATAATTACAGTTAAAGTTAATAATAATAATAATAAATGTTATTACAAAAAGGAACTTGAAACTGTTGAATTATCTTACTGAATAACCACTAGTTCTATTTCCAGTACTATTGTGTGAATCAATGGATGAAACCATAACAATTTTTTTTCTAATTATATTAATTCAGTTGATTGGATGACCATACTATCTCTAAGACTATAACCAAAGAAAAGCCAAAGAGACATACCAATTGACATCTAGTTTAGTGGAGCCAATTATAACCTATGATATTTCTATACTGCTCATTGACAGCAATAAATTGAAACTGAAAGCTACGATGTTAGTTAAGTAATATTATCAGCAGCTTATTGTAATGGTGCAAAAGACACAAATAATAAATTTACATGATTTTGCATTATGATGTAATTCATGTCATTTGTGAAATCCAGCTGGTTCTGACAGGTTCTGGAGAACTGGTAGCAGAAATTTTGAGCAGTTCAGAGAACCAATGTCACCTCTGGCTGGCCCCAGAGTGGAGTGGGAATTGAGATTTTGCAATATCCTTCCCCCAGAAGTGGGAAGGGAATGGAGATTTTGCAGTATCCTTCCCCCGGAGTCAGGTGGGAATGGAGATTTTGCAGTATCCTTCCCCTGCCATGCCCACCAAACCACACCCACCAAGCCACACCCACAAAACCAGTAGTAAAAAAATTTGGATTTCACCACTGATTTGGCAGTCAGGACCAGTGGTTAGGTGATCAAGTTTGTTGTGGCCCGCCAGCGGCCTGCGCCGATTGTGGCTGATCCCGATGATGAGGAGGCTGGTGTGGCATTGCACCAGCAGCCTGTGCAGCTGGCGCTCGAGTCGGACAGCGAGGAGGCTGAAGAGGATGTGGTGCCAGAGGCAGAGACTTAGCCAGGGCCTTCAGAACCTCCAGAGGCTCCTTCAAGTGAAGAGAGTGAAGTGGAGGAGCCTCTTCTTAATGCTCGAGCACGCAAGGCTGCCAAAAGGCAGGAGTGATTACTCAGAGGAGGTCTCCTCAAGAGTAAGGCTTGGAGCTAATTGCCCTCTCTCTTAGCCTATTTAAATTCACACACAGCTGGCAAATGTTGGAAACAACGCTTACTACGCAGTGTGAGTTTTTTGTTACAACTTGGTTTCTGGGCTGATTGCCAACCCTTGTCAGACTTTGTTTAATTGTAATTGTAATTGTTTAATTGTAATTGATAGCAGGCTGATAAGTGTAATTGATAGCAGGCTGATAAGGACATTTGTGGTTAAAGCCTGCATTTTGAAAGGGGTCTGTTTGTATTAAATGAAGTTTTTGGGAGCTGTGTGTGTGCTACACTTCTTGGGACCCATAGCTGGTGCAGAACAGAGTTACAGATTGAGTAATGGGACAGCCGTGACATATTCCAGAGAGTAGATAGGCACAGGAATATAATGTGGATATATAATGATCAATGGGTTTAATAATTCCCTTCTTCTCTCATATTGCAATTCAACAATAGTTTTGGAAGTACTGGGGATGACAAGAGTACAAACAGCCTAAATGAGACTCTAGAGCAGAGGTCCCCAACCTTTCTGGCTCTGCTGACAGGCAGTGGCAGTGGGGGTGGGTGGGGGAGAAG
Organism: Masticophis lateralis; assembly: GCA_030761175.1. Classification (NCBI taxonomy): domain Eukaryota; kingdom Metazoa; phylum Chordata; class Lepidosauria; order Squamata; family Colubridae; genus Masticophis; species Masticophis lateralis. The sequence goes on from JAUDYJ010000002.1 coordinate 199,838,552, forward strand.
GGATGTTTCCACACAAACAGCAGGCGCAAGTGTTCATGCACATGCCAATCTCTTGCACAAATAGAACTTCATGTGCTTGCCCACTCGACCGCCACTTGTGCAGCCTGGTTCCCAATTAGCCAAGGCCTAGTATTGGGTCATGGCCCAAGGATTGGTGACTCCTACTTTATAGAACCAGATTAGGTGTTCCTTTGCTCGAAGACTAGACTGTATGCCTTCCTGTTCACTTTATTTTTCCATCTGAATATAATGTAATGTATCTATTCTGCCTAAGGAATGGGTAAAAATCATCCTGGCTTGACTACCACGTGTTTATGTGCTTTTGAGAGAAAGATACAGAAGGGTTGGGGGGGAAAAAGCATGGTTCAAAAGATATAAAATCATCACTCACGTCTGGAAACATCTCTGCTCCGATGTATGTATTAGGGGTGGGTTCTACTTACCTTTACTACCAGTTCACAACAGGATCACGCATGCGCAGATCGCTGATGATGACATCTGGGGCAGTGGGCGGGGCCTCCCACTGGTTTTACTACTGGTTCTTGCGAACTGGTCCGAACAGGGGGGCAACCCACCACTGGTATGTATGTATGTATGTATGTATGTATGTATGTATGTATGTATGTATGTATATGTGGTTTTGTGTGTGTGTGTGTGTGTGTGTGTGTGTGTGTGTGAGAGAGAGAGAGAGAGAGAGAGAGAGAGAGTTTACCACGAGTCAAAGGAGGAGATTTTTCTATCGCTGAAGAAAACGATACTGACTTGCTTAGATTAATAGTCTCCTTTAGTAAAAGCTACTTCTTTTGTTTGTATTATCAAAGAAACTGCCTTTGCTGTAAACTGTCTGTTTGAAAGGTCAAGTTTGCAGTTATTAACTTGTCTAAATCCACTTCTTTTACATTGCAGCTGGGCACTGAAGCAGGCTTCCCTGCTGAATTCAGTGTTTGGTTTGAATTAGTTCATTTTCCACTTCTAGCTCCTATCCAGAAGACTAAAACCATATGTCTCCAGTAGGATTAATAATCTAAATTCATCCAATCTCAGCTTGCATGCATTCAGTCGTCCCTTCCGCTTATTTTAATATGCACCTTTTCCTGTTATATCTATTTTTCTATTCTATATTATATAATATAAATATTCTTACATGCAAATTTTGGGCCAAGTATTACAGGAGCTACGTGATAAAGACACTCTAATCTGCATAGTAATTTGGAACATGCAAATGATGTCAATTTGCTTTAAAAGCAGAACATACTAAATTCTTTGGCATACTTTTATGCAACCCTTTGGGAATGTACTACTTCACGCAAATATACGAAACATCCCTAATCTCCGTGCTTTCCGCTGTGCCCTCAAGACCCTGATGTTCAATCAGGCGGGGCTAAGCATGTTAACTGGGAACGATTAAAATATTATATAATTCTGGGTTTTATTTAATTTGGGCTAAACTATGCTATAATTTTAATTATCAATTTTATGATGTTTATGTATCTTTTATTTTTTCTTGACTGTACACCGCCTTGAATCCTGCGGGAGAAAGGCGGTATAGAAATATAATAAATAAATAAATAATAAATAAATAAATCTACTCTTCTTTAGTGCAGATTCAAATGCAAAAGCCTGCAGCACACTCCCTTACACATTCCTGTAACTGTGGCACAAACATGTCCTAGTAAGCTTTTGTAAAAAGGACCCCAAAAATTGTGTATTCATAAAATTGCCTTTGTCTTATCTCCAGTAAGGCAACATAATGTGTTCCAGTTTTAAAGTAATATTTCCTTTTTTTTCTCTTCATACAGTTTTGTCATGCTTGATTCATGGACAGTTTAGTAAATGATGCAGGCAGAAGCTAGTTCCTATTTCTTCCAGTGACTGGGCACTGCCTTCCCTCCCCATTTCACTTTGGGGTGAAGGAGAAATCGATTGCATATCTTCCATTGAGGAATCTGCCCATGTAATATAGGTAGTTCTCATCTTACGACCACTGCTGAGTGAAAACATGATGTTGCTAAGCAAGACAGTTGTTAAGTGAGTTTTGCTCCATTTTACCACCTTTCTTGCCACAGTTGTTTTTTTTTAAATTAGATTTATATGCCACCCTTCTCCGGAGACTCAGGGCGGTTTACAAGGCGTTAAGCAATACCCTTCATACTTTTGTGTGTGTGTGTGTGTGTGTGTGTGTGTGTGTGTGTGTGTGTGTTCTGAGGTTTTCGCAGGTGTTTGTATGTAGGTCTTTGGTTATTCTGGTCTCCCGCGTAAAATCGGAAGTGTCTTGGTGACGTTTCGACGAAGTCTCATTCGTCATCTTCAGGCTGGTGTTCTTGGCTTCGTGCTTCCAGGAGCAATGTGAGATCACAGCTGTCTCTTTCTTTTAACTGCTAGTGGGGGTGTGAGCTGATTGGGTGGGAGCTTGGCTGTGTTCTGATTGGGTGGAGATGTGTTCTGATTGGTTAGGGGCTTGGCTTGCTCTGATTGGATGGGAGGTTGGTTGTGCTCTGATTGGCTGGGGGTGTGTTCTGTTTGGGTGGAGGCTTTGTTGTGCTCGGCTTAGTCTCAGTTGCAGGGAGATTTGAGCTGGTGAGCTGCGTTGTTGTTGTTTGGCTTCATGTTTGTGGCTGTGAGGGCTCTTCATGGTGGGTATCAATCTGCTTCATGTATGGATTGGAGGGGTTTAAAGTGGCTAATGATGCAGCTGCGGTCTGGCTTCTGGTCCTTGGTCATGCCTCATTATCAGTGTGGGTTTGAGTCTGCTTTCTGCGTGGATGTGTGGTGGTGACATCCTGTGTGGCTCTCGTGAGTGTGGGTCTGGTGTCATTCGTCACGTTAGGGACTCGTTTGTCAATAAGGGCGGGTTTCCAAATGGCTGATAGGCGGGAGGTATCGTCTCGTTTGTTCATGCTGTGTGGTGTGAGAGTGGGTGCAGATAGCGGTTTGTATGTGTTTTCTTCTGGTAGATAGTGTGTCCTAGGGAGCCATCGGATTTCCTGTAGACTAAGACATCCAGGAAGGGAAGTTGGTTGTTAGCTTCTGTTTCCACGGTGAACTGTATTTTGGGGTGTAGGCTGCTGAGGTGTGTGAGGAAGTTGTCCAGTTTTTCTTTCCCATGTGGCCAGATTATGAAGGTGTCGTCTTTATAACACACCTCCACCCAATCAGAACACAGCCAAGCTCCTACCCAAGCAGCTCCCACCCCCATTAGCAGTTAAAAGGAAGAGACAGCTGTGATCTCACATTGCTCCTGGAAGCACGAAGCCGAGAACACCAGCCTGAAGATGATGAATGAGACTTCGTCGAAACGTCACCAAGACACTTCCAATTTTACACGGGAGAAGACCTGAATAACCAAAGACATATATATATATATATATATATATATATATATATATATATATATATATATATATATATATATACACACACACACACACACACACACACACACACACACACACACACACAAAGTCAGCTTATTGCCCCCACAAACTGTGTCTTCAATTTACCTACCTTAGAAAGGATGGAAGGCTGAGTCAACCCTGAGCCTCGAACTTGCAATAATTGCAGACAGCTGGATGTTAATAACAGGCTATCTATCCTGTTGAGCTATCTGAGGCTCTTTGTTTGTTAAATGAATCACTGCAGTTGTTAAGTTAATAACATGGTTGCTAAATGAATCTGGCTTCCCTTTTGATTTTGCTTGTCAGAAATTTGCAAAAGGGGATCATGTGACTCAGTGGTGGGTTTAAAAATTTTTTACTACTGGTTCTGTGGGTGTGGCATGGCTTGGTGGGCGTGGCAGGGGAAGGATAGTGTAAAATCTCCATTCCCACCCCACTTCTGGGGAAGGATATTGCAAAATCCCTATTTCCTCCCAATCAGCTGGGACTTGGGAGGCAGAGAATAGATGGGGGCAGGGCCAGTCAGAATTTTTACTACCGGTTCTCCGAACTACTCAAAATTTCCGCTATCGGTTCTCCAGAACTGGTCAGAACCTGCTGAAACCCACTTCTTATGTGACCCCAGGGCACGGCAACCATCATAAATATGAGTCAGTTGCCAAGAGTTTGAATTTTAATCACATGACCATGGGGATGCTACAGTGGTCATCAGTGTGAAAAATGGTCATACATCACTTTCTACAATGCTGTTGTAAGTTTGAACAGTCACTAAATGAACTGTTGTAAAAACGAGGACTACCTGTAACTGACCAGGCTTTCCATAGCACCAATCAGGTCTTACACAGGATCCTTAGTGCTTTTTTTTTTTGAACTTTTTTTTTAAACAAAACATAAAAACACCATCATCCATTACAATTACAGAAAGTGTGTCGATTGGTTACAATTCTTTTGTGCTTAATCCCATATCCAAAATTTAGAAGTTATTTGTCAATTTATTATATCTCATTGTATTATTATTCTCATTTAACATTTATTTAACAATGGCATTTATCCCCTAAAAAACCATGTCATATATTTTATTATAACATTTATTTCATATTTCATACTTCATTTCCATGCTTTCTTATCTAGCCATTGATAAAATAAATCCCATACCTTATAATATTGCTTGTCTTCCTGTTCTCTAATTTCAAATGTCAATTTACTCATTTCAGCACATTCCATAATTTTCTTAATAACTTCATCTTCTGTAGGTATTTTCTCCTTTTTCCAATTTATTCTCCAAATACAATTCTAGTCGCTGTTAAAACATTCACAATTAAATATCTCAATTCACTATTATATATTTCTGGTAAAATCCCTAATAAGAATATCTCTGGTTTAAAGTCAATGTTTCTTTGTCATTTTTTCCAACCATGTGTGGATTTTAGTCCAATATCTTTTAGCTTCTACACATGTCCACCACAAACGGTAATATGAGCCCGGTGTCTGATAACATTTCCAACACTGTTCTGATTTCTTCTTGAACATTCTAGCAATTCTCGTCAGGGGTAAATGCCACCTGTAAAACAACTTATACAAATTCTCCTTATATGCTGTTGATATTATCATTTTATAATTTTGCGACCACAATTTTTGCCATTTCTCTAAATCAATTCCATAACCAAAAATTTTCCCCCATGCAATCGTTGTTTTTTAACTTGTTCTTCTTCCAATTTTACCTCTAATAAATAACCATACATTTTTTTAATTACATAGTCATCAGAACTTGTTAAAATTTTATCTAGATTGATCAAATTACTATAAAAACCCTCTGTCTTAAAATCTTTATCATATCTAGAATGTATTTGCATATATGAAAACCAATCCATCTTTATCTCTTGTTCTTCTAATTCTTGCTTCGATTTAAGTTCACCCTTTTCATTCAATAATTCACTATAACTAACAATTTGTTCCTTTCTAAATGTTATTGTGTATGACAATGCTTCAATGGTAGATAACTAGACTGGAATTTTTAAATAATGATATCTTTTAATCTTCTCCCAATTGAATAACGAAGACTCTCGTATAACATGTCTTCTAAAACACCCCTGTGCTTTTGTACTCTTATACCATAAGAAAGCATGCCAGCCCAACAGAAAATCATGTCCTTCTAAAGTCAACAATCTAATATTTCTTAACATTATCCATTCTTTAATCCACATCAAATTAGTTGCTTGATAATATAATTCCCAATCCGGCAAGCCAAAACCTCTTCTTGATCTAACGTCTTGCAACAATTTTAATTTTATCCTCGCCTTTTTACCCTGCCAAATATATTTTAAAACAATTTTATTCAAATCTTCAAAATAATCTTTTCCCAACCTAATTGGAATTGTCTGGAACAAATACAAAATTCTAGGCAATATGTTCATCTTAATAGTTGATATCCTTCGTACCAATGATAATTGCAAATTCTCTCATTTAGCCAAATCTGTCACTATCTGTTGTTTAAGTTTATTGTAATTATTCTCCTTAAGTGTACTGCATCTTGCTGATAAATGTAGCCCTAAATACTTAACCTTGTTTGTGACTGCATCTTTGATACTGTCGCCAATCCTTAGTGCTTTTTTGAAAGACCAGTAGCTCCATGTTGCATGGAAGATTGATTTAAATAAAAACAGAGAGGTGGATTCTGGCATTGTGTGTGTGTGTCCAGCCACCAATAAGTACATTACAGGTTTTTCCACTGCTCCTTCTGAGAAGGAGCTTTGCATGGCCATGCTTTTATTATTTTATTTTATTTGGGGAAGCAATGTCACTTTGCCTACTCCATGGGCTACATTTGTGTGCTGCAAGCCATAGTAATTTGCAGAGGTGGTGGGTTTCAAAATATTTTTACTAGTGGTTCTCTGGGTGTGGTTTGGTGGGCGTGGCTTGGTGAATGTGGCAGGGGAAGGATACTGTAAAATCTCCATTTCCTCCCGATCAGCTGGGACTTGGGAGGCAGAGTATAGATGGGGGCGGGGCCAGTCAGAATTTTTACTACTGGTTCTCCAGAACTACTCAAAATTTCTGCTACCGGTTCTCCAGAACTGGTCAGAACCTGCTGAAACCCACCTCTGATTTGCAGCCAGCACTGCCATTCCCTTGCAGCACTCCTTGACAACGGAGGTCCCATCCATCCATTCCTTCACCCTCTATACCTTCTTTACCTTCTGCTTTCCCTGTGATCTGTGAGCTTGACTATTTCTTGAACAAAGTTTAAAGTTCTTCAAGAAGATCACCAGAGCCATGACTGGAAATAGCTTGCCATGTCAGCTTGCATGGCTGACAAGTAATAAGAAGGAAGAACCTTCATAGCCAATTTAAGAAAGGTCCATGCCAGCTGTTCTAAACTCTTGACTCTAATCAACCATCCCCACTCCATCCTACACTGAAAAGAGAAATTGGTGGCTCTTTTGCCCTCTGGAGATGATGCTTGGTGCAAAGGGAAGGAAAGCCGGAGGATTCTGCCGATCATTTACCTTAACCCCTCCCATATTAAAATATAAAGATAGCACCATTTGTTCGCCTTCTTAGAGAGACAGAATATGGTTGAGCAATGAGGGCAGCACCCTTTAGGACAGCATTCCTAAATCAGGAGCCATGGTGATGCAGTAGTTAGAATGCAGTATTGCAGGCTAATTCTGCTGACTGCCACTAGTTTGATTTTCACTAGTTCAAGGCTGATTCAACCTTCCAGCATTCCAAGGTCGCTAAAATGAGGACTCAGATTGTTGGGGGCAATATGCTGACATTTTAAACTGCTTAGAGAGGACTGTAAAACACTATGAAGCAGTATATAAGTCTAAGTGCTATTGCTATTCTATAATTGGCGCAAATCCTTATGTTCAGTGAACACTGCTAGATTTAACTGTCTAGATTCTAGATGGAATCATTGTTCTATTCTTTACAATTTATAATATTCTTTACAGTTATATTCTGTTCCTGCAAATGCTGATCCTCTGCACAGAAGTAATAGCTTTTTTCAGGAGGAAACAGTTCATTATGTCAAGGACAGGATGTGTCCATGGTTTGGGGAAATTCAATAATAAGCTTTAAAAAGTTGCTCAATGAGAGACATGTCCTGACATATCCCTCTCCATGCCGTGCAGGCTTCACAGAATTGTAAAGCTAAAGAAGGCACTCCATAGAGCAAATAGAAAATGTTCTGAATGAGGGTCATCTTGTCCTCCTTGTGCAATCATAGCAAAGTTGCACTTGAAAAATAGAGGTGTGAAATGCTTTAACCACCATCCTTTGGAATATATCAGCCCATTTTATTTTTCATTTTTATCAATGTCAAGTCTGAACTGGAAAAGTTTGAAGTCTGAATCATCTAGACCAGGGGTGTCAAACCCAAGGGCCGCAGGCTGCATGCGGCCCACAGGGTGCTTAGATCTGGCCCGTGGGGCTATCCTGGAAACAGTGAAGAACCAGCCCCTGCAGGACCTCTGCTAATGAAAACGGAGCTCAGGAGGCTGTGACGGCCTCCTGCAACCCTCTGCCAGTGAAAACAGAGCTCAGCGGCCCTCCCAAGCTCCATTTTTGCTGGCAGAGGGTTGCCGTCACAGCCTCCTGAGCTCCGTTTTCACTGGCAGAGCGCTTGGGCCACCACAGGCACCCCTGACACGAGTGGCGTCGAGCTGGCCATGCCCACCCTGGCCATACCCACCCAGACCCCAAGGTCAAACACAACCCTGATGCAGCCCTCAATGAAATCGAGCTTGACAACCCTGATCTAGACCTCTGTGTTTCATTATGCATAGGCAAGAAGCTGGGAGAGTCACATTTCCTTCTTGTAATGTGATTTATTCTTTAGGCAGGAATACTTTCTCATAGTGAAATTATTTCTCATATGCATTCCGAGATGACAGTATTCCAAAAAAACACTGGATTTTGACATTTGTTGTATGATCATATTTATTCTCTTAAATTAGGAGAAATCTTTAGTTTTCTCTATACTCCTGAACTGTAATTCCTAGCATCCTTTTTCTCAATAGCCACATTGTCTAAAACTGCTGGAAGGCCGTATTTTCTTCAACCCACTATATTGAGTAGCAGTATCTCTCCATGAAGAGGACTCTTTCTGACATCTTCGTCCAACACAACTTTAATTATCTCTTTGTCCCCTTTTAATGTATGGATTGTCTGTTAAATTTGAAATATTACATATGTTGAGGGAAACCGAGGGAATCTTGTCAATTTAACATTATTTGGTAGACAACCTAAATTCAGGTGGCATTTCCTGAAAGGAAGGGTAGTTGTGTTGCTCAGTGGCAACTTTCTCTTGTTTTTATCAATGTTGACACGGTTGACACATATCTTTGATGTGTCTGTAAGCAACATAAACATACAGTTGAAGTTCAGAACTTCAAAGTAATATAAACAGATTAGAATTTCTAATCTAGTCCAAATTCCATAGGAAAACATCTCTTCCCTATACATCCAACTAACTATTTTAATATATATACTTTTATTATCAGATATCTACAACAGAATTTGATGGACAAAAAAAAAAAAAAAAAAAAAAACAACCCTGAAGATCTTTCTATAAATAACTAGGTGCAAGCTCCTTCATGATCACTGAAAAGACTCTCACATCACAGTGGTAAGTCCTAGGTAAGCTAAGGCAAGACTGAAATTTGACTCTTTATAATAGATAGATGATAGATAGATAGATAGATAGATAGATAGATAGATAGATAGATAGACAGACAGACAGACAGACAGAAAGAAAGAAAGAAAGAAAGAAAGAAAGAAAGAAAGAAAGAAAGAAAGAAAGAAAGAAAGAAAGAAAGAAAGAAAGAAAGAAAGAAAGAATTCTTTACTGGCCAAGTGTGATTGGACACACAAGGAATTTGTCTTGGTGCATATGCTCTCAGGGTACATAAAAGAAAAGATACATTCATCAAGAATCATAAGGTACAATACTTAATGATAGTCATAGGGTAGAAATAAGCAATCGGATCATACTAGGAAATGATCAATATAAATCGTAAGGATACAGCAACAAGTTACAGTCAAACAGTCGTAAGTGGGAGGAGATGGGTGATAGGAATGATGAGAAGGTTAATAGTAACATAATAATAATAATAATAATAATAATAATAATAATAATAATAATACATGATGATGATGATGTGTTGCTTTTTATTATATGTGTATCAATAGACAATCACAATTTACAGGACCAAGGCTGCATTCAGCTGCCCTTAGAAGTTCCTGCAGTTTCAAAAGGGAAAATAATTTAACTGATGGAAAGGAAGCATGCTAGTTATATTTCATTAATTACATTTTATATGGACTAAATTGAAACTTAAATCAAATCATTTCTTGTCTTTTAGTCAGTTGTGGGATTCAAATAATTTAACAACTGGTTCTCTGCCCTAATGATTGGCTGGGTGGGCGTGGCCAGATAATCATGGGACTGGGTGGGCATGGCCAACTCAACATCACTCATCACACCCAGCCCCGCCTCCTGGCCACTCGCCTCAAAGGCCTCAACAAGATACAATTTCCCTCTCTATTTATTTATTACTGAACATCCAAAATACACTATTTAATCCTATGTATATATGCTATATGTGTACATACACATTGCATGGTATAGAGCATGTATAGGCACACAAAAAGATACATTAGGTACTATATATACTGTATGTGTATGTACACAGAGAGAGAGAGAGCTCTTCTAAAACTATACACATTCAATCTCACACACCCAGAGTCCACTTTCTGCCATACATTTAACTATAACTTCTGTACATTAGAACATTACATACATTTTCAGATTTACTTCCCTAGCCTGCACATGACCATTAGAGCCAGGAGATGTCAATGGCATTGCCAGAGAACTGTAGGCAATGAAGGGGGTGTCAGCCGGCGGTGACAGTGGGCAACCAAAAGTGCATGGCTGGGGACTACATAGTAGCCCTCCCCCTCACCTTAATGAAGCTGATGTCTTCGGCATACTAGCTGAAGCACTGGCAACACATGTTGAGTCCGGTTGGAGAACACGCTACTGTGAGAGGAAGAGAGGCTGGGTGAACCGGATCTAGACACTTCCCGGCTCTCCTCGTCCCAGAAGCATCAACCTCACACTCTCCCCTCTCTGCTAGCAGCCAACCCCTTCTCCCTCCCCCTCCCCACCACCACATGATCCCATGTTTCCTGCTACTGCCATTCCAGAGGGTGGGGAGTGGTGGCTGGGAGGCCAGGCACTCCCACAACCTGACCGGGCGAGTGGGTGGGAGAGGGGTGATCTGGGTGGTGCAACCTCGCAGCCCCTGGCCGCCCCCTCTGCTGGCAGCCGTGGACTTGTTAGGGAATTCTCGGAGCTGAAGTCCACACATTTTCAAATTGTCAAGGTTGAGAAATACTTTTTTTTTAAAAAAAAAAAACCCCTTTGACATATCTCTGAAAGACATACCTTGGCTTTCAGCATCCAAAATTTGCATGTATTGGGTCTACAAAAACATACCAATATTTAGATTGCTGAACCTTAAAAAATAATAACAACTTGTGAAAATGTACAGTAGAAACAGACTTTTATTAACACATGGGGCCAAACATCCTCTTTCTAATTTGCCTTTGGTTGTAGGAAGTGTGGCCAATGAGATTATGATATGCTGGACTAAACATGCTAAAGATTTAAACTATTTAAACATTTCTGAAAAAGAGTGGAGCTAAAGGGCCAACTGGATATCTGACAAATATCAAGGCACCCACTTTTGTCTTTAAAGACCCTCAAAACTAATCTTTTTCTGGAAGACTTTTTTCTATAGGAACTCAAGGTGATAAATATATTGTTTCTTTCTTCACTGTTTTGCAACAAGAACACCTCTAAGATAGGTTGTTTTGATAGACTGTCCCCAAACCATCCAGTGAACTGCTTATTCATTGCAGTAATCTCTTCACTACTCTCATTCAATTTGGGGATGCTACTGGTGCATTACCTATCTGCAAAGTCCCTCACATCCATTTTGCTGCTTCACTTCCCTCAGTTTTCCCTGATGGTGACTCTGGGGGACCAAATGGCTTTCTGGGATTATGTGCAGCCTGTGGAATTCCCGCGTCTCTTTCAAAGAGGCTGAAGGAAGTTGCTGGATTGCTGATAATTCTATTGTCAAAATTGAATCAGATAATGGCAATCTGTGTATTTGAAAGCCTGGAGAGTTGGAGAAAGAACATCTGGAGTTCTCTCTTGTTGCTTCCAATCCTCTAGGATCATAAGCAGCGGTGGGTTGCTTCCGGTTTGGCCCGGTTCAGGTGAGCCGGTAGTGGTGATGATGTAACATCACTGAACTGGTTTTCTTTGATTGGGAGCTGGGCCCACCCGCCTGCCCCGGCATTATTCCTACCTTTATTTCTTGTTTTGGATTGCCGCACCTCAGCTGGGCAGAAACCTAATGCGCATGCACAGAGTGCAAGTTTGGCATGCGTGCGAGCGAAGCGAGCAAGCGCGCGGCGATCGCTTACAAAGCATGTGCGCGAAGAGAACCGGTAGTAACACTGGTTGGAACCCACGACTGATCATAAGTTGCATTAGACCTGAGCTCTTTGATAAATACTTAGCATATTATCCTGTGAAATGGTCTCAGAAGCCCTCTAGGACAATGGCTGTTTCCAAGAATTTTAAGATATCAAAAAATGGGGTGTGAGATTAACCCAAAATATCCATTCCTGGGATGATTGAACATCTCTGCAGAGGAAATGGTCCCTCAGCTATGCTGGAACTAAGCCACTTAGGTAGGCTGTATAGATAATAATGAGTTAGAAATAGTGTGCTAGAAACACACTAGGAGCCAATGCAGCATCTGTAGTATAAGTGTTGCACTGTTAAAATGTTTCTCACCTGCCAGTATGCAGGTCATTTCACCAGCTGAAGTTGCTAAGTAGTCTTCAGGTGCAACCCCAGGGAATGTGCACTGAGAAATAATAAATCTGCTAAATTATTTAGCACATTATTTAGCACCTGTAACATGAATGATGTTGTTAGGATGATCCTCATGGAATTCCTGTGGTATAAGAAAGGAGTAAGCTGCCAACTAGCAAAACAGCTTTTTGTCAAAGTTACTCCAAATTCTGTAGTATTTGGAGAAAACGGTGCTTGAAAACAGTTTGCAGATATGGTTGGGACAAGGAAATGGGTGTAAGCATCTGGAGCTATGAAATTCATTCTAAATGTTTTTACAACTGTTTTAGAAAGGGTCGAGGCAAGGAGACCTGAGGCCTGAAAAGCATGACTTCTCTTCCTTGGAAGACTGCAGGTAGTTCTTGGCCAATGATCACAACTGGGCCAAAATTTCTGTTGCTAAACTAGACAGTTGTTAAATGAGGTTTGGCCCATTTTACAATCTTTCTTGACACAGCTGCTAAGTGACTCTGGCTTCCCCATTGACTTTGCCTGTCAGAAGGTCACAAAATGTGATCACATGACCCCAGGACACTGCAACCAGCATAAATATGAGTAGTTGCCAAGCATCTGAATTTTGATCACATGACCATGGGGATGCTGCAACAGTCATAAGTGTGAAAAATGGTCATAAGTCACTTTTTTCACTGCTGCTGTTGTAACTTTGAAGAGTCACTAAATGAACTGTTGCAAGTCGAGGACAACCTGTGCCTGTCTTCTGTGAAGGACAGAAAGGTCTCATCCTTGAGACTACTAATGAATTAAGAAAGTGACTTGTGGTTATAATCTTCTAATCTCCACTTGTTGCTCTGTCACCGCTTCTGAGACAAATTTGAAATGCCCAGAAGTGTGGATGGATATTATAAAGTAGAACTGAGGCAAGGAGTCTAAACTATTTTGTATACAGCACAACAAATGGCCTGTAATGAGGCATATGGATTGTTCCCATTACCAACTTCATCTTTGGGTGGTATCATGTCAATCCTTTTAGCTCAGGATAAGTTTAAAAAAAAAACAGAAAGAGGGATGGAAATGATTTTCACATAAATAGGCTGCAAAGTGAGGTTTAGATCAGACAGTGCAATGGAGGCCAGGAGCTTGGGTTTTACCCACAGAATACATCCATTGTTTTGTTTTGAATCATGGGGCTGTAAGAGGAAAGAGCAATCAAGGATCAGAAGTAAGAAAGGAGGTAAGACCAGTAGTGGGATTCAGCCAGTTCGCATCAGTTCGCCTGAACCCTTAATTGCTTGTGCAGTTCGGAGAACCGGTTGAAAATAAAGTGCAAGAGAGGTGGTTTTTTTCTTCTCTCGCTTCAGTTAATAGCTCTGGGCAGACTGCCAAGAACCACTTAACAGTTGCAGCCAGAATGCAGCCAGACACACACCTTGAATAAAGTCAATAAACAACAGAAACTGACAGGATTAGGGCAGGGAAATCTATCAACCACCCATTTAGGGATGGGATTAACGTCTTCCCTTCAGGAATAAGGACACAATTACAAACATTTTCATTATAAAGGATTAAGTAGCCTCAGATAGCTCGATGGGCTAGATAGCCTGTTATTAACACCCAGCTGTCTGCAATTATGCGAGTTCGAGGCTCAAAGTTGACTCAGCCTTCCATCCTTTCTAAAGTAGGTAAATTGAGGACCCAGTTTGTGGGGGCAATAAGCTGACTTTGTATAAATATACAAAAGTATGAAGGCTATTGCTTAACGCATTGTAAGCTGCCCTGAGTCTCCGGAGAAGAGCGGCATATAAATATAAATAAATAAATAAATAAATAAATAAATAAATAAATAAATAAATAAATAAATAAATAAAAATAAAAGTAACACTTCTGTGATCAGCTGATACTCTCTGGAGTTCCCCAAGACCCTTTATAGCTGCTGCAGTATTGGCTACTTCTTGTTTCTTCCTGGGGGGAAAAGATACACGAGGGGACAATGATGCAGCTTGGTCATACAGGCTGTGAATTTAATGCCTCTGTCATCCAGCCAGCTGCATTGTTTCTGCTGTGAAGCACCCATAGAATAACATGATAACATAGAATAATAGAGTTGGAAGGGTTAATGGCTTTTGGCAGTTCACCCAGGCTTTCAATTAGGATGAACTCCTGCTCTTAATTTCCCTCTCAGCTGATGCTTTGGGGTTTTGACTTTTTTTAAAAAAGGAGAATGGCTGTTTTAAGTTTTCTGCATTGGTTTAGTGGTTCCTGGCACTGTCTTTTTGGGGTATACTTTCCTCATTCTTTTTGAAAGCCTCTAATGATGGAGCACCCACAACTTCTGAAGGCAATCTATTTCATTGGTTGATTGGTCTCATCCTTAGGAAATTTCTCCTTAGTCCTAGATTGCTTCTCTCGTTGGTTAGTTTCCATCCATTGTTTCTTGTAGTGCATTTTGGTGCTTTGGCTCTCTCATTTTTGTAGGAGCCCCTCAAATTTCCTGACAGTAAGAACAATTAATCAGTGGAACAACTTGCCTCCAGAAATTGTAAATGCTCCAACACTGGAAGCTTTTACGAAGAGATTGGATAGCCATTTGACCAGTGGTGAATTGTTACTGGTTCACCCTGGTTCAGGCAAACCGGTAGCAGCGGCAGCAGGAGGCTCTGCCCACATGCCCGGATGTCATCACATATGCTCTGTGCATGTGCAGAAGTGGCATATGCATGAGCAAAGCAAGCGAACCGGTAGCAAAAGTAACTGAAATCCACCACTGCATTTGACTGAAGTGGTGTAGGGTTTCCTGCCTAAGCAGGGGGTTGGACTAGAAGCTCCTTTCCAATTCTGTTATTCTATTCTAAATATTGGAACAGTGCTATTTTATTGTGCTATTTTATTGTGAGTTGGACTAAGGAGAAATTTCCTAAGAGTGAGACCAAGCAAGTTGGCTCTGCCTACCCAGTCACATGCCCACCCAACCATGCCTACCCAGCTAGTCATTAGGGCAGAGAACCAGTTGTTAAATTATTTGAATCCCACCACTGGATAGGACCTCAGTTTAAAGGCAGAATATGATATAAGAAGTATGGAGTTGAGGAACAGAAGACAAAGGCTGAGGCTTCCACAAATGGAAT
Organism: Masticophis lateralis; assembly: GCA_030761175.1. Lineage (NCBI taxonomy): Eukaryota > Metazoa > Chordata > Lepidosauria > Squamata > Colubridae > Masticophis > Masticophis lateralis. Next base: position 199,853,968 of record JAUDYJ010000002.1, read on the forward strand.
TGGGAGAGATGAATTATGAAAGTGACGTTTCACCCAAAAAGAAGTAGGTGAGAGTGAGACTCCAAAAACTGCCAGACAAGCAGCGAGGGAAAAGAGACTGAAGTGGAAACTCAAAGCTGACAGTGACAGCGCAAATTTGACAGGCGGCAGAGGTGAGTGAAAGTGAAGAAACATTGCGAAAAGGTGGTGGATTACAAAATTACAAAATAAATTGGTTTTGAAGAAGAAAGTTGTGTATAATTAGAACTGTGATTGTGCTGAGAGATAACAGGGAAAGTGAGACTCAAGAAAAAACTGCAGACTGAGAGATAAGCATGTAGCGGAAATCCTAATGAATGGCGGATAAAAGACTTGAAGAGAGACTTTCGCTTTACAATTAGAGATGGTGGCGAGGTGAAACATAGACATGAGACATTGTAACTAGATACCAGAAGGATACATTGAATCCTTCTGAAAAAGATACAAATGAGAGACTTTTTTCTACTGAAGAATTGGAAGATAGTGACTTATTTAAAGCAAGTTTCTTTTAAAAAACCTGGAGTGATAAGACGGACTGAAGAAGGAAGATCACAGAAGTAAAATCCAACTGTTTAAACTTGATATAGTAGATAAACTTAACCTATTATATACTTAATAATACATGTAATTAGTTATTTTCCTTTATAATATATATTTAAATTTAGATTTTACTCAACTTGGATTAAGTAGTTAACATAAATAATCAAGAATTATTATATACTATATATATTCATAATTAATCTTTAAGACATTGAATGATTGATACAATACGAGTAATAAGTGCCATATCTTTTTAGACAGTTAATTATAGACTCTAGATATTGATATTGTCTAACAACTAGAACTATTATATTGCATATTAATTAAATTGATTACTATCTTTTCCTGCTTTTTCCCCTTTTCTGTGAGTAACTTGATAGATCTCTGTAAAGATATATTGATTAATTGAAATTATTTTGATTATAATTATATACATTCATTATATAGATATTGCCTAGATATAGTAATTTTTATAGTAACTTTAAGTAATCTTAAAATAAACTGGTTGACGACCTTAGACTGTGCACAAAAACCATTGATAATTAATTATTTAGAACAAAAAGTGTGATTTATTAATTTTGCTACTCGATATATAAATATTATAGTAAATAGAAATAAGAATAGAGTAATGAATTGCTGAACTATTGTACTTTCTCCCTACTCCTCAACTGACTTACCTAACCCTTATATAACAATATTTTTAAGTGAAATTATTAGAAATACTCAAATTAGTGATTATATAATAGAAAACAGATAAGATATCTCACATACTGATTCCTTTCCTCAATTATACGTATCAAACAAATCTAATATCAATATTAATACAGAAATAAAAACACACCGACTCTATAAGAAAAATAGTGTATGAGAATCTGGGATATCATAAAACAAAAAATAAAGATGACAACAACAGGCTCATCAATAACAACCAAGACAGGTAAAAAATTAATATCAAACCAGACAGCTACAATATCCTCATCAGCACAACAAAAAACAATTGATGCAATGCTATCCTCAGACAAAGAAAAAGCCTCCACTACATTCAACATACAAAATATCCAATTGGTCTTAGCCATGATCTAAGAGGGGATGAATAAGACTCAAGAATCGATAGCGAACAACCATGAGGAAATGAGATGGAACCATGAAGAATTGAAATTAGATGCAGGAGAAATAAATGACAACATTAAAAAAAATGGACGACAAGATTGAGAAAATACAACAAAATATTGCAAAAAATGAACAACGGATTCAGAATATGGAAGTAAAAATGGACCAAGCAGAGAAAAAAATTGACAATATGGAACAAAATCAAACAGCACTAAATAAAGAATTGGAGGACTCGATTACCTATTTAGAAATGGAGAAAGCATCCTTTTATCTATGGTTTCAAAATATCGCAGAAAATAGAGAAGATGATTTAAGAGATTTGATGATGGTAATATTAGCGGAAGCTACCCAGAAGGAGAAAGAAGAAATCAGTAGGGAAATAGATGAAATTTATAGAGTCCATACGAACTACATACGCAGGAATAAATTACCCAAGGAGAGCCATATTAGATTCGCACGCAAAACAGTGAAGGAAGAGATTTATAAATTAATGAGAGAGGAAACAATTAGTTATAAGGGGAAGGAAATAATAACCATAAAATAGATCCCGAGACGAATAAGAGAGCAAAGGAAGAATTACAGCTTTCTAACAACACAATTGAATAAACATAAATTAATGTTTTGCTGGTTGGTCCCAGAAGGAATCCTGGTATCCTGGGAAGATAAGAAACACAAAATCAACACATTAGAGAAAGCACAAGAATTTTTCCATAACCATTTCATATTAGAAGAAGACCAGGAAACCAGACAGGAACCAGAAAACAAAAACCAAGACCACTCTATAGAGGAAATGGAAAGAGAACAAGAAGAAAAAAGACAAACTGAAAGGGAGAAGATGGAACGAGAAGGAGCAAGGGGAAAAACACAATTGATAACAAGGAACGTAAGAAGACTTAGGATAAAAAACAGATAAGAAGAATGGGACAAGAAAAAAGGTTAATCTCAATCAATATAAGTGGACTAAATCTACCAACTAAAAGATCATATACATTCAAAAAATTACAGAAATTAAACATGAACTTCATAAATCTACAAGAAGTGCATATCAAAAGGCAACACCAAAAGTTATTAGAAAATAGAAGATTAGGAACACTATTCACTTCATTAACAGAACAAAAGAAAAGAGGAATTGAAGTATATATCAAAAATCATATAACAGCAAAACATATTTATACAGATGGAGAAGGCAGGATCCTGATGATTGAGATTAAGATGGAAACCAAAAATATATTACTAATATCAATTTATGCACCGAACGGAAATCAAAAAGAATATTTAAAAAAAAAATACACAACACAATTAAAGATTTAGATTATGAACATATGTGTATTCTAGGGGACTACAATGCGATTGTAGACATAGAAAATGATTACCAAAGTAGCAAAAAGAATAAATTTAGGAAAAAGACACTTCCAGACACCTTCAAAGATATGGCCCAAGAACTACAACTACAGGACACATGGAGAGAACTGAACAAAACCAAATATTGAATGAAATTAGAAAAGACAAAGAAATAAAAGGATTAAAAATAAAGAATCAGGAATATAAATTACAGGCATTTGCCGATGACATGGTATTTATCTTAGAACAACCAAAACATTCAGGAATGAAATTATTAGAGAAAATAGAACAATATGGAAAAGTGGCAGGATTGAAAATTAATAAACAAAAAACAAAACTATTAACGAAAAATTTGACAAAAATACAGGAGAAAGAATTGGAAGACATATTAGAAATTCAGACAACAACAAAAATAAAATACTTAGGAATTTGCTTACCAACAAAGTATCAACACTCAAATAAGACAACTGTATTAAATTGGCCAAACAAATTGGCCAGACTGTATTAAATTGGCCAAACAAATTCAAAAAGACTTAGATATATGGAGTAAATTATGATTATCACTATTAGGTAAAATCGCTTCCATCAAAATGAATATCTATTTCAAGTAATACCAATAAATCCAGAAAAAACCTACTTTAAAGACCTCAATAAAATGATATCAAAATCCATCTGGCAAGGAAAAAGGGCAAGAATCAAATTGAAACATCTTCAAGACACTAGAGAGAGGGGTGGCGTAGGATTACCGGACTGGCAAATTTATTATAAAGCAGCATCACTTACATGGATAAAAGATTGGATAACATTAAAAAACAAACGCATATTGACATTACAGGGATTTGATCTGCTGAAAGGATGGCATACATTCTTATGGGAGGAGAAATTTAGACAATACAAACATTTTAGAAGACATTTTATTAGAGAAACACTCGCAAAGACTTGGACAGAAATTAGGAAAAACCACTATGACACAATCCCAAGGTGGCTCTCAATCATGAAGACCCAAATATATCCAAATGCAATGGACATAGATAAGATGAGAACATACAATGAATTGCTGAATAGTGAAGGAGAAGTGAAGACAAGAGAAGAGCTGAAAGAACAGGGTACAGACATTGATTGGTGGCCGTATTTACAAATAAAATCAAGACATAAGATGGACATGAAAAAATTTGGAATCCAAAAAGAACAGAACGAATTGGACAAAATTCTATTGGGATCAGATGATAAATTAATAACTAAAATTTATAATTATTTACTAAAATATAAATTGGAAGAAAGAGAATATGACATGGGCAAAAAATTTCGGATATAATATTGAACTTGATAAATGGGAAAAAATATGGAAAGTAAATACCAAACTGACAATGTCTGTACCCTATAAGGAAAATACTTATAAAATGTTCTACAGTGGCATCTCCCTCCCACACACTTGGCAAAGATGTTCCCTAACACCACACCACACAGGACTGTTGGAAATGCAGATCACACAAAGGGACATACTAACACATGTGGTGGTCATGCCAAAAGGCAAAAAAAAATTTGGAAAATGATTCAAAAACAATTAGAAGAAATTATCACCCAGAAAGTGCCATTGAAACCAGAAACATACCTATTAGGAATATTAACAAATCACTATGAAAAAGAAATACAATATTTGATAATCCATATCCTGACAGCAGCAAGAATTACATTCGCGCAAATGTGGAAATTAGAAGACACGCCATTGGAGGATAAAATAATACAAAAAGTAATGGAATGTGCAGAGATGGACAGGCTTACCAAAGAAATACAAGAAAAGGAAGACACAGAGTACTACCTAGTTTGGCAACGATGGTACAACAGGTTAGAGAAAAGGAAAATGAAATAAAAAATAATTAGTAGGATAGAAAGGGAATACCAACTAAGGAAACAAAAATCAAGAAATAAACTTACAATATCATTATATAATGAAAGATGTAGATATAAAGTATATACAGAGAAATATAGAATACCGAAGTAACTTTCTTTCTTCTTAAGATTCGAGATGTAAGGCTTGATTTAAATGTATAGTTTGTTTATGTTGTGTATTGTATGTATATATGTTTTTGTTTGTCTATTTTTAATTAAATAAAAAAAAATGAAAGTGATGTTTCACCAAAACAATGCAACAACTCAAAACAATGCAACAAAACCCTTTTGTGATGTTGTGAAAAATGTGGGGCTGATGGTATCCTTTTGGTGAAATCCTGCAACGGTCCCTGGACTCCTTATCCCGAGCCTATTATACTGTTTAGGATAAGAAAAGTAATAGATTTATTTGTTTAGTTTGTATTCATATTCTTCAGTAGGAATTAGCTATTTAGCATGATTTGGCTAGAGAGAAGTTCCCTGAAGATAGGCTCCAACATGAGTCTGAAAGCTTGGAAGACAAAACCTCGAGTCCCGGTGGCCGACCCGGATTGGATCCTGCATCATTACCCTGGCACAGGTATATTCACCTTCATTCGTGATTTAGCTATGCTTCTATTCTAGCCCTTCTTTACTTTTCATATATCTTTGTGCGTAAAGCTCATGTGTTTTAAAACCATTCATTTAATGGAACTTTTTAAGTACATATTCTTCACAAGCACAACATATTTAAATATATCTTTTCTCCAAAATGAGTTGACATTTTGATACATTTAAACTAACAGAACTCTAATTGCAGCCTCCAAGAATTACAAAATCTGGAAGATTTGCAAAAACTTCGTGGTAAATGTAAGATATAATAATTAAATCTAGGTGGCTGCAAAGATTGAATTCCTCAAGGTTTCAGAAGTGAAAGCTTTCAAGATTTTCTACCCATAGTCAAGACCAAGGAAGGGAAGGGAAGGCTAAATTTAACTTACTGATTTAACTCATTATCCAATGCTTAGAAGCCCAGCTGTACTTTATTAAAAAGCTGCTCCAAGATCAAACGTCCAATTTTGAAGAAACTTTTCTTCTTCCAGTTAAATTCTCTCCTATTCTATTTATTTCCCCCAGGGAGCTTTCAAGTTTATTTCATATTTCTTCCGATGGTATCTTGGAGTTAATCTTATTGTTGTGCAACAGCAGAAGTAGCTGCCTATTATTTATCTCGCCTTCATTCTGCATTCTCTCTGGTTTGTTTGTTGTTTTTTTTAAAAAAAGCCTTACGGATGGAGTTTTGTCATGATGTCTCCCATTTAAATTAACTACTGCGGTAGGAAATGATAGAGGCTGTAGGCCTTGGAGATAAGATTCCACTTTGAGTGTTTGAACACTGAAAGCCTTCAGCTCCTGTTAATAAAGTCAGAGCAAGAACTTCCAGATCCATTAGAATTTCAGGAACACCCAGGCAATTTTTTTTTCATTAAACTGAAAGAAGAAGAAATTTCCCTCATAGCAGAGGTTTATCATATCATATTATTTGGGTAGCACTGTCCAGTGTCTGACTCTGATTGATTGGCCTTTAATAATGGAAACCTTTTCGGGGGGCGGGGAGGGGAGTTGAAAGAGTTCAAGGAATTCCTCCAATCACCAGTTTCCCTCCATCTGGACCTCAAAAGAAACCAGAAGTAATTTTTTAGAACTGGGAAATAAGTAAATTTTCTCCCTACTTAAAAAGTACCAAGGAAAGGGATATTGAGAACATGTTGCAAGGTTTGAGGTGTCCTTTGTGTTAAGCCTCCTTGCACTGCAATTACATTTGGGTTGACTTCTAGGGTATTACATGTTCAGAATAACTCGGTGTATATATATAACGATATAACTAACTTGACTTATCAGTGACCCAGCCTTCTTCTTTAAATACATTTGAAATTGAAATGAATTGATCAAGGTTAATGTCAGTTTTAGTTCCCTAGGAAGTCTTTTGCTTCTTCCATTTTAGCAGTATGCTATCTTTTCATTTCTTTGCTGAAAATTGAAAGTATGTTTTAAATTATTGCAATATCTCCATTCCCTAATTTGAACTTCATGTTTTCTCTCAATGTTTAAACAATGGGGTAATTTTTACTTCTGTTGTTATACACTGAGTTTTTTTAAAAGAATTGTGGACTATTTTTAACATAAGCTTTATAAAACACCTTGAAATTTAAAAGAAGAAATTGAGGGACATATCTATCCAAAATTGATGATGATGATGAGGAGGAGGATGTGATGATGATGATAATGATGATGATGATGATGATGATGATGATGATGATGACAATACGGAAATAACATTAAGAGTTTGGATGAAGATGATTACTATAAATACCTGGGCATCCTTCAAGCTGGCAACATCAAACACATTGATGTCAAGAATAAATTTAGAAGTTTGTTTCAACAAAAAGGATGAATATAAAGAAACTTTTCTTTGGGATTTAATGGAAAAAGACTTGGGAAAATTTTTGGAATTTTGATGTTATATATGTTGAATGCAGCAAGATTACTTTATGCACAAAAAGGGAAGGACATTTCGATCCCCACAATGGACAAATGGCTGCAAAAGTTGTTGTAGTTAGAAATGGTTAAATTGACTGCTTTGAAAAAAGAAAAAAAACCCACAAGTCCTTTTGTTTCTACTTGGAAACCTCTTCTTGACTTGGTGCTTGAGGTGGAAAAAATGAAACTTTGATTTTGGGTGTTACTGATTAGATAGATCTGTTGTTATAGAAATGGCTAGTTTATATTATCATATAAAAGTACAAAGTTGATGTTACTTCTTATTCTACTCCACCAAAGGTAGTCAGAAGTCAATGTCCTTTCTTTCTTTTTCCCTTTTCTCTACACTTTTCTCTTCCCTTTTCCCTCCCCTATTTTTCGTAGTATTTACTTTTGTACTTTTGTATTTTAGGTTAGATGTTAGATATATCATGAGAATACGTGTGAATGAAGAAGTCTAAACTCAGCTGAAGAAATACCATCAAGGCAATGAATACCTTGGGAATTCCAGGCATTAGGTACACAGCTGGAATAGTGGACTGAATTCAAGCAGAACTAAAAGCCCTGGATAGGAAGGTCAGAAAAATAATGATAGTGAATCATGCCCTTCATTCACACAGCAGTGTTGACAGACTGTACTTACCAAGGCAAATAGGCGGGCTTGAAATGCAAGTACACACCAGACAAATGAAAAGGTACTACAAGAAAACTGAGAGCTATGCCAGAAGTTCAGCCATCCTGAACAGGTCTCATCAGAATAATCAGACAAAGTGTGACTCAGTATGATGAGATGTAATTCACAGAACCAGGGGTGAAATGCTCCTGGTTCAGACCAGATTGCCCGATCCGGTAGCGATGGAGGCAGGTGGTTCGGAGAACCGGTAGCAAAAATCCCTGCCCCCCCCCCCCACATTGCCCAGCTGAGCCATGCAATCATCAGAGACTTTTTTTTTTATTTTTAAAACCATTTTTTCTACCACCTCTTTGGCCGAAAAAATGCTTTTAAAAGTTAAAAAAAAAGCTCAGCTGGGATCATCGGAGGCTTTTAAAAGCATTTTTTCTACAACCTCTTTGGCTGAAGAGGTTATAGAAAAATGTTTTAAAAGGAAAAAAAAAACCTCTGCAGATCAGGCAAGTCAGCTGGGATCGTCAGAGGCTTTAAAAAAAAAAGAAAGCCTCTGCCGATCAGGCAAGTCAGCTGGGATCATCAGAGGCTTTTAAAAGCATTTTTTTTACAACCTCTTCAGCCGAAGAGGTTCTAGAAAAAAATGGTTTTAAAAGTTAAAAAAAAATTGGCCACACCCACTCAGTCATATTTTAAAAAAGAACCTACCACCAAGCTATGCCCACAGAACCGGTAGTAACAAATTTTACATTTCACCACTGACAGAAATCCATACCACATTGGTCATTTCCCAGGTCAATGATGTTGACAGACTCCAATTACCAAAGAGCATAGGTGGACATGGAATGTTGCAGGCATTCCATGTCCACCTGTTTTTGCTTCACCTGTTTGCTTCACCAAACAGGTGAAGCAAAAAAAGAGACATATCTGAATGTACTGAAGAAGATCCATGAGGGTAGTAAACCATGAAGACTTACTGAATACCAGAGAGACAAAACTAGCCTACAAAAAAAGACCAAATGAAGAACAGAATAGTCATGGAAAGGCAAGGCAAAGTATCACATGGTCAGTACCTTAAAAAATATAGCAGACAAAGTAGATAACAGCAAGACCTGGCAATAACTAAGAGCAGGAACATTAAAAATGGAGTACACAGATGAAGCCTTAAGAGCAAATGCTTAAAATCCCAGAATTGAGAAATTAATAACAGATAGCAAATGCCACCTCTGTAAAGAAGCTGAAGAAACAGTGGATCACCTAGTTTGTTGCTGCAAGATTACACAGACTGGCTACAAACAATGGCACAACAAAGAAACAGCAAAGGTGTATTGGAATATCTTCAATAAATACCATTTGCCTCAAGTAAAGAACTGATGGGCCCACAAAACAGAGAAAGTGGTAGATAATGTAGCAACTAAAGTGCTCTGAGAATTCACTTAAACCTGCCAAATAACATCTCAGACTTGGCAATTGTTGAAAAGAAAGAAAGAAAAAAGTCTGGATGTGGCACTATCTGGAGACAGCAGAAGAGAAGAGAAAGAACTGGAGAAAATCACAAAATACAAACAATTGCAAATAGAAATAGAATGAGTGTGGCAAATCAAAACAAATATAGTATCAATAGTAATAGATGCCTTTAGTGCAATCCCAAAATATCTGGGATGCCACTTGAATACCATTGACATTGACAAAATTGTTGTCAATTGCAAATGGCTGCATTACTTAGAACAGCTTACTTCCTGCAACATCCTTTAATATTATTTAGGCGTTTGACTATGTGTCCAGCTATATTCCAGTATACTTGCATGCTGCCCAACTGTCAATGATTTTGGGTGACTCACAACAATTAAAGGAGTTACAATCAAACCAATAAAATATAAAAGATAGTTTTAAAAAAATGTCAAGTGTCATGAAATGAGGGCATCTCCCCATGCCAATCTTGACCAAGTCTTCACAGCTCTTCTAAACAATGGCAGAATGATGTTCATATGGATTTTAAGGGAACCTTCTTCTAGAGAGCAAGAGAAGAGGAGGTGTGTTTCTGGAGTCCCAAAAGATGACATTGCTTAATCAAAGGAACCCGGGGCACACCAATCCCGTAGGATCAAATTGGCTGGGCAGAGGTAATGGGAGATAGGTGGTCCTTCAAGTAATCATTCCTTATGACATGTAGGGCTTTATGGGTAACAATCCAGTCCTTGGATTGCATCCGGAATATCTATGTAACTTTATCAAAAACTGCCTGACCACTACAGCACAACTAACAAAAGCTATGAGGAGGATAACACTGTCAAACATTTCAGGAACAACAACAGACTATTACAACCACATGGCCTGACCATGGCACACTACCAAAGCCCTCCAAAACATCTTAAGTAAACCCAAAGACCCAGTAGCCCACAGGGGAAAAAAAATAGGTGTCATCTACAACATATAATGTAAGGATTTTAATAGCCACTATGTAGGAGAGACAGGCAAAAGACTAGCAGAGCTCATCCATGAATACCAACTAGCAATCCGAAGTCACAATAAAAACTCCTTAATGTCATAACACATGGACTAACTCAACCATAGTTTCAACTGTAAAACTGTGAGCATCCTAAAACCAAGTTAAATCCAAAAATGCAAGGGAATTCCTGGAAGCATGGCACTCAGAGATGTCAGCCATCAAGAGATACATAAAATTAAAACCCATTCACACACTACTGAAAAGAGAGAACAAAAAAAGCTAAGAAGGAAAACAAAACCCAGAACACATATACATCAGCAGGGATTAACAACTGACAAACAGTCAAGGATAAATCAATTCCCCAATCAAGATATTACCAAGGAGAAAACCATATCCTTACCAAGGACCAGGGTAATGGACCAAAATTTCCATTACCAGAACCCGTAATGGAAATTTTGAGTAGTTCAGAGAACTGGCAAATACCACCTTTGGCTGGTCCCAGAGTGGGGTGGAAATGGAGATTTTGCAGTATCCTTCCCCTGGAGTAGGGTGGAAATGGAGATTTTGCAGTATCCTTCCCCTGCCACGCCCACCAAGTCACGCTTACCAAGCCACACCATGCCCACCAAGCCACGCTCACAGAACCTGTAGTAAAAAAGTTTGAATTTCACCACTGCCAAGGACCACACATTTTTGTACTAAACTTCATATATAAAATTATAAAATTAATATAAAATTAATATTTTGCAATTATTGTACATACTTTTTAATGTATATTTTAGGACGAAATATTAGTTTTACTAGTAGTATCCATATCATCCAACATGCTTCCATGCTGCAATGGATTCCGTTCTGGCTGGTCATGCCATTTTTAGTTGTAAAAAAGCCCACACTATAATAGGTCTCTTTTTTTCGTAACTCTGTCGATTCAAGTAAGCATGCTACGGGTCAGAAATGTTAACACCATTTGCTCAGACATCAGAACAACAAACCTGTCAAAAAGAATTCCAAAATAGAAATGCACATATTATTTTCCTTCTTCTTGTGTTCGCTTAGCCCTGTCCCTTTCAAGCTGCAGCAGCTGGTGAATATTTAGAATTCTACTTGAAGTCTCACCAGTTTTGATCAACAGATCCAGCCACCGTCAGGGGATAAATCAATTGCCAGCAGATGTGGCTTGCTATTTGAATATGAGGCCTGAACAGCTTAATTGGGGGGAGAGATGTTAAAAGTTAAATTGACAGTCATGTATTTTTTTTTTATTGAACTCCCGGTGCTATAATTTGTGTCTGAAATGAGCACTGAGTTGCACTGCTCATTAAGAGGGAGGTACTAATGTTTGTTATACATGTCTTACGCACTCTGAGCTTGGAAGTAAATTAAGACCAGAGGGCACACAATATGAAAATAAGGGAAGCAAAATATCATTCTTCATTCTTCAATGAAGCAGTGCGCGCACACACACAAACACTGCTAAGGAAGACATTTATTTGTAGAGGTAGCCCTTGACTTATAACCATAACTGCACTTAAAATTATAGTCATAAGTCATGCTGGTCAGGGGTGAAATGCTCCCGGTTTGGACCATATCACCTGATCTGTTAGCGATGGAGGCAGGTGGTTCAGAGAACCGGTAACAAAAATCCCTGCCCCTCCATGCCCAGGTGAGCCGTGCAATCATCAGAGGCTGTTTTAAATTTTTTTTTAAAAGCATTTTTTCTACAACCTCTTCAGCCGAAAAAATGCTTTTAAAAGTAAAAAAAAAAAAAAGCCTCTGATGATTGTGCAGCTCAGCTGGGATTATTGGAGGCTTTTAAAACCATTTTTTCTACAACCTCTTCGGCCGAAGAGGTTGTAAAAAAAATGCTTTTAAAAGCCTCTGCCGATCAGGCAACTCAGCTGGGATCGTCAGAGGCTTTTAAAAGAAAAAAGCCTCTACCTATCAGGCAACTCAGCTGGGATCATCAGAAGCTTTTAAAAGCATTTTTTTACAACCTCTTCGGCTGACCACAAAAAGTTGACCACACCCACCCAGTCACCAGCAAGCCATGCCCACAGAACCGATAGTAGCAATTTTTACATTTCACAACTGATGCTGGTCCTGACTGGGCTTAATTTTATGATCTTTTTTGATAGCTGTTAATCTGTAGAAAGTTAGCACCCACCCCTCTCCTAGAAGAATGAAATGTTTTGGGGAATATTAAAAAAGGTAGAATATTATATTTCCCTAGGTGAAAAATGGAGAAACATATATATATATTTAAGACAGAAAACAGACTAACTCTTTCTTAATAGCTCCAGCAGATGTTGAGGCCAGCTTTTAGAAATGCAGCTTTGGTAATCCATTCAAGACAAAATATTTTGAACAAAGGCAAAATTAGGTAGAATGGTAGGATTAGCCCTCACTCAAGATTCAACACAGGCCACAATAGGAATTGTCCAACACTCTTTCAGAATGCAAGGCCCTTCTTTGCATCACCCTCAGAAACTTCAACCAAACTTAGCTCAGACAATATCCTAGGATTTGTACTTTGCCTATAGAGCCAACTATGACCCCTATATAAGTCCTACATAGCCCCATGAGAGTCTGATAACAACCAATAGAATAAATGTTCTTGCACAGGAACAGGAAGCTCACATGCAAAGCCCAAGAGAAGGTATAAAACCCCCTTTTTCTCAACTCCATTTTGTCAGCTGCACCAGAACCATGTGCTCGGTGGTTCTCTTTATCATTAAACCATCTTTCCAATCAGCCTCCATATTTCCAATGTCTTTCTCCCGGCTTGGAACTAAACCAGGTGGATATTTCTTCCAACAAAATGAACATGGCAGTTGTTAAGCAGATCCCTGGCATTGGGTTTTATTTTGTTTTTTGTTTTTTGCTGTAAATCAGAAGTAAATGATGGTTCCCAGCAAAAAAATAAAATAAAAATAAAAATAAAATTGTAAATAATGGTCATGTCACCATAGGATGCTGCAAATGGCTGTAAATTCAGGCTGGTTGCTAAGCATCCAAGATGTGATCACATGACTCCAGTGGTCCATGGAAAAATTGTTTTCTGCAAAATCAGTCCCTGGGGCCAAATAGATTGGGGACGCTGCTCTATCAAACAGGATTTTATTTTTTAATTAAATGAAATGAAATGAAAACTAAAACATGGTGTGGGAGAGGAGAGAAACTCATATTCTTTCTGATATTAAAAAAATTGCCAAAAATTTGATTGGCCAGTTTTATATTTGTGGCAATTTAAATAAAAATTGACTAAGGGAATTGCTATTTTCATTAAGTTTTCCAATGTTATACTTGACAGTCTAATATCATTCATGCTAAATAGTTCCTGCAATTGAATACATGTTTTGGGCCCTATTAGTGATTTTTAAAGATCTTTGCCAGATCTTTTAATGAGTGGGCCTGACTCTTCATTCCTGAGAGCCAGTGGATGATGATTGTATGATAATTTTTGAAAAGAATAGAAATAGAATAGATCTAATGTAATGCCAATTATCATTTCTGTTATTTTGTATAATTTGAGCTTTTCTTTAATTGTTTGGACTTTCATAAATATTTGGAAAAATATTCCTAGAAAAATATATATGTTAATAGAATTATTTTAATTAAATAACACAAATTAGTGGCATTAATATATGGCTGAAAATACTTATGAATCTGTGGGGATGAATACATCTTTGGAAATTGAATATACATTTTAAGAGGAATCTTAATTTAATTTAGATAAATTGACCAGTAAGTGCTTAATTTTTAATGGAATGTCAGACTTTAAGGTTCTTGCTTATTAAATTGCAACTGCTTTATGAATACGGGGGCTTCAATTTTCCAGATACTTAGCTGTATCATTGGCTACACATATTAAAGGGATGGGAACAGGTTGGAATAAATAAATCATGTTAACTGGAACTTAATGTGTGGTCCTGATTCTTCATTGCCTGAGAACCAGTGGATTTTGGATTTTAAGGCCCTTGAAATTAATTAAATAAATAAAGAGCGCATACTGTCCTTCCATGGGGGAAAAGGTCTGTTTGGGTTCTCTGAAATAAATGACTTGTTTACAAAATAAATTTTGTAAACAAAAAGAGAATTGAGTACTATAAAAGTGCAAAGACATTAGAAATGCTGAAAGCATCATTGTGAAAGTCTATAGGTTGTGGAGTTTTGAGAGAGAAAAACCTAAAATTTTATTCCATTTGTTAACTTTCTCTTCCTTTTCTGGATTATAAATTAAGATTGAGAGGGATGGTTACTACCAGAAAAGAGGTGAAAGAAGGGAAGAGAGTCCCAAAGGTTTTTTTCAAGAGACAACTGGACTTCCTAGTTTTTCCTTGAGGATGTTTCACTTCTCATCCAAAAATCTTCTTCAGCTCTGACTGGATGGTGGGGAATGGAATTTATACTTATACAAAAAATGCAAATGACCAGTTGTCTGCAAGGGATATAAATCCTTCCATTCCCCATTACCCAGAGCTGAAGAAGCTTCTTGGATGAGAAGCGAAACGTCTTCAAAGAAAAACAAGAAAGTCTAGTTGCTTCTTGAAAAAAGCATCTTTGGGAAAACCATGACCTAGATGACTGAGAATCTTCATAAACATTCTGTGAGAAAATAAATAAGTTTTGTGCCTGTTGCCATCATTAACTGAGCATCGGGGATTGCATCAGAGACTTGACTTATAATATAAGATATAATGTAGAACATATATGCTTGAAGAAATGGGAAAGACTGTCACAATGTCAGTGATGGCAAACATTGATAAGAGAAAATCATGGTGAATATGGAGGAAAGAATTGATTTTAAAAAATGGTAGAATCTGGAGTACAAGTAAGAGGAAAGGTTAAGCAAATTAAGGAAAAAAACAAACATTTTAGAGATCAATACAGAAGTGATAGAAAGTCAAGAGACAAGACAAAGTTTTAAACAATGTGGCACTATTGAGAAATAAAAGAATTTTGTTTGAGGTTGAAGGTAGTCTTGGAAGAACCTGGTAAGGACATAAGAGAGGATAATTCAGGCTTTCACAAAATTTTTGGAATGGGAAGAAGAAGATATGGAGGCAGAAGTGAACAATGCTGTGTCTTATCTTGGTTCCAGCCTACTGCAAATCAGTAAAGAAACAGAGCTGCTTAACCAATTAGGCATCTCAAAAGATTTGCTATAATATTTTAATACACAAAGGAAAACTAACTTTCTATCTGATCTCCGGTAATCACTATTCCAAAACAGGGAAAATCACAATATATCTTAAACAACGTCAGTGTCAATGGCTAGCAGAACAAACAGGAGGTTGGAGAACTTCAAAAACAATTTGTGACATGGTGTGAAGATATATTGTTTTTGTTCTTTTTAAAGTCAGAAATATCACTGAAGAGCTTCAAGTTGACTTGTTCATCCTAGCCACTCCTAGCATACTTTATTTAATTTTGCTGGATACAGTATGAAAAAATTATATATTGTTTTCCTCAAGAAAAAAAAAAAGATAATTGACCAACAATATCTCTTCTTCAAATGATCAAACTTTGTCTAATTCTTAGGAGTTTGATATCACCAAAAAATAAAGCACATGGTAAATGTAATCCTGATCATATGAAGCCTTTGTTTTTCTCTATCCAACTGTAAGTTTATAATCAGATTTAAGAATATGAATTTGTGCTGTGCTCCAGGATATTGTCACACTTCTGTTGTGGTACTGAATTTGATATATCTGAAACAAATGTAGGCAACAAGGAATAGTAAGAATGTTTTGAAGCCAGTTCATTAGTTCAAATTTCGTGGTAAATTTGAACTAGCTGGAAGTAGCAGAGGTTGAATGCTGCTTAATGAGGCATTTAATTGACAATTAATGTGCATTGAATGCCAGCCAGAGAAGAAAAATAGGAAAGTTTGTGGTAAGAAATCTGGTCAGTGAGTCAGTTTTAGGAGACAATTCATTATAGGAGGAAGGTTGATTGGCCAAATGAGTTAGGGAGAAATTTTAAATATAGATCATTAAATAAAATGGAAAGTGACTCAGTAACATTTCTTTGAAAGGGTAGTTTATCTCAGTGGTTCTTAATTATAAGTCCACTATCACCCACCAGGCATGCAACTCAAACATTAAATACTCTGAAACTACCACTGCAAAATTTAGACATAAAAAAGAAATGTTATAGAGCACAGCTTATGATATGTAGGTATATATGTACAGTGGAAAATAATTCAGATCTTTTGAATAATTCAGATCTTCAGCTTGTATACCAGTGTTAAAGACTTGTGTACATTGTATGTACCTGTTATAAATTGGGAACTGGCTATCTTCAATAGTGGGATTCAAATCCCGTTGCTACTGGTTTGCTCGTGGGTGCACGTGGGCACGCGCGCAACACTTCTGCGCATGCACAGAGACATCTGGGCGGGTGGGAGGAGCCTCCCCCCACCGCCACTACCAGTTTGCCCAATCCAGGGCGAACTGGTAGCAACCCACCACTGGCTATCTGGTATAAAAAGTTTGGACAACTTTCCTAGATAACAGCTTTTCTAACCCTGATTTAAAATTGACACATTCCACAATCAAATCTCAGTTATACTATCAATGAGACTGTTATGCTTGATGGAAAGCAGCTCTTCAATGCTCTTTACTGTTCAGTTTCTTCTTGATGTTTTATATATTAAGAACCTGTTTCTTCCCTGCCTTTATTACTGTTACAGAACACAATATTTTCTTCATGGGAAGCCAACCACATGTATCATTTTTGTGAAACTGTTGTCCCAAGTTGAAATCCCTATTTGCTGTGGGATTTTTTTTTTAAATGGTTTTGAGGATTACCATTTAGAGCATAGAGCTGAAGTTGCATACATTTGATGTTGTGGTTTTTAAAATAGCAGTTTATTATCTATTGTTGGAAGAGCAGCATAGTCACTTTTTGTTGACTGTGAAAAGTCATTGTTAAAAGACTCCTGACCTTATTTAGAAATAAGAAGTATCCTAGTTTAGAGGAAAAGCACAGGCTATGTAGAATAGAGTAGAATCATAGAGATGGAAGAGACTCTGGAGGTCCTTTGGTTCAACCCCCTACCCAAAGCAGGAGACCTTATACCATGGGTGTCCAACCATTTGGCTTGTCTGGGCTGCACTGAGTGAAGAAGAATTGTCTTAGGCTGCATATAAAATATATGATGTAGTTAGTATGCATAAATCACATAATAATGTTAAATGTTTACTATCTTCTGCTGCTGTGTTATTAGCTGTCCAGGGCTGCATAAGACCCATGGGATGCAGGCTGGACACCCCTGCCTTATCTCATCCTGGACAGACAGATGTCCAATCTCTACTTGAAAATCTGCAGTAAGGTAAAGGTAAAGGTTCCCTTCAAACATACTGTATGTGCTAGTCGTTCCCGACTCTAGGGTACAATGCTCATCTCCATTTCAAAGCTGAAGAGCCAGTGCTGTCTGAACATGTTTCCATGGTCATGTGGCTGGCATGATTAAATGCCAAAGGCGCATGGAATGCTGTTACCTTCCCACCAAAGGTGGTCCCTATTTTTCTACTTGCATTTTCTCATGTGCTTTCAAACTGCTAGGTTGGCAGAAGCTGGGACAAGTAACGGGAGCTGACCCCTTTACGTGGCACTAGGGATTCGAACCATTGAACTGCTGACCTTTCGATCAACAAGCTCAGCATCTTAGTCACTGAGCTACCACATCCACTTTAAATCTGCAGTAATGGAACACAATTCCAGTGATGAAACACAACTCCAGGAGGTAACCTGTTCCAAAGACTAATTGTTCTCATTGTCAGAAAATTTCTCCTTACTCCAAGGTCGGCTCTCCCTTTGATGAGCTTCTTGTCCTGCCCTCAGGTACTTTGGAGAATAAGTCAACCCCCTCTTCTCTATGATTGTCCTTCAAGTACTGGAAGACATGTCATCCTGAATCCTTCCCTTTATTAAGCTAGACATACCTAGTTCTCCTTTAACATTAGCATACAGACCCCTTATCAACTTTGTTGATCTTCTCTGCACATATAGTAGATCTTAAACTCACTCATATCTAAATAGGGCTATGAAATTGTGTTTGAGGTTCTGTACAGTTGCAGTCAGTTATTCCTATCAATACTAAGACATTGTCTCAGTATAGGCAGATTTCTAGTTTTCCTAACACTAAAACTATCTACCTGGAAGTGTGCATTGACAATTGACTGGTCTTTTGTTAGTAAAAATCAAATGTATTTATGGAATGAAAGCAATAGGATAATGTATTTAATGTAGCTAAAAGTGTTGGAAGCTAGATCAGCATGCTGATTAGGGATTATGAATTTGTAATCCAACATATATGGTGGTCATCAAATTGGAGAAATCCAGGTAAGGATGAAGAACAGCACATAAAACTAATACATTATATGAGCACTGGTCAGTACGGTATACTGATGGAACAGAATCTGTCATCAAATTCCATCAAATCCCAACATCAACCTTACCTCCAACTTTCTATAAAACCACTGCCTTGATATCATGGTAAAGTTATGCAATGGACACATAAACATTACATTTTTACAGGAAAGCCACAGATTGCCAAGTATATCTATATGCTGCCGGCTTCCATCCAGAACATTCAACCAAATCTATCGTTTATTCTGTCAGAGAGAGAAGATCCCTGAGGATGGGCTGAAGCATGAGTCCAAAAGCTCAGAAGACCAAACCTCTGGTCCTGGTGACTGACCCAGATTGGATTCTGCAACATTATCCTGAGACACACAGTATACTGTATATCTATTTGTACAAAATTGGAAAGCAGAAAAAATTCCTACAAAGGGAGAGGTAATTAAGAAAATATTAGAATGTGCAGAAATGAATAGATTAACAATGGAAATTAAAGGGAAAGAAGAATCCGAGTATTACAATATATGGGCAATTTTATCAATGGATAACAAACTGAACATAGACAAAAAGCAGTATAAAATTTAAGAAATTTGGAAAGAACATGTAATAAATTAAATTAAAATGTAAAAGCAAAGATATATATATATGAAGAAAATGGTGGTAAAGGTTGAATATGATGACACAAAAATTTTGTACTCAGATGACACACTGATTGATTAATGATGTGGTGTTTGTTTAAAAATAAAACTAAAGAACTTTTTTTTAAAAAGTATACTGTATGATTTCCTTCATTCTACCATCAATACTTAGGCTGTATACTACAATATTATTTGTTCTGATCTATTTTACACCAATGCTTAACTGATGGATTAAAACAGGCCTATCCAATAAAATTAACTAATTTGCCTATCCAATAAAATTAACAAGACAAGTCAGTAAAGCCACAAAAATTCACAGGGAAGGCCTATTAAAAGACAAACTATCAAAAGAGAATACCTACAGCCTATGTCCCAGCCTCTCAAGCACATTATGAATAAGCTATAACCTATTCTGAAAATGGCACTTCAACTAGGTGGCAGGCCCATTCTTTCATCCAGACAACCACCCAACCTGAAAGAGTTTCTCAAAAACTTCAAGGAACAACAGAGCGATGATGCTAACATGGGAACCAGAACCTGCAAGAAACTCAGATATCTACTTTGCCCCCATATTTATACCCACTGCACTATGACAGGCCCCAACAACTTCATATGTAAGATTAGAACAGGGGGTTGCAACATTAAACACTGAAAGAACCATTTGGACCCGTTTCCCACAGAAAAGAAAACACCGGGAGCCACAAAACTCTTCCCGTGCCTGACTATTTCTTGAGCAGCCACAAAACTAGCATATGTAGTTGAATTAAATGTTCTGTTTTCTTCTGAAACTTTTCTTTTCTTGGATTTATCTATGGTTGGCCTACCGGGGGTTGAAAAGCTCAATAAATCACATGTCGGTGGGTGTCACACATTGGCGGGGTGACACATATTTTGAGTGACAGGGAGCCACCGCAGAGGGGTGAAAGAGCCACATGCGGCTCCAGAGCCTCAGGTTGCTGACCCGTGGATTAGAGGCACCATCACTTGTGCTAATCCTTCAGAATGATATAGCGACGACTCCTTTGCCTCATCCTCTTTTCAAATCCTGTATTGATTTAATCACTCTGTAAAGTGAATTATAGCTTATGAAGTTTCTGCTTTTACTAAAATGTGTTAGAAAAGGTGATACCAGGCTCCTTCTGTTTTTTTGCGATGTATATATGTATTTAGGATATCAGTAACCTAATTAGTAATAGGGAGGTTTGTTCTCATCTCAGACATAAGCACGTGAAAGTTTGGCTGCTTGTGAAATATATATTATACAATTATCCTGGAAACTGGATGTTGAATGTGAGCCACATGCTATCTGTCACAACAGGAATAGGATTTTATTATCATTATAATCACTTTTTTCCAAGTTCTGATCCTGAATGTTTTAAATTTACCAATCTCCCTTACATTTTACAATTTTATTTTGCCACAAGCCCAGTGGTGAAATACAACTTTTTTTTTTTTACTACCGGTTCTGTGGGCATGGCGTGTAGAGTTGCCAGGTGTCCACTATTTGAGCGGACAGTCCACTTTTTTCACATTACGTTAACTATTTTTTTTCGCAAAATAGTGGACATTTTTTTTATTCAAAAGCTTTATGATGAAATGGTACATAATCTAAAGCTGTACAGTCTAAGAGAATAAGGATAGGAGAATCGTGTTTTGTCTTTTTTTTCATAAGTTAGAATGAGACAAAGATCGAATATCCATTGAACGCTAAATTGTTTCAATCTAATTGATCGCAATAATCCTCCAACTTTAGAAGAAATGACTAACATCTGGTTATTACCACCATGGCGAGAAGAACTTCCACCCAACACTCTCTTCGATGAAATTTCTGCCTTAGAAGAAGTTTATGTTCATCTGCAGGGTGATCCATCCCTTGATAAGTGGATGTACTTTTTCAAGAAAGAGCCAGCTCCGAGTTTACTGAAACTGTTCTAGTATTGTGCATCAATTCCGATATCAAATGCAAACGTTGAACGAATTTTCAGCGTCATGGGAAATTTGTGGACTGACGAACATAACCGACTGCTTGTACCATCAGTTCGAAGTGAACTTTGTATATTTTTTAATATTTCTCAACATTGTACTGAAATTAAAGAATTATTCCTTAAACACAAAGAATTGATCAAAGCTGCACAGTCAAATAAAAAATACACACGACAGCAAAGTAAAATGTAATTTAATATTTTACATATTATTATACTATATTTGATGTTTTGAATTTTAAGTAAAGTTTTGAAGTGATTATTTTAATACGTGTTAAAATGTTTATAAGAAAATATATAATTTAATTGTAATTTTTAAAATATTTTTTTACTCCTTAACGCCCCCCCCCCGCCTCCGCTTGTCCGCTATTTTTTGGAAGCAGACCTGGCAACCCTAATGGCGTGGTGGGCATGGCATGGTTTGGTGGGCATGGCAGGGGAAGGATACTGCAAAATTTTCATTCCCACCCCACTCTGGGGGCCGGAGTGCTGATTCTCTGAACTACTCAAAATTCCCACTATCGGTTCTCCAGAACCTGTCAGAAACTTCTGGATTTTACCCGTGCACAACCCTTACAAACTTCTAAAATGAAGTGAGAACTTTTACATTTGATTAAATGTTACTTTTTATGTAAAATTGTTATGAATTAATTTGTGCTTCTTTGCACTGAAATAATTTTTATTACAATAGGACTAATTTGATTGTTTTTTGTTTCCTTGTTGTTCCAAATATTAGGAATGTATATTTCATCAATCCCTTGCATGGAGAATACATCTATCCATTGTTTTAGTAATTATCATGAAGGATGTTTTGTTTTATTTGTTTACTCCAAAAGGGGAAAGTTAGTGGGCTTCCACACTTAAAATATTTCTTGGCAAGGTCAGATGTTTAAATATTGGATGGAATATGAAGATCAAGGAACTTCAAACAAAAACAAGTAGTCCCAAAACAGCTTCCTAAGGAAGTGATGTCATGCTGGCCACATGACCACTGAAATGTTTTCAGACTCAATGACCTTGAACCGGAGATGAGAACTGCTCTCTATAGACAGCAACTACTAGTCTGCAGACTACTGGCAGGGGTGTCAAACTGGTAGCCCGCAGGCCAGTGGTGGATTCCTTCCGGTTCCACCGAGCCAATAGCAGTGACGATATGATGTCACTGAACCGGTTCTGCCCCCTTGCCCCCCCTGCATTATTCTTACCTTTTATTTGGCCCTACCCCCAATCTATTGCTGCCTCCTGAGTCCCAGCTGATCAGTTAGAAGGAAAAAATAACTGTTTAAACTCTTGCCACAGGGCTTCAAATGGCCATGCTACAGCTGATTAGTGTTAAAAGGCAGTGTGGTGGTAGACCGGTGCCTCCGAAAACAAATGGGTAGACCGGTTGCCTCCAAAAATAAATGGATAGACCAATGCCTCCAAAAACAAATGCAAGCAGTTAAAAGCCTGGTAGACCAGTACCTCTGCTAAATCCTAAAGAATTGTCACATGACCATCAAGCCACATCCACAAAATAAGCCACGCCCACAGAACCGGTAGTAAAAAAAATTAGAACCCACCCCTGCCGCAGGCTGGATGCGTCAATCACAGGCCATGCCCATCACAGCTCTGTGAAGGGAAAAATGTCATGATACATCATGTTATGGCAACGTGACATGGCAAGTTTGACACCCATGTACTAGACTAGAGGGAGAATCTGGATTTTGTCTGTTCGTGCTAAACCATACTTAGTTACAGAGATGAAATCCAGCAGATTCTGACAGGTTCTGGAGAACCGGTAGCAGAAATTTTGAGAATTCAGAGAACCAGCAAATGCCACCTCTAGCTGGCCCCAGAGTGGGGTGGAATGTGGATTTTGTAGTATCCTTCCCCTGCCACGCCCACCAAACCACATCCACCAAGCCACACCATGCCCACCAAGCCATGCCCGCAGTAAAAAGATTTCACCACTGCCTAGTTACCTGCTTGATATTTTATGTTATGCTATGTTGTAACCAATAGTCACAAAATCTTACTAAAATAAATTACTTATTTATTTACTTTCTTTACTTGCCCAGTGATAGACTGATCATATGATTCTACCATAGTTCTGTTATGCAGCTATCATTTTTTACACTTACAAGTTGATTAAGCAAATAACTAGTTGTACTCTCTATCACATTTTTG
This sequence comes from Masticophis lateralis, assembly GCA_030761175.1. Taxonomy (NCBI): domain Eukaryota; kingdom Metazoa; phylum Chordata; class Lepidosauria; order Squamata; family Colubridae; genus Masticophis; species Masticophis lateralis. The sequence goes on from JAUDYJ010000002.1 coordinate 199,877,617, forward strand.
TTGTATTTGCTGTTTCCATTTTTTTTTTTTTGCAATTCTCTCAATGTCAGTTCCATTGTTACAACATAATTTGAGAATATGAAAGTACTTTACTATACTGTAATTATTTGTTGGAGGAACCTCTAATCAACATTAATTAAATTAGCATGGTGGATCAAAGCTAAAAAGTCAGAGTTTGTTCACTGACAAAGTAGAGAAATTAGTGGGTTCCCCAAAATTTGTATTTTAATTGAAATATTACTGAGCGCAATAAAATGTGAAGAACACCAGGTGATTGAATTTCATAGAATCATAGAAACATAGAACTGGAAGGGACCACAGAGATCTTCTAGTCCAACCCTATCTCAAGGCAGGAATCTTATACCATCCAAACCAAATGATTGTCCAGCCTATATTTGAAAACACCCTGCAATGGAGCATAACAATCCCAATAGCAAGCTCTTCAACTGATTAATTGTTCTCACTGTCAGAAAATTTCTCTTTACTTCTAGGTTATATCTCTTTGACAGGCTTCCACCCATTGCTTCTTTTCCCGGCCCTCTGGTGCCCTAAGGAATAAGTCAATCCCCTCTTCTTGTGATAGCCCAAGACCCCAGTACTTGGGCTGTCATCATAACCCCTACTTGGGCTGTATCATAACCCCTACCCACCCCATCCTTCTCTTTAACAGGCTAGATATACCTAAGTCCCTCAACCATTCATCATATGACTTAGCCTCCAGACCCATTATCAATGGGTTGCTCTTTTCCATACACTTTCCTAGGTCACAGCATCTTTTCTGAATTGTGGTGCCCAGAAGTGGATGCAGTATTCCAAATATGGTCTCACCAGCATCAGTGAGACAGCATTGTCTTGATGCTATTCTTCTGTTGATGCAACCTAAAACAGCACTGGTTTTGGGGGCATCTGTAGCATGCTGCTGACTCATACTTAAATGGTAATCCCCTAGGACACCTAGATCTTGCCTGTTTGATCTTCCACTCCCTACAGAATTTGTTTCCCAGTTGATGTCAGGGGTAGTTAAAGTCCCCCATTAACTTGATTAATTTTGATGAATGATAATTCTTTGACTTGAACTGGCTTGCCATTTATAACCACTGTTTGATTCAGATAAAGCTACTTTGTCCATCTATCTTTATTATCAACACAATCAAATTTAACCGTCTTTAATTCCTATTGATTTCAGTTGGGAAGAATTAAGCACTGAAAACAGTTAGTTTGGAATTAAAATGTAAATTTCTGACCTCAGCGTTTTTCCCATTGGAAAGTACATGCAATAATAAAGGAAGAGTTTAAGATCCACAGGTGCAACAATTAATCTGTCTAAATTACTGCCTGAAAGAAAGAATCACTTATTCTTGGACTTGTAGTTGTTAAAGTAAATCCTTGTAGAAAGAGAGAGCCTAGTGGGCCTGAGTTGTATTTATACTAAATTAAAATAGTTTCAACATTTTTCAATGAAATATGTTTCCTAATGGAAGCCCCAGAATTTTTATAATGCTGCATGACCAGTTTATGATGAAATTTGCAAATTTGGGTAAGTCCTTATTTTTTAAAAAAGTAACACACCTGAAACACCCATCTGCACTGCTCACTGCTAACAGAGCAGGATGTCAAAGAAATTTGTTACCAATTTCATTTAGCTGAACCACAACTATCTGTCAGAGGTGACCATATTATGGTACAGATGGCAGCAATGACTAAAGTCTTCTGTCATCCATTGTTCATAAAACTTCATAACAATTCATAAAAGTTCATAAAAAATCAGTATACATTCAGAAACATTGTCTGGGAAATGGTGCATCACTTTGAAAGTTAAGCACAATTTTTTATTTATTTTTTATTTATTTTTTTAAATTTGATTTATATGCCGCCCTTCTCCAAAGACTCAGGGCGGCTTACAATGCATTAAGCAACAGCCTTCATACTTTTGTATATTTATACAAAGTCATCTTATTGCCCCCACAAATTGGATCCTCAATTTACCTACCTTAGAAAGGATGGAAGGCTGAGTCAACCTTGAATCTGGTGAGATTCGAACTGGTGTAATTGCAGACAGCTGGATGTTAATTAACAGTGCTTTAGTCTGCAGAGCTAAACCAGGCTCTATGGCTAAACCAGGCTCAATTCCATGACAAGTCTAACCTTGGCTAAATAAATGGCATGAAAAAGACTGGTACAGCAAAACAAAAAACAAAAAACCAAAAACCAACCCTTAAGAATAATGTCCTGTTTGAAAAAAATAATTTTGCACTGAGGTTGCATTCACTGCACAGAACAGTACAGGTACTCCTTGACTTACAATCTCAGCTGAGCTGAAAGTTTCTGTTGCTAAGCGAGACATTTGTTAAGTGAGTTTTGCTCCATTTTGCAACTTTTCATGTCACATTTATTAAGTGAATCACTGCCTAATCACTGTCTCAAAATGTGATCACATGACCCTGGGACACTTCAACCGTCATAAATATGAACCAATCACTAAGCATCTGAATTTTAATCACATGACAACCTAAGTGTGGGAAAATGGTCATACGTCACTTTTATCATTGACATTGTAACTTCAGATGGTCGCTAAAGGAATAGCTGTAAGTCAAGGGACTGGTGATTCAGCAGACTAAAGCAGACTCAGCAGACTAAAGCAAACTAAAGCATTGTGATTAACATCAGCTGTCTGCAATTACTGTAAGTTCGAATCTCACCAGGCTCAAGGTTGACTCAGCCTTCCATCCTTTCTAAGGTAGGTAAATTGAGGACCCAGTTTGTGGGGGCAATAAGATGACTTTGTATAAATATACAAAAGTATGACGGCTATTGCTTAACACATTGTAAGCCGCCCTGAGTCTCCAGAGAAGGGTGGCATATAAATCAAATTTTTTAAAAAAGGACTACCTATACTCTTTTAACCTCAGAAAAAATTGTTATGTTTAAATTGTAAGGTTTAATCACTTCAGCATAATTTCATTTATGTTTACCTTCCTTTTATCCTGTTGCTATCCTTTCATATTTCTATTACTTTTGTTGACCAGGATTCTAATAACTCTGAAGATTGATCTAAAGATTCTTATCTTGAAATGACAGAAATAAAAGTTTGGTTAAGTGAATCTGGCTCCCCCATTGACTTTGCTTGTCAGAAGGTCGCAAAAGGTGATCACATCCCAGGGGTGGGATTCAAATTTTTTTACCACCGGTTCTGTGGGCATGGCTTGGTGGGCAAGGCATGGCTTGGTGGGCATGGCTTGGAGGGTGTGGCAGCAGAAAGATACTGTAAAATCTCCATTCCCTCCCCACTCCAGGGGAAGGTTACTGCAAAATCCCCATTTCCTCCCAATCAACTGGGACTCGGGAGGCAGAGAATAGATGGGGCGGAGCCAGTCAGAGGTGGTATTTACAGGTTCTCCGAACTACTCAAAATCTCCACTACGGTTCTCCAGAACTGGTCAGAACTGCTGAATACCACCTCTGCCCGAGATACTGCAACTGTCATAAGTATGAGTCAGTTGCTAAACATCTGAATTTTGATGACATGATCATGGGGTTCCTACAACGGTCCTAAGTGTGAAAAATGGTCATAAATCACTTTTTTCAGTGCTGTTATAACTTTGAATAGTCACTAAATGAACTGGACTACCTATGTACAAATTATAAGGAACAATGTATAAAATATGCAGAAAAGCAACTGTGGATTTTCTAGGCAATCTTTAAAATACTTGTAAAACTTTTTGAATCTCTCAGAATTAGGAATAATGAATATACCTGAAATTCTAATTGGTCTTTCCTATAATAGAAGAGATGAAAATCCTAATTCAACACAGCAAATACAGGTACTAAAATGACACTTAAACAAGCCAAATATGCAAATCTTTTGTCTGAGTGAGTACATTTTTGGTTGCACTTTATCCATATATTGTTCTTTCCATTCATTTATTTAAATTGTACGTTTGTTATACAAAAAGAAAAAAGAACATAAGTCTCACCTTTTCTTAGGAAGGATCGATATGTCTGAATATAACCTCTAACGTTGCTTGTAACATAGTATAATTAAATGTTAACAAAGAAAAAAACCAGGCATTTATGACCCCCCCCCCAAAAAAAAAATTATAATTCAGGAAGCCTACTGTTGTTGCATTTCATTCTAAATGTAGTGTTTCTGGAGGTAACTATTTTACATTGGAAAAGAACTAAATTTCTTTTCTCTTTGAACTAACTTGGGAAATTGAAAAATGTTGTTAGACAAACATCCTCCCTCCCCCATTATTTCCCACTGTGAAAACATTTAGAGTTAATTATGCAATCTGCAAAATTGAACTAGACTGCTTTTTCCAAAAATATATCACAAATAAGAGTTTTGCTTCCCAGTTCCCCAGTTCCCTAAAACAGTTCTCTAAAAGTGTCTGAAAACAAGCATTCAAGGGTGTAGTCTTTCTTTGCAAACACATCTACAAGGAAGTAGTACAGAGGTGCGTTTCAGCAGGTTCTGACCAGTTCTGGAGAACCAGTAGCGGAAATTTTGAGTAGTTTGGAGAACCGGTAGTAAAAATTTTGACTGGCGCCACCCCCACCTATTCTCTGTCTCTGAAGTCCCAGCTGTTCGGGAGAAATTTTGCAATAACCTTTCCCTGGAGTGGGGAGGGAATGGAGATTTTACAATATCCTTCCCCTGCCATGCCCACCAAGCCACACCCACCAAGCTATGCCACGCCCACCAAGCCACACCCATAGAACCAGTAGTCAAAAATTTTGAAATCCACCACTGAAATAGTACGGTTGAAGAAAGAAATGCAATCCAGGGACACTTATGCTATTGGATTTTGTGAACTGCACAGGCTGCCATATGAACGTTGCAGAAAATGATTGTTTCCTGCCTTCGTCCTGAGTTCCTCCAAATGGCCAAACAGGTCAAGGATTCATGCAGTTGTAAATTGCAAAATGCAACGAGTGCTGCAAGATTCCAGACCAGTCTTCTTATTCCACTCTGCTGTTCTCATTGGTATGTGCAAGGCCAAGTAGAGGGGGGAGGGAGGGGCGAGAAAAAGAAAAGAGCTGAATAGAGTAAATGTCAACACTTAATAAATCTTATTGCCAACAACCTGCCAGCAAACGTTTATCACGCTTCTAATAATGCTCCAAACAGTTACTGCACAATGATGAATCATGCCCTTATATTGCACACATGTTGATCATAAACATTTCTCAGGCTTCTGGCAGTGCGCACAGCATTAGAGAGACAACACAGCTGGCTGAGGAATGTTTGTCCTAAAGTGTTCCCTGCGAAGTGTCAGCATTTTAACACACAATGAAATGGAGGTGGCTAACTAGAGGACAACAAAAGGCAGACCAATCAGGCTGCTTTCCCAAAATAAAACAGGAAATTGCCAAACTAATCTTTAAAGTATGTTAATGCTGAGTTAAATTCCTCTCACTTTGACTGGATTGATTTCCTTAAAAAAAAAAAAAAAACCCGTTTAGGATTTTATTCTGAGAATTTGTATCTGCGTTTGGATCTAGAGCTACATCTATTGGGTTTGTGTCAAATAGATCTGCCTTGCTCCAGTGAAGTGCTTTGTGCCGTAGTAGAGATACAGCTTGCCTAACTGAAGCATGGTGAGTGCCCCATTCTCCTTGGGAAGATGCTTTGTGATGCTTTCGTGTCCTTGTCCAGAAGTTCCAACAACTAGCATGAGTTAGAAAAGGCTTCTGCACATGGCATTCTGAGACCATGTTATGAAGCGGGACAATTCGCCTCTTTGTGGGCTGGAATGGGCTTGACTAATCAGAAGACGCCGATTTCCAAGAAAGCAAAGGGATGAAGCTGGCAGCCATTTCCTAAAAAATTACTAAAATGCTTTCTGTCACTGATTTTTTTTTAAAAAAAAAGTATTATATGTGGGAACATTTTCAAAAAGAGCTTTGGGCTCGTAACAGTGTGTGAAAAAGACCTTGGGAGATGGTGGTGGAAAGAGAATCTGCCTGGGAAAGAGAAGGCGAGAGAAATCAAAAGCACCTGAATAATGTGGTAGAAAAACAGATTCAGAAGGGACCTTTACTAACTTGCCTGCCTGAAAAAAAGGAAGCAGGAGATTTGTATTATCAGATCTTCACACAGTTTTTGTCAGGGTTCCAAGTAACACCCCCAACTAAAGAAGACTCCAAGGTTAGAAGTTCCTCAAAGTTCCATTTTATTAGAGGTGTCATATTGGCACATCTGGGAAAACCCGAATCTGAAAGCTTCCATTTTTTCCCCACCCAAAGGAAAGTCAAAGTCCCTTCCCCTGCACCCACGTGTCCATCACGATCCAATCAATCCACCTTCCCAACTGGAGATGCCCCCCAGTAATGCCACTCCAGGTGCAGGCTGAATGTCCTTGACTCCCAGAGAAAAGAATGTTGTTATGACTCGATATCTCTACAACTCCATGCAATCCCCCCTCCCAATTTCCCATAGCACCAAGTGTGGCAGCCCTGAAGACCCAGAGGAAAAAATGGCCTCCAGGGCTGACAGTCTGCATGATTCTGCTGAGGTAGCCTTACAATAAAGTAATATTAGCTCTTTTGGTGATGTTTCCTGCTATCTAGGAAGGTTGACAGACTGGAACCATGTAGTGTGGCCTATTTGTGTGCCCCACTTATTCTTGTAAATAAGGATGAGACGATGGCAGCTTGTTTTGCTGACTTCTTTTGCACTGAAACAAAAATAAAAATTAGGCAAGTCGTCTGGGTGGCAAATGAGAAATGTAGGCATCATGGACACCTCTTTTGGAAGTTAACATATCCTGTCCATCCTATTTTATCCATTCTACATTCCTGTGAGATTTGTCAGTGACACTCATCTGTTGCCGGTAAGGAAACTCTGTACCTCACTGAACATTCTCATATGACAAAATGAAAACTTGCTTGCTGCATTAGCAATTACATGTATGAAGATCTCATGTGGTTAGTTCTACTGACAGTTCTTCCTCTGCAGAAAGTGTTGGCGAAACTAGACAGGGCCACTGAGGATTTTTTGAATGACTTCTGAGCCCACTGATTGATTTTCCTTTTTCTACTATTATTATGTTTCCTTCAAATTACTAGCAAATTATTACCAAATTATTTTCAAGGCACGTAAAAAATGCAAGTAGAAAAATAGGGACCACCTTTGGCAGGAAAGTAACAGCATTCCGTGCGCCTTTGGCATTTAGTCATGCCAGCCACATGACCTCAGAGACGTCTTCGGACAGCGCTGGCTCCTCGCCATTGAAACAAAGATGAACACTGCCCCCTAGAGTAGGGAACGACTAGCACATATGTGTGAGGGGAACCTTTACTTTTACCTTATTTTCAGGGCAGAATTCATGGGTGACTGGGCTAGTCTTTCAGCCTATCTCATTTCACAGGGTTGTTCTAGGGAAAAAAGGAAGAGAAAAGAGGAATATTCACAGCCTTGAGATATTTATAAAAATAATAAAGGTGAGATCATTATCTATCTATCCATCCATCCATCCATCCATCCATCCATCCATCCATCCATCCATCCATCATCTATCTTGCAGAATCACTGTACAAAGTGATCAGGAATCCTACTAAGGTCATCTGTATGCAGTGGCATAGATTTTAATCTCAACAGAAAATATATATTTATCAGTTTATCAATTTTACAGCATAGACTATAAATCATGTAAGATCCAAACTGACTACACGCTACTAGTTTGGGTACGTATTAGAGATTTATGAAAGTACAATAAATCAAATCATTTATTTAGTTCTGAAAATCAATAAGACATCATTTGGATATTTGAGAATTGTCTTATCAGGTCATTTTGATCCAGAACTCTGAACTGATTTTTTTTTTTAAAAAAACAAAAGCTACTTTGCTATATGCAGTGCAATGTCCCAAAGGTTTCAATTGATTCAAATGCATCTAGTATAGCAATTCAAATTGATTTTCTTATTCGATAAGTTGATTCAATTTGGAGAAATGCCTTTGAATTGAATCTCCAAATAGAATATTTGCACAGCTGTGGTAGTAGTTATACGTAATAACATTCTCCGAAGACGGTTATCAACATTTGGTAAAAGTGACTTTACCAGCATGAGAAAAAACAAATAGCTAATTTTTAAGATTAATCTTAAAGCAGGGATTTTGAAACTTTTTCTGGCCTCAGAACAGGTTTGTTTAAAAAAAAAAAAATTAAATTCCCAGAAAACCTGATCCAGAAGGGTCAGACTGCAGCATATTTGCTATACCTTAGAAAAATTGGTATGGACACTCTTGGAATGAGTAATCTGTTTTTTTGGGAAGACGGTTGTTTCTCACAGAATCCTAGGATTTTACACAGGTGTTTACAAAACTTCTGTTCTACCATATGAAGCTATTAAATGCACATTTAAAAGCAAAGCAGCAAAGCTCAGGGAAATACTTTCATTTGAAACTTTCAATCCTCTAGTCCCTGTTTTCACTATCACTGAAATATCATCAGTATCTCCAACTTTTTATCACTTAGTTCTGCATTCAAAAGATTTCATTCTTATAACAACAGCACTAATAGGCATCCTTCTGCATTATCTAAGGATTCTCAGTTATGTAGAAACCATAATGTCCTTTCTGAATGGTTCCTTTTATTCTCAAACTAATTAACATCTATTGCTATCAGAAGGAATAGCTGACTCTATCCCAAGACTGATGATAATGATGATGATGATTGATGAAGATGATTTTACTGGGAATTGTAAATGGTTATTGTTTTCAAAAATAGGAGAGAGAAATTAAACAATATGCCAGTGAAATCATACAAATACCAATGTTAGTGTGATTTCCTGGTGAACATGTTCTAAATAGTATATTCCTAAATCAAACTAAACATTTATCTTAACGAAGCCCTATAAAAATGGTGTCATTTCTTGTTTCATACAAAAATATGAAGGGATTATTTTCACAGTATAAATCTCTGAATCAAAACTGTAATCAGGTTCATCAAGCGGATCTCCCCTCGTGGAAACAAAAGCCAAAATTGACTAATTATACTAATTAGCCACATATACTAATATAATTTTATCAAAACTGCGGTGTGAGGAAAATTCTCATGTGGTTTGGATCAGAGAGGATTCCAAGCTCAGAAGACGGTGTTCAAACTTGTGTCCAAAGTGCTGTGAGTTAAGCTCCTTAACTCACCTGGTTTAACCTGGTTTCCTCCCTGAATGAAAGGTATACTCATGAGGAGTCTCCAACCTTGGCAACTTTAAGATTTGTGGACTTCAATTCCCAGAGTTCTCTTCACATGTGTTAGCATTCGAGCTGTTCACATTGAAGTCATCAAATCCATGGACACCGGTTTGCTACCAGTTCACTGACCATGCATGCGCACTGTGCACCAAGCGTGTGCTGTGTGTGTGCATGCACATGCATGCCAAATGTGTGCTGCATGTGTGTGCAAGCATGGTGCATGCCAAACATGTGCTGCATGCGCATACATAGTACACAGCAAAAGGAAGCTTGGGTAAGTAGAACAGTGAAGGGGGATCAGCTGTGCCATGCAATTTAGCTTCGCTAGAAAGCAGGATTTCCTGCTTTCTAGCAAAGCTAAACCGTGCGGCACAGCTGATCATCAGAAATACCAGTTCAGAGGAACTGGTAGCTTTTTTTAACTTACCGGTTCGCCCAAACCAATAGTTTGTATGACTACTGGTTCATCCGAACCGGACCAAACCGGTAGCATTTCACCCCTGCCTTGAGCCTGTCATGATCGAACTGTTGGCAGTGAGCAAAGTTAGCCTGCAATACTGCATTCTAACTACTGCCCCTCCACAGCTCTTGAAACCTAATTTGCTTTGACTATATATGTTTTTGGGCTATAATGCTGAACTAAAAAAAATATGTGGATGTGACTATTTCTAATTACGTTACTCAGATTCTACATTGAAAAAAGAACGCATTAAATACACATTGGCTGGCTACTTTTCATGCTTGAAATAGCCCAAATTTTCTTCCTCAGTCTTGCCTGGTAGACTGTATTCTGTCTTCCCCAGTCCTGGAGGAATAATTTTGGTGTAGTAGAAAGCTCCTATGTCCATCCTACTTTTTGATTCTTCTGGATCTCATCCAAAAACCCTTTGCAGCAATCTTCTCCAGAACTGCCCTTCAACCTATAGGCTTCCATCAGTATAACACTGCACAGTCCAGTTTAGATTTATCAATCAGCAGTCCTCTTAATTTAAACCAAGCAGCAAATTTTCAATGGCCATTGCTATTTGTTGTTAGTTGCGAAGTTGTGTCCAAGCCATCACGACCCCATGGACAACATTCCTCCAGGCCTTCCTGTCCTCTACCATCCTCTAGACTCTGGAGTCTATTTAAGCTCATACCTACTGCTTCAGTGACTCCATCCAGCCACCTCATTCTCTGTCATCCCATGCTTCTTTTGCCCTCAGTCTTTCCCAGCATTAGGTTCTTCTCCAGTGAGTCCTTCTTTCTCATTAGGTGGCCAAAGTATTTGAGTTTCATCTTCAGGATCTGGCCTTCTAAAGAGCAGTCAGGGTTGATCTCCTCTAGGACTGACCACTTTGATCGCCTTGCAGTCCAAGGGACTTGCAGGAGTCTTCTCCAGCACCATAGTTCATAGTTCAAAGGCCATTGCTATAAGTGTAATCAAATTTCTCCTCCTTGTCCTTTTTTTTTTTTTACAGGATCCTCTCTGATGTTCTTAAGACTCCATCTCTGAGGCTACTTCAACAGTCCCTCTTTCTCCCGTGAGAACATTTTTCCATGCTTTGTTGGTTCAATTTAATTTCTACTCATCATCTCATTAAAACAAACTTTTTGACTGCCTGTATAAGTATGTGAAGAGGCAGTAGGAAGCCATGGCTTTTAATAATACCCCTTGGTTAAAAAAAAAGCAGCTACATGCATTTCTGCATTATAAATATGTAGTACTAAGGATGTACAGATTTAGCTGTTTCTGTTATGATAATAAATCCCTCTCTTTTTCCTTCTAAAAAGTTCAGTGATACAGAGAACAAAGAGTTTTCTACTAATTTACCTGAAGGCTTGTTCCACACTTTCCTGCAATTTGTTATTTGCCAAATGGATCAACATTTCTTTAATAAGTTTATTGTAAGGTTTCTAATTTGCCTTTCTCACATATTGTCTTTATGTGACAGCATATGTAGAACACACCGTCTGAAGAAAATAATTGCTCTTTTTTATTAAATGTGTGATTTCTCTTCTGCATAAGAAAAGGAATTATTTATCACTAAGTTACAATAGTGGCTAAGGGTAGGTACCAAAGATCAAGGCAGAGTTCCCACTATATAGGTGTTTCAGTGGTCCGTATATCAATACTTTATCACTCTCACTCTGGAAATATTGCCATTATGAAAGTGTGTTTAATCCTGTAGAGAGCTGAATATATAAGGATATTAGCATAATGTGTGGCCCTAGGCTGCATGTGATCTCACAAAATCTTGGGGGCAGTGTTGAGAGCCCCTCAAAAAGTAGCAATAGCATTAGCAATAGCAATAGCACTTATACAGTATACTGCTCCATAATGCTTTACAGCATTCTCTGAGTGGTTTACAATGTCAACATTGCATTGTAAGCCGCCCTGAGTCTCTGGAGAAGGGCAGCATATATAAATCAAACTAATAAATAAATAAATAAATAAATAAATAAATAAATAAATAAATAAATAAATAAATAAATAAATAAATAAATAAATAAATAAATAAATCATCCCCCACCCAATCAACATTCAAGATCATGTGAATACCACTTTATAATGCCTTGGTAAGGCCACACTTGGAATACTGCATTCATTTTTGGTCACCACGATATAAAAAAGATATTGAGACTCCAGAAAGAGTGCAGAGAAGAGCAACAAAAATGATTAGGGGGTTGAAGGCTAAAACATATGAAGAACGGTTGCAGGAACTGGGTATGTTTAGTTTAATGAAGAGAAGGACTAGGGGAGACATAATAGCAGTGTTCCAATATCTCAGAGGCTGCCACAAAGAAGAGGGAGTCAAGCTATTCTCCAAAGCACTTGAGAGCAGGACAAGAAGCAATGGGTGGAAACTAATCAAGGAGAGAAGCAACTTAGAACTAAGGAGAAATTTCTTGACAGTCAGAACAATTAATCAGTGGAACAACTTGCCTCCATAAGTTCTGAATGCTTTAACACTGGAAATTTTAAGATGTTGGATAACCATTTGTCTGAAGTGGTGTAAGGTTTCCTGCCTAAGCAGAGGGTTGGACTAGAAGACCTCCAAGGTCACTTTCAACTCTGTTATTCTATTCTATTCTATTCTATTCTATTCTATTCTATTCTATTCTATTCTATTCTATTCTATTCTATTCTATATTAAAACCTCTTGTCAGATTTTGATGTTGTCTCAAATAAATTGCATTTCAACAAAAAGTCTTTGATAAAATCTCTCATTTATTAAGCACAACAACCCATATCCGACTCCGTCGTAGCCAAAACTGGCTTCCTGACCCAAAACCGTCCCTTTCCTTTCCCCACTCCTCTGCACTCATTGGCCATCTTCCAGGTCACTCTGCCCCTAATCTACTGCTCCAGCTCAAAGGAATTTCCCCCCTCCCATCCCATCTCCTAGGGGATATCATCTCCAGGGAAAATAAGTAGGTGAAAAGTCAAACGTCCTTTGCCAGATGCCTCTTCTTCTCCTTCTTATGTCAGCACTAGAGTAAATGCAGCTTGAAGTGCTGACACTCTGCTCTTCATAGGCTTATAGGAGTCAACTTCTAACAATTATATATGCTTTCTTTTGGTTTAAATTGTAGTTTTATTGCAAAAATATAATGTATTATTTCTTTTAAAATAATACATTGAGTACTTTTCATTCTCTATCTGCCAAGCCAGTCGTCTTCAATGGATGAATGAATGAATGAATGAATGAATGAATGAATGAATGAATGAGGAAGGGTGTTTTGGGTGGGCCATATCAGTCCCAATAGACTCCAACATTATAATATCAACTCAGTGCTGTTTACCCTAATTTCTTGCAACTCTCAAAGTGGTTTGAGCCCTGGACTTTAAATAAGGCTTCATCCGTTTCATCATCATATCAGCACAAAAGCAATGAGTAGAATTCTATGAGAATCTTTTACTGAGGAAAATTATTCTGTCAGGTGAATAGAAGTGATTTCTTCTTCTACTAAGGTCTCAAAAATTTCAGAAGGATCGCATGAAGGATTTCCACAGATGGGAAATGCTTCTTTAGCAGTAGGGAGTCTTAACCATGATCCCTGACAGCAATGCCTAGATTTCTCCCTGCCTCTTCATTACTCTTCAAAGGAAGAAAAGTGATGATAACTTATTAGGTCAGGAACTTGGCTTGGGTGGCCTCAGTGGGACATTTTGGCACAGCATTAATATCAAGAGGCTGAGAAAACTTAAAATAGCCTAAGCCTACCAGTCAGTTTCTGAGTACTCAAAAACTTCTAGACTTCTCAGCATGCTGACTGGGGAATTCTGGGAGTTGAAGTCCATACTTCAGGAAGGCACTAAATTTAGGAGACAATATTCTAATGGATACCCTAAAAATACATTACAGGGAAAAATTCCTTAACAAGAAGAGGAAACCCACTAAACAATGCAATGTAGATGAAGTATGCTAAGTGATTTGTTTTTGAAGGAGGTGGAGGACTGAAATAAAATATCTTAGAAGAGGACACAGAAAATTATTTTCTTGCCAATCTCACTTGTAATTAAGATACACATGCACAGGGAAACATGAACAAAATAACATTTTTCTTTTTTTAAAAAAAGCATATATTGCAATTTAATGGTACTGTATATGCGAATCAAAATGAGATCTGTGTGCTTGCTGATCTCTTTGGCCCCTATCCTTTAAATCAATCTCTCTGCTGATCTCATGCCCGCCCTGAACGCTGAGTAAAATATTTGTCAATTGTGGTTTTTTTTAGGAGTGACACCCAATTGTTAATAGAAGTATGATTTCACTTGACTCCCCCTCCTTCCTTAGGCTTGAAACAATTCCCTCTTATGAAAATGAAATATTGTGAGTTAAATTGCTGTGCACAGCCTCTGGGGACAAACTATGACAGCTACGATGTGGATAACAGGAAAGCAATTACAAAATAAAGGAATAGACATTTTGAGGGTTGCTGCTTAGAGCTTTAATATTGACTTGGATGCACTTCTTAGCTCCCCTTCAAAAACGCATTTTCCATTGGAATGTTTTCCATCACTGTCTCCATTGCGACTCGCTAATAAATCCTAAATTACGTGCAGACATACAAACTTTGTTTAGCCCTCATTATTCCTAGAATGTGAACTTAATTAAAGAGATAATTTACTCAAAGCATTGTAATTCACCCACAGATACAAACCGAGATAAACAGAATTACGAAAATAGAAAAAAATCCTATCAGGCATTGCATGAGTAACCAGATATGTCAAGGAATTGCACAGCAGCTGTCCGGATGAAGTCGGAGACACTGATACAAATTAGTTGTCTTTTATATATAAATATATTTATCATTCAGAAAGGAAGAACACAAGATAGTCAGGGACATATATACAGTAGACAGTATAGACAGAAGAAAAAGGAGGGGGGAAAGGAAACGTCCCCTTTACACTTACAGCAACCAATCATAGTGTATGTAGATTGCATCATGGATGAGTCAGCACTCTCTAACCAACTACAACTGTGTATTGTGCACTTTACTGTCCCAGCTACTAAATTCAGATATTGCATGAGTAATTAAATGTTTCTTAGGTAATTGAATTGGGTGCTATGGAAGTGTTTTGCAGTCTGAGAAAACCCTTCATTAATTTTATACTTTTTTTCTGCTGTTTATGGGATTGTTGCAGACAATATACCATGCTATAGTTACAGTTCCATACATCCTCGCTTAGTGACCAATCATTCACTGATCACTTGATGTTGCAATGGCGCTGAATGATGAAATTTATAACTTGTCATTGAAATTGCGGTTGTCACAGGATCACAATTCAGACGCAACTGGCGCAATTACAACGGTTGTGGCATCCTAAGGTTCTGATTGAAGAATTCTGGGAGTTGAAATCTAACTTCTAAAAGTTGCCAAGTTTGAAAAAAAAACGTTATTTGTACATCATCAATTATCATATGACTTGAAGTTTTAGAAATGAATATGTCACCTGAGATGGGGGATTCAGTGCCTTATTATAATTATGTACCTTTTGATTTTCAGAATGCCCTTCTGAACAATGGTACACTGAAAATTGACAAGTAATGGGAAGTAAATTATTGAAAATTTCCATTTGCACTTTTTTAATTGAGATGGCAGAGCTAAAAAAATATCGGAGCTTGATGCTATAAACAGTGAATTGTGATCATGCATGAATTAACTGTAACTCCTTGTAAGGGAGTAAGGTTGTAGTTGCTGTGTGCTCTTTTCAAAAGTAGCTGTAGTTATGCAGACAAGCTCCAACAGGGAGGGAAAGGGAACGGGGGAAAGGGGTGTGAGATACAAGGAGAAAGAGAAAAAGAAAGAAAAAGGGGCATTGGTTTCCAACTCTTCCTAGCACAGTACAAGATAAAACACATTCCAACCTCAACTTTTTGCTTTTACACATTAATACCGTGTTTCCCCAAAAATAAAACTCTGTCTTATATTTTTTTGAACCCCGAAATAAGCGCTTGGCCTTATTTTTGGGGAGGTCTTATTATTTTGGGGTGCATGGAGAAAACCAGAGGAAAGATGGGGATGCTGCTCATGCATTTAAATATTTCGGGGAGGGCTTATTTTAGTGCATGCGCTCTAAAGCCTGATTGTGCTTATTATCAGGGGATGTCTTATTTTAGGGGAAACATGGTATATAACTAGCAGGGATGAGTTGCTACCGGTTCTCACTGGAGGCTCCACCCACCGGCCCGGACGCTTCTGAGCATGTGCAGAAGTGCCTTGCGCACGAGCGAACCGGTAGCGGCGGGATTTGGAACCCGCCCCTGATAACTAACCATTTCTATAAATCTTTCTAAACAACAAAACCAAGATCAAAGTTTCATTTTTTTTCTTCACAAGCATGAATTCCAGAAGTGATATCCAAATAAGAACATATTTTCCTCTTTAAATAAAGTAATCAATTTAACCCTTCTTGCTTTACCTTCCTTGCTATGGAAATAATGTGTATTTCTATTTGCACCTAGTAATCTTTGTGAGCTTTCACCATTTTTATTTACAAAATGTATTGTATTCTTTTAAATCCATTGGCCTTACTGAAAGAAAATCTATGGATCTATTCTTAAATGCATCTCTCAGCAGATAAAGACAACCACAGCAGATTTTGGAGTCAAAGCAAAAAAAGAGCTGATCATATTCACTGAGATCTGTCCTATTTGCATTCATTTGGAATTTGGGTTATTCTAGTTATTCTAAAAAGAAAAAAATAATATAGTCCCAAGGCTTTAAATACTTTATTCCAATAAATAGTATTTAGATTGAGTCTGTGATCTCCTTTCTCTTTGTTTTTTTTTAAATCTTAAAAGGCGTTCATGGCTTGGGAACTCCATCATTTAGAAAGTGTCTAAGTGTCCACTGAGATTTCTCCTAAAGAAGCCTGCTCTGTTTGAGAGATGAAATGATCTGCAGAGAAGAACAATGTCTGTTCTAAAAACTATAGAATTCTAAAAATGGCCTAATTCAAGGTAGATGGAGTCCTTTTTGAGCCATTCCTTCAAAAACAAAGGAACAATTGTTCAGGTGAGTTCAATTACAGATTTATACTGAGGAAAAATAGTAAAGCCTTCAAAACCATTCTTTACATTTATTGAACAGTTATGATCTATCTTTAAAAAGTCTAGAGTATTGGATCTTAATTTTTTTTCTTGTTTTAAACATTTTCACCACTTCATAGGATAATTTTTACCTAAATTCAAATAGATTTTTAAATTATTATTATCGTATACTTTATTCATTAAACATGAAACTCAGTCAACTGAACATTCAAAAATGCATCACAAATACCATTGACTGGTGCTAATAGTTGATACGGGTTGCTGCCAGCGTCCTAGGTATCAACCAAGTACCTTCTTAAGATATACGATGTTCCAAGTGGCACAGTTTTTTGCAGTTCCGCTGGTGTTATTGCAGGAAGCTGCAATTTGCTGATGTATCTTATACAATTCTTGGACATGGTACCAAGTGCCCTGATGACAATGGGTATCACTGTTACATGTTTCATCCATAGCCATGTAGTTTCAAATGGCTAGGTTGCGATATTTCATGATTCTTTCCAGTTCTTTTTCTTTGACTCTGGCATCCCCTGGTGCCATGATGTCAATAAATTGTATGTTTCGGTTTTCAACAACTATGATATCTACCGTGTTGTGTTCCAAATGACGATCCATCTGTATTCAAAAGTCCCACAAGATCTTCACCTTCTCATTTTCTATAACTTTTTCCACTTTATGTTCCCATGACTTTTTGTATGCAGGTAAAGTCGTATTTTTTACATAATGACCAGTGGATTAATTTAGCAACTTGATCGTGTCTAGCTTTGTAATCAGTTTGTGTGATTTTGCTGCATTCACATATTAAATGTGAAACAGTTTCAACTTTGTTGTTGCAGTCGGCAACAAGTCGGCAGTTTGCATTGTCAGCGAATTTTTGTATCTTCGCTTTCATGGTATTAGTTTGTAGTGCTTGTTCTTGAGCAGCGAGTATTAAACCTTCCGTTTCTTTCTTGATGGTTCCCATCATAAGCCATGCCCATTACTGGAATAATAATAATGAACTGGAAAACTTGGACTAGAAAATGAGCAAACTTTTGAATATGTACCACGCTTTACATCCACAAAGTGACGTCAATAGGTTGTACCTGCCAAGAAAAATAGGGGGCAGAGGACTATTGCAAATCCATCAAACTGTAGAAGAAGAAAAACGAAGTTTGAATGATTATGTGAACCAAAGAACAGAAAAATTGCTGCAGGCTGTGAATATGGAGAATGTTATAAAAACAACAGAAACAAAGGCAGAATATAAGGAAAAACAGCTGGATGACAGATTAAATAGATGGAAAACCAAAGCTTTGCATGGACATCATTTGAAAAACATTGAAGGAAAATGTGATGACAACTTTACATGGGCATGGCTTAAGATGGGAACCATCAAGAAAGAAATGGAAGGTTTAATACTCGCTGCTCAAGAACAAGCACTACAAACTAATACCATGAAAGCGAAGATACAAAAATTCGCTGACAATGCAAACTGCCGACTCACGGCATTAGCTACAAACTAATGCTGTGAAAGCGAAGGTGAAGATCTTGTGGGACTTTCAAATACAGACGGATTATCATTTGGAACACAACACACCAGATATCACAATTGTTGAAAACTGAAACATGC
This sequence comes from Masticophis lateralis, assembly GCA_030761175.1. NCBI lineage: Eukaryota > Metazoa > Chordata > Lepidosauria > Squamata > Colubridae > Masticophis > Masticophis lateralis. The sequence continues at coordinate 199,895,966 of JAUDYJ010000002.1, forward strand.
AGTTTATTGACATCGCAGTACTGGGAGATGCCAGAGTCGAAGAAAAAGAACTGGAAAAAAAATCACAAAACATTGCGACCTGGCCATCGAAACTATGCAATTATGGATGAAAGAGTGATATCTATTGTCATCAGGGCACTTGGTACCATGTCCAAGAATTTTATAAGATACATTAAGCAGCTTCCTGAAATAATACCAGCGGAATTGCAAAAAACTGTGCTACTTGAAACATTGTACATCTTAAGAAGGGTCTTGGCTGATACCTAGTACGCTGGCAGCAACCCGTATCAACCATTAGCACCAGTCAATAGTACTTGTGATGCATTTTTGAATGTTCAGTTGACTGAGTTTCATGTTTAATGAATAAAGTAAATAATAATAATAATAATATAAATAAAATATAAAATAAAATAAAACAAGAAAACAACCAGAGAAAAATAACATTACTGTAGATAGAAAAATCCACACCAATAAAGCTGAGTTATTGTACTACAAAGCTACTAAAAACCAAAAATGAATAATTATTTTTCTTGAGGGATATCAACATTGTTTGGAAGTAATGCTAAACTATAGGTTAACATTTCAAGGCAAATTTCAATGAGCCTTCAGCACCTGAGATCATTCTTACGTGCTGTTCTGCATTTGGAAATGTTTGTTGCCTTAATTGCTTTTTTGCTCTGGAAAATACAGGTGCTGAACAGATTTCTTGTCATCTCTAATTAAAACTCATCATTAATGGGCAAAAATGCTAATTGGCAAAAATGTTCTTCATATTAGCGGAATAATAAAAAATCAGGTATACAGATTTATAACTAATATTCATAATCAATGCTCTATAATTCAAAATCTGAATTCTGTTTCATAGTTTTTTTACTAGTTACTGGGTAATAATGGGTAATAATTTTGCAAATTGAACATTCAAACAATAAGAATTGAACTGTGCCCAGAGAAATTGATGTTTTTCCAGGATGTTAGAGGACTATATGTTTTGGGTTTTCTTGTCAAAAAGTATAAAGCTTAGAAATTCTGATGTGAAAAACAAGGTGTCTTTTTATGTTTAAGATGCCAAAGGAGTAAGATTGTGATTTAAAGTTAGATACTGTTCTGGGTATCAATCCATCTTTTCCCCTTTCTATTCAATCCTGCCTGATTCTCAGAAGGCTACCTGGAATGTTTTTCAGAAGTGGTTTGCCATTGCCTATTTCCTAGAGCTGAGAGAGATGATTGCCCAAGGTCACCTCGTGGTTTTGTGCCTAAAGTGGGACTAGAACTCACAGTCTCCTGATTTTGAGCCTCATGCCTTAACTATTACACCAATCAGACTCTTTTTTTCTAGTTTTAATTTATTGTTGTAAACTAATAACGTTTTGAAAAGTATAGAGTCAATAGCAACAGAGAAGAAGTTATGTGATTAAATTACAAGCCATCTTCATAAATTTCACCCTTTCCAAATAACAGAGGTTTGTTTGGTTGCCAATATTTAAATTTATCCGAATTGCATTTTTAGCTTTATGTAAAGCTAAACAATCAATGAGAAATTAATCATTCTTAAAAGATTTCCACACACAATACCTGGAGACTTATTTAATGCATAACATGAATTCTCAATTCTTCTCTGCCAACTATGTCTTCAAAATCTACTGCAGAAGACTGAAAGATCTTCTGAAGCAGATTTTAGGGTGCACATGCCCTGCAAAGGAAAGGGGGGGGGGAAATCACCCCTTAAAATTTGTCAGCAACAAAATTTGTCTACTGACAGAAGCCTAATATTTCCGTCTTTAGAAAATAACTAAATCCCTATTTAATATGCCTTCCGAATGACTTTTAATGAGAAATGAGGTATTACACAGAGCAAGCTCAGCTAGGGTTAAGCTAATATTTCTGACAAGAAATAATATAATTCGAAGCTACCTGTTTAAGAGGAAGATTTTGATCAAATTTAAGAACTAGGATTGGTCTCTTGGGATTGCTATAATGATATTTTTTATCTTGTAACAAATTCAGGAAAGCATAGGTTTCTCAAGAGATTAAATTGAGTTGCAGAAACAGAATAACTATTTGTAAGAAAAGCTGCTAGGAATTGGGGGAAAACATTGATGTGGGAAAAATATATACCTACATATCCACGCTCAATTTTCTATAAAGTGGAGTTCAGGGACAGATAACGTGCCTTTCTTTCTTGCTTTTATGGTTAGCACATTATCTATATGCAAGGTTGATAGACTTAAAATTATCTTGTCATTTCTCCTTTTAGTGGAAGTTATTACTAGATAAATGAGCTTTTAGGGGGAAAAAATTGTTTTCAAGAGCAATTGTTAAGATCGATCATATTTACATCCTCCTGAACTTGAAGAAAAATCGTAGCATTTTGTGGCAAAATTTATTTGTTCAGAGTTTTGCTCCAGGAAAGTACGTGCAGCATGCGTGTCACAGAAAAATATGTATACTAGAGTAAAATATATATACAGAAAAACATTTTGTTCAAAAAAAAATTCTGAAAGGAACTTGGCTAATCTTTGACTTAGGAACACTATTGGATTGGGTACCTTGGTCACAAGTTGCAGTTATTTAGTAAAGCAACGATGTGATTGCCTCACTCAACAACTGCAATCCTGTCCCTTCACGTTGTGGTTGCTAAGAGACCAAGTGGGTCATTAAGTAGATGGAATGAAGGAGCTATCTGCTAAAAGAGGTCAGGATGCTTCCCACTGGGCATCTTTTTGAAGGGTATAGAAAGCTGGAACAAATGTCTATGGAGATTCCACCTCATGGTTGTCTCAAAGGTGCATTTTTCAAGAGGCAACTGTACTTTCTTGTTTTTCTTTGAAGATGTTTTGCTTCTCATCTAATTACATTCATTGCAGACAGCTGGTCATTTGCATTCTTTTAGACAGTTGTTGAGGCCACTAGGTTTATGTGTCCTCAGGGTCAGCTGAGTCATTGAGAAGTATGGACCTGTACTTTCTGCAGAATGTTTTCTGCCCTGTATCCAGGGGTGAAATCCAGAAGGTTCTGACAGGTTCTGGAGAACTGGTAGTGGAAATTTTGAGCAGTTCGGAGAACTACTGTGGCTGGCCACAGAGTGGGAGGGGAATGGAGATTTTGCAATATCCTTCCCCCAGGAGTGGGGTGGAAATGGAGATTTTGCAGTATCCTTCCCCTGCTATGCCAACCAAGCCACACCCACCAAGCCACACCACGCCAACAAAGCCACACTCACCAAGCCACGCCCACAGAACTGGTAGTAAAAAAAATTGGATTTCACCACTTCCTGTATCCCTTCACTGTTTTTTTTATTGAAAAGTTTTTCAGAAACACAAAGAAAACATTTCACCCCCCCAACATCCCCCCACCCCTTCTTTCCCCCCCTCCCTTCCCTGACTTCCCAGAGCAAAATACAGGGTATTAAAAAGAAACAATCATCATCTAAATTAATCTAACTATCCTCAAATTAACAAATCCCCCCCCTGAAACCTTAACTCCAATATAGTTAACACAACATCTCTTTACTTTCATTCATATGCAATTTGATGTTTTCTCATTCGATACTTGTTCTGAATGTAGTTGATCCATTTTCTCCACTCCAAAATATATTTTTCTTGCATACGATCTTTCAAATATGCTGAGATTTTTGCCATTTCAGCTAAATTTATTACTTTCAGAGTCCATTCTTCTATAGTAGGCAAAGAGTCTCTTTTCCAATATTGTGCTACCAGCAGTCTAGCTGCTGATATTAAGTTTAAAATCAATTTCATCTCTAATACTGTACAATCAGTTGTTATACCCAATAAGAACAATTGTGGAGTAAATTTCAACCTCTTTTTCAAAATATTCTGCATTACCCACCAAATTTTTATCCAAAATGCTTTGATCTTCTTACAAGTCCATCATATATGATAATAAGTTGCATCTTCACAATCACATCTCCAGCATTTGGCTTGTACATTTGGATACATACATGACAATTTCTTAGGATCTAGATGCCACCTGTATCCCTTCACTGTTGAACACAGGTACAGGCTGTTGAGGATGAGTCTTGTTCTGAAACGCAAATGATTCCCATAATCTGCAATTTTTTTCCTGCAAATCAATTCAGTACTCCCACACTATTTGAAGAGTGTTCATCCCAAAGTAGATAGCTAAATGTCTATGGAGATGCTCTGTCATCCAGGCTATGGTTGTCCCAAAGATGCTTTTTTCCAAGAGGAAACTAGACTTTCTGGTTTTTCTTTGATGGTGACGTTTCACCATCGAGTCAGAGCTGAAGAAGCTTCTTGGATGAGAAGTGAAACATCTTCAAAGAAAAACAAGAAAGTCCAGTTGCCTCTTGAAAAAAGTACCTTTGGGACAAAAGCCGGAATAAGTATTTCTATCCTTCAGAAATATTATGCTTACTAGTTTTCCAGCCAGAAAGCTAGTGAATGTGATGTTTCTAAAGCGTAGAAAGCTAGTGAATGTGAAGTTTCTGAAGATTCTTTCAGAGCACTAGCTCTTGAAATGTTTCTGAAAGCAAGAAAAGCCAGAAAGAGCCATTCTACTTTTGAGAAATATTGTGTTTGCTATCTTTCTGGCTGAAAAGCTAGCAAACACAATGTTTCTCAGCATGTCATGTATCCAACCCTGGACTCTTCTCCAGTCATGACTCCAGAGGAGGAGGGTGAGTTTGAGTTGTCAGAGGAAAGCACAGAGCTAAGTGTTGGTCAGGATTGGGGCTCAGAGACTGTTAGTTTGACAGCTGCATAGATTGGATAAGCAACAGGCAGAGGCTGAGCGAGGCAAGCCACATCTGAGCCTTGGTGGCGCAGCAGCTTAAAGTGGTGTTAAAGTGACACCAGCTGCCTGCAATTACTGCAAATTCGAATCTCACCAGGCTCAAGATTGACTCAGCCTTCCATCCTTTCAAGGTAGGTAAAATGAGGACCCAGATTGTGGGGGCAATAAGCTGACTTTGTATTAAAAAAGAACACCGTTTGGGGGGGCTGAAAGCCCTATTAAACAGGTATATACAAAAGTATGAAGACTATTGCTTAACACCCTGAGACTCCCTGAGTCGCCCTGAGTCTCTGGAGAAGTGCAGCATATAAATTAAATTTTTTAAAAAAAAGTTGGCTCCAGTCAAGCACCCAGAGCAGCTGCCACTCATTAGCAATGAGGAGGAGGTAGAGTCCATATCTCCTCCTGATTAAAGGACTCATGGAGCAGAGAGGGAGGACAAGCACAATGCCAGTCAGCTAGGCTATTCACGAGGAAGCAACCTTGCCTTTAATGAGGCTAATCCTGTCCTGAGAACTTGAGAGTTGCTTGGGCAACATACCCAGGTCCATTCCATGCCTTGTGTGCTCATGCCGTGTACCCTGACCCATTTGAATCATGGACTGATTTCCTGGACTTTGTGTGTGCCCATTAGACTCGGTTACCCAGTGACTCTTGCTACCCTGAGCTCAGAATCCAGACTTACGAAGGTGCTTTCTGAGAATCGGTTTGGGGGGTTTGAATAAACACCTGTAGAACTCTTGCCATTCATGCATTGCTGCGTGGGAACCAGGGCAGCACGCAACAGTAGAAAAGCTGAAAAGAAATTTGGATCTTCAAGATGCAAGGGTTTTTTTCCTCCAGCCAAGTGATGGACAGTTTCCTTCTGTGCAGTGGTGCTTGGGGACGGAGGGTAGGGGAAGAAACTCCTGTGCTTTGCTGAACAAAGAAGCTCACATCCCAAATATCTTCATTTCTTCAACCCCTCACAGTATGGAAGGGAAAATATGTCTGCAGGTGGCAACAGCTTGCAACTTTCCCTGCTGGCTTCCCCATTATCTTTGTAAGTCATGAGTGCAAACAGTGTAACTATAAGTAAGTCTTAAGTGTGAACAGGTTGCCACGCACCAGAAGTGCAAGTACATGACTATGGTAGTGGTGCAGCACTCATAACTACAAGGACGGGTTTTAAGAAATTTTTCCTGAGCCCCTCATATCTTTGAATGGTCATTAAGCGACCCGTTTTAAGTCAAGGATGAGCTTTCCATTCACAAGAGGAGATCCATGTGAAAACGCACCCCTTTTCTCCTGAAAATTTCATCTGATATATTTTGCATACCATAATCTGTCCAACAAAACTTGCATTTTGCAAGATCAAAAACAAAGTGAAAGAAAAATAATTAGCCCCATCTCTTTCGGGAGCTGAAGACTATTTTTTTCTTCTTCCAAAAGAATATTGTGGGGATAATTCCTAGAGATAGATTTATTTAAGAAAGAAGATTAAGTCGCTTTGATTCAAAAAAACAAACAAATATGTATTCATATCCAAGATGGCAAAGGAACGAAGCTAAATCTGAAGGCATAGCATCTTTGATTGTGATGAAAGACTGAGAGATTTATTGCCGAATGCAGAAGAAATTTAGTGAAGAATGTGAGAATAATGAGAGGTTCTAAATCTGGGACAGACTTTATTTGGTAGATCTTAAGAAAATTTGTCATTGAAGAAAAGAAACAAGAGAAAGTAACAAGAGAGAAGGTAGAACAAATACAAGGGGGGAGAAAAAGTACAAATTCTGCATAAAAATTAAAAACGCATTAATTCCTGAACAGAATAAATAAATGGAGATGTAAGGCAATATGGAAGATGCATGGCGAAGAGTGAAACTAATTATGTTATAAGAGAAATAAAACTTAGATTGTTGGGATCCAGATTTTCTTTCTCTGTCCCACTGCAGAATTTCCCTCCTGCACACAGAGGTGAGCTGCCTGCCCTCCTTCAGCAGGCAGTTCTTTAGCTCTGTTTGACCCAGTTAACTGACCCATTTAATGATTGCAACTATCACTGGTTAAGATGGGCAGTTTTAGAAACTGAACAAATAATTAAATTATAAAATGTCAAAGATGTTACACTTATGGGAAGTATGAAAAGGGATGTCTGGTGTTATAGAATGAAAACAGTACTATATGAGAATATTGGCAGAAAAAATGTGTGTATGTGTATGTATGCATGTGTGTGCATGCATGTATGTGTGTGTCTGTGTATGCAAATGTGTATACACATACACATATACATGTATAGAAATAAAATGTTAGTGGCAAAATAGCAATATCACTTAGACTTATATACTGTTTCACAGTGCTTTACAGCCCTCTCTATGTGATTTACAGAGTCAGCATACTGCCCCTAACAATCTGGCTCCTCATTTTACCGACCTCGGAAGGAAGGAAGGCTGAGTCAAACTTGGGCGGGTCAGGATCGAACTGTTGGCAGTCAGCAGATTTAGCCTGCAACACTCCACTCTAACCTAAAGCATGTCATTACAAGGAACACTCAAGATTCAGAGAGTCAGAGAAACCAAAGAGTGAATGTGATATGAATAAAAATTTGCTTTGGAACTGAATGAAGATTTTAGTCTGTTAAAATATATGGTCATAGACCAAGGGTGTCAATTTCACGACCCGTGGGCTGGATGCATCACATACTGGCCACACCCACCTCCATTTTAGCAAAGGGGAAAAAGTCACAATATGTTACATGACAATGTGACAATGCGAGTTTGACACTCGTGTCATAGACCAACATGCAGAAATTAAAACATCACATCCATTTTTTTAAAAAAACAAACAAACAAATTACAAAACCATTCATGTTTGCACAAATAGAGAAACAATCAGATCCAGAAAGGTCTAATTGACACAATGATGGCTGAATTTTTAACCAGAGTTCTATAGACTTCCTGATCATGACATGCACTCTTTCCCCTCAAAGATGCTTTGGATGAAGACGATTAAACAAGAGACCTGTGTTAGAATTAATGGAACTTGAAAATAAATGTGATGAAATGATTTGGGATGAAAAAGTGAGGGAAGGCTAATGGGAGTGCTTTACAAATTTGTATAGTGATCTTCTGAATACCTTGAAAATCCTGAAGATTTGCAAAATTATTTGCAAGTTCTTTCTTTTAAACTTCTGCCCTCTTTTATTTATTTATTTATTTTGTTAGAACAAAAGTAGAGTTTGTTTATTTAAACGTAACTGTTTTAAAGACCTTCCTAGAGGTTCTGGAGCTTTTCACCCTTTTAAGTAATGCTTCCCATTGGCCTTGCACATTTTCTATTCAATTCTTAATTGTTCAATAAAACCATCAAGGCTGCCATCTGGAAGTTCATGCATTTTGGTAGACCAACTGCTGCAAGCTCGTTACTTTGTGAAGACATTTTTTAATCACAATCACTATCGTTATAATTTACTTCTTTTTTTTTCCTATTCTCACACTGAGCTTCCATATGGCTTTGGCATATGTTTTATGGTGTCCTCAGTTTAGATACCTCCAATATATTCAGATATATAGTTTCACCATTTGCAGTAAATATAATTGATATATCTATCTACATTCAGAGCAAATGCTTTCACTCGTACGATAACATGGTATAAATAAAATCAAAATATTGTTTTATTTCCATATAATGATACCATCAAAACTGAAGAATGTCTTTTCATGGAGACCTTAGCCATACATTTTCAAAAGTTTCAATATCTGGCTAAGGACACATTTCATAGAGTTGGAAAAGGCAGAACTGCTACGTGCCAGGATGATGATGATGATGATGATGATGATGATGGTGGTGGTGTTATCCATTCAGTTGTGTCTGATGCTTGGTGATTCTATGGGCCAGGTCTCTCCACATCTTCTAATCTTGCACTACTTTGAGTTTTTCTATGCTACAGTTGATGTCAGCTTTGATTGTGTCCAGCCACTGTGTTCTTTGGCAGCCTGGTTTCATTTCACCACTAACTCTTCCCAACATAATTGCTTTCTCCAGTGAATTCCCCTGCAAGACATGGTCAAAACAAGTGAGACAGAGTTTTATAATTTCTCCTTCTAGCCCTTCTGTTGGTCACCTTTGCTGTCCAAGGAATACGCAGGAGCCTTCTCCAATACAACAGCATAAACAAGTCGATTTTCTTCCTGTCTTGCTTATTTAAGGTCCAACTTTCACAACCATAGATAGCACAAGGAACACAATAGAGTGGATTAACCTACATTTGGTTGCCAGGCTGATGTCCTTGCTTTTTCATATTCAGGTCATGTTCATCATTGCTGTGTGACCCAGTGCAATCTGATATTTTATTTCTGGGGCTGCATTCACTGTTTTGAGTGATCTGCTACCTAGGAAAGCACCTAGACAACAGACAGGAAATTGTATTTTCACATAGAGTCATTTCCACTGACTACAACTTCCAGCTGGTGAGAGACTCTGTGCCGCATGATTGGAAAATCAAATGCCTAGAAATAACAGGGATAAGTATAAACATCAGACAACATTCGTGCAATGGGAATTGTCCCTCATCTTTTCATTTTCAGATTTTTTTTTTTCTGTTTTCAGCACCTCACTGAACAAAATCAAATTTCCTAGGGAGTGGTGTTTGAGTTACTGGCTCGACTTCCTGAATAGCAGCTGCTTCTTTCTTCTACTTGGATAATTTCAGATCAAGTGAAAAATAGTTTAAGAGAAACCTAGGGATATATTTGAGATTGTTTCATTGCTAAGAAATTCTTTAGAAAGTCATTTTATTTATTTACTTATTGCCTCCATTAATCAGTGCAGAATTTGTGCAAATTACTACAGGGGGAGATTATGTAGACATTTTCTGTACTCCAGAAGTAAAAAGACGATTGCAACTATAGTCAGGAAAGATTTAACAGGATAAACACATGCACAACTATTTATGCATAACAAAACAATTCTCACACATGCACTGACCATTATTTGCAGGATAGAGAAAAATTAGAACAAAATTACATGTCTAGGAAACAGAAATACAAGATTTGAGTTAATTGAGAGAATTAGAGCTAATAAGTAGTCCTAGATTAATAACCATAATGGATCCTATCCATTACAGACATTCCATTCCATTACAACATGTGACGTTGTAATGCAGGTCACTGCATGACCAATCTAATTTTACCCTTTTTTGCGGTGGGTATTAACTGAACCACTAATGTTGTTAAAAGAATGCCATGGTCATTAAGTCAACCCATTGTTTGCTCTCGGGGATTTTTGCTGAAAACATGAAGTAAATGCCAGTTTATGGCAAAAACATTGTAAATTGCAGTCACATGATCATAGTATACTGCAAACAGCCATAAATTGCTAAGCACCCAAAATGTGGTCATGTGATCATCCGGTGGGGGTCAGCTATTGGAATTTCAGAACCAGGTCATAAGTATCTTTGATGGGTCCACTGTAACTTAGAATTGTTGCTAAGCAACCAGTCAAAAGTCAAGAAATTATCTCTGTATTTTAATAAAAATGAACATCTGTAGCAATTTTGGTATTCATAGTTAAGGTTCCCAATTATTTGTCTTTGCTACCGTAAAAGATACGCCTTCATTGCTCATTTGGAGAGAGGCTGGAGATGAACTTACTTATACTGAATTTCATATTACTCTCCAGTAAATCAGAGTCCTAGCAGCTTTGTTAGTGCTTTCCAAGACAATGTTGTTAAGAAGATGATAACTATAATTGGTTCAATTCCAGAAATCATACAGCTCTTCAATAGTTCTGGTAGAACAATTGTGAAACGATTGCTTGCAGAACAATTGTGAAAATAGCATTTTTCCAGTTCCTGCTATGTTTAAATATGCAAACAGATAATTAAGAATTGGGCTGAAAAGTGGTATTTAAATAAAAGATAAAAATATTTGGCTGCTTTCTTTATGCAAGGGTCATTCCAGCTTTAAAGCTGCATAATAGGTATGGGATTGAAGAAGTTAAAGCGTCTATTATTGTGCCTTCATCCCATAAAAAAAGGGTTTCTGGGTGGCTATTGATAAACCCAAACTGTACTAGGCCTTTTTGGTCAAGTTAGATAAGAAAGGCTTCCCATAATGATTGTCCATGCATAAAAATCCTGTGCATTTTTAGCATTATTTAAAATCAGTGGCTAAATCCAAAATATAATAGAATCTTAATTTAGAATTATATTAACATTATCTCAAAATACCTATTTGTGTATAAAGTGTGCTGAAATTTATCTTGTATATCAATCTCTTTGCATTAAGATGAATTGCCTGTATCATATACAGTAGTGTTTTTCAAACTTGGCAATTTTACAATGTGTGCATTTTAACCCACAGAATTCCCCAGATGGCATAGTAATCAGGTCAATTAATGAAACAAAACATGAAGAACAAGTGGTGGTGGGCAAGGCTGAACCTGGTGATTACCACTTCCCCACCTGTGACCCAACATTCTTCCAGCTTTGCTGAGTGCGGTAGGATTGTTTGCAGTAAAGAAGCACTGAAACCAGACCATCTGCAACCTTCTTAGAAGGAAGTGTAGTGAAATCTTTCCAGGCTGTTAGATTTGACACATGGAGCAGACAGTTCTGCAGAACACACTGAAGACAGTCTACAATAAGGTGTTAGAGTTTGCAGCAATCCAACCAGCAGACAAGTAAATAATTCAGCAGGATTCATGTATAAAAGAAACTTCTTTTATACACAGTAATATAAAGCATGAGGCATGTATACAATACCCATGCAGCAGAAGCCAGAACCAGAACTCAGAATCCAGAAGCACAGAAGCAATACAATCACAGAAGCTAGCTTATGTATATACACAGATCAGTCAAGCTAAGCCACACCCAGGGACCAAGCTGTCTGACGTGGCTCTCAGTCACCAAACAGTTCCCATTGGCTGACTTGTTGTTATGGCTATCCCACTTCATAATTACACTGACATAAGAGTCCCCAACCCTTGGGCTCCGCCCCAGTACTGGGCCTTGAGCCATTTGAAACTGGGCCGGAAGTGGCTGGTGAGTGGCCACTTGCGTGTTCATGCAAGTGGCCACTTGCGTGAACTGTGCACACACTTCCCTGCTGCTCATCCCCCCTCCCCCCACTGGGCCACAAAGTCAGAAAGTCTGGGGAACTCTGGCCTACAAGATCTTCAGTGCAGGCTAAGAAGGCTCCAAGCTGGCTAGATTCTTCAGGGTTGTCAGTAATTAAAGCATAGAAGAGTTTATGGTCTGGCCAGTTTCTGCCCATGTTGCAGGTACTCTACAAACTGCCTAGACTGCAAACGCTTTTTCCCATGTTGCCAGAGAGCCACAGAGGATCCTTCTCCATATTATTGACCTGAAAGATTTCTTTTTTTCCCCCAATATAAATCAGGCAGCCCCTTTGCTTCAGCAAAACACGAAGCTGCCTTCCATGTGTCAAGTCACATCGTCAAAATGAATCTGAAACCTATGTAGGAAGCCCTTGATTTATGACCATAATTGAGCCCACAACATCAGTAATAAGTTGTGAGAGTTATAAAGTGGGTCACCAGGTGACCAGACACAATTTTATAACATTTTTTGAAGCCGTTGTTAAGCGAATACTGTGGTTGTTAACATAACGTGGTGAGTGTTAAGTGAATGCGGTAGTGATTAAGAAAATCCTGTAGTTGTTAAGTAAACCCATTATTTTGCCAGAAACCAGAAGTAAACATCAGTTTATGGCAAAAACATCCTAAATCACGATCATGTTTCATGGATCATGGAGGTTAGAATTTCAAAGCTGGGTCATAAGATTTTTCAGGATCTGTTTTTAACTTCAAACAGCCTCTTAGCAACTGGCTGTAAATTGAGGAGTACCTATGTAACAGTCATATATTTTCAAAATCTTGGACTTAGAACTCTGAGTAAAGTGGCCTATGGTTCAAATTTGGAATTTTCTATCATTGGTTCTTGGCAGTTAAGATATAGCTATACAACATTTCCATGTCTTTTTTAGCAGCCACAAACATGCCTAATCTAATGGCATTTTTATAGCACAGAAGCCTTATAGATCTCTTTCCACTCTGCTTTTTCCCTCTCTGCACGTCCACAAATGATGAAAAGCTAGGGTTTTTAAAATTCACATTACCAATATTATTATGATATCAAGAAGCTCTGCAAATTGTGGCAAGAATAATGTCGGAGGGATTTCTAGCTTTATCTCTCAGTTTCTGTGCTCAGCTCTCACATTGCGTTTCCAAGATCTATGCAGCACCTGCAATGCATTTGTCTGTATTTGTTCGTAGCTTCCAAGAGATATGGAGACCAGTGCTATGAAAAAATCAATTGTAAAAATAGGAGGCAAATGTTGCTGGATACAGTAGGTCTATAGCTAGGGAGTGGAGGTGGGACTGCTTTAAGTTTGGGGATGGAGGGAGGGATGGGAAAAAAAAAACAATAATTCACAATCCATGTAATGGGGGAATAGGATTTGAGGGCAATTTCAAAGTCATTCACAGCCAGAGACAGCAAAAACAGCTTGCAAAAGTTATTCTGAATATTTATTCAGCACTTGCTGCAGGTATTCTACACATTTCTGGGGAAAATTAACGGGCTCATGATTTGGAAAATGTTCATATGTGGTTGATATATTGATCATCTTATATTTAAACAAAACTCACATTTAAACTCCCTTTTTATGACCCTGTAATCCAGGGGTGTCAAACTGGCAGCCCATGGGCTGGATGCGTCACATGCAGGCCACGTCCACCCCAGCGCTGCGAGTGGAAAAAACGTCACAAAATGTCATGTAAGGGCAAAGTGACACGGAAAGTTTGACAAGCATGCTGTAATCCAGGGGTGAAATCCAGCAGGTTCTGACAGGTTCTGGAGAACCGGTAGCAGAAATTTTGAGCTGTTCGGAGAACCGGTAGTGGAAATTTTGAGTCGCTCAGAGAACTGGCAAATACCAACTCTGGCTGGCCCCAGAGCAGGGTGGGAATGGAGATTTTGCAATATCCTTCTGCCAGGAAATGGAGATTTTGCAGTATCCTTCCCCTGCCACGCCCACCAAGCCACACCATGCCACCAAGCCACAGAACCAGTAGTAAAAAAAAATTGGATTTCACCATTGCTGTAATCCCTTAATTTGGGATAGAGTTGGGGCACCTGGATGGAGCTGAGCGTTTACTGGACAGATGTCCTTCCTGACCCCATGTGGAGTTTGTAGCAGATATTTTTTTCTTTGCACCCTAGGAAAGAAACATCTGTCGCTACCTAGGATTGAACTGTCAACCTTATGAACGGGAAGTGAGCATTTTCACCACTAGGCCACCACAACATTCATCTAAAAAAAATTCACAGTAAATAAATAAATATTCAAAAGCTCTTCCGGCAAGTCAGGCAATGAAGAATCACTAAGTTGCATTGTAGTGAATTAGTTCACTAGTGAAATTCATGCATCAAAAGTTAGCTGTTTTGAAAGTAGATTTAAAAGCAAGTTTTTTTAAAAAAAAAAAACTTAATATAGACTGCCCATCCCACATAACACTATGATGTTTCTTAAAGCCCTGTCAGTTAATAAAATTAACCAGCAATTTCCTTCAATAGAAAAAAAAAATAGATCTGAAAATTTCAGTCCTCACACACTTGGGAGTGGGATTTGAACATTAGTCTATATTGGACGAGCTGCTATTCCCTGTTTCCTTGGCTCTTGATCTTCAGCTTTACAAAATTTTATTATGACTTCTTGTTAACCAAATCAAATAACTGGTCTTACAACACAGCTTGTTGTCTATAGTATGGATATGAGATTTTAATGCATTTAAAGAGGGGGGAAAAACAAGTTTGGGAAGAAATGAAATTCAGAGCCATCTAGTGATGGCCACGTTATTAAAATTCAGACATGCTGACTTTATAGGGAATGGAAGATGAAATGTGAACCTTCTTCATAGAGATGACATGTGTTATTATTTCTAAGATACATGTCATAGAAATAATATAGGTACACTCAGAAAAGTGTCAGTTACAAAAACTGAAAGTAGACAGGAAACAAAAACTAGCATTTTTCTCAGTTTCTGATCTATTGTCTTTGAACAGAAAATAAAAAATGGCTGGATTTTTGTTAATGATTCATTCAACAGGAGAATAATCACCATCATAAATCCAAATAAAGCTGTTAAGAGACAAGGATTTAGCAAAATCATAAATCAATAAATAAATTCTATTGCAATATTTTCCTGAACAACTGGGGTGCTAACAGCAGTCTTTGATCACTCTATCTGAAGAAATGTATCTAGTGACATATTAATATATTTCAGTGACCAGTGGTGGAATTCAAATTTTTTTACTACCGGTTCTGTGGGCGTGGCTTGGTGGGTGTGGCTTGGTGGGCATAGCAGGGGAAGGATACTATAAAATCTCCATTCCCACCCCATTCGAGGGGAAGAATACTGTAAAATCCCCATTTCCTCCCAATCAGCTGGGACTTGGGAGGCAGAGAATAGATGGGGCGGAGCCAGTCAGAGGTGGTATTTACTGGTTCTCTGTACTACTCAAAATTTCTGCTACTGGTTCTCCAGAACTGGTCAGAACTTGCTGAGTACTACCTCTGGAGCAGAGGTGTAACATTAGTTCTTCTAGAACTACATATAAATTACCTGTGTCATTGCATTCTACATTAATTGAAACTTCTGGATGTTTTTCAGTAGCAGCCCTGTATAGAGCTATATAGTCCAAATGGGAGGTGACTAGGATAGAAGTGACCATGAGTGGAGCCCTCAGTCCAGTTGGACTCAGTCTATGAGTCCAACTGGCACCCAATAAGAAGTTGGACAAAGGCCTTCCTAGTCATGACATCTGCCTACTCTTTGAGCAAGAGTCATGAATTAGGAGAACCACCAGATTGTGTATGAAGTAGTTCCTACCTCCAAAATGGCATAGTGAAAAAAAGGTGAAAAATTTATACGATCTGAAGAGAAACCAGAGTATATACCATTAAAGAGGATAATTACCAGAAATTACTTGGTCAAACTAAAGAAATGATGGAAGGATGGAAAGGATTACAGTTATCATTACTAGATAGAATTGCAGTAGTCAAGACGTATAATATCTTGCCTAAATGGGTTTTTCCTCTTTCAGACAGCTCCAGTTTTATTAGATACAATTTTTTTTCAATCTTTAGATCAATGTATATGTAGATTTGTATGGCAGAACAAAAAACCAAGGATTAAATTGAAAATGCTTCAAGAATCCCCTTCTAGGGGAGGATTTGGCCTACCCAAATGGGAGTTTTACCATCAAGCAGCTGTCTTAAATTGGACCAGAGACTGGATTGCTTTGAGGAGGAGGAGAATACTAATTTTGGAAGGCCACAATTTGCAACAGGGGTGGCATTATTATTTGAGTCAGGAAAGGCCCAGAAAACATAAATATTTTATGGATCACTTCATCCGAAAGGTTTTGATGACTATTTGGGATTGAAATTTTACCTGATGATTCCGATTTGGCTTTCCCCTCTAGAGGTAATGATACACCTGACCCTTTATAATAGAAATAAACCATTAATTTACCAAGTTTTGTTGGATCCTTTAGGCAAAATAAAACCTCGAAATACGCTGGTGGAATTAGGCTATGAGTTAGATTGGTGGATATACAATCAGATCCAATCCAGGACAGCTCAGGACAAAAACAAGGGAGGAATCTATAATTCCCTACAAGAACTTGATAAGATCTTGCTGGGGAAGGATGAGAAGATATTATCCAAACTGTATCAATTCCTTTTAATGGATTGATCAGATAGGAGGTTATCAAGGACTCAATAATTGCCTGGGAGAGAAATTTGGGATATTCGATTGAGCTTGAAAAATGGGAAGAAATTTGGGGGGAAACCCTAAAACTAACAACGTCAGTTTCCTATAAGGAAAATACATATAAAATGCTATATAGATGGCACTTCCATCCAGCTGGCTTATCGAAGATGTTCCTGGGAACCTCCCCGGTTTGTTGGAAATGCAACGCTGCTATGGGAACTTATTTCCATACCTGGTGGACCTGTCCCTGAGCAAGAGAATATTGGGCTAGAATTCAAAAATGGATTTTAGAAATCATAGGATGTAGGATAAAATTGAACCCGGAACGTTTTTATTAGGCATGAAACCAGAGAACTTAAACAAATCTAATTGGTATCTCGCTCTCCACATCATCATTGCAGCCAGGATCTCATTTGTGCAAGAAGGGAAATCTAAAAATACCCCATTGGAGGCTACGTTAACCGCAAAGATCATGGACTACGCAGAGGCAGACAAGCTTACCGGACTTTTGCGAGATAGACAAGGGCTATATATGAGTTGGGACCGGTGGTATGCTTGGCTGCAAAAAAGAAATCTTAAGAAGAATGTAAAATAATAATCTATCAATGTTACTTCTGGGCAGGGGTGGGTTCTAAAAATTTTTACTACTAGTTCTGTGGGCATGGCCTATTTTGTGGGCGTGGCTTGGTGGGGGTAACATGACTGGGTGGGCGTGGCCAACTTTTTTTTTTTTTACATTTAAAAGCATTTTTTCTACAATCTTAAGAGGTTGGGAAAAAAATGCTCTTAAGAGCCTCTGATGATCAGGCAACTCAGCTGGATTGCCAGAAGCTTTTAAAGGCATTTTTTTTTCTACAACCTCTTCGGCTGAAGAGCTTGTACAAAAACTGCTTTTAAAAGCCTCTGACGATCCCAGCTGAGCTGTGCGATCATCAGAGGCTTTTTTTTTTACTGTTAAAAGCATTTTTTCAGCCAAAGTAAAAAAAAAAAGCCTCTGATGAGGTGGGCGGAGTAAGCGAGCAGTGACCGGGCCGGGGACCGTTTTGGGGGTGTGGCCAGCCAATGTTATTACTGGTTCTCCGAACTACTACAAAATTTTACTACTGGTTCTTGCAAACCGGTGCGAACTGGGAGCAACCCACCATTGCTTCTGGGTTGGGAGTAGCATGCTTGCAAATATTAATTTGCAAAAGCCTCTACCTGCCCAATGCAAGAAACAAAATGAGATGAGCCTTGGCTATGTTCTCATAATCTGGAGTGTGTTGAAACAATGGCGTATATCATGGGATCTTTCTAGGAAATTGGAAATAGAAGAGTACATGCAGAACTAAGTGGTGGTCTGAGTCTTTTGAAGGTTGTAAAAGCAATCTGGGCTCGATGTGACTTTAGGTCTCCCTTGGTACTCACCATGTTTTCTGAACCACTTATGTTAAATGTCTTTTTAAACAGTAAACTACTTGCTGCAAAGCAAAGGACTAGCATTAAATTTATTTGCCACAATGCCTTTCAGATCTGCTAGAATTCCTCTTGAACAATAGAATATATTGTGAAAAGCAAGTTCATTTGCTAATAAATGCACATTTTGTGATGGCAACATTGTGTGAGTTCACCCACCTCAAGCTCTCAAATAGGACTATGCCTCAAAACCATTGCCCTGCTTTGGAAGAAAGAAATCTGAAGTTAGGCCTTGGCTACTTTACTACCATCTGTTCTGCAAAGTTTCTTCTGGTGTTTTTTTTTTTTCTTTTTTAATTCCTCAGGGAAGAAAAATTGAACCTAAAGACCCTCCTAAAGAGGGCAGTTAAATGAAACAGACTTTTGAGATTCTGGATAGACCTTCTGCCTGAAGCTCAAATACAGAAGAAATTATATCCTACTACCTTTCCTAGCTTACAAAAAAAAAAAAAAAGGTGTACATTTTGGAGAAGTAGTAGTTCGGAAATTAGTCTGCCTGAATTTAATTTGATTTACGCTCAGGGAAATGGTATGTGACTGCTAAAGAAACATACGGGTCAGCTGTAGGAGAAGAAATACAAAGTTCCATCTAGTTTAAAAGGTAAAGGTTCCCCCTCGCACATATGTACTAGTCATTCCTGACTCTAGGGGGCGGTGCTCATCTCCGTTTCAAAGCCGAAGAGCCAGTGCTGTCCAAAGACATCTCTGTGGTCATGTGACTGGCATAACTAAATGCCAAAAGCACACAGAACACTGTTACCTTCCCACCAAAGGTGGTCCTTATTTTTCTACTTGCATTTTTTACGTGCTTTCGAACTGCTAGATTGGAAGAAGCTGGGACAAGTAACAGGAGCTCACCTCATTACGTGACACTAGGGATTCGAACTGCTGAACTGTTGACCTTTCGATCGACAAGCTCAGCATCCTAGCCACTGAGCCACTGCATCCCTTCCATCCAGTTTACAGACTCATATATATATATATATATATATATATAAGTCAAGGCAGCACAGTATCAATGGGCTTCAGAGTAGTATTGCCCTTTAAAGGGTTGGGGGCAAAGACTGAGCATCCAAATTGGATGAATGGGATGAGAAATTCAGGTGTCCGGCTTGGAGAAACTTTGCACACATAAAAAAGAAAGAAAGGTTTAGGATAACTTGCTGCAGCCGACTCACCGAGGCCAACTCACCTCAGCCGATTCGCCCTGGTTGTCTTGCCCCAGTCGACCTGCCCTGGCCAACTCAATGCAGGATAACTCAATAGAGGGAAAAGTGAATGTGCAGTGGGCCTTGTCTTGCTTTAGGTTTGAACCTTCTCAAGTTAGAAGTCCTCAAGGCTGGAGTTAGCTGAGATTCTACTTCTCCCTCTCTTATATTATTTGGATTGTCCTGTCGTGAGTTGACCTGGCAAATTGGCTCCAATAAATTGGCTGGGCGAGTCAGCCGTGGCGAGTTGTCCCTTTTCTGAGAGAGAAAGAGTACAAAAGTCAGTCTGGTGTAATAATTAAATGTGATGGGCAAGGAATCAGGAAACTGTAAATTCCAGCTGTGCCTTGGAAATAAAGACAACTAGATGACTTTGAATCAGACATTCCCAATGGCAAATAACTTCTGAAAAATGTTGCCAAGAAAACTGCATGGACTTTTTCCATGTAGTTGCCAGGAGTCAAGACTGACTCAGAATAACAGGGTTCATAACAGGGGACATTGTGAGCTGCACCAGAAACTCCACTGGTCTTTGCAGTTCATGGGCCACACCTTCTTCACCTCTGTTGTTCAGGATAGAGAACACAAACTGTATCTGAAAACAGAAGTCCCTAAAATCCAGCTTCCTTGAAATTGAGTTCTGAATGACAACAGGTCACTGACCAATACTAAATAAAAACTTAACTAAATAAAACCAAGGGAGTACAGCTACAAAATAGAATATACATGACAATGATGATTCTGTTGCTTTGCATGTACACTGAGAGCTTCTGTACCAGAGACAAATCCCTTGTATGTCTATCTTGGCCAAATAAAATATTCTGCTCTGCTCTGCTCTGCTCTATTCCACTCCATTCCATTCCATTCCAGTCCAGTTCATTCTTAGAATACGCAAGATCCCAATATTTTTTTATGTACACTGAGAGCATATTCACCAAAGACAAATTCCTTGTGTATCCAAACACACTTGGCCAATAAAGAATTCTATCTATCTATCTATCTATCTATCTATCTATCTATCTATCTATCTATCTATCTATCTATCTATCTATCTATCTATCTATCTATCTATCTATCCATCTATCTATCTATCCTTCCATTCTCTACTTCTTCTTTTCATCAGTCTTTAAATTAGTTGGGTTTATAAGAGCAAAAGAGCCTGGATAGCTCAGCAGACTAATGCACTGTGATTAACTCCAGCTGTCTGCAATTACTGTAAGTTCGAATCTCACCAGGCTCAAGGTAGACTCAGCCTTCCATCCTTTTTAAGATAGGTAAATTGAGGACCCAGTTTGTGGGGGCAATAAGCTGACTTTGTATAAAATATACAAAAGTATGAAGGCTATTGCTTAATGCATTGTAAGTCACCCTGAGTCTCCGGAGAAGGGCAGCATATAAATCAAATTTAAAAAAAAAAATCTGCAACTTTAAACTGTCACTGTTGGCTCTCTGGACTGTGCATATAGGAATACCGCATTATTTGAAGAACTTGATTACAGTCCAAGTTTGATGGTGCAATCAAGGTAGATTAGTTTGTCCTTGTTTTAACATTTCTACCACGTATTTTAGGGCTTTTTCCCAGTAAGTTTCTATTCTTCGAAATTAACTTCCCCTGGCTATCTAGAAATTTTAAAAAGCTCTCTACACAAACTTCTTTTTGCAGGACCTTTAGTAAGCAGTGAAGGCTTTTTTTCTGTTTGCTGTAGATTTATCCTAAACTTATGCTTGAGTAGGAATTATATTTTTATTGATTATTGTATTAGACTAGGAAATGTGTTACACTGATTATTGTATTGGTTTTTGCGAAATAGGTTTATATGGTATTTAAATCTCATTTGCCTGAACTGGACTTAATTATAAGCACACAAGTAAACCTATTAATATTAATATATTAAAACTATTATTTCATAAGAATCCTAAACTTGCAAGTACTAAAATACAAAAAAAAAATGCAATGCAATAGACGCCACAAGCATAGTCACAGATGAAAGCAAAAATATCAGCAGAAATAGGTACTTAATTTGTGGAAAGGTTTTGAATGTTGTTGCTCTAGTTGCTCAAACAAAAACTCCTTCATCAGGAATATACACCTGTTTTCTTTTCAGTGTACTTAAATTCTATTTTAAAAAAAAAAAAAACATTTTTTTCAATTATAATATCAAAGTATCCATAACAGAACAGGTGGAAATCCTCAACAAATAAAATACTGAAAAGTTATTTACTAATAATTGTTTAGCTCATGTTCTCCCTTGAATATTCCTGAATCTATCTTCGAAATTATCTATGCGAGTTAAAAATAGAATTTAAATGACTATATTATTAATGTGGGAATCAAAATAAGATGAAGAAGTTGTGAAAAATTGTTCGATTTTAAATGAACATGCAAATACAGGGCTAAAAAGCTGAATAACAGGGGTTTTTTTTATTCCATGCAGTAAATGGGTCCGATAATGGCAGTTTCTCCTGGGCTAGGCAAAGTGTAATTATTTGTTAATTAGCAAATAATTGGTAGATGTTTTTCCACTGGTGGTAGTGTTTGGCAATGGGCTGGAAAACAAAAACAGGAGTTCACTAATCTGCCCTGTACATTGAAAAATAACACAGTACCAATTTATTGGCCTATTTATCACCTAAAGCAGGTTTACAGTACTTACTTACAGTAGAGCAGTTTCAATAGGAACTCACACACAGAATGAAAGGTAGCACTTTAATTAGGTGAGGAGAGCCCATGGCTTAGGACCCGTATACTTATGGGATCGCCTTCTGCCACCGATGGCCTCCCACCAACCAACACTCCCACAGAGAGGGACTCCTCAGGGTGCCGTCGGTCAAACAATGTCGACTGGCGACCCCCAGGGGGAGACCCTTCTCTGTGGGGGCACCCACCCTCTAGAATGAACTGACCCCGGGGATACGTATGATCCCTGACCTGCGTACCTTTCACTGTGCCCTTAAGACTTTACTATTCCAACAGGCTGAGCTGGCTTAATAAGAAATTGGATTGGGTGTTTTAATTTTGGGGTTTTTAACTCTGGGGTGAAAATATTTAATTAGTTTTTAATTGCTTTTAAATTTTGCATTCTATGTTGTTTTATTGTGGCTGTACACTGCCCTGAGTCTCTCAGGAAAAGGGCGGTATAAAAATTAAATAAATAAATAAATAAATTGGAATTAACTTTGGAATTTCAAAGTCCTTAGTTGTTCAAGAGGCTGATCAGGGATTCTTTCACAGAAAGTTATTAATTGTAGGTAAAAAATATTTGCCACCATGTCCGTTATTCTTTACAATAAGCAATATATAGGGTAATCTTAGAGTCTGTGGGATAACATTAAGGTGTTCACTCAGGTTGACAAAGTACTCCACAGGCTTGAAAATTGTTACAAACTTGAGTCTATTTTCTGGATGCTGCCTTACTAAGCACATGATGGGCAAAGCATTTCCAAGAGTTACTCAAACTATAAACCATGTTTGAAATAAATATTTAGCACATTTGCTCTTCCCTGAGTTAAATATTTGTGCTAGTTACAGAGAAGAAAAAAGAAAAGGTGACTACAATTTGTTCTTAAGTATTTCATCCATCCTACCCCTGTTGCTAATTGCTCAATTATAGCCTTATGGTGCAATTACTTCCTACTCTGAGATTAACTACTACTGTCTACCTTTCTCAAAGATTCAATTCATTTAAAGGAAGGAAGGAAGGTTCTTCCTACTTATAGAAGTAAGAAAAGTTTTCCTCCTCCTTGTCCCAAAGATGCTTTTTCAGGAGGCAACCGGACTTCCTTATTCTTTTTCTTTTGAAGATGTTTCGCTTCTCATCCAAGAAGCTTCTTCAGCTCTGACAGGAAAGTGGGGAATGGAAGGATTCCTTGCAGACAGCTGGTAATCTGCATCCTTTTAGAGGGTCATTGAAGCACTTGGAGATTTATCTGTGTCCTCAGGGTCACCTGAGTAGTGGTCCTGGTCCCTGTACTCTGCATTTTTTTCCTCTGGAAATCCATTCCTACTCACACACCATTCAAAGGGTGTTCATCCCAAATTGTATAGCTAAAGGTCTGTAGAGATTTTCAGTTGTCCAGGTCATGGCTGTCCCAAAGGTGCTTTCTTTTGAAGAAGATGAGAAGTGAAATATCTTCAAAGGAAAAAAAAACCAAGAAAATCCAGTTGCCTCCTGAAAAAATACCTTTGGGACAACCATGCGGCCTGGATGACTGAGAATCTCTACAGACTTTCCTCCTCCTTGTTTGTGATTTGCATAAAGTATCCTAATTTTCATGACAAAATCCATAAATTGTGTTGAACTTGACACACGTAATAAGTTTCTCTTGCTACAGGTACTAATATTATGTTATGCATGGACACTGCCACAAATCTTCAAAGTGTATTAATAACAAACCCTTGGGAATGTTTTATACATAAGAATGACTAAAATTAATAAATCACCTTAATTGTACCAGTGACCCATGCAAATATTTGAAGCAATGTGGCCACCAGATCTGGTCGAGGAAGATGTTCAGGACTTGTATTCAAGGAGACAAAAACATTTCATTAAAAAAATAGGTGATGAGGTGATGGCATACAAATCTATCTTAGCATCTGGAACGACATATAAATGAGAGAACCTATAGCAGATGATGCTGGTTGCTGCAGAATGTTTCTTGGTGCTCACTTTCATTTAATTCACATTTTCTTTTGTTGCCTCTTTTGATGTAAATCACGGGTGTCAAACTCAAGGCCTGCAGGCAGGATCTGACCCACAGGGCCTCCCTGGAAGGCCTGCAGTGTCTCTGCCAGTGAAAACAGAGCTTGGGAGGGCTGCATGTGGCCTTCTGGGCTCCATTTTTGGCCATGACGGACTTCTGAAGCCCTCTGCCAGCAAAAACAGAGTTCAGGAGGGCCTTGCACAGCCCTCCCAGCTCAGTTTTCATGGCAGAGGGCTGCAGGAAGATCCCCCCAGCCCCACCTGGGCTTTCACAAGTGACCCTAACACAAGTGACGTCGAGCTGGCCATGCCCACTCTAGCTATACCACTCCCACGCCCCCTGAAGTCAAACACAACCCTGATGCGGCCCTCAATGAAATCAAGTTTGACACCCCTGATGTAAATTATGCTTCTTTTCATGTTAATGGGTACAGGTAGTCCTCAATTTAAGACCATAATTGAGCCAAAATTTCCATTGCATTTTACAACCTTTCTTGCCAGAGTTGTTAAGTGAATCCCTGCAATTGTTAAGTTAGTCGCATAGTTGTTAGGTGAATCTTATTGGCTTTGCTTGTCAGAAAGTCACAAAAGTTGATCACATGATTCCAGGACACTGCTACTATCATAAATATGAGTCCGATGCCAAACATCTGCATTTTTGATCACATAACCATGCTGCTATGGTTGTAAGTGTGAAAAACGGTCGTAAGTCACTTTTTTCAGTGCCATTGTAAGTTCAAACCATCATTAAATGAACTGTTCGAAGTCAAGGACTACCTGTATTGCATTAGAACTGCAGTCATCATGTTTCTACAATTTAAGTCAGTTTAAAATCAGTTTTTCATTCTTTAAGATGGCAGAGCAGAGATGCATTCTTTGCATGCTTTCTGAGATGGGACCAGATGCAAATTAGAAAATGCCAGATTCACAGAAGCTTATGACATGGTTTACAAGCAATCCCCCACCGCAGGGAGGCGGTGCACCCCACCGCCTCCCTGCGGTGGGGTGCAGCGGTCAGAAAGTCGACTCGACTTTCTGACCGCTGCACCCCACCGCAGGGAGGCGGAACCAACTAGGTGGTTCCGCCCCAGGCGCCTGATGGATCCTGATAGGTTCCAGACGGAGCTTGGGCCATTTCCTGAGACACTGACATGCGACTCGGCTGAGGACCTGGTGGCTGCTTGGGATAGGGCAGCCGGTGGGGCCTTGGACCGAGTCGCGCCTTTGCGGCCTCTGACCCGGCACCGAACTCACTTATCTCTTTGGTTTACCGAGGAGCTGAGGGAGATGAAGTGCCGGAAAAGACGCCTAGAGAGCGGTTGGAGGGCCAGTCGCTCTGAATCTGACTTGACACTAGTAAGAGCTCATATTAAGACTTACTTAGTGGCAATAAAAGCGGTGAAATCTAATTATTTCGCCGCTCTTATCGCATCATCAGATAATCGCCCAGCCGCCCTGTTTAGGGTGACCCGCTCCCTCCTTCATCTGGGAGCACGGGAGGATCCCTTGCAGGGACGTGCTGAGGATTTTGTTCAATATCTGGATGATAAAATAACTCAGATTCGGGATGAGCTGGCCACTGACTGGGTTAGTTCGGGCGAGGTGACTGAGCCCAGTCTTGAGAGTGTTATCTGGGCTGAGTTCGATCCTGTGGCTCCCGAGGACGTGGACAGGATCCTGGGAAGACTGAACGCCACCACATGTTTATTGGACCCGTGTCCCTCCTGGTTGGTGCTGGCCTCCCGGGAGGTTACACGAGGCTGGCTCCAGGAGATTATAAATGCTTCTTTGAGTGAGGGTGTCCTACCAGCCGCTTTGAAGGAGGCGGTGGTGAGGCCCCTCCTCAAGAAGCCCTCCCTGGACCCAGCTGTTTTGGCAAATTATTGTCTTGTCTCCAACCTTCCCTTCCTAGCGAAGGTTGTTGAGAGTGTGGTGGCGCAGCAGCTCCTCCGGTACCTGGATGAAGCTGTCTATTTAGACCCGCTCCAGTCCGGCTTCAGGTCTGGTTACAGCACCGAAACGGCATTGGTCGCATTGGTGGATGATCTCTGGAGGGCCCGGGGTATGGGGTACTCCTCTATCCTGGTGCTGTTAGACCTCTCAGCGGCTTTTGATACCATCGACCATGGTATCATGTTGCGCCGGTTGGAGGGATTGGGGGTGGGGGGCACCGTTCTGCGGTGGTTCTCCTCCTACCTCTCCGACCGGTCGCAATCGGTGTTGACAGGGGGGCAGCGGTCGACCCCGAGGCGCCTAGTGTGTGGGGTGCCACAAGGGTCGGTCCTCTCGCCCCTTCTGTTCAACATTTATGTAAAGCCACTGGATGAGATCATCTGTGGTTTTGGGGTGGAATTCCATCAGTACGCTGATGACACTCAGCTGTACATCTCCACCCCAGACCACCCCAACGATGCCGTGGAAGTGGTGTCCCAGTGCCTTGAAGCTGTGCGGGTCTGGATGGGGAGAAACAGGCTTCGACTCAACCCCTCCAAGACCGAGTGGCTCTGGCTGCCGGCGTCCCAATATAGCCAACTGACTCCATCGTTGGTTATTGGGGGCGAATCATTGGCCCCCACGGAAAGGGTGCGTAACTTGGGCGTCCTCCTGGACCCACGGCTGTCTTTAGAGGAGCATACGACAGCTGTGGCCAGGGGAGCTTTTTATCAGGTTCGCCTGATACGCCAGTTGCGGCCCTTTCTAGATCGGGACTCCCTACGCACAGTCACTCAGGCGCTCGTCACGTCTCGCCTGGACTACTGTAATGCTCTCTACATGGGGCTCCCCTTGGGATGCATCCGGAGGCTTCAGCTGGTACAGAATGCGGCCGCGCGGGGGATTATGGGAGAGACAGGGCGCTCCCATGTGACACCTCTCCTGCGTGAGCTGCATTGGTTGCCGGTTGACTTCCGGGTGCGTTTCAAGGTGTTGGTAATCACCTTTAAAGCGCTCCATGGCTTAGGACCAGGGTACTTACGGGACCGCCTTCTGCCACCTATGGCCTCCCACTGGCCGGTTCGCTCCCACAGAGAGGGCCTCCTCAGGGTGCCGTCAGCCAGACAGTGCCGGCTGGCGACCCCCAGGGGGAGAGCGTTCTCTGTGGTAGCTCCCACCCTCTGGAACGATCTCCCTCCAGATCTGAGGACAATCACTGACCTCCGGACTTTTCGTCGGGCTCTGAAGACTCATCTCTTCCAACTTGCTGGACTTGCCTGATCCCTCCTATTTTTTTAAACTATTTTTTAAACTTTTTAGAGTTTTAGAGTTTTATTTGGTTTTACATTTCAGCCTAAATTTATATTGGTTTTAGTACGTTTTAAGTTTTTTGTATTTGTATTGGTTTTAAATTGGCTGTTCACCGCCCTGAGTCCGGAAGGAGAAGGGCGGTATAGAAATTTAATAAATAAATAAATAAATAAATAAATAAAAATACGTATGTATTTTTATTTTATTATATTTATTTATTTTGTCGAGTAAGTATTAGATAATATAATATAAGTATAAGCATGAATTGAATACATAAAATGAATGCAATTAAAGGGAACATTAGGACAGGGACGGTAGGCATGCTAATGCTCTTATACACGCCCCTTACAGATCTCTTAGGAAAGGGGTGAGGTCAATGGTGGGATTCAAATAATTTAACAACTGGTTCTCTGCCCTAATGATTTCTTCCAACAACCAATTCACCAAACTGCTCAGAAAGTTAACAACCGGTTCTCCCGAAGTGGTGCGAACTGGCTGAATCCCACCACTGGGTGAGGTCAACAGTTGCCAGTCTAAGGTTACAATTTTTGGGGTTTGGGGATGAAACCACAGAGTCAGGTAGTGCATTCCAGGCATTGACCACTCTATTGCTGAAGTCACATTTTCTGCAATCGAGTTTGGAGCGGTTCACTTTAAGTTTGTATCTATCGTGTGCTCATGTATTGTTGTGGTTAAAGCTGAAGTAGTCATTGACAGGTAGGACATTGTAGCAGATGATTTTATGAGCTATGCTTAGGTCATACCAAAGGTAGTTCTAAATTTTCTAAGCCCAAAATTTCAAGTCTGGTGGCATAAGGTATTTTGTTGCGAGTGGAGGAGTGGAGCACTCTTCTTGTGAAATATTTGTATTTATAATTCTTTTACGTTTGTAAATGTAGAAGAAAAGGAATAAGATCAGTTAAATCTAGACTGTTATAGTTTGTATCTGTGCCATTGACTTAGAGATTACTGAATTAAAAACTTTTGTACAGTAGTCAATTTAAGAGCAAGTATTATTGCCAAACTGAATTTAATGCAACTGCTAGTTCCTCTAACCAAATAAATCAAACAAGCTATAATTGAATAAATGGGCAACTACCTCATATGCACCAACATCTCAATCCATATACGTGCTTATTAAGTTTATATGCCAGCATTTTAGTTAATTTTGTTACTTAGCTTTCTTTAATCTTGATTGAAAGACTGGAAGATTAAAAAAAACATCTGCTTGTTGACTTTGGCTTCTTTTGAAATGGATATATTAATTAGAGAAAAACTCATCTTCTGTATGAGGTCAATAAGGAAAGGAAATTGGGCCTCCAGTTTGGAAAGCTAGCTGTCTGAAACAATGAACTCATGTCAGAAAAAAAATAGGATATATCTAACATCTTTCGCTCTATACACATAAAGACTTCTAATGTTTCAATCCTTGCTTCCCACCGAAGCACAGAAGCCTATCAGGCTTTGAAACTGGAAGTTAGAATATATTTGGTCCAATCAGTGGCCTCATCCAGATTTGAACAACTCTCACTTATAAAATGCCCTGAAATAAAATTTGATATGATGTTCATAACATAGAGTTATGACCATTAACTTTGCTCATCAGAAGGTCGCAAAAGCTGATCACATGACCCTGGGACAGTGCAGCCAGTGGTGGGATTCAAGTAATTTAACAACTGGTTCTCTGCCCTAATGATTTCTTCCAACAACCAGTTTGCCAAACTGCTCAGAAAGTTAACAATCAGTTCTCCCGAAGTGGTGCGAACTGGCTGAATCCCACTATTGACTGCAGCCATCATAAATATGAATCAGTTACCAAGCATCTGAGTTTTGATTGTGTGACCAGGGAATGCTGCAATGGTTTTAAATGTGAAAATGGTCATAGGTCACTTTTTTCAGTGTGTAACTTTGAGCGGTCACTAAATGAACTGTTGTAAGTCGAGGACTACTTGGACTCCTTTCAAGAGGTAGGTCTGGTCTGTCCTTTCCATTCTCTCTAGACAGTACTATGGTAGTTCAACAAATCCAGATGGCTGTGGATGGAAACAAGATTTGGAAAACAAACAAGAAAGTGGGATAGACAATGGGATAGATTACCATCTAAAAATCAGACGGTTCAAAATGCTGGCTGCTAAAGTGGAAACTGTGGGGTCCTTTCATTACTTAAACAGGTAGTTAAATTGCTGGCTGGCCCCACCCCTTCCAAGAGTCCCCATTTTGGCTCCCAGGTAAGTGCAGGGAGGCCTACTAGGCCCAAAATGGGGCATGGGGGGCACCATGTTGTCCGTCCCCCCTCCCATACAGCCTGTTTTTGCCCCTGGAGGGTGCAGGAGGCCAAGTGCTGCCTGTCACACCCCCTGGCCATGCCCACACCCACCCAGCCGGTCATTAAAGCAGAGAACCGGTTGTTAAATTATTTGAATCCCACCACTGCTTAAACTAGGTAGCATCATCAGTGCTCATTATCATTAGTAACTTCTGATGTTACCCAGTTTGGATGATGGAAGGTCTACAAGGAAACAGCCAAGCTCAGAGAGCACCGTGGACCTCTCATTTCAACCCTGAGCTACAAATATTCTCCTTTAAAATGGAACCCGCTCCACACCGTTGCAAGCTGACATGTTTCTGTACAGAATGCCACCCAGCTATGCACTTTCCCAAACTCCACTCCATTCTTCCATTTCATTTTCCAGCCCTGAGGGTTTTGTTTTCCTAAAGCAATTCTTTCCAACTTGAAGAATGACTTTGCATATATAAATAAAGCAGCATGCAGGTTAATTTAAGTTTCCTACAATCAGGCAGTAGCCAGGTATTCTTCCAGGGCACTTTATTTTATTCTTCTTTATTTGCAGAACTGAGGAAAATCTCAGAGGGTTAAAAGCAATTATCCTAAGAGGAAAATATGCATATTATGGCGCTTATTATCTTCTTTTAAAAAGGAAGAAGAGATAATCCCTGACGGAGGAGTGTTCATGGATAGAGCGGGTTTAGAATAAGTGGCTAGAGGAAAAGTTTACTCCTTTGATGATAAGAAGAAGTCTTCCACAACCTTGACTGAAGTTCAGCTCCTGGTCACTTCATGGACATGTTTTTTTTTCTTTTCTTGGCAACAATATGGATATCATTTGCCATTGCTTTAATTCAAAATGCCTTTTTGATTGTGAAGCCTTGTTTTCTGCAATTGCTTAGTGGTCTCCTGTCCAAGAACTAATCAGTTTTGATCAGTGGTGGGTTTCAAAAAAATTTACTACTGGTTCTGTGGCAGTGGCTTGGTGGGCGTGGCATGGCTTGGTGGGCGTAGCTTGGTGGGAATGGCAGGGGAAGGATACTGTAAAGTCTCCATTCTCTCCCCACTCTAGGGGAAGGTTACTGCAAAATCCCCATTTCCTCCCCAATCTAGGGGAAGGTTACTGCAAAATCCCCATTTCCTCTCGATCAGCTGGGAGGCAGAGAATAGATGGAGGCGGGACCAGTCAACATTTTTATTATTGGTCTTCTGAACTACTCAAAATTTCTGCTACCATTTCTCCAGAACTGGTCAGAACCTGCTGAAACCCACCTCTGGATTTGATACTCCATAAATTTCTTGAGATTAGGAGCTACCATACATTAGGATCACTCTTGCAGTATCAATCCATAGCATCAATTTATATATTTCAACTGAAGAAGAGATTCAGAGCAAAGAAATAGAACAACCATACAAAACATTGGCTTGCGTTCCACAATATATTTATCCATAATTTACGGAATCATGATTTATTCTATTCATTTTTTCCCTGTATTTTCCTGGTATACTGAATTGTAAACTAAACACAGAGGTTCAATTCCTACTACAGAAATGTGTGTATGTGTACATTTTATTTTGTTTGTTTGTTGTGTTTGTTTGTTTGTTTGTTTGGAAATCTGTATCTTGTTTCCTTTAAAGGACTCAAGGCACTTGACAATATGGTACCACAGAGAAGAATGCAAATATCTAAAAATAACTTTCATTAAGACACATGTTTTCCACTAGGGTGCACTTCCATAGTGCTTTCTTAAAAAGCCAGGGAGAGCTAGTCTGTGTAGAAGCTAAGGCAGAAGTCTTCAAACTTGGCAGCTTTAAGACTTGTGGACTTCAACTCCCAGAATTCTCCAGCCAACATATTTTAGCATAGCTGGCTGGAGAATTCTGGGACTTGAAGTCCACAAGTCTTAAAGCTGCCAAGTTTGGAGAGCCCTGGGCTTAGGCATCAGGCTACAAATCATGACATAATCAGTTCTAGTCCCACCTTAAGCACCGAGCCAACTGGGTGACCTTGGGCCAGTCACTCTCTTTCTCAGCCCTAAGAAGGAGGCAATAGGAAACCACTTCTGAAATCTTGCCAAAAAACCTACAGGGACATGTATAGGCAGTTGCCAGGAGTTATTGACCTGAAGGCACCCACACCAACACAACAAACAACCAGGAGGTTAGAGGCATCACTTTCCTCAGGAGGTAGCTGCCAAGTCTTAGCATTAAATCTGCCTCTCCTTCATTTCATGGCACCAGCAGCAGTGGTGGGTTGCTACCAGTTTGCGTTGGATCGGACGAACTGGTAGTGGCAGCGGCAGGAGCCTCCACCCACTTGCCCGGATGGCTTTGTGCATGTGCAGAAGTGTTGTGTGTGTGTGTGTGAGCACGCCCATGAGCAAACCAGTAGCAAATGAAATTGAAACACTACTGGCCAGCAGGAAGGGGGAGGGATGCCTGATCCACTAGTTCCAACAACCTATCTTCTTTCCTTCTTCTCCCTACCACGCCCTAAACTGAAATTGTGCATCTGTTCCTGCACTAACACTATTAAACACTCTTGTTTGTTGTCCTTCTTACTGTCAGTCACTTTTCTTTCTCTGCATGCCACCCTCTTCCCCTTTCTGTTCAAATCCACAAGTCACACTATTGCTCCTAGCCTGAACTGAGGGTAGCTGGAAGAGAAATGATACATATAGACATGATTTACAAGAGCTGTGAAAACAGTCCTCTCAAGGTTTTTGTTTTAGGATGCACAGAAACAAAATCCCTGAGCAGCAGAATAATATATGGTTTTATACAATCACATTATAGTAACTCACCTTCCCTTACATAAAACACAAAGTCCTTCCTCATTAAGTTGTTCAGGCACCAGTCTCTGAGAACAGGAGTCAACTGGTCTGTCACAGAATCGTGGCTTTTACACTGTCCAACATTGCTGAGGGGATGTCCACTGTTGGCTTTCTGCTCAGGAAGTTGAAAGTGACAGTATCATGTCAGGTTTTTTGGGGGGGAGGGGCTCCATTGTCCTGGCAGTGTCATTGGTAATTCAACTTTTCCTCTCTGGCTTCATGTTGTGCTACAATGATTTCTAGTTTTGATATGGTCAACTGACCAGTCAAGTCAGGGGTGGGTTCTACTTACCTTTACTACAAGTTCACAACAGGGCTGTGTGCACTTCTGCACATGCGCAGATCACCCATGATGATGTTGTGGCAGGTAGGCGGAGCCTCCCGCTGGTTTTACTACCGGTTCTATACAACTGGACTGAACCGGGAGGAACCCACCACTGAGTCAAGTTATACTACTAGTAGTGAAAGCCAGTTTGGATGTAGCTGCTCTAGAAACCAGGAGACTATCTGGTCTCACTTTCAGCACAAACCCAACTTGGGGCAGTTACTATTTCTCAGCCCTAAGAAGGAAGCAACGGCAAACTATTTCTCAAATCCTGTTAGAAAAAACTGCAGGGACTTCTCAGGCAGTCTCCAGGATTGGTCCAGTTGCCCTGATTTAGCCTTTTAAGATATTTTAAGGGGGAGTTAAGGAGGATAATATGCTGAAAACTCAGCCAAAATATTCTATGCTGGAAATCAGCCAAATAATAGGTGGAGTAATGGAGGAGAATGAGGAGAATATATTGAAGAATAATTATTAACAAGGGGTGAAAAAAAGAAAATGTTGGGTGATAATTAAAATGAAATGGTGAACTTTGAGATCTCTGTGTAAAAGTTTAAGAATATAACAGGATAGATTGGGTTTAGAAAACAAGAAAAATAGAAAGAAATTTTGATTAATAAATTGAAATAAAAATTGAGTTGTATGTATTTTGAAATTAAGATTTGTGGTGATAAAATTGTAAGGTAAATATATAGATTAATAGAATAGATTGTCTTTATGTTTAATGTTGATGCTAAAAGGAGCAAGGGATAAAAAAAGGAGATCTGTTTTAGAAGGAGATTAGGATGTATGATGAGGTAATAGAAAGATTGATTAAGATGTTGAAATTTATGTTAAAATTGCTTGTTTTTCATTTGTTAAATTAGTGCACCATTTGTGACCGGACCAAGAATTTTTTTGTTTTATGTTTATGTTGGAAAAAATAAAAAAAAATTACAAAAAAAATATATTTTTGGCCTGGATGATTGAGTCTTCATTTACATATTCTCCAGAAGTCAACACTGACTCGAAGGCAAACACATAAATAATAGCTTCCTATCAAGAAGCAACATTAATACCATGATTTCCAATTTTGGACTGAAGACCACTGTCCCAAGTTTTGATTTTTTTTTTCATCCATAAGCTTGTATCAGATTTAAAATCACACAGACTATAAATAATTTACAAAATGACACTCTTACAAGAACAGCACAGTGGTTAGAATGCAGTTTTGCAAGCTAACTCTGTATTCCCACTGCCAGCAGTTCGATCCTGACCACCTAAAGGTTGACTCAGCCTTCTGAGGTTGGTTAAAAATGAGGACCTAGATTGTTGGGGGCAATATGCTGACTCTGTAAACCGCTTAAAGGGGGCAGTAAAATACGATGAAGCAGTATATAATTCTAAGTGCTATTACTATAAATAATTTAAAAAACACCACTCCAAATAACTGCTTATGATTCTGAGCATGTGAGATAGACCTAAGGGAAATTGAACTAGCCATTATAAAGTGGGAAGACCTTCTTCGAAATGTCTATAAAACCAGTAATGCTGGCTAAATAGACTAGACTAGAATAACAGAGTTGGAAGGGACCTTGGAGGTCTTCTAATCCAATCCTCTGCTTAGGCAGGAAACCCTCCCAGACAAATCTCTTCTTAAAAACTTCCAGTGTTGGAGCATTTACAACTTCTGGAGGCACCTTGTTCCACTGATTAACTGTTCTAACTGTTGGTGGGGTTTCATCACCCTTTCCCCCACAACCTCAGGGAATGATTTGTTTGAAGAGTTAAAAGTTGTGAGGAGCAACAGGAGGCAATCTCCCAGTTTGCAAGGAACTGCTGGGAAAGGAAGGTGTCATTTAAAAAAAATGTAAGGAAGAGAGACGCGAAGCATGTTGTGGAGACAGAATAATGGGGAAAGGGAGTTAGACACACGAAACCAAACAAATGAAAGAGTTGACCCCGTGAACTTTTCTTTCCAAAAATCTTTTCTAGTAAAGAGGAGAAGCAATTTCTAAAGAACAGTAATATTCACTTCATAACTCCCTCTGTGTGGGAGAAAAATAAATCCACCCTCAGCTCTTATTGATTCTATTTATTATGTCAAAGGTTCCCAACGAGATTCTGTTCTGTAGTAAAACTCAGCCAGGACAAAAAACATGAATTTTGTGGCAAAGGTGCTGAAAAAGCAGATGGATCTCTTTTCCTGTTTCTACTTATGAAGTACTGTGTTTTCCCAAAAATAAGACCAGGTCTTATATTAATTTTATTAATTAATTGGGGAAACAGGGTACATAGGAGCAGATATGTTGTTTTCTGTAAAAGACCTTTCAAATCACCATCATATCATCATCTAATCCTCCGGGTATTAATATCGATACAGGTAATCCTCAATTTCTGAAAGTTCATTTAGTGACCGTTCAAAGTTACAACAGCACTGAAAAAAGTGATTTATGACCGTTTTCCACACTGACGACCATTGCAGCATTGCATCACAGTCATGTGATCAAAATTCGGACTCTTGGCAACTCCCTTGTATTTATGACGATTGCTGTGTTCCAAGATCATGTGATCCCCTTTTTATGAACTTCTGACAAGCAAAGTCAATGGAAAGCCAGATTCACTTAACCATCGCGTTACTAACTTAACAATTACAGCGATTCATTTAACAGCTGTGGGAAGAAAGGTTGTAAAACGGGACAAATTTCATCTAACAAATGTCTCACTTGCCAACAGAAATTTTGGGGTCAGTTGTGGTCATAAGTTGAGGACTACCTATAAACTAAATACAAATTAATTTATGATATAAATATTGGCCATCAGGAAGGAAGAGTTTTTATGTTTGGGTTTCATTCAGAGTAGCCTCTTTAAAGACTAAGCCATCCCACCCTTCCTCTCCCTCCGTTCCCAGTCACTGCCAATCTAACAATAAATAAATAAATGTAAATCTCCAGATAATCCTGCAAAAGGGCCTTCCCATGTTCCCATGGTTTCCTGCAAATGAAACATTTGAAACATTTCAAGTTTTTTTTCTGAGAAAACACTTAAACTGATTTGGGGCTTGTTCTGTTGAAATCCAGCCTATTCAATATATATTTCAATGAACAACCTGGAGACTTTGTTTTGAGCTTGGCACAAAACAAATTTTATATGTTGTACATATGTTGGTTCTCCTGGTTCATTTGTATTAAATAATCATGATGAGATTAGCAAAAGCAATAGCATTTAGACTTACATAGCACTTCACAGTGCTTTACAACGCTCTCCAAGTGTTTTACTG
The DNA here is from genome assembly GCA_030761175.1 of Masticophis lateralis. Classification (NCBI taxonomy): domain Eukaryota; kingdom Metazoa; phylum Chordata; class Lepidosauria; order Squamata; family Colubridae; genus Masticophis; species Masticophis lateralis. Next base: position 199,931,828 of record JAUDYJ010000002.1, read on the forward strand.
AGTCAGCATATTGTTCTCAATAATCTGGGCCCTTATTTTACCAACCTCCGATGGATGGAAAGCTGAGTCAACTTTAAGCCGGTCAGGATCGAACTCCTGGCAGTCAGCAGAGATTGCCTGCAATACTGCATTTTAACACAGCTTATTTGTTAGATAAGGCAAAAATTCTTGCTAGAATAATTACAACTCTAATTATGGCAATAAGAGCTTACCATGATGTATCCTTATGTAAATCCTGGACTTTTTAATGCTTATTAAATTCCTCTATTTGATATATTGTAATGTCATATTTTGCTGGATTTTATGATTTTATGCCCAGAGGGCAGGAATTAAATACAACCAAGAGCATGCTGGTTTGCTCTCAGATCTTTGGAAATCCTGTTGCCAACCAACCTCCAAGTTTCATGATGTATTTCTCAGATTCCAGATGCTGTCTAAGTCAGGGGTGAAAGGTAAGTGCATTTACCTTTGCTACCGGATCGCAAATGTGAGTGTGTGCGCACACATGCGTAGAAGGTCAAAACCAGGATGTGATGATGTCTGGGCAAGTGGGCAGAGCCTCCTGCCACCGGCACTACCGGATCGCATAATCGGGATCTGGCTGAATTTCACCCCTGATATAAGTGCTTGTAAAAACATATAAGGATAACCTGTTTTTCAGATAAGTCAACAAAGCAGTAGACAGTGCATTCATAATGCTTCAAGTGCATATTTATATACATTTTATTTTTTTACAATAGATACAGGAAAAGGAGAGACTAGATGCATGAATTAATCCATTAATCCAATTAATTAAAGTGGATTATTGCCTCTCCCCAAGTATATCATCCATCCCATTAGATTTGGAAGGGAAGGCATGTTTATGGGTTCCATAATCAGGCGCTTGCATTTGGTGGATCTCAGGAGACTGGATTTCTCCACTATGGCACCTTCCTTATGGATTATTCTCCTTCCTCAAGGTGGGCTCACTCCTTCCCTGCTATCGTTTAGGATGTCCCTCAAGATCTGGTTATATCATTAGACTTGGGGATCTTTGGGAACGGGAGACATTCTTAGATGGCTCCACTGTGACTGATGTTCTTGCTTTCTCCAAGGGCTTTGTATTTGTTAATATTTTGATAATATTAGTTGAATGATTACTTTTCAACCTTTAACAATGAGGGTTTTTTTAATGTGTAGACTTCCACTTACAGCCACAATTTTGACTTAGAATATTCTATCACTAAGCAAGGCACCTGAGCCGAACCTGGTTTTACAACCCTTTTTACCATGGTTATTACCATGGTTATCTCATGGTAAGTCAGTGAATCCAACTTCCCTCATTGATTTTGCTTGTCGGAAATCAGCTGAGAAGATCGCAAATGGCGATCATGTGACCCAGGGATGCTGCAACCATTGTAAATACATGTCAGTTTTCAACCACCCAAATTTGAATGCAGCGATGCATCAAACAGTGGTAAGGGAGAGGATTGGACATAACTTACTTTTTTCAATGCCATTGCAACTTTGAATGGTCTCTAAAAGAAGGGTCGTAGCTTAAGGACCACCTGTATTTGCAGTTTTATCCAATTTTTCTACACCGTCCAGGGTTGCCTTGTGTGAGATGGGCAGCCATAGAAATGTGATTAATAAATATAAATAACTAAATAAATCAGACATGCACTGAACGTAGACATCTGTCCATTCCTGTATCAAAACCCTGACTATTAATCAACCTGGTTTCCTACTGATGACTTTTGCTTTGATTTATTGCTGAGAATTAGAAAACCCAATTTGTGTGTTGTGTTCTTTCTTAGATGTGAAATTGCGTGTATTGCTGTCTTCTGATCAACTTTTGCCTTGGGTGAATGTAGAGCCAGTGTTTTAATGTCCTATAAAACCAGAAGGCATTGAGAGGTGCAGATAGAAAACCATGCCTGTTATAATAATGACTACATATTTTCACATTAGAAACATCTATTAAGGTACCTTTTCTTTGCACTACTTCCATGTTAGCCACAGGGGACAGTAATTAAATTAACTGGAGCCACCTTCATTTTAAATGTGCCTATGACATAAAGTCACAGGGGCAACTAATTAAATGAAATAGGGACTAAAAGTTCTTGGAGGACTTTGTCATGGTTGCAGAAAGCGTCAACATAATGCAGCTTTTTAAAAAGGACCGCAAAACTCTATGCACTATGCTGACTTCTTCTGGAGATGAAAAAGGCTCTTTAAGTTGTGGAAGTGTCAAGACCTAACAAAAATGTGGGAAGCAATATTCTTCATTGGGGTGGCACAGTGGTTAGAATGCAGTATTGCAGGCTAACTCTGCCCACCGTTAGCAGTTCGATCCTGACCAGCTCATGGTTGACTCAGCTTTCCATCCTTCTGATATCAGTAAAATGAGGACCCAGATTGCTGGGGGTAATTTGCTGACTCTGTAAAGCCGCTTAGAGCAGTGTAAAGCAGTATATAAGTCTAAGTGCTATTGCTGTTGCTGTTCCCCTCTGCCCCTTTTTTTCTTTACCCTTTTCTATTTCTGTTTATGCATTTTTTGATATTATGTTGACTAACATAACACAGAGGCAGAAAACGTATGGCATCTACCAGTCCTTGCAGCACTCATATGAACCCAAAGAAAGTCAACAGAGTTTACTAAATGCAACTTCACTCTTGATCGCAATCTATGATTTCAGCATGTTATGTCTGAATATGAATCGCTGATCTTGGTGTGACTTGTCACAAACAGTGATTAGTCAATAGGATTTGGTGGAATGGCTCCACCATTCTCAGGCTGTACTGTGCTGCAAGCTGCAGTGGACTCTACTCAATACAGGGGACTTGACCAATGGTGAAATGTAATTTTTTTTACTACTGGTTCTGTGGGCGTGGCTTGGTGGTAGTGGGGTAATATGACTGAGTGGGTGTGGCCAGCTTTTTTTTTTTAACTTTTAAAACCATTTTTCTACAACCTCTTCAGCTGAAAAAAAATGCTTTAAAAGCCTCTGACGATCCCAGCTGACTTGCCTGATCTGCAGAGGCTTTTTCTTTTTTTTTAAGCCTCTGACAATCCTAGCTGACTTGCCTGATTGGCAGAGGCTTTTTTTTTTACTTTTAAAAGCATTTTTTCTATAACCTCTTCAGCCGAAGAGGTTGTAGAAAAAATGCTTTTAAAAATTAAAAAAAAAAAACCTCTGATGATTGCGCAGCTCAGCTAGGCAATGGAGAGTGGGGGGTGGGCAGGGATTTTTGCTACCGGTTGTCTGAACCACTCACCTCCATCGCTACCAGATCGGGCAATCCGGTTCGAACCAGGAGCATTTCACCCCTGGACTTGACTGTGAATTTCCCTCCTTGTTAAATTATAGTTGGCACCTAGATGTGTAAGTGTCAGGCCCACCATCGTGTCCTGCCATTCTGTTGGATGGGAGGGAGGAAATGCCCTCTGGCATTTTTCTCCTGTTTTCACTTTTGCTGTAACCACTTGGGAATTAGGGAAGGGGAATTGTCTTCGGAAATGGAGGAGACTCCCTTCCAGCCATTTTCAATCTGGTTCCAAGGCTGTCGTGTGCTGAGCGTAACCTGTTATCTGCCTACCATCTCAGTGTTCTCAAAACACCCTCACAGCATCACATTGGCTGCTGGTGGACTGGTCAGGGGGGCTGGTTTTGGGGGGGAAATAGATTTGCTTTGTGCTTTGGCAGGTTTTTCAGATTCTGCCTGACTTTACTGCAACCACGTTCTCTCAGTAAAAATTCTTTTGATTCAACTCAATGGAATCAAGAATTTTGCTTTCCTGAGGGACGAGCTGGAGTAGGCCCTTACATTAAGCATCTAGCACCTGCTGAACATTTATTTGTTCATCCAGGCTTTTAATTGAATATATGCTGGGATGACTCATTGTTATTCTTGTTGTGCTGGTTTTAATTGGTTGCAATGTTATCATTTTTGTATGTGGTACTTTTTATGGGTTTTAATGGTAGTAATATTATTATGATAAAATGCTATGGCTTTAAGCTAATGCAATTTTATGGTTTCTAATCCTAATCCTATTTTTGTAATAATCCCTGTTTGGGATTATTACGCTTATATTAAAAAACATGAAAAACAAAATGGTGAAGGTTTATACCTGTGGTTTTACTCTGTGGTTATTCTTTCCAGTTTATATTATGCACCAATGAATCACTGCTATTCTGTAATGTTCTTTCTCCATTCTTCTTTCATAGAGGCTGCTGGTCAAGACTTCTGGGTATTATCATTGCCTCAAATGAATTGGAAACACTCTAGAACAGGGGTGTCAAACTTGTGGCATCATAGCAGCGTCATGTGACGTATCACAACTTTTGGGTGTGGCCAGCGCGTGATGCACCTGGCCCGCAGGCCACGAGTTTGACAGCCCTGCTCTAGAACACCTCTAGGCTGATTCCAAATCCTGCAGAATGTATTTTGGGTGGTTTAATTAAATATTTCCAACAAATATAAACACTCATAATAATTTCACTTTGTAGATCAACACTGTAATTCCAAGGAATATCAGAAAAATCCAGGCTGCCCATTGAGCAATAATGGGATCTGAGGACTATATTCAATATTTTTAAAGCCAGGTTTCCAAATAACTCGTGCAGGCCTTTTAACTCTGAATGTCTTATGAATATTTCCCCCTCTCTGAATATAACTTGGAAGCACAGAGTATTGTCCTACACAGTGGCAATTTTTTTAACCTCCGCCCAGATGTTCATAATAAAGGTTGGATGTCTAAAGGTAAAGATAAAGGTTCCCCTTGCACATATGTGCTAGTTGTTCCCAACTCTAGGGGCGGTGCTCATCTCTGTTTCAAAGTCAAAGACGTCTCCGGGGTCATGTAGCTGGCATGACTAAATGCCAAAGGTGCATGGAACACTGTTGTCTTCCCACCGAAGGTGGTCCCTATTTTTCTACTAGCATTTGTTAAGTGTTTTCAAACTGCTAGGTTGGCAGAAGCTGGGAGAAGTAATGGGAGCTCACCCCATTAAGCGGCACGAGGAATTCAAACTGCTGAACTGCCAAGCTTTTGATCAACAAGTTCAGCATCTTAGCCACTGAGCACCATATCCCTTGTTGGATGTCTATCATGAATCAATAATGGATTCTAGTCAGGTTTCCAGTTGATACGTTAGTCAAATAACTTGCCCTTTTAATAATTTCTACTACCACCTGTCTTAAGATAATAATTCTTAAGGATATCAAGAAATTTCTTTTAATTCTGTTGTACGTCTGCAAACTTTGAAGAAGTCTACTGATTGAAATTGCCTGGATTCATATAAAGCACTTCCTTTGGCTGACGACTGCTTCATCTTCAAGAAAGCAGGGAAAACATTTAGAGTGGGTTTGGCCTCCCATCAGGCCAAGGCATAAATATGGAACAATCCATTCCTTGAGTTGGATTCGATATGAAGTCATCCTTACTGAAACAAATGCTCTGAAATGTCTCGGGCATTCAGTAGTCTTTCCAAATTCTTACCTGCTTTCAAAATCCTGGATTTGTGCTACAGGTATTTGATAATTAAATAAAAACTGTCCCAAATAGACTAATTTCTGGTTTCAAACTGGGGAGGGATCATACTGCATTTATTTCATTTATTTCTTATTCTGAGATTTATCTAAATACCTAGGCAATTCCCTGTTTGTAGCCTTTCAGATGCATAGAGTTTGAAAAAGGGTATAACTGACAGCTGAATCTGAATAGCTCACCCCCTCCCCCAAATATTTGGATCTGTTTTTTATTCATTCATTCTTCCGTTTGTTTCCTGTAGCCGTCTAGTGAATGAGCATTCTGGGAGTCTTACAATTGAGCCTGTTCTACTATTTCTTTAAAAAAAATACAACTTTATTCTGAGACGAATATACAACATCAACATCAACAACCATGCAACAATAGAGTAAATGCAATAAAATGAAATGGCTAAAGTGGAATATATTAAAAAAAGAGAACACACTGGAAATTTTTTAAAAAAAAAATACTGGTCACCAAATAAGAACATACATAAGGAAGGAATTATTCAAATAAGTGTAAAACAAAAATGAAAGAATCAGTAATGTAGTAGGGATTAATAACCAAGCAAGAATAATCCAATTCAGTATGGGCAAGAGAAAACAAGTGAAATTGCATATCCTAATTTTGTGATGCGTGCTCTTTTCTTTAAGTACTTGTGTGCTGCATCACAATGCAAGTATGAAAAGATAGTGCTTGTGCATCACAATGCACATTCCATCATGTTGGCTTCAGCACTGTGTTAGCATGGGAGCAGATGCCAATGAATACTAACAATTAACAAAAGGAAATGCTGGTCTGGTTCTATTTTGTCTTAGTCTTCAACAAGAGGGTATGCAATTGTCCAACTCTGAAGCATAGAAGGTAGAATTAGTATTGATGTCTGAGATTGACAGAAATGATTGACAGTGAATATCTTCAGGGCCAGATTAACTGCACCCTAACGTACTGAAAGAATTTACTAATGTTCTGAATAAATCTTTATATATTATTTGGGAAAATTGAAAAAAAACGAACAAACTGCCCAAAGAGTGGAGGAGAGCAAATGTCCATATTCAAAAAAAGGAAGAAAGAAAGAAAAAAGAAACAAAAGAAAAGGAAAAGGAAAAGGAAAAGGAAAAAGATTGATCTGGAGCATTATGGATCAGTCAGTCTGACATTGATAATGGGAAGAGTCTAGAGTACCCCTGAAATAAATTGTTCTGGAAGCATCTTGAAAACGATGCAATATCCATCAGAAATGTAGAATTGTGCACGGATTTCTGAAGAGAATTTTTTTTCTCTCCCTTTCTTGCTGTTGTTTTCTGTCATTTTTTGATGGAGAAGATACATAATTTAGGAACAGAACTCAAAAGCGCAGGTATAGAATGGGAAAGTTTGGAAATAATATTTCCCCAAAAAGACCTTGAAATGATAGTTGATTGCAAACAGAATTATGAGCAGCGTAACGTAGCTACAAAAAAGGCAAGTACAATTTAAAATGCTTTTTAATATGCATAATATGCAATCAAGTGGAACAACTATTTCTCGCGATTTAGAAATTACACAGCAATGTAATTTCTAAATCATGAGAAATGATTGTTCCACTTTATTCTGCATTGGTTAGACCCCACCTCAAAAAACATGTTTCCAGCATTTAAGAAATACATAATCAGGTTCATAAGCGGGTTCAGAAAGGGAAATGAGAATGATCATTGAATTAGAAGCTAAATCGTAGGAAGAGAATTGGAAAAATCTCAAAATATTTCATGTTGATAAGGAAAGATAGAGGAAGATATGATAACACCCTTGAAGTATTTTTTAAAATGTCATACCACAGTGGTCAAGGTCTATTTTCCATCATTCCAAAGTGATGGAACATGGGGGTTTTTTGTTTTTTTTTACGAAAGCCAGATTATAATTGAATGTGTATTTTTTAAAAATCCATACAGTAGTAAAATCAAGTATAAAGTTAAGAGATGAGCTCCCCATCTCCACATATGTTCAAGCAGAATTTAGACAACCATATTTTGTGGACAATTTAAAAAGATAGGATGGACTAAATTCACCAATTGCTCTCTTCCAATTCTGTTATTAGGTAGATACTGTAGGTAAAACAATGTTCTGTATAGAAGAACAAAGTAAAACAATAATGTTTAGAATTACAAATAATAAATAAATAACAATTATTAATAAATTTAGAGCTGTGGCGACATAGTGGTTAGAATGCAATATTGCAGGCTAACTCTGCTTACTGCCAGCAGTTCGATCCTGACTGGCTCAAGGTTGACTCAGCTTTCCATCCTTCCGAGGTCAGTAAAATGTGGAGCTAGATTGTTGGGGGCAATATGCTGATTCTGTAAACCGCTTAGAGAGGGCCGTAAAGTACCATGAATTGGCATATAAGTCTAAATGCTATTGCTAAGTGCTATTAATAGGTAAACCATTATTTAGAGTAAACAAGCCAAATTTGCTGTCAGAGCAAAATTGAACCTATTTTTCTGAATGAACACAGAAAAGGAATTTTCTGAGTTTTCTCAGGTTGGTCCAAAAACCTGGAGAAATGCCATCTTTTCACATTAGCTTTATCAGCCCAGCTCAGTGGTCTCCCTAATGAGAAACCCAATACATGGCTAATTATAGTAACTTTATTAGATCTTACCCAAAACCTCTGCTTATCTCCAATTTAGAGACTCCAATGTAGACTTTAGAGTCAATCTCTTCTGTTCAGGCCATAGTCAAAATGACATGATCATATTCTTGTGACTCTTATTAGCATGGGTTGCTGATCTTCAGCATGAGTGATTGTTAATAGAGGGTAATATTGAATTATATCATTATTATCATGTTCTTACTGCATTGTTTAATCTTGATGTTTAGGTTCAGTGCAAATTCTCATAAATAAGTAAATACACAATTAGTTGAGATCTCTTTTCTTCACTTGAACAATATTTTGGGGTGCTCTGCTTGGAAGGATATTTTTGCTCTTTTTTTAAATATACACACTAACAGTGCTTTCTACTTTATAATGAGCTTTAATTCAAGTTAATTTAATTCATTTAATCCATGAAGCTTCTTGGATGAGAAGCGAAACATTTTCAAAGAAAAAAACAAAACCAAGAAAATCCAGTTGCCTTTTGGAAAAACATCTTTGGAACTGCACATAGATTATGCTGATACATTACAACATCCTAAGATAGTGAGGGTGAATCTTTTGGGCTTGGCATGTCAAAACTTTGGAAAATGCCTAACTTGACTCTGTTGGCATGTCAGCCCAACCCAGAACAAAAATGAAACAATTCTTTACATATTCATTTATTTCAAAACAATACAAACCAATCGTGTGTAGAATCCCTTCACACACTTTTCTGTTTAGGTTGAAAGGCCCCTGTGGCTTACTTGAGGTTGCTCTGGGTCACAGAAGGACTTCATTCTTGGATTTAGAGAATGTTAATCCATTCATCTCCATTAGGCTCCCCAAATGGATGTTAATCCATTTGGGGAGCCTATGCATCACCCCAAAATCGTGCAAGAATGGGGCATATTTCAAGAATCATTTTTGTTGGGTGCTGGTAAACACTAGTGAGTCATCCAAAACATCATATCGTATCACTGTCCTAAGTTCTTGGGAAGAACTTCATATGTATTAAGGCTAAGAGCCGTGGTGGCACAGTGGTTAGAATGCAGTACTGCAAGCTACTTCTGCTGACTGCTGGCTGACTACAATTTGGCAGTTTGAATCTCACCAGGCTCAAGGTTGACTCAGCCTTCCATCCTTCTGAGATGGGTCAAATGAGGACCCAGATTGTTGGGGGCAATATGCTGACTCTGTAAACTGCTTAGAGAGGGCTGTAAAAGCACTGTAAAGCAGTATATAAGTCTAAGTGCTACTGCTATTGCTAAGATCAACGAAGGAAGTGTCATCTGTCATTTCACACTATGTCTGCAGAGTGATAATAATAATAAACAAACCAAAATAATAATAATCATTTCTCATGACAGAACTTGAAAAATAATATTTTATTTTTTATTATTTTATATTTTATTTTGGCAAAATTTATACAGTATCTCTGACTCTTTTTGTATTCTTTAGAATAACACCATAATATAAGATGTTCAGTATGTTTTGTTTTGGGTGGAAACTATCAGAAGCTTGATCTGACCATTTCCTATCCATGTTGTTACAATAAAACTAATTTAAATAATAATTTGGAGTTACCCCGTGAAAGGTAGTTTTGTATGCATCGGCGCTAGAAGAAAATAAAGGCAATTGTGATCCATAAATTCCAATCAATGTTAAAGACTGTAATACTTTAGGTTTTAAAAGGTTTCTGCTTCTTTCTTTTCTAAAATTGAATAATAAAAATAAGCGAAAATTATTTAATATGTATAAAATTGTCATTAAAACTGAACCATATACACAAACATTCAGTGATATTTACCACCAAAGACTGTGACATTTTCAATTTATTAAAGAGGAAGGAAAAAAACCAAAATGAGACTTTTTTTTTCATTTTTTAAAAAATTTTTTTTGCAATAGTGAGCTAATGAGTTCAACAAATCTATTCTGGAAAAATATTTTTTAAACCGTACAAAATTAGATAACTTTGTTCCAGCTAACATTTCTTCTGTTTCTTGAATTAAGATACAAGTAGCAATAGCAATAGCACTTAGACTTATATATCACTTCATAGTGCATCACAGCCCTCTCTAAGCAGTTTACAGAGTCAGCATATTGCCCCTAACAATCTGGGTCCTCATTTTACTGACCTCAGAAGGATAGAAAGCTGAGTCAGGATCGAACTGCTCGCAGTAACCCTGCAATACTGCATTCTAACCACTACACCACTATGACTCATAGTTATCTAATAATGCAGGACAACTTCTTCACATTACTCAGATTTTCAGTGGGCAGCTATTTGTTTATTAAGTTATTTATTCAAATTTATGTTGCTGCTCATCTAAGGACTCTGGGCAGCAAAGAACAATCCAATAGAATCAGTCAATAAATAAAGACAATCGTTCGTTGAAACTATCATATAATAATTATGAAAAGAATTAGAAATTTTGAAAACAAAAGTAAAATGGGAAAAGAGACTAATGGACAGAAGGATATTAATCATAAGGGAGCTCCTCATGAGTTCAACCATTGTCTGGAGTCCCCAGGCCTGCTGGCATAATTAGGTCTTGAGGTATCTTTGGAAATCAGGAGTGATGGGACAAATCTTGCTTATGGAGGAGAGAATATTCCATAATATGGGAGCTACAACAGAAAGGACTCACCATCTCGGGTCCACCAAATGTAGATGATGCAACCTGCAACATATCCATTCCATGCAACCACCTGGTGGGTCAGATGGAAGAAGTTAAATTATAACTAATGGTACGAATATTGTTGTGTCATATTTATACTGTTTATCCCATTTATTTAAACTTCACTGCTTGATTTATTCAAGAAAAATCAATGCTGTAAATGTAACTACTGTATACTGGCTTGGTTCCTCACTGTAATGTAATGTAATTTATTTATTTATTAGTTTGATTTATATACCGCCCTTCTCCGAAGACTCAGGGCAGCTTACAATGCATTAAGCAATGCACTGCAAAACAAAGCAAGTAATGTAATGTAATGTAATCAGGGGTGGGTTCTACTTAACTTTACTACCAGTTTGCAATGGGACCATGCACGTGCACATGTGCAGAAGCTTCTGCGCATGCGCAGATTGTCAATTATGACATCCGGGTGGGTGGGCAGAGCCTCCTGCGGCTTTTACTACCAGTTCTAAAGAACTGGACAGAACAGGGAGCAACCCACCACTAAATGTAATGTAATGTAATGTAATCAGGGGTGGGTTGCTACTGGTTCTCCCCAGTTCTTGCGAACCGGTATTGGAAATTTTGAAAAAACAAGAACCGGTAAATACCACTCTGCCTGGCCCTGCCCCCAATCTATTCGCTGCCTTCCGAGTCCCAGCTGATCGACTAGAAGGAAAAATCAGGGTTCACTTGACAAAGAAGAGAAGAAAAAAACAAGACACCTTAGCTTTAAATTGAGAAGCCAAGAAGCCTCCCAACTGATCGGCTAGAACTGATCCGCGCCTTGTAAACTTGCTCGGTGGCAGTAGATTGGCAATTGAGGCCAAGCTGCCTGAAAGTGGTTTCCAATGCTCTCGGTGGTGACAGAGCAGCAAAAAACTGTTTAAACTCTTGCTGCGGCACTTCAAAGGGCTGCCCTACAGCTGATCAGCAGTAAAAGGCAGTGTGGTGGTAGACCAGTGCGCTCCAAAAACAAATGGGTAGACTGGTACAACTCTGCAAGCAGTTAAAAGCCAGGTAGACCAGTACCTCTGCTAAATCCTAAAGAATTGTTTGTCACATGACCATCAAACAATGCCCACAAAATAAGCCACTCCCACAGAACCGGTAGTAAAAAAATTTAGAACCCACCCCTGAATGTAATGTAATGTAATGTAATGTAATGTAATGTAATGTAATGTAATGTAATGTAATGTAATGTAATGTAATGTAATTCTGCTTATACCAAATTCTGCTTTTTCAGAAGGCAACTGGACTTTCTTGTTTTTTCGCTTCTCATCCAAGAAGCTCGGACAGGATAGTAGCGAATGGAAGGATTTATATTCCTTGCAGACAGTTTGTAATCTGCATCCTTTTAGAGCAGTGGGTCTCAACCTTCCTAATGCCACGACCCTTTAATACAGTTCCTCATGTTGTGGTGACCCCCAACCATAAAATTATTCCTAAGACCATTGAAATTATGTGTTTTCCGATGGTCTTAGGTGACCCCTGTGAAAGGGTCATTCGACCCCCAAAGGGGTCCTGACCCACAGGTTGAGAACCACTATTTTCGAGGGTCGTTGAAGCACTTGGAGGTTTATCTGTGTCCTCAGGGTTACCTGAGTAGTGCTCCTGGTTCCTGTAGTCTGCAGTTTTTTTTCATCTGGAAATCCATTCCTACTCCCACACCATTCAAAGGGTATTCATTCCAAATTGAATAGCTAAAAGTCTCTAGAGATTTTCAGTCTTCCAGGTGATGGTGGTCCCAAAGGTGCTTTCTTTTGAAGAAGATGAGAAGTGAAATATCTTCAAAAGAAAAAATCAAGAAAGTCCAGTTACCTCCTGAAAAAGCAGGAGGTAACCATGTCCTGGATGACTGAGAATCTCTACAGACTTTCCTCCTCCTTGTTTGTGATTTGCATAAAGTATCCTAATTTTCATGACAAAATCCATAAATTGTGTTGAACTTGACACACGTAATAAGTTTCTCTTGCTACAGGTACTAATATTATGTTATGCATGGACGCCAATCTCCGGTTGCTTTTTCCCTGGAAAAAGGTACCTTTGGGACAAACATGACCTGGATGACTGAGAATCTCTACAGAATTCTGCTTATACATCTATGTTTTTAAAAAGCATACCCATGCCAAAATTAAATGACTGGCTACACAAACATGCCTGAAATGCTGCTGTGTTGTTGCAAAGTTGCTAAATACTGTAGATCTGCGGCATTATCTTTCATTATCATGTCAGGCAGAAAAACTCATTTGTTTCAAAATGGTGATAATTGGAATTATCCAAAACGAAGAGCAAGAATTGAAAGCAAAGCATGACGTGTAAATAAACACAGCTTGCATAAAGGTGGGTGTATTTGATTGTGAGTGTTCAGGGTAAACCAGTGGTGGGATTCAGCCAGTTTGCACCATTTCGGGGGAACCGGTTGTTAACATTCTGAGCAGTTTGGTGAACTGGTTGTTGGAAGAAATCATTAGGGCAGAGAACTTTTTGAAGGCTTTCCACAGAAAGCTTCTGAGTCTCATAAAAATGGGCCATGCTATTTGGAGAATGGTGTTAAATGTTAAATCTATATTAACCTTAACTTTATCGTACCACAAATATCCATTCTGGCCCAATCCTAGGTCATGTCCTTTGAACTTCAAAAGTCTTCTGTTTCTCAGCAACACCCTCTCTTTCAACCAAACTAAACAAAAAATGAATCCAGAAAGGAGATGGTGCTATCTAAGAGAACAAAGTTGAGAAATAAGGTCTAATTAATGATCAGCCATACAGAATCAAAAATTACTGAATCAATTTCAGACAGTTATTACATTTTTGCTTTTGCTTCTTCTATGTGAAAGGTCACTTCCAAACTTTGTATGCTAGACCAGGATTTGTCATGGCATTTTGTTTCTACATTCCATTGATTTTCTTTTAACTCTTTTTCCTATTCGGTTTTCAGAAAGAAATCTTATAACAAGGACACTCTTAAATATTTTAACGCTCAGATATCTGCAATGACCTTTTCTGCTGTGGCTACAGTAGGAGGTGTGTACAGTCTATGTGCATTAAGTGTTTCCTAATATGATTTGATTGCTTACTTGTGCCCTATGACTATCATTAAGTGTTATACCTTATGATTCTTGACGAATGTATCTTTTCTTTTATGTACACTGAGAGCATATGCACCAAAGACAAATTCCTTGTGTGTCCAATCACACTTGAACAATAAAGAATTCTATTCTATTCAAGCAATTAAAAAGAATCACTGCCCTGTAGAGGCAGCTAAATTGTAGATAAAATGCATGGACGTAACCCTTATTGTATTTGTATGCTACTTTGTTCCAAATTTCAGGATTTTATATTATAGGAAAGGATAACAGAATAACAAAATAACACAGTTGGAAGAAACCTTGTAGCTCATCTAGTGAATCCAACCCCCCCCACCCAAGCAGGAGACCCTATACCATTTCTGACAGATGGCAGTCTACTCTCTTCTTGAAAGCTTCCAGTGATGAAGCTCCCACAACTTCTGAAGGCAAGCTGTGTCATTGATTGATTGTTCTCACTGACAGAAAAATATATCTTTATTTCTAAACTGAATCTCTCCTTGATCAGTTTCCATCCATTATTCCTTGTCTGACCTTCAGGTGCTTTAGAAAAACAGGTTGACCCACTCCTCTCAGTAATAGCCCCTCAATATATTTGAACACTGCTATCATATCTCCCCTGGTCCTTCTCTTCTCTTCACTAGACTAGCCATGCCCAGTTCTCATAACCGTTCTTCATATGTTTTAGTCTCCAGTCCCCTAATCATCTTTGTTGCCCTTCTCTGCCCTCTTGCTCAGTCTCAATCTTTTTTATAGTGTGGTGACCAAAACTGGATGCAGTATTCTAGATGTGGTCTTACTAAGGCTTTATAGAGTGGTATTAGTACTTCACATGATCTTGATTCTATTATTCTATTAATGCAATTTAGGATTACATTGGCTTTTTTGGCTGCTCCTGCACACTGTTGCTCATATTTAATTGGTAATCCACTAACACTCCAAGATCCTCTCAGTGCTGCTGCTATTAAGTCTGGTTTCTCCTAGCAGAAGGATAATATTTTGGAAGTCAAAGAATACAGTCTTTGTTTGAGTGGCAGGCTGACTGTTAAGTCAGAATTGTTTGAAAAAGAGGGACAGCTCAGGACACGTAGCAAAGATGTTCAGAATTATTTGATTATCCAAGACGGAAATCACTTTCCATAAAATTATACAAAACACATTAAAGTGAATTTAGCTATTAAATTGTAAAATCAAACACTAAGCCATCATTATTTAATTTAATAAATGCCACCCCTCTCCGAAGACTCAACTATCAACTAAAATCAACTATCTGTGCTCAGGAAGCATGACAAAATGATGGCCACAACCTACCATATTTTTCAGAGTATAAGACACACTTCCCCCCCTAAAAGAGGGTGGAAATGTTGGTGCGTCTTATACACTGAATACAGCCATTTTTAGCATCCCGAAGCCCTGCCCCACTCATCCTATTTTTTGCGAAAAATGGGCCCATTTTTCACAAAAATAGGGGCCTTTTTGCCCTCCCCCAGCCTCCAGGAGCACTCTCCAGGCCTCCCAAATCCTCTGCGTGCCTTGTTTTGTTGCAAAAATGGGCCCGTTTTTTGCCTTGGGTTTGCAGCCAACCTGCTCCAAATTAGCCAAGCTACAGACAAGAAAGTCATGACCCCAGAGTCTTCTGCCAGTTCATAAGATAATGCTGTTATCTATTCAGTCATGTCCGAATAGATAACATCAACCCTTGGCAATTCTGTGAGTCAGGTCTCTACACATCTTCCGATCTTGCACTACTTCTCAGTTTTTCTATGCTCCGGTTGGTGTCAGTTTTGATGGTGATCCAAACACTGTGTTCTTGGATAGTCTGCTTTCCTTTTACCACTAACTCTTCCAAACATAATTGCTTTCTCCAATGAATTCCCCTGCGTCACATGGCCAAAGAATTCAGAACAACAAGATAACTTTTGGAAGTGATTCAGGCAGATACGCCTCTCATTAACTGTAGTATAAAATATAGGCAAGGAATAACAAAATCAAACTTTCCAAGATTCTGTAATTATAGACAATCTCAATAAAAAATAGCTTTACTTTATCTGGAATTTTCCCCCTAGTCCTGTCTACCTAATGGCACTGATATTATCCTATTGTGTCTTTGATTCTAAAGGTTAATTGTGGGCCTTCCATCTTGATATGAATGTTACAGATTTATATCTTGTTCACTTTTAATTTCTTGTTATATCTTCTATTCTTCGAGGTACATGACTAAGAATGTCACGACTGATATTGTCTGCTTATGTGAAATGATTATATTCCATATACATACGTATACTCATTGCTTTTTTCTTTTTTCTTTTTTTTTACTGTGATGAGATTTGCATCTATACCAACTTGTTCTGGCCAAACTTGAGTGATTTTCAGTCCGTCAGCTATTACATGCGCATTTTCTTCCAGTAATTAAGTCATTTACTGTAATTTTGTGGCCTCTATACTAAAGATCAATATATTGTGTACTGAATTCTAGGTCATTGTCAACTTTAATTTTGCAAGTCATGTAACAGGTACATAAAACAGGGATTTCTTTGTAGCAATTATTTTTTCTTGCTAATAATTTGATAACCGAAACATAAAGATCAGATTTAATTAGCAATGTCATCTCAACATTTGTTGTTCCTAGTGCCCTCACATATCAGAATTAGGCAGACAAGTATAGGTTTTCTGAAAATCATGGCCCTCTACATTATTTACAATTTATGTCCCACTTTCCTGCCAATATGAATGGCATTTAAGGCAAAGTTCATAAAGCTGAATTATTATAGAAAAGGTTATCTCATTTTTGAGAAGAACTGAGAATCACAATTCCTATTGTAAAAGGCTCTGGAAATCATTCAGACTATAGTTCTTCAAAGAACTGGAAGTTTAAGTTGGAAAAATTCAGTGAAATGATATTGCTGCTTCTAAATTGAATAGAAGAACAAGCGAAAGCAAGCAGAGGGTTTCCTAATTGTTTTCATTATTCAGAGCTTGTAGGTTTAATTAGCTTAATTAACTCTTTTTCTTTAATGTATCCTAGAAGCAAATTTCCAAAAAAAAAAAAAAATGGATGTCAGAGAAGTGATTTACAATATATGTTTGCTCTTCCCATTATTATTTTCTATTACTGTATGTCAATTTACATGAATCAAGCATTATTAAGGACAGTGAGCCCATGCTCACTGTAAATCTGCTTAATTGAATTTGTGAGGAACATCTCCAGAGCATACATGTGTGGGGTTCGGGGGGATTTGAACAGTTATTGTAATGGAGACGATTTAACCTTTCTATCTTTTTTCTTTTTTAAAAAAAATTTTTTGAAGGTTTTTGGGCTGGATTGCAAAAGTTTGCTACTGAAAATGGCTTACATTTTCTCTACAAGATCAGTTCAGTTTTCTGAACCTTAAATATTTCAGTATGTGCCTTTCAGTATTTGTACCATGTACCATGTACCCTGTAAGGAAAACAGGACTTCTTTCTCCAAACTAGATTTTATGTTAAAGAAAAAAAAGATGAAGTAAGATTTAACACAGAGATACACATAGTCACACTCACCCTCCATTTTATGAAAATCCTCCGAAGTTACCTTGTTAATAGTCCGTAAGCAAATCAAAACTGTTTATTAGTGAGTTCTTGGCATCTAGTGATTTGGGGTTAGTACAGATTGCAAATACTACTTGTATTGTATTGGATATTGTAAATAACTAAAATATAATAAATAAAAAAAGTGCTCTAGGAAGCTTATGCCTTTATTCAATTGTCTTCTGATTTATTGAAACAGCATATGGGAAATCATTTTGTCCATCCAAGCTGAAGCATTGTGAAGAAAAGTTTTTTGTCTGAAATATCCAAGGATGTTTCAATCAAAAGAGCAGCAGTCCTTAGGAAGTTCTCAAAGGGAACTAAATCCTTTTTTAAAACTTCTTTTTCATCTTTTTCTCCTCCTCCCCATTTTACAGCTTTTTCTTTCTGTGTTAGCTGGAGCTAGCGAAGGAGAAAAGTTTATTATCAAAGTATCCACACTCAGTTTGAATTCTCAATACAAATAAATTTTTCATCTCTTTCTTCATCCATAAGTCATTGTGTGCTTCCAGTATCACACATGTACTTGTTTAATATTTTTTTTATCTTTCCCATCTTGAACCTTGCACCGCATCTCAAGGAATTTGTACCTTGAAAAACAAAATAACTTTTCATTATATTATATCTATTAATTTATGGTCTTTTGAATCTAATGTTTGGAATTCTGGGGCCTGTATATGGAGCTCATGGACAATAGCAATAGCAATAGCACTTAGACTTATAAACTGCTTCATAGTGCTTTACAGCCCTCTCTAAGCAGTTTTACAGAGTCAGCATATTGCCCCCAACAATCTGGGTCCACATTTTACCGACCTCGGAAGGATGGAAGGCTGAGTCAACCTTGAGCCTGGTGAGATTCGATCTGCCAAACTGCTGGCAGCCGGTGATCCTGCAGTACTGCACTCAAACCACTGTGCCATCGTGGCTCAAAGAGTCAAAGATGTTCTTTGGAAAATGAATGCAATGGTCATGACCATGGAAAATTACTGAAAACAGTCTGCCTGCAAATTGGGGACCACCGTACATAAAAGAATTAATAGATCGAGCTTCTGCTAGTTAATCCACATGCATGTTCATTTGGACATATAGTTTTCAATGGAACATTTGACTGATTAAAGAACAATTCAAAATAGTGTCAGGAGGATGAAATACCTGGATTCATCACCTCATTCCAAGCCCTAGCATTTCACCACTGCACTGATAGATTAATTTCCTCTACCCCTTTTTTCTAGCAAATTTCCTTCCATTTCAAGTACAGTGATACCTTGGTACTCAGTTGCTTTGAAACTCATTGAATTTGGTACTCAAATTTGAAGCAAATTTGGTGCTCATTTTGAAGCAAAAATTTTATCCCGATACTCATCGTTTGTTTGGTACTCAACACACAAGCTAGAACTTGTTGGTGTCGGTTGTCTTGTGACTCACTACATTAATCCTTATAGAAAAAATTCCTTTGGTACTCATTGGTTTTGATACTCATTGGATCTCCTGGAATCAATTAATGATGTATATCGAGGTACTATTGTAATGGCAATGATGGATTTTTCTGCATTAGTTCCAAATATAACTATATATTTTGTGTGACCTAAATCTGTTTGCAGAGCAGTTCTTTAAAAAATTATTTGGTTTATGCTTGAACCCATTGATAGGTGAATTCTTAGGGGTAGATTATGCCATGTCCTTGGAATCTGACATTAGACAGTTTGATCCCACTTCTACTTCCAAGCCAACAGATCTGTTCTCTTCCAAAAGAAGCACAGCTCTGCTTGATTTTGCCATTTCAAGTAAACACATATGAGGTTGCGTCCTTTTTCTTAAGTAATTGAATAAATTTCATTTCCTAACAATGATAGCTGCATTGATCTGTATTTCATTGTGTATCCAAAACAAAAGTTTGTACTTGACCAAAAATCTCTTTATGTCCTTAATTAAAGAGCATGCCGTAATTATATATAAGTAATCATATAACACTCATTAAAAGTGAAAGTAGGGTATTAATACCATAATCATGTATAATTATAGGCAATTATGAATTCCTTATTATCAGCAAAGCCATCACACATAGTAAAATAAACATTATTTCAATCTCTCGCTGTTAAAGATATTCATCTTGTTTAAACCCTTGAAATTCACCGTTTCATTTCACTATTCCTATTCCATCCATAACAATCCTGCTTGCTGGCATTAACACAAAACAGAATTAGCTTAATGAAGGAAGCTGAGAAGAACAAATGAAATGAAATGATACTAAATAAGCATAGCTATTTTTTTTTAAAGAAGAACACCGGGAACATATATGTTATTAGAGGCAGAATAAGATTTTGATTGAAATGGATTATCTGCAGCGCTTTCAATCAGGATGTAGGCTTCAATATGAGAAAGAAACTTCATTGGTCACTCTTGTGGTTACTGCAAGGACAGAGAGCAAGGACAATGTTCTGCAGTAGTTCCATTGCTTTTTGAGTAGACAGTTCCAACCAATATTGGAGCTAGCAATGGGCTTCAGCAGGTTCTGATCAGTTCTGGAGAACCAGTAGTGGAAATTTTGGGTAGTTTGGAGAACCGGTAGTAAAAATTCTGACTGGCCCTATCCCCATCTATTCTCTGTCTCCTGAGTCCCAGCTGATCGGGAGGGAATGGGGATTTTGCAGAAACCTTCCCCTGGAGTGGGATGAGAATGGAGACTTTACAGTATCCTTCCCCTGCCACGCCTACCACTGATTGGAACATACTCCAAATAAACATATTAAAAAATGTATATGAGAATACACAGAA
This sequence comes from Masticophis lateralis, assembly GCA_030761175.1. Classification (NCBI taxonomy): domain Eukaryota; kingdom Metazoa; phylum Chordata; class Lepidosauria; order Squamata; family Colubridae; genus Masticophis; species Masticophis lateralis. Next base: position 199,952,063 of record JAUDYJ010000002.1, read on the forward strand.
CAGAATAGCCAACAGAGATGGAAGGGATCTTGAAGGTCTTCTAGTCCCACTTCCCTACTCAAGCAGGAGATCCTATTCCATTTCAGACAAATGGCTGTTCAATCTCTTCTTAAAAACCTCCAGTGATGGAAAAACAACTTCCACAATTAATTTTTCTGTCAGGAAATTTCTCCTTAATTCTAGGTTGGTTCTCCCATTGATTAATGTCCATCCGTTGCTTCCCTTTCTGCCATCAGGTGGTTTGGAGAATAGGTTTGCCCCCTTTTCTTTGTAGCAGCTCCTCAACTATTGGAACACTGCTATCATGTCACCCCAGTTCTTTTCAGTAAACTAAAAAGGTAAAGGTTCCCCTCACACATACATGTTAGTCGTTCCTGACTCTAGAGGGCTCATCTCCGTTTCAAAGCCAAAGAACCAGCGCTGTCTGAAGACATCTCCATGGTCATGTGGCTGGGATGACTAAATGCCAAAGGCGCATGGAACACTGTTACCTTCTCACCAAAGGTGGTCCCTATTTTTCTACTTGCATTTTTTATGTGTTTTCAAACTGCTAGGTTGGCAGAAGCTGGGACAAGTAGTGGGAGCTCACCCCATTACACGGCACTAGAGATTTGAATCGCTGAACTGCCAACTTTTCAATCGACAAGCTCAGCGTCTTAGCCTCTGAGCCACCTCATTCCTTTTCATTAGACTAGACATATCCAATTCTTGCAACTGTTATTCATATGTTTTAGCTTCCAGTCCCCTAACCATCTTGTTGCTCTTCTCTGTACTCTTTATACAACTTTACAATTCTTTTACAAAAGTTGCAAACATTGGAAACAAATCCACAAATCTTGGAAAAAGGGAAGCATACCAAATTTAAATCATAAGATATGAACAGATAAGACAGATGGTTGTAATGTAATATATTAAAGGATTAGTGTGAGAATAGTAATGCAAGAGGAATCAGCTCTATATATTACAAGCAGAATACAATGTTCTCATTTCAATAGTAATCATTTTTTAAAAGTATGTTCATATAAAAGAAGTTTTGGACAAGTCAAAATCTGTTTTCTTTATCTTGATTCCTCATTTTCTACAGAGGAGGCCTACTCTTACATATTCTTTTCACACACCCCAAATTTTTTTGCTATGCTTTCTTGAAATGTTGCTATTTTAGTGCAATTTCTTTCCCTGATTAGACTTTCTTCTTTGCTGAAGTATTCTGCGAGAATAAAAAATCATATCATTTTCATGTAGTGAGTGATACAACACAGCCATTCAATTTAACAGAGCAAAATGCTATGCAATAAGGAATCATTCAGATATATCCAATGATATAGAAGATCTTATTTACAAACAAACAATACTTTCTCGGTTAGATCCCTAGGTTGTGCCACTAAATTCATTGGGATAACCTCAAGGGTGGTTTCTACTTACCTTTACTACCGGTTCTCAGTGGGGCCGCGAGCAGAAGCACAGAAGTTTTGATGACGTCGGGGTCGGTGGGTGGAGCCTCCTGCCAGTTTTATTACCGGTTCTATAGAACCGGTGTGAACCAGGGGCAACTCACCACTGGATAACCTGCATTAAAAGATTCCTAAATGGACAAAATCATGATTTATAGCAAAACGCTGGTCAATCTATCAGACTTTTTTTAGTTCATCTAAATCCAATAAGATAATGAACCATGACTACATTAAATAGCTATTTTAGAATGCATTTGATTAGCTGTGTCCATGTATAAAAAGAGAAATTACTATTTGACCAAACAGAATAAACAGAACAATAGTGCATCAAGCTAAAGAAGACAGACACTGACCTGTCTAAAATTATAGTACATTGTAATGAACTAATCAAATAATAACAGTAATACTTTCTTGACAGCATTACTCCTTTATATAAACAAACCTTTTTTTTAAAGGATGCGCTATTGCAATGATGGTTAACTTTTTAGTCGTTGCATGCCAAAAGCACCCATAATGCAATGCGTGTGCGACCCCCCGCATGCACATGCATCTCCATGCTCCCCCCACCCCCGTACATGGATGCATGTCCCTCCATGCTCCCCTATGCATTCGCCTGCGAACCTCACCCCATTCATGCACGCATGTCTCCTGCATGCACCCCACCCCCCATGCATGCACAGCAGAGACCCGAAAATCAGCTGGCCAGTGGGAGGCACACGCAAATGTGCAGTGGAGCTGAGCTGGGGTGCCCACAGAGAGGGCTCTGCGTACCACCAGTGGCATGCTTGCCATTGGTTTGCTGTCATGGCTGTATTGAAATGGAAACATTGCATTCTGCTTGAAATGTACAGCGCTGATTTCTCTTACATTACTATTCTCAGACTAATCCTTTAAATATATTGCATTGCACCCATCTGTCTTATCAGTTCAAATCTTGCAATTTAAATGGGCTGTTTATTATTGCGTTATTGTATTTTGTCTCATAGAGAATTGTGTGAATGCCATCTATCACCATTCTACTTCAAATTCATGCCTATTCGTATGACAGAATTGAGATATATACAGCATAATTTAATCAACAGAATTGCAATACATTTTTTTTAGAAATTCTTGAGAAAGAAATAATTTGAAAAAGCAGTCTGTAATCTACATTGAAGAATTGTATTTACTTAAGAACCTCATTAGAGATTCCAGAATAATTCTTACTGCAATTAATAACATTTTAATAAGTTCTGGAATCAGTTCTCAGCTTTTGAGAAAACGGAAGGACCATAGAAATGTAACTAGAACCATCACTATGGTACTCTAGCATTCTAGATTTTCTTAATAAATTTCTAAATAAGGAATTTAAATTTTGAAATTTTAAATTACCTAGGTCTAGATCAGAGGTGGGCTGTGGGGGTTCACAGGGGTTCGGGAGAACCTCTAACTAAGATTCTGTGCAGTTTGGAGAACCCCCAAATCCCACTCCTGGCTGGCCCCGGCCCACCCCACCCACCCCACCTCATCCCTCCCCTCCCAGGAGTCCCCAGATGGCCCATTTTGGATGCAGGTAAGTGCAGGACATGCACAGAAGCTCAGGAAGGGGGGAAAATGGGGCTCCTGGAAGTTCAGGAAGGGCCTTCAGAGGGCCTCCGGAGCCTGGGGAGACTGTTTTTACCCTCCCGGAGGCTCGAAGAAAACCTCTGGAGCCCAGGGAGGGCAAAAATGCCCCCCCCCCCACTGTGGTGCAGGAGACCATCTGGGCCATGCCTACCATGGACACACCCACCCAGCGACTGGGCAGAGAACCCCTTGCTAAAATTTTTGAACCCCACCCCTGGTCTAGATATTAAATACGTGGAGGCTACTATGGTAGCTGGAGCTCTTATTTTATAGCTTTGTGTAAAATCTGCAACTTAATAGTTAAATATCTGTTGCAATAAATTATGACTGAAAACTTGCAAGTTTGCTCACAAAATGTGAGATAGACTAGCCTGAAATGTTTTATTCACCTAGAGGCAAATTTAAGGACTAGCTCCTTAAATTTTAATTTAAGGATTAAATTAACACAGGTTAATTGCCTTAACCTGTGTTGGGGAAAGGATACCCATAGTTCAATGTGCTGTTCATAAAATGGTTTGAGACTTCCGGCCAAACAATTATTTATTTTTTATTTATTTATTATTTATTAAATTTATATACCGCCCTACTCCCAGACGGGACTCAGGGCGGTGAACAGCCAAAATAAGATACAATAATATAGAAGTTAAAAAACATTTAAAACAAATTAAATAATTTGGCTCGAACAGTTTAAAAATCCAATTGTAAAAATATTTAAAACCCAATATAAAAGGAGGTTAACCCAGACCAGTTTGTTCAAATAAAAACGTTTTTAAGGCGCGGCAAAAAGTACGCAGGTCCTGTAAACCTCCTTATTTCAGTAGGGAGCTCGTTCCAGATAACAATAACAATGTAGGCCACATGGAATGATTAAATAAATATATAAATTGTTTACAAAATCTGTCACCAGTGCTCTAGTTAAATCCTGCTTTTTGTTGTTGTTTCTATACTGTAATTTCTATTTCAGTTCCATTAGACCACACCAAGTGATTTCAAAAGTTATATCAAACAAAATAATCAACCACTTTACAAGAATAGAACTCCCTTTTTATAATCCCTTAATCTAGGGACACAGTGGCTCAGTGGCTAACATACTGAGCTTGTCGATAGAAAGGTTGGCAGTTCAGTGGTTCAAATCCCTAGTGCCAGTTAACGGAGTGACCTCCTGTTACTTGCCTCAGCTTCTGCCTCAGTTTGAAAGCATGTAAAAAATGCAAGTAGAAAAATAGGGACCACCTTTGGTGGGAAGGTAACAGTATTCTGTGTGCCTTTGGCATTTAGTCATGCCGGCCACATGACCACGGAGATGTGTTTGGACAGCACTGGCTCTTTGGCTTTGAAATGGAGATGAGCACCATCCCCTAGAGTCTGGAACAATTAGCACATATGTGCGAGGGGAATCTTTACCTTTACCTAATCCCTTAATCTGGAGTAGAGTCAGGGTGATTGGCTGGAACTGAGATTCATTGATTATCTGGGTATACTTTTTCTTTACACACAGAGAGAGAAATATCTGCCACTACCTAGAATTGAGCTCTCAACTTTCTGAGTGGGAAGTGAGCATCTTCCCCACTAGGCCACCATGCTGTTCACATGATAAGAATATATAATTATAACCAACTGTTCTTCTTCATATGGATATTTTAAAATTATTGACAGTATATTTCTTCGAAGACTCTTTGAAATAGACAGGTCTTTAAGTCAAGGAACAAGCCTAAGATAAGCTATTCCATAGGAAGTGGAACCTCCATAAACAGTGTTGATTTCCAATGGATGGCTACTCAAAGCTTGCCTGATTGAACAGTCAAAACTTGCCTGATTGAACAGATTGTATTTGGAGTAGGCAGTCACAAAGCTATTCATAGACCATAGACCACATGTGGCTTTATCAGTGGTGGGTTGCCCCCAGTTCTCAACGGTTCTATAGAGACTCCACCCACTGACTGTGATGTCATCAAAATGCTTCTGCACATGCACAGAAGCTTCTACACTTGCACAGAAAAGTGTGCGCGCGCAACCCCGTTGCGAACTGGTAGTAAAGGTAAGTAGAACCCACCCCCTGGGCTTTATAGATGGTAATCAGCCCTCTGAATTAAACACAGAAACATACTAAAGGCCAGTGCAATACTGGGGTACATCAAACAACATCTTGCCAACAATTGAATCTTTCTGCCTGATTCATTCATCTACTGAAATTTCCATTCCCTTGTGAGGTTTCTTGTTTCAAGATGAAACTGTGTTTGTCTATCTTTGATATTAATGCCATTCAGAATTCCTTGCTATGGAAGATGACCTAAGTAGTCTAAAAATAAATAAAATAAAGTAATAGGGAGTAAAATCTGGACCCGGCTATTTCTAGGATCCAGTTTTTGTAGAAAATCTCTAGCTGTCCTTGCGTTAGAAACATTCTGGCATCTCATCTCATTCCATTACATTTTGTTCATAATGTAAGTAACTAAATATTCCATAAATCCTTCAAAGGGATACTTTGCATTACACTGGAGCATGTACAGAGCATCTGATGCACCTTCATGAAGTTGGGGAAAACTTGGCTGGTTTAGTGATAGAGGGTTATGATTTGCATGTACTTTTATGCACTGCAAGGTCCTTTTTTGGCAATATTTCCACAACTCTATTAAATATGAATACATTAGAAGCGACCTGGTCTATATTCAAATGAGACTCCAGAATATCCTACTAATCCATGGACTGTCCTCTAGACCAAAGAAATAATGAGAAATATCATTTTAAAGGACTTTGAGCAAGGATCAGCAAAACTTGAATAAGTAATCTTATTTGTAATAAACAACAAAACCATAAGTAATCTTACGTTGTCACTTGTTATAGACTCAAATAAGCCCCATATAGCTGTAGTTAGGCTGGGAGATTATTATGTCTTTCATTTCTAGTCTTTGGATCACCTCTTGATTTTAATTTTCAGAATGAGAAAATGTGGTGAAAAGCAGAGAATATTCTGCTTCACCCTCTTTCTTTTTCCTTGGAGTCAATTCCCGTTCGCTATGAAACATTTGTTGTACTGGTAGTCCTCGATTTACAACAGTTCATTTAGTCACAGTTCGAAGCTACAACGAGGAGCCTGGATAGCTCAGCAGACTAATGTGTTGTAATTAACTCCAGCTGTCTGCAATTACTGTAAGTTTGAATCTCACCAGGATCAAGGTTGACTCAGCCTTCCATGCTTTCTAAGGTAGGTAAATTGAGTACCCAGTTTGTGGGTGCAATAAGCTGACTTTGTATAAAATATATAAAATTATGAAGGCTATTGCTTAATGCATTGTAATCTGCCCTGAGTCTCCAGAGAAGGGCGGCATATAAATCAAATTAAAAAAAAAACCTGAAAAAAGTGACTTACAACCAGTGGTGGGATTCAAGTAATTTAACAACCAGTTCTCTGCCCTAATAATTTCTTCCAACAACCAGTTTGCCAATGGTAGTCCTTCCCCTGCCATGCCCATCAAGCCACACCCACCAAGCCACACCATGCCCACCAAGCCACGCCCACAGAACCAGTAGTAAAAAAAATTGAATTTCACGACTGGTATTACTGTACTTAGATTATATATTTTCTTCCTTACCTTTTATGAAGAGACAACCTATACTTAACCACAGACAGAAAGAACAGTTCCAGCCAAGCCAAGTTATCGGTATTTAAAACTTGTGATATTCTGGAACGTTAATCATCAACCATAGATTTAATTCAGTCTGTATGGCTTTCCCTCTGACTGTGTTTCGGTAAGACTTTAAAATCTTAATTGGTCTCCCAGGTCCTGGGATAAGATAAATGGGATTTCCAGTTTATCAGGTTCTACATTTCGATATGTTGTCTGGCTGGCCCACTTGCAATTACCTTTCAATTATTTTTGTGTTTTTGTTTAATTTATTGGGTTTTTGAGCTTTTTATGTAAGTCATTAACATTTTGTAAATTGCCCAGATTTGGGTGGAATTGGATGGCATCAAAATTGAACATCTGAATAGATGAGCTATTTTCATCATGTACTCTTCAAACTCTCTATTCCTAGTGGTCTCGAAAACTTGTAATTTATTATGAATATAATAAGTGAACATCTCTTCTCTAGGAAATGGTCTCACAAAGACCTCAATCTACTTTAGCTTTAAGCTTTAAGAAGCGGTTGTCTTGCCATGATGAAATCTTCAGATAGCAAGGAGCAAGCCAGAGAATCCCAGACAGTCTTCCTCTTTGATGCAAAAACTGCTCATCCATCCCTTTATAGATCTACGAAGTCTAATTCACTTTCCTTCCTGTCTTCCTTCTTTTGATGACCCTGTCAAAATGCCATTTTTTTCCTGAATCAAAGCAATTTTTGAGTAATATGGATGGCCTAAAAAGCTTCTCTGCAGATAGCCTTTTATATATTCAGTCATAATATTTCCATCTGTCTTAAGTCTTAATTACTTTGTCATTAAAAAAAAAACACAAAAGCCCAAAAGCTTCTTTTCACACAAGGAGGTGTGTAATGGAAGGTGCTTAATGAGACAGCCTTAATGACATAAAAGGAACTGTCAGGATAAAGTGGAATGGAACAGCTAGATAATGATCCTGACATGAAGGCTGGTGGAAAGTATTTTGAACAAGAGAAATAACAGTAGTGACAAGATAGACTGGATGGGCACCCACCCAGTTCATTAATTAACTTCCAATAATGTTGTTTCCTAGCTTAGTCACACACACTTTGTAATTCAAGAATCGAGACAGCATTGACCTGCCCCCAATAACTGATCTGATGGTTTGGGAGTATGCATCTTCTTAATTTTAGGTGGTAGAAAACCAGAGTAGGAGGATCTATTGAATTAATTTATTACTTGAGGTCTTATCATTTGTTGTCACTGCTAAAATCTCTGACAGTGCTAATGTTTTCTTTGGCCCCTTTGTAATCCATCTCTTTGTAATCCATCTCTGCAATCTTTCTCTTGACTGAAGGAATTGTAGAAGGCATAGGCAATGGCCTTGAAGGACAAGAGGAAAGTCACTATTCAGGCAATGGTCAGAAGTGGGGTTTAAGCCCAGACCAAAAAAATAATTTAAGGAAACATGTTATACATAAGCCCCTCCCTAGTTCATCCAAAGGGAGAGGGAAGCACGTTCACATTTGCAAGATTCAATTACTACAGCTGTTTCAATAATAGATATTCTGTCAATGTCAATGGCACTGGTTTCTTAGTCTGGTTTATTTTATACAGCTGACAAAAATAAAACAGAAATTGCAAGTCCTGTTCTGACCTAGGCTCCCTTAACAAGAAGGAGGCAGGAATGGATCCCTGCAAAACCTCATTTATTTATACAACTGTGAATTAGGTTCATTCACAGTCAGCAAGGTTTGTCCAAACAGTTTTGCAAAGGAATATTTTTCTACACACCTTATCTCATTTGGCAAGCTGCCATGTAACTTGTTTCCAACTTCAGTACAAGGCCAAACTTGGCACAGAGTCTCTCAGAATTACGAAATGAATGGTTTACTGCAAAAGCCCACTCCCTGTTTGCTCCTTTTTTATTTCCTATGGGAGAGGCCAATCTCCTCCAAGTTGTGGTTTTACTCCCAAGTCGACCCTGCTTTCTGAGTTGTTCTTGTCTTCTGGCAGCTCTGCGCATGTGTGCACTGGGAATGGGCTCCAGCTGTTCCTCTGCCTCATTGCTGTCTACCTCCCTCTCTGCCTCTGACGCAGAGCCCTTGTCCGAGTTTTCCACAGACCCCAGGACTGGCCCAAGTTCCTTCCCAACCTCCTCACTGTCCAACTCTGCTGCCAGCTGAGACCATGCTCTCCCTTTTTCCCTTTCACTTTGAGAACCAGTAGATCAAAACGATAGGACACACGTCTTGTCTACTTCCTACCACATTTAAATTCCAAGGGAAGACTTAACGAAACATTGTCTCCTTTCTTAGTCAGAGCAATGGAAAGATGTATAACTGGGGAGACAAAATAATCAGACCATAAAGGGAACTTAAAGCAATAAATGAAATTGGAAGAAATTCTTAATTGTTTCAAAAATGAAGTAGAAAACCAGAACTCATTTTCATAAGAGAAGAAGGTTTTCTGGACCCAGAGTTGGTGGCAATATTCATAACAGAATAACAGAGCTGGAAGGGGCCTTAGAGGTCTTCTAGTCAAACCCCTTGCTTAAGCAGTAGACCCTATACCGGGGTCACCAACCTTTTGGGCCTCAGGGACCACTAAATTCATAATTTTAAATCCCATGGACCACTAATACGATTTTTTTAAAAAAAGATAAATAGTATTTAGTGCAATATAAAAAAATCCAAATAAATTTTCTGCCAATCACCAAAATTTTCTTGCGGACCATGGATCACTGGTTGGTGACCACTGCCCTATACTATTTCAGACAAATTGTTGTCCAATCTCTTCTTAAAAACCTCCAGTATTGGAGCACCCACATCTTCTGGAGGAAGTCGCTTGAGGCATACTTAGAATTTGTTTGAGATTAAGAGATTTTTAGGAGGTGAGGAGAAATTTGGACACAATAGTTTCAGAGAGATTCTCTTTCCTATGTTGGCATCTTCCTTTCTAATGATGTGGTGTTCATTCATTCTGTTGCCTCTATCTCTGGCCAGAATCCACCTCTGAGGAAGGAGGCATAAGGCTGTAACTCCTCCTCCTCACTTGCATGGGGAGTGCAGATAGCAGGAGAAGCGAGAGGGTCAGAGATTGAGCACTATCTCACTATTTAAGCAATTTTAAAATGACGAGTACAAAAGAAGGAATCATATAGGTGAGGTTTTTTTTCACATTGCTCATTAAAAATAATCCTAACTTTAGAAGCTCTCAGAAGTCTTTGTTCACAGTATGCATAGAGTTTTTTGGGGGGAGTCACAGAATCCTATGGTTTCAAATAGTAGTCTATTGAAAAGTCTATGTAGTAAACTTTTTCTTTTAACACACAGCTATTATTGAGTTAACCCACCACACAAATTTATTTATTTATTTATTTATTTTATTACTTTGATTTATATGCCGCCCTTCTCTGGAGACTCAGGACGGATTACAATGCATTAAGCAATAGCCTTCATACTTTTGTATATACCTGCTTAGTAGGGCTTTCGGCCCACCCTAAATGGTGTTCTTTTTTATACAAAGTCAGCTTATTGCCCCCAAAATCCAGGTCCTCATTTTACCTACCTTGAAAGGATGGAAGGCTGAGTCAACCTTGAGCCTGGTGAGATTTGAACTTGCAGTAATTGCAAGCAGCTGGCAACTAAGTGCTACTTTAACAGCACTTACTCCCCTGCGCCATCAGGCTCCAAAGACAATCTTTGGCTTCTGCCTTCACAACTATAAGAGAGTTACAGTCAACATTTTAAGGGATGCACACATTCTTTTAAATGTGGCATACAGCTTCTGGCGGTTTAGAAATACTTTTACTGTGGGAATATATGTCACATCCTTTGAAAAGCAGAAATGTACCACTGTTTCATTTTCCGATGTTTTTAAATAATATTCAGTCTATAATGTAATATTTGAATGAACCCGACAGACTGTGAGTAATGCTATGGATATCAAAAACATAGGTATTTTTAGAATTCTCCTTGCCTTAGAATAGATTTCTTTCAATTATTAATAAGAAATAGCCAATTTGATCAGGTTTTGGCACAGCATGTAAAGGAAAGTTTGAGGTGACTGACCTAACAGTGCTGTCCCAATGGGGAGAAACCACTTTCTGGATGTCTCCTTCAAAGAGATTCAAAACAAAAGGAGAGGAGATAAGAGGAAACACAGATGTTGTTTAGAACTGTTCCTTATATTCAGGTTCATTTATGAAGCAGGCAACACTTCCATCCACAGAAACAATGGGATGATATCAAACCTTTTCCCACCCACCCCTCAAGTTGTACATCATATAAAGAATGTCCATGAATAGAAGAGACTTTTGATCTAAAGACTCCACTCGACGTAGAAGAAAAACAATGAACAAGGTACAAAGTGGATCTGTCTTTTCCTTATGAGTTCTTTCAAGGAGAAAAGACTGCTACTAAACCCACCACTCCCTAATGAGTGTCATATAATTCTGCATCACATAGGATTTCCAAGGAAAATTATCTGAGACTTGTCCTCTCTCTCTCTCTCTCTCTCTCTCTCTCTCTCTCTCTCTCTCTCTCTCTCTCTCTCTCTCTCTCTCTCTCTCTCTCTCTCTCTCCTTCCTTCCTTCCTTCCTTCCTTCCTTCCTTCCTTCCTTCCTTCCTTCCTTCCTTCCTTCCTTCCTTCCTTCCTTCTTTCTTTCTTTCTTTCTTTCTTTCTTTCTTTCTTTCTTTCTTTTTCCTTCTCCTCTTCCTCCTTCTTGTTGAATTTCATTGTTAAAATTTTGACCTCTTTCAATCTGGAAAGCTGGAATACAGTTCAGAAAGGAAAATGAATTGCTCTTCCAAGAGAAAACAAAGAAAATACCTCCACAAGGCTCCTGCTGAAGAAAACAACAGTGTTTTTACAGGCTCTACCTTGCAATTCTACAGAGAAGTGCCAAAATAAAAAAATCTCTAGCACTTGGATTACCTCTGAGATGCATGGAATTTCCTATATAAATTAATCCAACACAGCACTATCAACAATTTCTATCCTAACTAGGGATAATACAGCAAACACAGAGCAATGTAAGGATTCTTTCAAAATGAGCATTTGATTTAATTGAATTCTGTGGACACATCTTCATTTCATCTTCATCCCGTGTGCCCTTATTCAATATTATTTGGAAGATGACTGAGATAATAAAATACCATTGTGCTAAATATATATTAAGAATTGAGTAGGGCTGCTCCTTTGGCAAATCGCCATTTAAATAATACGGTATTTGCAATGTATATGCTCATATTACTGTATATTTAAATTAATGTTCTGTTCTGTTTTTTTTTACAGCATAATCCTAATTCTATTAAAGCAAAATATATGTACTAATTCAGATGTTGAGCTACAGATTTTGAAGTACAGCAATTGCTTATACTGAATACCAGGGCTGTTGTGTGTATCTTCTTGTAATCAATCATTCTTCATTTTCAGATTCTAAGATGTGTAATTATTGATCAGCATAACATTGATGCAGAAATATTTAATTATGTTCAAGACCCTAGTGCTGGGTAGTGCTCTTCTAGGAAATCTCAACCTTCTTCAGATGGTAACACAGCAATATTAAACACACTTACAGAGCTGTTATTAAAATACAAAGGGCTGCAGGCAGACCAGCACATTCATGATATTTCTGTTGCTCTCGTCATCAGTTTTCTCTGCAATAACTTTCTACAGGAATTTCCCCAATATCAACACTTGCAGGTAAACATATTTGCAGGTAAACATAATCATCATGCTTTTCTACTGTTTGATTTAAGTAGGAAATGCTGACAAGGCTGTGCTGATATGGACCATCAGAAAACAAGAAGAAAGCAGTAATAGGGATGAAGGAAAGCCAGGCTTTGCAGGAGTTCAACAAAGTCTTTAAAATTTAGGATTGAGAATGCTGAGCAACCATAAAATTTATCTCTTTGGAAAGAAAAATAGGTTTCAGTGAATGACTAGCAAGGTACGTTGGATGGAAATGCAAATAAGAAAATACTTTTTAAGAGTGAGCCTTTATTTCTCTTCATTTTGTTACAGGACTCACTGATTTTTCTCTTAACTGCAAACACAAGTAATTGAGTGTTTACCAGTGTAGAGGGAAACTTGTAATATCTTAAAATAAGTTAAGTGATTGTACAAGTGATGTAAAAGAAAAATTTCTACCAAAAACCGTCTATAGAAACCTGGGTGAAAGCATTAAAAACAGTCTACTAGAGTACACTATTCTCTGATTCCCCCTCCCCCCATGTGAACCAATTTTTTAAAAAAAGAAATTTGTGAAATATATTTGCAAAAAGGACGTTATCTTAAGACTGCTTCTGTTGTTGTTGTTGTTGTTGTTGTTTTAAGTATAGTTTAGGGATAGTCTCATTTCTTTAAAATGCACACATTGCGAAGTTTAAAAGGTTTAATTTAAGATTATTGGGTAAATCAATGTTGTAAATTGGAAATGTTTTCTAAAACAAATTTTGTACAAAAATCCTAGAGGGTAAGAAAAGTCACTAATTGTATAAGGATTTTAAAGGAGATTGTATGAAAATGTTTACAGATCAGTAGAACTGATTGGGAACTGTAGTATTAACATGGACATAATTTATACTGATGCACAGATGTAAGTACTGAAAACTCTCCATTCTAGGTGAATGAAGAAGTATTGATAGAAAAATTGTTTCTTTGCTAACAGATTAGATTAGATTAGATTAGAATAGATTAGATTAGATTAGATTAGATTAGATTTTTTGTCTCTTTGCAGCCTTACCAACAGCTAATATTTCCTGATCTGAAATAAATATAGGAGGAATTGGTAGACTGTTGGTAGATTAGGAACTGGGGGGGGGGGGGGATGGACCACCCCTGAAGAAGACAGTGTCAAATTATTTTCATAGCACTGCCAAGAAAATTGCATAAATGTAGCCATAAGAGATCAAGCTTGATTGAATTAAGAGCATATTTTTCTTCTCTTTCACATAGAACTCTGACTGATGAAAAAGATTGTTAAAGCGATGAACAAGGAAGGTGGGGTTTTTGTTATTTGAGACAGACGTTTCCAAGAAAACTGATGCTAGTATTCAGGAAGGCATTTTTGTTGGTCTACAGTACAGATAAGATCTGTCATCAATGACAAGCTATTCAAAGATCTGTTAATAGGGCGAGAGAAAATCACCTGGAAAATATTCAAGGGTGTCATTGAGAATTTTACTGGCAACTACAGAGAATCAAACTACATTCTGCTAGTTGACAAATGTCTTACAGCATACAAGACTGCTAGGTGCAAAATGTCACCGAAGCAGTGGTGGGTTGCTCCCGGTTCTGTCCAGTTCTATAGAACCGATAGTAAAACCGGCGGTAGGCTCCGCCCACCGGCCCCAACATCATCAAGGGTGATCTGCGCATGTGCAGAAGCTCACAGGTGTGATGCGAACCGGTAGTAAAGGTAAGTAGAACCCATCCCTGCACTGAAGATTCATTTTCTGCATTCATACTTGGACTTCTTTCGTAGAAAATCTAGGTGTAATGAACACCAAAAACAGGTGAAAGATTTCACCAAGATATTGTCACAATGGAAAAATGGTATCAGGGCAACTGGAATCCATTAGTGTTGACTGATTACTTTTGGACATTACTGATCTGTCCCCCTCTACACACACCCACAAAAACACAGCCAGTCGAGGGTTAAAGAAGCACTTGGCACACACCACAGTCCTTATCTCCAACTTGGCAGCGATATTCACACCGTCTGCCAAGTGCTTTAATTGTTCACAGAAAGAAAATCACATACGTAGCTTTGCCAAAATCCGTTCTTTTAGCAGTTTCAGGCTACAATGACTACCAGATTGAGTTTTGTTCGTCACAGGGATCACTGACCACCATCCTCTCTTATATAGTCTCTGGGGTGTGGTCCAGTGACTCATTGGTTCTGTGACTCAAGTCCAGTGACTCAGGTCTATTCCCTCGCACACCTCCTCAGCTGCTGCAAGCGCTTATCTCTCCTTCGTTGACGTGCATCCAGGAATGACGTCTCTACCTCACTCTCATCTGAGACACCTGTTTCCCCACTACTTTGCTCTCTTTCAGCTGGCACCTGAGACGGTGCCAGAGGGGGGGGGGGGCTGGGAGATCTGGCTGGCTCCTCTTCCTCATGCTCAGAGCTTCCTTCCTCCAATGGGATAGGCTCAGAGGATGGGACCACAACAATTACAGTAAAATGCATCGGACACACTGAGTACAAATGAAAATCAGGAGCAAAACATTTGTAGCCCAGCTGAATTCATGCAGTGTGTCAGAAACATCATGCAATTAAATACACTATAATCATTAAAAATTAATTTCACATTGCTCAGGTTTCAACTCGCGAAGATTTCCTGACCTGCTCCCGAGTTGCCATAGACAGGGGGGTGGGAAATTATATGATACAGTCATTCTGAAATTATATTTGTTTTCAGTTTGAAGGGATTTGTCATAATCACCAAATGTTTTTCAGGAAACTTTTGGGGGAAAAAATGTTGTCCAATGAAGTCTGTTCTTATTGATTATCTTGATAATAATTCCAATGAGAAACAAACCCCCCAAATTAAGATTTAAAAAAAAAAGAGCCTCAGATACTGTGTTTCCCTGAAAATAAGACCCTGTCTTATATATATATACTACTTTCTGGGGTTTTTTCCTCCTTCTTTTCATTCTGGCAGCCAGCAAATTTTGTGCTGCATAGTGAGTATATGTGTATGTATGTATGTATGTATGTATGTATGTATGTATGTATGTATATGTATATGTATATGTATATGTATATGTATATGTATATGTATATGTATATGTATATGTATATGTATATGTATATGTATATGTATATGTATATGAATATGTGCGCTCAAAAGCCTGATTGGGCTTTTTAACAGGGGATGTCTTATTTTGGGGGAAACAGGGTATTAGATACAAATATAGATAAACAGATAGATAGGTGTTCATTTATTTCTTATGAAGTGCATAAATAGTACTCTGTTTATGTACTATGCTTGTTTTCAGTTTTTAAAGTCTTCTTATACATCTTTTTGTTGTATTAAAAAGAAAGATATATCTTCAGAAAACTTGTTATGTAGGAATGAACAGTTATTATTTACTCATTGAAGCTTAGATTGAATGCCAGCTTATATTCAAAAGGAATGTGTCTCACATCCAAAGTGCAATTACATGGTAAAAATAAGAATCAACAGTTATTCATAAAAAGCAGAGAAACATCAGATTACATGTTATTTTAATGCAGTTATCTACTGAAAGAGGCATATCTTAAGACACTTGTTTCTTCAGTTTCTTCAGTAACTTTATTGAAAATACCTAGAATTGCATTTAGATTTAGCGATAGATAGATAGATAGATAGATAGATAGATAGATAGATAGATAGATAATAGATAGATAGATAGATAGATAGATAGATAGATAGATAGATAGATAGATAGATGGATAGATTTTGTGTGTGTGTGTTTGTACATACAATTTTTCTCTTTACCCCACTTTAGCTTTCCTAACCAAAAAAAGGAGAAACAAATCAATATCTATTTCCCTAACACCTGCATTAAAATTGACTATACATCACTGCCTTCTGTACAAAAAGGAAAAGGAAAAAAATATTGGAAATATGATCAGTTTGAAATCCAGATAAGAATGATTTTAAAAGAAAAAGCTAAGTGCCCCTTGAGTTACTTTGGGAGAAAGAAAGCACTCTTTCAGTCAGATAACTATTGGCTGAAATAAAAGTACTTGTATTCAGTAGATGTAATAGAACTACTTGCCTTATATTTAATGAAATACCTACCTATCTTTGCAATATTGGAAAACATCAGTAGCTCGTATATTTATTTATTTATTTATTTATTTATTTATTTATTTATTTATTTATTTATTTATTTATTTATTGAATTTCTATACCGCCCTTCTCCCGAAGGACTCAGGGCAGCGAACAGAATAGGATTTCATATACATATAATTTTTTTTTTATAAACAGTAAATAATAAATTGAGTCAACTTAGTGTATCTGCTAAGACCTTGGCATAGAATTTAGATGTTTATGCTAGCCCTGCTTGTTGAAACAGAAAGGTCTTCAGGGCACGTCAGAAAGTGCGAAGATCTGGGATTATTCGTATTCCAGGAGGTATTTTGTTCCAAAGAGTAGGTGCCCCCACAGAGAAGGCTCTCTCTCCCTTGGAACTACTAGACGACATTGTTTTAATGATGGTACTATGAGTAAGCCTACTCTGTGAGAGCATATTGGTTGGTGTGAGATTATCGGTTGCAGCAGGTGGTCTCGTAAGTACTCAGGTCCTAAGCCATGGAGCACTTTAAAGGTAAGAACCAACATCTTGAAGTGCACTCGGAAGGCCACCAGAAGCCAGTGCAGCTCACATAGAAGAAGTGTTACATGTGAGCGCCATGTTGATCCCATAATTATTTGTGCGGCCGCATTCTGGACCAGTTGGAGCTTCCGGGTGCACTTCAAGGGGAGCCCCATGTAGAGAGCATTGAAGTAGTCAAGTTGGGAAATGACGAGGGCTTGAGTGACTGTGTGTAATGAGTCCCGGTCTAGAAAGGGACACAATTGGTGAATCAGACAAACCTGATAGAAAGCTCCTCTGGCCACAGCTGTTATATGATCTTCTAAAGACAGTCGTGCATCCAGGAGGATGCCTAAATTGTGAGCTTTCTCTGCAGGGGTCAATGACTCATCCCCAATAGTTAGTGATGGGACAAATGGCTGTACCGGGACACCGGCAGCCACAGCCACTCAGTCTTGGAAGGGTTGAGTGGAAGCCTGTTTCTCCCCATCCAGACCCATACGCCCTCAAGGCACCGGGACATCACTTCAAGGGCATCATTGGGGTGGTTTGTGGTGGAGATGTATAGCTGAGTGTCATCAGCATACAGATGACATCACACCCAAAAACCATGGATGATCTCCCCCAACGGCTTCACATAAATGTTGAACAGGAGAAGCGAGAGGACTGACCCCTGTGGCACCCTGCAAGTAAGAGGCCTTGAGGTCGATCTCTGTCCACCTGTCAACACAGACTGCGACCTGTCAGAGAGGTAGGATGAGAACCACTGTAATACAGTGCCTCCCACTCCCAGCCCCTCCAACTGGTGCAGTGTGATACCATGATCAATGATATCAAAAGCCGCTGAGATATCTAATAGGACCAGGATAGAGGAACATCCCTTCTCCCGAGCTCTCCCGAGATCATCAACCAACGTGACCAATGCTGTTTTTGTGCTGTATCCAGGCCTGAAGCCGGACTGGAACAAGTCTAGATAGACAGCTTCATCCAGGTACTGTGGGAGCTGTCGTGCCACCACACTTTTTACAACCTTCACTAAAAAGCGAAGGTTGGAGACTGGATGGTAGTTTGCTAAAACAGCCGGATCCAGAGAGGGCTTCTTAAGGAGGGGTCTCACCACCACTTCTTTCAAGGCGGGAGGTAAGAATCCCTCGCTCAGAGAAGTGTTAATAATTCTCTGGAGCCAGCTACGTGTAACCTCCTGGGTAGCCAGCACTAGCCAGGAAGGGCACGGGTTCAATAAATATGTGGTATATAGGATGAGGGTGAAGGTTCATTCTTCAAGCTTTTGGGTTGGTTTCTGAATGTTTCATTACCAAGCTGGTAACATCTTCAGTGGAGTTTAGGGGATGTCAGTATCAGTGTTTTTCAGTGTTATGTCATGTGAGGGTCTCATCAGGTCAGACTGTGACCCTCACCTGACGTGACCTCACCATCAGAAGACCTATTGACAACACAAAGCCCTTATAAACAGAAGAACACTGACATCCCCTAAACTCTACTAAAGATGTTACTTAGCCTGATAATGAAATGTTCAGAAACCAACCTGCAAGCTTGGAGAACGAACCTTCACCCAACTATGTTTTTTTTAAAAGTATCTTGTATCAGCTATAGCAGTGATGGCTAACCTTTTTTGTCATTATGTGCCGAAAGCGCTGAGCATGCGTGACAGTGTGCGTAAGTGCCCGCACCCATAATACAATTTGTGCATGACCCCCACACACCTGCATGCATCTGTGACTCCCCCTGCGCCTCCTGCTCCCCCCCAGGCATGCATGCACAACCCCCCAAGGACCTGTTTTGGGCCTAGCAGGCCACCCTGCAGCCACCTGGAACCAAAAACGGGCCACGGGGGGGGGGGGGTCACAGCCCATTTTTGGTCCCAGGAGGCTGCAGGGCGGCCTGCTAGGCCCAAAATGATCCACAGAGGAGTGCACTGCACTCCCCACACTCCCCCCACCCCTACGCATGCTCACGCAACCCCCCCCAGGCATGCAAATGCATCTTCCGCATGTGCCCTGCCCTCCTCGCATGCACGGTACAGACCCAAAAATCAGCTGGCCAGTGGGAGGTGTGCTTGCACGCGGGGTGGAGCTGTGCTGGGCGAGGGCCCGCGTTCCAACAGAGAGGGCTTGCGTGCCACTTGTGCCATAGGTTCGCCATCACAGAGCTATAGTTTTAAAAGAGCCCCATTATTTGTAAAAGACCCTGAAATATTAGTAGTACAGTCTTATACTCAGAATTAAATTTTATGTACTTTCATAAAGATTTATTTGCAGGTCATTGTTGTAGGATTAAAAGCGAATAATACGAAACTGGTCAAATCAGAAAATGATTAATCAGTCCAAATATAGGTATTGTGAGGAAGGTAGAATCTTTTGGGAAAGGTAGCTGAAGAATAAATAATATACAAGTTTACAATTTTAGTTTAGTATTGAATTTTGCCTGATGCAAAATAATGAGGCAAAGTTAGAAGTTGCTGCTCAAGTGAAACTTATGAAAATATAAAGAGAAATGCACAGGGGCATTGACATTAACGACATTTCTATTCTCTTTGTCTCCTTGAAAACTCCTAGGAAGATGAATGCACATAATTAGTCAAACTGTGCCTTTATATGTCAACTCCTTCTAATTAAAACTGGATGTTTGGAACTGATCAAGAAGCTTCCAGAAAATAACCAAAGGTAACAACAGAATGTTTGCTACTGTTAGCACTGACTTTGGTCTGAAATAACATTCAAAGGCAAATGTCAAGGAACGAAATTTTGAAGAAGAAATAAAAGGTTGTCAGGATTGGAAGCATTTGTCAGAGGGAACTTACAAATGCCTAAATCAGCAAATGTCAATAAGTGCTGTTGTTTTCCTAGAGCTAAGGATACAGTTTGATAGAGGAAATAACTTACCACCATAATAACCTTGGAGATAAGGAAAACTACTTGCTTCCTTTGCTATAAATGATGAAATCCTGATCTTGCCGTATAGAATGTGGGATGCTTAGGTATAGTACAGTAGTGGCTAAAATTGTGTAAATCCTTTTGGGAAAAGTGTATTTTTGAGGTTTGCTAAGCTAATAACACCACTTTTTTTTTTTTTTTTTTTTGGAGTTTCAAGATAATCATATTCCACTGCTGGAATGGCCTGAGAATAGCCCAGACCTTAACCCAACTGAAAATCTATGGAGCCAACTAAAGAAACTTGTTAGTCAGAAATGGCCCAGCAATAAAACCCAGTTAATAGAAGCAATCATTCAGTCTTAGTTTCACATTATAACAGCTGCGGAACTAAAAGACTTGGTTCACTCCAAGGGAAGACATTGTAAGGCCATAATTCATGCTAAAGGTTACCCAACTAAGTATTAACTGAGGTGATAATTTTTGTATATCTCTTTTTTTCTATGGTGATAATTTTTGTATATCTCATTTTTTCTACGTGTTTCACGTAGCTGCTATTCAAATAGTAAATCCTCCATAAAAGACATTGCATTAATTAAATTATCTTTCCATTGATATATAATTTTATGGTACTACTCCAAAAGAAAGTGGTGTTATTGGCTAGTTTTAGAAAATACACTTTTCCCAAAAAGTTTCCACAATTTTGGCCACACTTTATGTATCATGGCATTGCAATGCAAGCAATGTGAGTTGTTTGCATCTGATGTTGCAATGCCAGAGTTTGCATCATTAATTCTTCAAACATTTTTTTAATGACTCTGTAATCCCTTTTTATCAGGGTAGAGTTGGGGCAACTGAATGGAGCTGAGCGTTTACTGGCTGGATAAGCCTTCCTGACACCTATGTGGAGTACACAGTAGACAATTACTCATTGTGCCCAGAGAGAGAAATATCCACCACTATCTAGGATAGATCTTGCAGCCTCCTGATTGTGAGGTGAGAGCTCCACTCTAGGACACCGCAATGCTCTATTAATTCATCAAACATTATGAATTATATTACTTGTATTGCAGTTTGTGCTGAATGCTTGTGGTATGATGGTGAAAGCCATATTTCTTATGGAACTATTAGTGGGGAAATGAAACTTCATCGAGCCAATTAAGTCAGTCCTCCAAACTCTTGCTAGTTTGTTGGCAGATGCTGAATGATGTCGTACCAGTCAGAATTATATTACTTATCACTGTTTGTCCACGTGAGTGTGTGTATGTGTGTCTCAAGCTCTTAAAATGGCTGAGAAAGTTGCCTGGTTTCCTAGTCAATATAAGGACAGTTGGCACAAGTGTGTGTGTGTGTGTGTGTGTGTGTGTGTGTGTGTGTGTGTGTGTTTTATAAACACAGAATGGGAAGTAAAACGATATCAGAGAATGGAAGCTAAAAGCTTTTTTTTTTTTTGTAATATTAATTTCATATAATAAGGTTAATGCACCATAAGGAGGATGAAAATCTAATGGCAGTAATTTATGAAATGAATATTTCACATTGTTTCAGTGGGAAGCATTTATCGTAAGAATGGCTCACCTGTCTCTGAAATCTATGTAAGCATTTTTGTTCTTATTCATATCAATGAATGTATATCTAAGTTGGATAGCCTATACTGTATGTAGGAGTGTGCTAAATTTCCACCTAATTGCTGTATGCCATAAAATCACCAGGTAACTTCATCATAATTGCTAGAAATTAATAGAAAGGCAATGAAGGGTCAGCAGGAATCTAGAATTAGAATATTAGGCAGGCCGTATGCCTAGAATTGAAAATGATGAGGTGTGTTAGTGGAATTGCGTAAGAAATCCGTCACAGTATCAGTTTACTGTACTTACGTTAATGTAATCAGAGGCACTAATTATTCAATTCTTATATTTAATTCAGTCACTAAGGATTAGATGAAGGCAATCTGTAACCAAGATAGTTTACTGTATCTTTGCTGAGACTATTTCTAAATCACTGGCTATGATGTAGGCACACAAAAAAATGAATGCAAATTATTTTGTTAAGTATATTGCTTCTTGCTGGCTGTTTGACAGAGTGGTTATCTCCCATAGAGTCTACTTGGCCAGCACAAGCTGCCTGAATTGGCACACTTTGGGCCACTTCAATTAGACAGTATCGTCTATTGGGATTCAAGAATCGGACCTTCTTTGTCATAGCCCTGGCACTTTGGAATGAGGTTCCTTCTGAAATCTGGATGGCTCCCAATCTTATGTCATTGAGGAAGGTCTTAATCACCTGGCTCTTCTCCCAAGCCTTGCAGTTGTTGAGGCCACTTGGAGATTTATCTGTGTCCTCAGGGCCACCTGAGTAGTACAAATGGGTGTAGAGCCTTCTTGGCTGCAGGATGTTTTCTGCCCGGTGTCCCATCATTGTTGAAGGGAGGTGAAGGCTGTTGGAGATGATTCTGTATTAACTGCATTGCAAACTGAAGAGCAAATGGTTCCTGTAGTCTGTCATTTTTTGTCCCATTTTCACCGGTAACTCTAAGGACACAAATAAACTTACAAGTGGTCTCAACAACTCTCTAACAGAATACAAATGACTAGCTGTCTTCAAGGAATATAAATCCTTCTAGTCAGAGCTGAAGAAGCTTCTTGGATAAGAAGCGAAGCGTCTTCAAAGAAAAAACAAGAATGTCCAGTTGCCTCCTGAAAAAGCACCTTTGGGACAACCATGACCTGGATGACTGAGAATCTCTACAGACCTTTAGCTATACGATTTGGGATGAACACCCTTTGAATGGTGTGGGAGTAGGAATGGATTTTCAGAGAAAAAACTGCAAGTTACAGGAACCAGGAGCACTACTCAGGTGACCCCCCAGGATACAGGTAAACCTCCAAGTGCTTCAACGACCCTCTAAAAGGATGCAGATGACCAGCTGTTTGCAAGGAGTATAAATCCTTCCATTCCCCACCATCCAATCTGAGCTGAAGAAGCTTCTTGGATGAGTGGCAAAAAGTCTTCAAAGAAAAAACAAGAAAGTCCAGTTGCCTGTTGAAAAAGCACCTTTGGGTCTGCAAGAAAACAACCTAGCTCAGAGAACACTGAGGAATCCCCGATATCACAAAAATTTCATTGTATAAAGCATGGTGATATTGCACAGATCCCCCCCGCCCGGGTTGTAGCAATGTACCAACTATGCATCGACACAGAATTATCGTTCAGGTGTTCCCAGTCCTAAAGATAACTACTGTATCTCCATCTTTGCAATCTAGTTCTCTACACTAGACTCACAGGCAAGAAAATATTTCGTTGCTTGGCAATCAGCAAAAGATTTAATGGTAGTGTCACACTGTTCAAGGGTGAACCAGAATATGCATAAGCAATTTCTTGCCCTCCACCAAAAGGTGGTATCTGTAAGCCTCTCCTGTTATAGCAGACACCAAAGCATAAAATAGTGCTTATGATGCAAATCCCTTTAGATGTCGGAAAGGGAATAGTTACACAGCTAAGCACCAACTCATTTTCTAGATGGCAGTTTCTCTGAGATTCTGTTTTTTTTTATTTACAGCTCGCCGGGAGAGTGGATTTTTGATTGAAATATTATTTACAGAATGGAATGCACTTTGCTGTCAAGAGAATGGGAAGTGTGAATATTCATAATGAAAAAAAAATTCTAAGGGGAGGTAAAATTTGCAAACTGATATTAACCGCCCCCTCCCCCTCTGATACACATATCTTGATTGCCTCGCTCTCCCTCGTTTTTCAAAAGAAAGCCTTGCCTTCCAGAATCACAGGGACTATTTTGAATTGTGTGAGGTCTAGATGGATTTGCAACCAAGCTCAAAAGCGCGCAGGAATGGTTGACATGCAGTCAAAAGGCAGAAAGTGAGTCTTGGTTAAAACTGTAACTAAATAGCAATAGCACTTAGACTTATATACCATTTAATAGTGCTTTACAGACCTCTCTAAGCAGTTTACAGAGTCAGCATATTACCCCAATAATCTGGGTCCTGTTCTGTCCCTGTCTCACACACGCACCCCCACAGACAGGCAACAGTTAAAGAACTCAGCCGACAACAGTTTATCCAGTATCAGAATTGGCAGCAACCCAGTGGCTAGCTGCGAGGTATTCTTTACTCATGAGGGGGGAGTTTCTCCCTTCGTCCGGGAACAAAGCCAACACATGATAGATAATCAAAAAAGTCCAGTAATACAAAGAAGTTTGTCTGATATCCGTTTTTTGCTTGTCACAGAGCTGGACCGGCCACCACACCCTCTTTTATACCCTGTGGGATGTGGTCCAGTGACAGCCTAATCCCTGGCACACCTCTTCCTCTGCTGCGCACGTTTATCTCTGCGACGCTGTCGAGGGTCCAGCCAAGACTCATCTTCTTCATTACTGTCCACCTGTGGCTGCGTGGACGTGCTTGGCCCCGGGCCTATCTCTTGGCCTTTGGAGGACACCAAAGGCATTGCCAGAGAGGAGGGTCCTGGAAAGGGAGGCCTTGCCAACTCCTCTCCTTCACTCTCGGAGTCCTCTCCTGCTGATAACATAGGCTCAGGTAACGGAGCCACAACAGGTCCTCATTTTACTGACCTTGGAAGGATGGAAGGCTGAGTCAACCTTGAGCCTGGTGAGAATCGATTTGCTGAACTGCTGGCAGCCGGCAGTCAGCAGAAGTAGCCTGCAGTACTGCATTCTAGCCACTGTGCCACCACGGCTCTTGTGGCCTATAAACAAAGTTCAATCTGAATTTGAAGGTTCATGTTCTGGAGAAATGTGTAAAGCATTCCAAAGCAAAGGACAAAAGGGTATTTAAAAAATCATTAATAAATGGTAGAGATTAAATTTCTCTACTGAATCTATAGAAAATGAGACTTGAAGTCAATCCATGCTGCCAGTTGGTGGTGCTTGGGATGCAAAATCAAACAAGTACTTCAGAACAGGCTGCTTGCAACTTCTTAACCCAGATGAGTCTTTTGCTAGGATTACGATGGAACTGCAAAAAGCAGCTGTGTGATTCTGAGGAAAGCTGCAGCAGCTTTAAAGAGGTTCAGATAAAGGGGATCTCATGTACCTCTGAAGTTTGAAGCACTGTTCACTGTTACGTTATGGACCATCTATTCTGAGTAATGGTGGGATTCCAAACTTTTTACTACCAGTTCTGTGGGCGTGGCTTGGTGAGCGTGGCTTGGTGGGTGTGGCAGGGGAAGGATACTCCATTCCCACCCCACTCCAGGGAAGGATACTGTAAAATCTCCGTTTCCACCCCACCCCACTAACCTGCTTTCCAGCTCCATGTGCAGGGCAACAAAAGAAGACCCAGCCGATCAGCAGGGAGTCGATCAGCTTGGATTTGGGAGGCAGATAATAGATGGGCGCGGGGCCAGCCAGAGGTGGTATCTGCCGATTCTCCGAACTACTCAAAGAGAACTACTCCGAACTACTCTCCAGAACTGGTCAGAATTGGGTGAATACCACCTCTGATTCTGAGCCAGCAGTATATGGACTGTACTGCTTCTGTCAGGATATCAAGTTTGTGTCCCTTTTAAACACATTGGGTAAAGCTGCTAAAACAGTCCAGGTAATTTTCAATTTACAAGCAAATTGGCACCAGAATTTCTGTTGCTAAGCAGCATGGTTGTTATGTAAGTCACGCCTGATTTTACTTGTAATTGCAATTGTTAAGCAAATCTTTGCAGTTGTTAAGTAAATCATGTGGTCATTAAGCAAATCCAGCTTCTCCTATTGACTTTGTTTTCAGAAGCCTGGATAGCTCAGCAGACTAATGCATTGTAATTTAACTCCAGCTATCTGCAATTAGTAAATTCGAATCTCACCAGGCTCAAGGTTGACTCAGCCTTCCATCCTTTCTAAGGTAGGTAAATTGAGGACCCAGTTTGTGGGAGCAATAAGCTGACTTTGTAAAATATACAAAAGTACGAAGGCTATTGCTTAATGCATTGTAAGCCGCCCTGAGTCTCTGGAGAAGGGCGGCATATAAATCAAATTAAAAAAAAAAGCAGATGGGTATGTCACAAACAGCAATTATATGATCCTGGGACTCTGCAATTGTCATAAATGCAGGCTTGAATTTTGATCATGTGACCATGGGGGATGCTACAATGGTTGTGTGAGGACATAAGTCAAGTTTTTTAGTGCCATTCTAAGTTTGAATGGTCACTAAACGAACAGTTGTAAGTCAAGGACTACATAAAATGTTGAAATGTATATGATACAATACAATCAGATCTCTGGGGAAGAAATTGAGATGGTTCTGCTTTCCAGTCTTGAGACTAGAAATTGGGAGACTGTGAGTTCTAGTCCTGCCTTGGGCATGATGCTAGCTGGGTGACCTTGGGCCAGTCACTCTCTCTCTCTCTCTCTCTCTCAACTGCAGGAAAAAGACAATGGCAAACCTTTCATTAAGAAAATTGCATGGACCTGCCAGGCAGTTGACAGGAGTCCAAAATGTCTCGAAGGCATTAAAAAACATGCAACATTTTTGTTGCCTCTTTAAGAGCCGTTTAGGTTTTTCTTTCATGTGGATCTGATACAAGAAAGCCCTGAAATTCTGCAAAATTACCCATGGGAAACAGCTAATGAAATTAGTTTCTGTTCAGGTTCAGAGTGAACATGCTGAAGGTCAGGAAATCCTTTGATCTGGAAGTTCCTATATGGCTGATGAGTATTAAATGTTACTTTTGGCGTGTATTTTACAACTCCAAATGTGGTTTCTTCCTCAGCCTTACAAATGTGTTTATGGGCTTTTCTGTGCCTTAGTGCAAAGCATCCAGACAATATCAATTTGTACATCACATTTCAAGCATTCCTTTAAACCAAAAAGGAAGTTATTTTGTTAAAGGTTGCATTATCTTAAGAGCAGTGGTGGGATTCAGCCAGTTCACACCACTTCGGGAGAACCGGTTGTTAACTTTCTGAGCAGTTTGGTGAATGGGTTGTTGGAATAAATCATTAGGGCAGAGAACTGATTGTTAAATTATTTGAATCCCACCACTGCTTAAGAGTCAATCCGTAGAAAGCTATTCGTCACTGGAGGACAGCATCATGATACATGGTGGTTGAGTCATTCTTCACCAGCCATTCTTCATGTCTCTCTTGACCAGGAAGAAAGACAAGTTTGGGGGTGTATTTTTGTTTCTCACTTGGTGCAGTAAGAAAAAAGAGGTGCTGCTATTTCCATGTCCAGTAATTATCGTTGTCCAAATGAACCATGATGGTGCAGAGGTTTGAGTGAAGTACTGCAGGCTACTTCTGCCGACTGCCGGCTGCCTGCAATTTGTCAGTTCAAATCTCACTAGGCTCAAGGTTGACTCAGCCTTCTATCCTTCTGAGGTGGATAAAATGAGGACCCAGATTGTTGGGGGCAATATGCTGACATTGTAAACCACTTAGAAAGGGCTGTAAAGCACTGTAACGCAGTATATAAGTTTAAGTGCTATTGCTAAGTGCTAATTGATTAGCAAATAATAAAGAGAAGCATCATATGCAACAAATACAGGTAGTCCTCAACTTACTGAACTGCCCAATTATGGTCATATATCAGGATGAGCATAAATTGTAAATTGTAGTGCTTATTAAGTGAACCAAAGCTTTGCTGTTGGCTAGTATTGCCAAAAACTGGAAGTAAAAGATGCTGCAAACAGCCATAAATGTGGGCTGATTGCCAAGGACCCAGAATGAAGTTATTTATTTATTTTATTTATTTATTACATGTATTTATATGCTGCCCTTCTCCCGAAGGACTCAGGGTGGCAAACACAAGTTAAGAAACATGTACAATAAAATTGTATTTTAAATCAAATAACTAATTAATGATAAATAATAAACCCAGAATCAGAGTCAGCCTATTTGCTTGAACAGCCAAGTCTTCAGCTCCCGACGAAAGGAGCAGAGATCAGGAGCTGTCCGGAGCTCGGTAGGTAATTCATTCCAGAGGGTGGGAGCACCCACAGAGAATGCCCTACCCCTGGGCACCGCTAGATGACATTGGCTCGCTGTTGGGACCCTGAGGAGAGCGGCCCTATGTGAGCGAACAGGACGGTGGGAAGCAGGCAGGAGAAGGTCCTGTAAATATCCTGGACCTAAATCATTTAGGGCCTTATAGGTGAGAACTAGTACCTTGAAGCGGACCCGGAGAACCACTGGTAACCAGTGCAGCTGACGCAGGAGGGGTGTTATATGGGAGTAACGAGGGGCTCCTGTAACAACCCGTGCGGCTGCATTCTGGATCAGCTGGAATCTCTGGGTGCATCTCAGGGGCAGGCCCATGTAGAGGGAATTGCAGTAATCCAAGCGGGAATTAACCAGGGCATGAGTGACTGTGCGAAGGTCATCTCGGTCCAGGAAAGGGTGCAACTGGTACACCAGGCAAAGCTGTGAGAAGGCCCCCCTGGTCACAGCCATTAGATAGTCTTCTAGGGACAACCGAGCATCCAGGAGGACACCCAAGTTGCGAGCCCTATCAACGGAGGCAAGTTTTTTTCCATCCATCAAAAGTGATGGGGCTTCTGAAATCCGAGATGCCGGCATTTACAGCCACTCAGTCTTGGAGGGATTGAGTTTGAGTCTGTTTCTACCCATCCAGGCCTGTACCGCCTTCAGGCAATGGGACATCATGGAAAGGGCATCTCTGGGGTGGTCTGGGGTGGAGATGTATAATTGGGTATCATCAGCATATTGATGATATCTCACCCCAAAGCCACGAATGATCTCACCCAGTGGCTTCATATAGATGTTAAAGATTAGGGGGGAGAGAACCGACCCCTGAGGCACAATTTAGGGGCCTCGGGATGGATCTCTGCCCTCCTGCCCATACAAACTGTAAGCGACCTGAGAGGTAGGAGGAGAACCACTGTAAGACAGTGCCTCCCACCCCCAACCCCTCAAGTTGCTGCAGTAGGATACCATGGTCGATGGTATCAAAAGCCGCTGAGAGGTCAAGTAGGACCAGGATGGAGGAACAACCACCATCCCGAGCCCGCCAGAGTTCATTCCACAGAGCGACCAATGCTGTTTCTGTGCTGTGTCCACATCGGAAGCCCGATTGGTACGGGTCAAGGTATTCCATTTCCTCCAGGAACTGTGGGATCTGTTGCGCCACTACAGTCTCAACAACCTTCATGATAAAGCGAAGGTTGGAGATGGGACGATAGTTATTAAATGAATCTGGATCCAGGGAAGGTTTCTTGAGGAGAGGTCAAACTACCACCTCCTTAAGAAAGGCGGGGAAGTTCCCCTCTCTCAATGAAGCGTTGACAATTGCCGGGATCCAGTCTCTAGTCACCTCCCTGGCAGTCGAAACCAACCAGGAGGACAAGGGTCCAATAAGCAAGTGGAGGAACTAAGTTTGCCCATAATCCTGTCCACTTCCTTGACAGAAACAGGGTCAAACTCAATCCAGATATTGTTCTCAAGACCCACCCTAGTCTCCCGATTGGATTCTGTCCAGTCAGAGTCCAATCCGATCCGGATCTGAGTGATTTTATCATGCAGAAACTGTACAAAATCCTCAGCTCTGCCCTGTAAAGGGTCTTCCCTCACTCTCTGATTGAGGAGGGAGTGGGTCACATGAAACAGGGCTGCTGGGCGGTTTCCTGCAGATGCAATGAGGGCGGTGAAGTAATCTCATTTCGTTGCTTCCATTGCCACTAGATAAGACCTAATATGGGTTCTTAACTATGTTCGGTCAGATTCAGATTGGGAGGACCTCCAACGTTCCTCTAGACATCTTTTCTGACGTTTCATTTCCCGGAGCTCCATGGAAAACCAAGGAGAGACCCGGGATCTGCGGCAGGTTAGAGGCTGCAGAGGTGCAATTCTGTCTAAGGCGTCAGTAGCTGACAGGATGCCACTAGAGCCTCAGCTGAATTGCACGATTGAGAGGTGGGGAATGTCCCAAGCTCCTTTAAGAACCTTTCTGGGTCCATCAGGCACCTGGGGCAGAACCATTTTATGGGTTCCATCTCAATGCAGCAAGGGCTGGCAGATTGAAAGTCCAGTCTAAGGAGGGAATGTCCATGTCCATGACAGGGGAGTGATGGAAAGTTCCCCCCTACCATGACCATTTATCCACTGCCCAGAGAGAAAAACCAGGTCGAGTGTGTGTCCTCCCCTATGAGTTGGGCCCTGAATAACCTGAGTCAGGTCCATGGCTGTCATGGAGGCCATGAACTCCCGGACTGTCTCAGATGACTTGCCGATCGAAGGCAGATTAAAATCTCCCACAACCAGAAGGCTGGGGAGTTCAAGTGCCACTTCAGTCAAGACATCGAGCAGTACAGGCAGGACTGTGGCAACATAGCTGGGAGATAGGTATGTGACCAACAAGCCCGACTGAACTCCAGGGTCCCACTTCAATAGAAGAGACTCACACCCGCCTATCTGAGGGACAGTGACCTCCTTAGGACTCAGACCCTCCCTGACAACCACTGCCACTCCCCCACCCCTTCCCTGGCATCGCGGCTGGTGCAGGACATGAAAGCCTGGGGGGCATAAGTCAGAGAGAGGGATTTCCCCCTCTTGCCCCAACCAGGTCTCCGTGATACAGGCCAGGTCCGCACCCTCCTCATCAATAAGGTCTCGTATGAGGAGGGCCTTATTCATCACAGACCTGGCATTCAAATACACCAGACGGAGACCAGGTTCCCTTGCTCTCATATCTCCAGGAAAGCAGGGTGAGCAGGAGGTATGGGAGCAAGCCACTATCCAAATGCTTCTGGTGTGATGCTCCCCACTCCTATTTTGATTTCTTCTGCCCCTTCCCACCATCACAGGTATAGAATGTCCCACCCTCCTCTGAGCATCCCCCATGACTCCCAACCCCGCAACCCGTCGGGACTGTCAGCATGGCATGGCTGCTGAACCTTAAGAGACCCCCCAGTCTCATTTTTGTTATTAAAAACCACCCTCCTCCCAGATCCCCTTAAAATTGGATCTAAAAATTTATTTAAAAAACCCCATAGCTTCCGTTTTTTAGCATATGTGACCTTGGGGACGGCATTGGAATTTGGAATCCAGATCATAAGTCCACTATAACTTTGTTCTTCTAGTGAAAAGATAGCCAACTGATGACACACCCAGGGAGAGTTCCAGGCTGCTGGGGGTTGTCAGGGGTTTGGGAGAACCTCTAACTAAGATTCTGTGCAGTTTGGAGAACTCCCAAATCCCACTCCTGGCTGGCCCTGCCCATCCCGCCCCACCCCTCCCAGGACTTCTCACATGGCCCATTTTGGATGTAAGTAAGTGCAGGGTGCGTGTGGCAGCTCGGAGAGGGAGAAAAAAGGGCCTACCGGAAGTTTGAGAAGGCCGGAAACAAGAGAATTTCTGGCCTCCAGAAGGCCTCTGGAGCCTGGGGAGGGCAAAAACGCCTCCCCCACACCGTGGTGCAGGAGGCCAACTAGACCATGCCCACCATGGACACGCCCACCCAGCAAACCCACAGAGAACCCCTTGCTAAAATGTTTTAAGACCACCCCTGGAGAGATCCCTGGGGCTCCCTGATCCCTGGGTTTTTCTCTGGACTGTTGCTTTTCCAATATACTAACAGAAGGAACTGGCATTCTTTTAGTATATACGACTCTCTTGGGTTAGGAAGAATCCTACAATCATACCACAAGATCCTTTATACAGCAATGGTTTGCAAGTAGCTCCAGAAACTGTGCTTCTAGGCAACTTGCCAGCTGGCAGCTGGGGGCAGGACTGCAATCATTTCATCGTTGAAAAAGCAACCATTTTAGAATTTATTTTTCAAACAGATAGTTAGTTGTGCTTTTCATTTCTTAATCATTTAAAGAACTGTTAATCTTTATTAAAATAAGAGAGGCTCTCTTTAGCCGCAGCCTGTTTTCCTTTTTGAAGATCTGCACCATTCTGGGGATTTCTTCACTGTTAAACAACAAGGAAGAAAACTGCTTGCAGGCAAGCGAAAATAGGGAAGTGTGGACTATCTTTTTTTAAAAAAATTGATGGATACATATAAGGGTAGAAAGTTGTGATATAAATTTACTATTTTTAAGTTATGTGTCGCTTGGTCTGCTTTGCTGTGAGTTGCCCAAACTTTCCAATTTTTATGAGTCCTGATTTGCCAGCAATTTTTAAGTGACTTACAAAAAAAGCTACTCTTTGACTAAAGAGAACTTTGAGAAGATGGAGAAGCAAATTATTAGAGATGTCTTTGAAAAATTCTTAAATAAAGTCTTCCAGTTTGTAGACCAGTTATGCTCCAAAGATATTTTTTAAAAAACTACTCAAACTACTTCAGAGATGCAATTACGTGCAGAAAATTACCAAACCGCTGAGGTAATTTCACAAATAGCTGACAATGTAAAGGAGTCAATTGCAATTTTGAAATATAAACTTGACACCAATCTTTATTATGATGGTTTAAACCTCCCAACTCAAGTGAAAGAAGAGCTCCAAGAAAATCTGCAACTTTCAAAAGGACAAGCTTGGGACTTTTTCTTCATGGACACTAAGAAGGTTGAGAAATCCTTGAGAAAAAGAGAAGTTTATAACTACTTGACAAAGATTCCAGAGACAAAAAAGATTTTATTCTGTGAAGATAAACTGGAGGAAGTGATTTATATTTAACGAGCCATTTGGTTTTATGGATCTGATATGTGTAATTGAAAGGAAGTTTTAATGTAAAGTTTGAAAATGCTATATATAATGCTTAAGTAATTCCTAAAGCTTGTAAAATATTACTGAAAATGTATTTGAAAGTAAGTAAACTTTATTCTTTTTCATTAAAACTTTTTTAAAAAATTCATGGACTCAAGGCAATATGACTATTGTGCCTAATGGATAAATTGGTGCTGAACAAATGCACACACAGAGAGATACAGGCACAGAAAGTACTTATTTTGGCTCAAATTTAGCACCGGGAATGACATTAAAGAATTTCATTCTCAGTCCAGAGGCATTCATAGGGTATGATGGCAAGAGTCAAGATGGCAGCAACAATTGTGTGATCAAAGCTCAGTCTGTTTTTATGTGCACTACACATAATGTCATCTTGACTCTTTTCAACCACAGCCTGTGGTTATTCCTGATGAGGGATAAAAACTAGCTACCACTCTCTTTACTTCTATCCCTTATTTTCATTATCCATTAATTTGGTCCTCAAGTCTATTCTTATATTGATTTATAATTTTGCTGTCATTTTGATATCTGGTCTTTTTTTTTCTCTCTTTATCGCTCATTTCTTTTCTCTCTCTTGTACCCTTAAACTTTGTTCTGTCAAATCTAAAGTTTGGGAAACTTGGCAATCTGCTTAGCCTAAAGAAAACAGAAAAATACAGCTTTCCAAAGTCTTGGAGTGACCAAATAGCTCAAGAGAACAGAGTTTTCCAACTTTATGTATCCTGGGCAGAATAGCAAGAAATTAAAGGAAGCCTTCATTGGTTCGTCTTCTGGCTTTCTACAAGCTCCAATGATGGATGAGAAAGAGAGGTGGTCCGAAAGATTGTAGATGTGTGAGGCATGGATGAATAAGAAGCAGAATTGCCTCTTTCTGCTGCTCAGATTAAAACCAAATTAAAAACCAAAGGATGATATCGTATTTCTCACCGTGTTTGGGATGTACAATCCTCAGCCTGTGCATTTTCACTTTTCCTTTTCTAATAGTTTAAATCAATTTAGCTGAAGGATTGCTTCCCCCAAAATCATAGTTCCCCAGTTCCTAATAATAGCTTTTTAATTTAGATACTAGTCAGGAATAATGTATGCAGTCACATACATACTCCAAATCATTCAGAGGGGTAAAAAAATCTAGTTGCCCATGATGTTGTTTCTTCTAAACAAAATGAATTGTAAAAAAATCCCCCCAATCCCATATCATTTGGAAAAGGAGCTTTGTAATATTTTTTAATCTTGCCCCTAAATTTGTAGGGTATCTGTTGAAGGAGACCTGCTGAAGGTTTTTTTTGCAACAAAGCAATGAATGGCTTAACAGAAAAAATGCTTAAGTTCATTTGGACATTTCATTCAAGGCCAAAAGGTAATGAGTCTGAATTAGTCTCTGGAGTCTTTTTATTATTTGAGTGTTTCCCACATACATTATTCTCTCTTTCTCTTCTTTTTCTTTTCTTTTTCCTTTCCTTTCCTTTCCTTACTTTACCTTACCTTACCTTACCTTACCTTACCTTACCTTACCTTACCTTACCTTACCTTACCTTACCTTCTCTTCTTCTTCTTCTCTTCCTCCTCGATCTGTCTGTCTGTCTGTCTGTCTGTCTGTCTGTCTGTCTATCTATCTATCTATCTATCTATCTATCTATCTATCTATCTATCTATCTCTCCCCCTCCCCCCTCTCTCTATCATCTATCTATCTATCTACCATGTTTTCCTGAAAATAAGACTCTGTTTTATATTTTATTTATTTATTTATTTATTTATTTATTTATTTATTTATTTATTTATTTATTTATTTATTTATTTATTTGCTTTTCAATTTATATACCGCCCTTCTCCCCGGGAGGGGGACTCAGGGCGGTGAACAGCCAGATTAAAACACATATAATACAAATATTAAAAAATTTAAAATTAGATTAAATCATCGGCGTTCCAATATAAAAGTCTAAAAACCAGTTAAAATACCCAATTTAAAACCCCAAAAATTAATAATACCAAAAATTTTAAAAACCCCATTAAAATCAATCAAGCAAGGCCGGCTTGTTGGAATAAATAAGTCTTAAGGGCCTTTCGGAAAGCGCGGAGGTCCGGGATCAAACAAATTTCAGGAGGCAGCTCATTCCACAGGGCGGGTGCCCCCACAGAGAAGGCTCTCCCCCTGGGGGCCTCAGCCGACATTGCTTGGCTGATGGCACCCTGAGGAGGCCCTCTCTGTGTGAGCGTACTGGCCAGTGGGAGGTTATCGGTAGCAGCAGGCGGTCCCGCAAATACCCCGGTCCTATGCCATGGAGCGCTTTAAAGGTCAAAACTAACACCTTGAAGCGCACCTGGAAGACCACCGGAAGCCAGTGCAGCTCACGCAAGAGAGGTGTCACGTGGGAGCACACTGTCGCTCCCATAATCACCCGCGCGGCCGCATTCTGGACCAGTTGGAGCCTCCGGGTGCACCCCAAGGGGAGCCCCATGTAGAGAGCGTTACAGTAGTCCAGGCAAGACATGATGAGTGCATGAGTGACTGTGCACATGGAGTCCCGATCCAGAAAGGGGCGCAACTGGCGTATCAGGCGAACCTGGTAAAAGGCCCCCCTGGCCACAGCCGCCATATGCCCTTCCAAGGACAGCCATGAATCCAGGAAGACACCCAAGTTGCGAGCCCCTTCTGTGGGGGCCAATGACTCACCCCTAATAGCCAGTGATGGCACCAGCTGGCTATACCAGGACGCCGGCATCCACAGCCACTCGGTCTTGGAAGGGTTGAGACGAAGCCTGTTCCTCCCCATCCAGACCCGCATGGCTTCAAGGCACTGGGACATTACTTCGAGGGCATCATTGGAGTGGTCAGGGGTGGAGATGTACAGCTGAGTATCATCAGCGTACAGTTGGCAACTCACCCCAAAACCACGGATGATCTCACCCAGCGGCTTCACATAAATGTTGAACAGGAGGGGTGAGAGGACCGACCCTTGCGGCACCCCGCAAACAAGGCGCCTCAAGGTCGACCTCTGCCCCCCTGCCAACACAGACTGCGATCGGTCAGAGAGATAGGAGGAGAACCACCGCAGCACGGTGCCTTCCACCCCCAAACCCCCCAACCGACGCAGCATGATACCATGGTCGATGGTATCAAAAGCCGCCAAGAGATCTAACAGGACCAGGACAGAGGAACAACCCCTGTCCCGAGCCCTCCAGAGATCATCCACCAATGCGACCAATGCCGTCTCCGTGCTGTACCCAGGTCTGAAACTGGACTGGCAAGGATCTAGATAAACGGTTTCATCCAGGTATTGTGGGAGCTGTCGCGCAACCACACTCTCAACAACCTTCGCAATAAAGCGAAGGTTGGAGACAGGACGAAAATTTACCAAAACAGCCGGGTCCAGAGAAGGCTTCTTGAGGAGGGGCCTCACCACCGCCTCATTCAAGGTGGCAGGCAAGAAACCCCCGCTCAAAGAAGCATTTATAATCCTCTGGAGCCAGCCTCGTGTAACTTCCTGAGTGGCCAGTACTAGCCAGGAAGGACACAGGTCCAATAAACATGTGGTTGCATTTAGTCTCCTCAAAGTCCTGTCCACGTCCTCAGAAGTCACAGGATCGAACTCATCCCAGATAACGTTTTCAAGACCAGCCTCAGTCACTCGCCGGAATCTACCCAGTTAGAGTCCAAGCCTTCCCAAATCTGAGCGACTTTATCGTGCAGATACTGTGCAAAATCCTCAGCCTGCCCTTGCAAGAGGTCCTCCCGCGCTCCCTGATGTAGGAGGGAGCGGGTCACTCTAAACAAGGCGTCTGGGCGATTATCTGCCGATGCAATAAGAGCGGAAAAGTAATTACAATTTGCCACTTTTATCGCCACCAAATAGGTCCTAACATGGGACCTAGCTAGTGTTCGGTCGGATTCAAATCGACTCGCCCTCCAACCACTCTCTAGGTGTCTTTTCTGGCGCTTCATCTCCCTCAACTCCTCAGAAAACCAAGGAGCCGGGCAGATTCGGTGCCGGGTCAGAGGCCGCAAAGGCACGACTCGGTCCAGGGCACCGGCGGCCGCCCTATCCCAGGCGGCCACCAGGTCCTCAGCCGAATCGTGAGCCAGAGTTTCGGACACTGGCCCAAGCTCCCTCTGGAACCTATCAGGATCCATCAGACGCCTGGGGCGGAACCACCTAATCGGTTCCGCCTCCCTGCGGTGGGGTTCAGCGGTCAGAAAGCCTAGCCTCAAGAGAGAATGGTCCGACCATGACAGGGGTTCAATGACTATATCCCCAACATCTAGGCCATTCAACCACTGACCAGAGACAAAAACCAGGTCCAGAGTGTGTCCTCCTGTGTGAGTAGGGCCAAGAATTAATTGTGTCAGGTTTTTGAACCCTGAAATAAGTGCTTGGCCTTATTGCCATGCGCTCAAAAGCCCAATTGGGCTTATTATCAGGGGATGTCTTATTTTGGGGAAAACAGGGTAACTATCTTCTTTTCTATGCTTTTTTGCTGTACCTGTTGAAATCTCTGGACGCAACCCCTTTGGAACTGCTTATTGCCCATGCAAAGGTAACGTTGGTGTAACTTCCTTTATCTTCCTCTGGAATACCAACCCCAGAGGGAAGTTAGTGTGCAACCAGTTGAACTCATCTGGTGCTATTAAATTTACCTGTGCTTTTTCCTAAGTAGCTTTGCTTTCTGAATGGCCATTAAGAGTTTATTTTCCGGTCAGGTGCACTATTGATTGTTCGGCACTGAAGCTATTTTTTCCTGATTAGGTTCCCAAACTTTTCTTTGCCTCAATTTTCCTCAGTTGCACAAGCTGGACATAATTATACCTTGTTGCTTAGCAACGGTTCTGTTCCTGTAGCAATAACAGTAATAATGGCCGGGCATCCAATATGCTGCCTGCTGCTGGACATTGAGTGCCCTTCCTTCAACTGCCTCACTAGACAGACTCACAAAGACAGGCATTTTTGTCTTTAGATGAATAAAGAGAGAATTGCTCTTAACAAGATTGGACTGAAATGCACTTTTAAAAATGGTTCCTTGAGGCCTGGTTTTCTCTTCTGTGGAATGAGGAGGGAAAAGAATATGGAGTAATTTAGATCCTTGGCACTACACCTGACAAGCTGCCTGTCCTTTTTTTTAATTTTTACCACTAAGAAAGGGAAAAGTTCTTTCCAGTTAAAACAGACGATTTGCTTTATTGTGCCCCATTAAAAGATAATAAAAGTTTAAAAGGAAAATAGACAGTGCTCTAAAAGTATCTTTTTAGATCTTCTAGAATCTAGATCCTTCTTGTGGCCTTCTGTTTTTAATTCTCCTTTTGACTGTGACTGTTATCTTTCTTCCCATTAAAACGATAATGAAAAATAATCACCCAAGATAATTTTGGTAGTATTGTGAGGTCTACTAAAGGAATAAAGGAATAAAGGAATAAAGGAACAAACAAACAAACAAACTTTCAATAAAATCCTATAAACAATCTTTTGGAAGAAAAGGTCTTGTCCATTTTCACGTGGAGAACATTTATTCTAGTCTAATCAATCAAATGACTTGCAAATGGCCTGTCACCCTTATGCCATGTCACAACACACAATGATGGAGCTACATATTTTGCTGGTTGTATTACTTTTAACCCTTTGTTTCTCAAGTGTCAGATCTAAGCCCCAGAGAGGACACAATGAGATCCACTTGAGTCCAATTCTTTATTTGCTTATACCTAATAGACAAAATCTTGCCAGACTAAAGCTTTAAACTTCTAACCTACAAATATATCCTGGAAGATTTTAGGGTGTGCCTACCTTGAACTTTTTCCTCTCCCACCATCCAGTTCAGGACTGCATAATCTCTCTGGAATGTGCTGCCTCCTCACTGGGAAGCTTCAGTTCTACTCCTTTTTTTCTTTCAGTCACAAATTTCATCACACCAGTGAGAGTTTAGATTTCTACTAGCTATGCTAGTGAGTGCAGATAGAGGTACCTAAAAGAGCCTCCATAGGCAAGCTACATTCCTAGATGAAGAAAAAGGTATTTATTCAGTGTCCAAATCTATCATCTGTCTCATAATTCCCTCTCTTTGATTACCACATAGCAATAGCAATAGTACTTAGACTTACAGTATATACCATTCCATGGTGCTTTACAGTATTCTCTAAGTGATTTACAAAGTCAGCGTATTGGCCCCAACAATCTGGGCCCTCGTTTTACTGACTTCTGAAGGATGGAAGCCTGAGTCAGCTTTGAGCCAGTCAGGATTGAATTGCTGGCAGTCAGCAGAATTAGCCTGCAATACTGCAAACTAACCATTGTGCCACCACGGCTCTTTACATAGAAAATCATTTGCAAATATTACATGCTATGCAAAGATACATGTTGAAACAAAGTCTGGATACTTCAATACCACTACCTTGAACATGACCTCATATTGCAACAGTCATAACAACAAAGCATTTTGTTGGCAATCTACACAGTCCTAATCTTATGGATGGTGCTTGAGACCAGTTTCAGGTGATTCAGGTTCTAAATATTAATTAGTGCCACATCCGTAAGTTATAAAATGCCAGGAATTAATCTTATACGCACAATGATTCAAAGGCCAGATGACTAGATTCTGCTTGAACACTGTAAACCCTATTTTGGTGTGACATAACATTCCAAATGGGAAAAAAAAGTATTTATGAAGAGTATTAAAATGTAATGTTGAGAAAAAAACTAATTAAGCTTTGGGATATAGTTCCTGAGTGATAATTATTAACCATTCAGTTTATAAAAGGGATCTTATTGTTCTTTCCAATCAGACTTCAGAAATTAGAAAGCCTGGGGGGGGGGGGGGAATGAGAATGGGTTTTCTTGTCAATTGTCTCTGTTGAATGACTTCAGGATTCATCATTTTTACAGCAAACAACTGATTCTGTTCCAATAATCACTGTTTTTTGGTTCTCACCTCAAATCACAATTAGTCTGTGATTTAGCTTCCTGCTTTCTTTTTCAGTGTCTGTAATTGGTTGTGTGGTACAGGATGTTCTCAGATGGTTATATGTAACGTGACTGAAGAAACAACATCTAATAAATGAGAGAACTTTCCCATAAGATTTCCCATCAGCTTCTCTAAAGACTGAACTGTAGATGCCTTTCTGTTTGCGTGCAACAGCTATGAGTCCAAATAAACAGGTATCAACAAAGCAAGAGATATTTGTGGCAAAAAGGAAGACTTTTAGAAAGATTGCAGCAAGCAATATTGTGTTTTGTTGTAAGAAGAAAAGTATGACAACAGTAACAAAGAAATAGTAATTTTCATGAGGGATTTTTAGCTTTGGGCGGTGCAGTGCCTCAGTGATTAAGACACCGGGCTTGTCAGCTGGAAAGTTGGCAACCCAGGTTCGAGACCCGAGTGCCATGAGATGGGGTGACTTCCCATCCTGGCCCCAGCCAATCTAACAGTTCAAAAGCATGCACATGCAAGTAGATAAATAGATATCGCTATGCTGGGAAGGTAACAGTGCTCTATGACATCATATGGTCACATGGCCACAGAAATGTTTTGGGACAGTGTTGGCTTAAAGGCCTTGAAACAGAGATGAGCACCTCCCCCTAAAGTTGGAAATGACTATTGGAGTAAAATAAGCAGGGACTCTTTTTTTTTAAGCTTTGGAGCATGTTATTAATTTATGGCTGGGGACGATATGATGGTTTTTCCCTTCTTTTTAAGATGATGTCATTGGGATCCTTCTTCATTTCATTCTCACAAGAAAACTATAGCTTGAAAGTCTGTAGAGAGTTGTGGTGGAGCTTAGCAAAGGTAATCATAGGTTTGTCAAATCAGTCATACTGTTTGTTGAAGAGTTATGTTGCTAAATTTCTCAGGATTGTTTCAAATGAAATCTATCAGCCTGAAGCAAAGAAAGATAATGTGTAAATTCATAGACTTAATCTGGCCCAAAGGACAACTTGTTTATGTAGTCTATGAGACCAGTCGCCCTAGCTACATTTCATTCATTAGTCATTCATTCATTCATTCATTCATTCATTCATTCATTCATTCATTCATATAGTACATTTCCAAATCTATATAGTAAGTACTCAGAGTATCTTTGACTAAAACTGACCATGTAAAACATTAAATAATATTTAACTATATTACATTGTTTTAGTTCATCTCTGAACTAAGTGCCATGATCTCCATTTTTGTTATTTAAAAATGCAAAAGAAAAAGAAAAAAGGATTACTAAAAATGTATACATATATATTTACTGTCCTCTTTATCATACTCAGACATAATGTATAACATTTGAACATTTTATATTACTAGTTTCAATTCTTTAGTCAGCCTTTTTACTCTTAAAAATCATACTCTAGATACCTATATTTTTCTAGCTTCATAATATATATGGAAGTCATTCTAAGTTAAATGTTATTAGATTTTTGTTGTGGATATATGTTTGATTTTCCATTATTGCATATTCTCCATGCTTTAAATTATCAGTCTTTCCCATGTCTTTTCCAAAGGAAATTTATTCTTGCTGCCATAAATAACTATCTTTGTAAACTGTAATTCTTCTTATTGTTGTAGTTGATGTTGCACTGGATGTATGCCTAGTAAGAAAAAAATCATGGCTTCATTTCAAATTTGATTTCTAAAATTCTCTGAATAGGGTGGTATATTTCTTTTCAATAGTTCTGAGGTTTTATTATTATTATTATTTGTCCAGATATGTGGTAAAATGTTCCTTCTGTCTCATGGAATTTCCAACATCTATTACCATATTATTTGTTATCGTGCAATTATTGATGTAGTTAGGGCTCCATCTAAAAATATTTTTTATCAGTTTTCTCTTAAGGGATAACTTAGGATATTTTTTTATAGATTTGTTCCATAATTTTTCCCATTGTTATGATCTGACTGTTACTTGAATGTGTTGCATCCATTTTATCATGCAATTTTTTATTTGTTCTGCCTTGGTGTTATATCTCAACAGGAGTCTATATATGTGTTAGCTGGTGGTCTTTATTCTGTATGAGCATATCAAATTCTGTCATTTTTATTAGAAGCCCTCTCATTTTGAAAGTCAATTTTTATACTTCCAGCAATCTGCAGGAACATCAGCCATGAGTTGGTCTAGGCTTTACCAAACAGATATTGGCATGTCTTTGATGTCTTCATGAAGTCTAAATGGCTCACATCTGCATATGTAATTTCACTTTTCTTACTTAGTTATCGCTGACATGAAAAGCATTTAAAGGTAAGGCTAATAATGACATTAGGGTTAAATGGACACTGGATTTTATTATAGATTTAGTTGTCATTTATTATTTTAAACTAGAAGTCTTAAGTGTATATATACGGAGTGCTTTTAGTTGTTTCTAGTCGAAGACTGTAATAATAAAAATTGACATTGACATTGACATTAGGGGCTCTGATGGCTCAGTGGTTAAAGATGCTGAACTTGCCAGCTGGAAAGCTGTTAGTCCAGGTTCCAGACCAAAGCACCACACAACGGGAAGAGCTCTCAGTTCAGAAGTATGCAATTGCAAGTAGAAAAATAGATACCACTCCACTGGGAGGGTAACAGTGTTCCATGCACCTCGATCAGTGGTGGGTTGCTCCAGGTTCTGTCCGGTTCTATAGTAAAACTGTGGGAGGCTCCGCCCACCCAGCACAATGTCATCATTGGTGATCTGCGTATGCGCAGAAGCGATCCCGCTGCAAATCGGTATTAAAGGTAAGTGGAACCCACCTCTGGCCTCAGTGCCAGATGACCACAGAAATGCCTTTGGACAATGCTAGCTCCCTCAGCTAAGACACGGAGATGAGCATTGCCCCCTGGAGTTGGATGCAACTGAATGGGGAAATATTTACCTTTACCAGCAATGACATTGTTGGATTTATTATTTATTAATTTTCTCATAATGTTCCATACTTTTATAAAGCTTCTCCTCTTTTATGTCCTGGTACCATAAGGATGTGTTTCGTTCACTCTTTATCTCAGAGTATAGCTAAGGTCAGCAAATGGTGGTCAGGCATTTCTGATATGCTCATCTCCATTAAGGAAGAAAGATACTATGCCTGCAAAGTTTGCAGACCATGCTTACCCTGATACTTTGGCACTCATACTACAGGTCAGTGGTGAAATCCAATTTTTTTTTTACTACCAGTTCTGTGGGCATGGCTTGGTGGCATGGTGTGGCTTGGTGACGTGGCTTGGTGGGTGTGACAGGGGAAGGATATTGCAAACTCCCCATTCCCTCCCCACTCCTGGGGGAAGAATACTGCAAAATCCCCATTCCCTCCCCACTCTGGGGCCAGCGAGGGGAGGTATTTGCCAGTTCTCCGAACTACTCAAAATTTCCGCTACCGGTTCTCTGACCTGCTCAAAATTTCCGCTACAAGTTCTCCAGAACCTGTTAGAACCTGCTGGATTTCACCCCTGCACAAGGTGCTTTCTTCATCTTTTTGTAATACCTTCAACATCATACTTTTTTTTTTTTTTTGCCCTTCAGCAAACTCCAGTGGGAAAAGTCAATCTCTTATAATACCCACTTTTCCTATCCCAAAATTTAGTTTGATGACCGTTATAAGCCCCTGTGGTTATCTCTTCTATTGGTACTTATCCTCCCATTATTTGTCAGTTTCTTCACAAAGAAGAGACTTTACAGAGACTTGGTAGAAATGGGCATCCAAACAATAGCAGGGTATATAGTTTTTATCTTTTAAAACATTTCAATATTCTATAGGCAAACATAATAGCCTTTTCCCTTCACATAAAAGGCAAAACTGTCTATTTCTATCAAATAATTAACAAGGGATAGGCATGTTCCTTTCTCAAACAATCAAAATGTAAAAGTGCTGAATCCCAAATTGCTAGTTTCTTGTCTTTCTCTGTCCTTCAGCATCAACTACAGTACCGGTGCTGTTACTTCCATTATGTTAAAACTCAAAAATAGTTTATACATTTCCCAAGATAACCCACAAGAGCCCTAAACTGTCCAAATCTCAAATCTGGCTATTAGATAAACAAGAGGACATCATAAAACCTATGGGTGGTAGATGCAGAATGGTATTCCAAAGCAACGTCCACCCCAGCAGTTTTTAAGCTAGATAGAATTACTATGGAAATGTTGAACAGATAT
The DNA here is from genome assembly GCA_030761175.1 of Masticophis lateralis. Taxonomy (NCBI): domain Eukaryota; kingdom Metazoa; phylum Chordata; class Lepidosauria; order Squamata; family Colubridae; genus Masticophis; species Masticophis lateralis. Next base: position 199,995,683 of record JAUDYJ010000002.1, read on the forward strand.
TTCTCAAGACTGGAAAAAGAATGGTTGATTTTCCGGTGACTAAAAAATGTGAGGAGAAAAAGAACTACAATTAATATTTTACGAGAAGAGTCCTCCATTCCTCTAACCACAATAAAATACCTTATGCCACCAGACTCCAAATTTTGGGCTTAGACAACTTAGAACTATGCTGACTTCAGTCTGACCTAACTGTAATACATAAAATTATCTGCCACAGTGTCCTTCCTGTCAATGACTACTTCAGCTTCAACCACAACAGTACACGAGCACAAAATAGATACAAACTCAAGGTAAACCGCTCCAAACTCGATAGCAGAAAATATGACTTCAGTAACACAGTGATTAATGCCTGGAATGCACTACCTGACTCTGTAGTTTCTTCCCGAAACCCCCAAAACTTTAACCTTAAACTGTCTACTGTTGACCTCACCCCATTCCTAAGAGGTCTGTAAGGGGTGTGCATAAGTGCACCAGCCTGCCCACTGTCCTGGTCCTAATATTCCTTTTTACTTACTCTTTTCATGTATTCAAATTACGTTTATACTTTTATCTGTTATCTTATATATGCTTGACAAAATAAACTTATGATTTTGATTAATATCTTGGAGCAGACATATAGGATTTGATCTCAATGTCCTCCAATAGGCTGCTCTGTTTATGTACAGAATATATCATCTCAGTGAAGCAACTTATTTATGTATAATAAGTACTCCTGCACTTATGACAAATGACTGATCAAAGTTATGACAGACTTCCCCAGGGCTATTTACACCTCCAGTTTGAAATTCTGATGTTTGCATCCTCTCATGCAGTCACAATTTGGGCACTGAGAAATTGGTCATAATTTACACCTGTTTGCAGCATCTGTGGTCATGTCACTGCAATTTACTTTTTTTTTTTTTTTTTTTTTTGCTGTAAACATGCATTTAATTCCAATTTACAGCAAAAGACCATCCATTGCACAAAATGGATTCATTTATCAACCATTACCAAAGAGGGTGTAAAATCAGGCATTGTCTCATGGTGGCCTGTTTAACAACTGGCATGACTTATGACCGGAATTCCAGGTTCAATTATGGTTGCAAGTTGAGGCCTACCTGTATGTCTCTGAAGTAAAGCAGCTTATCTATCAACTATATTGACTGTTATTTGTGAAGCTTTTGACATAGACAGGTTCCTGAATATGTATCTAAGTTTCAGGAGAATAACCAGGAGTGGGCTTCAAAAATTTTAGCAAGGGGTTCTCTGCCTAGTTGCTGGGTAAGCGTGGCCATGATAGACGTGGCTTAGTTGGCTTCCTGCACCACAGCAGGGAGGAGTTTTTGCCCTCCCCGGGCTCCGGATGTTTTCCTTGAGCCTCCGGGAGGGAAAAAATGGCCTCCCCTGGCCCTCTGGAACTTCTGGTAGGCCCATTTTTCACCCTCCCTGAGCCTCTGCGTGCACCCTGCACTTACCTGCATCCAAAATGGGCCACGTGGGGACTCCTGGGGGGGGGGGACCAGCCAGGAATGGGATTTGGGGGTTCTCTGAACTGCACAGAATCTTAGCTAGAGGTTCACCTGAACCCCTGAGAATCCTCAGCAGCCCACTCCTGAGAATAACTTTGGTGTACTTAGAGTGTACTTAGAGTGATCTGAAAATGAGAATGTTGGCACCATCTTGTCCTTTGAACCATCTGTACTTAAATTGTGTGGGTAGGATTAGCAGATGCATTACAAATTTTTCCTTCTTTACTATTTATTTATGCTTTCCTGTGCATAACACTTTTTGTCACAGCTTGATGGAAAGAAAGAATGATGCAGTAACACCTGTGGCATTACACATTCAAACCTGACTATTGATCAATATTTATTTCAACTTGATCATCAAAAGCTCAAAATCATATACGGAGAGAAACTAGTTTTCATTCCCTCTGTACAATGAATTCATAAGACTATTCTGTAACTATAATGTAGTTTTTCTCCTGCTGAAATAAGTCAATCTATTGTAGATCTCCTTCTAATCTGACACATATATTCCTCAGCAGTATTCAGAAAATAGCTGATTAAGTTTTGTATTTGCTTACTACTTAATTAAAACTGATTTTTCAACACTCTTCAGCTATTAAATTGTGTATATCTGTAGCCTCAAGTATTCCGTCTTATCTCTTTGATAGTAGCTTTTCTCCTCTAATTTCTGTAACTATTATTTTCTGCTATGAAAGTTGTTTTTTTCATTCAGTTTTTATGTTGATTTTTTTCCACATTTTATCCACTGGGATATCTTCTAACATATAGGGGTTTTTTTTCTTTAATCTTTCTTGACAATTCATATTCTCCTGCTATTTCTCTCTTTCTTATCATTAAAAAAATGATTATGTTTTTCTACTAACAGTGCATTCCAACAAACTTTCCAATTGTATATATGTAAATAGCCATTTATTTCCCTGCTAACATATATCAGGGCTCCAGAATGGTAAGTCTGTTTTATTTGCAGCATTATATGTTTAATGCAGTGGTGGGTTCCGCCCGGTTCCGCCAAGCCGGTAGCGGTGACAATATGATGTCACCAAATCGGTTCTGAATCCCCCGCCCCCACCCTTGTTATTCTTACCTTTTATTTGGCCCCCACCCCTAATCTATTGCTGCCTCCTGAGTCGCAGCTGATGGCTAGAGGGAAAAAAAACTGTTTAAACTCTTGCTGAGGGGCTTCAAAGGGCCACCCTACAGCTGATCAGTGTTAAAAGAAAACAAATGAATAGACCGGTGCCTGCAAAAATAAATGGATAAACCGGTGCCTGCAAAAATAAATGGGTAGATCGGTACAGCTCTGCAAGCAGTTAAAAGCCTGGTAGACCAGTACCTCTGCTAAATCCTAAATAATTGTCACATGACCATCAAGCGATGCCCACAAAATAAGCCATGCCCACACAACCGGTAGTAAAGAAATTTAGAACCCACTCCTGGTTTAATGTAATAGTGAAGCTTGGCCATTTTGCTTCTCTTCTCGATCTATAGAATCAGAGAATATGGCAAATGGTATATCCCACAGCATGGCATCATCACAGTTGGAAAGAACTCACTTCAAGCTTACACTTTCAGACCTGAAAACTACTGGGAAACTGATATCCCAGAAAGCTGATTCTACCCATTGTGCAGCAAATACCCTGAGTTGGAGGGTACGAAAGACTTTACAGGTAGTTCTCAACTTACAACCATAATTGAACTCAAAATTTCTGTTGTTGAGTGAGACATTTATTAAGTGGGTTTTGCCCCATTTTTGCGACCTTTCTTGCCACAGTTATTAAGGGAATCACTGCAGTTGTTAATAACACAGTTGTTGAGTGAATCTGGTTTCCCCATTGACTTTGCTTGTCAAAAAGTGATTACATGACCCTGGGATGCTGGAATCATCATAAATATCACAAATATCATAAGCATTTGAATTTTGATCACATGACCATGGGGATGCTGCAATGGTCCTACGGGTGAAAAATGGTCATAAGTCATTGTTTTCAGTGCCATTGTAATTTGGAACGGTCACTAAATGAACTGTTGTAAGTAGAGGACTACCTATACTCTACATAGAAAAAGGACACAGAGGGATCACTCCCAGTAGGCCTGTCTAAGGCCATTCCTTCAATAGTACAGTTTTTATAGGTTGCTTTTCCATAAACCCACTTTAAGCCAACTCTCTTTAGGTCATTCCATGATCTTCTCTCTGTTTAACCAATGTTGCATAATTAACATCAGTATTATGTAGCAGCAAACAGCACATTTGTCCCTAATTTCCAGAAATAAACAACATGCCATATAGTCATCACCACATTGTTCGCAAGTTATCCATGACATGTGTGAGGTTCTGGCGTTTCACTTGAGCAAACATTCTTGATTATTCTGCTCAACAATTATACTCTATCTATCTATCTATCTATCTATCTATCTATCTATCTATCTATCTATCTATCTATCTATCTCTATCTATCTATCTATCTATCTATCTATCTATCTATCTATCTATCTATCTATCATCTATCTATCTCTATATAGCTCTAACTCTAGCTCTTGCACTGTATCTGTATTAAAAGGGGGCACAATGGCTCAGTGGTAAAAGATGCTGAGCCTGTCAGCTGGAGAACTGGCAGCCCAGGTTTGAGACCTGATCTCCAGGCAACAGAGTGAACTCCTGTTATTTGACCCAGCTCCTGCCCACCTAGCAGTTGAAAAGCAGGCAAATGTGAGTAGATTAATATGTACTACTTTACTGGGAAGATAACAGCTTTCCCTATGCCTGCGTTGTATAGTCATGTTGGCCACATGAACATTCTCCCTTGGCCAAGAAATGGAGATGAGCACCTTGTCCTAGAGTTGGACACAACTGAAAAGGTAACTTTTATACACACAGAGAGAGGGGGGGGGGAAGAGGGAGGTTCCCATTTCATTCATTGCCTTATCCCATGACTACATTTGTGGTTTTCCACTAGAACAAACATTCCTGAGGGTTTTTACTGACTAAGCTATTTACTCCTTGTGCACTAGCAACTGACTGAAAATAAATAATATCTGCAAATAATAATTCCCCACAGAGACTAAGGTTTTAGGGGAAGGGATCTTTTGAACTTTCCTTCAGGTCAGTTGCCATCACTTCATCAAGACCGTAAACAAATTTTCCATGATTAGTAGGAATGGGGACAGCGAAAACTATTCTGACTCCCCTGGGCTAAAGGTATGATATAGAAATGTCTTTACTTTATTTCAGTGGAACATAAATACCCTGAACTTCTAGAAGTGACAAGATCAGATCCATAAATGTAGAAACCAGGGGTTGTCCTCCAGGTATTGGAAAACTTTGATCATCCTGGCTTAGGTTGCTATGAAATTTAGTAATACCTGCAGGGCTAGAGATTCCTCAGCCATGTAATGTAAAGCCACTTCGTTTGTCCATTTAGCCTACGGAGAGCTCCTAAGATTTAAAGATCACACTGCTGAAAATCAATCCCACCGCATGCCACACAGATCCTTTTTGTTCAAAATTTGGAGAGGCAATGAGAGCGGAACGCCCTGGGAGGCTTTCATTTATCATCATTAAAGCAACTCTCAAAGCCAGAAATGGCTGCTTAGACATCTTTTTTCCTCCATCTTTTTCATCATTTAAGAATAAGAAGGGGAATAGAAGGCTTCTAAGAAAGTTACAAACTTCTTTCAAAGTTCTCCCATCCTGATCCTTAACCTCCCCAATGTTTAAAATGTCCCCCAATGAATCCTAAGATTGTGATTTAGGTTGCTTGGGGGAGACCTTAGAAGTTTTAAGAAGAACTGGTTCACCTTCCTGTGAATCCCGCAAACTTTTTCTGTGCCCTTCTGAAAGATCAGGAAGTCGAACTGTAGCCCTCAGTCTCTCAAACATTCCAATCCAAATAGAGATGAAAAGGACCTTGGAGGCCTTCTAATCCAACAGGAGAGACTGTATCATTGCAGACAAGTAACTGTCCAGTGTCTTCTTAAAAACCTCCAGCAATGAAGCACTCACAACTTCTGAAGGCAAGCTTTTCCACTAGTTAATTTTTCTGTTAGGAAGTTTCTAATTCCAAGTTGCTTCTCTCTTTGGTTAGTTTATACCCATTGTTTCTTGGCTTGCCTTCTGGTGCTTTGAAAAATTTGGTTGTCCCCCTCTTCTTTGTGTCAGCCCCTCAAATACTGGTACAGTGTTGTCATGTCATCCCTAGTCCTTCTTTTCTCTAGACTAGCCATACCCAGTTCCTGCAACTGTTCTTCATATGCTTTAGTCACCAGGTCACCTTAGTTGCTCTTCTCTGCATTTTTTCCAAAGTCTCAACATCTTTTTAGTAACATGGTGACCAAAACAAGATGCAGAATTGCCCACCTAGATCTAGGTTAGGAGTGTTTATTTGAATGTAGATTCTCCCCAAGGTTTTAAGAAGACACTAATCTTAATTCTACTATTGGGAGATCCAGTATAAATTATTGCATCTATGTTTGTCTGTGGGCAAAAGTGCAAGCTAAATATTTATGAAAATCTTTCTTTTTCTTGTTACTTTCTTTCTAAGAACATTTTATCATGCGAGTGGAAGCTAGGTTATTCATATTTTCATGACCGAAGCCCAACTTTCAACAGTTTATAAGCTAGTGAATTAGAAGACCATGAATTTATTTATGTATTACATTTCAATAGCAGCCCATCTCAGTCCAATGGACTGTAATAATGAGTTGGTAATAATGGTGATTATAAATCGGTGGTGAAACAGTTACTCAGATGTTCACTTGAGCAAATATCAAGGGCCAGAAGAGGAGGGCAGAGTGATAATTAGGCTAGAACCTGGATTTGATAGCTGAGGGGAAGTAAGATTAAGCAAAGAGACAGACATTTTGCATTGTGAATTGCTGGGGCAAACCTAAAATAAAAGAAAATTCCTTCCAGAAGGGATAATATTCTGTGTTAAGACTATTAGGCTAATCAGTAGCAAGACTAGTGCCCTTGTCTTATTTTTTTGTTATGCACAAGATAACTTTCCTTTTCATAATTCAGGTAAATCTACATTTCATTTTGCTTTTATTGTATGCACAGGATTTGGGGAACAAATAGCTGCAGAATCACAAGGGCATGGAAAAATTCCAATTTGTCATTCTGTTTTCTGACAGACGCGACAAGTCAAAGGTTTCAAAGATGCCTACAAAAAAGGATAGAGAAAAAAACCCATTAATGAGTGTAAAGGAAAGTTATGGATAGACTTCCCAACTTTGTTATGTATATTTCCCCATTTTGAAATACTCTGCAAGGAGTTAGAGCTATTGATTACCATATTTTTCAGAGTATAAGATGCACCGGAATATAAGACGCTTTTAGGGTTGTTTTTTTTTTTAAAAAAGGTGTTGTTTTTTTTTTTAGATAAGCACACATACAAACATACAATGTATTTTTTTTGAACAGAGTATTTGGCTGGTTCACAAATTTAAATAGTGTTTAGTCAATTCAATTAAATTTACAATTTCTATATTTCCTTTTTGCCATATTTATTCCTCATCTATTTTTTTTAAAAAAACCAATATTACCCTTCATTCTCATCTCTAATCTTAATCAAATTCAATTTTTCCCTTCTATTCTATATTATACCCCTTCCCATTGTCATCTATTTTTATATCCATCCTCACATTGGTTAATTATTTAATATTGCAATTGTTAATACAAATTCAACATTTTTATATAAATCAATTAGTTATAAACATCTTTTTTGTATATTAATCAATATGAACATGAATATTCCAATTATTTCCATGCAATCCAATTTCTTACAAATCAATTAATTATATTTACCAATAATAATAAACCAAATAATTTTCTCCACATATTCCTCCAAACCATAACTTAACCATTTCTGCTTTCAACACAATATACAATTAATAGCATCTCAATTATTACAATTCCTTAGTTAAAGAGACCGTTTTTTCTTTTGTGTTTTAAAATCTTGAACTCTCTTCTTTGCCCTAAATTTCCCATTGTTTGTACCTACCTTTTTTGGTGAGCAAAAAGAAAAAGAAATCTCTCTCCCTGCCTCATTTTGTCACATTGCAGCAGAGCCTGCTTTACTTTCAGTTTTGTTTCAGCTAGGGGAAAAAAAAAACTTCTCTAGCACTCTTTGCAGCAAGCAAAGAGCTTGCAAAACAAGAGCTTGCAAAAGAGCCTGCGCAAAACAGCTGAGAGCAAATCAGCTGAGAGTCGGGAGGCCGATCTAATCAATTTGTGCTAATTATCCTATATTGAAGCTGAATGGGGCTGTTTTTTCTTGCTGTTTGCTTGCAAGGAGGTAACTGTGGGAGGCAGAGGGCAAAGGGTGGGGGCCAGTGGGTGGGCAGGGCTGCATTTGGTGTATAAGACGCACCTAAAATTTCACCCCCTTTTGGGGGGTAAAAAGGTGCATCTTATACTCCGAAAAATACTGTATATACATTCCCTTTTGTTCTTAAGAGGACATACTTTCAGTATGACTGTCAGCTATATATTATATTATGGAAATACAACTGAAGTTAATTGGCAAATACCTGTAGGAAAAGAGTAGGCTGAGCTAGAAGGTGGAATTAAACATGTCATTAGTTTTAGACTCATTGTGTTGCCACAAGTCCAGCCCTTCCCTTGATTTCTTTTGACCCTTATCTAGTGCCAATTTAACTTTTACAATTAATTGACTAGATTCTTATGTATAATTAGCAGTAATAAACTCTTCTATGCTTTGAACTCCATGAATGCTCCTGGTAATTTACATCTGACAATACCTGTGATTCTCAATTGGATTGATGTCAAGTCAATAATCAGAGGGTGACCAGCAGAAAAGTCCAACAGACTTTTCAAGACACATCTTCAGTATTACTTGTAGGATTTCATACCAAACCATATTATTTTCCTATCATTTATCATTTATTAACTAGATTGATATTCTACATTTCTTCCATGAGCTCAAAGCAGCATATATAACTTTAGTTTCTTTATTTTTTTCCTGAAAAACCAGCCTATACGGTAGGCTGAGAAAAAGTGAATGGCCCAGAGCCACCTAGTTAACTTCCATGGCAAACAGTGGACTTGCATTTTTCCCAATGCAAGTCCAACATTGTGACTGCAAGAGCTAATACTCTTTCCAGGTTTCTGCTTGATGAGAAAATCCGTAAGGTTTGGAAACCAGTCAAATAGCTCAAGTTGGTTTGAAATGACTCAATCCAACTTCATACCTAGATTGGAAATATAAAAAGATCAGTTAAAATGGTTTTGTTTTGACCATTTTGGAATGAATTTTCAGTGTGCCTGACTTTTATAAATACATTTCAGAGATACATGTTTTAAAAGCGTACACACACATACACACACACATCCATACAGCTTTAGTTTGCAACTTAACAAGGTACCATTTTCAGTGATAGCCTATTATTAGAAGGGTTTGAAGAAAATGAAGCAAAGCCACTTTCCTCGAAGTGTGGAGGACAGGGATTTTCCCGGTTCAAAAGGGATCTTACACAGTCACATATTTCCACTTCAACCCCTGGAAGTGCTTGCTATGCATACACATTCAAGAACCATGATGACACAGCGGTTGGAATGCAGTATTGCAGACTGGTTTTGTTGACTGCCAGCAGTTTGATTCTGACCTGGTCAAGATTGACTCAGCTTTCCATCCTTCTGAGGTCAGTAAAATGAGGACCCAGATTGTTGGGGGCAATATGCTGACTCTGTAAAGCTGCTTAGAGAGGGCTGTAAAGCACTATGAAGCGGTATATAAGTCTAAGTGCACTTAGCAATAGCTAAGTGCAGACAACGTGCAGCACTAAACCTTCGAGAGGACCCAGCTGTCTTGCCTAGATATTAGCCAGTTTGGCTAATTGTCTCCTTCAATTTCCTAAGATGCTAGCCTTATATGAAAGGCTACCCTGGTTTGAATGGATAACTGTAAGCTACCAAATTTGATGTTTTCCCTTCTACCTCTTGCTGTTTGACATTTTACTGAAGAATGAAAAGTTTTTCTTTGTTTCTTTGCTATTTGCTGCATTGCTGTCCTCTCTAACCTTCAAAATGTGTCATAATTGAGAAATGGGCAACTAGATAAATCAATATCATGAATTAATAATTAAAGACAGTTATTGGGACTGAAGCTTAGTAGAGGTTTAGAAAGAAGGGTATTTGGAACCAAGTGTTTCACTCCAGGGAAATGAAAATCTGCTCCAAATTTCTCTAATTAAGGCTGGGATCTGAGTTTTGACAGATTAAGTGAAGTCAAATTATTTGTACTTTTAATTTGCAATTTGAAATTTTCACAAAAGTCCCCAAGGAGTTTATTTTTATGAATCCACTCATATCTTTCTAGTGGAGCCCCTTATTATTATTTTTTTTTCATGCCTTCCTGAGACATCAGTCCCCTTTTTCTTTCCTCCATAGCAACTTTGGCTTGTCTTCAGGAGTTGTGAGTCTCCATCACTGGAGGCTTTTAAGAAGAGAGTAGACAGCCACTTGTCTGGAATGGTATAGGGTTTCCCACCTAAGCAGGAGGTTGGCTAGAAGACATCCAAAGTCCCTTCCAACTCTGTTATTCTATTCTATTCTATTCTATTCTATTCTATTCTATTCTATTCTATTCTATTCTATTCTATTCTATTCTATTCTATTCTATTCTATTCTATTCTATTCTACCAATGGACCATCTATCTCCCTTAAATAGACCCTGTTACATCTTTTTCTCTTCTCTCAATCTGCTCTACTTTTCTTGATTATCTGTCTCACTCATTTTTCCAGGTCATTTCCATTCCTCCTTCTCTCTCTTTCTCTTTCTCTGTCTCTCTCTCTCTCTCTCCTTTCTTTCCTTTTTCATAGGCAGCTAAGATATAACCTTGCATGGGTTGATATATTGAAACAATCTTATTCAGCCGCAAATGCAATTGCCTACATTTTCTTTGCAAAGAGTAAAAACTGGTGTGTTGAGGAAGAGCAGCAAAAGGCTGTCTGTCTCTCTCCTTGACTTCTAGATGTTGTTTCTGTTTCCTAAACAAAACCTGAAAGTATTTATTTTTAATCTACTGAAGTGTATAGTACAGTGACAATTCTGAGACATTGCTTAGCTCTTTTGAGAATTGTCCAAAGGTAGTCCAGCTCTAAATATAAAAACATTATTTATTGCATGCCTTTCTGGAAAGAAAATAATATGTCCATTTTATTTATATGATTTACACCTGAAAAATATTTTTTAAAAAACAACAGGAAAAGGAGTAAATCCTTAAGAGACTGAACTGGAAGATTAGGTATAAGTGTTATTATTTTGGCTTTTTTTATTTTTAAGTCATAAAAGTCCTTCCAGTTTTTTGATTTGTAATCATTTTCTTGTAACTGATTACAAAAGTTGCAATCCATTGTCCACTTACATATAAGCATCACCTCCCCAGTAGGAAAGTTATTGTGATATACTGCATTTACCTGGCAGGGGAGATGCCATGGTTTTCCCAGGCTCAAGCTCATCCATTGCTCTCCGGGTGTCCTGACCCCTGCAATCTCCCCAAATGGAACTGTCCAAAGTCACTCAGGTAAGATGGGCAGTGCATAAATTCTATAAACAAACAAACAAACAAACAAACAAACACACGGAAAGCAGCACCCTGGGAAGTTTCTCTATTGCACTTGGAAGAAAAATATCAGATTTATAGAGGTGGCCCTTGCCTTAAGAGTACAATTGGAACAGAATTTTTGTTGTTAAGCAAGATGGTTGAAACGTTTGTCATTGCTCAAGGAGAAGAGATATTCTATAAAGGCTGAAACACACTATTTTTTTTGTCCTTTGGCAGCAGGCAGGAGGATCAGCTATAATTAACAGACCCAGATAAAGACTGTATTGTAAATATAAAAGATATGAATAATATTATGAATAATATTAAAGGCAGACAGATAGAACAAAGAACCACCTTACATTCCTTTAGGTGTCAGGAGACGACAGATAAGAATAGACAAGCCCTGAATCATAACACTATTCTTGGATCTTGGTCTAGATCAGGGGTCGGCAATCTTAAACACTTAAAGAGCTATTTGGATCCGTTTCCCACAGAAAAGAAAATACCAGGAGCCACAAAATCCTTCCTGTACCTGACTATTTCCTAGAAATAATTTATGAGTTTTAAATATTCCTTATAATATTGAGAAAGATCTGTCCATAGCGGTTTTTAATGGGAAAATTTATATGTGAGAGTTTTTTTTTTTCTTCACTGCAGCTACAATGCATACTGGGATTAATCTGCTTAATATAAATTTGTGTTCCCATTCAGTAAAGAAATTGAGTCTTATTGCAGTGACATTTTTAGGATATAGGATATAGGATCATATCTTGCATTTAATTGAGCAAATGAGATAATTGGAATGGAATGTAAAGAATATGGCACAAATAGAAACTTATAATATGTTTTTCTGTGATATTACGACAGGGTTTTGGTTCCTTTTAAAAAGGTTACAATAATACTATATTTTTAGCCTTAAAGGCTACAGAAGATATTTGGAATATGTGGGATGAAACATAACTCTGAACCATATACTCATAACAAATTTTTATTTTGGAATAATCACAGGCTAGCAGGGCCAATAATACATTAGATCAGTTAATTGGCAATCAAATGTTTAATATTTAAATTGTTTAACTACTGCAAGGAGAATTTGGATTGCTTGAAACCGCAGAACGGGAATATGTTCGATTTAATCACCTTGTGCTTTTGCGGTTTGATTCAGGCACACTTCTTGTTGTTAGTTCGCGAAGTCGTGTTTGACACATTGCGACCCCATGGACAATGTTCCTCCAGGCCTTCCTTTCCTCTACCATCTCCTGGAGTCCATTTAAGCTCACACTGATTGCTTCAGTGACTCCATTCAGCCACCTCATTCTCTGTCGTCCCTTTCTTTTTTTGCCCTCAGTTGTTCCCAGCATTAGGCTCTTCTCCAGTGAAGTCCTTCCTTCTCATCCAGTGGCCAAAGTATTTGAGTTTCAGGCACACTAGCAGTACTTAAAACTCCTGAATTACTATCAGCACTAAAATGCCTTTTTATTACTTCTTAAACTACAGCACATCTTATGGACCAGTGATGGCTAACCTTTTCCAGACCGAGTGCCCAAAGCGCGTGGCCAAACCCTCAAAATGCAATGTGTGAGGGGCCCTGTGCATGCACCCCACACCCTGGGCATGCATGCCTGGGCCCCTGAACATGCCCTGCCCCTGCGCTTATGTGCACGGGCCCCTGCACACGTCCCACCCCCCTTGCAGGCACAACAAAGACCTGAAGACCATCTGGCTGGTGGGAGGCGTGCGTGCGTGCACGCATGGTGGAGCTGAACTAGGGTGACGGCTCACATGCCATCAGAGAGGGTGCTGTGTGCCACCTCTGGCATACGTGCCATAGGTTCGCCATCACGGTTATAGACAGTTTATATATATATATATATATATATATATATATATATATATATATATATATATATATATATATATATATATATATATATATATATAAAGATGGACATTATTTATGAGAACTTTATGATATATATATATATACAGTTTCAATAGTCCATACAGGTAGTTTTCAACTTACTACCACAATTGAGCACAATATTTTCGTTGCTAAGCAAGGCAGTGGTTAAATGAGTTTTGCCCTATTTTATGATCTTTTTGGCCATAGTTGTTAACCAAATCACTGCAGCTTTTAAGTTAATCATGCAGCTGTTAAGTGAATCTGGCTTCCCCCATTAACTTGCTTGTCGGAAGCCAGTTGGGAAGGTTACAAATGGCGAACACGAGAGGGCAATCATAAATACATGCCAGTTGACAAGCATCTGAGTTTTGATCCTCTGATCATGGGAATGCTTTTGTAAGTGTGAAAACTGTGAAAACTAGTCAAAAGATACTTTTTTCAGTACCATTGCAACTTTGAACAGTCACTAAATGAATGGTTGTAAGTCAAGGACCACCTATATTAACAAATCAATAGTTAAATAGTAGGAGCCTGAGTGGCGCAGGAGGCTAATGCCTCCTACTAAGGCAGCATTTAACATCCAGCTGCCTGCAATTACTGCGAGTTCAATCCTAGCCAGGTTCAAGGTCGACTCAGCCTTCCATCCTTTCTAAGGTGGGTGAGAGAATCTGAGGATTATTCCTGTAAAAGTGTAACCTGAGTTACGCCATTTTAAGTGTCTTATTTTACCTTGTATGACCTGATTATATAACTGGACAAAAGAGAACACAATAAGGCTTTTCTGAAATGATTACTTTATGGGAAATATGTATTATGGAGTTGTTTTGACGGAAATTGATGTTCTGGGAAAAGTACTGAAATGGGGTTGTCTGGGGCCTGTTTGTCTGTTCCAGAAGGGGAAGTACGCAAGTGATGTTTTTGTGGAATATTTCTATTGAGAATTGGGGAATTTCCAGGGTGGAACCTGTATTACAATATGTTGTATAAATCTGAAACTGATTCCCAAAGGACATTAGTCACGTGACTTCTGACCGTGTATATAAACCGTGTCAATTGCTTTCGTTTTGTCTTCCCCCATTGGAGGGGGTTAGGTCCTTTGCAAAGATATACATTTAATCTGTCTATGCTTTCATGTCTCCCTTTCCTGTTTTTATACAATAAAGGTTTCTCCTTTTGCAAACGGTAATGCTGTCTTGGATATTCTCACAGTGGGTAAATTGAGGACCCAGTTTGTGGGGGCAATAAGATGACTTTGTATATATATTGGTATATAGGCTATTGCTTAATGCATTGTAAGCCTCCCTGAGTCTCCGGAGAAGGGCGGCATATAAATCAAATTTTTAAAAAAATGTTACTAAATATGTTACTGATTTTTTAATTGATTATGTGCCACCAAGTTTCAGTCATCTGTTAGCAACACATAGGTAGACTTTCTAAGAATGATCTGCCCCCAACTTGGCCCTTCAGGTTTCCAACAGTATATACATTGCCAATGTGAACAGGTCTATCTGCCATGGTCTTCACTGTCCTCTACTTTTTCCTTCCATCTTTCTTGGCATTATGAACTTCAAAAGAGATAAGTCTTCATTTGATGTGTCCAAAATGCAATCATTTTAGCTTGGTCATTTGTGCCTCAAGTGAGAATTCTGGGATCGATTTGTTCTATGTTCCATTTGACCATCCTTGGCAATCATAGGTGCCTTATCCAACAGCAAAGTTCAAATAGGTCAACACTCTTTCCTGACTGCTTCTTCAAAGCCCAGCTTTCCCCACAGTTTTGATCTTTGTAAGTGCAGACACGTCACAACTTTTGAATATCTTTTTCCAAAGCTTTCAATAGGTATCCCATTGGTTTGTGGCATACCTCTTGATAGCTGGCTCTTTTCCTGTTGATAATTGATTCTAAAAGGCAGCTGCTAACCACAACTTCAATATCTTCATTATAAATTCTAAGGCTGGTAGCTGGTGTTGTCATTACCTTGGTCTTCTTTATATTTAATGGCATTTTCCCTGTGCTCTTTGACTTTCATTACTAGAGCTTTCATATTATTTGCATTTTAAGCTATTAGAGTGGTGTCATCAGCATAACCCAGATGATTGATGTTTCTCTCTTCAGTTTTAAAACCATGCTCATGTTCTAAACAAATTTCCACCAATATGTATGCAAGATATAGATTGAATAAATAAGGGAGAATACATAGCCTTCACTCATTACTTTCCTGATCTGGAACCAGTCTGCTTTGCTATGGTGTATCCAGACTACATTGAAAAGCCAAAGAATACCAAAAGAAAAGCAGTATGGGGTTCATTTTTTAAAAAAATTAGATTTATATGCCGCCCTTCTCCGGAAACTCAGGGCGGCTTACAATGCGTTAAGCAATAGCCTTCATACTTTTGTATATTTTTATACAAAGTCAGCTTATTGCCCCCACAAACTGGGTCCTCAATTTACCTACCTTAGAAAGGATGGAAGGCTGAGTCAACTTTGAGCCTTGAACTTGCAATAATTGCAGACAGCTGAATGTTAATAACAGGCTATCTAGCCAGTTGAGCTATTTGAGGTTCTTTGATGATCGAAAAGCCTTTTTATCAATCGAGGCAAACTATAAGTGCTCAAAAAAATTGAAAATCACAGATCATCTCATTCTCCTCAGGAGAAACTTGTGTATAAGTCAGGAAGCCACAATTCAGACAGAGCATGATAAAACAGAGTGACTCCAAATTAGCAATGGATAAGACTATATAGTTTACATTTATTCAAATTGCACGTGGAATATATATTAAGGGATGGCTGGCTTGAAAGATGCTAAGCATGGATTTAAAATTGGAGGAAAAAACACAAATAACCTCCTACGAAGTATTGTTAATGTTATGCTGATTGATCATACTATACCTTGATATGGATGCTGAGCTGTACACTAAATAAATAAGTAAATGTATCAATGTAGTCAAAAAATGGAAAAAATCTGCAAACCATTGTGTCACGTTCCGGTGTCCCACATAAAAAAAGCCACACAAGTTGATGTTAGACTGTTTATCTGGAAACACAAACCAGCACAAAGCAACCATCCAAAAGGAATCAACATTTGTGCTTTGTGATTAGTTCACCCGCCCCTTATATTGTACCTCACCTCCCTTGTGTGTATATCCTGCTCTTCCACCCACCACTAATATGGCCTCCTCAGTCTAGCCACGCCCCTAGCCACCCATCCTGGCTCATCCTGCCCAGTTTCCTGCTGCCTCCCACATTCCAACAATCAGCTGTTTTCCTGATCTGACAAACAGCTGTTTTTCACTCAGCCGGGTACAGTCAGGGTTCCACTAGTCAGGAGGCAGCCCTGTGAATGCAGGAATGGTCAGCCAGTCAAACTCTGGGGTCCCCTAGCCAGGCGGAAGCCCTTGGATGATGAAGCGAAGCAATGTGGGTCTCTCGGGTAGTGTTGTGACCCCTCCCGAGCCTGTCCTAACAGAGGAAGAGGACTCAGAAGGTGATGGGGAGGAACTGACAAGGCCTCCCTCTCCAGGACCCTCCTTTCTGGCAATGCTCCAGGTTCCATCCGAAGGCCAGGAGGAACAGCCTGGGATGTGCCAGGAGGAAGGCATATCGGAACACTAATTGATAGGGAGCAAGGATGATGAATCCTGGCTTGATCCCAGGGAGCATCAGAGGGAGAAGAGTGCGCAGCAACGGAAGAGGCATGGGAGGGCCAGAGTCATGGAGCTGAGCTGAGTCACGGAGCCACGCCCCACCAGGAATAAAAGTGGGTGGGATTGCTCTTCAGGCTTTGTGACGGACAAAGTTAAACCCTGCAAGTCACATCGTGATCTTTGAAATTCTGCTTGGATATATTTTGGACTGAACATTGACTAAACTCTTGTCTCGTGGAGAATTTGTTGCTCCTGGAACAGACTGAAGATAAGTCCTCTTCTGCTTTATGGGAGTGAAAACTCTCTTGGCAGGCATTTGGCAGTTTGCTGCCAAAACCTTGGTCTGCCAAGAATTCTAATCTGTTTACTTAATAAGAAATTGGCAAGCGTGCTTGGTATTATGTTTGCCTGTGTGAGGAAAGGGGACAGAACAGGTAGCAGCTCCATGGTGGCCTGGACGTTGCCAGCCGTGTGCGCGCGTCCACTCCTCCTCCACCCGAATGGTGGCCTCGGCCCATTTGAACTTAAAGCCAAAGAGCATAGTGGAAAAAAATGGGACTAAAATTTAATTTAAAGAAGATCAAATTAGTGACCACAGGTAAAACAATCAGTCTTAGAATTGACAATGAAGATATCATGGTGATGGATAACTTCTGTCTATTAGGATCAACCATCAACAGTAAAGGAACAAGCAGTCAAGAAATACACCACAGACCAGAGCAGCCATGAAGGCCTTGGAAAATGTACTCAAATACCATGATATGTCTATAGTACCTACAAAGAACAGAATCATGCAAGCCATGGTATTTCTTGTGACACTGTACAGAAGCAAAAATTGGACATTAAAGAAGTGGGAAAGGAAGAGTGTTGCTACTTTTGAGTCTTGGAGAAGACTCCTGAGAATATTATGGACAGCCAAGAAAACAAACCTATGGATCACTGAGCAAACCAGAGTTCCTCACTCAAGGCACTAATTACCAGCTCAAATGATCTTACTTCAGATCTATTAGGTGAAGACTCAGCTCTCTGGAAAAAAAGGTTCTAATGTAGGGAAAGGTGGAAAGAAAGAGATGAAAAGAATGACCAGATGCAAGGTGGATGGACTACCATTAAAAGATATGAAAGGATAGATTGTCTTGGAGAAAAAATTATGTGGTCACTAGTCGTCAAAAATGACTTGATGGAACATACTATCAACAATCTACACTATGGATTTCTGTCAGAGGTGGTATTCAGCTGGATCATACTGGTTCGGGCAAACCGGTAGCAGAGATCGCTGGTGGGACCGCCCACCCATCCTGGTTCTATGCCATCCTATTTAGGCACATTTTCAAGGCAGGGCACATGCATGGAATGCATGTGAGCGAGCAAATCGCATGTGCAGAAAGCTGGGTGCATGCATGGAAGGTGCGCACATGAAAACCAGCGGTAAGAATATTGGAAACCCACCGCTGCTTCCTGCCCTGTATATGAATTTCATATGAGATGTTCAAGGGTTCTCATTTTTCTAAGCACAGTCTACAGCCTGGTGACACAATCAATGGATGTTTCATAATCAACAAAGCATATACTGACCTGTTTTTTATATTCTTCAGTTTTGTCAATTATCCAGCACGCATCAACAATGTCACTTATTCTTAAGCCTTTTCTAAAACCAAATATCTCCCTTTTCATGGAGGGCTCTAATCTATATTGAATGATCCTAAACATTAATTTGTTAGCATGCAAATTTAAAGATATTGTACAATAATTGGCACATTCTGCCAATTCTCCTTCCTTTGGCATTGGTATATAGATTGATCTCTTCCAATTGGTGGGCCACTGTGTCATTTTTGAGGTTTGCTGGTATGAACTTTTATTGCTTTTTGTCATATTTTTATAGATATTCCATCAGTTCCTGTAAACTTCCAACTTGCTATTGACTGGAGAGCTCATCTAACTTCATTTGCCAGCATTATAAATTCTTGTACATAGGAAATATTTTCTAACCTTAACTTTACAATCCAATTGTGCATAATTTCAGTACGCCATTTCTATCTTTATTTGATTTTGATCTTCTCTTTAGTCTGGAGACATTTTGATAGACTTTCTTTGTTTTTCTGTGTTTATTTTTATCTTTCATGTCTTAAATACTGTTGAACTTTGTTTTGTTTAATGGACACTTCAGATTCCCCCCCCCCCTTAATAAGTAGACCAACAATGTATTGTTTTACCATTTTCCTAGTAATTCGAGATAGAAAGGTTTCCTCTCCAGTTCCCAAATACTCCATTGGTTAGTGACTGGAAGAATGATGGGTAGGAGTTATTCCTTTGGATCTATTAAATGAAAAGCAAGGAAAAGGTAAAAAACTCAGGGAAAGAAAAAAAGAAAGATATCTATCAGGTTTCAAATCAGCAACCATATATTTAAAAAACAAATAAAACCATTCTACTATTACAGTTTTCACCGTGATGAAACCTCTGATCATTTGAAAGCAAGAGGGCAGGTTTACTTTTTTAAGGAATTGTTAAAATATTTTGATTCAATGCATGTTGATGTTTTATATATACATTTAATTTAAGCAGGGTGAGCTTAGGCCAGGAACAGCTTTAATAGTAAGAGTTGGCATGCCCTAAGTTATTTGAATCAATGCAGAAAGTGCTCCGCTGTTAGACAGATATCCCGGTTGTTCAGATTCATTTTTATCTACCTATATTACTGTCTGAACAATCTGATTCTGTCTGCTTTTTTGCCTGTAGCATTTGCCATAATGTATCAATAAGCAGCCATAAAAATGTAATAAAATCAAAATCAAATCAAATCAAATATATAGATTTCAAAGGTTTGTAAAATATTGTTCACTATTGGGAATTCTATGTTTTAATTTTGAATTTATTTAGAACAGATTTGCAGTATAATTGTAATTCAGTAAACTGCCCTGCAGAACAGATTCTAATCTACCTTAAAGAGAACAGTCCAAAACCTTTGTAAAAATAAGGTCTTACCCTTTCTTTCTTTCTTTCTTTCTTTCTTTCTTTCTTTCTTTCTTTCTTTCTTTCTTTCTTTCTTTCTTTCTTTCTTTCTTTCTTTCTATGTTTGTTTTCCTGATCTGCCAGGCTTGGCAGGAGATAAAATAAGCATTCATATGGTCCCATGGTGTGGAATGCTTTGCTGCCTCTGATCACTGTGCTTCTGACATGTCATGATGGCTATAACTGACTGTCAAATGTGGGAGACCACCTGGAACAGCTCCTCATCTCTAGCTTCATTGAGTTCCCCGCTGGCCTAATTACAATGACAGACTTTTGGGTCTTCTGGGCAAGACTTGGAAGAATTATTATAGGGAGTACAGCTTTCCTACTGTTGATTATTGGGTTATCACTAGTTGGCAAGATTATTGTCTTCCAAGGGGCCCATCAACTTTGACAGGTCTTGATTGTGTCAGGTTTGTGGCATGCTGGAAATACTCTCTTAATTAATTTAGTTCATGAGATGATGTGCAATGAAGATAGACAGGCCTCAGAATATGAGACTGGCACAAGAGAACTGGCATTTATATTCTTAGGAATAGCAAAAGTTTATGTCAATGTCAATGCCTGGTAAGCATTAGCCTACGCCCAATCACTGAATGCTTTAAATCTGTCCCAATCAAGAGCTGATCCAAGAATACAAACTATTGATCCAAGAATACAAACCATTTCAGAATGCTGAGGCCTATTGAATTCCCAGATTCGCTGAGAAGACCAGGACAAAACTCTATTAATCAATTAGCATAAGAGAGAGTAAAATTAAGGCCTCCGGTTGGCCACATTAAAGAAAATGAAAACCGTGGTGTCCTTGGTGCTCTCTGATCTTGGTTGTTTGCTAGCAGAAGTTTCATTGCCCAACTAAGTAACATCATCAATGTGAGTTCATCATCATCATCATCATCACCATCACCATCATCATCATCTTGATATTACCTAGTTGGATAATGAAACATCTGCAAGCAAACAAATACACTCAGAGGACATCAAGGACTTCATTATAAACCCTGGACTATATACTGTATATTCTATTTGAAGTTGAGAGCTGAAAAAGTGAACAAACCTAAAGTAATGTTAGTTTGGTTACTTCAAAAGTGCTCAGTAGGCAGAGTGTTTAATGAGGTGATAAATCTCATTGGCTGACTGCTCCTGTCAATGACTGAGAGCCGGTCATTCTACTCTCCCCCTCTCAGCATTCCCTGGATATGAGAGTGAAATTGCAAAACAACACAGTATCTGTAACAGTCCTATGAGCGGGGGTGGGGAGGACCCACACCGTATCTATTAAGTATTTCACAAGACTGCAAAGAGCAATTTGACTGCTTCAAATTGTGGCTTTGAACTGAATCCTCACTTTGATTCACATAATTGCTCCCGTGGGATGTTTTGACTAATGTTTCTTCAAATTCAAGTATCTTTCTGAAGATTTGCACAGCCTTCGAATTGTTCCCACTGTTAGGAAATTTCCCCTTAGGTCTAGCTTTTCTCCTTGATCGGTTTCCATCTATTGGTTCTTGTCTTGCCTTCTGGTGCTTTGGAAAATAGGTTGACTCCCCTCCTTATTTGTGGCAGCCCCTCAAATATTAGAACACTGCTATCATGTCACACCTAGTCCTTCTTGTCACTAGACTAGGCATACCCAATTCCTGCAACCATTTTTCATAGGTTTAGTGTTCAAGTGGTTCAAAGCTATTGTAGCAATTTCCATTGGGCATTTTCAATGCAAAAGGCTTCTAATCTATCCAGCTTCTTCCCCTTTGACTCGTACAATATTACTCTGTATTTGTTTTCTGTAAAGATGTTATGGGAAAGAGTTTTGAGCTTAACTGTATTTCTGTGAAAGCTTTATTTGCATTTCATCCTAGATGCCACACCTACTCAGCCCAGCTTTATTGAGATTAATTTCTACACCTGCAATGTAGAATTCAGAAATCCACCTTGCTAGATAGTACTTGCCATCTAATTTTCCACTTGAGTCCAAATATAGAATTCTATCCTTTTTTAAATTCATCTGTTACTTCTCAATGCCAGATCGTTGAAACAGACTAAAAATGAAGTTGTTGGCGAAAGAGTTCTGACATCCGAGCTCAGACTTGCTCTCTTTTGAAACTTACAAAAAGATTAGGCAGCAACTTTCTATGATAGGATCTATAAAAGGAAAGAATCAATCTGTTTTGTAATGAGAACATGTACTGACTTGATCAATAGCTCTATCTTGGCCACTTATCAGCCATGCTGCATTTTGAACAATAAAGAGAAGACAGATTCTCAGGAAATCACCATTCTACCTAAGGAAAATGTGTTTTTTCAAAACATTGACTATGCTGCATAGCGCAGAGTTAAGTGCTCAGCTGAAAAACATTAAGCTGAAATTTTGGAGCTCATGTTATCGGCTAAAACAGGGCTTAAGCCTTGCAATTATTATTATTATTTTAGAAGAGAAAGAAAAGTCGGGGCAGTCTTTCATAGTCTTTGAAGGACAGCTCTTCTAACTCTTATGTAAACTTTAATGGATGATTTAAGGTGATCAGTCACTTCTGATCTGGGGATGACGATTGTGGCTGTTCCATAATGCAGTTCCTTTAAATGGAACAAGAGGATTGTGTAGCATAGTAATTTAAATCTCATTTGAGCCATGAATTCATATGTGGCCTTAGGCAAATCATTATTCTCCCATCCTTGTATCAATTAGGGTATTTCTTTTCCACCTTTCTGTCCTGTAATGAATTCCAAGGCAATTAACAATATCAGTAATAACAAATTAAAGCTATTACAAGTTCAAACTGCAAATAGCATGTCGGGCAATTAAATAAGGAGACACATAAAAGGGAAAAATGCCACAAAGATCTCCTTACTAAAAAAAAGAAAAATGATGAAGGCAGCATTCTTTTAGTATTGCTTAATTAAGTCAGTTGTAGGAAAGGCACTCGAATCGAACCCCAAAAATTCATCAACAGAGTTATTGAGTGTCAGAGCACACGTTGCTATTCTAAGAAATTTTTTGGAAAAGTCCGAAACAGGTTTTAATACAAATTATTAAAAACATCACCAAAGTGTTATTTACACAAGGAAACAGATTTTTTTTTTAAAAAAATAAATAGGCAAAAGCCCATTCCAAATGCTTGACACAACCACACTGATTTGTGTCATGGCTTCATCAATGCAGCCATCCCCTCCACCCATCAAAAGGTTGCCCTTCCTGATTTGAAGTTTTTTGATTGATTCAATGAGATCAGGTGTATCCATAAAGGGTGGGGGTGGGGCTAAAAAAAAATCAGGATGGTGATCAAAACTGCAATCAAACTCCCGTCCCTTTTTTTACATGAGTGAGATCAAGATTCTTCTGTACTTTCTTTGCCATGTAATCAAAAGTTCTTTGAACATATCACTTGCTTTCTTTAGCATAGCCTTCCTGTTTCATATTTTAGGTATGCTCTAATTAGGTAGGCCCTAATTTCTATTCTTCAACAAACTATAGTCTTCCTTGGACTATAGTTTAGTATAGACTATAGATATCAGCTGAAACTGGACAATGTTTAATAGACTCCAATGTTTGTCAGATCCTTAAAGTGATACTGCCATACAATTGGGGGGTTGGGGGGAAAGATCCCTGAAATTATCCTCTTCCTATTTTCTTTACCAGCTGCTATTTTATTACCTTTATCTTGGCACCTGGCCACTTTGGGATTTTCTCACCTTTGGTGGAATGTATTAAGGGGGGGAAGGGCCATGTGGGTTGTTTCACTATGAAGCTAGTGGAAGTATGATCCTGAGAACGCTGCCTTATCTAATTCTCAGGATGGCCATTGCAACACCATCTTCACACCTGTGGATTGGCTGAATCCACATCTAACCAGGGTTAGGTTTTCTAATGCCTTATTTCTAACTGTATTGCCTGAGGGGATTTAGAGTCTGCTTTGCCTTTGTTCTGCTATCACTTTCTACTCAACAAAGAATCCTTTTGAAGAACGCTGTTTCAAGAGTTCTACTTTCTTGAGCAAGAAGACAGGGCCTTACATATTTACTTTCTAGGATTTTAATCCAATGGCCTTGAGTCAGGCATTCAAGAAGATCTTTGGAATGAAAACAGATATCATGCTTCTATTGCCCTTTTCCTCCTTGCAAAAATATCTCAAGAGGTCTTACTGAAGTTTCCTGTGGGAGATAGGCAAATTGTGTTCATGATGGACAACTCCCTAGGTTCATACTATCTATTGTCTTCACCTTCCTTGTTATCTGCCCTTTGAAAAGAAAAAGAGGGAAAACATTGTAAAATTATCTGAGAGCTCTCTGTTCCATTTTCTTTCTGGGGGAAAAAACCGGCCAAGGACAACTAGAACAAAACGTAAGGAAAACCCCCACTCTCTCTTTTTCCCTCGTGTCCATCTTGCTGGCATGAAGCCAGCAGAATACTGAATTCTTCAGAAGGTTCTGTGTAGGAATCCGCTGCCCCAGACAGTAAAATTGCTGTGTAGGTTAGATAACCAACCTTTACCAGAGCTTATCTTTAGCACCAGAGGCCAACATTGTGCATGTTTAAGCAAAATTAAACCCATCAAAGTAATTATGGAAACATTATCAGGACATCAGTTAGGCAGTCAAGCTCTGCAGTGCTTGCAAATTGTGTAATGTAATTGGAACCTTCATCATTTATTCCAAACAGCTATGCTACAGTCATTTTCCATTTTAATTGGGCCTGATTTTCAGATGGAGGGAATGGAAACTGGCATGTGCCTATAAAATACCACAGATGGTGTGAATTAGTATTCTGAATCTTAGTCGCAGATCATGTCTGTATGTATGTCTGTATGTATGCATGATCAGGGGTGGTATTCACTTACCTTCCTTACCAGTTCACAAATGTGAGCGTGCCCGCTCTGTGCATGCACACGCCCTTCCGCGCATGCCCTCAGCATTAAAAATGTGCCTAAAAAGCATGTCATAGAGCCGGGGTGGATGGGTGGAGCCAGCTGCAAATTCCACTACTGGTTTCGGGCAAACCAGACAGAACCGACTGAATGCCACCTCTGATGTATATGTATTCACTTTGAATACATTTCACTTTGAAAAGATAACAGTGTGATCCTCCATCATTACTTTCTTTCAAGCTTGCTGCCAGCTGCCATGGAAACGGTGGGAGAGGGAAGCACTGGGAAATTGGGGGGGGGGGGTTAAGCACGCAGGAGGTGTAAATGAAATTTCTAAGAAGCGGTGAGGAGATCTGATCTCAGCTTGGGTTGTTTAAATTGTTCAAGGCCAACCATCGAGGCTTCAGAATGTATGAAGGAGAAACAGTACACCTGGATGAGAGACTTTCCCCAAACATCTTTCTGGCTGATGATTGGTTGCCTGGCTACTGGTGGGTGGTTGTGGATGTACGTGGGCTATGGGGTTTGCTTCAGCTTGTTTCTTTGCACAATTTTTCTTCAGATCGTGCCTGACTTTTGTTGTATTCAGTTCATTCCTAGTAAAAGTAGCTTTTCTCTAATCTATGGAATCAAGGGGTTTTCTTACCCAGGCCTTGGGGAGAGGCAGCCCTGACAAATGGAAAACAAGCTGTAGGAGCATTCTAATCAATAATAGCTTTATGAAAGATTACAGATTCAAACCCATTTATGTTTTACAAAAGGATCACTCTATTGAACTCAATGAGACTCACTTCTCACAGGAAGCTCAAACTGCCCAAAGAGGTGCTGATACAGTTCTACAGAGGAATTATTGAGTCTGTCATCTGCACCTCTATAACTGTCTGGTTTGGTTCTGCAACCCAACAAGGCAGACACAGACTTCAGAGGATAATTAGAACTGCAGAAAAAAACTATTACTACCAACCTGCCTTCCATTGAGGACCTGTATACTGCAAAAGTCAAAAAGAGGGCTGTGAACAGACCCCTCACATCCTGGACATAAACTATTTCAACTTCTACCCTCAAAACAATGCTATAGGGCACTGCACACCAGAATAACTAGACACAAGGACAGTTTTTTCCCAAATGCCATCAATCTGCTAAACAAATAATTCCCTCAATGCTATCAAACTATTCACTAAGGCTGTATTACTATTACTATTAGTCTTTCACTGTTCCTATCACCCATCTCCTCTCACTTATGACTGCATGACTGTAACTTTGTTGCTTGTATCCTTACGATTTATATTGATATTGATTGTTTCCTTATTGCTTATTTATACTCTATGACTATCATTAAGTGTTGTTCCTTATGATTCTTGAAGAATGTATCTTGTCTTTTTATGTACACTGAGAGCATATGTACCAAAAACAAATTCCTTGTGTGTCCAATCCCATTTGGCCAATAAAGAATTCTATTCTATTCTATTCTATTCTATTCTATTCTATTCTATTCTATTCTATTCTATTCTATTCTATTCTATTCTATTCTATTCTATTCTATTCTATTCTATTCTATTCTATTCTATTCCGTAGAAGACACATACAGTGATTTCTTTAAACCTCAGAAATAAGAAAGTGCTTTGTTATTGATTAGTACAAGCCTGATTAGAATGGATTTTGACATCTTCTAGGTGCTAAACTTCATTTGTTCAAGCCTCAATTTCTCCCCCTCCATTTTACTAGCAGTAGGACAGGCAAGGGCATTATTCTTAATGGTTGACTGGTGTAAGAGAGTTAAATGTAATTGTTGGGCACTTCATTTAGTTGTAGTATACAAAGCATCACTTGGAACATTCCAGTTGTGTTGAGAGATTTTTAGTCCTTTAGCAGAAGTTACAAAAATGTATTAACTGTGCTTCTCTAGCTCATTTGTGGTAGTTTTTCCTAATCTCTATTATTCTTATTCTTTTTTTTATCATGCCTTTATTAGTTACCTCTGGAAAATAAATATGTGTGATGTCTTTAAAATGTTACTAAAATTGAATAAAATTTGCCCAGAACAAATACTTTTTTTTTTTCTGGAAATTGCAGAGATCAAATCTGCTTCAGGTCCCATTTCAGTTCTCCAGAAGATAAGTTGGCTTAGATCTGAATCATAACCCCATTACAGAAATCCTTGTTTTTGAATATCTCTTCATTAGCTTAGAGTGGAAAATGAACCGATGAAAAGTAATAAACATTTACAACTTTACATTTAGAATTAGATGAAAAGTTCAGGTAGTAATTTTAGAGTCCGTGAAGATTGGTCATGGTTTGCTGTTCACAGAAATTGTTCTAGACAGATCCTATTCTCTGTTGTGATGATATGGATGAAGTTGGTAAAAGTTCAGTTGGTCAATTGGAGCATAATAGCAAGATGGTTATTTCTTATTTCTCCTCTTCTGTCAAATTCTATCTCTGCTGATGTAATATTCTTTGTACAGTGGAGAGCATCCTTAAGTTGTAAAGGAGAAAAACTATGTTTACTTAGTTATCTTTATTATTCATAGCATAGGCATCTGCAGAGTTGAGCAAGTGACAAAACATGTTTCATCACAACATAATTTCCACCCATTGCATACAGGTCATCCTCAACAGTGAAATGCACTTACCTTCGCTACCAGTTCGGAAATGTGAGTGTGTGTGTCTCTTCTGCACATGCACAGAGCCTTCAGAGGCTCAAAAATGGGACATAATGATGTCCCAGTGGGTGGGCGGAGCCTTCCGCTTCCGCCCCTACTGATTCGCAAGAACTGGATAGATCCAGCCGGATTTCACCACTGGTTGTCCTCAACTTTAGTGACCTTTCGAAATTATAACGGCACTCAAAAAGGTGACTGCACTGTACAATGGCACTGACCAATTTTTCAAGCTTATGACCCCTGCAGCATCCCCATGACCCTGTGAGCAAAATTCAGACGCTTGGGAACTGACTCACATTTATAGCGATTGCAGTGTCCCAGGGTCATGTGTTCCCCTTTTGCGAACATCTGATGAGCAAAGTCAATGAGGAAGCCAGATTCACATAACAACCGTGTTACTGATTTAACAACTGCAGTGATTCACTTAACAACTGTGGCAAGAAAGGTCATAGAATGGGGCAAAATTCACTTAACAAATGTCTCAATTAGCAACAGAATTTTGCTTGCACATGTTAACTGAATGGAAATAGGAAAGGGTGAAGCTTTTAGTGAACTTACACTAGAAGTGATTATTCCTCATTTCAGCATCATTGCAGATAGGAAGGAATACTTGGGGTCCACAGCCCAGAGTAATTCTGCACCAGCTTTGGTGCATCTTTACTACACTAGTGTACTGGGGGAATAGTATATCTGTTTTGGTGAAGATGAAGTCCGTACAGGAGGGCTTATCCCAAACCCCTCCTGAACTCCTTTGTAGTTCAGTTGGTCAATTAGAGCATAAGATAGCTTTGGTACTTATACAATTTCTCTCCTTTTTTCATTAAAACTTCTGCACATAGATTATATCTTCTGTAGCTAGAAGTTTTTTGTTTTTTTTTTAAATCAAAGAACAACATAACAATGTTCCTTTTCCTATCTTCTAAGAGTGGAAAATATTGGATGACAGACTAAGTGGAAAGTAAACATAATACAGAGGGATTGCTATTTAACAGAATTGATTTTACCCTGTGGTTTTAAATTGCTATTTATAACCCAAGCTAATCAAATTCTCCTTTTCTCTTTCAGATCATAATTGCATTCTCCTCCCCTTTGCTCATGTTGTCTACTGGGAGTTGTATAAAATATGTCACTTTTGTTCCCTCGTCATGTTCCGTGGGGAGGCTGGTGGTTCATCTCTTTCAAAGGCAGTTCTGAGCTTTGGGAGAGAGAAACAAGGCTCTCCCCCACTCCCTCCCTCCCTCCCTCTCTCTCTCTCTCTCCCTTTCTCTCTCTCTCTCTCTCCCAACACACCTCTGTGTCAGGGGTGAAATCCAGCAGGTTCTAACAGGTTCTGGAGAACCGTTAGTGGAAATTTTGAGTAGTTTGGAGAACTGGCAAATACAACCTCTGGCTGGCCTCAGAGTGGGATGGGAATGGAGATTTTGAAATATCCTTCCCCCAGGAGTGGGGACGGAATGGGGATTTTACAGTATCCTTCCCCTGCCATGCCCACCAAGCCACACCCACAGAACCGGAAGGGAAAAAGTTTGGATTTTACCCCTGCTCTGGGTCTATCTGTCTGTCTGTCTGTCTACATGTCTACAAAATCTCCATTTTCTCCAGCAGTTCTCCTTAAGTATTTTCAGGATGGGGATGGGAAAGTTTCGTTTCTTTTTCAAGCTACAAGGAAGTTGAGCTTTTGGGTTAATCAGTGGGGGTATTCAGCCGTTTCGGGTGAATTGATAGCTGCAATCGCGGGTGGGGCTACCCATCTGCCCAGGCGCTATGCCCTCCTATTTAGCCTTGTTTTGGAGGCTGGGTGCATGCGCGGAAGGTGCACACAAGAGCAAAGTGCACGTGTGGAAGGCTGGGCGCATGTGCAGGGTGAACTGGTGGTAACAATATGTGAAACCCACCTCTGGGGTGAATGTACTATTTTTCCTAGGACAATAATCTCTCTAGTGGTCCTTCCACAAAGGATAATTGTAGAGATGTAACAGGAAGAAAAGAAGCAGGGGGGGAGGACTTTGGATTGCTTTTGCAAAAGTAAGTTAAAAATATACAAGTCAGCTACAGGTAAAAAATGAAAATTGTCAGGAATATCACTTATGTTCAGGAATAACATTTACCTCCTGGCAACATCCATCAGCAAGTTAAAAAATAAATATTCATTTATTTATTTTATTCTTTCATTAGATTTACAAGCCAGTTTACATAACATTCCAGATTTTTCCCTCAAGTTCTGTAGGGACTTTAGGTTCTGTAGGTTCACAAGTGGCCCAAAATCACTTGTGAACCTCCATGGCTGAAGTCTCTCTTATCCTAGTCCAACACCTTGTTTAAATGGCTCATTTCCAGATATGAAACTCTCACATTAATTCACTATATGAATTAAATTCATATAAATTATATTACTTTTGAGGCCAGTTTTATATTTCCTCACAGGCTACAGCAGGCATAGAAGTCTTAAATATAAATTTAATGATGATGATGATGATGATAATAATAATAATAATAATACCAACAATTTTATTTATATCGCTGTACCAGGAGACACCAGAGGCAAAGAAAAAGAACTGGAAAAAATCATGAAATATTGCGACCTGACTATCAAAACTATATGGTTATGGATGAAACATGTAACAATGATATTCATTGTCATCGGGGCACTTGGTACCATGTTCAAGAATTTTACAAAACACATCAAGAAATTGCAGCTTCCTGCAATAACACCAGCGGAATTGCAAAAAACTGCGCTACTCAGAACATTGTATATTTTAAGAATATACTTGGTTGATACCTAGGATGCTGGCAGCAACTCATATCAGCCATTAGCACCAGTCGATGGTATTTGTGACACAATTATAATGTTCAGTTGAGTGAGTTTCATGTTTAATGGATAATAATAATAATAATATAGCAGTGAATTTGGCAAAAGAAAGCAAGGGGTGCAATTCCAAAAAACTTTAGAAAATCATTTGAATAGTGTGAGCATTGAAAAAAAAATCACCATCAGTCAATTGCAAAAGACAGATTTACATCTTGTGGCAATATGTATAACACCATCAAACAATAAATTCTGCCTATCACAGGTCCTTGGAAATGACTCAATAAGCGAATGAAAAAAAATCACAAAACTGCATCACACTTATTTTGGCCATGTCATATAGGGGAATTCACTATAGAAAGCAATTATATTAGGAAGAGTTAGCAGTAAAAGGAAACCAGACCATCAAAGAACAAAATGGCTAGATACCATCAGAAGTTGGTAAGAGCCAGAGCATAAAACAACTGAAAGAAGAAGATTGGAAAATGTGGAAAGACCTGGCCCATAGAATCGCCAAGACTCCAACATGACTGAATGAATAACATCATCATCATCATCATCAAGTGAATAAAAATGCCAAATCCAGTCAAAACATCTGGATAACTGTGTGATCAATCATAATAATAAACTGTAATCTTATGAATTAGCCACATTTCACTTTTTGTTTCCCCATAGTTACTCACATTTTTCTATTTTTTAAGCAGAAATATTGTTCTTCTTTGCTTTATTTGGAGACCTACAACATCATTTGAAATTGTAAGCAGTATCCATCTTTGGGAACAATTGTTGAATCCTTACTGAGAATTCAAACAAGACACAACATCCTCAAAGCCACATGTCTTACTCTTTCTCCTTTCAATCAAGTGTATCTAAATCAAATCTGAAGTGTCTCACTGGCTTTTCCTGTAAAAATCAACAGGCAATATTCTCACCAATTTTTAAACAGCGGTGAACTTATTTGTTCACCTCCAGAATAATTTATAGCACAAAGTTAGTTATCCATGAAAGGATAGAATTGTTCGGAGAGGGGATGGTCCATTGAACAGAATAAAGCCCCCCATTTCTTAATTTCCACTATTGACATTAACAATAAAAAGAAAACCATTTGAGCTCAGTTTTTACAGAACTCCCAATTTATGAGGGCAATAGAAAATAAATGAACAAAGCTTAAAACTGGAATATTCCAGGCAAGGTATGTAAGCCCTCTGCAAACAATGTCAAGTTTTAACATACAGAGAACTGAAATAACTTTTCTGTAATGGCTCTTCTAAACAGTTTCCAGATTGCTTTTTGAATTTGCAATTCTTACAATTATGGCTCCTAAAGAAGGTAGGTACGATTGTTGCCTTGTGGTACTCAAGCCACTTTCTTAATGCAAGTACCTATTATAACTGAATTTCTTCATCTTATAGTGCATATCTTAGTACAATTGTTCGGTAATATCACCAAACAGCAGGAAGTAATAGCCTTGGGCAAGATGACTAAATATAAGTGGTAGAGCTCACATATTCCTCTTCTGATTTTGTTTTTTCTTTCCCTAAAGTGGGAGAAATATCTTTTGGGGGATCTTAAAAGACTTAGATCATGGATCCCCAACCCCCGATCCATGGACCAACACCAGTCTGTGGCGTGGCAGAAACTAGGCCACGCAAACAAGTGAAATCCCATTTGTGAGATGCAGGCAGCCTATGAAACCACGTCCTCTCTGGTCCATGGAAAAACCTCTCTCTACAGAACTGGTCCCTGGTGCCCAAAAGGTTGGGGGCCACAGGCTTAGATAGTCTGGGCAGATTCCTGCTCTGCCCCACTATTATTTTCT
Source organism: Masticophis lateralis (assembly GCA_030761175.1). NCBI lineage: Eukaryota > Metazoa > Chordata > Lepidosauria > Squamata > Colubridae > Masticophis > Masticophis lateralis. The sequence continues at coordinate 200,027,468 of JAUDYJ010000002.1, forward strand.
GAGAGAATTTAAACAAATAAAATATTTTTTTTTTAAATTTATTCTGGCTAGCATCTGACTTGTCCAACATGTTAGCCACTAAATACCCAACTACAGTCCTGCTCAGATTCCAGATTGAATTCATTTGATTCTAGGTGGTGAAAGAGGATAATACAGGAAGCCGTCAATTTACAACCCTTTGTAACTTTGAAGTTACAACAGCATGGGAAAAAAGCGACTTATGTCTGTTTTTCACACTTACGACTGTTGCAGCATCCCCGTGATCACATCATCAAAATTCGGGTGCTTGGCAAATGGTACATATTTATGACATGTGCAGGGTCCCAGGACCACCTGATCCTTTTTTGTGACCTTCCTGCAAGCAAAATCAATGGGAAAGTTAGATTTACTTAGCAACCGTGTTACTAATTTAAGAACTGCAGTGATTCACTTAACAATGAAAGTCGTAAAACGGGGCAAAAAACCCTCTAACTTAACAACTATCTCTCTTAGCAAAGGAAATTTTGGGCTTGGTTGTGGTCATAAGTCGAGGACTACCTGTATTGTGTTGCAAAATCTAAAGGATATAGAGGTATGAAAAAGTCTTGAATGAATTGTTTAATGCCTGAAACCACTCCCTGCCCTTTTCCTTCTTCACTTAACATTTCCTTCAACCTAAGTTTCTCTCTTTTTCTCTGTCTTTTATTTTTCATTCAGGATTATACCAGCAATAGCAATAGCACTTAGACTTATATACCACTTCACAGTGCTTTACAGCACCTTTGAATAAGGCGCATATCCAAACATTAAAAAGTAGTCCAGAAATGGTTTCTAGTTTAAATTAAATTCTGCATCTCATTTAACAAATGAAGTTATTTTGGACATTGAAGCATAGTGCCAGAAATGGACTAAATTGCTTCATTATACTATGAATTATTTTCCACCAATGTTAAACTTTAAAGAAAAAACTTCCTAAAATCTACTCATTCCCAGGGTGGGGTTGGGGATGGAACAAGGGAAAAAAATAAAAGGTGAAAAGTTGAAAGTCGGATGTGTCTAGGCCTTAGCCTTGAACAGGAAAGTAAAAAACAAAAATCCCACAATTTTTTTTTACGATGAAATACTGCACTCTTTGTGGCAACCCTAAGGGGTATTCTCCAAAGCACCTGAAGGCAGGACAAGAAGCAATGGATGGAAACTAATCAAGGAGAGAAGCAACCTGGAACTAAGAAGGAATTTCCTGATAGTGAGAACTGAGTGGAATGCCTTGCCTTCACAAGCTGTGGATGCTCCATCACTGGAGGTTTTAAAGAGACTGGACAGTCATTTGTCTGAAATGGTATAGGGTTTCCTGCCTGAGTAGAAGGATTGGACCAGAAGACCTCAAGGTCCCTTCCAACTCTGTTATTTTGCTATTCTGTTATTCAGTACATTGTTATACAAAAACCAATGAATTGTCATATGTTGTGTTTAAGTAAGATTTTTGTGAAGTATGGCAGCACAAGGCTTGGAGGGTGGAATTTTGGACATGTAGAGAAGCAATTGCAGCCAAACTATTCAAGGAGGAGTTGGGTGAAGAAATACAATAGAGACCATTCCCTGACTGTTATGATTTTGCTTTTTTTTTAACCTTTAGTGTGATGCTGTACAGCATAAATCCTATTAATGTTGTAAAGGTTAAAGAGAAAATCTCAAATCATCCTAAACTGTTGTCAAATTCTAAAAGATCCTTTTGCCCAGAATTTCCAATTAGATGATGAATCTTACTATGAAAAACACTATACGTAAAATGAATTTTAAACAGCTTGATTCAGAAACTTGGAAATTCAGAGCTGTCTTTCCTACAAACAGGAGGAAATCTACAGCAGTCGATTACACATTTGAAACCTGCAAGATTACTTGTGGCCCATTTTAAAATCCCTTTTATTACTTTATTATTGGAATTTCTACGTGGAATGCTTATTAAGGCTATTCTTACTATTAGACATTGGTTATTGCAAGACCAGTGTGAAAAGAAGGCATTCTGGGTAAGGCTCTGAAGATCCCAGCTGAGTTGCCTGATCGGCAGAGATTTTTTTTTCTTTTAAATGCCTCTGACGATCAGGCAACTCAGCTTGGATCCTCAGAGGCATTTAAAAGGAAAAAAAACAATTTTTCTTTTAAAAGCCTTTGATGATCCCAGCTGAGCTGTGTGATCATCAGAGGCTTTTTTACATTTAAAAGCATTTCTTTTGGCCGAAGAGGTTGTAGAAAAAATACTTTTAAAAGTAAAAAAAAAAACAAAAAAAAACTATGATGATTGTGTGACTCAGCTGGGCATGGGGGGGGGGGCAGGGATTTTTGCTACTGGTTCTCCAAACCACCTGCCTCCATCACTATCAGATCGGGCGATCTGATCCGATCTGAATTGGGAATATTTCACCCCTGGTTCTTACCCTCCTGGTATTTCAAAGGGCTCTAAAGACCTGGCCTTTTGTCCAGGCCTTTAGCAAAGGCCTGGACACTGCTCCTTTTCTTCTTTATTGATCCCCTCTAGGGTTTTTTTTTTCTTTGCCATCATCATTCTTATGTTTTCTGTTGCTTTTGTGTTTGTTGTATTTGTATTTTGCATCATATTCCAGCCTCTCCTCCTTTCATACATCCATATGAAATCCCAGCATAAACAAAAGGGGTGAATGCTTTCCTTAACAATATTACTCATGTAAGAAAGAATATAGGTGTTCTCCACAATCAGGTTCTCCTCATCATCCACATTTCTGTTATCTGGACATTGATAAGTGACACCAAAGACCCACATTGCTACTGAAATGCTAAAGGCAAGCCAGTAAAATATAAATAAACAATGATAAAAACCTCATAATAAAAGCAGAAATGCAAAGCTTTTCATCTAGATGAAAAGATAATAAATAATAATATAGGACATTGAGGAAGTAATCTAATCAAAATGTTTGTGTTCCCTCAAAATTCCTCAGCTTTTCATTTTGCCTTTCTGTAGAGATCTTCCACATTTCTGCAGTTGGTATTACAGGTCTTCAAGGAGTTCTTCCCCTGAAACATTTTTCCCTCTCAGAGGTCCATAGATATTTTATCTAAGCAGAAACTTTCACTTGCATTTCAAGCTTTGATGTTATAATAGCATTTGGGAGAAAGAAGGCACGTACAAATCCATAGGTATCCATTATTCTCTCATACATACATATAACAGAGAGAAAAAAACAGAGAGAGAGAGACAGAGACAGGGACAGGGACAGGGACAGAGACAGAGACAGAGAGAAACAGAGACAGAGACAGAGAGAGACAGAGACAGAGACAGAGAGAGACAGAGACGGGGGGAGAGAGAGAGACAGAGAGACAGAGAGAGACAGAGACAAGGAGAGAGAGACAGAGACAGGCAGAGAGAGAGAGAGAGAGAGAGACAGAAACAGAGAGAGACAGAAACAGACAGAGAGAGAAAGACAGAGACAGAGAGACAGGGACAAAGGTTGCTCTTTGGGGATTGGGAGAGCTGGGAATTATATAATCATCTTCTTGCCATTTGTGTGAACTAATGATGCTTAATGAAGGTGGGAAGTCCTATGCACTTCCAGACTTTTACTGCTCAGTAATAAGTCATCATTTGGTCACCCTGCCTCAGGAAAAAGTCTCTCCAATTTAGGGTGAAGCAATCAGTTATTCTCCCATTTCCTCATGCTCATATTCTTCCAGACAAAAACCCAACTATCAAAAACAAAATAAACCAACAAAACATTTCAGTGAGAGATCCTTGTCTAGCTGGGAGGATCCCATGAGCAAATCCTCTTCCCACCTTGGTGCCCTTCCTATTACCGAGCATTGCATTCTTATCACATCTAAAGATGCTCAGGGAGGGCAGGTTGCAATGGACAAATGATGTCATTAGCTTATCTAATTGAAATAGGCCCAGAATTCCTGTAGCTGCCATTCAAGGTGTATATCAATTAACCAAAGATTGTGTTATGTTTCACAATGATTAGAGTGTGATGGAACTGCTAGAAGCTCTGATGCACACAGGATGCTTTGTTTTGCCATACAGTGGCCCCATTTTCACTTCCCGTGGATGAGCATGACTGCAAGAGACACAAATTGGACCTACCCCACATGCCTCAGCATATATCATCCCTAGTTAAACTGTGCATCGATTAATTAGCACAGATTATATTCCATTAACTATCGGCATATGGCTTTGTTTTAATGTTCTTTGTGTGTGAAATGTTTGGGATGCAAGCATGAAACCGGTATGTGAGTAATTGTTTATTAATTAAGATGGGACGACTCCCAACTGTTTGCACAAATGTCATGGAAAAGTTCTCATGGCCTCATTTGCGCAGATGGTGAACAATCCTCTCGGGAATTTTGCATTAACTGAAAGCCTTCAGAGGATATTATCTTATTTGTTTTGGTTGATAAGGCATTGAAACTCAATAGCTTGTATAGACAGTCCTCCATTTCACATCCTGATGAGAAGCTGCTTAGAAACTAGATTGATCTCCAACACATTCATTCTTCCTCTCTCCCTTTCTCTTCTACCTCTATTTTATTTTTATTTTTTTTGGACCAAAAGTATGTCTTCCGGGCCAGCAGTTGCATTTTTCATCATCATATGCAAAACATATGGCTGACATATTTACTTTGTCTTTATTATTTCCATGTCAATGTACAATGCATCATTATAATTTGAGACTATTCTAGGTTAGAATGGTAGCCGCTATCGCTACCAAGTGCATAAGTATCACTTTTGTCGTATAATTTGTTTGCCAATAGATCAATTTGCTTTGAGAATAAGGCGAGATTAGTGGAGGCAGAAAAAGCAGGGAGTGCATTTTGTTTATTTAGTAGCCTAATATGTTTGCACATGTCTTGAAGCAACTTCAGTAGAATCAATGGGAAAGAGTCAATAACAATAATCAATGCTGATGTAGCTACTGCACACATGAGTGGCGAACATTTTATAGAGGATTGGGAAACTTTGTAGCAATTAAAGATTAGGTATTTCAGAGAACACACCCCACACTCTTCCACTTCAAAGAAATACTTTGTTTTTCATATCTGTTCCTTGTTGGTTCTTCTAAGCAATTTTGACTGATCCCAGGAAACTAAGTGCAGTAAGATGTGATTAATGCATTCTTGGACAACACAGTTATTCAAAAGTTTTGCTTCCTGAAAATCTTTTGATGATTATGGTAGAACCATTCAAACTGAACATAAATATAATTTCAGCATGACTGTATCACGTAGGAATATGATATTAATTTTTAATGACTATAATGAATTTAATTGCATACCGTAATGTTTCCAACACACTGGATAAATTCAACAGGGTTAGAAGTATTTTGCTGCTGATTTTTATTTGTATTCAGTGTCCATTGCATCTTTTGCAGTGTCCAAAGATAGCCAGTCAACTCTGATGATTCCAATTGCCCTGATACTGTTTTTCCATTGTGGCAATGTCTTGGTGAAATCTTTCACTATGTCCATCATTGACTGCACCTAGGTTTTCAAGAAAGAAGTCCAAGGGTGAATGCAGAAAATGAATCCTCAATGACTTCATGGTCTTGTATGCTGTAAGAGGTTTGTCCATCAGCTGAATATAATTTCTCAAAGATATCCATGAATGCTTTCCAGGCAATTTTCTTTGACCCCACTAACAGATCTTCAAACTGCTGTCATTGATGATGTATCTGATCTGTAAATCAACCAAAATGCCTTCCTTAACCTTGGCATCAACTTTGACATCAGTTATACTTGAAAACAAGTATAACAAGTATCTGCTTCAAATAACAAAAACCTTCACAGTCCTTGTTCTTTGCTTTAACATTTGTTTTCCAACAGTCTGAGTTTTATGTGAAGCAAAGGCAAAAATATCTTTGTTGGGTCAATAAGTGGTTTGTGTGCCATGTTTTTCTGCCCTGGGATCAAATTCTGCTGACATGGCTATTTCTTTTTAATTAATGTGACTCTCTTGCATTGCTATCATATTTGCATATATAACAACAGTACTTGCTAAATCTGAACTGCATTCGAAGCAGCAGAGCCACTAGATTAGAACCATTAGATCTCCTCAGATATTCCAGTTGTATTTTGTGTACTGGATGTGCTTCCATGTTTTTGTATGTTTCTTGCATGTGTGAAGCCTATGAACAGGTAATGAAGAGTGTACATTGCCATTGTGTAAAAACAGAAAATGCCTATAAAATGGCACATGATCAGTTAAATTATAAGTTATTTTTGTGACTAACAACCAAAAAAATGTATAAAATACACCCAAAAGTGTTCAGGAAGCAAAATTTTTGTTGCCCATTGGAAACAAAAATCCCAGGAAATCCCAGAAATTCAGACTTGATGGAGAAGTCCAAAATAAGCTAAATCTTCATCTGAGTAATTATTACAGATATGTATTTTCTTTCTGTTACATTCAGATTTCATAAACATTACTTTTTAAAAAAGAAAACAAGGTGAAACAAACGCAAAAATGTAGCTCTTTGGGATTAAAAATATTATAACCCTGACATTTTGGTGGATATTGCTGTAATTCGCTTCTTAAGTGATAGACCTTAAATGGAAATGAGCACCTCATTATTTTTTAATGTTTTATTGTATTATTATAATACACAAATTATTGATTGATTTTAATTTGTACCATGCCGTAACATTTCTTCTGCATTTTTTGAAATCCTTCTTTCTCATTCAACTCATCTTAAAGGCAATTACTTTTGTTTGCTAAGGAGAAAAACAATTCCCAATATGTAATGTACAGGTCTTCCATTACTTAGTATTGAGATAATTATGCCTTGATTATCTCCAAGAATATTTTAGGAAGGGTTTTTTTTTTTTCAAACTGGGAAACAAGAGCAGCTGCAAAGACTGTAGAATAGTATGGATAACTAGGAAAAACAAATCTACATACCATCTTCTGTTTAACAAAAATAAGATCAAATCACTAACCTAACCTAACCTAGTCCTTCTTTTCATTAAACTAGAAATATCCAATTCCTGCAACAGTTCTTCATTTGTTTTAGTCTTCAGGCCCCTAATCATCTTTGTTGCTCCCAATCCTATTGTAATGAATTAGAGATTCATTCCCAATTGAAATGAATTAGAGATTCTAATTCATTACAATTACAGATCTGCATATGAACTTAATATTCCAACTCTTATTAATTTCTAGCGCTCTTTAATATCATTAACTTGCAATTCTTGAAACAGAGCAGAGGAAAGCTAGGTATAAGATTTAGCAGTAAATATCTGTGGAGTTGGAAAAATGTTATACAAGAGCCAAATAAGATGCAATACAATCTGCATGGTTTTGAACATTCAGATAGAAATAAAACAAGAAGGGGGCTATGATTAATGTGTAAAATTAATGCAATTTTTATTGTTCTCTATGCCTTCAAAATGAATATATTGCTCATGCTTGCTCAATATCACTTGGTGGTGCCTGCATACTCCTGTCCTTTTTTGCCTGCTTAACATAAAGGCCAATGTATCTAGACACAAGTGTCTTAAATTATTAGCTATCTTTATTGTACCCATGCAACTACTCCCTTGTGACATATATCCTTCCAGAGTTCTAATCTTTGATTCATGAATGACCTTTGATTTATGGAAACTGTGTGTTTTTATAAACCACAACATTCTCAAAGATGCTGATAATGGATGAATGGAAGTGGTTGATAGATTAACAACAAATCCCACCTCCTTCTCCTCCCCTCCTCCTCCCACCCTACCCCATCTTTTAATTTGATTACAGTGTTTGGATCTTGACAGTATTTTATTTACGCCTTTTAGCTTTTGCATGATTTTTATCTTTTTAAGATGGCAAGCCACCCAGAGTTACCCTAGCATCTTGTATGGGACACTGCTACTCATGGCCATGTGTTCCAAATTATAAAGACAAAAAATATGGAACACTCCATGGATCTAGAAAAAAAACATGGAAGCATTATATTCAATCGGAATAGAGCTGAAAGGGACCTTGGAGGTCTTCTAGTCCAACCCCCTGCTCAAGCAGGAGATCCTATACCATTTCAGACAGGTGGTTGTCCAGTCTTTTCTTAAAAGCCTCCAGCGATGGAGCACCCACAACTTCTGAAGGCAAGCCATTCCACTGATAAATTGTCCTCACTGTTAGGAAGTTCCTCCTTACTTCTAAGTTGCTTCTCTCCTTGATTAGTTTCCATCCATTGTTTCTTGTCTTGCCTTCTGAGGCTTTGGAAAATAATTTGACCCCCTCTTCTTTATGGCAGCCTCTCAAATACTGGAATACTGCTATCATGTCACCCCTAGTCCGTCTTTTCTCTAGACTGGCCATACCCAATTCCTGCTATTGTTTTTCATATATTTTAATCTCCAAGCCTTTAATCATCTTAATTACTCTTCTTTGCATTTTTTTCCAAAGTCTCAACATCTTTTTTGTAACGTGGTGACCAAAACTGGATGCAGTATTCCAGGTGTGGTCTTATTAAGCATTTATAAAGCGGTACTAATACTTTATAAATCCTTAGTAAGACCACATATTCATGGATATGTTCATGTGAGTGAGTGTGCAAAGTAAGGATTTCAGCAAATGGTAGTCATATTTTACCATAATCACCCATAGATGATTTATGATAAATAATTTGTTAGTACCTTGATAATAGGTCAACTCAGTGACAGATCATCCTGTAATTCTTGCAAATCTTCATTCTTCCCATGCTGAAGATAAAGTTTTTTAGTTATGAGCAGGACCCATAGAATCCATTTTCTTTGTCTGATGTCTATGCGGTAAGAATTTAATTAAAAATACTATGAACATCTGTGAATATTATAGGTTGTCTCATCATTATGACATAACTTCTTTCTCAAAAGCCACAGTTATAGGCAGGGGTGGGCTGCTGGGGGTTTGCAGAAGTTCAGGAGAATCTCTAGCTAAGATTCTGTGTAGTTTGGAGAACCCTCTAATCCCACTCCTGGCCCCCCTGCCCTGCCCCCCCCAGGAGTTGCCACGTGGCCTGTTACGAATGCAGGTAAGTGCAGGGCACACACGGAGGCTCAGGGAGGGTGAAAAAAGGGCCTACTGGAAGTTTGGGAAAGCTGGAAACAGGCCTGTTTCTGGCCTCCAGGGGCCTCCAGAGCCTAGAGATGCTGTTTTCACCTCCCGGAGGCTCAAGAAAAGCTTCCGGAGCCCGGAGAGGTAAAAACGTGCACCCCTACCATGTGCAGGAGGCTGACTAGACCATGGCCAACATGGCCACGCCCACCCACCAACCGGGAAGAGAACCCCTTGCTAAAATTTTTAAAGCCCACCCCTGGTTACAGGACACTGCATAGACATTTATTTAAAAAACATTTAATATCTTTGTAACTCCAACATCATCACAATTTATTCAAACAGTTTTAGTGAGGTTCTTAGCCTGCACCCCTCCACCTTCATCATTTTATTGAAGCAATAAATTGTGTAGTGGTATGGATTGTGACAGTTTTCTCCTTATTCTCCACTTGCCTTCCTAGACTCTTGGCTATTTTATCTGCCTTAGAATTGGGCTCTTTTATATGTGAAAAATAAAACAGGACATTCCTCTCTGATCAACTACTTGACATGTGTAAGGATATCTCATTTGCATGTTTGGTCCCAGTTGTGTGTCACTGTTCTCCGACCAAGGAATATGAAAGCACGATTTTAGAGGAATGTCCGGCATGTAATTTAACTAGACCTTGAAAGAAGCAGATAGAATGATCAGATTATTTATCTCCTTTAATATGGGGAAAAGCTTCAAAGCAGCTTGTCAATATTATTGGACTGAACAAGACCACCGGATAGGTTGCTGGAAAATTGTCCTGCCCTGCCTGGTGGTTTTGGCCTCTATTATATCTTTCATTTTGTTCACATTCAGACACAAGATGATGCGCAGTCATCCATCAAAGTCACCCAAGCAAAACAATCCTGAGGCTTATCTAATGAATGTAAACGATTGTCTCATTGAAAGAGCAGCGAAACCATATGTCATTGTCATTTTAGTGGCAGCAACTCAATCCGTGTTTAATTTAATTAACTCTGGCAATTAACACAAAGTTGAAAATCATATACATTAAAAAAAAATTCTAATGGACTAAGAAGTGTGCCAGCAATATAATGAGCAATTACTGTTGGAAAGCATTTGATTAAGATGATTAAAATCAATGGCTATAGAATGAAAATTTAAATGAAGGACAAAGGTAGAGTCAAGCAGTTTAAGTTTAAGAGGCAATTAGAATAGTTGCCAATGATATCCATTAGAGGCATGATTCTGCTTCGTATGGAACCAGATACAGGTAATCCTCAATTTACAACCGTTTATTTAATGACCATTCAAAGTTACAAGGGCTCTGAAAAAAGTGACATGACCACTTTTCACACTTACAACCTTTGTAGCGTCCCCATGGCCACTTGATCAATATTTGGATGCTTGGCAATTGGTTCATATACATGATGGTTACAGTGTCCTGAGGTCATGGGATCACATTGCAATGTCAAAGGAGAAGCCAGATTAACCACGTTACTAATTTATCTATGTTTTTAACTACATTACTAACGTATGAGTCATGGTGGCACAGTGGTTAGAATGCAGTACTGCAGGCTACTTCAGCTGATTGCTAGTTCCCAGCAATTTGGCAGCTCGAATCTCACTGGCTCAAGGATGACCAACCCTTCCATCCAGTGGTGGGATTCAAGTAATTTAACAATTGGTTCTCTGCCCTAATGGTTTCTTCCACTGACCAGTTTGCCAAACTGCTCAGAAAGTTAACAACCGGTTCTCCCGAAGTGGTGCGAACTGGCTGAATCCCACCACTACTTCCATCCTTCCGAGGTTGGTAAGATGAGGACTTAGATTGTGGGGGACAATATGCAGACTGTCTGTAAACCACTTAGAGAGGGCTGTAAAGCACTGTGAAGCGATATATACTTCTATGTGTTATTACTATTAACAATTGCAGTAATTCACTTAACAACAATGGGAAGAAAGATCATAAAATGAGCAAAGCTCACTTAACAACTGTCTCACTTAGCAACAGAAATGTTGGGCTCAGTTGTGGTCATAAGTCAAAGACTACCTGTATAAAACTGAAACGGGTCACTTTACCTCAGGGGTATCAAACTCAAGGCCCAGGGGCTGGAGTTGGCTTGTGGGGTGCTTAGATCTGGCCCACAGGGCCGCCTTGAAAATAACAAAGGACCATCATGTAGTGCCTCTTCCAGCAAAAATGGAGCTCAGGAGGGCTACATGTGACCCTCCCAAGCTCCCTTTTCACTGGCAGAAGGTTGCAGGAGGCCGTTGCAGCCAAAAACGGAGCTTGGGAGCCTGTTTTCTCTGGCAGAATGCTCGAGCCCCCACAGGGGCAAGTGATGTCAAGTTGGCCACATCCACCCTGGCCATGCCTATCTTATCCGGGCCGCCCAAGGCCAAACAGAACCCTGTTGCTGTCCTCAATGAAATCGAGTTTGACACCCCTGCTTTAGCTAGATCATCTTTTAAGTGAAGTACCACTTCCTGGACTCTTCCTGTTGGCTTGAGTCAGGTTAGGTTTTACATATACCCCAAATAAATACAAATTTGTAATAGTCAATTAAGAGTAGGGATATGTGATTTCTAGGAAACCTCAGCAATGTCCCCCTTAAAGCTGAATTTCACTCCGACTCGGAAGCATCAGTTAATATTTAACTTTGCTGATAGAGAATGGCTGTTTGGTACATGTAGAAGTCAATTCTTTCTACTTTCTATTGGTGGTGAGGCCATCAGTAGTGATGGTTTAGTCATATCTGAGGCTTTCAGGAGACTGAATGCACCAATGGTGTGGGAAGTTACATATCAGAAGTTATTGTTACATGCTGTTTGCTTAATGAACAGTGATTCTATGCATACAAAAAGTCCTTGCTTAATGACTGATTACTTAGTGATCTTTTGAAGTTACAACAGACACCCCCCCCCAAAAAAAATAAAAGGTACTTATTACCTGGATTTGAAGGGCCTGCCCCCTCTCCCCCATGGTGACATGACATGATCACATTTGTGATCACACATGCAGACAATCTGTCTACATTTATGGCTGGTTGAAGCACCCCACCATCACATGACCACAATTTACAATATTTATTACCAGTAACTGGCATTTACTTCCAGTTTTCGGCAAAAAAATGCCCATTGTGAACAATAGGTTCACCTATTTGCCTAACTAGCAAATGTTTACTTAAGAACAGTAACATTCACTTCATGACCACAGCACTTGCTTAATGACTGTCATAGAAAGTTGTAAAATCAGATCAGTTGCACAATGTCATGACCTCCTTAGAGACCAGTATGACTTACAACTGTAATTTCAAGCTCAATGATGGTTGCAAATTGAGGACTATCAGTAGTTGTCTGCTAAACCATCACTGTAATGTAGGGATGGGCAATTAATTTTCCCAAGGGGCCACATGAAAAACTGGGATTGATGTAGCCTGCAGAACACAAAATGCCAAGGTTAGCCCAAATGGAAACAACCTTTTCAGGCAGCTGGCACCATGTCACTGTCATTAATAGGCCGCATAAAAGAAACATGTAAATAGAATAAAATGTTCACCAATTAACTGGTTTTAAGCAATGGAATACGTTATATTCTTTGAAGACTAAATCCATTGTTAAACTACAAATAATATTTGAATATAAAAAAGTCAGACATTATAAATCATAAGAATAAACCATAAATCAGAAGTGTTGGGATCACATGGCATAAACATTTTTTTTTAAATTTGATTTATATGCCGCTCTTCTCCGGAGACTCAGGGCGGCTTACAATGTGTTAAGCAATAGCCTTCATACTTTTGTATATTTATACAAAGTCATCTTATTGCACCCACAAACTGGGTCCTCAATTTACCTACCTTAGAAAGGATGGAAGGCTGAGTCAACCTTGAGCCTGGCGAGATTTGAACTGGTATAATTGCAGACAGCTGGATGTTAATTACGGTGCTTAGTCTGCAGAGCTAAACCAGGCTCTTATAGATAGTTCAGTAAATTCTATCCAAACTCTCCAGATACATTCTGATTTAATGGATCTTTAGAATGAAATTATTATGACTTCACATTAAGAGAATCCAAATTTCAGGTGTGGTACAAGTCCATATATAAAATTATAACCCCCAACTTGTTTCCAAATTGAAAGACGCCTCCATAACTTGACAAACTATTCTTCCATGGAATGAAATTTTTGTACTTTCATTGAAAACAATTTCCATAAATTTGCAGCATCTCCAATGTAACAGAACAGTTTGGTAAGCTTTTTCAGAATACAAGGTTTAATAATATTTCATTAAAAATAGAGTTGAAAAGGAAATTCACTTTTTAGAATTTATTTTATTTTGGCATAAATCATTTTCCAAAACTGTAGAGTTAAAAAAAAAGAAGAAGAAGAATCAATCTGGTGATTACATTTCCATCAATTTTTAGAGAATGAGCTCTCTATTTTAGAAATCAGAAATAGAATTCTGATATCAGCAGCAAAATATCTTATGTCATTTGTAAGTATAATGTTTGGTGTAGATTTAATGCTTTTCTTCCATTGGAATTCTCATTGCTGCATATCATTCATTTCCTTTAGATTCTATAACCATTTAATCATATAATCTTTAACTTGTTCAGTTTATCAATTGTATTTCACCGACGATTTGTAGACACCACCCAGTAAATGCTCTGAATATTGTAATCTGTTTTGCAAATTCAATCAAGTTTCTAAATATTCCCCTTTGGTTTTGCCAGTCTCAACATTACTTATCTGAAGATTTTGAAACTAGTCAGGTGCTTCTGGCCATTCTGAAGAAGAAGTCTCAAAAGAGTTTATCTTTGATGTACTGATAATCAAATCTTGCAGCCTATATGATTCTCTCTCCGCTGAACAAATTTCTTTGTGCTTTCCTTTTCATGAAAATGAAGATTTAATAATGGGGGGAAAGGGAATAGGTCTGGACTCATTGTTTTCAAGTGAAAAAGAAAAGGAACTCTGAATTTATAAAACAAATTAGAAAAGTTTGGAAATCAAGGCTGAACAATGGTAATACAATCAAAGCCATTAATACTTAGACTTTCCCTGTAATTCTCTATATAATGACTAATGTTGACTGGACACAAGCTGGGTGACATGATAGCAGTGTTACAATATTTTGAGGGGCTGCCACAGAGAGGAGGGGGTAAAGCTATTTTTCAAAGCACCCCGAAAGCCAGACAAGGAATAATGGATGGAAACTGATCAAAGAGAGATTCAACCTAGAAATAAGGAGAAATTTTCTGACAGTGAGAACAATCAAGCAGTGGAACAGCTTGCCTTCAGAAGTTGTGGGAACTTCATCACTGGAAACTTTCAAAAAGAGACTGGACAGCCATCTGTCAGAAATGCTTGAGCAGGGGGTTAGACTAAGTGACCTACAAGGTCCCTTTCAGCTCTCTTATTCTGTAATTACAAGGCCCAAAACCTGTGGTAAAAAGTCATGCATTAAATTGGAGAAAAGTGACATTTATTGTGTGTGTTTTGCCAAGCAAAATTGGGGTGGTCATGGTTTGTTGCAAGTGAAGCAGACAGTGGAGGATGAAATCAGAGGTTTAAATGATTACACAGAAACAAGCACAGAGAAGAAACCAATAAATGTCTTGAAGGAAAACATTTCGAATGGGAGAGGCTCAAAGGTGACATGCTAAACTGAACAGTTATCAAATTGGAAAGTTAAATCTCTGTATGGTCAATTCCTGAAATAAATTAAAGGCAAAACTAACAACAACTGGGCAACGGCTTCAAATCAGATTGGATCCATTGAGAAGAAAACAGAAGGATTAATATATGCAGCCAACAGAAGAATTCTGCGAGTTAAGTCCACGCATCTTGAAACTGCTGAGCCTGAGAAACACTGAGAAATAAAATGATGCACGTAATTTGGGGTCAGAGGCAAAGATACAGCAAAGAGGTATAGTGGGTCTTTGTATACAGATTCTACCCTTGTCAATGGCAAGTGAAATACCATATTTTTTGGAGTATATGATACACCAGAAAATAAGAAGCACCTTAGTTTTTGGTGAGGAAAATAAGAAAAAAGCTGATTGGCAGATGGATCGGAAAATAAGAAAAAAGCTGATTGGCAGATGGATCGGCCTCCCGGAATACCCCCAATCAGCTGTTCCCAGAGGTGAATTTTAGCAACAGGTTCCTTGGTTGTGAGCTCTGTGCCTTGCTTTTTTTTTTTTCTGCCTCTGAAACTTTATTTCAGAAAAAACATTTTCCTTCCTCTGAAAGCCTCCAAAACACAGCTTCAGAAAAAAAGCCTCTGAAGCTCTGTTTGGGGGCTTCTTTTCTGAAGCTTCTTTTCTGATGCTTTTTGCAGCCTCTGAAACCTCTGTTTGAGAAGCTGGGCGGAGCTACATTCAGAGTATAAGACTCCCTCTTCTTTGGGGGAAAAAGGTGTGTCTTAAACTCCAAAAAATATGGTACTATATTGCCTTGACTCACCCTGCCTGCCCTGCTTTGCATTTTTAGAAGACTTGGGGGGGGGGGGAATTAGAATTGTCCTTTTCTGAATATTGTGCCTCCAACCTGAATTAGGTCAGTTTATGTAGGTCTAGGACAACTTGCCACCGCCATCTCGCCACAGCCATCTCACTGCGGTCAACTGCGTGTCCACCTTGCCATGACCAACTTGCCACAGCCCTTTTGCCTTCACCAACCTGCTGTGGCCATCTTGCTGTAGCCAACTCACCGTGAGACTACTCACCACAGCCAACTTGCCACAGGGCAACTCACCATGGACAATTCCACGTGGCAATAAATGTTATCCGCAACTATTTCTTTGACATTATTTCCATTGATAAAAATGGAAATAATGTTGAAGAAATAGTACCAGATAACAGTTATCCTGTGTGGAATTGTCCTCAGCAACTTGTATCATGGTGAGTTGGCCATGGCAAGATTGCCGCAACGAGTTAGCTGTGGCAAATTGTCCCATTCTGACTTATGCTAAAGAAAATAAGAGTAGACATAAGTCAGCAGAGTGTGCCATTTATACATTGTCTTGTTTAATCCTCAGTTCCTTACAAGGGTGAAATCTAAAATTTTTCCCTACCAGTTTTGTGGGCGTATCTTAATTGGTGGGTGTGGCTTGGTGGTCAGGTGACCTGGTGGGCGTGGCCAATAATAATAAATAAGAAAAATAATAAACAAAGTACACAAAACAATAAGAGGTACCAAAAACAAACTTTCACACTTTACACACATACAACACAACATAACACAACTGACTCACACACAATGTAAAAGCAGTTGCACTTGACCCAAAATGGCCCCTGCAACAAGCAGGAATCTCACATAGCCACAAAAAGCTCAAAAACCAAATTTCACACTTTTTCCACACAAAATGCCACATACAGCTTTGTGAGATTTTGTGTGTTTGTGTAGTTAGAGTGAAACACTACAGAAACACATCAAATCTCAGAAAGCTGCACAAATATTTTATTTTATTTTATTTAGATAAAAGCAGCTAAATTTAAAACTTCCTTAACTTTAAATTGCTATGTCTAAAAAAAAAGCCTCCTAAAAAAACCCCCAATTAACTATTTTTTTAAAGCTCCCCCCCCCCCAAAAAAACCCCTCCCAGTTACTTACCCAATTGAAGGCACAAGGCAGGCAGATTCAGTTGCTCACTGATGAGATTGATTGCAGGGATTGCAGCAGGCAAAGCAAAGCTGAAAAAGCGAGCGAGCCGGAAGGAAGCTGCAAACTGGCAAGTGGGCGACCGGACGATTGGGTGGCCATGGGCGGAGGTGGGGAGAAAGGGATTTTTGCTACCGGTTCTCCGACCCACCTGCCGCCATCGCTACCAGATTGACTAATCCGGTCCGAACCAGGAGCATTTCACCCCTGGTTCCTTATCATCTGCAGTTTGGAAACAGACTCATATTTGCTCTCATTTCTGAATTTAGCAGGATTTTTAAAAAATAATGCATGCTTTTAATGAAGAGGATTTTGTGTGACTTTTTTTCTATTGCATATATGTTTCGCAAGCAGTTTCCCCTCATACATAAAACACATTTACACACTGGGCCCAAAGTGTGAGTGCTTCGGGCGCCCAAGTTTTTGTTATGCCTTTAAATTCTATAAGTTCAAGAAGTAAAAATCAAATGACATGAAAATTCCATCTCTACCCAGCCTCATCCTTACCATGAAATGATTAAAAAAAAACCATTCCCGGTAAAGAACAAATAGGCCATGATATAAAATTAACTGCAAGCTTTTATTCCCATAGTCCAGGATGAAATATGTATATCTAGAATTTCAGCTGGATCATTTTTTTCCCCACAGAGTGTGAATTAAACTATTAATTAAGCTAATCAGACATGCTGTTTGCTGCTGACAATGACCCTGTTTGAAATTGTGAGTTTCTTTCAGCTTGCTGAGGAATTCTTGTTGAAAATTCCAATTAGTTCAAAATTAAACACTCTTCCTGCTCTGCTTGAACAAAATATTCAGACAAGAACGTCCACAGAGTCAAAAAGTCAAGATGGCAATCCAACCCCTTTGGATTGAAACCCAACCCCTTTTTAATCTGTGTTGTACAGTCAACACAAGTTAAAAAGGGTGGAGGGCAGGCAAGGTTTTAATTGTGTCATAGCTACTATGTTGACTCTTCTTTTTTTAATGTTCCTCTGATAGATACCCTAGTATGCTGATATGTGCATTCTTGGAATGAATTCAAAAGTGATTTGGATATCAGAGATAGCCAAGGTTGGCTTCCCTCTGCTATTTCTTGAAGCAGTCTGATGTTGTTCAGCTTCCATAGAATTTGACTCTTTAATGTGTGTGGATCCTGGCAAATAGATGGGGAAGAAATGGAGGTAGTGATAGATATTATTTTCCTGGGCTCCAAGTTCACAGCAGATGGGGACTGCAGCAAAGAAATTAAAAGACACTTGCTCCTGGGGAGCAAAGCTATGGCAAATCTATATAGCATACTAAAAAGCAGACACATCACCCTGCCAACAAAAGTGTGTATAGTCAAGGCCATGGTTTTCCCAGTTGCAATGTATGGCTGTGAAAGTTGGACCCTAAGAAAGGCTGAACGCCAAAGAATTGAGGCCTTTGAACTATGGTGCTGCAGAAGACTCCTGCGAGTCCCTTGGACTGCAAGGCGATCAAACCGGTCAGTCCTAGAGGAGATCAGTCCTGACTGCTCTTTAGAAGGCCAGATCCTGAAGATGAAACTCAAAACACTTTGGCTAATGGGAAGGAAGGACTCACTGGAGAAGAGCCTAATGCTGGGAATGATTGAGGGCAAAAGAAGAAGGGGATGACAGAGAATGAGGTGGCTGGATGGAGTCACTGATGCAGTAGGTATGCCCTTAAATGGACTCCAGATGACGGTAGAGGACAAGAAGGCCTGGAGGAAAGTTGTCCATGGGGTCGCAATGGGTCAGACACGATTTCGCAACTAACAACAACGTGTGTGGAAGCCTGAACAAAACTGGGCCACTTTAATCATGAATAGTAGAGATGTGCTGGACTTGCCTGAGATCTGAAGCACTTCTGAGTCACTTTTGAAGTGTGCGCAGTCTTAGTCTATACTATTTCTTCTGGTTTCTCACAGTATTTTTTTTTTGTGCTTGTCAAGAACCATCACACCACAGTACACAAACTCCCATAAAAGCACTGGCTCTCATAGAGGTATCAAATGGTCTTCATTTGTTTCCCTAGACTCTAGAGTCCCCCTTCCCTCTTTCCACAGCCCTCTGCCAACTGATTTCACACCACAAGAAAACATGAAATTATATTGCAAAAGTGAAGCGTTAGCTGTGCAGTATTACTCTCTGCTTCAAGGTAGGCCAAGGCTGTTTCTTCTAAATGCCAAAGCTGCTGGATTACAAACTGGTTTCTTCCCCCCGCCCCCCTTCTATTGTCCCTTCTCCAGTTTAGCCAAAATTTAAAAACTGTCCCTCCCATTTTTCCCTCTGGCCACATTCTGTTGCGTTTGTCAAATGGCTTTCTCATTCATTTGTAACTTCTGCATTATTTAAAAGGTATCTCTTGGCATGGTTTAGGAATTATATTATGTTATGTCCTTATAAGGACATCCGCCGGGGATTGGCTGAAGCATCCCCCGGCAGGAGTTTTGAATCCCTGTCAAGGGGGCGGTGCGGCTGCCGGAGCGAATATAAGGAGAGCTCCGGCAGCGCCGCCCCAGTTCTGTTCCTGTTAATAAACGTTTACATGAACTCCGCTGGTCTCATCTTCATTCCTGCGCCGATCTAACACTGGCGACGAAGGACTAAGAGGAACCGACCGCGTGGCACAAGCGCCATCACCTCCGAAGAGACCGCCGCCATTCAGCACGATGGCGACACAGCAAGCGCTCTTCTCATCCATCGCTCCATTCAATCCCGGACGGGAAAAATGGAGCTCGTACATGATTCGGTTCCGCCAATTCCTCCGCGGAAACGGCCACAGCAATCTCGACGACGAAAGGAAGAGGGCTCTCTTCCTCGCCCACTGTGGATCCGAGGTCCTGGAGATGGCGGTGAACCTCGTCGCACCTCAGGACATCGAGGAGATGTCCTGGACAGACCTGCAAGCGGCTCTGCAAGAACATTACGCGCCCACGGGCACCCCCATAGCGAACCGGTTCACTTTCCATCAGAGGAACCAGCGCGAGGGGGAATCCATTAAAGACTTTGTTGCCGCACTCCGTCAAATCGCAGCCAACTGCGAGTTTGACCATGTAGATAACGCCTTGAGAGACCGCATCGTCTTCGGCATGAGGGATGCAGGCCTCCAGAAGAAATTCCTGAGTAGGAAACGCATCCTACTAAAAGATGTCCTCGAGGAGGCCACCGCTGCCGAGTCCTCGGAGCACGCGGCTGCGGAGATGAAAAAGGCGAAGGGGATCCACAAGATCCACCAGTCGACCCCCGAATCGTCCGAAGACTCCGCCACACCATCGGACTCGGATGGCGAGATGGCCGTCCACAAGGTCTCTCAGCCATATCGGCGGGAAAAACCCCAAAATGGCCGACACGGGGAACGATGCGGCAGTTGCAGAGGCGACCACCCCAGGACATCCTGCAAATGGCGGGACGCGACCTGCCGCCGATGCCTGAGGAGGGGGCACATCGCAGAGGCATGCCGAGCCACCGAACCAGCCCCTGAACCACCCAGACCACGGAACCGCGAAAATCGGCGCGACAACCAGAGGACATCCAAACGGTCCTCACACCAACCCAGAGGCGACGGCTATGAAGATTCCCGGCATGGCGCGGTGAATCAGACCACCATAGCACACACCAGCGACAACAGCGCCACCAAGTTCACCGTGACGCTGTTGGCCGAGGGCTCGCCCTGCTCCATGGAGGTAGACACCGGGTCCGTCTACACCATCATCGACTGGCAGCAGCTGAAGAAATTCAAGCCGCAAATCTCCAAGAACCAGCTCAAACCCCTGCAGTCCAGACTGGTGGATTTCGGCGGGAACCCAATCGACGTCCTGGGCAGAACCACCCTCAACATCGCGTTCAAGGAGTTCAAGGGCCAGCTGCCGGTCACAGTCGTGAGGAACAGCCGCCCGAACCTGCTGGGCATTGAGTGGTTTCAGCCGCTGGGGCTTTCCATCGGGGGCATCCACCAGATTAGGGCAGATGAACTCGACGCCATCATCGAAGAATTCAGCGAAGTCTTCGATGGTAAGCTGGGGAAGTACATAGGGAAACCCATCTCCTTCAATCTGGATCAGGGGGTAACCCCCATTCGGCTTAAGCCCCGCCGGGTTCCGTTCGCCTTGAGGCCTAAAGTAGACGAGCAGCTAGATAAGCTGATCGCCCAAGGCGTCCTGGAACCCATCGATCATGCTTCATGGGAGACTCCCATTGTGACCCCAATGAAGCAGGATGGATCGGTGCGCATCTGCGCCGACTATAAGGTGACTATAAATAAGGCGTTGCAGCAGAGCGCATACCCGGTGCCAGTGGTGCAGCACCTCCTGCACTCACTAGGCAAGGGCACCATATTCGCAAAACTGGACCTGGCCCAGGCTTACCAGCAACTGCCAGTGGACGCTAAAACGGCGGAGGCTCAAACTATTGTCACACACAGGGGGGCCTTTAAGTGCAACCGTCTCCAATTCGGAGTCAGTGCCGCCCCGGGGATTTTTCAATCAATGATGGCACGCCTTCTCCAAGGCGTTCCAGGGGTAGTGCCTTACTTCGATGACGTGCTCATCTCCGGAGACTCTAGAGCACAACTTCTTGAACGGCTGAGGCTTGTCCTGCAGCGGTTCAGGGAGAAGGGCTTGAGAGTAAGACGGGATAAGTGCATCATCGGAGTCCAGGAAGTCGAGTTCCTGGGCTATCTCATCGATAGAAATGGCATACACCCCACCAAATCAAAAGTTAAAGCCATCAATGAAGCCCCCAGCCCCAAAAATAAAGGGGAGCTTCAGGCATTCCTTGGATTGCTTAACTTTTATGCAATATTCCTCCAACAGAAAGCTACAGTTGCTGAACCGCTTCATCGCCTGCTGGGGAAAGCGGTTTCCTGGAAGTGGGGTGACAAAGAGGAAACGGCATTCCGAGACATTAAAGGACTATTAACATCCAACAGCGTCCTCATACAATACAACGAGACGCTGCCCATCCGGCTAACCTGCGACGCGTTGCCATACGGGGTGGGGGCAGTCCTGAGCCACGAACTACCCAATGGCACAGAAGCCCCCATCGCCTTCTTCTCGAAGACCATGTCCAGCGCTGAACGCAACTACAGCCAGCTGGACAAAGAAGCATTGGCAATCGTCGCAGGGGTGAAGCGCTTCCACGAATACCTATACGGAAGAAGCTTCACCATAGTCACGGACCACAAGCCGCTCCTGGGCCTCCTCGCCGGCGACAAGCAAACACCCACATTCATGTCACCGCGAATGACACGCTGGGCCATCTTCCTCGCCGGCTACGCCTACACCCTCATTCACCAACCCGGAAAGGCCATCGCCAACGCGGACGCGCTGAGCAGATGCCCATCCACAGACGCCGTGGAGGATCCCGCCCCCACCCTCGAGCTCCTGCACATCGACCACGACAGCAGCTGCCCAGTCACATCTGCAGACGTGGCCACGCACACCAGGAGAGACCCAACACTCCGGCAAGTGCAATCTTGGATCCTGCGGGGATGGCCGGCGCAGCCTGGCGGAGAAGAATACAGCCCCTTCAGTCGCAAGCAGAAGGAGCTGTCCACGATGAAAGGCTGCCTGCTATGGGGAGATAGGGTGCTGATCCCCGCCGCTCTCCAACGGAAGACGCTCGAGACGCTACACAAGGGGCACCCGGGCATCGTCCGCATGAAGGCCCTGGCACGAAGCTACGTCTGGTGGCCAGCACTGGACAAGGACATTGAGCAATGGGTCGCCGGATGTAGCCAGTGCCAGGAAGTCCGACCAGCACCCCCTCAAGCAGAGCCCACACCCTGGGAGATGCCCAGCAGCCCCTGGTCTCGGATCCACATCGACTTCGCGGGTCCGATGCAGGGGCGCCACCTCCTCATCGTGGTTGATGCCTTCTCCAAGTGGCTCGAGGTGGTTCCCATGGCATCAACCACATCGGAAGCCACCATTCGCGCCCTCCGCCGCCTCTTCGCTACGCATGGACTCCCAGACGTGTTGGTTTCCGACAACGGTCCCCAACTTACGTCCGTGCCCATGGAGGCATTCTTAGCGGGACTGGGCATCCGCCATGCCCTCTCGGCGCCGTACAGACCGGCCGGAAACGGCCAAGCCGAGAGGATGGTGAGGCTAACCAAGGAAGCGCTCACCAAGATGGCACCGGGGGACTGGCAGGAGCGCATAGACACCTTCCTCCTCACACAGCACATAACGCCGCACGCAACCACCAAGAAGTGCCCATCAGAGCTGTTGATGGGCAGAAGACTCCGCTCACCCCTCGACAGGCTGCACCCCCAGTACCACTCGGACGTGCCCGCAACCGCCAGCCGCCAGCTCCGCAGCTTCGCCGTAGAAGACCCCGTCTATGCGCTGAACTTCCACGGCTCACCAAAATGGCTGAAAGGAAGGATTCACAGCGCAACCGGCCCGAAGTCCTATCGGGTAGAGCTGGAAGATGGACAGGTCGTGAGACGTCACATCGACCAGCTCCGCAAAAGGTGGAGGGGAGTGGACGAACAACAGTCTGGCGAGGTAGGCCTACCACACCCCGAAGAGGCAGGCCTGCCCGCCCCCGACGAGGTAGGCCTACTACAACCCTACGAGGGAGGCCTACAACACCCCGGGAGAGTGGACGCCCCGGGCTCCGCAGCAGCCAGAGACGGAGCTCAGCCAGTAGACCGGGGACAATGTCCGAAGGGAAACCCGAAGCACCCAGGGGTGGACCGGGATCGACCCCCCGAGGCCCGAGACCCAGCCACTAACGAAGACAGACAGGGGGACCGAAGCCCAGACGCCCACGACACCCAACAACACCCCTGCGAGGTCGGACCGCACCAGTCCGACAACAGACAGTACCCAAAGAAAGGGCAAGTAGACCGGGGCCAACCGAGCGGGGGAGACCAACAGCACCCCCGCAAGGGCGGCCACCGACTCACCGGTGAGGGAGACCTCCATGCATCACTACAGGGGTCTCCCAAACAACACCCCAACCACAACGAAAACCAACCCTGCGAGGAGGGCCTCCGCCACCCCAGCAGAGGAGGCCAGCGCCAACCGAGCCGAGACGACCGAGACGACCGACACCCAGACGGCGAAAGGTGGCGACCGGGAGAAACACACCAACCCCGCAGAGAAGGCCTACGCCACCCCTGCAGAGAAGGCCGCGAGAGTCCTCAGCCGACCCAGCAACGCCACCCCGGCGGAGAGGGCCGTCGCCACCCCCGCGAGGTAGGACAGCACCACCCCGGCGAGGGCGAGACCCCGCGACCAAACCAGCAGCGCCAGCCCAGCAGAGAGGGACTACACCACCCCTGCGGAGGAGGCCTGCAACCCACCGGCGAGGAGGAACCAACGCCAAACCAACCCACCAGCAGCCCCGGGAGGGAACCGAACTCACCCGAGGAACCCGAGGGGCCGACCCAGACGCCGCCGCCGAACCAGCACCCACGACCGGACCCGTCCAACCCCGACCCGGTGAGGACCGAAGGGCACCCCAAGGGCTTACCGTGGCTCAGGAGTTCTGGACCGGTCGAACAGCGGAGATCCAACGATCGGAGCAGCGATGGAGAAGACCAGCGTCGCCCGCAGGCGGAGGTCAGTGACCTGGCCGGAGGTACGGGAGCACCGCCCGCACCCTCGACGGCCAGATCCAGCCCGGCTCCCGAGACGGCGACAGGAGCCGCAGAAGCACCCTCCGACCAGGAGGGCGGCCAGCCAACGAATGGACTGCGCAGGTCTAGTAGACTACACAATCGGCCCGCCTACTTACGTGACTTTATTGTTGATGGACAGCTTAAGATCTAGGGGGGAAGGAGTGTTATGTCCTTATAAGGACATCCGCCGGGGATTGGCTGAAGCATCCCCCGGCGGGAGTTTTGAATCCCTGTCAAGGGGGCGGTGCGGCTGCCGGAGCGAATATAAGGAGAGCTCCGGCAGCGCCGCCCCAGTTCTGTTCCTGTTAATAAACGTTTACATGAACTCCGCTGGTCTCATCTTCATTCCTGCGCCGATCTAACATATTACACCAGAGATTTCCTGCTGGGCAGCTGTATTGTACACGCAAGCTAGTCGCACACAGATAACTTGACACTCAGAATATTCCAGAAATAACAATATGGCCATAATAATCAAAACTGTGATATATGTGAGAGAGTTTTTCAAAATTGCTTTTTATATTGCTTTGTTTGATTAGAATCGGCTTCACATTTCCTGTCATGGATATTGATATGTATTAATGCATACGCCAGAGTGAAAGAAAGAGAGTTTTAAAAATCCAGAAATAGCACAGTGCCTTGCTTGATTACTATTAATGTAATCCACGAATAGTCTATCTTTCTTCCCTGGAGTTCAGTGCTTTTTCATTTTGTTCTTATAACAACCCTATGAGTTAAACTTAAATAAGATTCATTGGCTAAGTGGAGATGTGAGCCGGGATCTTCTTAGCCCCCTAAAATACCCAAGTACTTTAAAAGTCACAGATCATATTAAAGCACAGAGAATATGGAAAAACTTTCTACGATGAGTTATTATAGTTTAAAACTAATTTTTTTTATCAGTCCCAGCAGTTACAATTCAGGCTTTTATTCAGTTTACACATACTATGAAGCCATGATTGGTTTAATTTTTTTTACACAGCATTCAGCCACAAACAATGGTTCAGGTACATTATGTCAATATAAGATATAGGTAAAGATAAAGGTTCCCTTCGCATATATGTGCTAGTCATTCCCAACTGTAGGGGGCAGTGCTCACCTCTGTTTGAAAGCCAAAGAGACAGCACTGTCCGAAGATGTCTCCATGGTCATGTGGCCAGCATGACTAAATGCCAAAGGCGCACGGAACGCTGTTACCTTCCCACCAAAGGTGGTCCCTATTTCTCTACTTGCCTTTTTTACGTGCTTTTGAATTCTAGGTTGGCAGAAGCTGGGACAAGTAACAGGAGCTCACCCTGTTACGCGGCACTAGGGATTTAAACAGCTGAACTGCTGACCTTTTGATGGACAATCAGCGTCTTAGCCACTGAGCCACCACATCCCTATGCATATAATATATGGCAATCCTCACACTGCGACCTATCATTTAACAACCATTGGCAGTCACATAAGGCTCAGAATGGGTGTTTTACAGCCCATAATGCACTAGGTCGTAAAACACTGATGGTTACAGAACATTACGCTGAGCCGTCCCTTCGCATGACAGCATTTCAGATGCTTGACAACCTGTTCTCATTTACAACAAGTTACCAAGTGACTATGATCATGTGATTGCCATTTGCATTTTTTTTTCCTATCAGCTTTTCCAAAAATATCAATAGGGGAGCCGATAAGAAAGATGGCAAGTGAAGAGATTGGATTTGGGTCTGTTCCCACAGCATGGTGAGAAATTTCTCCTCTTGTCCATTCAGGAACGGGAAATCATCCCATGAACTGGAGGAATGGACCTCAAACCTTCTGAAGCCAGCATTTTCCCGTCTCCTCAAAAAAGACTCTTGACAGGAAGATAAAATGCTAACAAATGCCTTTTTTTTTTTTGAAAGGCTCAAATCAGTGGGGTTAGATAGAATTTACACTACTTTGGGGCTCATTCCTGGAGGTGTGGCCCTTTCTTTGGTGGTCCACTTAACAACTGTAACTGGGAGAGTCAGTATTTTGTGGTCATTGAGAGAAGCGATCACATTAATAACTGATTCACTCAGTAACCAAGATTCCAGGCTCAGTTGTGGTTGTAATTAGAGGACCACCTGCAGCAAAGAAAAACCATATGGTAATATGGTTTCTTCTGGTTGATTGACCTGGGTCTATAAGCATATGAAGAAGCAAGCATTTGGCTGGGAATTTGACTGGTTGGAATTTTATAGATCCCCGTTTATAATGAGTTTAGGGCCAAATAATGGATGGTAGGTGAATCTTACTATCTTCTGGGGGGCCCAGGCCTGATGACAAAAATGAAGGAGTTCTGGAAAAGCAACATTGATGGAGCCAGCTTCACTTCTGGCTCCATCAATGTTGGAGAATGTTTCATAAGGTGGGTATGACAAAGAAGGCTCCCTTCCTGACCCATCATATGTTGTTCCCTAATAAAGGAGATTCATAGGATGCCTCAAGAGGCACAGTGGCTCAGTAGCTTAAAAAACACCAGAGAAATTCTATACTCTAGCAGTTCAAGTCCCACCACCATGTGATGCAGTTAGCTTCCATTACTTGCCTCAGCTGCTGCCAACTTAGCAGTTTTTTTAAAAAAAGAACGATAAAGGAGTCCTTGTGGATTTTACTTTGCTAGTTGTTGCCAACTATAGGAGGATGTTTCAAGAGGTCCTGCTATATTCAAGATGAGCTGCACTATCTGAAGACATTTCTGCGATCATGTGGCCAGCAGGATGTCATGGAGCGGTGTTACCTTCCCACAGAAGTGGTAGCTACTTGCATTTGTATGCTTTTTAGCTGCTAGGTGGGCAGGACCTGGGATAACGGCAGGAGCTCACCCCGTCAAGTGGTGCTCGGGTCTCAAACTTGGGCTGCTGGCTTTCTAGCCATCAAGCCCATGGTCTTAACCACTCAGCCACTATACTACCCTACAAACCTAGCATTTTGAAAGCATGTAAATGCAAGTGAATGAATAGAGCATATAAGCATGTGGGAAGGTAACAGCATTCCATGTTTCATCATATAGCTCCAGTTTTGTGCTATAGCGTGATGTCATGCTAGCCACATGACCTGAGAAGTATCTTTGGACAGTGCTGGCTCAATGACTTAAAGCAGAGGTGTTCAAATATGGCAGCTTTAAGACTTGTGGACTTCAACTCCCAGAATTCTCCAGCCAGCATAGCATGTGGAGAATTCTGGGAGTTGAAGTCCACAAGCCTTAAAGCTGCCAAGTTTGGGGACCCTTGACTTAAAGAAATAAAGATGAGCATCTCCTCCTAAAGTCAGCTAGGATTACCAGAGTAAAACCCTCAGTAAAACCTTTTACCTTTGCCTTAACAGCATACCTCTTCTGCCAGATCCAACAGCTAGATGTAATCAGAGAGAGGATGTGCTTTGGATAGCCAACTTCAATCCATGAAGTGTTTAAGGGTCTAAAGAACATCAAAATGAAAATTGTCAGTCTGTCTTTTTGGCTAAATACAGATGAATGTGGGAGATCAGGTTTTATCTAAATTGTACGTAAGGCAAATAGCAATAGCAATAGCACTTAGACTTATATAACGCTTCACAGTGCTTTACAGCCCTCTCTAAATGATTTACAGAGTCAGTATATTGCCCCCAACAATCAGGGTCCAGCTAGTATGTTGATAAATTGCCTATATATCTCCTCCACAATATATGCCACATCATTTTTCTTTCATTCTCTTCTTTCTCTGTGCTAAAGCAGGCGTACTTAGAATTTTGAAACCCATGAAAGTGGTCATTCCTACATTTGATCTGGCCTCTGGACCTTGTTTCTTCATCCATAATTTCAGCAATAGCTCATAACATATTTTTCTGGACTAGGATCACACCGAGCAGAAATCTGGGAATAAGATGCAAATTGCATTAATGAAAACACCACTGGGTAAGAATGACTTAACACCAACATTATTTAAAAAGCAATTATTTTAATGGTTTTCGATAATCGCATTCAGACACAGTTGGGCTAACTGAAGATTTTTGCAACTTGAAAAACAATAACGTTGCAGAGTTACATCTTTTTAATTTGAAAAATGGATATAGCGAGATATTTCACTAAGATTAGCATATCAAATTTCTTCCATCTAAAGATTCTGGTGAAATAAAAAGTTGCAAGTGCAAATGAAATCTTCCTTGGGGATACTCAATTTCAAACAAATATATCTACAAAGATGGGGGGGGGGTGTCAAACTATTTTCCAAAGCACCAAAAGGCAAGGCAAGAAACAATGGATGGAAACTAACCAAGGAGAGAATAGCTTATAACATTAGTTCTAGCTCATAATAGTTAGAACTAAGGAAAAATTCCAGAATGGTGAGAGCAATGAACTAATGGAATAACTTGCCTTCAGAAATTGTGGGTCCTCCATCACTGGAGGCTTTTCAAAAGAGACTGGACAACCATTTATCTGAAATGATATAGTCTCCTGCTCAAGCAGGGGGTTGGACTAAATCAGGGGTGGGTTCTATTTACCTTTACTACTGGTTCTCAACGGGATTGTGCACAGATTGCCAATGATGACATCCGGGGCAGTTGGCGGGGCCTCTGGCCGGTTTTACTACCGGTTCTTGTGAACTGGTCCGAACCGGGGCAACCCACAATTGAACTAGATGAACTGCAAGGTGCCTTCCAACTCTATTATCATTATTCAATGTCTATTCTATTCTGTTATTGAAAAATCGTTACCAGAAGTCCCCAAATTTATCATGGCATATAATCCTTTGTTTCACTGAAGTACTCTGCTAGTACAATTCATCCTTTTAGCAACTGCCACATTTAGAGACCATTTGCTGGTACAACAGTGATGAAAAAGTAATTTTACAATCAAACCTTGCATTTTCAGCCTTTGCATATCTGTAAAGTAAGTTCATAAGAACAATTGTGATTTCACTTAGAGACCATTTCACCTAATGACTAAGTTGCCTGTTCCAATTGTAATATCGCTAATAGAGAATTAAAGGTAAAAGTTCCCCTCGCACGAATATGCTAGTCGTTCCTGTCTCTAGTGGATGGTGCTCATCTCTGTTTCAAAGCTGAAGAGCCAGCACTGTCCGAAGACGTCTCTGTGGTCATGTGGCCGGCATGATTAAACAGCAAAGGTGCACAGAACGCTCTTACCTTCCCACCAAAGGTGGTCTCTGTTTTTCTACTTGCATTTTTATGTGCTTTCAAACTGCTAGGTTGGCAGAAGCTGGGACAAGTAACGGGAGCTAACCCCATTATGCGGCACTAGGGATTCGAACTGCTAAACTGCCAACCTTTCGATCAACAAGCTCAGCATCTTAGCCACTGAGCCACTGCGTCCCACCTCTTTTAAGCTACTAACTGTGTAAAAGAAATACCTCCAATTCCTCCATTTAATCAAGACGCTTGTAGGCATTTGGGTTTGATACTTATTCACAAGTTGTCTGAAAGATTTCCCCCACCCCCCTTGTGGAATAAAACTTTTCAGAAATGATTGCTGAACTCATGCATTGGAGTGGAGGTGGGGAGGGAGGGAGGGATGAGGGAGCAATTAAAACTGTTTCCCCATTGGGAACCAAGGACTTTGCTTTCCTTATTGCAGAGGGATTCACATTATCTTAAACTTCTTCAATTAATAAATAATACTTTTGGAGATTTTAGATTCCTGTTGTTTTGAAGGACAGATAAGGGAGCAAACAATCCTCCAATATATACTTTCTCTTGGCTTGTTTTGGGTGCCTCTAGATGGCACCAGATGCTTAAGCTGATTCTTAAAATCCTTGGAGTACACTGCATCTTTGAAGACTTTGAGCCTAGTAAATTCTCATTCCAACTGACCAACTCTTTTTCTGTGCCGAGCCTCTCTATAGCCAAATAAAGAAACACATGGATGACCTTGGGGAAAGTATTAAGGGCAGATTTGCAGAAGAAAAATACAAAATCCTAAGAGAGAGAGAGATGCCTGAGAAGGATACTCAAAATTGCCCCATCTTGATTTTGTTTTGTATAAGATGGGACACAGAAAAAGCTTTCAGGATTCTGTTATTCTATAGAATAAATATAGTATCAAAGGCAAACCTACCATGTATATTTCTGAATGGTTCTATTGTGAAGAGCTGGCATCACTCAAGAGATTATTATTTTTCCAGATCTTGCTTATCTTGCAATTTTCTTGTAATTTTATTTCACACTTTGTCCCCAAGAGTTTTCAGATTGTGAGTTATGAGGATACAATATACTAATTGAAATTACTGTTTGGCTTTTTAACTGGCAGTTTCTAGCTACTAAGCTCCTTTCAAAATCTAAGCATGGGAAACTCTCCTCCTCTTCCTCCTCTCTCCCCCTCCCCCTTCTTTGTCCTCTAAATGGTTGTTCCTCATCCCGTATCACTGTCAATGTAAAAAAAAAAAAAATCCTGATGATTTGTTGCCTATGTGTGTGGTAGCAGCTTGTCTGTTTGAGTAATTTGGAGATTTGGTGGTCATTGGAGAAGTGCTGTACTTTTTGAGGGGGTCTCCCTTGATTTTCTAAGTTTTCAAATTTCTTTTGATGTCTATTACTGTTGTAAAAGGTCTCAGTTTCAGCCCTCCAAATGGCCAGTAGTTTTATTTTGTCCCACTGAATAGAGTGAACCGTGTTATTTATTTTCAAATGCAGTGTTAGTAAATCCTTGTTTGTTTGGTCTAATACACACGCATACACACACACACATATATATATACATACATATGTATGTATGTATGTATGTATGTATGTATGTATGCATGCATGCATGCATGTATATAAAGGTAAATAGGAAGGTAAAAACTAATATAAAATAAGAAAAAAGAAATTAAAGAGAAAGCTAGAAGTGGAAGAGAGAGGGGAAAATATAAAAGGAAAAAGGAAAAAAGATACGAAGAAGTAACTTCCAAACTTCTTTACAGAATATATAAATTATAAAAATTGATAAATTATAAATTTACTTCTCACTCTATGATTACAATCTTCTTCCTACAATCTATCCTGTGTAACCATCAAAACTATAAATCATAAGTTCATTTTTTCAAAATGCAAAGAGTCCATAAGAGATTTCTAGTCGCTAATAAATGTCTATTTGAAAGGCTTTCTGAAGGCAAGAGACTTCCAGGTATGTATGAGCTCTGTCATAAAATTGATATTTTGACACTAGTAGACTAATGAAGTAAGAAGATAAAACTGTAACAGTGCTTTGCTCACTCTTTAAAAACAGTTCAATTCCTCCATTTTTGTGTAGCTACAAAGAATATATGATCTTTGTTTTCCTGGGGAAATAAAGCTGGTATGGTAGCTATCATGGATTTGGTCATAGATTGTTACATTTTTCAATGTAATAGAAGACAAACTATAACCTTTCCTGTTTTTTTCTGCATAGAATCTATGGCCTGTATACTTTTCCATTTGTTCCGTGGTGCGTATCATTACAATAAATGTGAGAAAACTACACAGTGTGACTAGGGAAGTAAGAGATGCTAGGAAATGCCATCTATCCCAAGAAATATAAAATTATGCATTTGATTTCTAAACTCAAAGGTAGACTGTGTTAACTAAGAAAAAGATATCTGGTGAACATTGTAAAAAAATCATGAGTTATATTGATTCACACTAATACATCAATGTGAGAAGATAAAGAGATGTGGTGAGTTGCATGGTACAACTCAATTAGGGTTTTTTAATATGCCTATAATATGTTTGTTTTTACACCAAATTTGTTGAAATATGCAATAACAGTAGCCCCTGCAGCTGAAAAGACTTATGCTAAATTCAGGCATGTTAAGTCAACAGCCATTTTAAAAGACAGATATTTTGGGGGTAGAGTCAGGCAGAAATATAAGGAAAGTATTCCTTGGACTTTTCTATAACATAATGCAATAATCAGGACAGATCATCTTGGATCTTGGGCATATTATGCCAAAAATAAAGTCACTCGGGGGGTTGTTGTATAAAGAGATACTCTTTAATGATGGGGGTAGATGGTGTTTGAAGTCCTTAAATACCCTGTTGGAAGAGGGAGTGAATTTAACTTGGTTGCAGTATTTTCAACTTCAAGCAAGATGGAGAGAAGATCAGAAAATTGGATTAATGCTACACGAAGAAGATTTGATGACTCAGATAAAACGTAAAGGGCCGATGCATATTAAACGAGTGTATAATTTGTTGTTAGAAAGAGATTCAGAGGGTGAATTAGTTAAGGACTGTATGATAAAATGGGCACAGAATTTTGCAGAACCAGTAATGTTGGAAACATGGGAAAGGATTTGGGTCCAGAATGTTAAATTTACACAAGCACAGAACTTGAGGGAAAATTTTTATAAGATGTTTTATAGATGGCATTTAGACCCAAAAAAATTATCATGTATGTATCCAAATGTTCAACCTAGATGTTGGAGGTGCGATTGTTTGGATGCAACATATTTTCATATTTGGTGGACATGTAGAAAGTTGAAATCATTTTGGATTAAACTTTGGTGGGTAATGCAGAATATTTTGAAGAAGAAGTTGGAGTTTTCCCCTCAGTTTTTTTTGTTGGGAATAGTTAAGGGCTGTTCAGTAACCGATACTAGATTAATATTGCATATGATTACGGCAGCCAGATTATTGATAGGTCAATACTGGAAGAAAGATAAGGTGCCTACTATAGAGGAATGGATATTGAAGATGTCTAATTTGGTAGAGATGGCAAAAATTTCTGCATACCTAAAAGAAAGGACCCATGAAGCTTTTGTTAAGGAGTGGAGGAAATGGGTAGAGTATATGAAGAATAAATACCAAAGTAAGAAGTTTCAATTAGTGCTCAGTTGAATTAGAATTTTAGTTAAACTTAAATGTAAGGCATTGAATATGAAATATCTGGTTTATTATTATTAATAATAGTATTAAAAGTATTAAATAAAAGTATTAAATGATATGAATGAAGAATGGTATAAGTTAAATGAGTGGAATTATAGTAAAGGTTATATATTATTGATGATGATGTTTAAAATATTTTTCTAGATTTTTTAAATATGTTTAGAGAATTGAATATGAAATATCTGGTTTATTATTATTAATAATAGTATTAAAAGTATTAAATAAAAGTATTATTAACTGTTAAAGAGAAATGTATAAAATGATATGAATGAAGAATGGTATAAGTTAAATGTTTGGAATTATAGTAAAGGTTAAATATGTTTAGAGAATTGAATATGAAATATCTGGTTTAATTTATAAGTTGGATGTTTAGATTAAATGTTAAAGAGAAATGTATAAAATGATATAAATGATAAAGTAGGTTAATAGATTTTTTATGTTAAAAATTTTTAGCATGTGATGATGTTTAAAATATTTTACTAGAGGGATCTCACCTTTAAAGATTGTTAAATATGTTAAGGTTGATGTTTGCTAAACAGCGGAAGTCAAGGGGGGGAGGGAGGGATAGGGGGGTTAGGGTGGGTTATGTGGGGGGTGGGGAGAGGGAGGGGGGGTTTTATAAATGTAATGTAAAACTTTTTCAATAAAAAAAAAAATGAAGTCCAAGAGAAATCAGATCTTTTCAAGAACCTATGCCGCTAGATTACAGTATCTATCTTTGACTTATTTTTGGCAGCTTGATTGAAAGGATCCTGACCGATGATGTATGTAAGAGAGGGTAAATGGAGTCTGTTTTTATCAGCCATTCACTCTCTGTGTTAAGGAACTGATGCAGAAAACCACAGTGCCAATGGATAAACTGAATATGAACTGCTAAGGACAGGCCTTTATATAGCAGTATATATATATTTTTAAAGGTAAGAGTTTGAGAATGACGATTTTAAAAAAAATCCTTCAGAGTTTCTGATATATGCATTCTGATTTGGCTAGCCAAAAAAAAAAAAAAAAAAAAAAAAGCTGAGATAAAATAATTTTCAGACCAATTTCTTGATGACTTTTCTCGTCATTTTTCTGCTTCTTCACGTGATTATGTTGAAGTAATGGGAAAATGCTATAATTATGTCTGCCTATCTAATTAGAAGAGGTAGGATATGGTAAGTATTGCCATATGTTTTTATTTCTTGGATTTATATCACTTCTTTCTGTAGGAGCTCAAGCCAGCGTATTTATACTCATGCCTCCCCACAACCACCCAATGATGAATTGAGTTGATAAAAGAGTGACTGGGGTGATATGATAACAGTGTTCCAATATCTAAGCATTTGTCACAAAGAAGAGGGTCAACCTATTCTCCAAAGCACCTGGATGGAAGCAATGGATGGAAACTAATTAAGGAGAGAAGCAACCTGGAACTAAGGAGAAATTTCCTGACAGTGAGAACAATTAATCAGTGGAATGACTTGCCTCCAGAAGTTGTGGGTGCTCTAACACTAGAGGTTTTTAAGAAGAGATTGGACAAACACCTGTCTGAAATGATGTAGGGTTTCCTGCCTGAGCAGGGGGTTGGACTAGAAGACCTCCAAGGTCCCTTCCAACTCTGTTATTCTGTTTTTCTGACTTACTCAAACTCACCTAGTAGGCTTCCATGGTTGAGGAAAGACTCCCATTTTCAGGAATTTTGAAAGATGATGGATCATTCAAGTGAGGAGTAAAGGTAATCCTTGATTTACGACCATTCGTTCAGGCCCATTCAAAGTTTGTTTCTGATTCTCTGTAATCTTCAGTAAATTCTACTTATGTAAATATTAATTCAGTCTTTCTGAGGAAATTTCTTGTCCTTTACATAAAGTAGAATAATAGTAGTGAGTGTGGTAGATATGATTATCCCTTATTTTATCTTCACACTGATAGCAATAGCACTTAGACTTATATACGCTTCATAGTCCTTTACTATGTTTACTACTTTATGCCTCTCTAAGAGCTTTACAGAGTCAGCCTATTACCCCCAACAATCTAGATCCTCATTTTACCCACCTCAGAAGGATGGAAGGCTGAGTCAACCTTGAGCCTGGTGAGATTCGATCTGCCAAACTGCTGGCAGACGGTGATCAGCAGAAGTAGCCTGCAGTACTGCACTCTAACCGCTGCGCCACTGCGGCTCTGATCATTCTGTGCAGTAGGTTGGATTGAGAGATGAAATGAAAGTCCCACAGTGATTGTCATGATTACTTGGATCTCTGACCATAGAAC
Organism: Masticophis lateralis; assembly: GCA_030761175.1. NCBI lineage: Eukaryota > Metazoa > Chordata > Lepidosauria > Squamata > Colubridae > Masticophis > Masticophis lateralis. Next base: position 200,062,877 of record JAUDYJ010000002.1, read on the forward strand.
TCCTGGTCGCAGTCAGATATCATCACCATCACACCACAATGAATATCAAGACTTTCCTAACCAGGTATTTCTCAAAAATATTTTTAATTGGTTGAGCCATTCCAGCTGTGAATTCCTAGACTTGCACTTCTAAGAGGTTCTCTAGATGCAAAAAGCTACTCCATGCATAAAGCATATTCTTTCCAACATTTGTGCTATTAGTGCCTAATCTTGATATTCCGCCCAGCATGAGAATTAACCTTTAATATGATCCACAGCAGAGTTTACTCTAGGTCAGTGATGGTTAACATTTTTCAGACAGAGTGCCTAAAGCATGCGCCCAAGCCCCCAAAATACAATGTGTGTAGGGGCTCCATGCATGAACCCCACGCATGCATGCACAGCTCCTGCAGTGCCCCACCTGCTGCACATGCACACACGTCCCCTGCACATGCCTTGCCCCCCTCACGTGTGGCAGAGATCCAAAGACTAGCTGGCTGGCGGGAGGAACATGCGATTGAGCGGCAGAACTGAACTGGGGTGACGGTGAACACGTGCCATAGGTTCACCATCATAGCTCTAGGTCTTTAATCTTGAAAGGTATCCACTCATAGTTAAAAACTTAAAAATACATGTAAATACAGTATCTATTTTATATTCTTCAGGGTAAGGCTTCACCTCCTTGGATAAACAATGCCTATGAGGTTCATAAGCTTCAGTCCATATGGAACATTGTAAATTAATACATTCTAAACTATGAGATTTCATGGCAATGTCAACTTTTCATGTCACAAGCAAAAGCTTTTGCCAAAAGCCTTTTGGTTTATAATTCTTCTTGAATTACATAGCTATAAACTCTTTTTGCCAATGATGAGAAGGGAGTTTCCAATTAAGAACTGTGCAGCTGCCTACTGAACAAATATACATTGCACAGGTTGAGTTCCATCAGTTAGAACTGATAGTTCTAGCGGTTAGAAATGTAACAAAATCAAAGGGCACGATGCCCAATTTTCCTATAAAATCAACTCAGTGTAATTGATCATATAAATAAGACACGAGACAGGCCACCCTGCAATGCATGGGTGCTTTATTTTTTTTCAGGCAAAAGCCCACACATGGCCTTTCAACATTGTTGTTAGAGATTGTCCCCAATTCTCTGGAATAATCCTTTCTCTGTCAGCCTTATGACCATCGATGAAATGAGCTAATTCTACTTTGTTATATAGCTACATTAGCAGAATCTGGCAGTTCTGAAAGTTGTTCTCTTCTTGTCCCCTTTACAGTACAACAAACTAAGGAGGGTGTCTTCTGAATCTCTTGGCCCAGCCACATTTCTCTAGTGGGTGAAACTGCTTTTTATCTGAAAGTTCCCTTGGTTGCATCTCTTTGTTTTGCCTCTCAAGTTATTCTTAGAAGACTAAGTAAGTTGATTAAAGGCCTGAAGACTAAAACATATGAATAATGGTTTCAGGAACTGGGTATGCCTAGTGCAGAGAAAAGAAAGACTAGGGGTAACATGATAGCAGTATTTCAGTATTTGAGGGGCTGCCACAAAGAAGGGGGGGCAACCTGTTTTCCAAAACATTGGAGGGCAAGACAAGAAACAATGGATGGAGATTAATCAAGGGGGGAAGCAACCTCAAAATAAAGAGAAACTTCCTAACAATGAAAATAATTAACCAGTGGAATAGCTTGCCTTCAAAAGTTGTGGGTGCTTCATCACTGGAGGTTTTTAAGAAGAGACTGGACAGTAGCTTGTCTGAAATGGTGTAGGGTCTCCTGCTTGAGCATTTTAGCGAAGGGGAAAAAAGCCATGTGAGTTTGACACCCCTGTGATAGAAGCTTTACCTCTTTCCTGCCAGCATGGTTATCTCCTATGATTACCTGCCTGATAATGAAAGATCCAATAGAAGAGCAACATCAGACAACTACAGGCCAAATTCCTGCTTGCCTAAACAACCCCCAAATTGCTAAATGCTAGTGATAGTACCTAGTTGGAAACAAGCTCTTTCCACCTGAGCAGAAAGGAAATTAGCCAAACAAGGAAGAAAAAATCAGCTCCTAATTCCAAATGATTTTGGAATGCCATCCCAAAACATCTGTAGCATCACCGAACACCATTGGCATTGACAAAAATCATCATAGGTCAACTGCAAAAAGCAGCTTTACTCAGAACAGTTTACATCCTGTGACAATACCTTTAACACCATCAAACAACATCTGCCTATCCCATATATATCCCATACAACTGCCCTTGATGATGGGTTTTGGAACCCTGAGAGGTGGTATGCTAAAAAACGGAAGCTATGGGGTTTTTTAAATAAATTTTTAGATCCAATTTTAAGGGGATCTGGGAGGAGGGTGGTTTTTAATAATAAAAATGAGACTGGGGGGTCTCTTAAGGTTCAGCAGCCATGCCATGCTGACAGTCCCGACGGGTTGGGGGGGGTTGGGAGTCGTGGGGGATGCTCAGAGGAGGGTGGGACATTCTATACCTGTGATGGTGGGAAGGGGCAGAAGAAATCAAAGTAGGAGGGGGGAGCATCACACCAGAAGCATTCGGATGGTGGCTTGCTCCCATACCTCCTGCTCACCCTGCTTTCCTGGGGATATGAGAGCGAGGGAACCTGGTCTCCGTCTGGTGTATTTGAATGCCAGGTCTGTGATGAATAAGGCCCTCCTCATACGAGACCTTATTGATGAGGAGGGTGCAGACCTGGCCTGTATCACGGAGACCTGGTTGGGGCAAGAGGGGGGAATCCCTCTCTCTGACTTATGCCCCCCAGGCTTTCGTGTTCTGCACCAGCCGCGATGCCAGGGAAGGGGCGAGGGGGGTGGCAGTGGTTGTCAGGGAGGGTCTGAGTCCTAAGGAGGTCACTGTCCCTCAGATAGGCGGGTGTGAGTCTCTTCTATTAAAGTGGGACCCTGGAGTTCAGTCGGGCTTGTTGGTCACATACCTATCTCCCAGCTATGTTGCCACAGCCCTGCCTACACTGCTCGATGTCTTGACTGAAGTGGCACTTGAACTCCCCAGCCTTGTGGTTGTGGGAGATTTTAATCTGCCTTCGATCGGCAAGTCATCTGAGACAGTCCGGGAGTTCATGGCCTCCATGACAGCCATGGACCTGACTCAGGTTATTCAGGGCCCAACTCATAGGGGAGGACACACACTCGACCTGGTTTTCCTCTCTGGGCAGTGGATAAATGGTCATGGTAGGGGGGAACTTTCCATCACTCCCCTGTCATGGACTGACCATTCCCTCCTTAGACTGGACTTTCAATCTGCCAGCCCTTGCCGCATGGAGATGGAACCCATAAAATGGTTCCGCCCCAGGCGCCTGATGGACCCAGAAAGGTTCTTAAAGGAGCTTGGGACATTCCCCACCTCTCAATCCTGCAATTCAGCTGAGGCTCTAGTGGCATCCTGGGAATGGTCAGCTACTGACGCCTTAGACAGAATTGCACCTTTGCGGCCTCTAAGCTGCCGCAGATCCCGGGTCTCTCCTTGGTTTTCCATGGAGCTCCGGGAAATGAAACGTCGGAAAAGACGTCTAGAGGAACGTTGGAGGTCCTCCCGATCTGAATCTGACTGAACACAGTTAAGAACCCATATTAGGTCTTATCTAGTGGCAATGGAAGTGACGAAATGAGATTACTTCGCCGCCCTCATTGCATCTGCAGAAAACCGCCCAGCGGCCCTGTTTCGTGTGACCCGCTCCCTCCTCAATCAGGGAGTGAGGGAAGACCCTTTACAGGGCAGAGCTGAGGATTTTGTACAGTTTCTGCATGATAAAATCGCTCAGATCCGGATCGGATTGGACTCTGACTGGACAGAATCCAATCGGGAGACTAGGGTGGGTCTTGAGAACAATATCTGGATTGAGTTTGACCCTGTTTCTGTCAAGGAAGTGGACAGGATTATGGGCAAACTTAGTTCCTCTACTTGCTTATTGGACCCTTGTCCCTCCTGGTTGGTTTCGGCTGCCAGGGAGGTGACTAGAGACTGGATCCAGGCAATTGTCAACGCTTCGTTGAGAGAGGGGAACTTCCCCTCTCGTTGAGAGAGGGGAACTTCTCTCTTAAGGAGGCGGTGGTTCGACCTCTCCTCAAGAAGCCTTCCCTGGATCCAGATTCACTTAATAACTATCGTCCCGTCTCCAACCTTCGCTTCATCGCAAAAGTTGTTGAGACTGTAGTGGCGCAACAGCTCCCACAGTTCCTGGAGGAAACGGAATACCTTGACCCGTACCAATCGGGCTTCCGATGCGGACACAGCACGGAAACGGCATTGGTCGCTCTGGTGAATGATCTCTGGCAGGCTCGGGATGGTGGTTGTTCCTCCATCCTGGTCCTACTTGACCTCTCAGCGGCTTTTGATACCATCGACCATGGTATCCTACTGCAGCGACTTGAGGGGTTGGGAGTGGGAGGCACTGTCTTACAGTGGTTCTCCTCCTACCTCTCGGGTCGCTTACAGTTTGTATGGACAGGAGGGCAGAGATCCACCCCGAGGCCCCTAAATTGTGGAGTGCCTCAGGGGTCGGTTCTCTCCCCCCTGCTCTTTAATATCTATATGAAGCCACTGGGTGAGATCATTCGTGGCTTTGGGGTGAGATATCATCAATATGCTGATGATACCCAATTATACATCTCCACCCCAGACCACCCCAGAGATGCCCTTTCCATGATGTCCCGTTGCCTGGAGGCGGTACAGGCCTGGATGGGTAGAAACAAACTCAAACTCAATCCCTCCAAGACTGAGTGGCTGTGGATGCCGGCATCTCGGATTTCAGAAACCCCATCACTTTTGATGGATGGAGAAAAACTTGCCCCCATTGATAGGGCTCGCAACTTGGGTGTCCTCCTGGATGCTCGATTGTCCCTAGAAGACCATCTAATGGCTGTGACCAGGGGGGCCTTCTCACAGCTTCGCCTGGTGCGCCAGTTGCGCCCTTTCCTGGACCAAGATGACCTTCGCACAGTCACTCATGCCCTGGTTACTTCCCGCTTGGATTACTGCAATTCCCTCTACATGGGCCTGCCCCTGAGATGCACCCGGAGACTCCAGCTGATCCAAAATGCAGCCGCACGGGTTGTTACAGGAGCCCCTCGTTACTCCCATATAACACCCCTCCTGCGTCAGCTGCACTGGTTACCAGTGGTTCTCCGGGTCCGCTTCAAGGTACTAGTTCTCACCTATAAGGCCCTACATGATTTAGGTCCAGGATATTTACAGGACCTTCTCCTGCCTGCTTCCCACCGTCCTGTTCGCTCACATAGGGCCGCTCTCCTCAGGGTCCCGACGGCAAGCCAATGTTATCTAGCGGTGCCCAGGGGTAGGGCATTCTCTGTGGGTGCTCCCACCCTCTGGAATGAATTACCTACCGAGCTCCGGACGGCTCTTGATCTCCGCTCCTTTCGTCGGGAGCTGAAGACTTGGCTGTTCAAGCAAATAGGCTGACTTTGATTCTGGGTTTATTATTTATCATTAATTAGTTATTTGATTTAAAATACAATTTTATTGTACATGTTTCTTAACTTGTGTTCGCCGCCCTGAGTCCTTCGGGAGAAGGGCGGCATATAAATAAATAAATAAATAAATAAATAAATAAATAAATAAATAAATAAATAAATAAATAAATAAATAAATAAATAAATAAATAAATAAATAAATAAATAAATAAATAAATAAATAAATAAATAAATAAATAAATAAATAAATAAATATCCTTAGGAAGAACTCCATACGTGGATAAAAATGTCAAACCCAGTCTAAACATCTACTGATTCTGCAGCTACTCATAAGAATAAAAATACCTATCAATTTCACACAGTTGCCATCAATACAGGTGGCTCAATATTGAACATTATGGAGAACCCTGCTGTAAGCTATTCAGGGGACGTTCCACCTTGGAAGCAGGAAGTTGCCCAGCCCAAGTCTCTTTCATGGCTGGTTTGACTCCTGGTAACTTCAAGGACTCATCCCTGCAATTTTCTAGGGTACAGTGCGAAAGTGATTTGCTACTACTATTCTTTGGAAAGTTTTTGAATTGCCAGTCTAGCCTATGGATGTGGTATAATCCCCATCGAAGTACATACCGGGTCTGCTGCTGATTGGTTTCTGAGCCTAGATAAGTGCTGTCATCGTCAAGGCTGCCTCTTTTATAATTGGTAAAGTAGAAGATGATTCTTCAAGCTGTATTGGACCCAAACTATTTCAGCTTCAAAAGTAACAGCTATGTGAATGTTTTCAATAAACACATTACTGCTACGACTTCAGAAAGCAAGCAATTCACTCAGACACGTAACTATATTTCCTCCAGAGGTCACTACTGTCTCTGAAGTGCAGCAGATCACTGAGGAAAAAAAGAGTTGGAATCGGGAGAAAATTTAATATCATGTTGTCCCATCCTTATACACAAATTGGAACACAATTGTATGCCATGTTTAAAAAGAAAAAAAGAAAAAACATTTGTTCCTTTTCAAATACTCTTGCATGGTAATTTGCAGTTATTTCTTTTTTTAAAAAAAAAAGTGGATCCAAGAAGGAAAATTATGTGGGAACCATCTATCAATTATTGTGCAATGCGAGGGCATTCACAAAGTGTCAAACCTATGAGATTTCAGGTAGATATATCTGATCACTTTGAAGCCAAGTGAGATACTTTTTCAATAAAAACTTAAGAAACAGTGGAATGTGATGCCCAGGGTTTCTAAACCTTGGACACTTGAAGATATGTCAACAGAAACTCTTTCCCTCTGGTCTCATTAGATGCTACAGGAAGCCTAAATATATTAGCAGAGGAAGAAAAGAAAAGAAAAGAGAAGAAAAGAAAAGAAAAGAAAAGAAAAGAAAAGAAAAGAAAAGAAAAGAGAAGGAAAGAAGGAAGGAAGGAAGTTAATTTGAAGGAAAACTAAGGAATTGCTTGACTGGAATATGACTCTGACTTCAGATTGAAAGCTACTTTAACATAATAGTTAGCTATGGTTGTAAATTGTTTTAATCATGAGTTCACTAGTTGAATCAAACTTTACTTTGAGAGATTAAAATACAGAGATACGTTGTAGCCGGGGGGCTTTGTGAAGGGAACGTCAAAGACTGTCAGGGTGGTATTCATAAGAATACCCAACAGAAGCAACACCCCTTTTAAAGTATATTTTTAAAAAGGAGTCAGTCTTGGATTGCTTGATAATGGTCTCCATCTTGACTTCTTTTGATACTCCTGTTTATGCTACTTATAGGGAGCTCTGAAAAATGAATATGCTCCATTGATTCTCAGCTGAAATTCTGATTTATGAAACCTTTATCTTTACACTGAACGACTGGTCTTCTATTCCATGCTGATTTTAGATTATTTTTTCCCCTTTTATGGTTAGAACAAATGAGTAGGACACTTTCTTGGTAATTGACCAAGTCTTCTCCAAACAATTATATGTCCTTAAATAATTTTTAAAACCTAGGTTTTAACAAAAGAATAGAAAAGAAAGGCAATTCTAGGAAAGTGCTGAATGTGGACCATAGGATAATAATGCTTTCATCTTAAACTTTCATTTGCGCAAAATGTAATTAGGCTGGTGTTTGTTTCAAAGGAGGGGACTCATTTTCCAATTGAGTAAATAAAATATATTCTACAATTAGTTGCAACATTCCACAAAGAATCGTCTTTAATTAGATTCTGAACGGTATCCTAGAGTCAGTATGCATGGAGTTGGGGATTAAACGAATCCCTCAGTTAATTTATTTGAACGTAATCAATGAATACAAGGATAGACATGGTAAAAACCATATCTGTCATGTAGCATTTGCAATTACTAGTATTCACCAAATTGTTGCTTTACTAATGGGCTCAAAGAATCTGTTACTTACTCTTTCAATGCTAAACTCATTATGTTTGAAAGTCCACTGCACAAAACATGACCACTGGAATATCTAAATTATTTATTAATGGCTGGCCAGATCGGAGATCCAGGATGACAGATATCCCTTTTTTAAAAAATTAGGATTTTTCTCTGCCATATTCTCAGTTTTTTTTTATTTGATTTATATGCCGCCCTTCTCCGGAGACTCAGGGCGGCTTACAATGCGTTAAGCAATAGCCTTCATACTTTTGTATATTTATACAAAGTCAGTTTATTGCCCCCACAAACTGGGTCCTCAATTTATCTACCTTAGAAAGGACGGAAAGCTGAATCAACCTTAAGCCTAGTGAGATTCGAATTTACAGTAATTGCAGACAGCTAGTGCTAATCACAATGCTTTTAATCTGCTGAGCTATCCAGGCTCCCTAAAGAATGCCATAAAGAACTGGAGGGGGGGGTTGAGAATGTGGGGGGGATCATTTTGAAATTCTTCTTTTTAAACTGCATTTAGAACATCTGATCACAAAAATGCAACTTTCCATATTCTAGGTGGAAATGTGATTCCGAGTAAATGTAACACCATCTGCACTCCATTAAATCAAATATTCTCCATTAAATCAAATCTTTTCTTGCTACTAGGCAAGCTGGGGGAAAATGCATTTCCTTTAAACTGCTGCCAACTAGAACTGTGTAAACATTCCGGTATGCCCCAAATCCCATTTTTCCCCTAGAACCCAGTTCATTGCTCAGTCCAAACACATCACATTGCCCAGTTATCTAACCATGATATGGTCTAGTGACTATATAAGAAGTCTCCGACTTATGACAGTGGGGACCAGAATTTTGGTTGCTCAATGATGCAGTTATTAAGGAAGTCATCATGTGACTGAACCTGATCGTACAACCCTTTTATATCATGGTTGATAAGTAAACTGTGCGGTTAAGTGAATAACATAGTCACTAAGTGAATCCAGCTTCCTCAATTGACTTTGCTTGTTGGAAGCCAGCTGAGAAGGTTGCAAATCATGATCCTACAAATGTAAGATGCTACAACTATTGTAAATGCAAATTGACTGGCAAGCACCCAAATTGTGTTCACATGACCACAGAGATGGTGCAATAGTCATAACTCCAAGGACGAGTTGTAAGTCATTTTTTTCTGAGATCATTGTAAATTTAAATGAACAGTCATACGTTGAAACTACCTGTAGTTTTGAACTGAAGATAAAATGGAAGGGGGCATGGAAAGCTTTATCATCTTTTTTGATTAATGTAGAATCTTTTATTAACATAGAATCATGCAGTAGGGCCCTACTATCCTTCTCATTTTTCCTATTACCTACTCCTATTGGTTATCTTATGACTATCACTTCATTGGTTATAATTTATGATTGTATCTTATGATTTATGACTTATCAATTTGTTGTATGTACACTGAGAGTTTATGCACCAGAGACAAATTCCTTGTGTGTCCAATCACACTTAGCCAATACAGAATATTCTATTCTATTCTATTCTATTCTATTCTATTCTATTCTATTCTATTCTATTCTATTCTATTCTATTCTATTCATTTTGGTGTTACCTTCTGCTCCTGATGACTTCATGAGACATTTCCATGCAGTTTCCCCATTGCATTTCAGAAACAGTTTGCTTTTGTCTTCTTCCAGGATTTTTTCAACCTCCCAGTCTAATTTACAGCCCTGGATGTTTCTGGTAGTCTCCCATCCAAATACTCTCCTGGCCCAATGCTGCTTAGCTTTTTTCGATCGGCCAAGCCTGCCATGGTGCCACTAAGTTGTGCGGCCTTCTGACTTTATTGCCACTGATGAGAGATCACCAAGTATAATTTGGCTGAGTTGTAATCCAAGAATACAATTTCTGGTGAAAGTAAACTAGGACAATTTTGGAACATTGTCATGAATTTTGCAGCTGCTCCAAAGTAATCTCATATGGTTTATGTCTGAAAATTCTTCCTCCCAAATTGAACTGAACATTTAGAGCACTGTGAAAAATGGAACCAATACTTCTTAATGCCTATCAGGGTCTGAGGTTTAGATGTTGGTGCCTTCCCATTTCTCCTAAAATGCAGCTGTCGGGGTTTCAAGTAACACCCCCAACGAAAGAAAGCTCAAAGCTCAAAGCAAAGCTCAAAGGAGATTTGACATGGAACTTTAAACTAAGGTTGATATAATTATGGTATATTGACCAAGCATATAAATACTAAGCCAGGATAATCATTTAATTTAAGGTGGGAAGCAGACATCATTCTTATGCTATGAAGTGCTATCAGAGGAAAAGGTCATTTTGTTTTTTCAGTGTGTAATGACTTAATGTAAGGAAAATACAGTCTCATTATTTTGACATCTGCTTGCTCAGGGCAGAAGTAACAGGGTTGATTAGATAATTTTTTTTTATAATGGATTGAAAACCCAGAGACATCCTTATATTCTGTTACTGTAGGCTTATTACACAGTTCCATGATCGTATCCGATGCTTAAGTGCTTAGTACCAGCCAAATGGAGCATGATTTTCATTTGTGCCTGTATAAAACCTATAATTAATATGTGTGTGTGTGTATTTATTTGTGCACACTTGCATCCAAGAGGGCATTTTGTAATATTAAACATCCATCTTCTATTAATTAAATCTTGGCATGAATAAAATCTAGTCAGTAGTCTGTATTCACATTAAAAACAGGTTGGGAATAAGATAAGAACATTACCGCAATAGCAGACATAATGGCAATAATTATTCTTATGCTCATCCTGAAAATATGTCCCTGTAATTAAAAAAGTGAAAGCCAGATTTGCCTTTTTTTTTTTACCTATGATTATGTCCTTGTGATTAGTGATCTGGATGTAAAAACAGGTTTACAATATAGACCTGTATATGCCTACTGTCTGATCATATAGATATTACCCTGCCATTACTATAGCAATAGCTATTTTATATACCCTTTTGTAGTGCTTTACAGCCCTCTCTAAGTGATTTACAATGTCAACATTTTGTCTCCAACAATCTGGGTCCTCATATTACCAACCATGGAAGGATGGAAGGCTGAGTCAACCTTGAGCCAGTCAGGATCAAACTCCTGGCGGCGAGCAGTGAGTTAGCCTGCAATAGTGTATTCTAACCACTGCCCTACCACTCTGGCAGTATTTAAATTTTATTATTTTTTAATGTAATTCTTTACATCTATTTGTATCTTATTCTAATTTACAGTTTCTTTCTATCTGTCTTTTCCCTGATTTATGTAATTAGTAACATGTATTTCAAGGAAATATTTTCTTATTGTAAATTTCACTAACGTTGTTCTTAGCTATATAAATTTCCCCAATGTAGGATTTTTAATGTGGATTTTCCACCACATAAGCTTTCCCTCCCTCTTCCCTTTAAATATAGCTACTGCTATGGGCATGTAACTTATGGAAATATGCATTGTTTCTTGAATGCGCTGTTTGATGGGGCTAAAGAGACAGATTCAGCACAAGAATTCTTGCCAGGGTGAAGTTCATAGGCATTTGATTATGAACATCTCCCAAACAAATATGTTTCTGACTTCTTTTAATGGGAAGACAGTTTAGTGAGGTGTGGAATTTCACATTTAAAATCACTTTTCTACAAAAAAAAATATTTGTATCTCCTCAGTGGCAATCCATAGCCATATATATCCCCAACCAGTTTCTTACTTCTATATTGGTCTTTCTTCAATCTTTCCTTCATATACAAACACAAAGGAAAGCCACAGGCATTTTATGTTTTTAATCAGATGAAGAAACAAATGAGAAGCAGCAGAGGGGATGGGGGAATCAGGGCATGAAATATAACATTGGCAAGTTGAATTTCACTGAAACTTCATGTTCTTGTTGTGGTTTGGCTTTAGCTAGCTGATCATGCAATGCAACCAATGATATTTGAGGATGTAAGAAGATAGAAAGCAACAATATAAGAAGATTCAGAGAATGGCTTTTTTCTAACAAATCATGAGCTATGGAGGGATGAAGGGAAAGAGAGAGAATGAGGGGGAGAGAGAGAGAGAGAGAGAGAGAGAGGGAGGGAGGGAGGGAGGGAGGGAGGGAGGGAGGGAGGAAGGAAGGAAGGAAGGAAGGAAGGAAGGAAGGAAGGAAGGAAGGAAGGAAAGAAGGAAGGAACAATGAAACAATGATTGGAAGATGATTATAGCAATCAGTGACAATTAGATCATCCTGGTTCAGAGACTCCTTCCTATTTGAAATGAAGTAACACTCAAAAAAATCCATGAGGAGTGTGGCAAATGCAAAAGATACTTTTCTAATTAAATATGTTTAATTTTATATGCATATACAAACACACATAAACAGGTACGGTTGAAATGCAGTACACTCTTTCTTCAAGTCTCATGCCAAGTCCTTGCTGAAAGCTACAACAGCCCAAATTTGTGATAGTGTAGTTGTATTGGTTTCCTGAGCACCAGATGCGGCATTCTGTAAGAGGAGAACCATGTTGTACTGTGCACAACATAGAATATTAGATGTGGCAGAAATAAATAGAATATGATACACTTTTCAGCTCTATTTCTCTAGCAACCTCTCATTGTTCATAATGAATTATATTCTCATTTGAGACATTCTCTCTCTCTCTTTCTTGAACTCCCTCCTTCTCTCTCTCTCCCTGTACATGTTGTCATTGTAGCATTATCTTTATGCTGTAAGATACAGAAACACCCAACTTTCTCTCTTTCATTCCATGCTTCTTTTCTAGGAGAAATAAAATTGTGCAGGTGATTAAGATAGGAACTGGACTGTGAGTGAAAGTGTCTGAACACAATGAACTGTTCTCTCATTAGTAACTATTGAATGCTTTCAGGAGAACAATAGTTCTTTTCCCACCCCTTTTGTTATATAACAAACAGTAGTATCTTTGTGAGGATTGCTTGTTTCATTCCTAGCGTTTGTGCTACTAGAGTTTTGGAAATAATTGGATTGCTATTATTCCAAAGAAATAGGTAGGAGGAAAGGTTGAGGGCTTCTACCATGTTTTCCCCCAAAATAAGACCCAGTCTTATTTTATTTCGAGCCCCAAAATAAGCACTGGGTTTTATTTTAGGGGGATGTCTTACCTGTTTACATTAGGACCACTGCAGCCAGGCGTCCCACACCCTGACACCTGTGCGGTGGCATCAGCACAATATGCTATGTGGCCTGCCACGAGCAGCGTTACTGACACTATGCACCACATGGCGTCCAGCCACAAGCAGCGGCAGAAGTCAGTCAGTGCCTCGACAGGTGTTGGGGCATATTAAGCCTGGTTGCGGTGGTTCTAAGGTTAGCAAGTGTGGGGCGCATGGGACAGTGCCACCCACCACCACCACCCTAGCTTGATTTTTACACATGCACCTCGCCCCACCTTGTACAACCAGACAGTGGGATGCAGTGGGCGAGGTCTTAACTAGGACTTATTTTTGGGATAGGGTTTATATTAGACGCACACATAAAAATCAAGCTAGGGCTTATTTTCACGATAGGTCTTACTTTTGGGAAACACGGTATACATAGATGCAGACAGCTCAACCAAGTAGTAAGGGAGAGGCCAGGGATCCTGAAAAAATGGCTACAAAGTGAACGGCTCCAGACATAGAAGCTCAACTTCTGAAGTAGACCAAATTTACGTATATTATGTATATCTGAAAGTGCACACTGAAACAGCCCAATGAAATTTCAATCACTCAATCAGAAGAGAGTTGGAAGGGACTTTGGAAGCCTTCTAGTCCAACCCTGTACCATCTGAGATAAGTGGCTGCCCAGTCTCTTAAAAACCTCCAGTGATGAAGGCAACTTCTGAAGGCAAGCTGTTCCACTGGTTAATTGTTCTCACTGTTAGGAAGTTTCTCCTTAATTCCAGGTTGCTTCTCTCCTTGCTTATTTTCATCCCACAGTGAACGCATTGAATTTTTTTTTTTTTACTGCATAGGGTAAGCTCACATACAGAATTGCAGATTTAGGCTCCATTCCCAATCAACTCGCTCTGAAATAAGATTAGGCAAATGCATTTTCTCATTACCAAACTGCAGCTTCCATCACCATGAATGGAATTTAGCTATCTGAGAACTTCTGTGATTGTTTTGTCCCACATCATACCTCTTTGGCTGTACAACTTGGGAATTCTTGGAGTCCAATATATTGAGGGTGCCTTAGGTGTGAAAGATGGTATGAAAGACTAAGAGTCCATGTTCCTCCATGTTCTTCACATGAGAACTTGTTTGTTTAGAGTGAGGCTATCTTCTTTAGTGAGAAAAATATAGGCCATGATAATAACGATTTGAACTCTTCATAATTCTCTGCAATCTGAAGAATTTTGATGGCAAAAACATAGTGTTCTGGAGCAGATAAATCAGCCGGCTGCACTGATGTGTTTTTTTAAAACCATTCCGGGGAATTGATTTGAGCTAAGTAGCTCCTGCTTTTCAAAATGACAGACATTGGATTCACCCATAAAACCTGTTTTCAAGACAATCTCTTACATACAATATCAACACAATGAATAGTTGGGAGAGAAAGGAATGTAGGAAGTTGGCCCTTGAAGCTTATTACAACTGGAAATAGTTATGATCGTTATGATCGTTGTAGCATCCCCCAGGTCAGGTGATTTTCATTCGGACACTTGGCAATCAACTCAAATTTATGACGGTTGCAGTGTCCCAGGGATCCCCTTTTGTGATCTTCTGTCAACCAAAGTCAATGGGGAAGCCAGATTCACTTAACAACCCTGTTACTAATTTAACAATCACAGTGATTCACCTAAGAAATGTGGCAAGAAAAGTTGTAACATGGAACAAAACTCACTTAACAAATTTCTCACTTAGCAACATAAATTCTGCCAAAAGGTAGAAATTTATGGTAGAAAAGGTAAAGAATGGTCTTCTTTATCCAAGAGCTGTCCACCAGAGTCTTCAATAAGAGTTTAGATTAAATTTAGGACATTCTATGTACAGAATATGCTCTCCACTTCCAAGTTTCCCCAAGCATCTGCACTTGGCTTCTTTGAAACACGTGTGTGAATTCACACACACACACACACACACACACACACACACACAAATAGGGGGTGTTGGACTACAGTGTATCAGATAATCTCACAAAGCTGCTTTTGTAGACTGGTCTTTTTGGCTCCCTAGGGATTCATCATAGATTTATGATCCTATTCTAAATACTTGAGAAAATTCAGAGCTGTGAATGTTAACATAATCCAATTAAGTTGTGTGTTTCTCATTAATAAGTGGCAGAACTGCATTTTAATTCATATTATTTAATTTAATTTTCATTTGTATTATTTCAGGTTCTAAATGACTTCATTGGAGCTGCCTACTTTATGTTTTTATTTCACATTATATATATATATATATATATATATATATATATATATATATATATATATATATATATATATAGTTCTTTTTGTTATTTGGACATTATTATTAAATGTTAATTCATTACTGCTTTTCAGTATATTGTATGATTTTTATTGTCCAGGAGATGTAAGTCTTGAAGATTTGGCAGCATACACATTTAATAAATAATTAGTAGAAATATACTGAACTCAGAACGTGACCTAAAGAGCTCATTTTAAATATGTAGAAGTTAAGAATATAGGACTAAGCCAAAAAGTGCTAAATCTTACATGAAGCATTTTCTGACTTGACACCAGCTAACATGCCTGGACATCTTTCTTCTCCCTCCGTTGTGTTCCCTTTCCCCAGCCCGTAAATAAGACACCTTTAAATATCAGCAAAAAAGTAGTATATTAACCCCTTATCCTAACACTGTCCAAGGGCCGTTCCAAGAAGTGTAAAAGCTCTTAATCTACGTCATCCATTGTCTTGAAGTAGAGTGAAATGATTGATGATGAATGGGACAGACAGGATGGAGAGCCCCGATGAGGACTGCAAATTATATCCTTGTATATTTTTCTGCTGAGTTGAGGGTTAATGGAGAACACTTTAGCTCAGCAGTACGAAGGCAGTTGCCTCCCTAGACTTTGGAGTTGGAGTGGATGATATTCTAAAAACGAGACGATGGAGAAGTTAAAGAACAGCAAGCTGCAATCAGCACGGTGGAAACAAATGCAGAAAGTAGGGAAGTGCATAGAGAGATGTGATAAATGATATTATATTTCCTTTAATTATTCTTCTCCCATATTCTAATTTCTTCACTTTTCATTTTTCCCTTGAAGGAAATAGCACAATATGAGTTTATAATTATGTACTTAACAGCAACGGTAAAATCCAGCCAGATCTATCCGGCTTGTGTGAACTGATAGTGCCAGCGGCGAGAAGCTCCGCCCACCTGCCGGGACGTCATCATGTCCCGTTTTTTACCCTCTGTGCATGTGCAGAAGAGGCGCACATTCTCCCGCGCGCTCTCGTTCCCAAACCGGTAGCAAAGGTAAGTGGATTTTGCTACTGAAGGAGAAGTGGGAAGAATTTTGGACCCATGGTTATATTCAGCAGTCCAGGTAGCATATCTGGATCTACTCCTTCCAAAAAGGTAGAGCTATGATAAGAAAATGGCTGGGGTGGCAGGAAAATTTAATTTACCCTGAAATGGAACTAATGCAGGGGTGAAATGCTCCCGGTTTGGACCGGATCACCCAATCCGATAGCAATGGCAGCGGGTGGTTCAGAGAACTGGAAGCAAAAATCTCTCCCCCCACCCCACCCCATTGCCGAGCTGAGCCGCACGATCATCAGAGGCTTTTTTCTTACTTTTACTTTAAAAGCAATGCTTTTAAAAGTAAAAAAAAAAAAAGATTGTATGCCACAGTTGATCACCCCCCTCTCGCGGGCTGTTCTACTTACTGCATGCCTCCTTCTGGCATACACTGCGCATGTGCACCTTGTATTTGGTAGTAAACCGGTTCAGATTTCATCACTGAACTAATGGTATTAAAATGAAAACATAGAAATTTAGTTGTAGATAATTTTAATGTGTTCTATTTGTTAACAACCTACTTGAAGAATTATGTGGAAGATAGCAATTTGGTGTCCACATTTGGTGAGGTGCGTGTGTGAAACCACCCAAAATTTGGTGTCCAAATCCCCTCCTCAACATCCCTGCTGCTAGTCCAGGGAGCTGGAAAAATTTGGGAACAACTATTTTAGAGCTCACTCAAGGTCTTTTGAGGAGTTATTTTGCTGTGCTGTGCTTGATGCTATTGGGTTTTTTTCTGCCCCAGGTTCGGATTCCCAGAGAATGTGACACACACCAACCTTGCAAACACTGTTTAATTCCAAACAAACCCTTTTCAAGAATGGAGGCTTCCCGTGCAAAGGGTCCTTATCAAAATTATTATGAACAAAGTCCGACAAAGGTTGGCAATCAGCCCAGGAAACCAGATATGAGAAGTTGCTCGCTCTCCAAGATGCTCTGTAGTAATGAGAAGTTGTTTCTAACAAGAAAGCACTAGCTGCATGTGACTTAAATAGGCTAAGGGAGTGGCCAATTATCCTCAAGCCCTACTCTCGGGTAGACCTCCTCCTCCTGAGTAGCCACCCCTGCCTTTTGGCAGCCCTGCGTGCCCGAGTATTGAGGAGAGGCTCCTCCACTTTGCTCTCTCCACTGGAAGGAGCCTCTGGAGGTTCTAAAGGCCCTGGCTGAGTCTCTGCCTCTGACATCACATCCTATTTGGCCTCCTCGCTGTCCGATGCGAGTGCTGGCTGTGCCGGCTGCTGGCGTGACACCACACCAGCCTCCTCGTCATCGGGATCATCCACGATCCGCGCAGGCCGCTGGTGGGCCACAACAGGTTTAAGCAAGGGGATATGACCTTCTGGGATTCTTTGTTTCTCTCACTTGCAGCTGGGCAAGCAAAATATTTTGTAATATATCATCAACATACGACCACAGCTGAGCCCAAAATTTCTGTTGCTAAGCAAGATAGTTGTTAAGTGAGTTTTGTCCCATTTTACAACCTTTCTTGCACACTTGTTAAGTGAATCACTGCAGTTATTAAGTTAGTTACACAGTTTGTTAAGTGAATCTGGCTTCCCCATTGACTTTGCTCATCAGGTTGCAAAAGTTGATCACATGACTACGGGGCACCATAACCATTATAAATATGAGTCAGTTGCCAAGCATCTGAATTTTAATCATGCGACCATGGGAGATGCTGCAATGGTTGTAAGTGTGAAAAACAGTCATAAATCACTTTTTTCAGTGCCATTGTAACTTTGAATGGTCACTGTTCTGTTCCCCAGGCCTCTGGCTCCACTGGGAACAGGCAGATAAACTCTAGCAAACAGGTTTCATACAGATTGTTTATTAGGGAATCCTCAAACATAGATTTACAGTCAGGATTAGCTGGGAGTCATGTTGAGATGCATTCTTATTTCATAATCTATCCCATTTCCTAGTGTAAAAGGATGATAGTTTGTCCCCCTGTTCAGAAAACATGTTCTCTCTTCTGAGGTAATTCAACATATAGCTAGGACTTAGTTCTAAAACTCAGGCAGATCAGACACACAGATATGGTCACATGTCCTGGATTACATTTCCCATAATGCAATCTGTCACTACATCTCCCACAATGCAATCTCTTAAGGAAACAGCTCTTAATCCTTAAGGTAACTAACTCACCACAACTCACTATCTGTAACAGCACAGTCACTAAACAAAATATTGTAGGTCAAGGACTACCTATATTGGTAGTCCTTGACTTACAACATATACTCGCTGGCAATATGACCATGGATGGTAATGGGCTAGAAATCTGGTCTAAGGGATGGCAAAATTGGGGTAGGTGGAAGGGGAAAAAATATTCATGAAATGATTAGTTAGAAACTCTACTAGTGCAAGTACCTGAAAGTCTGATAGTCATGAGTATCAGAGCTGTTCATAATTAACAGAGATAAGTAACATAACTGGGAGAACCACCTTGAAAAAGAAAATTGAAATATCATCATTGTTCAATGTTTTTGTACGATTATTTTTTGAGGTTGAAGGGCTCAGTAATCATTTCATGCGCAAGGTGAACTTTTCAAAAACAGCCTGCAAATGAACAGCTTATGCTGGTTTTAGTGCTGTAATATGTGCATAAAAACAATTATAACCTTTTCTTTTTATTCATCATTCATTATCAGTTCAGCACAAGGCTAACATTTGTCCAATATTTACTAGAAAGGACAATGGATGGCCATTTTGTTTTTCTTTCAACCTTCCTGAATACAATTCAGAATTGTAATGATATCTCCCTCACAATTGTTCCTCAGACATTTAGCTCAAAACCCAGCTTTTCTTTTCTTCCTAAGACAAATTAAAATATTGCAGGAAGGATCTGACGATAGCATTTTCCCCTCTGAGGTGGTCCAAGTAAGATATGGCTAAGTTTGTAAGTTACCTATGTTCAACAATCAATGTAAATATTAAAGTTTTGGTTCTTGTATGGATATTATTGTGAGCAGAAAACAAAGAAATGGAATGCTTTATCCCTTGAAGAAAAGATATAACAAACAAGTTAATTAATTCCAAATTACCCAAGCTCATGAATATTAGTTACTTACAAGTGAATTGTTTATAATATAGCTAATGCACTGCAGTTGCAATGAAATATGATCGTCCTTTATCAAAACAGTTGTGAAAAAACTTTATATACATATATATGCATGGGGAGTGGTCATATATGTATAATGTTATTATTGTTTTACTGTTTTATCTATTTCTTGTTTTTCTATCTATTTTGTTGTTCTGTTTAATTGATTAAGATTTTTTTTAGGAAGAGTTTAGGAAAAGGAGAAAAGGTTTCTGCAATTTCTCAGGTCTTTAAATTGCAGGTATATATTTCAGAGCCTACAAGATCCTGTACAAGCCATGCATCGAGAGAAACAATGGATTGGAGGCTCCTGACATTCAGACATAGTGACTATATAGATTAATAGCACAATATATAGTACAATAATACTATAGATTTGATTACAGTAATGAGATTACTGTAATAAAAAATGTGGTAAAATGTGGGGTTTGGTATCATAGACACTTGGGCCTCTAGTGACAGTGAGAGTTCTCTTGTTCTATTAAAATAATTGAGAGACTACTACAAAACCTATATGAACAGATCTTAACATAGAAAAATTAGGAAGGAAAGAAGGAAGGAAGGAATAAGGCTGAATAAATATTTCAGTGGAAGAATTCTGTCATTTTAATTATAGAATAATATTGTTTAATATAATAAATTAATTAGTCTATAAAACTGATGGACAAGATCCTTCTTAAATATCCTTCAGGATAGTTATGTTCATTTGCCCTTATAACGACTGTCTAGACTAGCTTTTTAAACAAACGTGGTTTTGTTTTTTAACAAGATCCATCTTGTGATAAGACTTCAGTTTTGTTTTGTTTTGCTGTGAAGCAGATACAACTAAAATGTAAACACCAAAGCAGAGCATCAGACCATCCTCAGATGGAGAAATTAGAAACATGGCAACTGATTTGGAATTAAAAATGGCATCACTGCTTGATTAAATTAGAGAGCTGTGCATAAAGTTCATGCTCCTGGAAATCTAATGAGTTACACATGTAACAATGACAACATCTGCCCTGCAGTATCGGTAATCCTTGACTTACGACCACAACTGAGCCCAAAGTTTCTGTTGTTAAGTGAGACATTTGTTAAGTGAATTTTGCCCCATTTTACAACTTTTCTTGCCACAGTTGTTAAGTGAAGCACTGCAGTTGATAAGTCCGCAGCTCAGTTGTTAAGTGAATCTAGCTTCCCCATTGATTTTGCTTGTCAAAAGGTTGCAAAAGGTGATCACATGACCCTCAAAGAAGCCACAAACGTTGGGTGAAAAATGTTCAGAAGTCACTTTTTTCAATGCCATTGTAACTTTGAACTGTCACTAAATGAACTGTTATAAATCAAGGACTACCTGTAACTTGTTTAGGTTGCAACAGTTAGTATCTTCAGATAATTAGCATTGCAATTAAAGAACTATAGTAACAAGGGGGAAAGTAAACTGGTTGTTAAGTGAATCTGGCTTCCCTTTTGACTTTGCTTGTAAGAAGGTCGGAAAATATGATCACATGACTCTGGGACACAGCAATGGTCATAAATACGAACCAGCATCTGAATTTTGATTCCATCCTTTCTAAGGTGGGTAAATTGAGGACCCAGTTTGTGGGGGCAATAAGCTGACTTTGTATAAATATACAAAAGTAGGAAGGCTATTGCTTAACGCATTGTAAGCCGCCCTGAGTCTCCGGAGAAGGGCGGCATATAAATCAAATTAAAAAAAAAAAAAAAAAAACATGATCTTGGGGACACTGCAAAGGTCGTAACTGTAAAAAACGGTCATAAGTCACATTATTCAGTGGTGTTGTAACTTCAAACAGTCACTAAGCGAACTGTTGTAAGTCGAGGATTGCCTGTATTCCACAAAATATACATCTTAAAACTTCTGCATTGAACATTAAAAAAATATCACAAATAAAAAAAATTGAGCCTAGCACACATATAGGAAAAGACCTTTTTTTTTCTTTTAGCATGATCATGGAATATTTAGCCTCTGCCAGTATTGGTGGGATGGGCCAACCCCATGGGCTGAGATGATTCCTCAAGCAGCCTGAACCCATGTCGTGAAGGGCTTTAAACAAGGGTGGGATTCTACCAGTTCAGGCGAACCAGTAGTGCCGACAATCAGATGAGAGCAGATTGGTTTGCTCCGATGATCAGGTGGGCCCGCCTGCCCATCCCTGCGCTTTACTGACCTATATCTTCTCAACTGATTTGCATGGCTGAGCGGATTGCCGCGCCTCAGCTGTCTTACTCCCCAGCAGTAATGCGGAAGATAAGTTTTCGTAAAACTGCACAAGCGCGCGCAAGTGAAGTGTGCAATCACCGAACTAGTTGTTAAACCGGAAGGATCCCACCATTGGCTTTAAAAGTGATTACCAACATCTTGAATTGCACGTGGAAGCAGACTGGCTGCCAATGCAGCTTGTGAAAGCCTGATGTCACATGGGTTATTCTGGGCCCCAAGAGCTGCCTGCACCAGTTGTAGCTTCTGAATGCTCTCCAAGGGTAGCCACATGTAGAGTGGGTTACAATAGTTCCCATTGAAGATTTTTGATACTTTAACCATTAACATTCCCTTTGGAAGAGCATCTCAGGCCCTATTTCCCAGAAGAACGCATCGCTTTGTTTAAAAACCGATTTATACTAGCCATTCTAACAAAACATAATGAAACAAAATGAGCTAAGAAAGCTTTCCCTTTCATCCGTTTTTAGGAATAAAATTAAGTTACAGAGAAATGGTTCTGAAGGTCTAGAAAAGAATTTCTGAAGGCATTTGACTCTCCACTTGGGAAAGTAAACTACAGGACAGGTTACATCTCATAAATCATTTGTGCCAGCACGTACAACCAACATTCTTGAATAAGCTTGAACTACTAAGATAGGTAATGAAAGGAAAACTGCCAAGTCAACCTTGGTATGTCAGTTCCTATTGTTTTTATTGGAAATAAAATGAAAGTGATTTGTCATTGCCACCTTGGGGGAATTTCTTTTCCCGAGTTCAGCCTTTTCTTATCTTCCCAGTTTAACAGCCTTGTTAACATCTCTTGAGGCTTTTTTAAAAAAAATAATTGGCCCAAAGGGGATCTTTAAAAACTGATGTATCTTAGAAAAAGTCTATTCCTGGCTACCCAGAATCAATATCAAGCTTCTAAATTTCAACACTTCTTGAAATAGTAGCCAGGTGTTCCCAGTCTTATAAAAGTTAATATACAGATAGTCCTTGACTTACAACATTTTGTTTAGTGACCATTCGAAGTTACAATGGCACTGAAAAAATTGACTTATGACTGTTTTTCAGACTTAACAACTGTTCGTTAGCATCCCTGTATTGGTGTGATCAAAATGTGGATGCTTGGCAACTGGCTCATATTTATGACGGTTTCAGTGTCAAAGTCATGTGATCACCTATTGTGACCTTATGACTGTTGTGGTCCGCCAGCAGCCAGTGGAGCTGGCAGTGGAGTCAGACAGTGATGAGGCTGAGGAAGAACATGGGCCAGTTCTGGAGGCTGGGGAAGGTCTGGATGAAGGCTCTGCGTCAGAGGCAGAGATGGGGCCAGGGCCATTGGGGAGTGATGTGTGGACTTCGGAGCCTCCAGAGGCTAACAGTAGAGAGGTAGAGGAACAGGAGGAGCCTGTTCAAAGTGCATGTATGAGAAGAGCTGCCAGAAGGCAGGAGCAGATAAAGCAGAGAGGATGACTCAGGAGTAGGGCCAAGAGATGATTGGCCCCTCCCATAAGGCTTAAAAGACCAGCCAACGGCTCTTGGCCTCTTGGCCGGAAAACATTTTATTATTATTATTATTAAAACAAGTTTTATTGGGTCCCCCCCCCATTTACTCACATCTTTTTTGAACAGAGTATTGGCCATATCCAGTGGTGGGATTCAAGTAATTTAACAACTGGTTCTCTGCCCTAATGATTTCTTCCAACAACCAGTTTGCCAACTGCTCAAAAAGTTAACAACCAGTTCTCCCGAAGTGGTGAGAACTGGCTGGATCCCACCACTGGCCATATCTTATCTTATACAATTAATCAAATTCAAATACATTTTACTCAATTACAGTTTTTGCCAAAATCTTTTTTCCCCTTTTCTTTTATCTTCTTTTATGTCTCAATATTTCTATGCTTGCTTACATAAACAATATATTTGACTTCCGGTGGCACCGCCAGCACTGCAGCAGCTCTTTTGGGAGCTCTGACTCCTGCGATCCGTAAAGCCGCCAAAACAGCAAAAATCAGGTGTTCTGGCGGTTCAGAACTTTCCCCTCTGGGGAAGAGGGAAAAGCGAGCGCAGAGGCGTGGGTAGAGCTCCCCAAAACCCCCAGGATTAATCCTGGGGGTGCAGAGGGTGAGGGCTCCCCAAGCGCCTGAAGCAGCTCTGGATCCGGGACGTTTCTGTCAATGACAGAACAAGGCGTTGGAACCACCCCTATGAACCAACTGATTCCAAGGAGTGACTTTAAAGCAGGCAGAGCAAAACAGGAGAATTATTGCAAGTATTTTGCTTATACTTACTCCAATAAATATTACTTCCTTCCAGAGGCGAGAGAAAGTTTTTAAAAGAAACAAGATGGCGCTGATTTGCTAGAAGGAATGAAAATGAAAGCTAAAGAAGAAAGTGATCGTTAATGCTCGTTAGCCTTGTTAAAGCTGTTAAAGCTGTCAGTATTTTAAGGTTTTGCTGAATGAAGTTGAAACTAAGGTTTGAAGCTCAAGAAAATAGGATTTATTGACTATTAAATGGTAATACCTGTTGGAGACTGAGAATTTTACTGACTTTTTTAAAAAAAAATTTTATTTATTTTTTATTGAAAAAGTTTTACAGTACAATTTTTATCCCCCTTTCCCCCCACTAAGCCCCCGACCCAACTACCACCCCCTCCCTTTCCCTCCCTTTCCCTCCCCCCCTCCCCCTGACTTTCTTTGCTAACCAAACATCAATCATATATATCAATCCATATCAAACAGAAAAATAGGTGAGATCCAGATAAAATATTATAAATTTAACATTAAATAATAATAAATTAATCTAAGCTACTAACACCCTCCTTTACCCCCCTAAGTCAAATATATAGTAACCATAAATCATTTGTAGAAACTTACAGCAGTATAACAAATATAACAAATATAACAAATATATAAAAACTAATTTTAAACATCATAATTTTTCTAGATAACAGTATAACATTAAATATAATTCCAAATATTCAGTCTAAATAATGTTATATATAAAAAATATAAAATCCAGATAATACATCATAAATTTTTAACCTTAGATAAAATAAAGCTTGTCTATCAGATATATAAACTTATTTTTAACATTATAATTTATCTAAATATTAATATAGTAAATATAAATATATAACATAATATCAATATGAATTCAAATATTTAATAAAATAGTTATAATAAAAATAATTATGAATCAAATACTAGTTGAAACTTCTTAATTTGATATTTATTCCGCACATACTCTACCCATTTCTTCCACTCCCTAACAAAAGCTTCATGGGTCCTGTCTTTTAGGTATGCAGAAATCTTAGCCATTTCTGCAAAATTAACCATCTTCAATATCCATTCCTCTATAGTAGGTACATCATCTTTTTTCCAGTATTGACCAATCAGTAGTCTAGCTGCAGTGATCATATATAAAATCAATCTCGTTTCAGTCAGTGAACAATCCTTAACTATCCCCAACAAAAAAAGCTGCGGAGAAAATTGAAGCTTCTTTTTCAAAACATTCTGCATAACCCACCAGAGTTTAATCCAAAATGCTTTCACTTTTCTGCAAGTCCACCAAATATGAAAATATGTAGCATCCAAACAATCACACTTCCAACATTTAGGTTGAACATTCGGATTCAAACATGATAATTTTTTGGGATCTAAATGCCATCTATAAAACATCTTATAAAAATTTTCCCTCAGATTCTGTGCTTGTGTAAATTTAACATTCTGGACCCAAATCTTTTCCCAAGTTTCCAGCATTACTGGTTCTGCAAAATTTTGTGCCCATTTTATCATACAATCTTTAACTAATTCACCCTCTGAATCTCTTTCTAACAATAAATTGTACACCCGCTTAATATGCATCGGCCCTTTACATTTTATCTGAGTCACCAAATCTTCTTCATGTAACATTAATCCAATTTTCTGATCTTCTCTCCATCTCGCTTGAAGTTGAAGGTACTGCAACCAAGTTAAATTCGACCCTTCTTCCAACAGAATGTTCAAAGGTTTCAAACTCCATCTGCCCCCATCATTAAAAAGCATCTCTTTGTATAAAATCCCCCCGAGTGACTTCATATTTGGCATAATCTGCCCAAGATCCAACCACAAAGGTATTTTGTAATCCAATTGAAGCTGGTGCTTCTTCCAAACTCTTATCAAAGCATGTCTCAAAAAATGACTTTTGAATACCCTATCCAATTTATCTTCATAGAATAAGTATGCATGCCAACCAAAATCCAAGTCGTGGCCTTCTATATTCAAAACTTCTATTTTCGTTGTACCAAACCAATCACCCACTTGTGTCAACACAGCAGCCTCATAGTATAAGCGTAAGTTTGGAACTTTAAGGCCACCTCTTTCACGAACATCTTGCATTATTTTAAGTTTAACTCTTGGTTTTTTTCCATTCCAAATAAATTTGTTTAGACCTGCTTGCCATTCCATCAATATCTTATCACTTTTGAGCACCGGAATCATTTGAAATAAAAACAAAAATCTAAGTAGAACATTCATCTTAATAGCTGCTATTCTGCCAAGTAAAGATAGTTGCAGTTTCTTCCAAGTTTCAAGGTCCTTTTGAATCTTGTGCCACAATTTCTCATAATTATTTTGAAAAAGTTTTATATTAGAAGCTGCAACCTGAACTCCTAGATATTTCACCTTTGTAGCTATTTCAAAGCCTGCCAACCTTTCCAATTCACTCCTTTGTGGTTCCAACATATTTTTAACTATCATCTTAGTCTTTTTCTGGTTCAGACTAAAACCTGAAACCAAACCGTATTCCTCTATAATGTTTTTCATCTGGATGATTGATTCCAAAGGTCGTGTTAGGGTAACAACCAGATCATCTGCGAATGCTTTTGTTCTGTAATCTTTTTGCCTTACAACTATTCCATTCAAATTGTTAGAGTCCCGTAAAGAATTCAACAACACTTCTAAAGTTAAAATGAACAACAATGGGGATAGCGGACAACCTTGTCTAGTTCCTTTCTGTATATGAAAATTGGTAGTTAAACTCCCGTTAATAACAATTTGTGCAGTCTGTTCTTGATAAATTGCTGAAATCGCTTGTATAAACTGGTCCCCAAAATCCATTTTATGCAAAGTCTTTTTTAGAAAATCCCAGTTGACTCGATCAAAGGCCTTTTCCGTATCCAAAAACACCAGCACCACAGGGATCTGTTTATTTTTTTCAAGATATTCCAATATATCTATAAGTTGCCTCACATTGTCCTTCATATGTCTGCCTTCTATAAAACCTGCTTGATTATCGTGAATCACCTCTTGGATAACTGGCATCAACCTGTTGGCTAATACTTTTACAAAAATTTTGTAATCCGTATTCAGGAGAGATATTGGTCTAAAATTTTCTGGTTTTGTAGAACCCTCTTCCTTTGGTATCAGTGAAATAAAGGCCATCTTCCATGAGGGGGGTATTTTGCCCCCCTGCTGTATGCTACAGAACAAGTCCTTAAGATGCTCAACCAATTCTGATTGTAAAGTTTTATAATATACTGCTGTCAAACCGTCCGTCCCAGGAGCTTTAGCTAATTTCAGTTGTTTTATTGCAAATATAATCTCTTCACATGTTATAAGTTGATTCAATCTATCATTTTGTGCACTTGAAATTTTTGTAACTCTCTTCTTATCAAGATATTCATCAATAACATCCTTTTTAATATTATCTGCATGATATAATTTAGAATAATAATCTAAAAAAGCTTGATGTATTAAATTCTGTTGAAAAACTTGTTTGCCTTTATACTCAATAGTATCAATTATACGAGTACTTTGTTGCTTTCTCAACGTGTAAGCCAACCATCTACCAGGTTTATTAGCATTACAAAAAGTCTTATGTTTGGCAAATTGCAAATTAGTTGCTGACTTTTTTGTGAGGCGGCTGGAAAGTGTTTTGGCGATTAAACAAGTAAGAACAGCAGTGGTCAAGATTTCTGAAAGGGATGAAGGTTTATTATCACACACATCAGCAAATGTACAAATACTGACAGTGGATCTCTTTGAAGAAAGGCTAGAATCATTTACCTCCTTGTTAATGGAAAGATTGGAAGGGTGTTTAGAGAAGATTTTTACTCAAATTTGTAACAAAGATATAAGGGGAGACACTGTATTGGCATCCCAGATGCCAAATAATGCTGAAATGCTGAATGAAGAGGAGGAAGAAGTAACCCAGTTTAAAGCACCTGAGGAAAATGGAGTGCATGTTTTACAAATTAAGAATGGAAAGCTGACAGGCTTGAAGGAGATTAATCAGGAGATATGGAGAGAGATCTTTCCAGAGGTTTTGACACAGTCAAATGGAAAAGTGACAGGAGGCGTCGGGATTTTTAATATAAGAAGAAGGATTCAAAATGGAACATTACAATTTCTTTACAAAAATGGACTTTCAATTCTAGTTAAAGAGGTGTGCTCATTAAAAGGAATTATTTTGCGAAGTGTACAAGATTGCAAGACTCAAAAATTACAGCTGAAAATTCAAGAGTTTGTAAAAATAAAAAAAAGATGGAGGAATAAGACTAAAGAAGAAGGCTCGTAAAAAAGCCAGGAAAAAAATGGAGATGGAAGATTTATACTCCTTCTTGTTGGGGAGGATAATAATGGTGAAAAAGAATTACTATACTTGTATTAAGGGATATGATTTGTTTTGTTTTGAAAAGTTATATTAGAGTGAAAATGAATGATTTACTTATATTTAGGGACATGATTTACTTTGGAAAGTTATTTTAAGTATTGTTATGTTTGAATTGTTATAGGTTACTGGCTAAATTTTTACTTGTGTTTGGAAGTACATTTTGAACAGTGTTTTTTTTTTAAAAAACTATAAAAGTTGATGAACTAAAAGGGAAATATTATGGATGTTACAATTAAGGTCAGTATAGATCTCTCAATACAAATTCAAGAGTTCCAAGAAGGATATCATTAAAATTTTTATATTTTGTTTTAAGTTACATTAATGTTATCTAGTGGATTTGTAGAGAATAAGTTGAATAAGTTTATGTTTAATATAATTTTATAGGATGGAAAGTATAAGGTTTTTTACAATATATTTTACTGGAGACTAGTTGAAGTATTTTCTCATTATGGTAATATATGTAAGGGTTGGAGATGCGATGGTTAATTGTTACTAGGTTTTGACTGGAAGAAAGAAGATCTGCTTATTGCTGAGAATGGACAAGAATGAAGTGGGACTAACTACCTTCAAACAAGAACAGTTATACTTAGATATGAACAAGGTGAGTTAAAGTGCAAGAGGGAGATAAATCTATAGATAGTTAGTGTGTGGGTATTTTTGTGTTTATCAAATGTTTTACCCTGTATTTGCTCTGGGAAGTCTGAGGGGGGTTGGGATAGGAGGGGGGGCGGGGGTGGGAATTTTAAAACTTTTTCAAGTTTTGATGTATTAGATGCTATATTTTGATGACTGACTATATTTTGTTTATATGCTTATATGTTTGCATGTTGATTATGAAATAAAATTTGTTAATACATAAACAACATCTTCATTTTCTCTTAGTCTCCCCAGGGTTCCCTATCTTGATGTCTTCTTCCCTTTCTCCCATTTCTTTATCTTCTTCTTTTTCATTTTCTTATATCTCCCCTTCAACCTTTTTCCTTTAATTTTAACTCTATTGCTTTTCATTCTAAATCTTTCCCCATTTATTTCTCTTCTCTTCATGTTTGAGATGTATTTTCTCTTATCCATTTTTATTTTATCACTATTGAACCCAGTGTAATCATCTTTATCTTTTTTCAATTATTTCCTTTTCAATATTATGTCTTTGTTTCTCTTGTTTCTCATTCATCTTTTCTTTCTTTCTTTCTTTCTTTCTTTCTTTCTTTCTTTCTTTCTTTCTTTTCTTTTTTTTGCAATCTAACCAATCTTCTGCTTCTTTATTTCCCTTAAATGCCTCCCTTATTTTTTGAAACATCTCCATTAGTGTCTCATATTCATCCTCCCAATTCTCCATATTTTCAATTTTAAAAGGCTAGGGTTTTTAACCTTGTTCTTTTCAATTACATATACTTCAGGTTTCAAAGTCCATATAATATCTCTTTAAAAAAATAATGTCAACTTCAAATATTTACTTGAGCTGGCACAGTTTTAGTCTTTGTCTCTTTAACCTTGCTTCAGCTGTACCAATATGCACTCCCACGCCTCTCTCTCACGCTTCTTCCGCCAACAGATGTCTTTCTCCACTTCACTAGTCTTCTGGCAATAAAATCTCCATTTCTATAATCCACAGGAACGTTTATTTTCTCTTTTCCAAATTAAATCCCTTATTGATTAAAAAAATTTTTTTTCCTATCTCCTTTTTCCTTGTTTTATTCTTATTTTTCCAAATCCAATTATAAATCCAGGTGGAAGATTCCTTTTAAGGCTTTAGGTTTGATTTTAAAGTTCCCTTTTTCTCTCTCTTCTTAAGTTCCCCATCTAGCAGCTGTTTCTCCGATTCACAGTTTCCATAACAAAATAGCCATCTTGCAATACACAAAAGCATTCACTCTTTAAATTAAATTCTTCTGCTGTTTCTATCTTTTGTCTTATTTTTTTCCCCCAAATCCAGTTTTAACTCCAAATAAAATATTTTTTCCAGGCTTTAGGTTTGATTTTTAAAGTTCAAGGTTTTTATTTCCCTCTCCACTTTAGTTTCTGTGCTAATTAGCCACCAATCTTTCACTAGAATCTTTTCAAGCTGTCAAAGATTTTTTCCCCTTTTACTTGTGAATTGGCCCATTACTCACCCGGTGACAATACTCCATTCAATTACCATTTATTGCATTTCCTCTTTCAGATCATGGCCATTCTGTCTTATGACAGCTTCTTAATGGCTGCCTTCCTTCTCTGACGGGTCAAAGACTAACACCGGCACTTCAGGGAACTTGCTCATTCCCTATCCATGCCAGCCAGTGTCTTCTTACTTCGCTGTCTCCACAAGACAGCTATGATCCTTGGGGATCCCCAAAATTGGCTAGGATATCGGTGTTCTCTTGGAGACCCAGAATCCACACCGTCTCACCTGATGCCGGCCACGCCCCCTCCTCAACAACGTAGAGAGATTTGCTTCTTGTTTCACTGTATTCATTTCTTATCAGCATCCTCTGCTTCTGAACTTTTGCCAAGAAAAGCCTTTGGCAGTTTGCCTAATTATATCAAGGTCGGTGATAAACTGAGGAATGGTGTTTTGAACAATTTGCTTTAATTTAGTTTGGACTACGCTGAGAATGAGTTAATTCTCAGCTAGTCTAATAAAGTCTGTTTGTTTTTGAACTGTTTGCATTTAATACTAACTACTTGGACCTGGGTCACAACAATGACCAGCCAAGTCAATGAGGAGGCCAGATTCACTTTATAGCTATGCTACTTTCTTGCCACTTAACAACTGTGGCAAGAAAGGTCATAAAACAAAACAAAATTCACTGAACAGCTGTCTCACTTAGCAATTGAAATGGGCTCAGTTGTCATCATAAGTCGAGGACTAAAGGTAAAGGTTTCCCCCGTCCTGTCATATTCTATTCTAGGGGATAGAATCTTAGTTGAAAAGGATCCGTTTAATAATACTAATAATTTCTACTTATTCAATCTAGATCACGGGCACCAAACTTGATTGTGTCATGTGGCGTATCATGATATTTTTTGCCTTTGCGGAGCCGGGGTAGGTGTGGCCTGTGAATTACACATCTGACTTGTGTGCCACCAGTTTTATACCCCTGATCTACACCAATTATTTCAAACTTGGCAACTTTAATTCCCAGAATTCCTCAGCCATGCTGCATGAAAAAGAAACATGATTTACACTTTAAAGAAAGAGTAGATGCCTCATTTATAAAATAAAAATACTTTAAAAAATGGGGGGCATGGAGGCACATAACCTGAATTCATTCTTTGATTAATTTAATTAGTAATTTTATACTAGTACCACATGGAACCTCTTTTCTTTTTTCATTAATTCAATCCCCACCCCCCTGCATTTAGTTTAGTCACTGTGATGAATACTGGTCTAATACTGACATATTATTACTTTTTAATATCCTCTTTATTTGTAATATATTAGGCAATGTAAAACTTTAACAAAAACCTTACTTGAAAAGTTGATTACTACTATATTTTGTATGTATGATGCCATAAGGATGTAACTGACTTTCCATTCAAAGGGTTTACTTTAGATTTTAGTATTACTGTTCCTTACTGCTCTTTTTAGAACTTCTCAAGCTGAACAAAAACCACATAAAGATTTGAGCATTTGGACCCTGATATGTGCTAGAGTTGAAAAATAATAACAATACATTCACTGATAATACTTCACTGATTAAAGTGATACAAATCCAGTGGTTAAGGATTAGACTGGAATCATGAAGACCCAGATTCAAACCCAAGCTCAGCCACTGAGTGACTTTGGGCCGGACATTGTTACTCAAGTCAACCCCACCACAAAGAGTCATTTGGTGCTTCTCTCCTTGATTAGTTCCCATCCATTGCTTCTTGTCAAGCACCTGAAAGCAGAACAAGAAACAACGGATGGAGACTAATCAAGGAGAGAAGCAACCTAGAACTAAGGAGAAATTTCCTGACAGTTAGAATTAACCAGTGGAACAACTTGCCTCCAGAAGTTGTGAATGCTCCCAAACTGGAAGATTTTAAGAAGAGATTGAACAATCATTTGTCTGAAATGGGTTAGGGCAGGAGTGTCACAGTCGTGGCCCATGGGCCAGATATGTCATGTGCTGGCCATGCCCACCCTCGGTTTAATGAAGGGGGAAAAGTTTGTGATACATCATATGATGACACCCCTGGTATAGGGTTTCCCGAGCAGAGGGACAGCAAGTTTCCTGAGCAATGAATTTCCTGAGAAGTAAGTTTTTTTTTTTTAATTTGATTTATATGCCGCCCTTCTCCGGAGACTCAGGGCGGCTTACAATGCGTTAAGCAATAGCCTTCATACTTTTGTATATTTATACAAAGTCAGCTTATTGCCCCCACAAACTGGGTCCTCAATTTACCCACCTTAGAAAGGATGGAAGGCTGAGTCGACCTTGAGCCTGGCTAGGATTGAACTCAGAGAAATTACAGGCAGCTGGTGTTAATTGCTGCCTTTAGTAGGAGGCATTAGCCCCCTACGCTACACAGGCTAGTTGGACTAGAAGACCTCCAAGATCCCTTCCAACTCTGTTATTCAGTTATTCTGAAGAACTATGTTCTGGTGATGATACGGACCACCCCTAGGGTCTTATTTTTATATCAGTTTATAAGTAGATTGACCTTTACTTGTTTCTATCTCTGTTACAAGATTGGGAAAGTACTAAACTTCTTGCCAAATGTACTTGTACGCTTACTGAACTATGTATCATGTTATTCTGTAACATAAGGGTAAGACACGTGAGAAGTTCCTGAAACTAGCAGATGGTGTAAGATATGCTAGCCCTAACCTTTTATGGAATATATCATAAGATAACTTCTTCTTTCTGTATCCTGTTTTGATGTACTGTATCTTAATACATGTAAAGGAAATGTATGCATCAGCGAAGCTGAAATTGCAAAACCTATAAAAGATAGACTCTGGGCATTGCCTGGGGCTCAGACTTTGCCAATTATTACTCTGAGCCATTGCTAGCAATAAACCTGCATTCTCCAACTGTCGTGGTCCTGTCTCCTGACTTTGGGAAAGTGGGTTTTCCCGCATCAGTGAGAGAAATAGGAAGCCTGTACATTCCTCAATAAGCCATTGTTAAGCCTTAATGATGTCTTGTAAGCCCACCCACATTCTATTTTAACATGGTACACCATTTCCCAGAGAGCTATCAATGTGTCACGTCCCCTGGATGAAGAGAAGTAGGCTGATATGTATTGAGATAAAGGAGGCTCTCTATATCGAAAGTTATAGTCTACGATGGTAACACAACTTAGGGATAAGTTGAAAATAATTATAATAATGACCATGGTGATGATGATGACAAGTGATGGGAGGAGAGTATATACAAATTTAGAGGAATCTTGGTAAGAATAATTATGCGGATATGTATCTGTAGGCATTGTAAAGGAGTGACTTAGTTGAACCCTCAGTAAAAACGAAGTGTCCTTCCAAGATTTACACAGCACTAGGATTTTGATGAAATCTGTGCTGCTAATCAGTCTTGTAGTACAAGTGAATAGGCCAATTTTCCTACCATGGTTTGAGATTTCCCTTATGGTTAATTAGCTCCACTCCCTTTCTGCATTGTTCAATGGAGAAACTGCAGAAGTTACCTAAAGACATATATGGATCAATTTATTTTTATCCCTTATTTATACTTTTTTAAAAAAAGGTCTGATTCTCCCTAACATTAACAAAACACAGTTCATATTTATTCCTGTCCCCTTGATGTGAACACTACAAAACGGGAGCTATAAGTTATAAAGATCTAATAACCAGCACATTTTGGAGAAGCATTTTCAGGATCATTGACTGGCAATCATCTTCTGATTTAACTATTAACTACCAGTAATAGCTTCTCTTCAGAGAAGGTGGTATATTAAGAATGTAGTCTATCGTGGCACTCAAATTATTTATTAAGGTAATGTTTCCAAATTGAACTAGACTCTGAGTGACTACATGGGTCTATCCTTGTAGTTTTTTTGGAACTTTTGTTTAGGATTTTTAAGTTTTCCTAGTCTATTCCATAACCTTGAGATTTTCGGATGTCTCACATCAAAGTACTAAGCATACCTAATTCTGCTTAGGAACTTCTATGGATCATATCCTTGCATGATCTTTCATACTTTGGAAAGACTGATCAATCATTACAAAGCACTTGCAATACATTAAATTCTCATCATCTCAGTTTTGATATGAATAATTGAAAGCCATGATTTATGTGAATTTTCTGATCCAATATACATCCAAGGCCTGCAGCAAACAGAACCTCACGAAAATTCTGGTTCCTTATCCTGTGACTATATTAGATTCAAAGGCAGTATTTTGCTATGATAAAATTGAGAGTGATAAAGGATCTCAATAATCAGGGAACTCTGGAAAAAACCTAAAATACATACTTAAGTAGTATTATAAAAAGTGATGGCACTTGATTATAAGATGCTTAGGGTTGGTTCTTATACCAATGTGTCAACATGTGGTTCATATTTCTTCAAAATTCAATTACCAGCTGTATCAGGGTGTTTCTTTTAAGAAAACTAAAAGCTTTGCCTTTTCAATGTAAGTGAAAAAAGTATTTAAAAGCACTTTTTAAATCACAGGTAACCCCAATCTATCTTTCCAGCAAAAATAACTTCTTGGTTCAGTATCATCTCTTGAGAGTTAATGAGAGTGAGAGAGCAAAAATACTCCTGAAACTATTGATTCTGTATCAGAGAATAATAGAGAATAATAGAGTAGGAAAAGACTATCTAGGCCAGTGGTTCTCAGTCTCATCAATTCTGGGGAATTCTGGGAATTGAAGTCCTCACATATTAAAACTGCCATGATTAAGAAACGCTGATCTAGGTTATCCTTGCTTGAAGGAATCCGGTGAAGGCCAGCTCACCATTCCCTCGATAATTGAATGCCAGTATTAAACTGCTGCATGAGGATTTTTTTTTCTCCTGATGCAGTTACTTTTTAGCCAATTAATCAAGGATGTCACCCATTACATTTACATTGATCTGAATATTATTTAAATAAAGATTAAAATTAAAAAGTTGTGTTTGGGGGAGAAGGAATCTGACTTTTGGAGGCTCTACAGAGAGATTATTTAGTAGTCTGTGCATTCATGAGGGTCTGAAGATTATTTTACAACAAGAAGTCAGTCGCTATATATTTGGAGTTTGGCTCTTACCAAGCACATCAGTATGGTTAGTGGCAAGGCACTGTGGCACCTATAGTCCAAAATATACTGGAGAACAGTAGTGGATTTCAAATCCTGGAGCTATCGGTTCACTATCGATAGTGAGCAGGCGGTGCTTCTGCACATGTGCAAAAGGTTCTGAGCATGCAGAGCATTCTTGATGATGCCTGGGTAGGTGGGCGGAGCCTCCCGCCACCGCCGCTACCAGTTCTCCCAAACAGGGGCAAATCGGTAGCAACCCACCACTGCCAGAGAACCTTCCTTTTTAAAGGTATGATGTGTTTCCTGGATATACTGAATGAACAGCAAACTGGGATGATTGGTAACCTTCCGAGCAATTATTTTAAGTTACAGTAAGATTAGCAATGTGATGGATGGCTTCACAACTTATTTAAAAGTGAACCTAACACCTTTCCTGTCTAACAGTTTTACAAAAATGCTTAGAATACAGAGGGGGGAAAGAACAGGTATATTGTTAAACTGAAGGAAGCAGATGTTTCCAAATGTTTTGTAGGAGAGATTGTATTTAACTTTTGTTGAGGATGGGACATCTAAAAATGGTCGTAGGGAAGACAATCCTAATGTAATTTAATTAAATATAGATTTAAAATCATCTTTATTAAATATAGTTCATATTAGTCTGTCTGCGGGGGATTACCCTTGGGGATAGTGAAAGAAATAGGAGCTTTCTCTGGTATCAGCCATGTTCATTGTCTGCCTGAACAAACAGATAATCGTGATAGCCTAAGAGTAGACGTGGCTTTCTACATTGCAGCTAACTCGAGTTCAAGATTGGTTCAACAATTCATACTTTGATGTCTGATAGAGCTTTTTTTCAGAAACTCACCGAAAGGACTGAATATAATAAAGGCAGAGGCTCAACTTAATAAATGAAAAGGTCATAGTCTCTCTCTCGAGGAGTAATGGACATTGCTCATTTGAAGAAATAACGCCAAAAAAATATATCAATATACAGTATCTGAATGACGCTAGCATTCTCTCTTTCTCTTGCTCTCTCATATTGTATTTAACTAAAAACCAACAATAAGCATTCAGAGGATGGGAAGTCCCTCAAGGGGAAACAGAAATCTGATATGTATTGAGATAAAGAAGTCTCTCTATATTGGAAGTTACAGTCTACGATGGTAACACAACTTTAGGTTTAGGGATAAGTTGAAAATGAGTATAATAATGATCATGGTGATGATGACGACAAGAGTTGGGAGGAGAGTTCAGGGGAATAAATTCAGGGGAATCTTGGTAAGAATAATTAATGAGGATATGTATGTGTAGCACTCTCTGCAAAGATACATGACTTGATTTTACCTGGCAGGAGCATCCTCAGGGGATTAATAGCGTGAAAATTGCTGGGGTATGACTGAAGGATCAAAGCTCCAGCCCTTTTTAATGTCCGTAACATGCATTGGATGCACTTTGAGAAGGGCGGGACATTGATTCCTCTGGTTGCACCTGCCATCTTGAACCTGTTCTCTTCACGCCCCCTCCCCCCCCCGAATACTCCTGCTATTTGGCTTTTAAAGAGATTCTTATCATGCCTGTTGGTGAGTCCTATTCCTCTTCCTCTCCTCCTGCACTACATTATAACACATTGTGTATGTATATGCATGATAATGAATGAGGTGGGCGTAAGATGGGATGGAACCTACAGCCGTTCCCCTTTCTGGCAATTCTTAATTATTCCCTCAAAGGAAGATCTCACATATTGCTGGTGTTGACATGTATAGCAAAACCTTGGTCTGATTTACTTGGTCAGCATGATTTCTTCGAAGTTTACTTTGGAAATAGATAAATATATTTGAAAGGCTTGTAACCACCATCTCCACATCCACTTATTAGCTTAGACCTTTTATCTTGAGGTTATCTACCCCGCTATCAAGCTGCTGTTCCCGGTAGAAGGAATACTCTATTCTGCCTCTTATTTATGTGGAAGACTGGTGAATGTTTGAACAATTAAAAATATATTTAAGAACAATAGTGTTAAGGATATTGTTGTTGTGTAACAACTAGCAGAGTGAAGTGCACAGAGAAACGTTGCTGAGAGCAATGAGATAGGAGATACATACAAACTGGTGTTATCAAAAGTTTTCTTTATAATGGGAAAAGAAATAATCTCGTAGTCTTCTAAACAGTCCAAGTCTTTACCGGTTAACTCCAAACAAACTCTTACCAAACAAACAGTAGTTGGTTCACTCTGGTTCACAAACCCCGGATGGTAGCAGATCCACCCACACATGCACGTGATAATAGCAGCTTATCATCCACTGAATATCTTACAGTACCTTTCTTAAATACATTGTTAAATTACTAGAGCATGACTCAGCATTACAGCATGATGCAGCATTAAAACTTAAAGTCACAGAACACATATATTGCCTGGACAACTGTTAGGCCCAAATCATATCCTAACATGCTCCCCTTTGGACAGGCCAATATATACAGTTTAAATACAATATATACAGGTTAGTTACAATATATACAGTTTAGATCCTTAATCCATAGCTTTCACAACATGCTTTATGTTTGACAGCACCTTGGCAAACTACAGTTGCCTTATATAGATCTGGTGGATGCCTTTCCCTAGTAGATCTTCTAGGCAATACAGGACTCATTTCAGATGTTTCAGTTTCATCCTCCCCTAAACCTACTTCCTGTTCCTCAACCTTAATAGAGGATTCTACAGTATCTATATCCTCAGGAATCTCATCAGGGATATGATGCTCGATCCTAACAGTATTATTATCATGTCTGAAATCTGCACGCTCTAGTTTATCCCATCCTTCGTGGTCTAGAAATTTAGCACTTGCACTACAGTAAACGCTAGTAGTACCCTGTGCCCAAAATCTAAAAGATCTATGATTTGATTCATAGCCAACGAAAAACATTTTTCTGGCTCTTTGTTGATCCTTTCTCCTAACACTAGATGGAATATGTACCCAAGCTGGGGCTCCAAATGTGTGTAAATAACTAAGATTTGGTTTCCTCCCATGCCATAAGGTGAATGGTATCTCACCTGTAGAGGAATGAACCACGTTGTTTAGCACATGGTTAGCACACATAACAGCCTCGCCCCATAAATTTTCAGGCAGACCAGAATCTGCCAACATAGTTCTAATCATGGCTTGTAATGTTGGACCTCGTCTCTCAATATAGGAATTATGCTCTGGTCTGTACGGAGCAGATCGTTTATGCTGGATCCCTGCATCCTGCAAAAACTTTTCTAACCTTTGGTTAGTGAATTCTGTACCATTATCAGTCACTAAGCATTTCACTTTAAATTTCTGCTTCCTTTCCACAAAACGCAGCCAGTTGTTTATATGCTGGAATGTTTCACATTTTGTTTGCATAAGATAACAGAATCCATATCTTGAATAATGGTCTACTATGCTTAGAATATAGCAGGCACCTCCTATACTGGGTTTCTTGGGTCCAATTAGGTCTATAAACATGACCTCTAACGGCTTTGTAGTTTTAAAACCATTAACATGGTTTGCTGGTGTAACCCTACTTTTCTGCTGACTACAGGCATTACAGTTCAGATATTTAGTACATGCTTGTAGTTTTATCCCTTCCGATAATTGCACAGTCTTCTTTAACGTCCTGAATTTTTTTTTTATTGAAAAAGTTTTACACTACATTTTATTGTAAGACCCCCTTCCCCTTCCCCCTCCCCCTCCCAACCCCCTATTTAACCCACCCTCCCCCCCTACCCCTCCCTCCCCCCCTTGACTTCCGCTATTTAACAAACATCAACCTTAACATATTTAACAATTTTTAAAGGTGAGATCCCTCTAAGAAAAAAAAACCTCTATAACCTTATTTTAAGACATTTTTACCTTAAATAAAAAAACACTTAACCCTAAACAATCTATTTAAGAAATCTTGTAAAATGTTTTGAGCATCGTACAGATACTGAAAATATATAACATTAACTATAATTCCCAACATTGAACTTGTAAATTCCATTACATAAAATATAATTAAAAATCAAATTCAATACATTCCATTCTTTGAATATCAAAAAAAAAATACATTTCTCTTTAACATTTAGTCTAAATATCAAACTTATAAATTCAATTACATAAAATATAATACATTTCTCTTTAAAAATAGAAATTTATCAAATTCAATACCTTTCTTTTAAATTACTTAAATATGTAAAATTTAAATTCAACTGAGCACTGATTGAAACTTCTTACTTTGATATTTATTCTTCATATATTCTACCCATTTCCTCCACTCCGTAACAAAAACTTCATGGGTCCTATCCTTCAGGTATGCAGAAATTTTGGCCATCTCTACCAAATTAGACATCTTCAATATCCATTCCTCTATAGTAGGCACATTATCTTTCTTCCAGTATTGACCTATCAATAATCTAGCTGCAGTAATCATGTGTAAAATTAATCTAGTATCAATTGCTGAACAGCCCTTAACTATTCCCAACAAAAAAAACTGAGGAGAAAACTCCAGCTTCTTCTTCAAGATATTCTGCATTACCCACCAAAGTTTAATCCAAAATGGTTTCAGTTTTCTGCATGTCCACCAAATATGGAAATATGTTGCATCCAAACAATCACACCTCCAACATTTAGGTTGAACATTTGGATACATACATGATAGCTTTTTTGGATCTAAATGCCACCTATAAAACATCTTATAAAAATTTTCCCTCAAGTTCTGTGCTTGTGTAAATTTAACATTCTGGACCCAAATCTTTTCCCATGTAACGTCCTGAAATTTAAGTGCCCAAGTCTCCGATGTAACAGATGAATACATTCATCATGTGGTTTAACATTCTCATAAACAGACTTAGACTTAGCCATCAATACTGGGTTCTCCCTTAAAATGAATAAATCATTTTCTAAACTTGCAGTAACAACCCTGCCATCTTTCTCTATAAGACACTTATCATTTTTAAATGTTACTGTAAACCCAATTTGTATCAAAGATTTAACAGATAATAAATTGAATTTTAAACCAGGAATATATAACATAGGCAATGGTTCATTACTAAATGACCAACGAGCAACACCCTCTCCAGCTACCTTAACCTTCCAGCCATTTGCTAGTTTAACATGTTGGTTACTCTTCTCCATTTTAACAAAACATTTTCTATTTCTAGTAATAGATTGAGAAGCACCACTATCAACAACCCAACAATCCTGGTTAACATCAGTAGTTGAACTAGATATAGCTAAATTACAACCCTTCTTGGGTCTATTATTGTCCCTAACAGGCATTTTCTTATTTTTACAATATTTAGCTATATGCCCTTTAGCCCCACAAGCAAAACAACGTTTTACAAAATAAGCAGTTGAGTACATTTTATCTTCTTTTGGTTGTTGCACTCTCAACTGATCGCTTTCTTGTCTTCTTTTGGATTCTTCCAACAACCTACCAGTTATGCCAGCCAATGTCAGTTCATCTCTGGACAAAACCTCTAACAAAGAAACAAAGTTGTCATAACTATCGTCCAAAGAAGAAAGAATTATGTACACTTGTTGTAGTTCAGAGAAAACAAGTTCCTTTTCATGCAGCTCCTGGAAAATTCTGGTCATGGATTCCAAATGAGCCATCATATCTCCCCCTTTAAGAAGATGTTTGTTGAATAATTTTCGTGTGAGATATATATGAGCATCCACAGAGTCACGAACATATAGTCCCTTCAACTTGGTCCAACACCTAGCAGCAGACTCTTCACCATGGATATGGACAAGCTGCTGGTCACCCAGTGTCAGTCCAATAATACAAAGAGCTCGTTCATTGTCTCTGTTAAACTTGGCTAATTTCTTGGCATCTTCTTCATCAGCAGGATCCCATGCTGTTACATCAGGTGGATTATTAACTATGTCCCACAGTCCTTCTCTACGCAAAAGTAGACTACATTTTGTAGACCAGGATACATAGTTCATTCCGTCCAGCCGGGTTATCATGGAAAAATTTGCTGCTTGTTCTAGTGCCATCTTCACGTAGATTGTTTATCACAAACACAGTTTGTACTACTCACAAATTCGAACAAGCTCTCAGTTTAACTCTGAAAAAATCCTAGTTAGTTCCGGTTGGTCCTGGTTGGCCCTGGGCCCATAACCAATGTTAAGGATATTGTTGTTGTGTAACAACTAGCAGAGTGAAGTGCACAGAGAAACGTTGCTGAGAGCAATGAGATAGGAGATACATACAAACTGGTGTTATCAAAAGTTTTCTTTATAATGGGAAAAGAAATAATATCGTAGTCTTCTAAACAGTCCAAGTCTTTACCGGTTAACTCCAAACAAACTCTTACCAAACAAACAGTAGTTGGTTCACTCTGGTTCACAAACCCCGGATGGTAGCAGATCCACCCACACATGCACGTGATGATAGCAGCTTATCATCCACTGAATACCTTACAGTACCTTTCTTAAATACATTGTTAAATTACAAGTAATTAGAGCATTACTCAGCATTACAGCATGATGCAGCATTAAAACTTAAAGTCACAGAACACATATATTGCCTGGACAACTGTTAAATCATATCCTAACAAATAGTACTTGGACAGAGGAACCTGAACAAAAGGCCTTATGAGTGCTTAATTAGATAAACATTATCACAAGGCTTACTAAATTACTTTTATCAGAGGTAGCATTTCTATGGCAGTAAGGGTTAAAAAAAATAGCTATGACCATGTGATTGAAACTCTGCACCTTTTACATGCAAGACAACTAACAAAGGAGGAAGGTTTGGTCACACTGTGGTAACTGTCTTGACTTTTTTTATTCATCCTTGTGGATACTCCTGATCCTGATAATTGCAGTCATTTCCTTTTCTTCCTTAATCTTCACTGCCCTTCTCTTTTAGCCCCATTTCCAAGTTCTCTTAGCTTCCAGCTTGCCGTCAGTTAACCTTTCACTGGCATTCCTCAGAGTAACAAGCGATGATTTCACCATAAGAGGTAATGAACACTCTGTGAGTGAGACGGTGGTCTCTAAATCTGATATATGAATAAATAAAAATAAACCATCATTTTTTTCTGTTTCCTGTGGCTTGGCATACACCTTGATTTTTAATTACCTGCAGTTTAGTGTTACTACTTGTAAATTAAAGGATGGCTGATTTAAAGCAGTTTTACTTTTTTTAAAAAAAAGCCAGTTTCCTAAAATGTAGTTTGAAATTAATTTCTCTGAGTAGTCATAATTAAAACCAACTATTGTTTAATTAATACAACCATTCTTTGTTCATTCTTAGAGACAATTATTATATGGTTTTTCTTTTTTAAAAAAAAGCTCAGTTATTGCCTTGATACATTTTATAATAATCTTGCTGAAAATATCTGAACAGCCATGGTTAACAATGTAGATATTAGATTGCTTAGATTTGTATTAATGTCTGTATTAGATGTGTATGAATGGCTAGTCTAATAGCAATAGCACTTAGACTTATATACTGCTTCACAGTGCTTTACAGCCCTCTCTAAACAGTTTACAGAGTCAGCATATTTTCCCCAACAATCTAGGTCCTCATTTTACCCACCTTGGAAGGATGGAAGGCTGAGTCAACATTGAGCCTGGTGAGATTCAATCTGCCAAACTGCTGGCAGCCGGTCAGCAGAAGTAGCCTGCAGTTCTACACTTTAACCCCTGCACCACTGCGGCTCTTAATATTTTGCCTGATAATCAGTGAAAATTGGAATTTTAAAAAAAATATCTAAAACCATATTCATGGAGGAAGGGTGCATTCTTATTCCAGACCAAAGAAGCTAGTTCTTACATACTGCTAATTCAAATTATTAAAAAGCTAAAGGTTTCCCTCACACATAGGTGCTAGTCGTTCGCGACTCTAAGGGGCGGTGCTCATCTCCGTTTCAAAACCAAAGAGCCAGTGCTGTCTGATGACAATTCTGTGGTCATGTGCCTGGCATGGCTAAATGCCGAAGGCACACA
Source organism: Masticophis lateralis (assembly GCA_030761175.1). Classification (NCBI taxonomy): domain Eukaryota; kingdom Metazoa; phylum Chordata; class Lepidosauria; order Squamata; family Colubridae; genus Masticophis; species Masticophis lateralis. The sequence goes on from JAUDYJ010000002.1 coordinate 200,106,274, forward strand.
GAACATTGTTACCTTCCCACCAAGGTGGTCCCTATTTTTCTACTTGCATTTAGAACTGCTAGGTTGGCAGAAGCTGGAGCAAGTAATGAGAGCTCACTCCATTACACTGCACTAGAAATTATCAAATTATTAAATATCTTTGTTATTTGTTATTATTGACTTAGAAAAATACATTATAAATGTGGAAGCAAATGTATTATGCTTAGTTAAAAATAATACACCTTCCTATCGCAGATGTAATTGGAATCTGGAATAGTTGCTGTCTAATGTGTGAACTAACCACACACTACAATGTAGGACTTTAAATATCTGACTTGCAACACTTATTAAGATTCATGAAAACTTTAACTGCTGTTTGCATGTTTCGGTTAATTTCTTCCTTCCACTGAATTTCTTCAACAAATGCCTTGAAAATGCTTCTTTCGTTCTCTTGTACTTTAAAAGGCAGGGACTGGTGGTAGTGAGAATTGTTTAATTTAATAAGTGCCTCCCTGCCTCATTGCTGTATTGCCAACTACCTGCAACACATTGGAAGCAAGCTGTCCATAAATAAAACCAGCTAAAATGGACCCGATGGGTTTGCTAAGATTTGTCACTGGATTCTATTGGTAGATTCCAAGCTCTATCCTGTAGAGCAGTTTCTCAACCTCATCAGCTTTAAGATATGTGGACTTCAACTCCCAGAATTCCTCAGCCAGCAAGTGAAATTAGAGGAGCTACCTTTGTCTCTACTTCTTTCTCAGATAAGGAAAGGAGGAAAGCAATAGATTTGCCTGGAGAAGGTAAATGGGAGATACCATTGGGAAAATTCTCTTGGGAGAAATGGGACTTTCTTGAACCTTACTCTAAAAGTGGAAATGAATCAGAAAAGATGATTTTTGGACTGACTGAAGATGGATTTGTAGAGACTTAAACCTAAACCAAGTCAAGAAATCTCTGCCAGCCCTACTTTCAATTGTTGTTTTGGGATTCCAATCAAGAAAATGTCTTGGCTTCCAAGTGTCAAATGTTGTGAGTTGCTGTTGAAGATGTTCCTTACTGCAGTCTAAACTTCATTAAAGGTATTAATGCTGAATACTCTGTAGAAAAGCAGATGTTTCCAGACAAGTTCCTCTGGGTTTTTCATTATCTTCCTTTAAAGCTTTTGGCCCAGGCAAATGTTGAACAGAATAAAATACAATTGCTATGAAAGAGACTGGGAGAACGATATGGTTCGTTAAGACTCCTGTTGCTATTCAGATGATTAGAACCGTGTCCTTGGAAACAGATGATGTATTATTGGAACAACATCCTTACATGGGAAACAATGTTATGAAAAAGCTACTGGTACAAAATAAAAATGTACAAGAAACCAAGCAAACTATAAAGTGCTAGCGAAAGGTGCAAGGCATGGAATGCAAAAATGCAAAACTAATAGCTAACAGCTATCCCAATGCTGTAACAAGCTGAAGTGTAAGCATCATGTTATAGAGCAGGGGTGTCAAACTCGTGGCCCATGGGCCGGATGCATCACACACTGGCCTCCCCCACCCCCATTTTAGCGAAGGGGGGGAAAGTCACGATACGTCACATGACAACAACATGATGATGTGGATTTGACATCCCTGTGATACAGCTAAAACAGCATTAAATTTGATAAAAATTAGCATTACTAGAACCTAAATTAGTAAAAATATTGATATGAAAGGACACACCACCTCTCTACCAGTCAATATTAAAAAGAAATCTTATTTCTGGGAAAGAAAAGCTCAATAAAACAACTTTCCAAGTAAAACGTTAGTAAGTGATAACCACAATAGTAGTTGTGCTAGTACAACTACTATTGCGGTTGTAGATGCAGGAAGGGTAATGATACAAATTAAATAACTAAATTAAACCCAACCCCATAATGTGGTAGTTCTGGAATTAAAGTTAGCAATCATCCTAGTTAAAGCCAAAGTTCAGGAACATTTATGAGACAATAAAGAAACTGAATAAGGAAAAGCTGCATAAACAAAGGAAAGTCTATGGAGGGATTTTGCACAGGTTTACAACCAAATTCAGTTTTATATTAAATCCACAACTTTCTGGTCCACTTGTCTTTTTTCCCCCCTTTTAGAAGTACAGTCTTTAAAAGATCTGAGTCATAAGAGAAGTGGGCTGGGGGTTTCCTATTAAGATGTCTTCTAATACCTTAAAGAGGCAGAAAAACTTTATAACTATTTGCAGTAATCTCAGTAGTAACTTCCTTTCCAAACAATTGGTAATTTCTGGCAATTCTGTCCTTTTTGTTGAGATCAAGGCAGAGGAGAAAATTAGACTTTTTACACCCTTCTCTGAGGCCGCTATAGTGGTAATCTGAAACACAATTTATCCACGTGGAACTAATTTCTGTATGAAGAGCAATTAATCAGCCACAAGGTTTAGCTTAGTCAAAAGAGGCAGAAAAAGTGAGAGGAACGTCTCTGCCTCAATCTAATAAAGTTCCTTGAAAACTTCTAAAAAACATAGTTCTGAGTCTCATCTGTCCCTAATGGAAGGTATGGATGGAAAATTAGTACCCTCTGGACTGTACAAATCTAGTCTACAGTTACATGGCAGCAAGGAAATTCAGAAAGATCTCTTTATAGTGTCATCCAAATTTTAGCATCCTTTGTTCTGTTAACCCTGTAAGGGTATTATGAATGAAAAATAAAACTCTTCAATATCAAGACAAGCACTCTAGCTAAATTTTCACTATCTGTATGAATTTTATCAAACCAAGATATATTTGGGTGATACTGTACAACCACCCAAAATTCAAGACTCACATGCAGAATTCTTTGTGATACTAGTAAACCCAAGGAATAACTCACTATGCACACCACTAAAGGGCAATTAAATAAAAAGCTAAACCTAAACAGGAAAAAGCCTCTTTGTTTGCAAATGCAAAGAAAAAAAATTGCATTTCTTCATCTCAGACACATCTTCTTGACTCTCTGAATTCTTATTTAGGATATTATAGTGGAATCCTTTTAAAATATAAATGATCTCATGATCCAGGAAGGCTAGCAGAGCCTCATTCATTCATTGATTCAGTTTATAAATTTATGAGGCTGCCCAGCTCTTATTTACATATTTTAGAATGTACCATATTTGTTAATAATCTATTTTTATTAGATAAATGTTTGGGCATTCAGGGATACATTCAGAGCACATATGTGGGTGCTTTCAGAAAATGTCTCCTTATTAATAAATCTGCCCAGTCACAAATATTTTTTCTCAAAAATCGAACTGGCAAAGAAATCTTGCCCTTTTCTCTCAGTTTTTCTTTGCTTTTCTGGAAAAGTAGATGCATACTAAAATGCAACCATTCACTAGTTTTATTTTTTAAGAATGCCTGTAAAGCCCAGGTACATTGGCGTTGCAGTAGCTTCCCATTACTCTACTACTACTACTCTACTACTGTTGCTGTTGTATTTACAATTAGAGAATCTAGAAAGAAATTTAGAGATGATCCTAGGGCTGTGATGGCAAACCTATGGCACGTGTGCCACAGGTGGCACATGAAACCATATCACTGGGCAAGCAAGCTCAGCTCCGGCATGCATGCGGTCACCAGCCAGCTGATTTTCGGGCCTTCTGGGTCCACTAGAAGTAGGGAAACAGGCTGTTTCCTGCCTCTGGAGGGCCTGGGGGGATAGGGAAGGCCCATTTTTCTGTCTCACCTGGCTCCAGATCCTTTCTAGGAGTCTCTGGAGGCTGGGGACAGCAAAAAAATCACTTCCTGTCCAACCGGAAGCTGGGAAACGGGCCGATTCTCGCCTCCGGAGGGCCTCTGAGGGGACGTGGAAGGCCGTTTTTACCCTCCCCAGACTCATAGAGAGGATCTGGAGCCTACCAGGCCATCGCATGCCAGGAGTGGGGGGGGGGAGTCATGCGTGCATGCGAAGGGGTGAAGTGCATAGAATTATGTGTGTGAGCACACATGCGCGCAAACCCCACCCCACCCCACTCCTCCTGGCACGCGATGGCAAAAAAGTTAGCCATCACTGTCCTAGGGATATCAGTAGGTACTAGATTAGTTGCTTTTGACTAGTTGATTGGATAGAATGCCATCTTCAACATGAATAGCATCATCATAGTGAGAGTATTTATTTGCCAGATGACTGTACAGGTATTCCTCAACTTACCACCGCAACTGAGCCCAACAATTTTGTTGCTAAGTGAGACAGTTGTTCAATGTGTTTTGCCCCATTTTACGACCTTTCTTGCCACAGTTGATAAATAAATCACTGCAGTTGTTAAGTCAAGTGTCACAGTTGTTAAGTGAACCTGACTTTCCCATGGATTTTGCCTGTCAGAAAGTCGCCGAAATATGACACAGTTGCCAAGAGCCTGAATTTTAATCAAGTGACCATCGGGATGCTGCAATGGTTGTAAGCAGTGGTGGAATGCTGCCAGTTTAACAACTGGTTCGGACAGTGCACACTTCACGTTGAAAATGGAGCATTTAGAAGCTCAGCTGCTTACCTTCCAAGTCAGCAACAGTAAGTAGAATAGGGGGGGGGGGAATCAGCTGTGCCATGCGATTGAGATGAGCTAGAAAGCAGGAAATAAAGGACAGGATAAGGCGGGGGCAGGTGGGTGGGGCAACCTGATTGTCAGATCTACTGGTTTGCCCAAATTCTACCTCTGGTTGTAAATGTGAAAGATGTTCCTAAGTTATATTTTTCAGTGCCGTTGTAACGTCACACAGTCACTAAACAAATTGCTTAAGTCAAGGACTACTTGTACAATCAAAGAGATAACAGCAGTCAGTTGAATAATGAGCAGCTAGAAGAGAAAGGAAAACATACAGTATAATCTGCAGAGCAGTGGCTCTGAGGATCAAAGTAAGGTCAGATCCGTAGCAACAAGGCTCATATTTATGATGAACTGCTAAATCTTTCAGGCAAAAACCTGGCTACTGCAATAGGGAAAGCTGGCCTGACTGAGATTTGAAGGTTCTGGGAAATGAATGATAAAATCTAAATCAGTCCTGGGAATACGGAGGTGTTACACTGTGAAATTGCTTTTCTAAAGCCATCAGTGGAACTCTTCTATTGGCTGGCCTTTTTTTTTTCTTTAAATATAGCTTTCACAAATCATAGACCTTTCTCATCTCTGTCTCTCTCTCTCTCTTACCTTAATTCATTATATAGTCTTCTGAATTGATACATACACTTGGCATTTCAAAGCCAATTGGAAATACTGAAGCCAGCTCCAAGACCACGTTTGGACAGAGTTTAGAAGAAATCCAGTTAGAAATATTAAAATTAAAACATCCAAGGTTTGATAAACCAGAATTAATGCGAATGACTCTGTAAAATGGTAGAACAAATTCTGTGGGATTATAAAAAAAAAAGAAGAAGAAGAAAAGTGAAGCCCAATTTCAGTAAATGGATTGAGCAAATGGATGAACATTTAAAGCAAGCAATTCTGTTCTTAAAGCATTGAAAGAACGGAGATCCAACTTGTAGAATTTAACTGGCATTTCAAGAGAAAGAGACGTCTCACACATTTTTTTCCTATTTTTTCCTTTTCTTTCCAGATACACTCCACTGAATTGTGACAATCTCATTTGGTGACTGCCAATATGAAATGCATTTGCCCAAGTATCTGAGTTTCAAAATGTTCATAACATCTGTTCACATTTCTACTTGAGGGCAAACCGGCTCCACTTTTCAGGTATTACATGTTCAGAAAAGTAAGACTCCTTACTATCAGCCACCGAAATCATTCAAATGACAACAGCTTCTACAATTCTTGTGGAATGGTTTTGCAGGAGAAATCTGTCATAAATATAACAATATACATGTTGCAAGAGGGGACAAGAGGGGAGGACTCAGATGGGTGAGAATTCTTGAGTAAGGCTTTTATAAAATCGGCATGAAGTGTTTCAAAAATTGGTCAGGGGCAAAAGTCACACAATGGTGATCAATAGAGATGACAATCTTGTCTATCCTAAAATGCTCTGTCAGACTGGAATGATGGGACCATATTTATGACTGTCTCACTTTGTCTATGTGAAAAAAATCCTTCCTTCCTTCCTTCCTTCCTTCCTTCCTTCCTTCCTTCCTTCCTTCCTTCCTTCCTTCCTTCCTTCCTTCCTCTCTCCCTCCCTCCCTCCCTCCCTCCCTCCCTTCTTGTTTATGTAAATATATTGTTGTTGTTAGTTGAAAGTTGTATCCGACCCATCACAACCCCATGGACAATGTTCCTCCAGGCCTTCCCATCCTCTACCATCCTCTGGAGTCCATTTAATCTCATGCCTACTGCTTCAGTGATTCCATCCGGCCACCTCGTTCTCTGTCATCCCATTCTTCTTTTGCTCTCAATCTTTCCCAGCATTAGGCTCTTATTCAGTGAGTCCTTCCTTCTCATTAGGTGGCCAAAGTATTTGAGTTTCATCTTCAGGATCTGGCCTTCTAAACAGCAGTCAGGGTTGATCTCCTCTAGGACTGACCAGTTTGATCGCCTTGCAGTCCAAGGGACTCGCAGGAGTCTTCTCCAGCACCATAGTTCAAAGGCCTCAATTTAAATATATAAGATTACCCAATTTATCCAGATCCCTATCTGAAGTAGCCAAAGTAGTGTTTGCTAGAGCTCTATATTAGCATTCGCCTGATAATCCTAATTAGAGTTTAGCAGATGGAGATGAGATTAAAAACAGGAATTTAGCATTTTAGATATTACTGTTTCCTAATATGCATGTCCCCAAATATGTTTTTTCTGTCTAAAGGAAAGGGAATTCAAAAAGAATAGCTTTCTTTTTCTCAGGAAAAAACCATCTATATATATTCATCCTTGTATGATTCATGTACCATATTTTTCTGAGTATAAAATGCTCCGGATTATAAAATGCACCTACCTTTTTTGAGGAGGAAAGCAAGAAAAAAAATCTGCCTCTGCCTCCCAGCAATTTTCCTCCTTGCAGCAAACAGCATGCTTTAGTTTCATTTTCATTTTCAGCACAGCCTGATTAGCACAAGAAAAAAAAAATCTGCCTCCCAGCAATTTGCCTTCTTGCAGAAAACAGTGAAGGCCCGTGTGGCAATAGGCAATGGCAATCCCTGCAGCCTAAAACAGCTGAGGGTCAGGAGGCCAATCCAACCGACAATCAACTGCTTGTGCTGTGCTGTGCTGAAGCTGAAATGAGCTGTTTGCTGCAAGGAGGTAAATTGCTGGCTGTGCTGAAGCTGAAATGGGCTGTTTGCTGCAAGGAGGTAAATTGCTGGCTGTGCTGAAGCTGAAATGGGCTGTTTGCTGTAAGGAGGTAAATTGCTGGGAGGCAGAGGCCAAAAGGCGGAGGCTGGCAGGTGGGCGGTGCTACGTTTGGTGTATAAAACACACCCAAATTGTCACCTTCTTTTAAGGGGGAAAAAGTGCATCTTATACTCTGAAAAATACGGTAATTGTTCCTACTTTTGTTTCATTCCAATTATATTTTTTTCAAAAAAAAAAAACCAACAACAACCCAAAATCAGACCCTCCTCCCACTTTTCTCCTTCATTTCCTCCTCCATTTTCTCTTCTTCTTCTTCTTCTTCCTCCTCCTCATTCCACTTTCCTCTAAAGTGCTATGGATGTTCTACATGGGGTCTCATCCAGTGGTGGGATTCAAATAATTTAATAACCGGTTCTCTGCCCTAATGATTTCTTCCAACAACCAGTTCACCAAACTGCTCTGAAAGTTAACAACCGATTCTCCCGAAGTGGTGCGAACTGACTGAATCCCACCACTGGTCTCATCTGTGAGACAGTGTAGGACCCTGGAGGAGACCATTTTCTACTATTGTGCCTTACCTATGAGTATTCTTCCCCTAGAAATCAAACTTGCCCTGATGCCTTTTTCCAAGGCATTGAAAACCTGGCTTTTCCACCAAGGCTGTCATGGCTTGTTTGAATATTTGTGAGTCTTCTAACTTTTGTGTTATTTTTGTTTTAATTCTGGTTATTTTCATTCTGTAAGCAGTACTGTAAAGTTATACATACGAAATAGGTGGCCTATACATTTACTAAATATGTCACAACTTAATCTCTTCACAATTGAGACCTAACTGGCTGTTGCTTTTCTTGGTGCAGGGTGACTATGGTGGTTCTGCCATCATCTTTGTTGATATCTGAGGGGCAAATGATATGGGTTTCGTAATTTGTTAACTATTAACTATTAACTTTGTTCTATTCCAGAACCAGGCGGCACTCGGAGGTAAGTATGCAATAACTTTATTAACAACTCAGAACAGAACAACACACAAGAAGATGACAGCTCTTTAAATACCAGAGGCAACAGGGAAAACAACCAATAGCAGCTTAGCTAATCTCCCGCTAAAATGTTGCTCGCGCCTGAGCCAATTAGCGCGCGATAGCAACTGGGGCGGCACCGCCTCAGTCGTAGAGGCGAGGACTTAACAAACTTGCATTTTAATTTGATTTATTTTCTCTCTTTTAAAATGATGTTGAGGTTTATTAGCTATTAAGATTCCTAAACTAATAAACAAGCTGGAGACTAGGTCCAGATAAGAAAAATTTGCTACTGCAACCTGGGGTCTGGCTTATCTCTTTTGTGAACTCTAAACAACCTTTTCCCTTACAATTATGCCCCTTCTGACATCAGACCTCATTTTAATGAACATTTGTGATATTATGGGATGCAAATATGTAATATGTTTGACTACATGTAACTGATTTCCTATGCAATGGGGAGCTTACTTTTATTCTGTCCAATCAATTTTCCTCTTGCATTTTCCTCAGGGCCGGATTTTCCTATAGGCTAACTAGGCTTCAGCCTAGGGCCTCAAGATCAAGAGGGGCCTACATTCAAATTGTTAGCAAAATTAAAATTACACTATTCTAAAAACAGTGAACACTAAAACACTGAACTGAAAAAAATGGGAGGTGAAAGGGCCTCATAAGTGGAATAGCCTAGGGCCTCTTTTCATCTAAATCCGGCCCTGATTTTCCTTGTTGTATTAACTATAAAAAAGGCCTTGTTGTATTAACTATAAAAAGGTCTGAAACATGGGGCTCGATGTTCTCTCATCCTTTTACATAGAGAGACCCCACTTTATCAGGGTACCCTAATAATCTGCTTCCAACTCAGTTGGTTATTGGGAAGGTAAACTGAGGCAGAACCTAGAGCCAGATTTGGCTTTCATATCAGAACCAACCCACTTCATATGGCCTAGTATTAAATGGGGTCCTTCCATTCGAACGTTTGCTCCTTTTTAATTCAAATGTAAAAATGAGAATACAAATATACAAATGATATACAAAAAGGCTTGTTTTATTTTCAGATACTATCATATTTTAATGTTATTATAATTAGGTATTTCAGAAACTAGAAGTAGCACAGGCCCCTCTGGATCTGAAAAAATAATAATTTATGATGGTTTTTCACAGTTATGACCTTTGCAGCATCCCCTCTTGCAGTGACCACTTTTTGCGACCTTCTGACAAGCAAAGTCAATGCAGAAGTCAGATTCACTTAACAACCGGGTTACTAACTTATCAACTGCAGTGATTCACTTAACAACTGTGGCAAGAAAGGTTTTAAAATGGGGCAAAACTCACTTAATAAATGTCTCAAAAGAAATGTTGGGTTCAATTAAGGTTGTAAATCAAGGACTACCCATAGTTCCAAGTGGGGTGCCAGACATCACAGCTATTGCCCTCTTCAGATATGTCTCCTCACCTATTCTAATAGATTGGCTATAGCTACAAATGGAACTTAACCAATAAATTCAGCATAAGATAAGGGTAGAATGTCAAAACATAAATCCATTCTCTCCTGGCAAGATCAAAATGAGGCTCGGTCAACCAAGTTGGCCAAAAAACCTAGCCCTTCTTTGTTTAAAGGGCTAAAATATTCTTTCAAATAAAGACCGTTCTGATTGCTGATATTTCTTTTTACAATGTGCCCCCCCAAAATTAAGCTTTTGAATAGTTTAAATATATATAAAAATTGATCAAAGTAAACAACAGCAGAGAACTTGGAAAGAACTAAGGCAATGTCTGTTTAAGTATTATTGTGGGTAACTTTGAGAAAATGAATCTAAAGCATGTCATACACTGTATAAATCAAGTAAGTAGGTAAGAAGATAGGCAAAATGGGAGGCAGACATTCACACCTGAAGTATGCCAGGTAAACTTCATAGCTAGGTACAAAGATTTCCAGAAAGTGAGCCCAATTCTTACGCTGGGCATTGAGAAGAAGGTTGTGTTGCTTTTCATACAAAACTTATTTTTTTTAAATATAGAATTGGTGACTAGTGGATTGATCTTTTTCTAATCAGTATTAGTTTAATCTCCTTCTGCTTATTTTTCACAACTTGAAAGCAATAGAGAAATCTGTAAGTCTTAGGTTATCATTTTTCACTGGCAGACATTGACCAATGGAATGTTTCTAAAATACATTCATCTGTACACTTTGATCAGTTTAATATACATAATTTTGTTTGTTCTTTCTTGGTTGACTAGGGTACTGTAGCTTTCAAAAGTTCATCCTCTGAACAATAAATGTATTCTCATCCCCATGTTAGGTTGCATGGATTTGCTGATTCCCTTATATAAATGAATAAATGACCTAATGAAATGCTGCACCGTAACAGCTATGAATGTAGATTTTATAGTAATTTAGCCACTTCGAGGTTTTTTTTCCCCTGATAAAGTTCAGATGGATGGTTGACTAGTTGTTCAAATAACCTATTCTGTTTGTTTGTTTGTTCAATCAACCAAAGGTAACACACAAAAGTTTGAATATTCTGTTTAGTTCTAATGTATTATTCCTCTGGCATTGTTCCAATTTAAAGAGAGCATAATTTCCTTCTCTGTGTTTCAGTTTATTCAAGATGATTTATTATAAGTTGTTTATACTGTTTGTGTCACTAATGAACACAAAAGCTATCTCTTGATCCATGCAGTTGGGAGGGAAAGTCTTTATTGATATATTAGCCAATCAAAGCCAAATTTCCTGAAACTCTTCAACTGGCTGTTAATCATCCAATTATCCAGTAACACACAGGGCGAAAACCAGCATGTTAGTATTCTGCTATAGCAGATCACTTAGCATTTGCATTCCAATTCTAAGTATAGTAAATTTCTCCTTATTGAAAGTTCATTTATTCATATCAATTTGAAATACCTAAGCAGTTAGTCTGGACACATCTTTAATTTCATATCATATCCAAAAATAACCTTGGAAGAAAGTCAGATTCTGCAGATAATGACAATTTTCACTGAACATGTGAGTCAGGTATGCACAGATTATAGAAAAGATTTTGTTCTTTTAGGGGTCAAGACCCGGTTGCCAATTCTGTGCTGGAATGGACACTGTTGAAAACATGCCATCTACCCATCTTGGACACCTGACAGGTGGAGACCCAGGTGTGAGATAAAATACAACTACTAAAGGAGAAGGAGGGCACGTTAACAATTATATATGCTTCATTGAACATTCTCAATTGTTAGAAATTAATTCCTTCAATTCTGGGGAGTGGAAGAAAGGCGTGAATGGATTATAAAACAACATATCTAGGATTTTCTCTGCTCCAGTTTGCTCATTGTGGATCTCAGGCTTAGAACTATTTTGTATGTGCTCTGGGAGTTTTTATGTCAATCATCTTTACAAAGAGCCTGATATAATTTATATGATGGGTGGGGGGCCAAGCTTCACTATTGCCTCAAGCATGAGCAATTTGTTTCTCTGTCTATAAAATAAGGAAAGATAGCTCTGGATTTTATTTTATTTTTGATACAGATTTGTCTAGATTTTTTTCCTCCTGGATTCCTTGATATATCGGTGTCTAGAACTGGCAAACTACTTGGTGCCTTCCAAATATTTTAGATTATAAATATCATGAGCAAGTTGACAGTAACTTGCATTGTTACTGTCATCGTTGAGAACATTTACCTGACCTGGATCAAGAAGAACAGTAAGCACCACAATATTAAAACATATAACGCTGCTCGAACTAAATTATTTGATACTTGCAAAGAATATGAGAACCAGAGGTGGGTTTCAGCAGGTTCTGACCAGTTCTGGAGAACCTGTAGCGGAAATTTTGAGTAGTTTGGAGAATCAGTAAATACCCCCTCTGACTGGCCCCACCCCATCTATTCTCTGCCTCCCAAGTCCCAGCTGATTGGGAGGAAATGGGGATTTTGCAGTAACCTTCCCCTGGAGTGGGGTATCCTTCCCCTGCCATGCCCACCAAGCCACACCCACAGAACCGATAGTAAAAATTTTTGAAACCCATCACTGATGAGAACCCTAAAAATATAGTTTTAGTCATTGCCAACAATGATCCCTATTATGGACCCCGCTTTTGGGTAATGGTTAAGAATACTGTTGCTTCAAGCAGAGGTTGAAGCAATGTTCTATGGCAGGGGTGTCAAACTGGTGGCCCATGGACCAGGTGTGTCACACACAGACCATGCCCATCCCAGCTCTGCGAAGAGGAAAAACATTATAAAACGTCACGTGATGGCAACTTGACACTGAGTTTGATACCTGTGTTCAATTCTCTTGATATGCCTATAAAGTCAAAGAGAGTCAACCTCAGTACATCAAAACCACACAATGGTATTAACTGGAGCATCACCCCTAAAAATCCTTGAGGATTCCTGTTTAATTCTAACATAGGAGATTAATCCAACAATCCAATTGTTGATTGATTACGAGAAACAAACTGATCTTTGAAAAAAAAATAAATGAGAAAGGATCTTTTGTGGGATCTAAATAACTAAGGACACAAATAATTTGTTCCTGAATAAATCCACAGGAGCAGGTTTCTGGTCTTATAAAGAATCTGTCATTCTGGGCAGAGTAAGGTTGCATCTTTTAATATTTTTAGGAGTATAAAGATGAAAAATGAAATCAATTTACCAAAATTGTAATCCACAAGATGCAATAGTTTTGGAAAACCCGTCCTTCTTCTAGAGAAATGAAACCTAATGGAAAATTCTATTCTAGACTATTATAGCCCTTTTTACGGCAACAGTAAAAAGTATGTAAATAAAGTTTTGTCCCAAGATGGTGATGATTGAAAATTCAATGCAGAATAAAATTTAAATTGAGAACACAAATGAGAATAACATTGGGGAAATTATGTACATCTTTTCTTCTCCTATTACAGAATGTACGGCAGTTGGCTCCAAGGGCTGAACATTTCTCTTGAAAAGCGAAGAAAATATGAAGGGTTTGGTGAAATGCTGTTCAGTAATTAGAGAAAAGAGCTAGAACCTTCAACAGAAGCTTGGCTAAGACTGAGCTTGTCAATGAAAAGGTCGGCAATTCAGCGGTTCGAATCCCTAGTGTCACTGGGGTGAGCTACTGTTACTTGTCCCAGCTTCTACCAACCTAGCAGTTTGAAAGCACATAAAAAATGTAAGTAGAAAAATAGGGACCACCTTTGGTGGGAAGGTAACAGCGTTCCAAGCGCCTTTGGCATTTAGTCATGCTGGCCACATGACCATGGAGACGTCTTCGAACAGCACTGGCTCTTCGGCTTTGAAACAGAGATGAGCACTGCCCCCTTGAGTTGGGAATGATTAGCACATATGTGCGAGGGGAACCTTTACCTTTATACATGCTACATTTTTATTGTAGACCCCACTTTACAGTACATTATTCTTTTAGAACAACGTTTAAGATAATAAAAACACATTTTGCTTTAAGAACTCCCACCCAACCCAGTCCATAGTCTAAATACATGGATTGTAGTTCCCACCTATTTTGAGTTCCAGAACAAAATCAATTCTCAATCTCAGGAGAAAACTCAACGAAATGAATGCAGTTAAACTGGATACTAACAACTTTATACAGTAAACAGCCAATGAAACTCATTGACTAAAACTTGAACATCTGAGATAAAGCTGTTGCCATGGCTCTTTGGCAGAAGATCAATGGCTTCAAGCCTAGAATCCATGCTACAATGTAGAGGATTTACTTTACAGTACTATGTAGTTAAAGAACAATATAAATTTGTTTTCCTATAGAGATTCATATGGTACAAGCATGTTTTTCATCCTTCTGCCTATCTAAAGTTTAATTACATTTAACAATATTGAATGCTGCTTTATTTTTTTTTAAAAAAATTATTCTACAATTTTCCTGCCTTTTCCGTAATGTATAGCATTTAGAAGAAAAAAAAACCATCCAAGTTTACTACATACTGCTATTCACCTTCTACTGTATAAAGTAAGCATTTTATTTATTGTAGTCTTAATCTTAGTGCTATTGATAATCTAAGAGATTAATGTTATTTTTACTCTACTTTGTTTCATTTTTATTCTATTTATTTTAATTTCTGTTCCAATACTTTGGAAATACTGCAGTACTCCTGCATATTACATGCGGAATAATGTTAGGAATCTTCAGCTGCCTTCTTTGCCTTCTCTCCTGAACTGCCAGAGTCTCATTTGCTTTTTCTATATTTTCCACAGCAGCAAGGGACCAAGTCTGTATTTTTCACGTACTGCATTTGCATTTATTTGTTTTGCATTTATTTATTTACCCCAAACACAGTAGTCCATTTCCCCCCAAAGATTCAGTAGGAAAAGAGCAACCTTACAGTGTTTATACAGTACCACTACGTTTACCATACAATCTTATTTTGCACTATATGCAGTATTATTGCCTAGGGCACAATAGTTAATACTTATATTAAGAACTGTTCTTATGTACGTACATTATATCAGTGAATTATTGTTCTTGTTATTAAAATGTTTTATGATGTTAAAAATGTTCAGTTCATTGAAAGATAACCGAAATTGCTTGAAATAAAAATGGTTTAAGGGGAAGAAGCGTTTAAGGAAGGAAAGAGTTTAAGGGGAAAGTAAACATGGTTTATGGGACAAAGCGTTCTGGACTGTACAAAACATTTTTCTCGCACCAAAGAGAGGGAAAATGTTCCTCAGAAGGTTTTCCGGATATAAGAGAATGTTTTATTAAGCTTATGTAAAAACATACAGTAACAGTCTAGAAAAAATACAACTATTATACGTGCTGTAAAAATACAGTACTTGGTGTAAATCAAGTTATATACCCTATAACAGTGATGGTTAACCTTTTTGGTGCCGAGTGCCCAAAGCATGCATGCGTGCAAATGCATGCGCACATGCCCCAATCCCCAAAATGCAATGCAAACACACACATCCCACGCATGTGCCTTGGCCCCATGCATGCGCGTGTATTCCCCGCATATGCGCCCCCAAGCACATGCACCCCAGCCCCCGTTTTGGCTTCCAGGTTGGTTCTCCTGCATTTTTGCCTCCCGTGCCTTCCCCGATCTCCTCAGTCTCTTCCCCCAGCACGCCCTAGCTTTCTCCTGCATTTCTGCCACAGAAAGGCACCTGCGGAGAGTGGAACCTGCAGAGATTGGGGAAGACACAGGCAGCAAAAATGCAGGAGAAAGTTAATGTGCGCTGGGGGGGAGAAACTGCGGAGATCGGGGAAGGCCCTGTGCATGTGCTGCAGAGACCCGAAGACCAACTGGCTGGCGGGAGGCATGTGTGCATGCATGGTGGAACTGGGCTGGGCAATGGCTGGCATGCCCGGAGAGAGGGCTCTGTATGCCACCTGTGGCATGCATGCCATAGGTTCGCCATCAAAACCCTATAAGGATTATCAACAATTACAATAGTTTCATTAACATGCCCTCGCATCACCCTTGCAGAAATTCATGAAAATGAGTGTCACGAACCAAAAAAAATTGGGAACCTTTGCATTAGAATGCAGTACATGCATACAGTATAAACTGGAGATTAAGAGATCACAGATCCAGGTAGATTCATGATTGACATATCAGCCTAGCTTGGTAAAGAGGATTTTATTCAGTAGCATTGTAATCAGAGCTGCCAATAAAAAGCAATAGCTAGCGAGCTTCTCCTATCTTGTTAGGGCCAATTTTTGGGTTTGGGAGATCTACAGTAAAAATAAAATGCCCAGTGATGTTTTTTTCCCCCCCAGATACCTTCACAGTAGCAACTCTAATCTAAAGGTGGCTTACAGCTGCTATTTTCATCACTCACCTTATATATACTGTAGTACTATACTGTATTGAATCTGAGATAGTTTTTTAGACAATCTTTGGCTGATGAAATATACTTTACCCTGTGAAGAAGAATGACACATCTGAATCACTCAGGAAAAATTTCTTCTGTTACCTTGTTTACAGGTACAATACTGTACAATATTAGAAGACATGCTAGTTTTAGAGATAGGGTATCATTCGTCAGTCCTCATATCTCTCCTAGCTGTGTCTCCATAATTAAAATTAGATGATAATGCAAACTTTTTTTTTTAAAGTCAAGCCACCCTTGACTCCTGATGACTACATTTATCTGGATAAGATTTGTCTTGGTAACATTGTTTGAAAGGGCTTTGCCAGTGCTGTTTCTTTGGGTTGAGAAAGAGAGACTGGTCCAAGGTTACTTAAGTGGCTATGTATTTAAAGTAGAACTTCAGTGTCAACTCGCAAAGCATCCCTGGTCTGCTCTTGAGTTACTGTAGGCAGGGGGATAGGAAAATGGCGAAGCAGCACAGCAGCCAAAAAAAAAAAAAGCACATTCCAGACATATCTCTCTCAAGGCTGTCTCCCAGGGTTACCAACAGCAGCTGGAGGGGAGTGAAATTACTCCGTTGGCAGATGTGCTTGATGACACAACCTGGAGGGGGCGGGAACAGGGTCAGTTCTGGGCCGTAAATTATGTGGGGTCAAAGTTGACTTCACTTGGACTGTGCCAACATGAAGCTACTAATAAATAAATGTATTTCTTTTGAAGCTTGGCTCAAGGTTCATGATTTAATTAGGGCATTCATCAGAACTCTGACATTCAACTCATATTCTTTTGGTTTCTAGACTGGTACCTTCAGCTATTCAGTGTGGTACAGTACATCAAATGGAAAGCAAGCCAATACCCATATTCTATTTTAAATTAAAAGTTTTCATGCTGAATCAACAGCAGTATGACCACTGAAATCTGAACCTGTGCTGTAAGTGCAAATAATTTTCCTGGGCCTGTCTGGGTATACCATAAAGCAAAAATTCACAGTCTGAGGCCCTTGGACAACGTGCAGTCTTCCTCCACAACTTGCTGCTGACGTGCTTGTGTCAAAATTGTAAAATTAAAAATACAGAAAGTAATTAAATTTAACATTCATAACATGCTGTATTGAATCAAATTGAGTTTTTGATTTTGCCATGTCTGTTCATTGGTTTCGGACTCACAGACTTTTGCAAATTCCTGTGGCACAACCAATCTAAACTAAAATACAGTACTGTAGATGCTGTGCAGTAGTATCTTTGCTGTACTACTGCACAGCATCTACAGTATGGGACTGTGCGTGTGCAGAAGCTTCCTGATGATGTCGGAATCAGTGGGCTTACATTTTCAACTATCCTGTGCTATAATCTCCAATGCCTTTCTGAGTTTTCCTCCTTATATCCTTACAATATTATATTGTACAGTACAGTACAATTTTAACATTCTTCTTTTAAAAATAACCAGGCTACATTATTTTTAAAAAATCTGATTTATATATAGTACAATAACATAAAGTTACAGAGTTTACTATAGTACAGCAGGGGAAGGAAATTAATACTGAAGTTGTGCAATACTGTATCTTTAAACCTGTCTAGTACTCTAAATGAAAGATTCCAATGAAGACTTTTTAATAATCAGTTAAAGTAACTGAAGATAATACTACTGTAGACATAGAAGCATTTCCATAGTCATGTTTTGCTAGAAAATATGTAAGTATCACATTCCCCACCCCAGTACTACAAAGTACCTCATGATTCCCTTAACTGCACTGTTAATGTAATGACTAAAGAAAACTGAAAATCCCAATCTTTATTTTTTTAAATGGCTGATGTGATAAAAATGTAATAGAAATTAGTCTGGTCTTGTGATCATTGCTTAAGACCATTTATGACCAGAATTCTGAAATTCTAACTGTAAATTGAGCTATATCTGTGCGTGTCTAAAAACTTGGACTGAAGTAGATTTTTTTACTACTTGTTCTGTGGGCGTGGCTTGGTGGGTGTGGCTTGGTGGGCATGTTAGGGGAAGGATGCTGCAAAATCTTCATTCCCATCCCACTCTGGGGCCAGCCAGAGGTGGTATTTGCCAGTTCTCTGAACTACTCAAAATTTCCGCTACCGGTTCTCTGAACTACTCAAAATTTCCGCTACCAGTTCTCCAGAACCTGCTGGATTTCACCCTGGACTGAAGACATACAGAGGCTATGTTAATGCATAGGTGTACTTTCTATTAATGTCATGAAAAGTCTGATTCTCTGTGGTCAAGTATTAATTCAACATTTAAGATGTGAGCTCTATTATATATAGATTTATTCTAACATTTTTTGCCATTCTTTTTTAGTGTTTTGTACCTTAAATGTTTTTTAAAAATCATTTAATTCCTATTTGGGAATTAAAATTTCCTTTTCTTTAGTTAGAGATTAAATCAATTTGATGTTTAATCCAGAATAGAAGCCCTCAAGTAATCCCCAGTTATCTTCATTCATCTCATTCCTGGACATCACTATTCATTTACTTCTTCAAATGTGATTTTTCAGTGAGAATACTTTGATGTTCTTGAACTGAATTTATAACTGGAAGATCAACGTGACAGATTTATTTGGGTAATAACCTACAAAAATAACTGACATTCATGAAGATAAAGATGAAGAGTATTCTGGGAAGCTGATAAAATATCCCAGAAGAAGACCATGAAAAGTCACTTCCATAGCTTTTCAAGAAAACTGCACAGGTATATTCATATACTCACTAAGAGACAACCTCCACTTGAAGGCATATTTTTATTTTTTGACAGCTTTGTTAGGTCTCCAGTACTTTATCACAGTTAGGTTGCCATCTTTGCAAAGCAAAGCAAAACAAAACAAGAACAAAATAGAGAAAAACATCTTTAATAAAAAGACTAGTTGAATCAAATTTCAAAATTATACTATGTTTCTAAAACTCATTGTTACCAAATCTTAAACAAGGAATCAATTGATCCTTGGCTGTACAGATTCATACTATCCAACCTTGCACTGCTTTTTATGCAAAGTCAATTCAAAGGAAACTTCTATACAAATGTTTTCATAAAAATACATAATAACATAATAAAGA
Organism: Masticophis lateralis; assembly: GCA_030761175.1. NCBI lineage: Eukaryota > Metazoa > Chordata > Lepidosauria > Squamata > Colubridae > Masticophis > Masticophis lateralis. Next base: position 200,125,412 of record JAUDYJ010000002.1, read on the forward strand.
GTTCGATATATCCAAAATACTTCATACAGAGAGAGAGCTACCAGAATTTTGAGATTTACTATAACAAAACATTGATACAGTTCATCCTTAACTTCCTTTCAAGGAGCATGAGTTATTAATTAGTGAGTCACTAATAATAATATCAAAGAGGCTACATATGGGTATGTTCAAAAATGGGCATTAATGTACCTTCAGATTTATAATTATGTTATGCCAGCTTAAACAGGACAAGAACCAACTTTTTAAAAATATTATTTGATAGAATTTTGTTTTGTGATCTGAAACCAGAGCCAAGTACTTAGATCATAGAATTTTGCATGGTGATGTCTTGACATGTGTTTTTTCATTTTACCTGTGTCCTCCTGAAAAGTGGTACAGATGGGTGAATCTGACAAAAGTGGTTTGCTCAGTTTCTCATTTTTCACATTTGTAAATTCATTCCATTTGATTAGTACGTTACAATTTTTCTTAACAAACGTATCCTGTATGCAGCTTTCTTTGAATATACTGTATATGCATTTGATGCATACCTTTTAAAAATATACACTTTTAATGTAAAGCAGTCAGTTGAGGAGACCCAAACTCATTGGTAGCATCACATTGCAATGAACAAGGACCTACATTCAGTTTTGTAGCTACTAAGATTGTTGGCCAAGTAGGTACATAAATAGTCAGGGAAATGATTGAAGCCTGGGAAATGGGCCCTAGAGGAGTGCTGTTTACCACCAGCTTATCAGATACTCAGGAAATAACATCCAACGACTTTATTAGCTGACCATTGACACCCAAATCAACAACTAAAAAGCCACACCCAATCAGGCACTACATAAATACTACACATAGAATAACCCAAAGCACACATTCTGGAGAGAGAGAAGTTCCCTGAGGATGGACTTCAGCACGAGTTCAGAAGTTCAGAAGACTAAAACTCTGGTTCCAGGGACTGACCCAGATTGGATCCTACAACTTTTAATTTTAGCTGAAAACAATATTATGGATTTTGAGGAAGGGATAGATATTGGCTTATAACTGCATTTCTGGGTACAGATAAGAGCAGGAAATGAAAATATGGATGTGCAACAAAATCTCAATATCTGAACCAAATCTAGTAGTAGTAATTTTGCAACTTTGAAACACATACACACATACTATGCACAACTACTTCAGATTAAAAGCATATTCAATATGGCTATTGAATAAGCAGGTGATACAACATTGCCTATTTATTCTCTTTGTATTATTGATAATCTTCCAGAAGGTGCTCATTTTACAACCCTGCCTAATAAATGATAGTTTTAATATTTATGCCTCTGTATCTAATTTAATGCTATCATTAGCATGTTTTGAATTCCTGAGATGTTCACAGAAATTTATTTCATAGTTATGATTTCCATTCTTATATAATGTTTAAACTCTGGAACAAAGCACCACACTCCTCATTCTGGTTATTCTGTTTGCAGTTAACCCTTTTCTAATCAAGAAGCACAAATCTTCTCAAAAGAAATAAAAGAAAAAAAGGAAGAAAAGGAAGACTTATTATTTGATATAATTTAAATAAATAAATAGCGAGAAGCTCCATGCTCAATAAAGAGAAAGGACCCTACCTTAGCTAATTAAAATTAGAGTAGCATCATGGAAGTAAATGGACCTTCACTGATTTACATTAGCTAAGGATTTGGCCAATTAGTAATACAATAATTATTGCAGCATACCTAGCAACCATTTTATTTAAAGTTGAAATCTGGTTGGGCAAAATAAAATATGGAAATCTTAGCTTCCTTCCTATCTCTTATATTGTCGGCCTTGTGGAATAAACAGATAGCAATCACAACCTGGTGAGCTATTTCTACTTTATTGTAAAGATACATTGACCGAATCTTGCATGTCTGGAAGTACAATCCTTTCCTCTCATCTCTTTAATAATGCAACCACTGTCCAGTTTCAGACTCTGCTTTCTCTTGTTTGACGTTCCCTGGCCAGTATCTCTTTGCCCAGGCTGCCAAAGAAACTAGAGGAAACTGAGGGAACTAGAGGAGAAGCCATACTACACCTAATTCTTACTAATAGAGAAGAAGTGATAGAGGGATGGACTAGGGATGACATAATAGCAGTAATCCAATTTTTGAGAGGCTTCCACAAGAAAGAGGGGGTCAACTGATTTTCCACAGCACCATAAGGCAAGCCAAGAAACAATGGATAGAAACAAATCAAGGAGAGAAGCAACCTGGAACTAATGAGGACAATTAACCAGTGGAACAGCAGAAGTTGTAGGTACTTCATCACTGGAGGTTTTTAAGAAAAAACTAGACAGCCACCTATCTAAAATGGTACAGAGTCTTCTGCTTGAGCATGGGATTGGACTAGAAGACCTAGTCCCTTCCAGCTCTATTCTGATTCAAAGTCTTTCCCACATACCATCGCATATAGTGAGAAGAAAGATCTTTTTGCTGTGTAAAATCAAAGTTTTATCTCATGCATCATCTAGGAAAGCCACCAGCAGGATATTTATATGATAGGGCTCCTCTTTTTTAAAAAAAGATTGATTTATATTAACGCACTTACAATGCGTTAAGCAATAGCCTTCATACTTTTGTATATTTATACAAAGTCATCTTATTGCCCCCACAAACTGGGTCCTCAATTTACCTACTTTAGAAAGGATGGAAGGCTGAGTCAACCTTGAGCCTGGTGAGATTCGAACTTACAGTAATTGCAAACAGCTGGTGTTAATCACAATGCTTTTAGTCTGCTGAGCTATCCAGGCTCTTGTTTTGTCAATAATAATATTGGGAGATATAATCCCTTTGATATTGGAAAACAGATCAGGATTACCAACTAATCTATCAGCTAATTAGATCTACCAACTAATTTCTCTCTTATGAAAGCATTTATTAATTAATTTTAAATTATCATTCTTATTGTTCATTGTATGACTTTTTTCTACCTTAGGTATAAAACAATTGCTGTAACATAGCAAGACATGATGTGGAGTCACTATTTGCTGTTAGAACTCAGGCAATCAAAGTCTTAACCAATTCCATTTCTGAGCCTATTGGATCTTTCTAAAAATTATTGGGATTAAGTCACCTAAAACACATTTTATTTTTCCTATGATGGAAAGCATCAATTACTTTCTGTGAGGGAAATAAGCACTTTGATAAAGTGAAGGATTGTTATGACTTTTCTGCTGATCACACAAAATACCAAAGTCAAAGTGCATTCAAAAATTACAACATATAAAATCAATCCAAAATATTAGAAAAAATAATACAAGATCCAGGCATGCTTAATCAACCAATGATAATAATAATCCAATATCCAACACCCTCCTTTTCAAGATATAGACTCTATTTTATTTACAAATGTATTTTATTTACAAAGACACTATGGTGACTTTTAGGGATAATTAATTGTACAATCTGATTCATCACATATAGAAATAACTGGTTTATCCAACAGTACTAGTGACTATGGATCAATCACTGGTTGTACAGAGTAGGTGCTATTATGGCAACTCAAAATGACTGTTGTCTACAATCATATCTCGTTGCGCCCATGTAACACCTCTCCTACGCGAGTTGCACTGGCTCCCGGTGGTCTTCCGGGTGCGATTGAAGGTGTTAGTCATCACCTTTAAAGCGCTCCATGGCTTAGGACCTGGGTACCTACGAGACCGTCTTTTGCCACCAATATCCTCCCATCGACCAGTTCGTTCTCACAGGGAGGGACTACTCAGGGTACCGTCAGTCAAATTATGCCGACTGGCAACTCCCAGGGGGAGGGCCTTCTCTGTGAGGGCTCCAACCCTTTGGAATGAACTGCGCCCTGAGATACGAAATATCCCTTATCTCCATGCTTTCCGCTGTGCCCTCAAAACCCTGATGTTCCAACAGGTGGGGCTAAACATGTAAACGTGAATGATTTTAAAATGTTATCTAATTTTGGGTTTTATTTAATTGGGCCAAACTAAGTTATAATTTTAATTAGCAAGTTTATGATGTTTGTATATCTATATTTTCTCTTGACTGTACACAGCCTTGAGTCCTATGGGAGAAAGGCGGTATAGAAATATAATAAATAAATAAATAAAATAAAATATCAGATATAATTTCTTTCTATGCCATCATTCTCTTCAGCTGCTCAATGTGTCATCTCTAAATGTTCCCGGAGCAATTGCTCAGATTCACACTGTGAAATAACTGATTCAGAATTACTGTCCAATTGTCTTGATAATAATTTTGTCCTTCAGTTCTAGATTGAACAATATTTTTTGTTTCATCTTCTATTTTGTCCAATTCAGCTATTCTTGCCGTAATTTCATGTTAATTTCTTTGTCTATATCATGGGTGTCCTGCTTGCCTAGGCCATGTTGAGCGAAGAGTGAATTATCTTGGGTTGCATATAAAACATATAATATAGTTAATGTATATAAATCACATAATAATGTTAAAAGTTTACAATCTTCTGGGGCCGCATTACTAGCTCTCCAGGGCTGCATGTGGCCTGCAGGCCATGGGTTGGACACACCAGATCTATTCCCTTTAAAGTTATGGCTTTCGTTTTAGAAAAAAATGTTTTTACCTGAACAAATTTCACATTTTGTATTTTTTGCAGATCTCTCCTTTAAATCTGCATTAAGTTGGCTTATGGGAATCTCTACTTAAATGATAACACAGTTCATTTTGAACTATTAGTTTTCTATTTATATGTTATTGCTGCCTTGCTTTTACTCCTGACTGCAACCCTATAGTAGCAATTTCCATGGATATAATAATTTAATTTAATTTTTAATTAACAATTCAATTTTTTTCTCTTAATTGGCAAATCTACCTCTTTCAAGTGTGGTTTTTTCCCCCTAATGTTTTCAAAATTCCGTGGGCTCTCAATGCATTATTTAGCTCTTTATTAAATCAGCAGTATTAATATACAGTTTTAATCATTTCGGCTTTGGCCCATCCAGTGATATGCCTGGATCATTGGACCACAAAAATAGCTTTCAGAAAAGTGTGTCTCTCAATTTTAACTGTAAAAAAGAAGCCACGGTGGCGCAGTGGTTAGAATTGCAGGCTAATTCTGCCAACTGCAAAGAGTTCGATCCTGACTGCCTCATGGTTGACTCAGCCTTCCATCCTCCAAGGTCGGTTAAAACAAGAACCCAGACTGTTGGGGTCAATATGCTGACTTTGTAAACTACTTAGAGAGGACTGTAAAGCACTGTGGAACAGTATATAAATCTAAGGGCTATTGCTTAGGGGTGGGTTCTAAAAATGTTTACTACCAGTTCTGTGGGCGTGGCTTATTTTGTGGATGTGGTTTGGTGGGGGGTAATGTGACTGGGTGGGTGTGGCCAACTTTTTTTTTGTTTTTTACTCTTAAAAGCATTTTTTCTACAACCTTAAGAGGTGGCAGAAAAAAATGCTTTTAGGAGCCTCTGACGATCACAACTCAGCTGGGATCGCCAGAGGCTTTTAAAGGCATTTTTTTTCCCTACAAACACTTTGGCTGAAGAGGTTGCAGAAAAAAAAATGCCTTTAAAAGTCTCTGGCGATCCCAGCTAAGCCACACGATCATCAGAGGCTTCTTTTTTTTTTTTTTTACTTTTAAAAGCATTTTTTTTTTGGCCAAAGAGGTTGTAGAAAAAATGCTTTTAAAAGTTTTTTTTAAAAAAAGCCTCTGATGAGGTGGGCAGGGTAAGTGAGCGGCGACTGGGCCAGGAACCGGGCATGGCCAATCAATGTTATTACCAGTTCTCCGAACTATTACAAATTTTTACTACCTGTTCTTGCGAACTGGTGCGAACCGGGAGCAACCCTCTTTAAAGTTTTAAAAAATTTTAAAGCATGCAATTTAACTATTTTGGATATGTATGCTGAATACCCTAATCAATGAACAAATTATCTTCCTCTAAATTCTGATGGATTTTTCAGCCATCCTGAGAAGAACTCAAGTGGTGTTAGAAATGTGAAAGCTTTCCTCTGTTTCTGACAGAATGAATGAGAGGCAGATAGGTTTTGAGCCGGGAAATATAAAGAAAATTCATTTCTTTCAAAGTCACCCATCAAAAATTCCTTCTTCTCTCTCCCGGTAAATGGTAATCCTCGACTTACAACCATTCATTTAGTGACCATTCAAACTTACAACAGCACTGAGAAAAATGACTTATGACCGTTTTTCACACTTATGATGGTTGCAGCATCCCCTTGTTCACATAATCAAAATTCAGACACTTGGAAATTGACTCATATTAATGACAGTTGCAGTGTCCTAGGATCCCCTTTTGTGATCTTCTGACAAAGCAAAATCAATAGGGAAGCCAGCTTCACTTAACAACTGCAGTGACTCACTTAATAACTGTGGTAAGAAAGGTCGCAAGATGGGACAAAACTCATGTAATACCTGTCTCGCTCTGCAACAGAAATTCTGGGCTCAGTTGTGGCCAAACATTGAAGACTACCTATATTAGCAGTGATATCCATAACAACACATAATGACATCAAAACAATGATGTGTGTGACGCATCAATAGCACCTATAAAGTTATTATTTGTGATGAAACCTGCATTCTTTTAATGATGATATTATTACTTACATGTAATCATTTGTGGGTTGCCTTCTCCACCCACAAATACTTGAGTATTCAAGTAGAAGCTATTAGCAATTTCGGGAAGAAGGGAAATAAACAACCACATGGCAGGATGATGCATATATATAAATGCATTTTCTGCTAAGGATTTTGGTTTAGAAATCTATATATGGAAGTATTTTCAAAGTGTATAATGCAATTCGGTGACACCTGAACTTTGTCCCTTAACATTTAATTCTTAGGTTTAGGAGCTAGGGAAGAAAACTGTACTCTTCTGAGGGCTATCCAATGAATAAAAATGCAGTTCTTGTGTCTGAATGAATTTCAATGAGCCCATGATGGGTTTGCATATGAAAGAGGTCAGAAAGAGAACATTTACTTGGATTTTCATGGAGGGATGTACAAGACTTGAACTGCACATTGTAGGAGATGACTCTCCATGTTCTAGTTCCCTCATGTATTCGCTTTTTAAGATTCACAATTTGAGTTAATTAAGCAATACAGCACGACTGGCCATGTTTTGTGGTGCAATTACTACCTGCTTCATTTCTTTAGGGAAGCATAAGTTTGAAGGCTGTTGTATTCAACTGCCTCATTGCCACAAGCATTAAGTCAGTGGTGAAATCCAATTTTTTTTACTACTGGTTTTGTGGGCGTGGCTTGGTGGGCGTGGTGTGGCTTGGTGGGCGTGGCAGGGAAAAGATACTGCAAAATCTCCATTCGCATCCCACTCCAGGGGAAGGATACTGCAAAATCTCCATTCCTGCCCCACTCCAGGGGAAGGTTACTGCAATATCCCCATTCCCTGGTATAAGGATAGTGCAAAATCTCTATTCCCATCGCACTCTGGGGCCAGCCAGAGATGGTATTTGCTGGTTCTCTGAACTACTCAAAATTTCTGCTACCAGTTCTCCAGAACCTGTCAGAACCTGCTGGATTTCACTCCTGCACTAAGTTCTTTTGTAAACCTCTGAGTATATTTGAGAGCAGCATGACACATAAAGGGGAAACCCATAGGAAACAAAATCTGATGGTGTAGATATATATTTTTATTCCTTTTGGAGCTGAAAAACATATCAGAATATCTTGAAAGTGCTGAAATTGGTAACAGAAGCCCAGTTTTGTCTAGCAGTTGAGGCACCAAACTAATGGGAGATTGTGAGTTCAAGTCCTGCCTTAGCCATGAAAGCCAGCTGAATGACTCTCTCTCTCAGCCTAACCCACCTTATAGGATTGCTTTTGTGGGGAAAATAGGTGGAGGAAGGTGTGTTGGGAATGTTTGCCACCTTGAGTTATTTGTAAAAATAATAAAGGCAGGATTGAAATACATGAATAAAATATACAAATTAACTAATATATTTGTTCAAGAAGTTCAGATCAGGTCTACTGATATTGGAATTTCCCTCCAAATCTAATTCTGGAGCATCCCAGAAACAGCAAAACTTGTTTCTTTACATTACCATAATGTGCACAAAGGACCTGTCATGAAAAGTATAGACAGCATTTTGTTGAAATTGACCTACTTACTATAAAAACTGTTTAAGAACTCTTAAGAAGACGGGCACAGGAATATGAAGGATTTGGCAGGTTATATCTGAAAGCTATCTCATATTACAGCGTACAGATTGATTGAAAACTACTAATTTATTTGTCTGTAGAAGTCCAGTGTCCTATAACAAACATTTTCACAAGCTTCTAATTTACTGAGCATTTGCCCAATTATAGTAATATATTGGGGTCCGGTTCTGAATACATCTATAAATTGCAAATTTGATGAACTACTCTGATCCCAGACTTCTAATGAACGAATGACACATCACTTCAGACCAACTTGCTGCCACAGCTATAGCTGCTAGGCTGATTTTTCCATCATAAATTAAATCAGCTTTTTCAGAGTTTCATGCTGTCACTCACCACAAATGAGGGCCATCAAGAGCAGCACCCAGACCATCTGAAAAGCTATCAAGAGCTTCAGTGTCAAGATGAATAATATTGAGATTTCAAAACAGACCTGACTGCTTATTAGTCTACAGCGGGGGAAACACTCTATGCACATTCTTGATGCTAAGATGTATCACGTTCAATTCCCTGTATTCAATTAAGGCACCACCACTCAATTTTGAACCGACTCTGGATAGTGTACAATCAGAAAAATTAAAACATACAATAATTTATTTTTCAGCAGATTCTGACCAGTTCTGGAGAACCGGTAGTGGAAATTTTGAGTAGTTCAGAGAACCAGTAAATACCACCTCTGACTGGCCCGTCCCCATCTACTCTCTGCCTCCCGAGTCCCAGCTGATTGGGAGGAAATAGGGATTTTTCAATAACTTTCCTCTGGAGTGGGGAGGGAATGGAGATTTTACAGTGTCCTTCCCCTGCCAAGCCCACCAAGCCACACCCACCAAGGCACACACCCCATCCATGGCAGGCCCACCAAGCCACACCCACAGAACCGGTAGTAAAAAAATTTGAAACCCACCACTGATTCTAACCCATGACCAGCAAGGTCTTCACGGCTTTAAAAAAAATACCAAGAGAATGGAAGACCAATACCAGGGGAAATTCCTTCCTGAGGTCAGGAGCCACAACAGAGAAGGCACATTTTCTGGAGGCCAATAGATGACATTCTTTAACTGACGGGATCTGGAGTATACCTACACTATTGGATGAAACCCACCAAGCTGATAGTGTAGGAGATAGGCATCCTTCAAGTAACCATGCCCTATGCTATGTTGGGATTTATAGATTGTAGCCAGCATCTTGCATTGCATCTGGAAGCATATTGGTAACAGTACAATACAGATGTGTCACTTGAGTATACCAAGACATGACCATCATGATTTTTGCTATTGAAGTTATTGTATTTGAATTTTATGAAAGGACACTGGTGGGGAAATATCTGGCAATCTCCTTAATATGGAATAGGGAGAAGGAGATGGTGAGTTTTTACAGACAGCTATCTTTAGCTGTCTTTGATGTGAAAATTTTCTGCAGTGCAAGTTAATCTAAGTAATGTTACTTAGGGTCTTCTTAGAAAGAAGGTGGGGAGATTTGTATTATCAGACTTGCAAAATTAATTCTTCTAAAGTAGAATTATTTCATCTGGTCATGATTCCTCTCTGATTTACCTGGGAAGGCTGAGAAAACCAGATAGCTGGATAGCTGGCTGGCTGGCTGGCTGGCTGGCTGGCTGGCTGGCTGGCTGGCTGGCTGGCTGGATGGAGAGACAGACAGACAGACAGACAGGCAGGCAGGCAGGCAGGCAGGCAGGCAGGCAGGCAGGCAGACAGATGATAGATAGATAGATAGATAGATAGATAGATAGATAGATAGATAGATAGATAGATAGATAGACAGATGACACAGACAGACAGATAGATAGACAGATATCTGTCTTCAGACAGACAGACAGACAGATATCTGTCTTCCAGTTGCAGCCTTCCTATCACCAGTATCATTTAGCTGTTTTTCAAAAAAATTCAAGCCAGGGCAGTGACCATTTATTGGAGGGAAGGGTGTAGACCTGGACCAGTTTAAATGTCCAATAGGTAGCAGGAGTATTGTATCCCCTATAACGGTGATCTGACAGCAACATCAACCAAGGATCAGTGTACTATATCAGATTGTGCCTCTGGCAAAAACTTGCAGCTTGCTTCTTGCTTCAGGGGGGAAACTGGAACACCTAAGGATGGCTTTGAGATGGTATTTAAATACTGAGATGGTATTTAGGTTTTCAGGTCACCTGAGCCTGCGGGTGAGCAGTCACTGGAAAAGCAGGTCCCTTTCCTGCTGTTATGAATCAGTTTCTCCCTTCCACAGAAGCCTGCTGGAAACAGAGGGAAATCCTCACTCATCCCAGGTCTGGCTAAATACAGAAAGGGAACCAAACCAAACTTTGGGATTCAGTACACCAGCCAAGCTGAGGATCAAATCCAGGATGTCAACAAAAATCAACTCAACTGAAAGTGCCCAAAGAAGATAAGGTTCCACAGCCTCAACACTTATTTTAAAAAAAGAAAGAAATGAAATATACACACATTCTAACTATAACCAAAGAACTCAATTTGGTTGAAGCCATCTCATTATCCAGTCTATTTTCTCAAAAGGAAACAGGTGACTCCCTTTGGCATGGACAACTGGCTTGCTCTTTAAAGGGCCAGCTGCTCCCCACCACCTCATATATGAATACGGTCTTAATGGTCAGTGTTATCCTAATCATTTTCCTCCTTCAGAAGTACGTTCTATGGAATAGAGGCAATTTGCATTTTTGATAGGCACATCAAGATTTCAAGTTCTGGAAATTACAATGTTCTGAAAAATAGAGGTTAGTCAACTTCCAGTTGTTCTTCTGAAATATTGCTAAGGCTTCTGATCCCTAAGATGTTGAATATGTATCTACCAAACATAGTTTATGTTAAATCTAAGACACCTTTCACACATTTCTATTTCTTCTTCTGATGTGTCCCCTACCCAAAAACATTCCTCTCTAGAGAACAGGAATATAGATCTCTTCCCAACCTGCTTAAAAACTTTTTGGACTGTTGCCTTCTGGCAGAAGATACAGAACAATTAAAACTCGGACCACATGTTTTCTGAATAGTTTTTATTCCAGAGCTATAATTGCACTCAACAATGAACTAAAGGGCCACCATCAGTGAGCTGTTGGACAGCATTACTTGGTCTGTTGTGTGGATGCTTGGGTGGTTTAGGAGGGGGAGATTTTTGGTGGGTGGGGTGTGCCTGGGGATTGTCATGTGTGTTGGGCCTGGTCTCTGGGTGCTATGTGAATTCCGTTGTATGGGTATACTGTGTATATACACGTACAATGACAACAAACTTTATGTATAAGGTATCTCCACTTATTTTGTAGCTCAGTCCAGCTTTGTTCCTGCATGGAACAATATTTGTGTTTTGCAACATTGGATCCAACCTTCTAAATGTTCTTTACATAATAATTGATAATATAACTAAATACTGAATATAAAACCACTCTTGATTTTATAGTCTTCTTCATACATAAATCATTTGAGAACTGCAGCCCTTCTAATGAACAATTTCAGTTAGGACTAGAAGAAGTCCATAATTATTCAGACCATTGTTCCATCTGGTCCACTAGCATTTCTGGACTGAAAACAGCTCTCCAGAATCTTTATTATTGAGACATATCAGTAATTGGATCTGGAACTTTTTGCATGCAAATTCTATATATTTCCACAGAGCCACAACCAGCTGTAGAAAACCAGTTTGCTTGAAATGAAAATGTTATCTATGATACACAACTATTTCAGTGTTGGTTCATTTCACACTTATCAATCAGCAGGTGATAAACATGCATATGCAAAGAAGTCTGAAAACTTAATGCATTGTTACTAATGTAGTCTAATAGATGCCATGCAGAGAAATTTAAGTTAGATAAAATAAATCACTGTTTAAATGGTTTGCCTATATTCAGCTGAACAAAATGAAAGCTTCGTTTTAATTCATGCCAGCTATAAAAACTTTGTTCCACTTTTAAACTTATCCCCACTGTTACCGAACCTTACTCAAAAATGAATTCCACTGATTTCAATAGATTTCACTCTCAGAATTCAGTCCTTTTACAATCATCAGGCCCTCAAGACTAACCAGCTGCAGTCAATATACACAATGATTGTTGCACAAATTTGTCCCTAGATGTAAATATGCAAACAGATGGAGGAATTTAAATCTACCTTCTTAGCAGCAATGTTTCATGTCCCTCGCTGTACTTTAAACACAAGCTTGAGACTAGAGCCCAGTTGCTTATCAATAGAAACCAACCTGAAGGTTTATGCTGACTAACATTAATTTCTGAGACATCTCTTCCAGAGATGGGTTTCAGCAGGTTCTGAGCAGTTCTGGAGAACCAACAGAGAGAATTTTGAGTAGTTCGGAGAACTGGTAGTAAAAATTATGACTGGCCTTGCCCCCATCTATTCTCTGCCTCCCAAGTCCCAGCTGACTGGGAGAAAATGGGGATTTTGCAGTATCCTTCCCCTGGAGAGGGGTGGTAATGGATATTTTGCAGTATCCTTCCCCTGCCACGCCCACCAAACCACACCATGCCCACCAAGCCACACCCACAGAACCAGTAGTAAAAAATTTTGAAACCTACTACTGATCTCTTCCCTAATTAATCTTAATTTTTATTAAAACTATAACACAAAGAAGTACGGTAATAGTGTAATTCTCTATTGTGCAATATGCCTGGCTAGGTTTAGTGGGAGTGACTATTATAGATACTGTAATTGAAGATGGTTGTAGAAAGAACTGCAACCACAGTTTACCATTTGCAGATTGAGCAATTAAGAAATTTGCATCCGAATAGCAATAGCACTTAGACTTATATGCCGCTTCATAATGCTTTACAGCCCTCTTTAAGTAGTTTACAATATCAACATTTGCTCCCAAGAATCTGGATCCTCATTTTATTGTCTTCAGAAGGATGGAAGGCTGAGTCAACCTTGAGCTGCTGGCAGTGAGCTGAATTAGCCTACAATACTGCATCCTAACCACTGCGCCACCATGAGTCTTTTATTTTTAGAGTACAGTTTTTCAATCTTAGTAAATTTAAGATGTGTGGATTTCAACTCCCAGAATTCCTCAGCAACCAGAAACATTGCTTTAAAGGACAAACCTAATTTGGTCTGAATTTAAGGGATCAACAAGTATCATGGAAGCCCCAGCAGGCAAAAAATTGGTTTGAGAGGAAAGGATTCCTTTTTCAAGATACAACTAGCTGCCCCTCAGAACTCTGGCCAATAATCTCCTTAGAAATAAGAAATATTTCTTATTTTAAAAATATGTTACCCTATTAATGAGAAAGTCATTTCAAATCTAGCCAGTCAAGCTTAATTAATTAATAGATATTAATATCTCAAATAAGGAATATTTAAATCTTAGTGGAGATCAGACTCTTTTTTTTTTTTGTCTTAATATAATTTCTAGAATCTCATTAGGTTATAAACCAATCAAGACACAAGAAATATTCCCTTCTATTATCTATTTCCCCAAACAACAAATACCTTTCTCTGATCATCCCTTCTGTACTATTTTTTTTCTGCCAAAAACCAGAAATGTAACTCAAGTCTGTTTATGTATTTATTTAAAGTCTATGTAATACCTTGCTTCAAACTTTATATACAGCACAGCAGCATTGTGATGAAATGCTTCTCTGTCTTTTACGGCTTGTATTATTACGTGCAATCTGTTGTCTATCTATAATGGTCTTTATAAGATGCTTTAATTACCTAAAAATTCATAATACTTTAGTTGTTGAAAAGAAGGAAAATTCTGCCTGTGGCAGGGAGCATGGCAAGTATGATTTTTAAAAGATTTAGAAATGGCAAATGGAAACAAACCAGTGGTGGGTTGCCCCCGGTTTGCACCGGTTCTATAGAACTGGTAGTAAAACCAGCGGGAGGCTCCTCCCACCAACCCCGATGTCATCAAAACACTTCTATGCATGCGTGGTCCCGCTGCAAACCGGTACTAAATGTCAGTAGAACCCACCCCTGTAACAAACGTCTCTCAGAATCAAGATCTGAAACAGACTTGAAGAATTAAAAGCCTGATGTTCATCAGTGAGACATAATTTAGTACAGGAAGTCCTCAATTTACAACTATTTATTTAGTAACAGTTAAAAGTTACGATGGGTCTGAAAAAATTAATTTTTTTCAAAAGTGATTCAGCACCATTTTTCATTTATGATGTTTTTCCAGTTGGTTTCTGAAGCAAAACCATAGGCAAAACTGAATTCGCTTAAGACTGCATGATTCACTTAAGAATTGTGACAAAATATTTCTAATATCAGGCGTATTTGTATATAATAACTCATTTAAAGACAGTATCACTTAGTGACAGATGGCCGGTCCTAATTATGATCATAAATTGAATATCTAAATTACGTGTGATACATCTCCTCATACATGATTGCGTAGATCAAAGAATAACCCGTTTCTATTATTCCAGTGCTTTCAAATGCAAGAAATCTGATTAAACATGGCAATCCCTTAACAAGGATGATGGTACTATCTAAGTACTGTATGATTTACCTAGCAGAAACATAAGGGAACCACAATGCTTCATCATACACCATTACACAGTCCCTGCAGTTTTCTTTGGCAGCATTTTCAGAAGTGGTTTGTCCTTGCCTTCTTTCTAGAGCTGGGAGAAAATGACTGGCCCAAAGTCACCCAGCTGGCTTCATGCCTAACACAATATTATAACCCATGCATGGAAAATAGTCAGTCCTTTGTGAGATTTGTGGAATCAAGCCCAAGTTAATACAAAGGACATAGATAAATATAATGACTTTGTTAAAAATGCAATTCCCTATTATCCATATATAACCAGGTATCAGATAATCTTATGCAAAATAAATGTTACAAAAATGTTGGTTTTCATGCCTTTAAACACTGTCTTTGCAGAGGGATAAAGGTAGTCATTACAATCACAATTGGCATGGGAATTTCCATTGCTAAGCGAGGCAGTTGCTAAATGAGTTGAACCAGATTTTACAACCCTTTTGCCAAGATTGTTAAGTTGTTAAGCAAATCTGGCTTCCCCCATGACTCTGCCTGTTAGAAGTCAGTGGGAAGGTTACAAATGAAGATCACATGATCCCAGGATGGTACAACTTTCATAAATATATGATAGTGCCAATTATATGAATTGAATGTTGGTTATATGACTTTGGGGATGATGCTGCAATGGATGTAAGTCAGGGACTTCCTGTATTTTCCTCAAATTGTAGGAAGAACATATGAAATTACCTTATTCTGAGCCAGACTATTGGGATAGCTGTAGATATTCTAGGGATTTGAAATCAGAGCTTTTCCATGAATAATCAACGACCATCTCTTCCTCTTTTTATTCTGTACAGTACTTTGTTTAATGCAGTGGCAAAGTTTTGGTGCCATCTCAGGTTATATGTAACCATACTTTACCCAATCCCATTCTTCTCACATAAAGATGTTGGCCACAAAAGAGTATTTCTATTCATTTATCTCAAGCCAAGAGGAATTTGAAGAACATCTCATAAAAGAAAGCCACAATATAGGCAAGATATCAAATCTTTTCAGTTTTCACCAATCTTTTCATGATTCATTAAAGGGTACCATTATAGTCCTATGAATTACTACTGACTGTGGCTATTGATACATGTCACTCTGTGTTGGACTTGCAGGATAATGATTGATTAAGATGTTGCTCTTCCAATTTAAAAAGAGGAGCAGATTAATAGGAGCCACATATTGGAAGATTACCATGACTTTATTCTGCCTAACTAGGTTTTTGTAACAGACTTACTTTGCTGACCTGACAAGACCTCCTTTGCTCTATAGGAGAGAAAATTAATTCATTCTTCTTTCAAGTCATAACATTACCATAAAATTGGGGGAGGGATATTCATTTTTTAGGGAGTAAATCTCACTGAACTGGCTATCTAGGCTAGCAGATTTGAAGCCCAATTATTTGAAAGCTTGGGTGAATTTGTAGAACATTGTATACAAGCAAATAGTATTAGGAGTTATGGTGGTGCAGTGATTAGAATGCAGTATTGCAAGCTGACCCCTACCCATTGCCAGGAATTCGATCCTAACCGGCTCAAGTTTGACTCAGCCTTCCATTCTTCTGAGGTTGGTAAGATGAGGATCCAGATTGTTTGGGGTAATATGCTGAGTCTGTAAACTACTTAGAGAGTGCTGTAAGGCACCTATGAAGCGATATATAAATCTAAGCACTATTGCTATTAGCCACCCATGGCACTTTGGCAGTTTTGGAGCGAATCTGCAAATATAACAAATATTGTGCTCATTCTTCTGAACCTGGATCACAGTTTATTATTTCAAAGCAGCAAAGTTGGTCCATAAATAACTTGTCCTTTGATTTGCCCTCTTTTTCAGTTTTAAGAACTCTATCGCAAGACCCAGTTGGCATTCTCTGGGTCCTTTGGATTGTCATAAGTATTGATTGCTGTGGCCTTTTCGAAAACTGAACTATAGACATGCTAAACTTCAACCAGCACCTTGTTGTTGCTCTTACAAGGTATTCCAGACAAGAAACACAAAAATTACTAGCTCTACTTTATTGTAAAGTAGAGGAAATGTGCTTAATGATACTGGAACTGTCAGCCAGAAATGGTCAGCACTCCAGCAGTTCGAGCTCAGGACTGTGGGATGGAGCAAACTCCTGTCAACCTAGGAGTTTGAAAGCATACCATCTGTGAGTAGATAAATAGGTACCACCACTTTGATGATGGGAAATACTAGTTGTGTACTAGTAGTTCAAGGATGAATGTTTTTTTTCCCTCTCCCTTTCTCCTCTTTCTCTTCCTCTCCCCCTTTCATAAATTGAATAATGAATTCAATAATAATTCCTGGAGCAACAAAGAAATAGAAAGTGATGTTGTGATTAAAAGAGAAAGGTATAGAATTAATATTTAGATGTGAAACCACTTTTTCTGGAAAGGATGGCATAAAAGCTTAAGAATTAAGGCTTTATTTTATTTTATTTTTTAAAAAAGATAATTGCCTCATTCTTGAAAAGTTGTAATCACTGAAGTGTACCTCTACCTGGCACTCTCCATGAAAGTGTGAGGTACAATCTTTTCTCTGAGCATCTGGAGGAAGCATGGTTTAATTTGACTGTCACAGCCGTATTGAGGAACATCTGCCGCTGTTTCCACGAAGCAATGGAATTCCTTAGGGAGGGAAGACTACAAATGAAGGTTGTTGAATTGATTTCTTCTGCAGTGAAATGTGAGGTATATTTGGCAATTCCTTTCTAAATAATCTGATCAACTATTGTGGAAGGCAGAACGAGAAATCAGAATGGTGAGTGATTCAAGGTTTTTCTCTGCTAACCTAAATTGTCCTGGGATTAAAAACCAGTAAGCATATGTGGCAATTGAACACTAACAGAAGAAGGTCATACTAAACCTAAAGCAGATTTCTTTCTTAGAGGTTTTCATCTGGCACAGTATAACTGTATGAGGCAGGAACATTTTGTTGTTGTTGTTCAAAAGTATTGCTACATGCTAATATATTTTTCTTTAATCAGTGTCAGATCACAACAATGTTGGATAGTAGAGAAAACTTTGAAAGCCCTAGCTCTCTGCTTTCTTGTTTTGCTTCCCCACAAAAATTGATCAGATGATTGACAGAGGAATTTGCCAAATGCAGCTCATCTCCAGAAGTAACATGACCTTAAATCCCATTAGCCTCAGTGGCAAGGGAATATGGGAGAGGTAGTTCAAAGGTTCTGAAGCTTCTTTATTTACCCCATTAATTCCAGCGAAAGGTATTCTGCTGATTTCTGGTTTCTGATTGTTTATTATGCTTATTAACAATGATTAGGATGTGGTACACCAAAAAATATTACATGAGTTGGACTTTTTTTCACCTATGGCCATTCCTTAACAGCAGAAACCAAATCCCCCATTGTGTTTTATTACTAAGAAATTCTACAACTACACTTGCATTTTTTGTGCTATATCATTATTTCAATTGAATAATCTTGGCCAATTGCATTTGGTACACTTCATAATCTTGCTTTCTTGGCCTATCTTAAATTATTTCATTTTTCAGCAGAAACCAGTGGGTGGGAAAGGAACCTAGTAGTTCTTCCACTTCAGTGCTCTTTGAAACTACTTAAAGTATCTTTAGTTGGAAGGTTTTTTTTCAACTGGGCTGCTCCCTGTGGCATCTACTTTTTTTAAAAAAATATATTTATTTTTAAACATAAAACAGCATCTTTTTAGAGCAAGGGTTTGATCCGGTTTAAAATAAGTATAAATTCCAAATTTCATCAGTTAACATCTTAAAGAAAAAAGAAAGAAAGAAAGAAAGAAAGAAAGAAAGAAAGAAAGAAAGAAAGAAAGAAAGAAAGAAAGAAAGAAAGAATCTAAACCCAATTTTTATCATTCAATCTAACATCTTATTCTAACATTTAATATTTTATTATGTAATCACCCTAAATCTTAAACTTCAAATGTAAACAGCTCTTTATAATATTCATTTATCATTTTAACAATCAGTATTTCATATATTTCCCTTACTTCAAAGACCCAAATCAAGTCAATGTTTCTTTTAACTCACATATAATAATCACCATAAAGTATTTTATTCCTCTCTTAAGAACATTTCAAAGTCAGTAACTGTTCTTCAAAAATATCTCCTTCATTCCTCCTAGGTTTATTTTTAACTGGATTGCAGCTTAATTAGCTGGTTTCCAGGGACACTTTCCTCCACTCCTAACCTTATTTGTTGGCTGGATCACAGTTTAGTTTTAACTACTTTCCAATATTTTCTCCTTCACTCCTCCTAGGTTTATTTTTGGCTGGATAATAACTTTTCAGCTGTTTTCCAGGGATGCTTCCCTCCACTCATAACCTATATTTCGCTGGTTCACAGTTTAGCTTTAACTGCTCCCCAAGTATTGTCCCCTCCTCTCCTCCTCAAGTTTATTTTTTGCTGGTTCACAGCCTAATTTACTGTTTTCCAGGGATGCTTTCCTCCACTCCTTGCCTTATATTTAGCTGGTTCACAGTTTAGCTTTAACTAGTCCCCAGCATTGTCTCCTCCACTCCTCCTAGGTTTATTTTTGGCTGGTTCACAGCTTAATTAGCTGTCTTCCAGGGATGCTTTCCTCCACTCTTACCCTATATTTGACTGGTTCACAGTTTGGCTCTCACTACTCTCCAGCATTGCCTCCTCCTGTCCTCCTAGGTTTATTTTTGGCTGGTTCACAGCCTAATCAGCTGTTCTCCAGAAATGCTTTCCTCCACTCCTAACCTTATATTTGACGAATTCACAATTTAGCTTTAGTCATCTGATCCCCAAAATCATACTTCTTTGCCAATTTAAACTAATAATGCATTTTAGTATATATTTTCTCTCCTACTCTCTCCAGAACTATTAATTTTCTTTAAATTTCTCCCATTTCTTATTTGTTTCTTGTTTTTCTATGTAAAACAACATTTTAAACCATTTTAAAAACCCATTTACCATAGTTATAAAATCTATAAACAAGTTTTATTAATATTCAAAAATTCATTCCCATTCTCTTATTTACTGTAGAAAAACAACATTTTAAACCACTTTCAAATCCATTTTCTGTAACCATTGGAACACTTATGGATATTTTTTTAAAGAAATTCTTTCAAAATATCTACATTTTTTGTAGTTTTTCTATAATGAATTTCTCACTTTAAAATAGTCATAAAATCTATAAACAATTCTTTTTAATATTCAAAGCTTCATTCACGCTTTCTTATTTTCTATAAAGAACAATATTTTAAACCATTTTAAAGAAACAATTTTCTAGTCATTAGATCTATCAACAATTCTTGTTAATAATCAAACATTCATTCATAATCTTCATATTTCTTGTAGTTTTTCTATAATCACATTTTCCCCACCTTGAAAATCACTTCTCTTAATAATAGTAATGAAAGGTAAAAATAAGAAAGAGAAAGGGAGAAGAAAAAAGGAATAAAAGTATAGCAGAAAAAATCAAAAAGAAAGAAAGAAAACAAAAAGAGAGGAATATAATAAGAGGATATTAAAAAGAGGAAAGAACAAGTAGAAAAGAGAGTGAAAGAAGCAGGAGGAATGCTCCTCCTTACACTATTTAGACATCAATTACATAGAAAGTATTTACATCCATTTTAATCAAACTGTGGTACTTTTCTCATCTTGCTACCCAATATATTCTGGTTTTCTTTCTCTAATCTGTCCAAACTTTCTTTCTTTTTTTCCCTTTTCAGTTCCAATATCAATAAAGTTATAAAGACTAAAGGATTTAGTTCTTTTGTATTCCATATATGGTATCATCATGTCTTCTTGTGGGGCTCCGCCCTTCCCTTAGAACACCATTAATCAGCGATTTTAATTGTTCCAATTAATTTCTTCTTTCCAATTGTCCATAAGTAGTCCAAAGACAGTTTAAGTGCATCTAACATCAAGCCTCCTTAATTTTTTCTCAAAATAATCCAGTTCTGTAAGCAAGAGACAAACTTTCTTCTTTAAACAACAAACTTTCCACAGTTGCAATTTGCACTTTCACTCTCTCAGCCATTTTAACTTCCTCCGCTTGTTATTCTCATAGCTTAAAAAAAACCATTCTGCTTGTTTCCTCTTCTCCTTCTTCCCCTTCCAAGCTAATCCATTCTCATTAAACACCAAGAAAGTATCAAATTTTAAATCCATCCAAAGGGACATTAAATTCCAAAAGCAGTCAATTGATGCTATTGTCCTTTAATGGGTCTTCTCCTTGTTAATTTTTTAAATTCTTTGCCCAAATAGTTCTTAGCTGCTGTTGGAGCCAAGGCATTATTAGTATTTAAATGTTTGAAGACTGTTCTCGCCTGGGCTAATCCTACTCACCCAGCATTCAAACATCTTGTTCCTGTGTCTCCTCCTGCACTTTGCTTGTCCCGGCTGCCGAGGCTTTGGGGCAGCCACCATTGCTGCCTCTCCCACCACCCCTGGTGCAGAGGGTAATCCTCCGGCCCTGAGGAAATTGCCAGTTCCTCTCAGCCATCCAAGGGGTCCCTCTCCAGGACAGGGTAGGTCTGCAGACCTGCCGCCAGTGGCTTAAAAGACAGGGTTTTCGCGGGGCTCCAAAGAGCCCCGCTATTTTCCCATCCGCTCACTGCGGCGCCAACTGGAAGTCCCCCTGTGGCATCTACTTTTGATATTTGCCTTTAAATTTGCATATTAAAAGCAAAATACCCATTATGTAATATTATGATTGATTTGGTTTGTATCTCATTTTTATTTTGGAACTCAGGTTGACACACACACAGAGGTGCTACAAGACCTCTGGGTGGTATATCTATGGCTAGGTTACTCAATGAACTTCCATAGCAGAAAGTAAAATTGATCCAGCATCTTTCCACACCTCGTCCAACATCTTATCCTCCACACCACACAAGGTATATTGAATTAGACTTTTTGTTGATCTTGTAATGACTTTAAAAATCAACAAGATCTCCCACAGAGGTCTTTATAAGAATTTAGGAAGAGTTCTGCTAGATGCAGTTCTCCAGTGCCCTCACCCTATGTCCAATAATGGTCAAAAGGTTTCTTGGATGCTTCCAAGCAGCTCACAAGAAAATAGTCCTTCCTCAATGGCATTTGCTGGAAATCATTATTGAGAGGCAAGGTGTAATCACATTCCTTAGATGGGTTTTGTCTGCAGCAGCTGTCCAGATGAATTCAGAGACACTAAAACAAACTTGTAGTTATATATATGTGTGTGTGTGTGTGTATGTATATGTATATGTATATGTATATGTATGTGTATGTGTATGTGTATGTGTATGTGTATGTGTATGTGTATGTGTACATGTACATGTACATGTACATGTCAGGGTTGGTTCTACTTACCTTTACTACTGGCTTGTAGTGGGGCCATGTGCGTGCTCTTCTGCACATGTGCAGAAGCATTTTGATGATGTCGGGGTCGGTGGGTGGAGCCTCCCACCAGTTTTACTACCGGTTATAGAACCGGTGAGAACCAGGGGCAACTCACCACTGATATGTATATGTATATGTATATGTATATGTATATGTATATGTATATGTATATGTATATGTATATGTATATGTATATGTATATGTATATTTAAACATTCAAATTTATAGCAGTCTGTGACATCATTCAGAAAGAAACAACACAATATAGGAACACAGGAACATCATGTGGTAAATTAAACAGTATACAGAACACACAGAAGAAAAAGGGAGGAAAAAAGGGAAATGCCCGCTTTATACTTACAGCAACCAATCTAGAGGTGGTAATCAGCAGGTTCTGACCAGTTCTGGAGAACTGGTAGCAGAAATTTTGAGTAGTTTGGAGAACTGGTAAATACCACCTCTGAGTGGCCCCACCCCCATCTATTCTCTGCCTCCTGAGCCCTAGCTGATCGGGAAGAAATGGAGATTTTGCAGTAACCTTCCCCTGGAGTGGGGATGGAATGGAAATTTTACAGTATCCTTCCCCTGGAGTGGGGTGGGAATGGAGATTTTACAGTATTCTTCCCCTTCTACGCCCACCAAGCCACACCCACTTAACTGGTAGTAAAAAAATTTGAATCCCACCACTGAACCATTCATAGTGTAGATTGCATCATGCATGAGTCAGCACTCTCTAACTAATCAACTACAACTGTATGTTCTAGCCTGTTATATACTTTACTGTTCCAGCTACTAAATTCAATATCCTAACAAGTTTTATTGAGAAAAGTATAAATTTTATTTAGGAAGTATAAATGTGCTCTCATAAATGTTCTGTACTTTTTTGGGGTGGGAGGGCTGTAATGCTTATGATTATATAAGGAGACAGAAGTGGGAGGAAGACTTTAAAAAACACACACAATCAACTGTGTTTCTGTACCATATTAATCTAGTTGTGAAATAAAATCTAGAGTTGGCTAAATCAAGGAGCAACTTTGAATCATTCTATCACAATGCCCTATCCAGCCTGTTTCTCCTCTTTTTATCATGGCAATAACCATTTTTTCCTAGCATATATTGCAGAGGACACGTAAGGAACTTCCACAAACCTTGCTGATTCAGTTAAAGCCAACTGCTGCCTTGCTAACTAAATAAAGTTGTGAAAACATTTAAACCATAGAGTGAACACACAGCCAATGATACCAAATATAATTATATCCTTGTTCGGGGCATCGTATCCAATAGAGAACCTTTAATACCCATGAAAGTTGCAACTACTGTCTCCTGTTATTTGGAATAAACTCAGCTGAACTCAGTGGGTATTATTTTTGAGAAAATTTGTACAGAATTGCCCCACTAGCTACCCATCCATTAACTCTATTTAATTTTTGGAGGTGCTCATCCAAAACAATACCTTTCAAGTCTCACTGGCTTCATTTCTTTTAGGTCTAAAGAATTCAGGTTAACACAGGCTGTCAAATAATTGTGCTTCACACTTCCAGTATGTATAGCATGAAGGATTGGAGCCAGCTTGTCTGGTCCCTAGGCTGAGTGAACAAAAGTAGATTTTACAGAGTGCTAAAATGAGAGGGGCATACAATTGTAAACCACCCACCCTGAGTTACCATCAATTGGTGAACTGTCAGTGACATTTCATCAATTCTAAGATGAAGTTGTTAAGCTAGTTTAGGTTCTTCCATCCAATAGTATCACTAATATATTTTATTCACAACTGACAATTATATCATTTTATTGGTAAGTCCTGGCAAAATCCCAGCTTTAAATGTTTTCACTTTTCCAGAGATGAAGAGATGAAATGACAAGAGTTCCTCTAGGACTGCCGATTTGTTTTGTTTTGGTTTCAATATAGGGAATAGGAGAGAATAAATAGCTTTAGGAGAGATTCTACAATATTTAGTTACAAGAATGCTTTCTTATTCATTATTTTTGTGTTATTTGTCATCATTGCAAGTGATAGCTTTTAAAGTGTTGGACTAGGACTGGGGAGATACATGGGAACTCATTGGATGAAAGTTACTATCGCTGTGGGAAAGAGGATTTGCCTTGAGCTCCTAGAGAAAAGGATGACTATAATACCGGGAGATCCTCCAAATTTCAGGGATTTTGAGCAGCAGAATAGCTGCATCAAGTTCACTCCATAACATTTCTACAAAGACACAAACTTGAGAAAAATTGGATCCAGAAATGTCAATCCACTATTTTGGATCCTGTCATAAGATAACCATTATGCCACCTACAGAGTTTTGGCAAAGGAGAAAGAGGTAGAGTGGTCATTATGTCTTCTGTCCCTTCTTTATCTATCAAATAAGATGCTAAATACTAAAATGCTTTTTAATTTAAGGCTTCTCTTTCAGATGAAGACTTTCACGTCAATATTAGGAACTAGATGACAAAAAAAGAAAGGAAAATATCTTTCTTCCTCTCCTCTCTCTCTCTCTCTCTCTCTCAGAGAGAGACGGAGGGAGGGAGGGAGAGGGAGAGGGGGGGGAGAGAGAGAATCTGCCTGCATATGTGATAAAAATGGGTCAATCTGTGCTTCGTTTTTCCTTTTGTTGCTTCTTAAGAGGAGAAAGGACTATAGAGTCAGCCTAGAAATGAGCCAGTAAAGCTTCATCCAAGATTCCATTAAGACTAAAAATCAGTAATTTCAAGGAGTACAAAAAGAATCTGAAAAACAAACATGTTCTAAGCTTTTAGCAACGGTTTATTGGTGGATTTCAGTGCTCTGAGCTGACTTTGGTTTTGTCTATTTTTAATAATACATTATCAGACTATTAAATACATTTCCTCTTTAATACACTTGATGAAAACTGTTTACTGGTTCATGGAGTTCTGATTTTAGCAATTAATTAGCTATTTTCTGAAATGAAATGTTTTGCACAAATCTCAGACTTCTCAACCTCTTGGGCCTGCCCTCTTGCATATTAAAAGAAACTCTTTTCAAGTCTACATGCAGAGCCTGGTTATCATAACTAATTGCAAATCAATCTCTAGTAGGAAAAATACTTTGTTGTTGCTGGCTTCTTTTTTGTACTGCAGCAATGTCTTGCCTCCTTAATTAAACTGAGAACAAACCTAGAACCCAGCATCTGCTGGTTCATAGAAGTTGGGCCTTCTCACCTTCTCCCTGACCAAGGCTGGCTTGCAGCAAATTACTATCTCCACCCACCAGAATGGAGTCCATTTTCCTCCAGATCTATATTGTTGTCTGCCAGATGCTTACTAAACTATTTTCCTGCTTTTATTGCCCCAGACAGGAAGTAAAACTAAAGCTACTGATATATCTTTTCTCTCCTTCCTTTCTTTTCTACTCAGTGCTGCCTGACATTGCTAGATTTGGCTCAATGGCTCCCACATTCTACTGAGAATGTCCCCCTACCCATATTTGGTATTCCCTGAACCTCCTAAGACATGCACAAAAATACCAGGAATATATAGAACCACAATTTTCCCCATTGAAAAAGGAGGCAGTGAAATAAACACATTCATTCTCCATAGGGCTTACCACAACTATTTCACTAAAAGTAATTTCTCAGTGTTCCTCCCACATTAAAAAGAGGATTTTTAATCTCTATGGCTGGTTGAAGTATGGCATTGTTTTGTCGATTATTGCATTATTTTGCATTGGAACTGTCGATAACTGGGATGTTTAACATGGTATCTTTGGGCACTGAGGGCACCACTTTTAGAGTCTGCTATATTGTTGTCTCTATTTGAATGGGTTCAATTTTTTTAAAAAAAATTAATTAAAATGGAAAGTAGGTTTGTTGCACAGTATTGTTGTTTAATTGATTGATGAACTGCATTTGAATGAGTCGCGATGGCACAGTGTTTAGAGTGCAGTACTGCAGGCTGCCTGCAATTTGGCACTTCCCACCAGGCTCAAGGTTGACTCAGTCTTCCATCCTTCCAAGGTGGGTAAAATATTCTGACTCTGTAAACTGCTTAGAGAGGGCTGTAAAGCACTGTGAAGCCATATATACGGTAACTCTAAGTGCAATTGCTACTGTATACTGCTGCACTGATTCAGCAGCAGGGTATATTTATTTACAGCCTTTATTTATCCCACCTACAAGTTTCTCAGGAGATAGTAGTGGAGAGAGAGTGGGTAAAGCTCAGTCTTTGTTCAAAAGAAATCAGTGTATTGTGGGAAGGGATGAGTAGAGAGCATGTCAGTTTGCCCTCTGTTAATTGGCTACTTATTCCATGGAAACCATTTTGTGAATGAGCACCTCCCCCAGCAGCCATTTTGGAAGAGTTTTGCTTCAAAAATATAGCCATCTTTAGTCTATTATATTATGAATGTAGGAAGGAAGGAAGATTATATTATATGCAAGATTTGTTATCTAGCCAAAAGGAGACGAGCTCTAAGAAATCAGATATTTGGAAGCAATTCAGGCACAGTGAATCTTCTTATACTGCAGTATAAGAAGAGGAATGTGGTAAGCACATCACACTTGTAAAACAGCTGACAACTCTACTAGGTAGATTAGAGCAGGAAATAAACTCCACGGGAAAGCTAATGCTACCTTTGTTTAAATTGAAAATAACAACAGAATCTTGTAAGTATTTTACCTCTTCTTGTTTATACTCCACTGAATCAGGGAAGTTTCTGATTCAAAACCTAAAAAATGTCCCAACTCCTGTTGCCTTTGTAAGGTTTCCTGCATATTTCCATCAAGGTCGTCTTCCTTCTTCTCTGTACTGATGTGCAGAAAATCCAGAAGGAATGTTGGAGGAATAATTGTTTGCCGTAAGAGAAGCAACATGAGACTGAATCAGAATTAAAAGTGCCCTCTGTGGCACTCTATTAAAGTTCTACCCCTATCAATGTCATTCAGATAATGTAAGGTTACTGCAGACTATTAAATATTCAACATGATAGCTTATAGAAGAAAAATCTGGTTTATACATGTGTTAGCTACCATGCAAGTTAGGTATCTGCAGGAATGTGCCAGAAATCTGAACAGGAATATATAAGGTTATCAATAAAATCAGAATAGTGACTGCAATGACGCAACAGAAACTTTGACCTTTGTTCAGGTACCACATGTATAGTAGATATTATACTCTCCCCTTGTTATTATGTTGTTATAAATCTTGATATATAGTAATGTTTCAGTATAGTGATGTTTATACAATCTAATTAAAGATTATTGATATTCTATTACTTAGGTAGCTTAGAGTATTGAAAATAGAAAAGATAAAAAAAGCGTTCTATCAATATTAATTACAATTTAGGATGTCAGTCTTACAAGCATAACATTATTTGGTTTTTTTATCCAAAGCTGAGCATAATGTTAATAAAAGAACAGCTAAAAAAACTTCATGTGGGAGGTACAGTAGACTTATTTTGACTATTGGTTATGATAGTCAAAATAAGTCTTCTGTATTTCCCACATGAAGTTTTTTTAGCTTTTTATAATAGATTCCAAAACCTTATAATAAAAGTCAATTACAGGTAGTTCTCAACTTACAACCACAGTTGGGACCAGAATTTCCCTCACTAAGCAATGCAATCGTAAAGGAAGATGTTATGTGAACACCTATTATTATTATTATTATTATTATTATTATTATTATTATTATTATTATTATTATTATTATTGTCATTATTGCCCAGGTTGTTAAGTGAGAACCCATCCTGATCGAAGCCATCTCAGGCTTGGTCCCTCACAGTCTCAAATCTCAATAAGATAAGGGGTTATATTCAACTCCCCCCCCCCCACCCGCCATCTACTCCAGTGGTGGTTTGCCCCTGGTTCGGAACAGTTCGCAAGAATTGGTAGTAAAACTGGCAGGCGCCCCCGCCAACTGCCATGGATGTCGTCATCACCGATCACAGAAGCAAGGCGCGTGCACGAGCACAGCGAGCGCACGCGCGCAATCCCGTTGCAAACTGGTAGTAAAGGTAAGTGGAACCCACCCCTGATCTACTCCCCTTGTCTGCCCTTTTTGCCACCCTGCACCCCACTGCACTGCAACACCTGTGACTTTGGACCTGAATTTTAAGTCACTTTATTCAGTGTCATTATAACTTTGAATGGTCATTGAACAAATGGTTATAAATTGAGGACTACCTATATTCCAAAATTACCTGGATTCCTAATCTGTTTGTAACTTTCATAGATTAGAATCTTACTTAACTTTCTGTTCTTTAGAATTCCACTAAGCTGATTTTTAACATTAAATGTCCATTGTTTTGTTACTTAATGTATATATATTCACATACATATATATCTGTGTGTGATTGCATATACATGCACATACATACATATTAATGAAAGGGGGGAAAAGATAAACCATGTGATGTGTGCTAAAAGGGGGCAGAGCTTCAATTTCATGCAGTTACTATCTTAATTTTTTAATATTTACCTCCCATACTTGGAAGATACTTCTGTTGAAAAACTTCATAAATAAGCTAAAGGAAACACGTTTTATTAGGAGGTGAGACTCTAAAATTGATATGTAAAACAGCAACTTTCAGGCAGAAAATCTCTCTATTCTCAATTGCCAGTGGTTTGATCGTCATCAAATAAATACTGGTTTCATATGATTAGATTAGATTTCTGTTCTAACTTTGTCAGCTCAAAAGCTTCAAAGAGTCACTTCATTCTGCTGCAAAGTAAATGACTTTGAATAAGATACCATGTTCATTTAAATGGATTTTGTTGACATTTTCAGCTCTAGATTTTTTTTTTTTTTAATAGAATGGCAGAATTAAACACTTGGAAATTGCAGGAGGTGGGGAAACTAATGTATACATCAGATGCAGAAAATAAGTACAGGAACAAGATTATGGCTCTAACAAGAGGAGCATGTCACCCTACATTCCACAAAAGGCTGAAAAATAATACGTCTACATTAGTGGTGAAATCCAATTTTTTTACTACCGGTTCTGTGGGCGTGGCTTGGTAGGTGTGGTGTGGCTTGGTGGGCATGGCTTGGTGGGTGTGGCAGGGGAAGGATACTGCAAAAACTCCATTCTCACCCACTCTGAGGCCAGCCAGAGGTGATATTTGCCGGTTCTCTGAACTACTCAAAATTTCCGTTACCAGTTCTCCAGAACCTGTCAGAACCTGCTGAATTTCACTCTTGGTCTACATAGTTCAAAACCTTCCACTCAGGTTCACCTTTTAAGAGAAGAGAAACATTGCAATTTGCTTAGGCTAGATTTTGAATTGAAACTTCAGCACATTTCTCTATTTTATACCATGACTATAGCTGAATTTCTCAAGGGAGAAATTTCTCCATTCCCCCCCCCCCCCGCCCCTATTGTCAAAGGCTTTGTCAAAATGAAATTGAAGTTAATGGGAAAGTTCCTCCTTAGGCATAATTCAAGGAATTTTGAGGGGAGGCAAAACAATGTTAATAGAACTCATAATTTTTGTCAGGGAAATTTCACCAAGCTGTCGGAACAAACAAGCGTTCTGAAAGAATCAAATAGCTAACAGAAATTTTACCTTCTGAGATATAACCTTCCCTTAAATTAAAAGAATGTTACAGGTCCTTAATTGGAAGAAAGTACCAAGAATGATTCTTTTTAACTGAAAGCATAATCTTAGTGAGAAAAGGGCTGTCTCTCCAGAGACTGTAATAACGGATTTCTAAGGATTTGACCTGGTAGAAATGAATCAGGATCAATGTGCAGTCTGGGAATGGCATAGGTGTTATATTGACATAATATTTCACAAGACAACTAGTAAATTAACTGAATGAAGTGGTCGTGAACAATTCCCCAAAAAGACACTTAGACCAGAAATATGTTCAGCCTGTAGCCAACCTAAAAAACGAGAATGAGAAAGGAGCGGAAGGGAGCAGGAGAAGAGACAAATTTATCTGAGCTTTTAAGGAAAACAAAATTGAGAGGTGGGGAGAAAATTTAAGGGAGTTGCCTCCCATCCTCTTCTTTGATGGGCCTGATCAGGACTGAAAAGTACATGCTCCTTAGGTCATAGCATCTGTGTTGAGTTCACTCCATTTCTAATAAAAGTTAAAGTGCTGGTTATCTTGAAGCAGAGCACCAACTTTTTGTCTACTTTGAGACCAAGGCTGCCCCTCCAAACTAAATTTAATTTAATTTTACCATCATCAGATAAGATTGAATGTGAGGCATCCCTTCATTATGTCCTTTTGAGAAAGCCTGATAATTACACATCTATTTTCTTCATCACATATGAACTACACTGTTTGTATGCAAGTTAGAGATGATTTTTGATCAGCAAAGCACAAACCAGGCTTTGTTTGAGTCACATATTTATATAGTTGTGATGTAGATTGGGAGTATAATACATATAATGAATATACATATAATGCAGGGGTGAAATTCAGCAGGTTCTGACAGGTTCTGGAGAACCAGTAGCGGAAATTTTGAGTAGTTCAGAGAGCCGGCAAATGCCACCTCTGGCTGGCCCCAGAGTGGGGTGGGAATGAAGATTTTGCAGTATCCTTCCTCTTCCATGCCCACCAAGCCATGCCTATCAAGCGACGCCCACAGAACCAGTAGTAAAAAAAAATTGGATTTCACCACTGATATACAGTAATGTAAATTCCCTTGCATCATATCCACAGCAAAATTCTTTTGCATCCACATTCCTTACTAATGGCGATATTCATACTATATTAAATAGGTCTATGCTTCAAAGATCTTTGTAGAAAATGAGAGGCAAAAAAACCTGTCTCCAATATTCAGGAAGGGAATGTAGTTACAACTAGCAATTTAACTTCAAATCAGTCTTCAGTCTTTTAAATAAGAAATCCCAACGCTTAATTAGAATTAGTTAGAAACTTTTTTTAAAAAAAAAATCCAAGATAATTAGAAATATCACAATAATATTTATTTGCATTTGATATAGGAATGTTATATATTCAGGGGTGGGCTTCAAAAATTTTAGCAAGGGTTCTCTGCCCGGTTGCTGGGTGGGCGTGGCCATGGTGGATGTGGCCTAGTTGGCCTCCTGCACCATGGGGGGAGGGGGGGCATTTTTGCCCTCCCCTTGCTTCGGAGGCACTTACCTGCATCCAAAATGGACCGCATGGGGACTCCTGGGAGGGGAGGGGTGGGGTGGATGGGGCCAGCCAGGAGTGGGATTTGGGAGTTTTCTGAACTACTCAGAATCTTAGCTAGAGGTTCTCATGAACCCTTGCAAATCCCCAGCAGCCCACCCCTGTATATATTCACACGAACACACATATGTACATATTCTCTGATAATCAGTGGAGAATGATAAAGCAAGAATCAGTGCAAATATTACTCTCTCTGTAAGACATGCATTCTTCAATATGAAATCATCTGAGCAAATCAAATACAGCAGCAGTTGATAGGTAAAGTGATAGACTAGTAGAGAATATTAAACGACAGGGTAAAGAAGTTATGTACGTGACATTCATACTAACAGAACATTAGCCGAATATTTTAAATCCCACATTAATATAGACGCATAATAGAACTATCAGAAATATAAGAAAATAGCGTGGACCCCAAATGATCAGTTACAGTCATACTTTCTTTAGCTTTCTTTTCTGCTTCCTTATTTCTCATGACAGTGATGAAGCGTTGGGAGAGACACAACTGGCTCATGCATTGTCCCAAAACTATATAAATCTACTATCCCGGGTTTCTTTTATTTTGGCTTCCCACCATCATAGTGGTATTTTTCAAATGTTTATTCATTAGAAGGATTTGGACAGTTTGCACTGAAAGCATGTTTAAATGCCTTATTTGAGGAACTTTTATGGGACATCTGCATGATGCTGTGAGCAAAAGATTCTCCTCCCACCTCCTTTCTCTTTAGCTTCAGGTAACATGATGGAACATCTACTCAATACTGCAGATAATGACCATCACTTATCTGTCCAGTAGATGTCTTTAGAAGTGAGTCTATTTAGAAGTGAGTACAAATTCCTTTCTTTATGGCTGGCTTTCATTTATACAAATCCAATTTAAATCTATAATTTTAAGTCTTCCTTTTCCCAAATAGGAGAGCTTTTAAATCTATTTGTTCTTTTCTTCTCGTTATTTGCCGTTAGGCAAACAGACACTTTGGCTAGAGAAAAGGAGACTGCAAGAGCTGGATTTCAGTGATCTGAAAGCAGAACTGTTTACAACTATGCAGCGACACAGTTGTGACTGAATGTTGCCAAATGGCTGATTCCTGAAAGTATAGTATTTTTATTTATTACTGCCACCTGTCTTCCATTTTCATGATTTGTTGTATTCTTAATTCACACAGAGGGATAAATGCAAAAGTTTTCTATTATCAGAGTGACAGAATAACAGAGTTGGAAGGGACCATGGAGATCTTCTAGTCCAAATCCCTGTTCAAGCAGGAGACCCTATAACTGTGATGGTGAACTATGGCACGCAATGCCACAGGTGGCACGCAGCACCCTCTCTGTGGGCACGTGAGCCGTCACCCCATTTCAGCTCTGCAATGCATGCACATGCCTCCCACCGGCCAGCTGGTCATTGGGTCTCTGCTGTGCATGTGCAGGGGGTGGGGGAGCATGCAAGGGTAATGTGCACATGGGTGGGGTAGCGGGGTGCATGCGGGGATCCCACATGCGCATGCGGGGGGCAGGGGTGTGCAAGGGTCCATGCACGCATGCACAGGGGGCAGGGCACATGCGGGAGGCTGTGAGGACATGCACGGGAGGGTGGGGAATATGAGTGGGAGCTGCACGCGCATTGCATTTTGGGGGTTTGGGACACTCGGTCCAGAAAATGTTAGCCATCACTGCCCTATAACATTTCAGATAAATGTGAAACAATAACCAAATGGGTCCAGGTTCCTGAGTAAGCCACGGTGGCGCAGTGGTTAGAGTGCAGTACTGCAGGGTACTTCTACTGACTGCCAGCTGCTTGCAATTTGGCAGTTCGAATCTCACTAGGCTCAAAGTTGACTCAATCTTCCAGCCCTCTGAAATGGGTAAAATGAGGAACCAAATTTTGGGGGGCAATATGCTGACTCTGTAAACCACTTAGGGAAGGCTGGAAAGCACTGTAAAGCACTTGTAAGTCTAAGTGCTATTGCTATTGCTATTATAAATTCTTCAGAGCACAAATAGTAGCTTGAAACCATTTTTCCCCTAATTCTAAATCTGGACATGGATCCACTTCTACACAATGCTGAAACACACTATGATAAAGAGGAAAAGGTATAGAAATAGATTTCAGTGATTTACTAACCAATCTTTATCTCTTTACTCTTTACTCAAGAATGATCCTTGAGATGAGATCGTTATTGGTTACTCCAATCAGTGCATCTTAGTTGTAAGAGGGATTGTAGAGGTGGACAGAGATCTTCAGAATAGATTTATCTCATTGTCAATGGCCTCTTGTTCCAAACAATTATATTTGATTGAAGAACAAATTAATATGTTTTTAACTGCATTACTTAATGACCTTGGTTAGCAACTGGTTGTTTTTATTTTTATTTTTTTTAAAAAAAAGCTTAAAAATTACAGGCACTTTTTAAAAAAGAGAGAGAGAAAGAGAGAGAGAGAAAATGTGTTAAATAAATGTAGCCTTAAGAAATCAGGCAAGCTTTATCTCTTAATAATTACTTAGTTTACCTGACAGTTCCATTGAGAAACATGAAAATTTTACATTTACTTCTTGGTTGGGTTTGGGTTTTATTTTTTGTTTGCACACACACACACACAAAAAAACACCCCCACTCCAGATCTTGTTTTTCTGAGGTTTTTTTTTTTCACTTAAATATGATGAAAAATCAACCTAGAGTGAGCTAGATTGGAGTTGGCCATTTTGAGAATTCTGAATTATGTTCCTGAATAGAATCACGTGGAATCTCCATAGCCTAGTTTGTGAGCATATCTAGATAGTTTTATGAAAGCTCTGGAGAAATGGATTCCATACAGAAGAGAAAGCTCTTGAATTACTAACCTTTGTAACATCTTATTCAAATCTTTTTAATCCTGACTTTCATTCATACTTTTTAAATGAAATGTTTTCTCTTCGATGAATGAGATTTTTGTCTACTTGAATATAATCACTAGCTGATGGATAAATTTAATTCAGTTTGAAATTATACCTATTTTATTTATTTTACTATTTAGTGAATAGTATTATACTATTTTCATTAATGATTGGAATTATTTTTAAAAAAACTGAATTTTAATTCTTTTAACTGATAACCCAGGAAGGTTATTATCTCAGACTATCCATAAGTCCTTTAGTATCGCTATCTACTCCTACAAGCTATGGATCCAGATACATTTTTCCATTACTTCTAAAGTTAAGTTACATGATAGGAGATTCTAAGCTCAAATTGTTGACTGTCTGCATGGAAAATTTGTTGTAGGCTGAAATACGATTGTTCTCCTAAATATATAGCCCTATTCTCATCCACACTGAATTCAGACTTCTTTCTCTGAAAGCATGCCCTTAGGCAGGGAATAAAGAGCATCTGTATACCTCCAGATGTTGCTGCAGTAACTTCCTGTATCACTTACCTTTGACTTTTCTGGCTTGTGATGCTTAGTTGCACTTCAGCATCTGGAGAATTACATGTTCTTTACTGCTACTTGAGATCAACAAATCAATCAGAGATTGAAATAAACATTTTAAGTCATAGGTCCCAGAATACTTACATCAAAGATGTAAATGCAAAAATAATAGGAAAAAAAAAGAATGAACTTCTCTTTTCTTCCTCAGGCTGTATAAAAGCACCCTTGACATAGGTCATGTACTTCAGAATATTTAGAGGAAATATGAAGATCTACTGATTGGACTTGGAATTACTTCATATTTATGTTGCACTGTGAATTATATTTCCATATTATTCATTCCTGTCATGTGGTTGTTTCAGCATCAGGGCACTGTCTTTGTTAATATTAATATTTCCTTCAAGGTGGTTGCTCTAACTTGAACAATTGTATCTACTTACAATTATCTCTCCAAACATGTCTTACTTTCAAGGTAACCAAAAAGAAAAAACAAAATCTCTCCTCCCCCCCCCCTCCAAAAAAAACACTGTAGCTCTCTTCATTACATGCCAGGCTGATTTTTGCTAAACAGATTTAAAATCCAACTTCTAGATCAGTGGTGGGTTGCTACTGGTTGGCCGCGGTTCGGGCAAACCTGTAGTAGCAGCAGTGAGAGGCTTCACCCACCTACCCGCCCAGACGTCATCAAATACGCTCTGCGCATGCGCAGAAGCGCGAGTAGTGAAGGTAAGTGAAACCCACCACCACTGTTTAGATATATTCAAGATTAAACTTCAACAGAATAAAAAACAAATAACCCAATTCTCCTACACCGATATCTTAAGAAAGTTGTGATCATTTTGTCCTGTTTATACCTTGTAATAGATAACCCAGTATTAGGATTGGATAGGTCCATTGTTTTTTTTTCTTTCTGGAAACAAAGGATTATAGATTTTTACATACCTATTTGTTATTTTTATCTCAGTATATATCTAGTATGCATGTATATAATCTCTATTCCAATAATCTTACCATAAGAAACCCATGAAATAGATGACTC
Source organism: Masticophis lateralis (assembly GCA_030761175.1). Lineage (NCBI taxonomy): Eukaryota > Metazoa > Chordata > Lepidosauria > Squamata > Colubridae > Masticophis > Masticophis lateralis. The sequence goes on from JAUDYJ010000002.1 coordinate 200,161,005, forward strand.
TGGACAATAATGACTTTCCCAACAATACGAAATGCGCTTATTAACTAAATCGGTTTTGAATACTAGTTGAATTGTTTTTTCTTTTAAGGATCCTGTTAAAGGGGTGGAGTCCTGTTATTGGCTGTTAAAGGGGTGGAGTCAGGGCAACTGAACAGCTTGAGCTTTTATTGGCTGGATGGCCTTCCTGATCCCTACATGGAGTTCACAGCACACAATTACTCATTCAGTCCAGAGAGAAAAACATCTGCCGCTACCTAGGATTGAATTCACCACTTCTTGAGCCTTCTTGACCGCTCTTTTGAATACTAGTTGGATTCAATTAATCCAACTAGACAATTAAATTTACAGGCTTTTTCATATAAAATGTTAGTATATAAACACATTTTATTACAGTTAACTACAATGAAAGTTATTTCAGAAAGTTTTTTCTTGACATTATTGCTGTTATTATTTTATACATAGTTTGGGCATAGAAGATGGGATATGCTAGTTTCCTTCCAGGACACAGATAGGCACTAGCTATGAATAGGTAAAAGTCATTTATTCTGGAGTTTTGAAAACTGGTTTCTTGGAAAACTTTCAATAAAAAGCATTCCTGGAGCTGAGATGGAAGCAGAGCAGAATCCTAAATCCACTGATTTAGCTATACTTCTGATCTAGGTGTTAGATTCATCTAACCTATTTTCTTTCTAATGTTTCCAATGGATAAAATAAGGTTTTTAAATAACAACAACAACAACAACAACAACAACAACAACAACAACAATAAATTCACCCCAAATTAACCAGATTCCTGGATCCAATTTCTGGCTTGTTCATTATGATGAGTGAATTAATTTACAACTGGCATACTCCAGTTTAATTTGTGTATTTGTGTATTTAATTTGTGTATTTAGCAATAGCAATAACAATAGCACATATATTACCATATATACTGCATCATAGTGCTTTACAGTCCTCTCTAAGAAGTTTACAGAGTCTGCATATTGCCCCCAACAATCTGCATCCTCATTTTCCTGACCTCAGAAGGATGGAAGGCTGAATCAACCTTGAGCCCCATCAGGATTGAACCCCAACAGTCAGCAGAATTAGCCTGCAATACTGCATTCTTACCATTGGGCCACCAAGGCTCTTTAATCTTAAATTGGGGGGAGGGGGCACCCTTTATCTATTCTTTGATTAATAGCATACTATGTTGCAGGATATGGCCAACGTGGTTATTCATGGTTACCAAATGATTCTTCGATCTTTCCTTCTCAGAGGTATAGCAAATGCTTGTATAGGAATACTTGGATCTTTCTTTTCACTATAATTTTGAAGTAAGCCAGTCTTCCAAACCTATATGCAGATTAGAATAATCTTACCTTCTCCAAATTGTTTTTTTATAGGGACTAATGGTGAATTTAAAAATACATATTTATAATAATGTACAGCATGTTTAGAAATGTAGGTATATTAAAATACATGTTGAAATGTATATATTGTAAATGACCATTTTAAAAGTATTCAAGGTATTCTGCATGTAGTGAATCAGAAAAGCTTCTTGCTATGTACATGTCTCCAGATTTCTCTACAGAGGCATACAAAGGAGCAGAAATAGAGGCAAAAAGAGATATACACAGCAGTCATCTCTTTGCATAGGTCTGTACATGTAATCCTTGACATACAATCCCAATTGAGCCCCAAATTTTTGTTGCTAAGTGAAATAGTTATTAAGTAAGTTTTGCACCATTTTATGACTTTTCTTACCTCAGTTGTTAAGTGAATCACTGCAGTTGTTAAATTAGCAACACGGTTGTTGAGTGGATTCCGTTGACTTTCCTTGCCAGAAGTTTGCAAAAAGTGATTATATGACCCTCAGACACTGCAATTATAAATATGAGTCAGTTGCCAAGCATCTGAATTTTGATCATGTGACTTATGACCACTTTTCACACTTACGACCTTTGCAGAGAATGCTGCAACGGTCGTAAGTGTGAAAAGTGGACATAAGTCACTTATTTCAGTGCCGTTCTAACTTTGAACTGTTGTAAGTAGAGGTCTATCTGTATTCAGTCTACTTTTTAAAATCTCCCCGCCCCCAATTTTTTAAAAATAAAAGGCCCTACATGGAAATATAACCAAAAAACTAATAAATGATGACACGAAAAACTGAGCTAGACCATTAAGGGACAACAAGTGGAGCTTCCCAAGGCACCACTTCTGTCAAGACCTAAATATTATAGGTTGTTAAACCAAACACATACATTCTAGAAGTCTAAAAATTAAACTACAATTAATAACTAATGCAATTTATTAAGCAATATTTATGACTAATGTTTTACAGGGCAATCAAATAATAAGCAGTTCCTCCTTTTAGCACGGAGATTATTTGAGGCTCGTTTATGAGGTGATCAAATAAGCAGCAGCTGCAGCACCTAATAAAGTTCAGTTTAAAAAAAGGGAATTGATTGAGACAGTCGTATATTCCATTCAATAAGAAAAAGAAAAAAACAGATGAAGCAGCAATCCAGAGAGGGCAAGGGAAATGGGATGATGTGTTCACCTTTAGAAGGAAAAGGTAGAAAAACAGCAAGAAATTTGAAGACTTTCTGCTCCCTTAAAAAAGGGAGAAAAATTATATGATACAGGTAGGTCTCAATTAGTGCAGTTCATGAATCCCACAAAATGGTTATATTATTGGAATTCACACTATCTGAAGTGATATTTCTATGGAAAATATGGTAATTGGCTCCAGCTTGTCGGAAAAGATAATGAAAAAGTTATATGCACATTAATAATATATTTCAGTTAAGGGTAAAAAGAACATACTTATAATTTAAATTTACGGTTAAGAGAATCTTAGGGTAATTGTTAAAAAGCATAATAAAAACATACAAATTCTAAATATCACTCCAAAAGGTAACCTTACACTGATTCTTAGAATTGAAATGCACACATTTCAAGATTGCTCATGTTGGGAAACACTAGTTTAGGTGGGTTTAGGTCTAACCCTTGCGCTTGAAAAAAAAAGATGATTGATGCTGGAAACTTAGAACAGTTCAAGGAGTATTTATTGCTATATTACTTTCTTGTTTTATTCTGGATGCTGATGTTCTAATGCAAAGGGCTGGTTCTTCCAGGCTGTGAGGCCCCACATATCAGGGCCGCTTCAGGATCCAACATTGTTTTCATTGTCAAGAAGGTCTGTTTTCTGGTAGTTTATTTCTGCTCCTGTAGGTAAGAGAGGTTTCTTTCTGGTCTACTGTCTGGGGAAACAGCTCAGAGTTCCTTTAACTATTGATAGAATGAAACAAAACAATGAGCTATTGATAGAATAACAAAGTTGGAAGGGACCTTGGAGGTCTTCTAGTCCAATCCCCTGCTCAAGCAGGAAACTCTATACCATTTCAAACAAATGGCTGTCCAATCCCTTCTTAAACATATACAGTGTTGGACCAGCCATAAATTCTGGAGGCAAGTCATTCCATTGATTAATTGTTCTAACTGTCAGGAAATTTCTCCTTAGTTCTAGGTTGCTTTTCTCCTTGATTAGTTTCCATTCATTGGAACAAGTTGACACTCTTCTTTGTAGCAGCCCCTTAGATATTGGAGCATTGCTATCATATCACCCCAGCCCTTCTTTTCATTAAACTTTTCTTGTTTCTTGTTCCTTCTATAAGAGAGTTCTGCTCTGAGCCACATGTAACAAAATGGGAGACAAAGGAAATGGTCATAACTAGCAAAAGGGAATCAGAGAGAGACCTATAACTAATTAAAAAAAGGAGAAAGTTAGCCAGGTGACTGAGTTCAATTAATAATTTTTATTCTGGCCTGAATAGGAGAGTTGCCAAAAGACAGATGCCCTGAGAAAAGTTTTCAAGATTCCTATTCTTAACAAAGGCCATTCTAAGGAAGGACCCATACCCATTGCTAACATATTTTACCATGAACTTCCATGCTGGCTGAGGAATTCTGCAAGCTGAAATTCACACATCTTAAAATTGCCAAGTTTGAAAAACATTGATTTAAGGGAATCATGAAGAACAGGGAAAGACAGTGTAAAATCAGGTGACAGGTGATATATGAAATCCCTTCATATATCGGTAGGCTTATACCAGTGGTTGGTTGCTACCAGTTCATCCTGGATCAGGCAAACCAGTAGTAGAGGTGGAAGGAGGCTTCGCTCACCCCCCAGACCGTTCTGCACATGCGCAGAAGCATTGCATGTGAGCGTGCGCACACCCACGAGCAAACCTGTAGCGACGGGTTTTGAAATCCGCCCCCGGCTTATACCCTCTTTCCTTGTCCATTAAAAGATGAAGGGAGAAATTCTGTAAAAATTAGTCTGCTAATCAAAATGGTTGAGTTGGCAGCTCAACATACAGTATCATCATTTTCACTGTAAATAGCTATTGATTCCTCTACCAAACAAAAGTACCTTATATTCAATAATTTCTCCATAATGTATTATTTTTCTTCCCATACTATCTAGACTTCTATTATTCTTGCTACAAAGTTGTTTTAATTCAAATGCTAAGGTTGATTATCATTGTTTTAGTTTCCTACTTTCTTCCATACTGATGTTATGCATCAATATTTTTTCTCCTAGTTTTTATTTGGAATGGATCTGAATAGTGGATTTGTTCTATGTGGATTACAGTTTAACTATATCTACAGTAGAGGAATTAATTATAAAATTGATGGGGGTTGTGGAAAGGGCAAAGCTGACCAGTTTGGTCAGGGAAAAAAAATAAAGACTTTTTTTAAAATACTAGAAACGTATATGGACTTTTTGCTGAAAGAAAAGACTGAAATGATGAGTTATGAACTTGAGAATTAGAAAGGGTTAAAGAGGAAGAGGAAAATGTAATATAGCAATTACTCAGTAAAAAGAAGACAACATTCTATGTTTTTTTTCTGACCCTTTTCTTATCCTTTTCATTTTTCTCTTTCAATTTAACAATTACAGTTTGTTTCTAACATTTATTTCAAAATCAAGTCATTACCATCAAACATTTTTACTACCGGTTCTGTGGGTGTGGCTCAGCTTAGTGGGTGTGGCTTGGTGGGCGTGGCAGGGGAAGGATACTGTAAAATCTCCATTACCACCCCACTCCAGGGGAAGGATACTGCAAAATCTCCATTTCCTCCTGATCAGCTGCAACTCAGGAGGCAGAGAATAGATGGGGGCAGGGCCAGTCAGAAGTGGTATTTACCAGTTCTCTGAACTACTCAAAATGTCCACTACCAGTTCTCCAGAACTGGTCAGAACCTGCTGAAACCCTCTGATTACCATACTCTTGAGTTTTCAGTTTATGTGCATCTGTCCTGTATGTATGCATCTGTTCCTAAGCTGCAGATGCATACAGATCTGCAGATGCATACATTGAACAAATACTGTAGGTGAAAATCTAGCAGGCTTAGTATTCTATAGTATAATAGCAACAATATTTCTTTTTAGCACTCTTTACTGGCATAAACTTGTTCCATATCACAAAATATGTAGCACAAAAAGAATTTTGTCCTGACAAAGTACCTGTCAGATTTGACACAATTCTCAAGAAAGGTCTTTTTCTAGAGCAAGATTCGAGTTGTTGGATTCTACCACCTGCAGTGTCATGAGAGGATGTGTATATATGGTGTCCCAGCCATTGAAGATATTGCTCATGTTTTCCTTAACTGTCAACTGCATGCCCTCTTAGACTTAGATACACCCCCACTTGAAAGAACAGTGTACTGGGATCTGAATTGCAGATTGTCCTACATCCTCTTGGGTTCTAAGCCAGGGGTCTCCAATCTGTGGACTGGCACTTGTCTGCAGCATGCCAGAAATTGACCCACACAAAGAAGCGAAGCCCAATCTGTGGGATGGAGGTTGCATATGAAACCATACCTCCTCCGCTCCGCTGAAAAACCTCTCTCCATGAAACCAATCCCTAGTGCCCAAAAGGTCGGGGGCCGCTTCTCTAAGGTATACATTGTAAGTAGAACTGCTAAGTTTATGGTTAAGGCAGTTGAGCCAAAAACACATTATATCAAATCAATTGGTATATCCTGTAAAAGTGATGTATTTATCTGAAAACTGATTATTTTTATTTGCCATATATGTATTTTAGTACTTTAAAAAATCACAAAACTACTATATCATGCGGGGAAATTCACTGGAGAAAGCAATTATGCTTGGAAGAGTTAGTAGTGATTACCAAAAAACACAGTGGCAGAACGCCATTAAAGCTGACATCGGCCAAAGGACAGAACAACTCAAAGAAGCAGTGCAAGATTTGAAGATGCAGAGAGACCTGGCCGAGAATCAACTGAATTGGTTACTTTATCATCATCATCATATGAGTTCTATAATTTCTTTTATCTACTTTCACCTACAGTATTTCAATAAACCATGTGTGTGTGTGTGTGAGAGAGAAAACCATTCAAGCATTAATCATGAAATCTCTAGAACCATAAGTCTACAAACTTGAAGTTGTATGTGAAGCTGTATGTTCCTCTTGTTTCTAGGTGCTCACTAAGAAAGGATTTTTCAAAATGACCATCAGAGCATTAGCATTTCCTATATTATTATAACACGCTCTGATGCTAATTAGACAGACGTTCTACTCCCCCTCCCAACTTGAAAATAACTCTGGAGAGAATGGGATAGCATAGGACAGGCTTCTGTCGGGCAAGTCTCATGGAGAGAAGGGGCTAGAAAGCCTGAGGGGGAGAAGTGGATAGGATAGGAAATGTTTCTGTGGGGCAAGGCTGAGGGAGAGAAGGGGAGGGGAGAAGCTTCTGTGGGGCCAGTCTGAGGGGGAGAAGAGGATAGGAGAGGATCTATGCGGCCAAGCCTGCGGGAGAAAAGGGGAGAGGAGAGATCTATGGGTCCAGCCTGAGGAAGAGAAGGAGATAGGAGAGGATCTATGGGGCTAGCCTGAGGGAGAGAATGGGGTAGGATAAGAGAGGCTTCTGTGGAGCCAGCCTGAGGGAGAGGAGAGGAGAGGCTTTTGTGGGGCCAGCCTGATGGAAGAAGGAGAGAGGAGAGGCCGATTATAGCTAACAACCAACAGAAGAATAAGTGCACGCATTGAAGAACTCAGTCAAAAAAGAGGAACCAACTTCTTCCCTGGTCCAACACTTTAAAACCACAGGACATGAAATTGACTTTAAAAAGACCAGAACTATTGCCAAAACTGAACACTTTAATAACAGAATAATCAGAGAAGCCATCGAGATAGAAAAACGCCAACACAGCATGAACAAACAAGATGATACCTCCCGCCTGCCAGCCATTTGGAAACCCGCCCTTATTGACAAACGAGTCCCTAACACGATGAATGACACCAGACCCACACTCACAAGAGTCACACAGGATGTCACCACCACACATCCACGCAGAAAGCAGACTGATAATGAGGCACGACCAAGGACCAGAAGCCAGACCACAGCTGCATCATTAGCCACTTTAAACACCTCCAATCCATACATGAAACAGACTGACACCCACCATGAAGAGCTCTCACGGCCACAAACACGAAGCCAAACAACAACAATGCAGCTCACCAGCTCAAATCCCCCTGCAACTCAGACTAAGCCGAGCACAACCAAGCCCCCACCCAAACAGAACACACCCCCAGCCAATCAGAGCACAACCAATCCCCCATCCAATCAGAGTACAGCCAAGCCCCTAACCAATCAGAACACACCTCCACCCAATCAGAACACAGCCAAGCTCCCACCCAATCAGCTCACACCCCCCAC